>CM049428.1:15368349-16618349 GCA_026929855.1 Poa annua
CAAAGATTCTTTCAAGACATGGGAGGAGTTCCAGGATAACTTCATCAAGAGTTTCTCAGGAACGTTCGCCAGACCAACAACCTACATCGAGTTGCAGGCCTGCAAGCAAGGGAAGGACGAGTCGCTCCGATCCTACATCCAGAGATGGACACTCCTACGCAACACCATGGAACCCGTATCAGAGGACAGGGTGATGGACGCCTTCATGCATGGCGTTGCTCGCCGCGACCTCCGGGAGGAATTCGGTAGGCTCCAGCCGAAGACCACAATAGAGTTGATGAAGACAGCCAACCGATGGGCAGAAGGAGAGGACTACGTCCGCGAGACTTCTCCCAAAAAGGAAGGCGAAACAAGCAACTGGCGCGATTCACGACAGAAGAGGAAGGCGCGATACACGCACGACTCAATCGAGTTGGTAGCGGCGAGTTACGACACCCCCCGCGAAGTTAAGCGTGAGGACAGTCGACAGTACGATGGAAGTCGACAGCCCAGCTCGAGTCAGTATAACCGAGGCAGTGGCAGCATCGACCGCAACGACGGAAGCCAGAAGCGCGAGTGGAAGCGCCCGTTAACTGCGGCAGAAGAGCTGATGCAGCCCTGTAAACATCACTCGTTCCGCAACCCAGTGACAGGAAAGTACGGCTCAAACCACCTGCTGAAAGATTGCCGCAAAGCAAGGAAAATATACCACGCCATGCAGCAGATCATCTCCCCGGTGCAGGCCATCCAAGCCGCACCGCAGCTGGCCATCCAGGCGGCACCGGCCAACAATAACCAAGTGCAGGCGGCATTCCCCCAGCCACAGCAGCAGCAGCAGGGTCCGCCACCAGCAGCCGACGCATATCCGGCCGCACGAGGACAGCTGAACATGATCCAAAGGGGACCCCCGTCGAACAGAAGGCAGAAGATCATCACACGCCAAGTTCTCCAGGCCATTAACAACCCACGCGCGGTACCAGACTACCTGCGCGGGTCCGAGACACCAATCACATTTTCCAGGGCAGATCACCCAGCAGAGGTAGTCCGACCCGGACACGCCGCACTCGTGATTGAGGCCCTGATCGGCGACTACAGCCTGAAAAAGGTATTCCTGGACGGAGGCAGCGGCATCAATATCATATTCGCCGACACCCTCAGACGGATGAATAGGTCGACAGAGAAATTGCCAGAGTCGGAGACCACTTTCCACGGCATAGTACCTGGGCAGCCAATCACACCCATGGGAACAATCACACTCGACGTCATCCTCGGGGCACCCGAGCATTTCAGGAAGGAGTCGATAGATTTTGAAGTCGTCGACTGGAAGTCACAGTACCACGCCATCCTAGGGCGCCCAAGCTTCGCCAGGTTCATGGCAGTACCCCATTACGCCTACCTGATGATAAAGTTGCCCGGACCAAAGGGAGTGATCACCGTCCGCGGCGACTTCGGCCTCTCTAACAGCTGCGACCGCGAGTTCGCCAAGATCTCCGAGTTCTTTGGCGTCGAAGAGCACTTCAAGGCCATATCAGCCGACAATGACAAGACCATCTTCCCAGCTCGCAAGAAGCCCGCCAAGGACGCAGCGTTCAACACAAACGACGACACGGTCACCCACCAAGTCCACCCGACCGACAGCGGAAAGACAGTCAAGGTCTCATCAAGCCTGACACCCGCATAGGAAAGCGCGCTCGTCGAGTTCCTACGTGAGAACTGGAAAATCTTCGCATGGCAACCTTCTGACATGCCGGGGATACCCAGGGAACTCGCCGAGCACTCTCTAAAAGTACACAAGGATGCAAGGCCTGTCAAGCAATCCATGCGACGCTTCTCAGGACCCAAACGAGACGCTATCACCATGGAAGTCGACAGGCTATTGCACGCCAAGTTCATCCGAGAAATCAAAGACTCGGACTGGGTCGCTAACCCGGTTCTGGTCTAGAAAAAGAAGACGAAGAAACTACGCATGTGCGTGGACTTCACTGCGGTCAACAAGTGCTGCCCCAAGGACCACTTCCCGCTCCCGCGGATAGACCAGATCATCGACTCGACCGCAGGTTGCGAACGCCTGTCTTTCCTGGACGCCTACTCAGGTTACCAGCAGATCAGACTGAAGGTCGAGGACGAAGAGAAGACAGCTTTCATCACACCCGACGGCGTTTTCTGCTACCAGACGATGCCGTTCGGGTTAAAGAACGCAGGCGCAACTTATCAGCGGACAATGCAAGCATGCCTCAAGGGGCTGATAGGGCAAATCGTCCAAGTCTACGTCGACGATATCGTCGTCACTACCCGGAAGGAGGATACCCTAGTCGACGACCTACGCAAGGTCTTCGCCGCACTTGATGTGTACCAGATCAAGCTTAATCCGGAGAAGTGCGTATTCGGCGTGCCAGCCGGAGAGCTACTAGGGTACCTTGTATCCGCACGAGGAATCGAAGCAAATCCCGAGAAGGTGCAGAACATACTCACAATGCCAGCACCAACGAAGCTCAGGGAGGTGCAACGATTAGCCGGCCGAGTCGCAGCCCTCAGCCGGTTCATTAGTAAGTTGGGAGAAAAGGCTTTACCCTTCTACCAACTGATGAAGAAGTCAGACAAATTCGAGTGGACGCAGGAGGCGCAGGACGCATTCGACCACCTCAAAAAGACACTGACAACTTCTCCGGTCCTCGTGGCACCAATGGAAAACGAGCCGCTCTACCTGTACGTCTCAGCAACAAACAGAGTGGTGAGCACGGTACTCGTAGTCGAACGCGAAGAAGAAGGACACAGTCACCCGGTGCAGAGGCCCGTCTACTACCTTAGCGAGGTACTCACCTTGTCCAAGCAAAATTACCCTCATTACCAGAAGCTGGCGTACGGAGTTTTCATGACCTCCAGAAAAGTTGTGCACTACTTCTCCGAACACCCGATCACGGTGGTAAGCTCTTCCGGACTAGCAGACATCCTCACGAACCAACGCGCGACAGGACGAGTCGCCAAGTGGGTTGTCGAGCTAGGACCATGGGGGCTGAAGTATGCTCACCCGAAATCAATCAAAGCCCAAGTTCTCCCAGAATTCACCACGGAGTGGATAGAAGCCCAGCTACCGAACGTCCCCGACTTGTCCAACGCATGGACAATGTACTTTGATGGCTCCAAGAAGTTTAGGTCAGCCGGGGCAGGGGTCGTGCTCATCTCCCCCAAAGGCGACAAACTCAAGTACGTCCTACAGATGGACTTTCCGACGCCATCCAACAACGAAGCCGAGTACGAGGCCCGTGTCCCGAAGCCGACTGACGTGGGGCTGCCTTGCGGGTAGCCCACGATGAGGCTACCTGGGCCGCGCCAAGGATGGAAAGGCCCGCAGAAGGCCCACTCGGGGTATCTCATATCCTAGTCCAACTCGGTTAGGTCTTGTAACCTGCCGTATCTGTATCAACCACCCGAGACCTGGCTGCCTATAAAGCCAGGAGGGTTGCCCGTCCTAGAGGACACGCTCAGAACTACCGCAAACCCTAGCGAGATCGCAATCTCGCCATTGTAATCGCTACTCGCATCAATATCCAGACAAGCAGGAGTAGGGTGTTATCCTCCGGGAGCCCGAACCTGGGTAAAACCTCGCCTGTTAGCCGTCGTGATCACCTTGCACTCTTCACTCTCCCCATCAATCAACCCGGGGTGCACAACCCTGGGACTTGCCGAGTTACAACCTCGTCAATTGGCGCCGTCTGTGGGAAGTTCAACAAGTGCTAGGATCATGGTCGCACCGGCTCCATCCGCAATGAAGATCGGCGCATCCGCCATCAGGGAGTCAATCCGATTCGGCTCCTTCGAGCACGTCATCCACTCGCAAGCCCACCAGTCGATGTACGCCGATCTAGACAAAGGTATACACATCACCTTCGGCTCCATATTCTGTTGCATCGATAGTCGTGGCATACTCAGGTCTACGACTACCGCGCTACGCGCGACGGCGTCACCAAAATCGCCGACCATCGCGCCCGCGGAACCCGCCAAGATCGCATCTGCCGCACCCGCGGAGATCGCGCCCGCGGAACCCGCCAAGATCGCATCTGCCGCACCCGCGGAGATCGCGCCCGCGGAACCCGCCAAGATCGCATCTTCCGCACCCGCGGAGATCGCGCCCGCGGAACCCGTCAATATCGCATCTGCCGCACTCGCGGAGATCGCGACCGCTGGACCCGCCAAGATCGCATCTTCCGCACCCGCGGAGATCGCGCCCGCCGAACCCGCGAGGATCGCATCTGCCGCACCCGCAAGGCTGCGCCAGCTGCACCCGCGAAGAGGGCATCTGCATCGACAATCTCGGCGACGGCCGTACGAATCGAGTCTACTACCCCAACCTCGGTCGTGCGGTCGATCAAATCAAGATCTACCTCAACTACCTCCGCCGCGTCGACTCCGCTCCGCCGCGTCAACTGCCTCTACGGCACCACTCCGCCGCGTCGACTCCGCTCCGCCGCGTCAACTGCCTCTACGGGACCACTCCGCCGCGTCGACTCCGCTCCGCCACGTCAACTGCCTCTGCGGCACCACTCCGCTGCGTCGACTCCGGTCCGCCGCGTCGACTGCCTCTACGGCACCACTCCGCTGCGTCGACTCCGGTCCGCCGCGTCGACTGCCTCTACGGCACCACTCCGCTGCGTCGACTCCGGTCCGCCGCGTCGACTCCAGTCCGCCACGCACAAACAAATTCGCCTTGGTCACACCTGATGCTCTCCCGGGTGTTGCGCCGCACAGGTCACAATCAAAATCCTAGGCCGCCACTCGAACCGCTCGGGGGCTGCGCCACACAGGTTGAAATAACAGCTTAGGCCGCCACTCGATCCACTCGGGGGCTGCGCCATACAAGCACAATCAAAATCCTAGGCCACCACCCGAGCCACTCGGGGGCTGCGCCACACAGGTTGAAATAACAGCTTAGGCCGCCACTCGATCCACTCGGGGGCTGCGCCATACAAGCACAATCAAAATCCTAGGCCGCCACCCGAACCACTCGGGGGCTGCGCCACACAGGTTGAAATAACAGCTTAGGCCGCCACCCAATCCACTCGGGGGCTGCGCCATACAAGCACAGTCAAAATCCTAGGCCGCCACCCGAGCCACTCGGGGGCTGCGCCACATAGGTTGAAATAACAGCTTAGGCTACCACCCGACATACTCGGGGGCTGCGCTGCACAGGTCAAGTTCCAAATCCTAGGTCACCACCCGACGTACTCGGGGGCTGCGCCAAACAGGTAACACTTGCAATCCTAGGCCGTCACTCAACTTACTCGGGGGCTGCGCCATACAGGTCCAACAACGCAGTAGGCCGTACGGCTGAGCAAATACTCGATATGTTTGTCGAGTCCACCAAGTAGGCCGTCAGGCTGAATGAGCACTCGAATCCCATTCGAGTCACACAAGTAAGCCATCAGGCTGAGCAAGCACTCGAAAAGTGCAACGAGTAAGCCGTCGGGCTGAGCAAACAATCGAACCCATTCGAGTAACACGAGTAAGCCGTCGGGGCTGAAACAAAAGCAAGATATTTATAAAGTTGCGGACGACTATACTAGTCACCCACACCTTCGGGGGCTACTCCCATTGGGAGCGCTGATCGCGCACCCAATGAAAATTCAAGGCTACAAGCACAAGTGAAATAGCTCGACAACTCGACAGAGTGGTTCGAGAAGTAAGCTTCTAAGCTGAAACTTACATAGTAGGATCGACTGCTGATCCGAGAACCCGAAGGAATTTTTCGGATGGCAAAGAAAAGCGAGTAAGCTCAATCAGCTGAACCCATCTACAAGTAGGCCAGTGGGCTGAACAGAAGTACACTACGGAAGAGGAAGACAAAGTAATTCGACTGCAAAGGTTACTCCCATTGGGAGCGGCTGGTTCGACTGAAGAAATTCGAGTTCAGGCTCAAGATCAAGCAATCCAATGGCGCGTCCGGGAAGAAGGAGTCCTTTGTCCGACTCTGAGACTCGACCAAGCACTCGGGGGCTACTGACGTGGGGCTGCCTTGCGGGTAGCCCACGATGAGGCTACCTGGGCCGCGCCAAGGATGGAAAGGCCGGCAGAAGGCCCACTCGGGGTATCTCATATCCTAGTCCAACTCGGTTAGGTCTTGTAACCTGCCGTATCTGTATCAACCACCCGAGACCTGGCTGCCTACAAAGCCAGGAGGGTTGCCCGTCCTAGAGGACACGCTCAGAACTACCGCAAACCCTAGCGAGATCGCAATCTCGCCATTGTAATCGCTACTCGCATCAATATCCAGACAAGCAGGAGTAGGGTGTTATCCTCCGGGAGCCCGAACCTGGGTAAAACCTCGCCTGTTAGCCGTCGTGATCACCTTGCACTCTTCACTCTCCCCATCAATCAACCCGGGGTGCACAACCCTGGGACTTGCCGAGTTACAACCTCGTCAGGGTGCCCTTTGAGTCAGGCTCTGTCGTGAGAACTGCGGTAGCCTTGCGCTTGGGCTCCTCCTTGGCCTCTTTCTTCTTCTGGCTCCTGGACCCCTCAGCGTGATCGTCCCCTCTCGAGGACATCTTCATGAAGAGGAGTTCCTCTTCAGCCTTGGCGCACTTGTCCGCCAAGTCGAACAGCTTGACCACAGAGGTGAGCTTGTCGTGGATCCCCAGCTTCTCGAGCATCCTGCTGTTCGTGATGCCCTCGCGGAATGCGGCGATGACTTGAGTGTCAGGGATATTCGGGATCTTGTTGCGCACATGGCTGAAGCGCTGGATGTACTTGTGAAGCGTCTAATCCTTCCTCTGCACCACAGCGCGCAAGTCGTTGTGGGTGAGGGCGCGCTCGTACGTCCCTTTAAAGTTGGAGACGAACTGCTTGCAGAGCTCCTCCCAGGAGTTCACAGAGTCCTCAGGGAGATTCAGGAGCCACGACAGCGCAGAGTCGCAAAGCGCGTGGGAGAACCAGTTAGCCATGACCTTGTCATCTCCTCCCGCAGCTTGGATGGAGGTGGTGTAGAGCTGCAGGAACTCGATGGGGTTGCTGGAGCCGTCGTAGCCCTTGGGGAGAGCAGGCCGGAACTTTGGGGGCCAGACCACGCGGCGCAGAGAACGGGTGAACGCCATGCAGCCTGAGGCGTACGTGGCGACCCCGTGCTGAAGCGCGCCGCGGTTCTGCTGGCCCGCCTGGCCAATCTCCTCCACGAGCCTGTTCTGGCGGTCTCGCTGGAGCTCCATTCCCACGCGGGCGTCGGGCGCAGTGCGCTGCACGATCAAGAAATCGTGCGGCGAGGACGCGTGCGAAGCAGCCTTCTGAGCCGCAGCCGGTGCAGGCCTCGGAGGTGGCAGAGGCGCGTTTGTCGCGACCGTTCCCGCGAGAGAGGGGGCGCAGGTTGGACTGCGATGGAGTGGGACGCGTCGTGGCGATGCCGACGAGGTGGTTGAGGCGTTGGAGCCACTGCTCGTGGGCCTCAGCGGTGGGCTGGTAGCGTAGCAGCTCCTGCGCCATGAGCAGCGCGGTGTCCGTCCTTCCCGGGCCCGAGCCGCTCGGGTGCTGCGTTGGGTGGGACGACTGCGCGTCCTCCTGGTGCTCGGTGTCGCGCTCCGGCGCCTCCGCGTGAGGTCCAGAAGGGACATGCTCTCCGTGGCGGGGTCGGCCCCGCCGTGCGCGGGTGGCCGCGGCACCTGGCGGCGCGCGTGCTCCTGCGGGCGCACGTCGGTTTGCGCGGGCGACGCGGGTGGCGCGGGTGTTCACCATGGCGCGGAGACGAACTCGGAGGTTGTAGACGCGCCTCAACCCCCTACCTGGCGCGCCAAATGTCAGGTTGTGACTCCCAAGAATCGGGGGTAGTCACTTCCTGAAGTGTAGTTCGTGAAGGGGGTTGAACACGGAGGTCTAGACCCTCGAGTGGTTCCGCGACGTTGCTCGCCGGACCCGAAGAAGACACACACACAAAGGGAGACACCCGCCTTTACCCAGGTTCACGGCCCTCGTGGGGAGGTAAAACCGCTACTCCTGCTTGTCTGTATTAGATGTGGAAGGTTACAGTACAATGGAGCTTGCCGAAAGCCCCCTTGAGGCATTTCTTGCCTGGGGAGCAAGCGGTCGTCTTCTTCCTCCTCAAGGCAGAGGCTTTCCTAACAAGTGTAGCTAGGGTTTACAAGGGTTGCAGTGCGCCAAGAGCCGACCCGCGCTACGATGGACCTCTTGCCCCTTTTATAGGCGCCTCTGTCCTTCTCCTTCGGCTTGTCCTTCCAGGTGGTTCCCACATGCCAGTGGCAGGGTGGTGTAGGAGTCCACCCTGCTCCATTCGTCCTTGGACTCGGTCCATTGCTGGTAAAGGTGGGCGCGGTGGCCGACCGGCGGCCGATCGCGATGTACTGCTCGCAGGAAGGGCAGTCTCTGAGGTGGAGCCCATCATGACGGCCTCCTTTGGAGGGTTGTGCTGTCCACCCGCTTTATCGTCAGAGTAGAAGGTCCTGGCAACTGCGTCGTAGGCAGAGTTGCTTTGTTGACCACTTTATCACCAAGGACAGCGACGGGGGTGCGTGCGACACTGCATGTGCGTGGCAGAGGCCACGTGCATCTTGCCGTGCTTCCTTGGCCGCGACGTTTCCCCTCAGGCGCGGGGAGGCCTGAGGGGAGATTTCCTACGGGGCTCCCCCGAGGCGAGCTGGCGCCTCGGGAGCGTCCCCTGAGGCGAGAGGTCCCTTGAGGCCCTCGTTTCCTCTTCAGGCCCTCGAGGGGAATTGCCTCTCGAGGGTCCCGCCAGGTGGTGATGCCTGGAGTTTAGTCGTTTCGTCCGACTGGCCCGCGTGCGAGGCCTGGAGGGAGTGGGATCTCCATACCCTAGTTCCCACTGGGCCGACAATGCACTCCATCACCATCGCCAACACCACCATCTCCACCGCTGACGCCGGAATCTCCATCGGTCCACTCCACTCCCATTGTACCATCTAGGGCTAAACTCCGTGTATTTGATAGGGGAAACTCTCCCGGTGTTGATTACTCTTGTTATTGATGCTATTGACTGAAGCCGTTGAATTAGGGTTTATATTCTGATTGTTATCCACCATTATATCATCTCTGATCATATACCATATGATGTGTTGTGAGTAGTTCGTTGTGTTCTTGAGGACATGGGAGAAGTCTAGATGTTAGTAGTGAACTATGTTGAGTAATATTTAATGTTTTGATATTTAAGTTGTTGTGCCATTCTTCTAGTGGTGTCATGTGAACGTCGACTACGTGACACTTCACTTTTATGGGCCTAGGGGAATGCATCGTGTACTCGGTTATCATTTGTGGGGTTGCCGGAGTGACAGAAACCTAAACCCCTGTTGGTATTCCGATAGACGATGGATCGCAGGATCTCTGAGTTTAAGGCGATGGTTAGATTTATCTTAATTACTTTCTTCTATTTGCGGATGCTTGCAAGGGGTATAATCATAGGTATGTATTTGTCCTAGGAAGAGCGGTGCATTAGTATAGGTTCACCCACACGACACTTATCCAAACACTAAAGATTAATCATCAATATGAAGCGAAAGCACTAGACAAAATTCCCATGTGTCCTCAAGAATGTTTGGTCATCATAGGTAAACAAACCGGCTTGTCATTTCCTCTCAAAAGGATTGGACCACTCGCTGCAATTATAATTGCCGCACTCTATTTACTCACACTTTATTTATCTGTTATATCAAAGTCTACAGAAAACTTGTGAAATCCTCATCAAAACCACTTATCAACATCTTCTGCTCCTCGTTGGGTTTGACACTTTTATTTATTGAAAGTACTGCGATACACCCCCTATACTTGTGTGTTATCATTGCCTAGAGGGGGGATAGGCGAGGTACACTTTTTACAATTTAGGCTTGATAAATGGAGAATAAAACTTAGTGTTTAACTTATCAATGACACAACCTAAATATACAAGATTCACCTATGTGCACCAACAACTTATGCTAAGCAAGACAAACAACAAAGAGAAAGTAAGGTAAACGACTTCAAACACAATGGCTATCACAATGTAAAGTGCATAAGTAATGAGCTCGGGTATAGGAATAACCGAGGCACGCGGAGACGAGGATGTATTCCTGAGTTCCACCACAAAGGTGTACGTATCGTTGGAGAGGTGTGAGAAACTACCACTGGTTTGCTCAACGCCACAAAGACCTCACCTTATTTTCCGATGAACTCGACCACAAAGGTTCGGGTTCACCTTCCACTATGAACTCCTTTGGGGCAGAGAACAATCCCCTACAACGTACCTTGGGGAACACACCCACAACCGAATTGGGGGCTCCCAAATGACCACAAAAGGTCTTGACCACAAAGGTCCCAACTAGCCACAAAGGCGTTGATCACAAAAGGTCTACGCCACAAAGGCGGACACTAAGGCGTCTAGGGTCTGATATGTCACCAAAGGTAGGGTGGTGGACTAGCTGAAAAATATGTTTCAAATGAGCTCCAAAGGTAGGGTAAACAACCTCATTTCTAAACAAAAATGGTGGATGATACGTCTCCAATGTATCTATAATTTCTTATGTTCCATGCTATGTTATATCATGTTACTACATGTTTTATATACATTTTATATAGATTTATGCATTTTCTGAGACTAACCTACTAACAAGATGCCAAAGTGTCAGTTCCCTGTTTTCTGTTGTTTTTGGTTTCAGAAAAGTACTTAAGGAAATATTCTCAGAATTGGATGAATAACATCCTGGAATTATTTTTGCATCGGGAAACTTGCAGAAGATCGAAGGAGAAACGAAGTGGGGCACTGAGGCGTCGTCGTGTGGTGCTGGCGCGGCCAGAAGTGGGGCCACGTGAGCACGTGGTGACGGGCCCTCGGGCCTCCACCGACCTCGCCCTTTCGCCTATAAGTACCCCCCAAAAACCTAAAAATCGCACGGTGTTCATTATTTCCTCCACGGGTCCCGAGCGGCCTTCGTCGTCAACACCAATTCGGGAGAGATCAGAACTGCTCCCTGGCACCGTGCCGGGAGGGGGAATCGTCCCCAGAGGCCTCTACGTCGCCATGCCCGCCTCTCTCATTTGTGTGGGAGAGAGACCCGCTCCATTATTTCATATGAATACTCGGATTTTTCACTTATATTCGTTGAGTATTCGTCTTTTGTTATTGTTTGCTCTCTAGCTCTTGTTTCTCATGCATCTCTTGTAAGAGTTGTTAGCTTCGTTATGTTATACTCCCGTATCTCATTTTTTAATTACTTGGAGAGTTTTATCTTTTAAATAAGTTGATTGGTGTTTGGTTGAGAACAGATAATGCTAAATGTGGTAGATGGTATAATTAAATGATACATTAATCTTGTAGATCATTAAATTGTGTCACTTGAATCATTGATATTGTTTTGAGATATTAATTTCCTTAATGTTAAACATGATGGTCTAGTAAGACAAACTTGAAAACTGTGCCACACTTAAATTTCCAGTTGATTGCATAATGGTATATGACTTCTTTTTGTCTAAGGCAACCGTAATGGCTTTATGTTATACGCTACGGCCGGGGAAGCCAACGGTGACTTTGTCATTCACCACGATCCCTGTAGGAGTAATTTTCATTATGCCTTGCATGATCATATTCTTATTTGGAATCTTTTTACTTGTGAGTTCTAAAACTGCGGTTTTCATGGCACTTCCACCACCATATTGCTAGCCTCTTCGGTACTTTGTTTTGCCCTTTCTCACATTGAGAGTTGGTGCATTTTTCGCGGCTACATCCAAACTCGTGGGAGATCTTCATCTTGTTCTCCTACACATAAGCCAAACATCTTTCTCAAAACATACACCATACCTACCTACTACAGCATTTCCATAGCTGTTCCAAGATATATTGCCATGCAACATCCATCTTACATTACATGACTTGTTGTCATTCATTACTTATCTATTGCTTTGCGTGTTTCTATAAAGCTGATGTGTGGTTTTACCCATGTTACGCTAGAGCACTGCATAACCTGCTACACTGGCAGAGGCACCGTTGTCATATGTATTCTTATGGCACATTCATATTAGTTACTTCTATCATCGGTATATATTGTTTTATCACCATTAGTGTGTTGTCATATATCATATATCATATTAGGATGCTTGCCCCTAAAAGTGAAAAGAGCCATGGAGGCCATCGAAAAGATAACATAAAAAGAAAAAATAGAAAAAAGAGAAAAAGGAAAAGGAAAAAGAAAGAAAGAAAAGAAATAAAAAGGGGCAGCATTACTATACTTTATCACACACTTGTGCTTATGTTATAGCAACATATCATTTATAGTCATCACTTGTGCTCATGTTTAGCACCTTCACTTCATATGAGAGAGTTTTCATGTCTTAGTTGCATAACTATGTGGGGAACTTTACACTATAGAACTTGGCTTGTATATTCCAATGATGAGCCTCCTCAAAAGTGCTATAGGTCTTCGTGAGCAAGCAAGTTGGATGCACTTCCACTAGTTCCATTAGGGAGCTTTCATATACTTATAGCTTTATGTGCATCCGTTGTGTGGCAATCACTTCTCCTTGCATAGTTTCGATTGTAAGACTTTTCTTGTCTAATGATCACTTGCAGCTTTGTGAGCCTTTCTTCCGTTGGCCTTCCAAACCACCGTTAACATTCTCTTAGCCAAAACATCCTGCTGTCAGGAACCAACGTTGAACGTTTGCTTGTTTCTATTAAACAAATAAAGTGTTGATCTTCTACGTGCATATTGATATTGCTTGACTTCATCCTTTCACTAAGTTGTTATGTCTGTTGGAAGCATTAGATGATTATATTGTTGTTCTTGAAGCTTAAATCATCTCTAATATATACTTTGCACAGTTGATTACTATCTGTACTATATCATTGAAAGTTTTACTTGCTTTGCCTACTTGTTTATTTATTACTCATTTGATATCAATATAAACTACAACCCTTATTCATTTGATCTCAGTTTACATGCCTTACATTATTACGTGATCAAGAATGTGTTTAAGCATGTCACTTCAGAAATTATTCTTCTTTTCTCGTTCTTGCCTACTCGGGACGAATAGAACTAAGCTTGGGGATGTTGATACGTCTCCGATGTATCTATATTTCTTATGTTCCATGCTATATTATACCATGTTATTACATGTTTTATATACATTTTATATAGTGTTATGCATTTTCTGAGACTAACCTATTAATAAGATGCCAAAGTGCGAGTTCCCTATTTTCTGTTGTTTTTGGTTTCAGAAAAGTACTTAAGAAAATATTCTCGGAATTGGACGAAAAACATCCTGGAATTATTTTTGCATCGGGAACGTTCCAGAAGACAAAAGGAGACACGAAGTGGGGCACCGAGGCGCCGTCACGTGGTGTTGGCGCGACCAGAAGTGGGGTCGCGCGAGAACGTGGTGACGGGTCCTCGGGCCTCAACTAACGTCGCCCTTTCGCCTATGAGTACCCCCCCCCCCCCCCCCAAAACCTAAAAATCGCACGGTGTTCATTATTTCCTCCACAAGTCCCGAGCCGCCGCCGTCGTCAACACGAATTCGGGAGAGATCAGAACTGCTCCCCGGCACCCTGCCGGGATGGGGAATCGTCCCCGGAGGCCTCATCGTCGCCATGACCATCTCCGGACTGATGCGTGAGTAGTCTACCCTTGGACTACGGGTCCATAGCAGTAGCTAGATGGTTGTCTTCTCCTCTTGTGCTATCATGTTTAGATCTTGTGAGCTGCCTATCATGATCAAGATCACCGTTATGTAATTCCTCATGTTGTGTTTGCTGCGATCCGATGAATATTGAGTACTAAAGTTATGGTTTCATAATATATCATGTGTGTTCTATTTAATGATCTTGCATTCTCTCCGTTAATTGTGTGTGCTTTGGCCAAGTAGATGCTTGTAACTCCAAGAGGGGGTATTTATGCTCGATAGTAGGTTCTTGTCTCTATTTAATCTGGGGCAGTGGTAGAAAGCTCTAAGGTTGTAGATGTACCGTTGCTACTAGGGATAAAACAGTAGTACTTTATCTAAGTATGATGTTACTCACTTACTTTACACACGGTGTTTAAGGCGATAATCTGTTGCATGCAACTTAATAGTGAAAGGGGTGCAGACGCTAACCGGAAGGTGGATTATTAGTCATAGATGCGGTTCGAACGGTCTATGTATATTGTTGTAATGCCCGAATGATTCTCACACAAGACATCATAACGTTAGTATATGCATTGTTCTGCTCATCATTATTCTATCAATTGCCCAGCTGTAATTTGTTTACCCGCATGAATGCTATTATTATCTATGGAGAGACACCACTAGTGAACTGTGGACCCCGGTCCTTCTATTTAATCTGATAAAACCACAACTGCAAACTTGTTACTTTCTGCAAACAACCATCTTTCTTCCACATACATTTAATCCTTTTTTACAGTAAGTCGGTGAGATTGACAACCTCACTGTTAAGTTGGGGCAAAGTATATTGATTGTTTGTGTGCAGGCTCCACGTCAACTACGTCAAGCTCTTTTCTGGCGCCGTTGATACCTCGGGGGAATTCTCATCTCCTACCCGTTCGATCACCTTGGTTTCACAACTGAGTGAAATTTGTTGATGCACGGGTCTCCCAAAAACACACCCACCCTGTGCATCAGGGTCCAAGACCCAAGAGTAACAAGATCTTGAATTTCACCGACACGAATCCTCGTGGAGTGCTCAAACCGATGCAAGATGCAATGGCAAGAACACACAAAGTGCTCAAGTCCTTATGGGGGGATAAGAGAGAGTAAGAACAAAAGGGGGGAACCACAAAGGTACTCCAAGATCTAGATCCACTATGTTCCCCTCACTTAGAGGAGAGATGGATTGGTGGAATTGTAGATCTAGATCTCCTCTCACTTTTCCCTCAAAGATATACAATAATCATGGGAGGATTTGAGAGAGGGCAAGTTTTTCCAAGGTGAAGAATGGCAAGAGAGAGAGGGGAAAGTCGTGCTTACCCAAGAAAGAAGAAGGGGAGGGGTAGCCATTACAGCAGCTTAGACCAGAGATTTCCGGCCTAGGGCCATAAGTTTCCGACCCCCAGAGATTTCCGGAAAGATCTCCAAAGTTTTCTAGGCGAAATCAGTACTGAAATCCGCCCGATTTGGGGATTTCCCAACCCGGTACGGAGATTTCTGATCACCAAAAAATGCATAATTACCAACACGAAAACGACAATATCTTGACCATCCAAACTCCATTTTCGATGATTTTTGGCTCGTTGGAATCGCAACGAAGAACTCTACAAGAAAATGCAGAGAAACATCATAGTCCAATATGGGAGGTTAAAATCAAATGGGGAAATATAAAACCTCTCGAAAAAAAGGAACAACGGGTAAAACCTCCAACATAAAAAACTAAGAAGCTTTTCAAACGAACTTTGTTTTTGATGAACTTATTGAGCTTGTTATGAAGATCACAACAAGCTCCAAAACCTCACAAGGAGAAAAGATCATATCTTTGCCTTGAGCAGTCCACTTGAGCTAGATGATGACGATCTTGATCTCTTCAAGTGGACCACCTTTCTTGATTTCGCTTGCTAGCACATGCTTGATGAAGACTTCTCCAAATACTCATCCAAACTCCATTATGGGAGAGCCTCGCTTAGCTTCGTCTTCATGTCTCCATTTCTTCCTCCATGCATAAGATATCTCCGACATGCTTCTCTTGGTCTTGCACTTCTCAACCTTGATGACGATCATGACATGATGTCATCCTCTATGAGCTATATGAATTGATCTTCTTGTTGCAAGCCCATGTGAAGATACCTAACCCCACATATAGATACCACACACACACTTGGGTTAGTTCTCAAAACTATATGGACAAGAGCTTACCATCCCAAGAGATACATGATCCACTTGGTACATATTTTAGCTTTGTGTGTTGATGAACCTCTTGATAATCTTGTATCATCTCATCTTTCTTCATATAGGTGATGTATTGACAACTTCAAGACATACTTAGAATATGCTCAACACAAACATTAGTCCATAGGCATTGTCATTAATTACCAAAACCATATATTAGGGCACATGGCCTTTCACGCGTGCCCTCAACCGCTTCATGTTAACAACTTGAAGTAGGTCAAGCACTCACTTTAGTGAGACTCTTTCTTGATGGGTTCATGCATGCAAGACGGCGGAGAATAACAAAACACTAGGAATTCAACAAGGTGGTAATCTTCTTCATTTAGAATATTTGAATGGAGTACATTATAAGCGGATCTTCAAGACCGTCGTCGCTACGCCCATCAAACCCACAATGCAATCACCGCCCATAGGCTTAATTGCTCGTTTGGGATTTCTTCTCTGCTTGTCTTCAGCAGATTGCGGTTGGTCTGAGGGAATTTCTTTTCTATAGTGTCTAAGGGGGTTTCTTCTCTGTAGTGACCACACCTTAACTTAGTTCTGCCTTAGATATAATGCATCGCAGAACTACTGCCTTTCTTCTCTGTAGTGACCACACCTTAACTCATTTTTGTGTGGCTTGCTAAAGTTAGCCATTTATGCCACTCCACATATATAGAAGGCTGAGTTAGAAAGCCTCTTTGACTTAAGTAACCTTAATGGTCGATATAGTAGACCCACACTTTAAGTAATCTTTGGAGATGTCAACGCACGGTTTAGGCTGTCTTTGTCTTTTAGAATTTTAGCCTAAAGCCGTGACACCGTCTTGTCATGATTTGTTATGCATATTATGAGTTCGTAGTATAATTTTAACTTCTCATAGTTTGTGAGCATATAGTCCCGATGTCACCGAATTTGGGATCAGATCCACACTTGAGAACATGAACAGGAGAGTAAAAGAAGCTGGTGACATGTGTACAGTACAGTTTTGCAAAATGTAACTTCCAAGTGTTCTAAGAAATGCAGCCCAATGTAACTTCAAGTGTTCTAGATGAGTGCCTAGCAGCTCCAATATGTATGTGAAGAGGTCTAGATGAGTGCCTAGCAGCTCCTAGCTTAGCCCAAGCATGGCGAAAGGGACAGGTGCAAGTAGTTGTAGGCATGTAGGAGGTGAGACACCCCAGAAAGAAGCAACCTTTACAAAGTTGCTGTAGTTATGTGCTTGCGGTTATTTGAAAGCTACCCTACATTAGGCAGAAACAGCAAGCTGCCAAACCAAAAGTGTGAGGCTGAGAGAATTGAAAAGATCGAGCTGAGCTTCACATGTTTGGCATCTCCTGATCGAATGCTTTTGAATTTAGATTGTTTGGGAGCTCTAGTGATACGATTTCTAGGTATAGCTAACAGTACCCGTAGCAGATATTTAAAATGTGACATTTTGTTTTCTTAAAAATAAGAACCCCTCAAGCTATGCAACTCGTCAGCTAGTATGTCTACTCCTAAAGCTCCAGTCGTGCGGTGCACGGGCATGGATTTTCAGATTGTCTCTTGCAGCACCAAGTGACAAATTTTCTCATGCACGTGATGGCTTCAAAAGCATTCATCGTGGACGTGGAAGGCTTCATGCCTTGATGGTATATATATGTAAACATTTGCAAAAGTTGGAAAACAAAAGGAGAGCACTCCTAACTGTAATTCTTCTCCTAAAGCAGTAGCTGATAGTATATAGTATCACGAAGGACCACGAGACGGCGAGCTATAAGGCTGAAACTAGCCTGTTTTTAATCAGCTCCAAAACTTTGAACTCCGATGAAAGTGAAACTGAAAGCCGTTGGACTGGTCAAACGTACATCGATTTTGTGAGCTAAGCCGTGTGAGGAAGATGGGTAAAGGTGGCACGCGATCTTTTAGTGCGTTCATGTTTGGACTATTGTGGTTTGTTTTGCAAGAGGTTAGCATCAGGCTCTATGATTTGCCGTAAACAGATTCCTTGGACAAACGGAGAATGCTTAACGCAGAAATTCAGTTATGTATTTTTTTTCTTTGTTACACTGATTTTTGCCATGATGGAAACCAAAAAGAACTAATAGAAAAATTTCCAAGACAAGATCTTTGGAGTAGTAGTTTAGGCTTTATGTGCACGTATAGCTTTGTGGAAGCTAGATGTGATGAAGCTACTGAGATTTTTCCTGGATAAAGCCACAAAGATCATAAGCCTCGCATGCTTGGGCATCTTCTAGCGACAACCGAGCATTTAGCAGGCTCATACATGTCTTTTTGCTACTACTTTGACATGATATGGATGATGTATAAGACTCCTTTTTTTTGCGAGAAAAAAGAAAGTATACCTCTCTTTTCTTCGACATGCATGCATGAGCTTTATACTTGCTTTATTTTTTGTAGCACCTTACATGTGCAAGCAGAAAGTGTCTGTTTTGCTCCCATCACTATCTCCAGATTAGTGTTTCGACCTACTTACTAATCTGAAATGGAACACCGTAGCACATAGGGGAGTGTCACCTCACCTGGTGTGAGCAGAATGAAGGAAATGGGCCACCAAATTGCCGCAATTACGTGGTCCATGTTCTACCGGTTATTATAGAGTATATATAGACACTAGTTGTTCCTCATTTCAAGGTGTTTCGGCATTCTCCTGATTAGTCATTGCCCCAAAGGTTTTCAGACTTGCCTTATCGGTCACGAACTGGTCACGTGAACGTAGATAGAAATGCAGGCTTGAGCGCCAATGGTTGAAAGTCTTTCAAGTGTACTACTATAAATCGATCGAGTAACAATCAACTATAGAGCAAGAATTCAGTTCGAATTATCGTTGCAAAAAAAAATGCTTCGAGAGTGTGCCCCTGGAGGACCACATAGTCAAACATATAACCCCTGGAGAGATTATGAGTCGGAATGATTAGGCCTCTCCGCATTCGACCTTATCTCTGCAAAGAATTCTGAAAAGTCGGTGGAGATTACACAAAAGAAGTTTCTCCTTTGGACTTTGGAGAGCATGCCTGTCCCGCCGTCGCTCATCGATCGTCTTTGTTTGCACAAACTCAGAGCAGCTGTTCCAGATCACATGATTGGTTTTCAAGTGCCCGAAACACAAATCCCAGAGATTTATCATGAATATTCATACTGATAATTCATTGCCATTGAAAGGAAAGGAATCTCGACATTGCCAATGGCAACCCTGCTTTGCCAGCATAAATCCCGATGGGAAAGAGAAAGACAGCCTTCGATGATTCGACGGACGACCGCAGCGGCATCCCCTAGAGAAAAGAGAATAGAGATCCGAGAAATCTGCTGTCGCGTCCCGTCCGTGATCGTCGTCGTAGCGTAGCTCGAATCGATGCACCACGCCGGCCGACGCCAGGCATGGCATAGAGGCATAGAGCCCCGAGCGCGGCTGCACACTGTTGCTCACGCATGCGGCCCGGTCTCGGTATCCTTCCTTACTTCGATCCTAGTAGCAGCAGCGGGTGAGTGTGAGTGAGACGGACTGATTGATCGGATGTATGTGTGGTACGTACGTCGCAGGACGCTGGACATGCCGTGGAGTAGTCCGTTTGCTCTCAGCATCGGGTTCCATCGGTCGCCGGCCGGCAACGGAGTAAAGGAGCCACCGTCCGACCGTCGCGCAGAGGCGTCACCGGCTCATCATGCTTCGAACCGGCTCTGCTACCGCGTAATTACCTGCCACTACCACTGTTACTACTACTCTATATCATACTACATGCTGGAGGCCAGGAGCTGGATGCGATCTAACCGTAATCGAATGCCCGAGTACAATTGCTGCCGACTGTTATCATCTCGTCCGGGAAATGGCAGAGCCAGATTATGTTATTAATTCATTTATCAAACATTAAACACTCTTATAAAAGTGATGCAGGAAACGGCACTCAGCATCTGCATGTGCAGCGCGAGAGAGAGAGAGAGAGTACTCAATCAAAGAATAGATTGGAACCGCATTAAGATATAAACTATTATTTGATTTGTTACATTGTGATCATGAACATTGATGAATCAAGGAAAACGGAAAGAGAGGGATTCAAACCGGTATAGCACTTCCAAACACCTTTTGATGAAAGATAGAGTTCTAATAATGTCCTTACCGGTTAAAACGATGCAGACGAATATAAGAAAAAGGCTTTAAAAAAAAGCAAAAGACATAATGTAACATCCCAGAACTTAGGGTACAGGAATAGAGTGGACATATGAGTGTGCATTGCATTCATGCATCAGAAAATCCGAATATTTTCCGCGCATTTAATTTTAAAACACTAAGTGATTGAAGCTTCACTTGAGTTGGTGGAATTGAAGTAGATCAACAACTTGAGCGTTATAGACTTTGAGATGATCTTAGCTTACACCTTATTTTGGGGTAAAGAGATACACGATGAGAGGTTACACTAAAGAAAACAAAACCTGTTACAACAAAACAATATTTAGGAATGAATGACCAAAACAAATATTCTTAGTTATTCTCGGATCATCTATTCTGATCAATTGTGCTAGACATATTCCTAGTACATGGAAACCATGACATTCTTGGAGACCAAACTGAATTACCTAAACGTTAATCCAAATCCTCTTACTTGATCTAGACATCTTATTTTCTTATCTCCCAACCTTCTCGAAGGCAGCAACAAGATAACATAGCAAGTAAGGAAGAAATACAACAAGAAGACTTTGAGAAGCAATCCTTAGTTGGGCATAGAAGTGTTATGCCAATCTAACATGAAGAATTGGAAACTCTTATATCATTAACCATCTTTCTTAATCTCTAGAAAGAGTGTGATATCCAAAGGTTTGTGTTATATAGAAGTAGTGTGAGAACAAGCTTCGAAACCTTGTTAACAACTCACTTTTGTATACATAAAACAATTGAGTGTCATATGCAGATAAACTAAGGGCCAAACAATTTAGTACATCAACTACCTTAGTCATTTGATGCATAAGGCCATTTGATGTCATAACTTATATACACATTCATATACCACCAACCTTAAGAAAGTTGGCTTGGTTAAATTGGGTTGTCTTCACCACAAGGGTGAGGCCAGAGATCTCGGAACTTCAGTATAGGACAAGAAGAACTTGTCTTGAACATCTACTTCTTATGTAGAAGGATCAATACCAAAGTAAATCCACATATGGATTATGGTGTTTCTCCAAGGGAATCATAACCAAAGAGAAAGTAATGCCAAATCATAAGTCCATATGATCAATATACATAGCTCGACATCACATGAGTTATTCTTCAAGATCAGATGAATGAAGAATGCATATCAGAGAGGATCCACAAGTCATCAATAGATAATGATCTATTGATGGAATCAAGAGTTCATTCTCAATAAAAGATAATCTTGGACATATGAATTACTGAATCACTTGGGAATCATTAGTTGATACATTCTCAAGGATACCTATTTCACAAACTCATATATATCCATTTCTAGATATATGGACCAAAGGCATTGACTCTATTAGGTGGGTACATCTTTCTTACTTCATCTAAAGGGATGATGGAATAAGAAGAATTCTTAACTCATGCTCTTACCACCATAAGACCTAACCATAGGCAGGTTCTCTATATCTTGTGTATCCTGAACATATGATCATGCTCTCACAGGATTTATGTGTTAGTGATCACAAATCAAATCCAATCTAGAATTATATCACAATGGGTCTGGATTTGAATTAAATCATTGTGCATACTCTTTATAGGCATCACCATGAACAATTCAACTATCATTGGGCAACCAGTTTTTGTTGCCTGGAAACTCCTTAAGCACCACATCAACAGTGCATCCATATCTTGATGAAAACCATCAAATTACATTTACAATTCAAAACATATTAAATCTCCACGAACAAGTAATGGCAATTCAACTGGTTACTAGTAAACGAATAGAAACATACTTCTTTATTGCTAAAATGCACCAAGTGAGAAGTTACAAATTTATTTACATGAAATAAATGAAGTATGCTCAAATTCACTTTACATGTTCAAATCTTCCAAATATATAAAATATCCAAATTTCATAGTGAAATAAATATCTTAAAGCAAGTATAAAACTCCCAGGACGTATTTGTAAGTTCTGATTCAAAAATAGATCAAAAAAACAGTGGGCAGGGGCCTGTTTACATGGCTTCTCCAATTTTCTGAAAGCCAGGGGGTTATTCGCAAACTTCATTTTCTTTTCTCTTCTTCTTCCTCTGGCCAGAAGGATGCCGATGTCGTGGTCGTGCGTCCGAGCTGTCGTGCTCCATCTCTTCTCCTCCCGCGCGGATAAGGAACGAGACGCCGTCCCTATCCTCCTCTCTTTCTCCATCGCGCCTCTCTCTTTCTTCCTTCCTTCCTGTTTTCCCCAAAACCGCAAACCCTAGCCGCCGCCGTGCGCCGGCAATAGCCACCGATTACGGGCACCCCTCACAATTCCCAGCAGCTAGGAAGCTCCGCCATGAAGCCTTCTCTCTTCCCCTTGAGCCGTTCGTGCGGAGGAGCTCGGAGTGCGCCGTCTTCTTCAACTCCGACCGCCGGCGTCCATGGATGAGCTCGTCACCGTCCGACGCCCTTTGCCTCTCCGAGCAGTCCGGCGTGCTCGTGGTGAGATTTAGATCATTCCAGTATTTTTCCCTTTGCATCAATTTGTCCCGGATCAATCTGGCACCGTGTTTCGTCTCCGGCCGTCCCAAAACTCGCCGCCGGCGAGCTTCCGGCGACCATTAGGGAGCGGAGCTGCAACCATTCGACTCGTCTCATGGTTCTCTACAAAACTCACACCTTCAATCGACCTAATTCGTGCTATTTTGCCGAATTAATCCAAGACTTGAAATTCAGTTCATCGCTGACGTCATCATGACGTCATCAGCCGAATTAATCATTTCTTTTAATTATTTTCTGAAATGTTTAGTGTATGACATGTGGGACCACCCTATCAGACTTTTATTCTTTTAGGCAAATCATTTCTGTGATTATAAAAGCAATGATAGGTGGGCCCAACTCTATTTATTAAATTACAGAAATTGTTTAAATTGAATTAAACTTTGAAAAATTCATAACTAATTCATTTTATATCAGAAAAGTATAATCTTTATATCAAAATGTTCAGAAAAATAAAATCTACAATGTTTTAGCAGTATTATTTAAGTTTGAATAAAATTTACACATGATGAAATTTAAAATACAAATTACTTGATCTTCTAAATATGAAGTAATTTGGAATGCTATTTTGGAAGCATTTCAAACTTCATTTAAATTATTTCATATGCATAACTTTAAAATTGAAAATATATTTTCAATATAAAATATAATATTCATATTACAATAATTGCTATTTAAAATAATACTCTATTTTAGAAAATAATAAACAAGTTTGATTTTCAAATTTAAAAACAAAACAAAATAAAGTGTAATCTTATGGAAGTTATTCTACTAACAACAAGTAATCATTAAGATAAACAGAAATCTAATAACACTTTAAATTACTAAGTCTGAATTGAATAAATGTTTTACTTATTCCCTCAATTACTTAACTCGTGTTTATTTATAATTGGTAAAGTAAAATAAGTAGGAAATAACTCTAAGGCTCCTAACACTAAGCTAGCAATGCAACCTGTTTTATTCCATAATAAACACACCATTCATTCATAAGAAACTAAACTATGTTTAAGTGTTAAGTGCTTAATTACATTAAAATATTGTTCATATGCAAAGTCTTGGATAAAACACACAAAGAAGAATAGTCATATAAATTTTCCCTTAACTACTTCATATAATACCAACGACTGTTTACATTCTTATGTTCTTCAAAAATTATCCTTTTTGCCATCATGTAATATAACGCTAGCTCTCTACTCAATCAAAGTTCATACATGCTTTCCACCAACATAAGATGAACACAACCTAAAGCAACCATTGAGTTTTATATGTGGTTTTACTTTACTCTTATGCCTATTATGATACATGAACATTTATGTTAAACAACTCATCTTGCTTGTGAAGTAAACTTGAAGACAAAACAACTCTAAATTAAATCACCCCACACAAATAACACATAATCATTTAGAATGAGATACGGGGTACTTTGCGATGCATCGCATCCTTATGCATTAATCATGCTGTTTCTTTAAACATTAGTCCTTACCGGACCAATGATGTTGTTTTCAGACTTCTCGGAGTTTATATTATATCGAAGACCCTGGCTGCATAATCTTGCAGTAAAAAAGGCAAGTTCATCCCTTTTATTCATGTTCTCTTGATGTATTTGTTAAGAAACTATTTTCAAAATGTTAGTATTGCATATCACACAAAAAGGGCAAAAATTATTTTATAATAATATGACTACGGTTATCCACCAGTGAGGTGGTAATCTCATATGGCTGGCAGATGGGACCACGGTAAGAATGTTGTGGTGGAGGTTCCATTTGCAAGGGGAAGTATCACCTAGGACTTAACAACAAATGTCGCCAGTGATTCTTGCGCCGAATATTACGCGCAACCATGAGATCTGAAATGGGACGGAGAAGTCAGTTGTACCCTTTTCCTCTCGTACACCAACGGATGCCTAGACTTAGGCCGGGCGGTGTGATCCGCAGGCTTGAGATGGCCGTATAATTATCTCACCTTCGGGTTGTGGCTTCTAGCATCTATTGAAGGTTGGCTTCGGGACTAGCATGGGACGGTGCCCACTGGGTCAGCAAGTTTTAGCATGGGACGGTGCCCACTAGCTTGCAACCGGAGTAATGGGGGGTGTGCGGGGATGGTGGAAAGGCGCAGTGATTGGCTTGGATTATTGACTGGGCCCCACACCAAGGAAGTGTGGACGGGAAAGTACGCCCGGTTGTGCATCAAGGTCTTGATCTCTTATGGGTAAAGCAGCGCACCTCTGCAGAGTGTATGAATGTGACATGTTACTCCACGTTCCAGGACGGAACGACGAACGCAGCAGGAAAGGAGGCTCCTCAAAGCCCTAGCCCTGTGACTCCTGACGGACATAGCTCTTCAGAATAAAAGCAACCTTTGAAGAAATGTTTATAAAAATTGCATTAGCCTACGACAATCCATTGTCTGTGGCTGTAGCTAGTGCATCCAACTTCCCACCTTGCCATAATGAACTTGCGGGGTAACGCTGTTACTCACCCTTGCCTCTTAAACCCCTTCTAGACATGAAGAACCACAAGAAGGCAAGGCTATGAAGACTCCGAAGGCAGATAAACTCAAGATACCAAAGAAGGCAACTACATCGAGTTGATGCAATTGAAGGAAGACGGAGGACAAATGAAGGCGTGGTGTAGAAAAGGATAGATTCCTAGTCATAGAATCTATCTCTGTAGGCGTTGCTACAGCGCAACCGCAAGCCTATCAGTATTAGCAGTAGGGTTAGTATAGGTTAGTTCCTCTGAGATTTTCCATTTGATGTTCTTTTATTAGGGCCTTGCCTCATTGTTTCGAGGAGGTTCTAAAGATCTGTTGTTTTTGGATCTTCTGTTTGTAATCTATAGTCATGCCTTGGACCTGTGATGTTTCTGTTGTACCACTCTAATGACGTAACACTGGTGGACGGTGATCCATTGGTGCTATGTCAACGACTATAGCATACTACACCATGCAGTGGTATGCTGGGTCACCACACATAATAGGAGTGTGCATGACTTGTATAATGGCTAAATTGGCAGATGGACGATGCTTGCTACCAATGGTGGATATTTATCTTCCGCACCTCCGTCAATAGTGTACACCGTCGTAAATTGGTCAACATTGAAGAATGGATATCTAGTAGGTACACCCGTAAATAATATGTAAAGCGGAAATATTTAGCACTAAAAACCACATTATATCTACATAGTTATAAGATCGTATTACGACAACCGCTCACACCATAATAAGGGCTCTAAAATTGTGATTGGGTGTTTCTTTGTCAACATTAGACCTATCCACACATCGAGTTCACTTGTTAATATGCTGAAGAGGTAATCATGCATGATCATATTTTTAAGAGTTCATAAGTTAAGTAATTGTATTAAACATCATCAAATGTATATATCCTCAAATATGGATTTGGTTCTGAAACTATACATGCTTCTTTTAATAGTCCCTAAGAAATAAGATTATGAGGAGACATACCCTTGACGAGTGTATGACTCGGCTGATGACGTTGTTCCACTTTTCATATGCGTGGTAATGCCAATCTGATAGTACCAACTACGTTTATAGTTTACTGAGTAAAGACTAAAATACATTGTGGCATGCACTCATTTGTTTGTCTCAACCGTTTGATATGGCATATCCTTAAACTTGAGTTTCTCGTAAGATCCGACTTATGAATAGACCGACATAGGATCTATCAAACAAAGTTCCGTGACTGAATAATTACAAAGGTTTCAGACCTGTTGTGAAGCAAGTTGTGTGAAATAGTTAACCAAGACAAAATTTGTCCCTCCAATTCGAAGAGATATACTCTAAGGTATGTCGAGTGATTTAATTCAGAAAAACATAGTCATGCGACGCAGTTAAAAGTTAACCAAGGAGTCGGACTAAGAGCTAGTTCCGTAATATAGTATTACGAGGCAAAGAAAATAGTCAAAACTTGTGAAAGGGTGCTAAGCTCTAGCCCATAAAACAATGTATAAGTTCATTGTTAGAACTTTGCATTGCTTGGGAGTTGGCGTGTTTTGTTAGATCTATTTACAGTAACGCCCGTCACAAAGCGACAAGCAATTTTGAGGAAATCTCCACACAACATTGACCAGCTAGTCATCCCAGCACCACATCTTAACCTAATTTTGACTAAATTTAACAAATATAGCCAAACTTGTATACCACTGGAAATAATTTTTCTAATTTCTCATATGTAATCTCATAGTATTATTTAGTGTAAGTCATTTGTTTCAGTTTAGAATGATTTGAGGTTTTATTGTCAGGTTTAATCTTTTACCAATTTCAACTGGATATAACCGGAATGGTCAAAATTGTAAAGGGGTGGTGTACATACTCGTAGTGTGCGTAAATACCTTGACAGTAGGTGGTGGTTTATGCATTTTTCTTCGATACGGCTGCTAGAATCAATATTCAGTTCCAAACAAAAACAAGATACTACTTGGTAGTAGTAGAATCTGAGGCCGATTGCATGCGCCACTAGTAGGTGGCCAGCAGGTGTGTGTAGGCCAGGTTGGTTTCGACGCATGCACGCGGAGGGAGAGCGCAGTTACGTGGAGGCGGTCCACCCAGCAATGGTGGTTGCTCGCCGTTTCGCCTGCCGCCGGGCAGCGGCGGGGCCGGCGAGAACGTGGCCGAGGGCTGCGACAAAAACCACTGCCTTCTCTGCTCTTCTGCGCCGCGGCCGGCGTCGGCGTCGGCGTGGCCTTGTTGTTTAACGTACGTACCGCCCCCGTTCGTTTTTACTTAGCACAATCGCAGGGCCATGTTTTGCTTGTCCCTGCCGCATCCGGCGACCTTATTATGCATGCATGCATGCACAGCCCTGCCTCTGCCTCAGCAGCTGAGGCCCCGTCGGCCGGCCGTACGTGGTTAACACGGAATACGCAACAAGACATGCAACCAGTTGCACTTATATAAAAAGGTTAGTAAGATGTTTGCTAGTTTTATCCTTCCCATGCATTGCATCTGCATGAGCATGCATGCATGGTGCCAAAATGATTCAAACATGAGGAGACCACGAGAGGTCAAGTGTACTCCGAAGACTAGTCTTGGTTTCATTGTTCTAGCGGACTAGCGGTGGTGCTGGTCTCGGCGGTTTAGCGTACCTAAACTGAAGTACGGAGTGTTACAATTGGCCAATTGCATGTATAGAATCAAATATAACACTAGTAGATGGCATTAGGGCGAATCATGGCCCCTCGCTCAGCAAAAGAAAAGAAATAAAAGAAAAAAGGCTGAATCATGTCTGCAATCTTTTGAGGTTGTTATTTGCAGGGCTTCTCATCCAATGGGGAACAGCCTCTGACTCGGAATAGCATGCTTAAGATGCCGCCTGGCCTCTCATCACATCACACATCACAGGCCACACCCCGATCGATTGCGGCTGTTCCGCCGTTCAAACAAGTGAGATGGAATGATCGCAAGCGCCCGCGTGTGTATCTACAAGTTAGATCCCAAGCCAGCGTTAGACATAATAATCACGATGCTCTACGGCCTTTTTCAGGGTTTTCAACTATAATAACACTAGTCTTAGCTTAGATGCCTAGTATATATCTCCATCAGTTAATTAAACCCGCTCCCTTTGCATCACTCGTGCGCAACAAAGCACGTTGATCGCCCATGCACGAGTGCAACAGGGGAACGAAAGCCGCTTTTGACCACGCTTGGCTTCACAAAATCGCCAACATGTTTCGTCTGGACTCTGGACCATGCCACTTTCGAAACAGTATTGTGAGAAGAATGGTCCGAACTAATGGTGAGAAGCTAATAATAATAAGTGAGAACAAGGGGAAATAATGAAAAATCGCGGCAGTTGACAGCTGCATGGGAGCGAGAGGTGTTTCAGATCTGTGAACATGCAGGAGGGCAGGCAGCAGCATTGGCCGTTTTGCACACATGGAGATGGACCCCAACGAGAAATCTTGACTCCGGGAGCGAGGAAACGAGAACCGAAGCGGGACACGAGGCCGGACAAGGGTGGGGTGGGACGCAGCAGCTGGCTTGCGATGCACTCAAAGCCTAGCCAGCCCCCCATCAATCCAACACGAGCCAGCATCCGTTGCGCCTGTCGAAGCAACAGTGGCGCGGTATCTCACTCTACTTCAACCACCGCAAAGGGTAGGGGTTGAGCTTCTCTAGCACAAACAGTAAGAGCAACATTTTATAAACAGACCTTGTAAACGTGAGCGGAACTGAAAACCCTTTTCGGGCGTCCGAAAATCTCCACGATCCAACCAAATAAGTAGTGTCTCGGGGCGTTTTCAGTTCACAACCCGGATTTCTTTATTGCCGCCAATGAGAAATCTTCCCACCACCGTCCGCACTCTAATGAGCAATCTACCACCAGCTCCAGCACCGCCGCGCCACCATGCCGCTGAAGCACGACAACTTCGTCATGCCCTATCTCGACCCCTCAGATCTCTTCGATCTAGCGCGAAAGCGCCTCGTCATCTCCGACGGCGCGAGGAAGCGGGCGGCGTGGCATTTCTTCCACGTCGGCGTGGTGTCATCGAATCTACAATATCGCGTCGTCGAGGAGTTCGATCGCCTCTACGCTGAAGCCAGGCGTGACGAGCCCCCCCTCCCCCCCCCCCCCTCATGCAGGGAGCTCCTCCGACGCGCTTGTGCCGGTGCCAGTGCCGAAAACGGGGGGCTCAAGGGGTACGACCCCACCGCATTTGGCAAGGCTTTCGCGTCGTAGGATTTCGTTTCGAGGAGGCGTCCAAGGCCGTCCTCGCCACCCTCTGCAAGCACCCCCTACGGCCGCGACAAAGTGTTGGCGTGTCATGCAGTTAGACGAGATCCTCCTTAAGCAGCACATCGCCATCGAGTGCTCCCAATTGAAAAGGCGGAGGAGTGGTGCCGCATCGCCGCAGAGCAAGATGCCATGTTCGTAGACCTCTCCTCCGACAAGGAGTGAGCTCCTCTACCGCTGCGAGTATTCTCTAGTTCACGCAAACTTGTGTTTTTCATCTATTTTAAATACCCAGTACCATCGTTGATTTGTTCTGACCAAGCTAATCTCATACCGTATACTATGATTTATCCAGTACGAGGATGATATAGTTTATATCTTCTAGAGTTGCTCTAAGATTGGCGAGGCGGAGGCGACGGCGACGTGAATTTGCTTCACGGCCGACCGCGAGTCAAATAGCGCGCCGCGCGGTTGCTCTTTTTGTTCTGTTTTCCAGCGTGCCGTGTCGTGTCGCATTGGTACTGTATTTTTCTGGTCGAGTGAGGGTGAGTCCCAATGTCTCTCCCTCGCCGTACCGTACGCCCGGCTCGGACATTCTAGCTTCCATCGTGTTTATGCCTTCACTTGCTTGACACGCAACCGTACTCCGTAAACTTCAGCTGAGGCGACTGTTGCTTGCTGCTGCTGGTTGGAGCTAGTTAAACCTATTCTCGGGCGCTGGGAAACAAGCAGCAGAGTGAGAGTCAGTCAGGCGCAGCTTCATTTGCAAAGGATGAAAGGACAGACACCAGGGCTAGCTAAGCTAAATCACCCAGTGAGCAACAGACAGCGAGAGAGAGAGAGAGAGGAGGGGCAGACGCAGAGATGAGGCGCACTGCAAAGCCAAACAAATCTTGACGCTGGAGCTGGAGTACACACTCGCTATCTGCGCTCTCGCTCCTTGCGAGGGCCAGTGCCGCTAGTACACTGCGATGAGATTTGAACTGTGACTGAACGTACTTGGAGTATCTCCATTCGCGGTGTCTAAATTATACTCCATCCTGCATCAGCCCAGGACGTCGTACAACCGGACACGCCGAGTGGTACACAATAGGCCGCTCAGCCTCATGGCGCCACTAGATTCTAAAGTTTTCTTTTTTGTAATTTAAAATCGAACAAACGCCGCCCCCGATCATAATTGAAGTTCTTGGTACAAATTTAACGTCTAGAACCATAAAGTTAAAACCTTTTGCCACCAAAAAAGGACGTGAAGTCCGGTCGCGCGTAAATCAAACAATCGCCGCCCATGCGCAGTCACTACGAGCGCATCCATGGTCCAGACATCGGCGATCAAGATCATGAAATTAATGAAGTTTTTTCTTCCCTTCTTCACGGTGACCTTCTTCTCTTGTTGTCGGTTTTCTCCATCAAGTTTGTCAAACTTGCATCATTCTCGGCACGCCTCAAGCTCGAATTGGAGGAGACATCCGCAAGCACCTTGTCAAGTGGCGGAGTTTCAACGAAATTCTTGGACGGCCCAGGTTCTAGCAAAAGAAGGTTTTTCTTTGAAATTAGACTCTTAAATGGCTGACCCAACAAGAAATAGTAAGAACTGACCAAATCATGGGCGGGCCACGGCCCACGCTGGCTTAACGTAGCTCCACCCCTGACCTTGTTGATGGATGACTGGACCCTCTACCTCGTGGCCACCGCCGACAATGTCGCCTTCCCCTTCTCGTTATAGATCGGCCGTCCCTCCGCACTCATTGGAGAGATTACGACACCGACACTACGACCTTTTGTTGAGTGACTTTCAATGCGCCTTCCATTTCTCGCAATTTTAAAATCAACTTGAAACAATGCATCAAGTCGAACTCTTTGTCCTTGCTTCGATCCTAGTAAAAGTCGAGTGTATCGAGGAGTTAGAAAAACATAGAGTCGTCGGCGATGAAGGTTCATCCATATGCACAGAGAACACTAACAACGGTGCCCACATGTACTTACTTGGTCGGACTGCGAGTTCCCAATCTCGGTCCAATAACGGATGTTCTCAATGAAACCATGGAACTTGTTGACATCCTGAAACCATGGAACTTGTTGACGACCTTTCCTACGAGGAAGTGTTTCTAGTTTGAGAGTTCCTCCCTACTTGTCTTAGTGGAGCCCACCCGTCAGGCTAAATAAAAGTACTGACGGGTTTAGTAGTAGTGAGTGAGTTACGGGAGGAGAACGGCGACGTAGCGATCGACGAGGAGTGAGGTGGCGCACGTATCGGCACGTCCAAGCAGCTAAAAACATCTTTTTAACGCACGTGTCGACCCAGCCAATTCACCACGTCCCCATCCCACCAAGCTCTCCCGCCGCTGGTTCGCCTAGCGAGCTTACTCGTGGCAGCAGAGATCTCGCTGCCAAAGCAGAACAAATCTTAGGCTAATCCTAAAGCTGCGACTGCGAGTAGGGAATGGGAAAAAAAGCACGCTGCACGCACAAGTACTGTACTGCTACGTCCTTGCTCCGCAGCGATCGAGCCAGAACAAAGATGGAGGAGGGAGGACCTGTGTAGTACACTACACAGTACCTAGCAGCAAGCTCGGGGGCCTTGTTCAAAAGAGAGGAAGGAAAGAGAATTCCCTCCCCCACGTCCTTTCTTCCCAAAAGGACCACCCCCTTGCCTTCATCCTCCATGCTCAAAGCTCAAAGGCCTCTCCTCCTCCTTCCTCCACGGTTGAAGCTTGAAAAGAATCGACACAAAGGAAGGAAGGAAACATGCCATCTTTTCATGTATCCTTCCTGCGCTTCTTGGTCGACACTACATGCAGCAACATGCCCCCGGTTCAAAGTCCTTTTTGGCTCTCTCTCACGGCCGTGTGACCCTGTAGCACTATTGCATAACCAGGAGAAACAAATTAGAGACTACTGGCCCCTTCATTTGGATTTAACCTTGATGCTGTGTCCTGATGAGTGAAAGTGGAGTGACAGTACAGTAGATAGATAGTCAAAAAAGTCCAAGGGAAAAGAGGAGGTCGCCACGCCCACCATGCGCTCGCTCGCTCTGTCCGTCTGCGCTGCCTCTGCTGCAACCTGCAGCAGCGCACGCAGTGGAGCAGTACGACGCCCACCCCCTGCGCATCCCACGAGAAAAGAGGTGTGGCAAGTTTAACAAACCCAATCAAAGCCAGCTTTTGTTTTTCCTAATCCCCGCTCCCTTTTGTCAGCCCCCCCCCCGCGCTGCTCATGGCCTCCTCTTAACCCGAGCCCAACGGGCCCGCCAGTCGCCGCCGATCCGTCCGGAAATCTCATTTCATTTCATTTCCTACTTTGAATTCCTCGGTGGGTTTATAATTAGAGCCCAAGCCACGGAAACAAACTCCCCAGTAATCTCGCTCCCTACGACTTGATCTTGTGATTCTGGTAGTAAGTAAATCACCGGATGCAGTAAATGTTTGCTCGCGCTGTGCCTGCCCGTCCGTCCGCTGCTGCCCCGCAATTAATTGCGCGACGACCGACGCCTCGTAACGGAGGAAGGAAAAGGAGAAGGGAAGGCAAGCAAGACGAGCAAATCGCGGCGCGGCGCGTATCGGGAACCGACGCCCGCTACAAACATCGTCGCCGGCGGCCGGACGGACGGGCGCGTCGTTTCATTCTCTGCTAGCTTACTAGCTGCTCCGACGTAGACCGAACCGAGAGAATACAAATTAAAACGACGCCGAGGCGGAGGAGCACGATCGGCCGATTGATTTACTCATTTAACTTGCTAATTACTGATAACTTGATTGGCTGCAGCGAGCGCTAACACTCATTCATTCTTACAGATTCTCTCTCAACTAAACCCCGCTTCCGGGGCAGCAGCAGCAGCAGCAGCTAAAGCACTTAACTTACGCATGATATCTTCTACGGTACAATACTTACTAGAAAGCGAGAAAAAAAATTAACGAACGAATGCAAACAAAATTTGACCGGACTAGGCGGCTAATCCGGCGTGCGACGGTTCCGCTGGCTAGATGACAGGGAGGGGGTCGATCTGGAACAGGTCGGTGATGTCCTGGAAGAACTCGTCGGCCTGCCGCAGCGCCGCGGGAGACGCCGGGGACGGGTTGTTGCTGCTGTTGTGGAAGTCGGAGGAGCTGCAGTCGCTGGAGGAGAATGGGAAGGGCTCCTCGGGGAGGTTGGAGAGGAAGTCCATGGGCGCCTCCGCGAAGTCGGAGAGGAGGTCGAAGTCGGTGAAGATGGGTGGGAGCTCGCCGGCGCCGAAGTCGTCGCCGGAGAAGGAGCAGCCGAACACGCTGCCGCTGGACGTCTCTGGGATGATGGAGCTGGACCTGTGGCTCTGGGGCGACGAAGGCTTCTTGTTGTTCTTAGAGGAGGTGTTGTCTTCGTCGGCGGCTGCCAGTGCCAGGGTGGACGGAGGGCAGGAGCGGAGGACGGAGGTGGGGGACGCCGCCGCGACGTGCGACGACTCCTCGCACGAGTCGTAGGAGGTGGCGCTGGAGGAGGAGCCGTTCTTGGACCCTGCCGGCGCACGCGGGAGGCGCTTGGCGACCTCAGCGGGGACCTCCTCCATGTTGTCCTCCGACTGCTGGAAGTTGATGGTGGCGTCGGGCCCGCGCAGCTTGATGGCGGCGGTGTCGTAGCACTTGGCGGCCTCCTCGGCGGTGTCGAAGGTGCCGAGCCACACCCGCACGCGCTTCCACGGGTCGCGGATCTCCGCCGCGTACTTGCCCCACGGCCGGCGCCGGACGCCGCGGAACCGGGGCTCGCCGCCGGCGTCGGAGCCGGCCTTCCTCTTCCTGACGGGGCCCGTCGACGAGAGGCGGGGCTTGGACCCTGTCGCGGCCGATGAGGAGGCCTTGGTCGCCTGGAGGACGAACTCCTCCTTCACAACCGGCACGGCCGGCTCCAGCCGGATCTCCTGCACGTACCGCCTGACCCTCCGGCGGTCGTCCTCCTCCTCGTCGTCACCGGACGAATCGGTGGCGTCGAAGTCGTCGCAGAAGACCCTCACCGTCTTCTTGGCGCCGCCGAACCTCACCTTGCCCGACCCGGACGCCGGCGCCACCGTCCTGGACGTCACCTCGACGTGCTCCGTCCTCTTCACCGCCGCGAAAGCCTCCTCCTCCATGGACCACATCGGGAGTTCGGGACACGAAGAAAAACTCCTCCTCTTCTAAGAAGACTCCAATCGCATTCCCAATACACCGGCGGCTAAACCCCTCAAGAACCCCAAAGCAGACGGACGGACGGACGGACGGACGGCGCAAAGAAAGACACCACCGCCGCTGAGGAAGACGGTGGAGGGGGAGGCGAAAAGCAAACGACTTTTGGCGTGGAGGGGGGAGAAGGAGACGAAGCGATGAGGTGTTGTTGAGATTTTTGGGGGAGAAGGAAGGGGGACGGTGGTGATGAATGAAGGAAGACGAAGAGAGGAGCTCTCGGCTTGGGGGGGTGTGCGGGGGACGTGCTGCTGCGGTTCTTTGTTGTTGTTTGGCTCGCAACACATCGGCGGTCCAGTTTTATAGGATGGCCGAAGCCCATTTCCGGAAACCCGGAATTATATTTTATTCCCTCCCCCGCCCGCCCTGTTCTTTTCCTTTTCTATTTCCCCTCCCGCTCGCCTCTTTTCACCTCAACTTTTTAAAAAAGAAACGTGGAACGAAATCTTTTTCACCCTGATTAATCGAAAAATAAATGCGCTGCCCTGCCTGGTCTGGTTACAGCAGTGCGTACGAACATTTTACTGGCCTGCCAAAACATTTTCCGGAGGCAGTAATTCCGGTGGACCCACATGCATGTATCTGGCGGTCCAGCGGATCCCACGGCTAGCAGTGGCAGCTCGTGTTTTCTTTTGGGCGGACCCACCTTTCAGTGGCACACGAAGGAGTCCTGTCACGCGGCCACCCGACTGGCGTGGCAACCCGACCCCGCGTGTCAGCGGTCCGGGTCACGTGAGCCCAGGGAGCTTTAATTGTGCTCGAATTATTTTGTTTTGGTGAGAAAAGACAAGCTAGGATGGCTGGAAGGTAATTTGGGCATCTTTCAGGGTGACGTCCCCACGTTGTTTTTTGTTAGAGAATTTTTAGCCTTGTTTCCCCTCATTCGGTTTGCTGCTCGACCGGCTGCTTGGGTGCCAAGGCAAGAGCGTACCTATCCCTATCCCATGACTGACGGGGCGATCCATTCATTCCTCAACTTCGTATCAACAGCTCCTGGAAATGGAGAAAAACATTCCACGAATTGCGGTTGCGTTCAACTTTCATTGTGGTCGTACAGATTTATGGTAGGAAATCTGAATCGATATCTCGAATAAATATCGATGAATAATTCCACTCGCTTCCAACAAACAATTCTTAGTAGATCGCTCATCATACAGCTAGAGTCTGTGCGTGGATGAACAATTGGCATTTGCCGGTTTAACTCTGCTTTTAATGTCTACATATATTGCCAACTTCGTCCAAAAATGGATGGATACAAATGACCTGTCAATACTACTACAGTACGAGGAAAGGACATACTAGCACATTTGAATTGTCATTACTTTGGCAAATCCCACGCTGCAAACAATGTACGTGTACTAGCAAGAGGGCCGTTGGTGCCTTGGTATGGTGAGCTGGCACTTTTGAATTCTGAATTTCTAAAATTGGCAGTGAATACCTGTTATACGCGTGCAAATCTCGTTCCATTTGTATCCATTATTTACATGCTAAAATTAGAAAAATTGTCTATTTTAAGCACATGTGTAAAACAAGGATGATGGCACGTGTGCCCGCACATTCGAACCCCTCAAGCATTTACACGTTAAAGATAGGTCGTCTCTAGCTTGCCTGTGCACGGACGCGTAAAATTGGCATGTGGGCATGTGCACTCGCATACTCAAACCCACATACCTTTACACATTTTAAGATATCTCATTGTAGCTTCAACATTGATGATGTCACCATAATCAAATGTTGCTATGGATGGGCATGTATATATAGCCCACCACCTCAGTAATAATCGGACTCACGAGATCAACTTCTCTCGTAAGCAAGTAAGCAAGGCGAAGAACCAGTTGCACACGTGATGCAATCAACATGTCAATATTCAAATGAATGTACTACATTCATTTATTGCTAGAATTGTTGTGTATATTTTCTAGGCAACGAGGACCCTGCATGCGACAAATGTAGTTCTACACAATTACCACGTCCGTTACAACTTCCATAATGTGTGTTGCTTTAAGTTAGAACTGCACACTAATCTTGTTTTTATGTGATGCGGTGATATATTCAAATGCCCTCGCATGCAGTGAGCGTTACTCGTCGAGGGGGGTGGGCTTTAGTTGTCGATTTTGGATAAAAAAGATTAACTGCATGGAGACAAGCAAGAAATGTAGCATCATTAAGCGAAAATGTTTCTCAAATATGAAAACTTAGCGGTCTCCATAGTGACCTGACACAAGTAAACATAAGAACCTAGTGCCATCAGAATTAATTTTGTTTGGCTTAATGGGTGAATGGGCGTTCTTTTTGCGAGAATCTTCCGAAGTCCTTTGAGATATATTTGGAATAAATGTAAGCTTAAATTGACCTAGCACATACTATTGGAAATGCAAAATATGTATATGAAATTATGGTTCGACTCGTTGTTGCCTGTTTTGACATTCTTGTATTATACATTCATCTCATACATGCAAAACTGGCGACAGGGCATGTGTACCCGCACGCACACTCGAGCCGAGAGTCATGCGTCTATATAGCTTCAAGAATGACGATGCCAGGAGCCCAGGACAAACAAGTTTTGCTATGAGTTGGCATGTATTGCCCACCAAATGGTTGATAATCCGACTCACAATGCACACCATGGTTTGAATCCCTCGTAAGCAAAGTATAGAACTAGTTACGCTAGTGACGCAATCAACATGTCGGTTTTCAAATAAATGCACGTTGTTTATTTATTTCTAAAATTGTCTTTTTCGTTTTCGATGCAACGGAGAGGACCGTGCTTGCTTCAAATAGTTCTACATAGTTAAGACATCGGTTACAACTTCAATAATGTGTGATGCCTCCTCCCGTTGTGTAGAATTAGTACTGCACACTACCCTTGGTTTTATGTGATACAGCGATAAATTAATATGCCCTGGCATACGAGTTTTTGTTTTCGATAACAGATAATATGCCCTGGCATGTAATGCCCTGGTATGTGTTGGGGTTACGGGAAGAAAACAAAAAAAATCCTAACAAGCGCAATACCCGATGCCCAAAAATCTATCTAAGTAGTAATGTCGTAACGATCGTGGTATGAGCAACATACCTCTTGTAGACCTGTCGCGGGGATGACACCCCCGCACAGGTGTTGACGATGAAGACGAACGTAGCCGACCTCAAGGTCGCGGAGAACTTGGTGCAACGATGAGAATGTAACCTTGCTTTATTACATCACTCATACTGATGATCAAAGATTGATAACTCCTTCCTGAGTGAGATAAAGATCTTTGAAAAAAAAATAGGAAGAAGATACATTTGAGTTGGTGAATAAATTGCTTGAACATCCCTTCGCAGATAATTCCATATGTCCAAGTTTATCTCATCTCGTGGATGAATTCTTGATTCAACCAATAGATCCTTCTTCGTTGATAAACTTGTGGCTCCTCTCTTATATAACTCCTTCATTCATGTTCTTGAGAGATGATTCATGTGTTTCCTAGATATGGATACTAATTATATGGATTTATGATTTGGTTCTACTTTCTCCTTGGTTATAATTCCCTTGGAGAAGCACCATAAGTCTTCATATGACTTTCGTAGTTAGATCATGACTACGTTGCCTCGGTTATATGGTGGTTTATTATTTCCTCACTTGTTCTTTCTCTTGTTTGGATCATGGTTGACTCATATCAGTGATGCTTACTTAAATCTAGTTGATCCAATTGATTCATAATCCTTTGTGATCTTTACTTTGACATGATCCTTCAAGTTAACATATAAGACAAGTTCTTCTTGTCGAATATTTGTGTTCTCACATCACATGACTCACACATGTCCTTTTACTCGAAGCAAGCATTTCCCATGTTTGGTTTCAAATGAATGTTAATGTATTTTATAACCTCACATGGCCTTATGCTTATAAGAATAATTTGTTAACAAGATGATTAGTCTTGTCTTCAAACTTCTACTTATACTCATGTGGCTGAGGTATTCGATATCCTGGATTATTTATCCTTCTATTCATTTGTATATGACATTCAATTGTTTTGTGAATACAAAAGTGATTTGTTAACAAGGTGGCGAAGCTTGTTAGCAAACGAATTCTATATAACTTGAACATTTGAATGTCACAACATTCCTAGAGTCATTAATAAAGATTGATGATGATATGAGAGTTTGCAATTCTCCATGATAGATTGACATAACACTTCTATGCCCATCTAATGAATGCCTCTCTAAGTCTTCTTGTTGTGTTTCATTCTTCTCAGTAGCTTCTCTTGTTGATGACTTTGAGAAGATTGGGAGATAAGAGAATAACATGTCTAGATACAGCAGGAAGATCTAGGTTAAGATTTAGGTAACTCACATTTATCTTCAAGGCTATGAGATTTCTATGTTCTAGAGATATGTCTAGCACAATTCGTTAGAATAGATGTTAAGATGATAACTAAGAATGAGTATATTGATCAATAATTCCTAAAGTAGTGTTTTGGTAACAAGTTTTATGTCATTTGGTTTTAGCTACTTATCGTATATCCCTTTAGACAAAATAGAGTTTAAGCCAAGATCATCTCAAAGTTTATAATGCTCAAGTTGATGATCTACTTCCATTCCACCACCTCAAGTGAAACTTTAATCACTTAGTGTTTTGAAAAATTAAATACGCAAAAAGTATTCGAATTTTATAATGCATGAATGCAATGCACAATTATGTGTCCTCTATATTTCTGGCTTCTAAATCCTGGGATGTTACATCGGGGGAGGTAGGACGCACTTGAAGCTGAAGATCAATACAAAATTACAAAGATGAAAATTTATGACCGACTCGAGCTTGAAGGTGAAATGAAGCCATCTCCTACCAAGGATTTACAAAGTACAACTCTAACATGGAGACTAAGAAAGAACCGCCTAGTTTATATAGTAGATAGATTCAAATTCAAATATTGTAAACATAATAGGTTTTGTAATCTAGTCAATTCATAAATAATCTAGTCAATTCATAAATTTTTAAGAGGTGATGATTGATCGAACAAACCAAACTCACAACTAAACCTCTTGGTTCAATCTACTTTTATCCTCTCAAATCCTAGTATTGTTTAAGTATTGGACGACTTTTGCATTAGATTTATGCAAATTCACAAACATCTTGTTGGTGGAGAGCAGATCAATACAGTTTGGGGCATGGCCGACACAATCTCTTACGGGGCTCTCCTAAACGAGTTTGTTTTGGTATTAAAATGCCTACTAGACCATCTTAGAGCATCTCTAGCAGAGCCCTCAAAACCTTATAACTCCGGCGACTTCACGGGCCGAGTCTTTTTTTGGCCCATAGCAGAGCCCGTGAACGCGAACCGGCCCTCAAACGCGATAAGGGCGCCCGTCGAAGCGGCGCGTCCATTGATACGTCCAAAACGTATCTACTTTCCCGAACACTTTTGTTATTGTTTTGCCTCTAATTTGTGTGTTTTGGATGCAACTAACGGGGACTAACACTGCTTTCAGCAGAATTACCATGGTGTCTTATTTTTGTGCAGAAATATCAACTTCGGAGAAAAAGACCAAAATTCAACCAGAAGTTATTTTCCATCTGAGAGGGACCAGGAACCACGAAGAGCAACCAGAGATCCGAACTAGGGTTCGCGATGGCGACAGCGCACGGGTGTGTTCTCTCGAAAAGTGTCTATCCCACCATCGTTTTTAGGTCAGAAGGGTTAAGTACCCGCGAGGGGGTGACCGAGTCGGCCACACCACCTGGTGGCGCGGCAGGCTCCTGGTTGCGCCAGGAGGTGGTGTGACCGACTCGGTCACCCCCTCGCGGCTACTTAACCCTTCTGACCTAAAAGCGATGGTGGGATAGACACTTTTCGAGAGAACACACCCGTGCGCTGCCGCCATCGCGAACCCTAGTTCGGAGACCAGAAGTCTCTGTTCCGGCACCCTGCCGGGACAGGAATCGAAGGGGATCATCGCCATCGTCATCTCCACAACCTCTCCATCAACCATCCATGTTTCCCCCATCCATGAGTGAGTAATTCACAGTTGTAGGCTTGAGGGGATGATAGGGATTGGATGAGATCAATCATGTAATAGATGTAAGATTGTCAGGGCATAGTGCCTAGTATCCGTTATCGGTGTTTTACGTCATTGTTGCAACTTGTTATGCTTAATGCTTGACACTAGGGCCCGAGTGCCATGATTTCAGATCTGAATATGATGATAATTATTGTTTTGGATCATATATATGAGTTGTATACACACATTATTGTCCGGAACCGATGGCCCCAAAGTGACAACAATTGGGATAACCAAAGTGAATGTGAACGGATAGACGTCGCCTAGAGGGGGGTGAATAGGCGATTTAAAACTTTTTCGAGGAGCCGGAATATCCGGTCCAAGAATGACCCAGAAATTCCGGTATGCTTGATAAACGCGGAATAAAACTAGAGGTTTACTTTAACAAGCATATAACCTAGATAAACTAGGTTCACTTATGTGCTCCAACAACTTATGCTAAGCAATACAAGTAACAAGGTGATAGCAAGATAGATGACTTCAAGCACGAAGGCTATCACAATGTAAAGTGCATAAGTAAAGAGCTCGGGTATAGAAATAACTGAGGCACGCGGAGACGAGGATGTATTCCCGAGTTCAACCCAATGGGTGTACGTCTCGTTTGGAGAGGTGTGCGCAACCACAACAGGTTAGCCGCAACGCCACAAAGGCTCACCTTGTTCTCCTGATGAACTCAACCACAAAAGGTTGCAAGTTCACCTTCCACTATTGATTTCCTTTGGGGCGGAGATCAAATCTCGTACAATACTCTTGAGGCACACACCCACAACTTAATCGGGGGCTCCCAAGCCTTGAGGCACACACCCACAACTTAATTGGGGGCTCTTAAGTGACCACAAAAGGTCTTGACCACAAAAGGTCATGGCCACAAAAGGCGTCTAGGGTCCAATCACCAAGCTATCAAGTAAAGGCGTCTAGGGGGCTCTCAAGTTTTCGATGATTTTCGGCTCGTTGTAATCATTACAACGAGATCTGTAAGATCATACAGAGAAACATCATAATCAGTCATGTGAGGATAAGACCAAATGTGGAAAGGTTGAACTTTTCTAAAACATGTAAACCGGTAAAACCTCCAACATAAAAAACGCAACAAGTTTTCCAAAGTAAAACCGTTTTCGATGAACTAGAGCTTGACATGGAGATGAACCAAACTCTAATTACTCACAAGGATAAAAGTCAAATAAGAACCAAGAAATATGATAAGCCAAGTATGCAAAGGTTTGAGCTCTCCACAACAATGCGATCAAGTTACTCACTTGAGAGCCCCTCTTGATAGTACGTCTATCTATCCTATAGCCCTATCAAGATCATACCTTTGCCTTGAGCATTCCACTTGAGTTAGATGATGACTATCTTGATCTCTTCAAGTGGTTCATCTTTCTTGATTGTGCGTCCAAGCACATGCTTGATGAAGACTTCTCCAAATACTCCCCCATGCTCACAATAGGGAGAGTCTCGCTAAGCTCCGTCTTCATGTATCCATAGCAAGATCCAAGCATAGGATCTCTTCAAGAAGCTTCTCTTGGTCTAGCACATCTCACCTTGATGACGATCACCACATGACGTCATCCTCCATGAGCTATATGAAATCTTCATTTGATGCAAACCCATGGGAAGATACCTAACGTAATGTAATGATACCACACACACATATATCATGGGTTAGTTCACAAAGCTATACCGACAAGTGTTTATCATCCCAAGAGATACATGATCGCTCTTGTTACATCTTGTAGCTTTGTGTGTTTATCAACATCTTGATCAACCTTGTATCTTCCAATATTTCTTCACTATTATGAGGTCTTGAATCCTTGAAGACATACTTGCAATAAGCTTCACTCAACACAAGAGCTCCACTCATCCCATGGACATGATCTATAATGATATCTCAATGCAAACATTAGTCCATAGAGATTGTCATATAATTAAAAAAAAACACATGAGGGAAAATGCTCTTTCAATCTCCCTCATTTTGGTAATTGATGACAATATCTTTTGAGGTGGTTGCAAATATGAAATTTAACGAGCAAGAATGGTTGCACTAACATCAAATACTACAAATGTATGTGGTGTTAGTACAACCACATATATAGAGCAAATTTTTATGCACATGTGTATGAAAATGAATTCTTTGCATATATTGTCAACCATTGCCGATGGTGGAGTTTCCACTATATATAAAACCAAGCAACAAATGCAAAGGCAAGGAAAGCAAATACTTAAGAAGATACCAAAGTACAAAGCCAACTCCAAACAACCCTCCAAAACTTCTCCCCCATTGGCAACGGTTGCCAAAGTGGACGAAAAGCTTTTTTTTAAGCGCATGACCGTAGGGGAAACCCCTACGGTTGATTTTCAATTAAGAGAGATCATACAGGGGTCACCGAAGAGGTGACATCATGTTTTTACAACGTGATCACTTAATGAGTCAAGGGGGATCAAAGGATAATTTTACAAGCGCTTCAAAAATATAGCCACAAGCCGGCATAAAGAGAGAAGAGAAGAAAACAGGTATAGGACGGTTACAGAGAGTTTAGTGCGAGAGTGTTTAGTAAATGGTCAGAGGGGATTGTGCATTTATCATGATATGAGTGAAATCAAATGCACTTATCCAATGAAGAATAGATGGAGGGGATCAAACTATGATGAGGATCCAACAATTGCACAAGAAAGATAACAATTGAAATCCACTAGAAGGATTTATCATGATATGAGTGAAATCAAATGCACTTATCCAATGACGAATAGATGGAGGGGATCAAACTATGATGAGGATCCAACAATTGCACAAGAAAGATAACAATTGAAATCCACTAGAAGGATATCAATTGCAAAAGAAGAATGCATTCACAAAGAAGCAAGCAATCAAGAGATCCAAAACCAATTGAGCACAAGAAGATGTTATGATAAGATCAACCAAGTGTTCTAAAAAAAATCAAGAGGGAACTCCCCAAGGTACGTGCACAGTCAAGGATTTGCATTTCAATGTAGTGTGCACAACATGGAATCCTCACTCCCTCCTAGATGATTTCGAACACAAAAAGGTGCAAGTTTGTATAGGTAAGAAAATAAGTACACCTTGCAACAAACAAATGTTGAGCAATAAAGGAGCTAAGTGGAAAATAAAGACTTGCTCAACCGGGAAAGGATGGGTGTGACATGGAAATACAATTTAGGAGACTAAACAAGGATGAGCCTAAGCAACACCGTAGTCTTTCAAATTATGAGGCACAAAGTGCATATCATGTATTTCACATACAAGCACACCAAAGAGGATACATCAAATAGGATCACAAGCTTATTAAGAGGCAATGTGATACCAATAGAAAAACAAAGCTTTTGCCTTTTTGAGATCACCAAAGAATCAAGAAAGTAATAAAAGGTGATAACTAAAGATTTTGAATACCAATTAAATATGTAACGACCTTCATGTGTATAAGTTTCTAAGTGGACACTAAGTCCACAAAAACACATGCACACACAATGTAGGTACAAGGAAAAGCACATGGTATCCAAGAGGAAGTCATAAATACACCGATAAGATTTTTGCTTAAAAAGCAAATCACATAGCTCAAATTATTCTTAGAGGGTATAAATGAACTTCCAACACCAAATTCTCAAAGCATCACAAATACCCACATAGGATAAGTGATAGTTGGGATACTTCGAGACACATAACAAATATCACATATGGTAAATGATTTATGAGAAATCATCAATATTGCACATGCGAGACTTTGAAAAGAATTTGCTACATTAACATATTGGGGATCGATGAATCATGAAAATGATAATATAAATCTTCTTGATGTGTAATCATCCCGGCTTACTCACATTAGCAATGAAGATATTTTGATTTTTTTTTTGCAAAAACCATATCAAATGCAACTTAGAGAAACTCATGCCAAAGAACAACCTACACAAGGTTGAGAGCTAGAAGTATATGCATGAGTTAGATACTTGTTACCGAGATAGCATTGACAGTGTAGAAGATGAGAGTTCACAATCATCCAAGCTTGGTTCCAAGAAGCACAAGATGAAGATATCTTCTTTAATATGAGACAAGCTTCCAATGCATATCCCGTGTACCTAAAACAAATCAAGTACACTATGGTGCCAGACTAATTGGGTCCAAAGTAGTTAGACCAACTACAATACATAGGACAAACTCCACATAAATATGTGCATATTGATATGAAATAAAATTTCATGCACATCTTAGCCATTTAGGATTTGATGAAATTTATCCTATATAATGGATCAAGAAAAGTAAGCATGCCACAAGATATACGAATAGTAAATATGCATTCACAAAACTTTCAAGAACCAAACGAGATATAATGTGGACAAAACACCAATTAAATTAAGAAGTTACATGAAAGTGTGACAAGAAAAAGGTTTGTCCAAAATATATCCAAGACCCAAACCAACACATGATTGGAGATACCAATAGAAAAGATATCAAATGAAAACAAGGTCAAGGCTAAACCAATGAGCATAAGAAATAGATCAAACAAACATGCTCGAAGGTTTATCTCATCTAAGAAGGTAAACTAAGAACCATGGGATGAGAAAGCCAACTCCACAAAGAAGAGTAAGGTTCCAACAAATAAACCAAACTCTCTACACTTTTCATGATGGCATAAAGTACCAAGACAAAAAATGTTTGTCTTTCAAAGAGACATGTCATCGGGATCAAATACCAATTGAAAATAACTAATGTTCAATAACGTATATTACTCTCCATATACATTGTTAAAACATTAGTCATGTTCAAGAAGAGCAATAAGATACCAAACCAATTTAAAGAATAGTGTTCTAAAGAGTATAGAGTAGCTTCCCCATGATTAGTGCATTATTTGAGATCTTGTATGTAAATACAAAATGCACACAAGTGGGATCATTACCCTCCATATATCCTTTTGAGCACAAAGTTCAAGAAAAGCAATACGACCCGATAAAAATTAAAAGGATGATGTTCTACTCAATGTAGGATAGCTTCCCCAAGGATGGTGCATTACTTAGAATTAAGTCTTCGAATGTAAATGCACAATAATGGGATCCTTGCTTTTCCTAACTCAAGAAAGCACAACACAAATTATGAGTAGAGCAACAAAAGGATCCAAATGAAGCAAAGATGACAAAATTATGGTTAAACCTAAACAAACTTGGCAATAGAATAATACAATTTAGAAACAATAGCCAATAATTTTACCACTAATATAATTATCACTAGTCAAAGACAATGTTGTATGGAGATATTTCTCGGTGGTACATGACATATATGTATTTAAGATCATATTCACAAAACATAAGCATGTGGCAAAATGTAAGAATTGAAAAACATGCTTAAATAGGGATTCTTGATGACTTCACATATTCAATGATCATACTAATCGTCAACAAACTCTCTCGCAAACAAGATACCAAAAGATGGGTGAACAAAATGCATTTAAGCAAATATGGAACTTGTTTGAGTACCATGCCACCTAGGAACAAGATAATCACAGATATCAACTCTAAGTGACACTACCTCACATGTTCACATCTTCTAGGCTTGTAATATGCACATAGTGTCATCGTGGCGAACAGACAGATGCCTACGGGTAGGCTAATTTGTGGGGCCGATGGACGCTAGGGGATCTCGGGGAGGGATTGCGCGATGAACTCGCGCGCAGGTAAACACAACCGACACGGTGACACGAGGATTTACCCTGCTTCGGGGCTCTCGTGAGGAGATAAAACCCCTACTGCAGCATCTAGCCTACTCGGTATATTTCTCCTCTTTATATCCGGGCTACAATATGCTCCGCGAGCTGCTAGGTATGCCTCCATGAGGTTTTGGGAGCAAATGGAAAGGGGTGAAATGAAGTGGTGGGGTGGTGGTCTCTCTCTCCCTCTCCCCCTGGTGCCCTTTATATAGGAGGGCCCAGGGGACAAGTCAGGGACAAACAGACAAAAAACACTATTCAACGCACACTGTTCACGACACGACTGATGGGGTCTTGTCGGCACTATAGCGTATGTCATGAAGTTGTACTGTTGTCGCATCCGGGTACTGTAGCGGTACTGTAGCTATGCTGGGTCTGAAGGGGATCGTGTTCAGAAAACAAAAATTTTCCTAGCAACGATATCCTTAAACTAGCCAAGATCTATTCTATGCAGATATAGTAGTACGAACGGAGATCGGAATACGTACCCTTGTAGACCGAAAGCGGGGATTACGTTCCCGCACAAACGTTGTCGATGCAGACCGACGAAGCCGACCTCAAGGTCGTGTAGAGGAAGCAGGCCTCCGAGTACCGCTAGCGCAGCACCTCGCAGGGAGTCGCACACGTACGGTGGAGACGACGCCTGCGAAGCTCCAGTCCAGGACGAGCAGCGGAAGACTTGGACCGGAACACCAGCAGCGCGGCAGCGGGCTATGGTGGAGGAGATCCCCGGATCCTCTTGCTCGGCGCGGCTCCGACTTGGGAACCACGAGATCGAGAGAGAAATCAGGAATTAATTGGTGAATTAAAAGGCTGGGGGTGCCCCTTCTTATATAGGCTCCCAAGGGGAGCCTACCTTGCCAGCCAGGCAATGTGGGACTATCCCCACATAGCCTGGTTCGGCTAGGGAGTGCGCCGGCCCCCTGGTGGGCCCCTTGTGGCCCACCTAGGCCGGCCCTCCTGGCCCCCACCGAATTCCCCTAGTGAATTTTCCCCTCTTGGGCCTTCTTTCGTCCGGAAGGCCCATTTAGGGAAATCTGCCTTAATAAATTCGAAAATAAATATATAAAATCATATTTGCATATTAATAACACTAATTAATATCAAACATAATATATATAATTTTTTCTAACTCCGAAAACTCTTTCGGCGCTGCCCGATCTCCATCGGACCTCTCCTGGGACGCTCCCGGTGATCTCCTTCCTTTCCGGTTGTCTTGTCGAAACCCCTTAAGTGTGTTACCCTAGCGGTTCGATATAATATCAGGTATGATCAAGACTCCTCAACGATCAACGACTAACCCGTAGGCCTGGACCCCATGAATTAATCCCTGAGATATAACGAATGACTTTCATCTATCAAACCTGAACGTGAAGTCTTAAACCTTTTGCCATAGCGATACTTAGCACGTCCGAGTGTCGTTCCATAGATATCTCCATACCTAATCCCGACCTCGTTACCAACGATGCTATCTTCTACTCGTTCATGATCTCATGTCTCCGTGACCTAGTCACATGCTTGCAAGCTCATTAGACATGATCTCACCGAGTGGGCCCGAGAGTATCTATCCTGCTACGCGGACTGGCAAATCCCGCTCTTGACCCCTCGTCTCAATACTCCTGTCCAATACCCAAAAGTATCACCGTTATTGTCATACTAAATAAGATACGACGTTTGGTGCAATCAAAGTATCTTCCGGGAATATCAATAAGAGTTGATCTCACGGTCAAAGGCGTAACGACTACGTTCTCCAAATCTGGGTATGTCCATCACATCACTCTCCAGCGATATGACTCTCAGTGCCGACCGGCACCATGCCCCATGACCGGGAAAACTCGATCATCAATCGCGCAACGAAACTAGTCTTAGTAGAGGCTACTAGGGACCTGGTTGTTTACGTATCACACGCGCATTAATGTTTCCGCTTAATACGGTTCTAGCATGACACGAAAACCTATTATGAACAAACGAGATATGATAAAGAATACACTTTATTAATTGCCTCTAGGGCATATCTCCTTCAGTCTCCCACTTGCACTAGAGTACAACTTAATCTAGATTACAACTTGGTAAAAGCCTAACACCCATAGCTAATTGGTGTTGTTCATGCTTATCAAGCGGGAGAGGCTTCGTCAGCGGATCTGCCACATTTAGATCCGTATGCACTTTGCAAATCTTCACACCGCCTTCTTGTACGTACTGACGTATCACGTGGAAGCGTCGGAGAATGTGTTTGGCGGTGGAGTGAGACCTTGGCTCCTTGGCGTTCGCAATGGCACCCGTATTGTCGTAGAAGAGGACCACGGGGTCTTGCACGCTCGGGAACACTCCAAGTTCGATGACGAACTTCCTCAGTCACACAGCTTCATTCGCGGCCTCGCAGGCAGCAATGTACTCCGACTCCATTGTAGATTGTGCGACTATGGGTTGCTTCCCACTTCTCCAGCACACGGCGCCTCCATTCACCTTGAACACGTAACCTGTCTGTGACTTACAGTCATCGGGGTCTGAGCAGAAACTTGCATCTACGTAACCCGTTACGCCAAGTTCCTCATCGCAGCCACCATACACAAGGATCATTTCCTTTGTCTTATTGAGATACTTAAGAATGCTCTTAACAACTACCCAATGCGGCATTCCAGGATTACTTTGGAACCGGCTTGTCAAACTTAGAGCTAATGCCACATCTGGTCTAGTACTCAACATTGCATACATGATCGATCCTATGGCTGAAGCATAAGGATGTTTCGTCATTTCGGCCTTACCCAGTTCCGTCACCGGACACTTCGCCTTACGCAATATCTTATTCTTGATAACCGGCAGAGAACCCTTCTTTGCCTTCTCCATATGAAAACGCTTCAATATTTATCAAGATAAGTATTCAGACTTAGTCCTAATAGGCGCCTTGATCTATCACGATAGATTTTTATGCCTAAAACATACGCAGCTTCTCCTAAGTCCTTCATGGAAAACTTACTGTTTAAATATTCCTTCACGCTATTCAGAAGTTCCACATCATTCCCTATTAGCAATATGTCGTCAACATACAGTGCTAAGAACACAACCGAGCTCCCACTCATTTTCTTGTAAATACAGGTCTCTTCCACATTCTGGATAAATCCAAAACCTTTGATTACCTCATCAAAGCGAAGATTCCAGCTCCGAGATGCTTGCTTCAATCCATAGATGGATCGTTGAAGCTTGCATACCTTGTTAGCACTTCCTGGATCGACAAAACCTTCCGGTTGCACCATGTACAACTCTTCCTCAATGTTTCCATTTAGGAAGGCCGTTTTGACGTCCATCTGCCAGATTTCATAATCATAGTATGCAGCTACCGCTAACAAAATCCGAATAGACTTAAGCATCGCTACCGGTGAAAAAGTTTCATCGTAGTCAATTCCATGAACTTGTCGGAAACCCTTTGCGACAAGCCGAGCTTTATAGACGGTCACATTACCATCAGCATCAGTCTTCTTCTTGAAGATCCACTTATTCTCGACGGCCTTGCGCCCTTCGGGGATATCCACCAAAGCCCACACTTTGTTATCATACATGGATCCTATTTCGGATTTCATGGCTTCAAGCCATTTCTCGGACTCTAGACTCACCATCGCCTCCTTGTAGTTCGTAGGTTCGTCTGGCTCGACTAGCATGACGGTGCAAACCATGTTGCCATACCATTCTGGTGGGATCCGAGATCTACCAGACCTACGAGGTAGAACATCTTCCTCGACAGTTTCTCCCACTCCTTCCACGGAGGACGTTTCCGGAATTGGTTCCGTTGCGCCACTCGGAATCTCGAGTTCAGGATCAACGATTTCATCGAGGTCTACCTTCCTCCCACTTACTCCTTTCGCGAGAAACTCCTTCTCTAGAAAGGCACCGGTCTTCGCGACAAAAGTTTTGCCCTCAGCTTGGTTGTAGAAGGTGTACCCAACGGTTTCCCGCGGATATCCTACAAAGACGACTTTCTCCGACTTCGGTTCGAGTTTGTCGGGCTGCAGTTTCTTAACGTACGCCTCACAACCCCAAACCTTCAGAAACGATAACTTAGGCTTTTGGCCATACCATAATTCATACGGCGTCGTTTCAACGGACTTGGACGGAGCCCTATTTAAAATGAATGTGGTTGTTTCTAACGCATAACCCCAGAAGGACACTGGCAGATCGGTAAGAGACATCATAGATCGGACACTATCCAGTAGAGTACGATTACGTCGCTCGGACACACTGTTACGCTGCGGCGTTCCGGCGGGCGTAAGTTGGGGCACTATGCCACAACTCTTCAGATGTGTGCCAAACTCAAAACTCAAGTACTCTTCACCGCGATCGGACCGAAGATGCTTGATTTTCCTATTAAGCTGATTCTCAACTTCACTCTGGAATTCTTTGAACTTTTCAAACGTTTCAGACTTGTGTTTCATCAAATAGATATAACCGTATCTACTCAAGTCATCAGTGAAGGTGACGAAGTAACGATAACCATTGCGTGTCGAAACGCTCATTGGTCCACATACGTCTGTATGTATGATCCCCAACAAATCCGACGCTCGTTCAACGAAATCTTTGAACGGTGTCCTGGTCATTTTGCCCATGAGGCATGGTTCGCATGTATCGAGGGATCCGAAATCCAACGAGTCCAAGAGTCCATCGGAGTGGAGTCGCTTCATGCGCTTTATACCAATATGACCAAGACGGCAATGCCACAAAAACATGGCGGTATCGTCACTACACTTAATTCGTTTGGCTTCTATGTTATGGATGTGAGTACTACGATCGAGATTCAACAAGAATAAACCGTTATTCTCGGGAGCATCAACATAAAAGATATCATTCATATAAATAGCACAATTGCTTGACACTGATTTAAATGAATAACCGTCTTGTAACAGGCAAGACCCACTTATAATGTTTACACTCAAGGATGGCACAAAATAACATTTATTTAAAACCAAAACTAATCCCGATGGTAGATGTAGAGGGAGCGTGCCGACAGCCACCACGTCGACTCTCGATCCGTTGCCGACGCGCATCGTCACCTCATCCTTCGCCAGCCGCCTTTTATTCCGTAACTCCTCCTGAGAGTTACATATATGAGCAACATAACCAGTATCAAATACCCACGTATTGCTCCGGGCGGATGTAAGGTACACATCTATACCATGTATATCAAATATACCTTTCTCTTTGTCGACCGTCTTGCCAGACTTCCTATCCTCCAGATAGTTGGGGCAGTTGCGCTTCCAGTGACCCTTCCCCTTGCAGTAGAAACACTCCACGCTAGCTCTGGGACCAGACCTGTTAGTCCTGGGCTTGGCAGCCAACTTTGCCTCCCTCCGGGACTTCCAGCTCTGCTTTCCCTTGCCACCGGACTTCTTGAAATCAACGGTCTTGTTGACCATCAACAGCGTGTGCTCCTTCTTAATCTCTACCTCAGCAGTCTTGAGCATCACGAACACTTCACCCAGGGACTTAGCCATGCCCTGCATGTTGTAGTTCATGACGAAGCCTTTGTAGCTTGGCGGCAACGATTGCAACACCCTGTCAATCGCCAGCTCATCGGGAATCTTGCACTCCAGAGCATTCAAGCGTTGAACGTAGCCAGACATCTTGACTACATGCTCGCTCACACTGCTATGCTCTTCCATCTTGGCTGAGAAGAAAAGCTCAGAAGCCTCATATCTCTCAGTCTTAGCCTGCGGCGCAAAGACAGCCTTAAGATCCGAAATGATCTCAAAGGCGCTCATCTTCTCAAAGCGCTTCTGCAGGTCGGCTTCCATGGCGTAGAGCATGCCACTCTGGACAAAGGCAGAATCCTCCGATCGGGTCTGGAAGACCTTCTTCTCATCCTCAGAGGCATCATCTGCAGGAGGGTCACCTATGGCGGCCTCAATGACGTAGGCCACCCTATGGGGAGTGAGGAGGATCCTCAGGTTGCGGAACCAGGCCATGAAGTTTGTGAAGGGGATCGAGTGCAGAAAACAATAATTTTCCTAGCAACGATATCCTTAAACTAGCCAAGATCTATTCTATGCAGATATAGTAGCACGAACGGAGATCGGAATACGTACCCTTGTAGACCAAAAGCGGGGATTACGTTCCCGCACAAACGTTGTCGATGAAGACCGACGTAGCCGACCTCAAGGTCGTGTAGAGGAAGCAGGCCTCCGAGTACCGCTAGCGCAGCACCTCGCAGGGAGTCGCACACGTACGGTGGAGACGACGCCTCCGAAGCTCCAGTCCAGGACGAGCAGCGGAAGACTTGGACCGGAACACCAGCAGCGCGGCAGCGGGCTATGGTGGAGGAGACCCCCGACTCCTCTTGCTCGGCGCGGCTCCAACTTGGGAACCAGGAGATCGAGAGAGAAATCAGGAATTAATTGGTGAATTAAAAGGCTGGGGGTGCCCCTTCTTATATAGGCTCCCAGGGGGAGCCAACCTTGCCAGCCAGGCAATGTGGGACTATCCCACAGCCTGGTTCGGCTAGGCTTGGTGCGCCGGCCCCCTGGTGGGCCCCTTGGCCCATCCAGGCCGGCCACCAAGGCTCCCCACCGAATCCCCTAGGGATTTTTCCCCTCTTGGGCCTTCTTTCGCCCGGAAGGCCCATTTAGGGAAATCTGCCTTAATAAATTCGAAATTAAATATATAAAATCATATTTGCATATTAATAACACTAATTAATATCAAACATAATATATATAATATTTCCTAGCTCCGAAAACTCTTTCGGCGCTGCCCGATCTCCATCGGACCTCTCCCGGGACGCTCCCGGTGATCTCCTTCCTTTCCGGTTGTCTTGTCGAAACCCCTTAAGTGTGTTACCCTAGCGGTTCGATATAATATCAGGTATGATCAAGACTCCTCAATGATCAACGACTAATCCGTAGGCCTGGACCCCATGAATTAATCCCTGAGATATAACGAATGACTTTCATCTATCAAACCTGAACGTGAAGTCTTAGACCTTTTGCCATAGCGATACTTAGCACGTCCGAGTGTCGTTCCATAGATATCTCCATACCTAATCCCGACCTCGTTACCGACGATGCCATCTTCTACTCGTTCATGATCTCATGTCTCCGTGACCTAGTCACATGCTTGCAAGCTCATTAGACATGATCTCACCGAGTGGGCCCGAGAGTATCTATCCTGCTACACGGACTGGCAAATCCCGCTCTTGACCCCTCGTCTCAATACTCCTTTCCAATACCCAAAAGTATCACCGTTATTGTCATACTAAATAAGATACGACGTTTGGTGCAATCAAAGTATCTTCAGGGAATATCAATAAGAGTTGATCTCACGGTCAAAGGTGTAATGACTATGTTCTCCAAATCTGGGTATGTCCATCACATCGCTCTCTAGCGATATGACTCTCATTGCCGACCGGCGCCATGCCCCATGACCGGGAAACCTCGATCATCAATCGCGCAACGAAACTAGTCTTAGTAGAGGCTACTAGGGACCTGGTTGTTTACGTATCACACCCGCATTAATGTTTCCGCTTAATACGGTTCTAGCATGACACAAAAACATATTATGAACAAACGAGATATTATAAAGAATACACTTTATTAATTGCCTCTAGGACATATCTCCTTCAGTCTCCCACTTGCACTACAGTACAATTTAATCTAGATTACAACTTGGTAAAAGCCTAACACCCATAGCTAACTGGTGTTGTTCATGCTTATCAAGCGGGAGAGGCTTCGTCAGCGGATCTGCCACATTCAGATCCGTATGCACTTTGCAAATCTTCACATCGCCGTCTTGTACGTACTGACGTATCACGTGGAAGCGTCGGAGAATGTGTTTGGCGGTGGAGTGAGTCCTTGGCTCCTTGGCGTTCGCAATGGCACCCGTATTGTCGCAGAAGAGGACCACGGGGTCTTGCACGCTCGGGAACACTCCAAGTTCGATGACGAACTTCCTCAGCCACACAGCTTCATTCGCGGCCTCGCAGGCAGCAATGTACTCCGACTCCATTGTAGATTGTGCGACTATGGGTTGCTTCCCACTTCTCCAGCACACGGCGCCTCCATTCACCTTGAACACGTAACCTGTCTGTGACTTACAGTCATCAGGGTCTGAGCAGAAACTTGCATCTACGTAACCCGTTACGCCAAGTTCCTCATCGCAGCCACCATACACAAGGAACATTTCCTTTGTCTTATTGAGATACTTAAGAATGCTCTTAACAGCTATCCAACGCGGCATTCCAGGATTACTCTGGAACCGGCTTGTCAAATTTAGAGCTAATGCCACATCTGGTCTAGTACTCAACATTGCATACATGATCGATCCTATGGCTGAAGCATAAGGATGTTTCGTCATTTCGGCCTTACCCAGTTTCGTTACCGGACACTGCGCCTTACGCAATACCTTATTCTTGATAACCGGCAGAGAACCCTTCTTTGCCTTCTCCATATGAAAACGCTTCAATATTTTATCAAGATAAGTACTCTGACTTAGTGCTAATAGGCGCCTTGATCTACCACGGTAGATCTTTATGCCTAAAACATACGCAGCTTCTCCTAAGTCCTTCATGGAAAACTTACTGTTTAAATATTCCTTCACGCTATTCAGAAGTTCCACATCATTCCCTATTAGCAATATGTCGTCAACATACAGTGCTAAGAACACAACCGAGCTCCCACTCATTTTCTGGTAAATACAGGTCTCTTCCATATTCTGATAAATCCAAAACCTTTGATTACCTCATCAAAGCGAAGATTCCAGCTCCGAGATGCCTGCTTCAATCCATAGATGGATCGCTGAAGCTTGCACACCTTGTTAGCACTTCATGGATCGACAAAACCTTCCGGCTGTACCATGTACAACTCTTCCTCAATGTTTCCATTCAGGAAGGCCGTTTTGACGTCCATCTGCCAGATTTCATAATCATAGTAGGCAGCTACCGCTAACAAAATCCGAATAGACTTAAGCATCGCTACCGGTAAAGTTTCATCGTAGTCAATTCCATGAACTTGTCGGAAACCCTTTGCGACAAGCCGAGCTTTATAGATGGTCACATTACCATCAGCATCAGTCTTCTTCTTAAAGATCCACTTATTCTCGACGGCCTTGCGCCCTTCGGGAATATCCACCAAAGTCCACACTTGGTTATCATACATGGATCCTATTTCGGATTTCATGGCTTCAAGCCATTTCTCGGACTCTAGACTCTCCATCGCCTCCTTGTAGTTCGTAGGTTCGTCTTGCTCGACTAGCATGACGGTGCAAACCATATTGCCATACCATTCTGGTGTGATCCGAGATCTACCAGACCTACGAGGTAGAACATCTTCCTCGACAGTTTCTCCCACTCCTTCCACGGAGTACGTTTCCGGAATTGTTTCCGTTGCGCCACTCGGAATCTCGAGTTCAGGATCAACGATTTCATCGAGGTCTACCTTCCTCCCACTTACTCCTTTCGCGAGAAACTCCTTCTCTAGAAAGGCACCGGTCTTCGCGACAAAAGTTTTGCCCTCAGCTTGGTCGTAGAAGGTGTACCCAACGGTTTCCCGCGGATATCCTACAAAGACGACTTTCTCCGACTTCGGTTCGAGTTTGTCGGGCTGTAGTTTCTTAACGTACGCCTCACAACCCCAAACCTTCAGAAACGGTAACTTAGGCTTGTGGCCATACCATAATTCATATGGTGTCGTTTCAACGGACTTGGACGGAGCCCTGTTTAAAATGAATGCGGCTGTTTCTAACGCATAACCCCAGAAGGACACTGGCAGATCGGTAAGAGACATCATAGATCGTACACTATCCAGTAGAGTACGATTACGTCGCTCGGACACACCGTTACGCTGCGGAGTTCCGGCGGGTGTAAGTTGGGGCACTATGCCACAACTCTTCAGATGTGTGCCAAACTCAAAACTCAAGTACTCTCCACCACGATCGGACCGGAGATGCTTGATTTTCCTATTAAGCTGATTCTCAACTTCACTCTGGAATTCTTTGAACTTTTCAAACGTTTCAGACTTGTGTTTCATCAAGTAGATATAACCGTATCTACTCAAGTCATCAGTGAAGGTGACGAAGTAACGATAACCATTGCGTGTCGAAACGCTCATTGGTCCACATACGTCTGTATGTATGATCCCCAACAAATCCGACGCCCGTTCAACGAAACTTTTGAACGGTGTCCTGGTCATTTTGCCCATGAGGCATGGTTCGCATGTATCGAGGGATCCGAAATCCAACGAGTCCAAGAGTCCATCGGAGTGGAGTCGCTTCATGCGCTTTATACCAATATGACCAAGACGGCAATGCCATAAAAACATGGCGGTATCGTCACTACACTTAATTCGTTTGGCCTCTATGTTATGGATGTGAGTACTACGATCGAGATTCAACAAGAATAAACCGTTATTCTCGGGAGCATCAACATAAAAGATATCATTCATATAAATAGCACAATTGCTTGACACTGATTTAAATGAATAACCGTCTTGTAGCAGGCAAGACCCACTTATAATGTTTACACTCAAGGATGGCACAAAATAACATTTATTTAAAACCAAAACTAATCCCGATGGTAGATGCAGAGGGAGCATGCCGACAGCCACCACGTCGACTCTCGATCCGTTGCCGACGCGCATCGTCACCTCATCCTTCGCCGGCCGCCTTCTATTCCGTAACTCCTCCTGAGAGTTACATATATGAGCAACAGAACCAGTATCAAATACCCACGTATTGCTCCGGGCGGATGTAAGGTACACATCTATAACATGTATATCAAATATACCTTTCTCTTTGTCGACCGTCTTGCCAGACTTCCTATCCTCCAGATACTTGGGGCAGTTGCGCTCAGGTGATCCGATGGTTACCTCCATCTTCTTCAGCTTGATTTCTAATTTGGCCACTTCGAGCATCTTCAGGATTTCCGACAGGGGTTTTGACGTCCCTTTCATGCCGTAGTCCACTATGGCGTTCTTGTAGCTAGGGGGCATAGAAATCAGCGCCCTATCAATCACCAACTTCTCTGGGATCACACTTCCCAGATCACTCAGAAGTCGAGCGCAGCCAAACAACTTGGCCAAGTGCTCACTGATATTGCCGTGCTCTTCCATCTGGACTGAGAAGAGAAGCACAGTTGCCTCGTACGTCTCAGCCTTGACTTGTCGTGCAAAAACAACCATGAGTTCAGTGATTATTTCATAAGCACCCTTGTTCATGAAGCGGTTTTGCAGGTCAGCCTCCATGGCAAAGAGCATGCCACTCTGGACATAAGAAGAAATCTCCGCTTTCACCCCATGGACAATCCTTTCGATTTCCGGGGCAGAGCTGGGAAGATCACCTAAGGGGGAATCAAGGATGTAGGCCACCTTGTGGGTTTCAAGGATGGACTTCAGATCGCGGAACCAGGACACGAAGTTAGACCCATCGGTCTTAAGCTTCTCTTTCTCAATGAACAGGTTCAGGTTAAAGGAGGGGTGAGACATCTACAATGGAATTTGCAGCAACATAAGACTTTGTTCATAATAATTTTGAGTTATAGTATTTTTAGAAAATAACTAACATAACTCCCACTCAAACGAACATCCCTCCTGGTCGTTTAAGCGATTACACGACCCCCATCCATTGCACCACCCCTCATCATCAAAGCCGGCGGCACAACTTCAAGAGTAGACAAAATCGTCCGTCACACCAATTTTGTGACTCGTGCTCGACCTTTCGGTCTTCCTGTTCCGAGGCCATACCTCTGAGTATGCTAGGCTCGCCACCAAAGACCTCCACGCTGACGCTTGTGCAACATGGCTTACACCCACCGTATGCGAACGAAGATATGTATGACACCCGATCATCACGGCCTGCCTCATAACGTAGAACTTTATTGGTGGTGCGCGTTGGAGGGAGAACACTAGTGGTATTTTGAAGGGATCATCTTATTCAACTACCGCCGTGTAACACACACAACCACACAAAATAAGATGCACACAAAACATCAAATGTAATGCAATGTGATATAGTCCATCGCGCCATGGTCTTCTTGGCGCCCGCAGTTTATAAACAATTTAATAAACCTACCTTGACCATATCACATAGCCCCTGCAAAATAAAGTTAGACGCTTCTACTTTATCTTTTGCATATTTTACGTGGCTTGGGGCTTTCGTAAATAGAACCGCTTCATACCTACGAATCTTATGACCACAACAACGATCCAATAATTGCATGTTTAAGCATCCCTTTCGGGCCCTCCATTGAAAATGCGAAGACCAACTAAAGAGAGAGAAACTGTCACCCGCCAGCCACAGATACGGTACAAGCCGTATATCAGTAGTGGAACCAGTCTCGCGTAAGCGTACGCGTAAAGTCGGTCCGGGCCGCTTCATCAACTCAATGCCGCTGGAATACACAAGTGCACGCTAGAGGGTAGCAAATAACAGGAACGGTGCACCCGTGCAGAGCACTGGTTCTACAGCGTACAGCTATATCTTACGATAGATCGGCTCTGATACCACTGAAGGGGATCGAGTGCAGAAAACAATAATTTTCCTAGCAACGATATCCTTAAACTAGCCAAGATCTATTCTATGCAGATATAGTAGCACGAACGGAGATCGGAATACGTACCCTTGTAGACCAAAAGCGGGGATTACGTTCCCGCACAAACGTTGTCGATGAAGACCGACGTAGCCGACCTCAAGGTCGTGTAGAGGAAGCAGGCCTCCGAGTACCGCTAGCGCAGCACCTCGCAGGGAGTCGCACACGTACGGTGGAGACGACGCCTCCGAAGCTCCAGTCCAGGACGAGCAGCGGAAGACTTGGACCGGAACACCAGCAGCGCGGCAGCGGGCTATGGTGGAGGAGACCCCCGACTCCTCTTGCTCGGCGCGGCTCCAACTTGGGAACCACGAGATCGAGAGAGAAATCAGGAATTAATTGGTGAATTAAAAGGCTGGGGGTGCCCCTTCTTATATAGGCTCCCAGGGGGAGCCAACCTTGCCAGCCAGGCAATGTGGGACTATCCCACAGCCTGGTTCGGCTAGGCTTGGTGCGCCGGCCCCCTGGTGGGCCCCTTGGCCCATCCAGGCCGGCCACCAAGGCTCCCCACCGAATCCCCTAGGGATTTTTCCCCTCTTGGGCCTTCTTTCGCCCGGAAGGCCCATTTAGGGAAATCTGCCTTAATAAATTCGAAATTAAATATATAAAATCATATTTGCATATTAATAACACTAATTAATATCAAACATAATATATATAATATTTCCTAGCTCCGAAAACTCTTTCGGCGCTGCCCGATCTCCATCGGACCTCTCCCGGGACGCTCCCGGTGATCTCCTTCCTTTCCGGTTGTCTTGTCGAAACCCCTTAAGTGTGTTACCCTAGCGGTTCGATATAATATCAGGTATGATCAAGACTCCTCAATGATCAACGAATAATCCGTAGGCCTGGACCCCATGAATTAATCCCTGAGATATAACGAATGACTTTCATCTATCAAACCTGAACGTGAAGTCTTAGACCTTTTGCCATAGCGATACTTAGCACGTCCGAGTGTCGTTCCATAGATATCTCCATACCTAATCCCGACCTCGTTACCGACGATGCCATCTTCTACTCGTTCATGATCTCATGTCTCCGTGACCTAGTCACATGCTTGCAAGCTCATTAGACATGATCTCACCGAGTGGGCCCGAGAGTATCTATCCTGCTACACGGACTGGCAAATCCCGCTCTTGACCCCTCGTCTCAATACTCCTTTCCAATACCCAAAAGTATCACCGTTATTGTCATACTAAATAAGATACGACGTTTGGTGCAATCAAAGTATCTTCAGGGAATATCAATAAGAGTTGATCTCACGGTCAAAGGTGTAATGACTATGTTCTCCAAATCTGGGTATGTCCATCACATCGCTCTCTAGCGATATGACTCTCATTGCCGACCGGCGCCATGCCCCATGACCGGGAAACCTCGATCATCAATCGCGCAACGAAACTAGTCTTAGTAGAGGCTACTAGGGACCTGGTTGTTTACGTATCACACCCGCATTAATGTTTCCGCTTAATACGGTTCTAGCATGACACAAAAACATATTATGAACAAACGAGATATTATAAAGAATACACTTTATTAATTGCCTCTAGGGCATATCTCCTTCAGTTTGACCCATTGGTCTTAAGCATTTCTTTCTCAAGGAACAGACCTAAGTTAAACGAGGGGCGAGACATCTACAATGGAATTTGCAACAACATAAGACTTTGTTCATAATAATTTTGAGTTATAGTATTTTAGAAAATAACTAACATAACTCCCACTTAAACGAACATCCCTCATGGTCGTTTAAGCGATTACACGACCCCCATCCATTGCACCACCCCTCATCATCAAAGCCGGCGGCACAACTTCAAGAGTAGACAAAATCGTCCGCCACATCAATTTTGTGACACGTGCTCGACCTTTCGGTCTTCCTGTTCCGAGGCCATACTTCTGAGTATGCTAGGCTCGCCACCAAAGACCTCCACGCTGACGCTTGTGCAACATGGCTTACACCCACCGTATGCGAACGAAGATATGTCTGACACCCGATCATCACGGCCTGCCTCATAACGTAGAACTTTATTGGTGGTGCGCGTTGGAGGGAGAACACTAGTGGTATTTTTGAAGGGATCATCTTATTCAGCTACCGCCGTGTAACACACACAATCACACAAAATAAGATGCACACAAAACATCAAATGTAATGCAATGTGATATAGTCCATCGCGCCATGGTCTTCTTGGCGCCCGCAGTTTATAAACAATTTAATAAACCTACCTTGACCATATCACATAGCCCCTGCAAAATAAAGTTAGACGCTTCTACTTTACCTTTTGCATATTTTACGTGGCTTGGAGCTTTCGTAAATAGAACCGCTTCATACCTACGAATCTTATGACCACAACGACGATCCAATAATTGCATGTTTAAGCATCCCTTTCGGGCCCTCCATTGAAAATGCGAAGACCAACTAAAGAGAGAGAAACTGTCACCCGCCAGCCACAGATACGGTACAAGCCGTATGTCATTAGTGGAACCAGTCTCGCGTAAGCGTACGTGTAAAGTCGGTCCGGGCCGCTTCATCAACTCAATGTCGCTGGAATACACAAGTGCACGCTAGAGGGTAGCAAATAACAGGAACGGTGCCCCCGTGCAGAGCACGGGTTCTAACAGCGTACAGCTATATCTTACGATAGATCGGCTCTGATACCACTAAAGGGGATCGTGTGCAGAAAACAAAAAATTTCCTAGCAACGGTATCCTTAAACTAGCCAAGATCTATTCTATGCAGATATAGTAGTACGAACGGAGATCGGAATACGTACCCTTGTAGACCGAAAGCGGGGATTACGTTCCCGCACAAACGTTGTCGATGCAGACCGACGAAGCCGACCTCAAGGTCGTGTAGAGGAAGCAGGCCTCCGAGTACCGCTAGCGCAGCACCTCGAAGGGAGTCGCACACGTACGGTGGAGACGACGCCTCCGAAGCTCCAGTCCAGGACGAGCAGCGAAAGACTTGGACCGGAACACCAGCAGCGCGGCAGCGGGCTATGGTGGAGGAGATCCCTGGATCCTCTTGCTCGGCGCGGCTCCGACTTGGGAACCACGAGATCGAGAGAGAAATCAGGAATTAATTGGTGAATTAAAAGGCTGGGGGTGCCCCTTCTTATATAGGCTCCCAAGGGGAGCCTACCTTGCCAGCCAGGCAATGTGGGACTATCCCCACATAGCCTGGTTCGGCTAGGGAGTGCGCCGGCCCCCTGGTGGGCCCCTTGTGGCCCACCTAGGCCGGCCCTCCTGGCCCCCACCGAATTCCCCTAGGGAATTTTCCCCTCTTGGGCCTTCTTTCGTCCGGAAGGCCCATTTAGGGAAATCTGCCTTAATAAATTCAAAAATAAATATATAAAATCATATTTGCATATTAATAACACTAATTAATATCGAACATAATATATATAATTTTTCCTAGCTCCGAAAACTCTTTCGGCGCTGCCCGATCTCCATCGGACCTCTCCCGGGACGCTCCCGGTGATCTCCTTCCTTTCCGGTTGTCTTGTCGAAACCCCTTAAGTGTGTTACCCTAGCGGTTCGATATAATATCAGGTATGATCAAGACTCCTCAATGATCAACGACTAACCCGTAGGCCTGGACCCCATGAATTAATCCCTGAGATATAACGAATGACTTTCATCTATCAAACCTGAACGTGAAGTCTTAGACCTTTTGCCATAGCGATACTTAGCACGTCCGAGTGTCGTTCCATAGATATCTCCATACCTAATCCCGACCTCGTTACCGACGATGCTATCTTCTACTCGTTCATGATCTCATGTCTCCGTGACCTAGTCACATGCTTGCAAGCTCATTAGACATGATCTCACCGAGTGGGCCCGAGAGTATCTATCATGCTACGCGGACTGGCAAATCCCGCTCTTGACCCCTCGTCTCAATACTCCTTTCCAATACCCAAAAGTATCACCGTTATTGTCATACTAAATAAGATACGACGTTTGGTGCAATCAAAGTATCTTCCGGGAATATCAATAAGAGTTGATCTCACGGTCAAAGGCGTAACGACTACGTTCTCCAAATCTGGGTATGTCCATCACATCACTCTCCAGCGATATGACTCTCATTGCCGACCGGCACCATGCCCCATGACCGGGAAAACTCGATCATCAATCGCGCAACGAAACTAGTCTTAGTAGAGGCTACTAGGGACCTGGTTGTTTACGTATCACACCCGCATTAATGTTTCCGCTTAATACGGTTCTAGCATGACACAAAAACCTATTATGGACAAACGAGATATGATAAAGAATACACTTTATTAATTGCCTCTAGGGCATATCTCCTTCAGGGTCATGTCTGGGCAGAGTGGACCCGTGATTCCTGCGTCCTTGCTCTGTTCCGTTGCGCATGTCCGGGCATCCGACTGGTCCCCATCCTCTTATCCTCCGAAACACTACAATTATACCGTGCGCTCAACTGTTCTCGGCTCATCCGAGACACCAGAACCCGGCCTATCACCGGAGGCGGGGCCTCGGTCAAACCGAGATGGGCCGTGGCGAAGTCGCTGGAGCGGAGGCGCTGCCACCGGGACAAGGGCGAGCTCGGACACGGGATACCGGAGACTGCCGAGATGCGCTAGGCCTGGCAAAGACGCCCCGGGCGTGGTCATGGTCACGCAGGCGGTGGAGGCCGGGCTGCGCATCCGTGGAGTCCGGGCGGTCACGGTCAGGAATACCAGCCAGGCCGGAGAAGATCCTGGGCGGTGCCGGAGTCGGGGTCGCGCCGGGGTTGCTGATGAAGGAGGCGGACGACGTCGTTGAGGTTGGGCGGCCGGGCTCCGGGATGTGGTCGAGGGCGGGGAGGTCGCGGCGTGGAAGAACCCGGGGAGGCGCTGCCGGAGTCGGGCGATGTCGGACGAGAGGATGTCGGAGGCGTCCGGTGCGGGCGAGGTCGGGCAGAGCTCGTCCGGGGTCGAGGGCGACGATGTTGGTGACGGGGAGGACGCGGCGGTTGTCGGGGAAGCCGAGGTGGAGGTGGCGGTCGCGCCGGGCAGGGGCGCGCCGGGATGCGGCGAGGCCAGACCGGGCGGGGGCAAGCCGGGGGCGCCGTCGGAGCTGGAGGCTGGAGGGCGCTGTCGAGGATGCGAGGTCGAGGGCGGCGGCGCGAGGTGTTGATGCCCGAGGTCGGCGTCGCTGGAGGTTGAGGATGCGCTCGCCTCGGTCGGGACCGAGCAGGGGAGATCGTGGCGCTGCGGTCAACTCGGTTGGACCGAGATGCGGATCTCGGGCCACAGGGAAATGGGCCCATCTTTTCTCATTTCGGCCCGAGATGTCCTTTCTCCTTTTTTCCTTCACCTCTCTTATTTAAATTCATCCGTTCCTGCAATATTAGCACACTAATACCGCACCCTCAGGGTACCGGGGAAGCACATCCCCGACACATAGCTTATTACTCCCCCATAATGTGATAATCCATTCTTTTTAGGGTTATTTATCAGGCTGCCCTCAGTTATGGCATAGACCTCAGTTTTGCCCCTAGTCGCAAATCGTGCTCAGTTTTGCCCCTACTTCGTGCACAAGGATTCATTCCGTCACTCCAGCCGTCTCCGTTAGACTTTCTTACATGTGGGACCCAGAAGACAACCGTTTTTTTTTGACATTCAGAAGACAACCGTTGGTTGTGGGACCTAGAAGAGTACCGTTGGCGCGTCTTGTGGGACCCAGTCGTTGACCGTTCGCTGGCGGCGGCGTGTGCTGTAAAAGCGGCGGAGCGCGTCCCCGGAGCTCGCAGCGGTGAGCATGAATCAGCCATGGCGTTTTGAATTGGAGACGGGCACGCACTGAGGTTGTCGGCGACTCCTCTTGGTAGTAAGCAGCAGGGCGCGGGCAACCGATTGGGCGGTGTCGACGGGGAGCGCCGCCGACGGGAAGATCGACATGGACGGCGCGGCCGTCTGCTACAACTAAAGGGGCCGTGCGCGTAGGATCTGAGATCCCCTACGGCTCCGTCCGGTCGAGAATCGAGGTCGATGTCTACCTCTAGCTCTCGCGCGACGTCGCAGATCGAGATTCCGGCGCTCATGGAGATGCCGATCTTCCTCTGTCCGCGGTGTCAGGTGGACGTTGTTCGGAGGATTTCGCAGACAAAGAAGAACAGTAATCAGCCGTTCTACGTGTGCAAGGCTAATAGGGTAAGAATCGGAGCAATTTCACAAATTTAGTGCATCTAGAATGGGGCGAATCGGAGCAATTTTACTAAATTGATCTGTTTGACATTATTGTAGATAACTTGTTTCTTTCTTTGGGTCGATGCTCTGTCCAAGAAGCCGGCGGATGAACTGCTAGGCGAGCATGAACAATGGTTGCCCATCACGCCACAGAGGGCAGCGGCCGTAGAGCGAGCTCCGGGAGAAGATACGGAGGGTGGAGCACGCATTGATGTTGTTGAGCTTAGGAGGTTGAACCAGAAGATTAATAAGCTCGAAGAACAAACACAGATTCCGCTTTGCAATTACATTTGGGAATTTGTAGGTGTGCTAATCGCACTAGGTGAAATATTCAAATTGTATGGAAAGGCAAGAATTTGGGGGAAATTTGTAAGTTTGAAATTGTATGAGAAGCTTGAAATTCAGATCATTTATGAATGCAATTTAGCTCTGAAACATACTGATAATCCTTAAAAGACAAAATCGGATTCCTTTAAAAATGTGTGAATGCACTAATGGGCCAACTACACCAATTAGGCCCATTCGTAGTGGCCAAATGGGATTCTCTTAAAAAAAAGGTGAGAAGGGTCCAAAATGAACAAAAAATGGTGCGGCTGGGACTCGAACCCAGGACCATGTTGTATTGTTGTCAATATGGTCGCGCTGGTAACCAGGAGGAGAATGAAGAGATGTTGGTACATCGAGGGAAAGAAGGTAACTATAGTTACTGCATGACTTTGTTTATAAATTTGAAAATGCATTTTTGTACTGATTTTGTTTGTGACGTTGCTTAACCAGTTATGTAGTTATATCTTTGGGCACACATAAATTTGACGACGTTTTTTTGCACTGATCTTTTTTCACGATCCTGAACCACTTGTGCATGACTTGGTTAAAAAATATAAACACACATTACATATAGAGTAACCCTTACATATATTAGCACGTAGGGGCATATATATACCCACATTACATATTAGCACAGAGGGGCATATATACCCATATTACATATATTAACAAAAAACCTAAACCATAACTATTGGCGCCGGTTCACACTCATCGGAGGGCGCCCTTCCGTCTGCCGGCCAGCCGTCGGTGGTTGCCTACTCCTTCACTCCGCCGGCCTCCTTGCCGTCCACTCCGCCGCCCTGTCCGCCCTCTCGCGTTCGTCAAGGGCCCGGGCATTGGCCTCCCGCATCTCGGATAGCTCCCTTTCCCAGGACTTCCTTATGCGGCGCCGCAGCCTCTTCTCCTCCATCTTCTCCTTCATCTTCTCCTCCCTCTTCTCCTCCCTCTTCTCCTTCTTATCCAAGGCGGCGAGGAGGTTCTCGGTCTCCTTGTTGGAGCGCTGGGTGATCCTCGCGACCTCGTCGGGGTCGGGGTTGCGGACGAAGTGGCCGTCGCGACCGCGCGACCTCTTCGGAGGTTTGTCGTGCTCGCTCACCGTCTCCTCCGTCGCCTCCCACCACCGGCGAGGGGATGGGTGGTTGTCCTCGTCGCTGAGGGGCTCGGGGCTCGACGGGAGAGAGTAGGTCGACATGGTTGAGGGAGGATGAGGCAAAGGGGCTGGATAAGGATGAGAAGAAGGGAAGATGGCTGGGGCAATACTTAAAGACCCGATGAGTGTGTGAAATAAATGGGGTAGATGAAGAAGGAAGAGGCGCAAATGGTGTGAAAGCGTAAGAGTAGTACGTGCCAGGCAGCCGCAGCGTTGCGGTCAATGCGGTCACTGCAGAAAAATAGCTGGGCTAGGATGCGACGTGACCCTGCATGCGTGCATTAACGCAAGTCCAAAGTCTCGAGCTCACGCCTGCGTTAACTACCTGTCCAGCAGAACGGAGACCGACCGAGGAAGCAAGAGGCACAATGGACAATAGTCTGCCTCTCTTTGCATTAATTCTACACTAGGGGCATGGACAATAGTCTTCCGTAGCTGCATGGCGAGCACGTATGCATGCAAACTACGGTGGCGACAGCCTGCAGACCCAGTTTAAGCAACACAAGAGCAGTAGATCGACACTAATAACATCTCTAACGACTGGCGACTACTCCCTCCGTCCTCAAGAGAGTGTGCATCTAGAGATTTGCACATGGATCAAGAGAAATGAGGACGTAACTCCATAACATAACTTTATAAGTGGTTGTGACCTCAAATTATTGCATGAGTCAGTTAATAATGATTAAGTTAAAGGTAAAGAGTATTAGGAGTGTAGATGGACACTCTTTCATGGAATTTTTATTTGCTAGATGTACAGTTTCTAGCGGACGGAGGGAGTAGCTAGCAAGTAAGCAAATCCTAAAGCAACGAGAAAAATAATGTCGTCACAATCTGAACGTAACGATCAACCCTAAATCTCATATCTAAGGAAAATTAATTCAGAGCAAAGAGAAAAGAAATCAGAGCAAAATCATTTCGTCACAATCTGAAAATATCCAAAGAAATATCACGGCCCGACTGTTTTCAGCGTCCAATCAGGTTGCCGGAACCAACCTCTCGCGGATCCTTCTAGAAGATCGTATTTGAGGGCTGTCGTTTGGCAGTAGGGTTTGATCGGACGGTTAGGGTGCGACGGTAGGGTTTGATCAGATGCTGCGCTAGGATTCAAATGAGCATAATTAATTCAAAAAAATCAAAATGACATGAGACCAACGCCGGATGTTTTTATATGTGATATAGTTGCTATAAAAAATAATAAACTTGGTTTATGGATAATTGATTGAAAATGCTTTCCACAGAAGAGTTATCTTGTATAGACTTGTTTAGAGTTCAATAATTGAGCGATGGGTTAAAATGAGCATAATTAATTCAAAAAAAATCAAAATGACATGAGACCAACGCCGAATGTTGTTATATGTGAAATAATTTCTATAAAAAATAATAAACTTGGTTTATGGATAATTGGTTGAAAATGTTTTCCACAAAAGAGCTATCTTGTATAGACTTGTTTAGAGTTCAATAATAGAGCGATGGGTTCAAATGAGCATAATTAATTCATAAAAAATCAAAATGACATGAGACCAACGCCGAATGTTGTTATATGTGATATAGTTGCTCCTCAAATTTATTTGGATCATTTGGACAAGGTTGATTTTCTCATGAAATTACAAATGGGAGTGTTTACCCTAGGTTCGGACCTCATTTGAAGCACTTTTCTCATGAGAATAGAGTGATGGTTTGAAATGAGCATAATTAAATAAAAAAAATCAGAATGACATGAAACCAGCTCCTCAAATTACATGAAAACATAAATCCCACATCATTCAACACAATAGTAAGGATTGTTTCACAGAAATACAACATGATTCATAATGTTTCATAGAATTTTGGCAATAGATACTTTGCTCCTTGTGATTCTTGTGTTACTTGCTATCATTTTACTCTTTGTGCTCCTTGTAATCACTGTGCTCACTGCTTCTTCTCTTCCCCTCTTGTGTGACTTCTTCGAACAGACCACAAAGCTGAACAAAAAGTGAGCACAAGGTTTACATGAAGTGATATATGTACACAAAATTCGAAAATACCATATCTTTCAAAGTGACAAGAAGATTTACATACCTAGGAGTACTCAGAAGCACAGATGGTTGGTCAACATCAGTTGAAGCATCATTTTCAGCTTCATTTTCAGCATCTTTTGGCTCAACTTTTGCAACATCATCATCAAAATAATTATTTTGAGCATCATCATCAAAATAATTATTATTTGCAGCATGATAATCAAACTCATCATTTGGAGCATCATCATCCGAATCATCATTTGGAGCAACATTTTCATTTTCTGTTGCATCCGGCTGCTGATCATGATTTTCATCAGAACTCTCTCCGAATGCTGGATCTACAGCATTATCACAGTACTTACCGAAATGACCAGACCCACCACACCTTTTGCACTTACGCTGCCTTGCTCCAAGTCCAGCTCCTTCGCTGCAACGTCTGTACCAGCAAATGCCTATGCTATGTTATTACATGAATTATCTCGTTCATGCAACGCCCATACATCCGTCCTTATGCCTATAGTATTTTAATCTTGTTGTCTACTTCAATCACAATCACTGTCTTAATTCTCCTGCTACTGTTATTTCACTACTGCCTCTGCTATAAAACTGTTGCTACTGATAATCTTCCTCGAGCAAGTCTATTCACAGGTGCAGCTGATCTGACAAATCATCTGTTAAAGCTTACAAATATTGTTTGGCTCCCCTTGTGTTGAATCAATAAATTTGGCTTTTACTTCCCTCGAACACTGTTACGATCCCCTATACTTGTGGGTCATCATCCATCCGTATTTATGCCGCGCTTGGGCACATTTATAGGTCATAATCCTTATCCACCCGCACCGCTGGCGAGCAATCCGCGTTGCCGCCCTTTCAACTCCGATGAGCAATCCACGCTGCCGTAGGCCTCTTTCGCCGCCCGATGCCCCCCAAGCGCCAGCCCTCCACCCCGCCGCACCGTCGCGACCCCTTCGACGGGGATTTCTCCAACAAATGAAGCCCGCAGGCGGTGTCCAGCGACGGCGGTCAGAAGCGGGGGGCGCGCGCCTAAAACAACTGGGTCGCCAGGTCCCGCATGCCTACTTCCGGCGCGAAGTCGAGGGGTTCGACCTCTCACGCTTCGTGTATGAGGCCCGACACCGACGTACGAGTCAGGACGCGGCTGGAAGCTCAACCGGCAGCGCCGACACCTCCACCGCGCTAGCGGCGCTGCCTCTGGCGGAGGAGTACGACGCCGCCGCATTCGACTCCGTCGTCGCGGCGGAGGACCTCGTCTCCGAGGACGCACTTGACGCCATCACGACGCAAGTGATGCTCCGTTTAGTGCGGGAGGTGGAGGAGAAGGTGGCGTAGGCTGCCCACGAGGAGGAGATCGATCAGATCCTCCTCGATAGGGACTCGAGGCAGGCGCCGTCGCCTACTAGAAGAGCGCCTACTGGAAGGCACACGTCGAGGAGGTCGTCGACCTCGTCTCTGACAAGGAGTGAAGATCATCAATCTCCACCGTATCGCCGCCGCATCCGAGGCTCCGGTGAGCCAAATTTTGGCAGTAGGGTTAGGCGGCAGCTTCTAATCTAGTTTAGCTTTTGGATTCATGTAGAACAATGTTTAATTATGTATGTATCAGTGAACAATAGTTCTCTGTGATGAATCGGGGAAGAACTCTTGTTTGTTTCCACCAAAATCAAAATATATCTAGTTCTGTTTAAGGTTTCTGCTATATGTTTCTCATTCTTCTCAGTAGAGTTCTCGAAAAAGTTGAACCTTAAAATTTATTTGAAGATGTGAGTTTGAGGACGCTGTTAGAGATGCTCTTAATTATGACATTTTTAACCGATCTTTTCGCGATGGTCTTAAAGGGTTTTCGTGCTGGAACGTCTCATCGTTACAGCTCTCCCTAATGCGAGTTTTTTTTTTAAATAATACGATTTTTTATTACAAATTTGGAATCTAGCGCGCGGAATCTGAGAATTTCAAAACTAGGGCGCGGTCGGCGTGACCCGTGCCGATCGGCACGGGCCGTGCCGAAAAGCTACTGTCGGCGGGACCCGCACCGACGGATGCATGCGGCAGGCGCTCGCAGGCCGGGCCCGCGCCTTTCGGCTTTATCCGCGCCGATCGGCACGGCTCGTGCCGATCTGGATCGGTTTACCACGCCGCGGCTCCCTTTCCTTCTCCCTTCTTCTTCCTTCTCCCTTCTTCTTCTTCCTCCCATCGAGCCAAGAGAGCTGTGAGCTCAGTTCTTCCTTCCCCCACGAATACTCTGCCAAATCTTGCCCAAATAATTAGTGTGAGCAGTTTAGATTACTAGGAAACAAGAGAGGAGGACTAGGGCATCAAGGATCTGTCCATGCAGTAAATTTTGGTGGATTCATTTTAAGGAGAGGAGGTGAAGGATTGGAAGCAATGGAGGTCAACAATGGTGGATAGCAGTGGTGGGAGCTCGTGTTGGAGGAGGAGGTTTGGTGGTGGAGCAGTGGTGGCGGTAGATTGAGACCGGGAACGGAAGAAACGGGCTTTCCACTCGTCAAGGGTAAACCCTAAGTAATCACTAGATGAATCTTGTTTAGTATTATGTATGAGTTAGTTGTAAATTTTTTGTGTCGGTGGATGTGATAGTTGTAATGTACAAATAGTTTGTCGGTGGCTGTATAGTTGTATAAATAATTTTGTCCGATGGATGCGTCAGTGGGTGGAGGGTGGTTAGTGTGGCGGTCGATATTTATGGGTGTATATTTATGGCGGTAGAAATATTGGTAATATTTTGGGTGGTCGGCATATTTTATAGCGTATTATTTGACGGAATTAATTTGTTTAGGTAATGGAAGTCGTTGATTTTGTTGTGCACTTCGGCGCCGGTAATGTCCGTGTTACGGAGACTGGGGTTGATCTTAGTGAATTTAACAATATGGTGATGCAGTTGCCAGACCCAGAGAGAGCTAGAATAGCAGCAGTGCAGGAGTTTTTCACTGGAAATTTTGGGTATAATCCTAATATGTTTACGGTTAAGATTCAGTCAGTGTGGTGCAAATCCCGTACAAATATTTTTCGGGAGTTGTTACCGCTGGATCGAACTGGTCAGTGGATAGCTTGGCTAGCATCATGCAAACGTCGAGGCACCCAACCAGAAATCCTACTGATATTTTATCCGAAGCAGAACAATTTAGAACAAGGAGGCGGAGATTTTCAGCATGGAGAGAGCAGTGATGCTACTCATTCAGAAAATGTGGACATTCCTGAACAGTATGAGCCATCACTCAGTGTTGAGTCGGAAGGGCCTCCGCCACTTGGAGAGGCTGATGCGGATGAGTATGAAGGTACTATGCAAGAAGAGATGTTGGCTGAAGATGAGGATGGTGTTGCAGAAGATCTTGATTCAGGTGATGAAGATGTTAGAAATGAGGATGAGGTAGATCATGATGAAGAAGATAATGTTGGAGATGTGCCGCTTCCCGAGTCCTGGAATGTCGACACTTTGCCGATTCCTCACTCGTGGGATCTCGACAAGTCGAATATGACAGCTGTGGATGATGGATATCATCCGGCATGGGAGTACCGAAGGAAAAATGTAAGAATCGGAGTCCAGTATAACACAAAGCAAGAGTTGAGGGAAGCCGTGATTGAGTGGGCATTGTCCACGCAAAGGGTTTTCCGTACAGAGGTGTCAAATAGTCGATATTTGACTATGAGCTGCATTAATATTGACTGTCCAGCAAGGGTGCATGCTCACGTACCGAAGTACGACGTGCTTTGGGTGGTTTCAGATGTCGTACCACACACATGTGAGATCTCTAGTACGGTGCCGAACCATCCAAACCTGTCTTCAACTCTCATTGCACGGCTCTTGTTCAGTGAGATAGTGCGGAAGAAAGACATGACCGCGAGAAGCATTCAGTTGGCTGTTAAGAGTAGATGGAAAACAAAAATTCTTTATGGGAAGGCTTGGAGAGCGAAGCAGAAGGCTCTAGAAATGAGATTTGGGACATTTTATGATGCTTATGATAATGCTGTCAAAATGGTTTCCACGTTGAGAGAGCGAAATCCTGGTACAGAGGCAACAGTCCAACTAGTAAAAATTCCTGGGCATCCTCAGTTGGCTGTGTTTGGCAGGATGTTCTTCTCTTTCGCCATATGCATTGAAGCTTTTAAGTATTGCCGGCCAGTGTTGTGCATCGATGGCACATTTCTCACGGGCAAGTACAAGGGTGTTATACTTACCGCAATAGGTGTGGACGGCAACGGACAAATCGTTCCTGTTGCATTTGCCTTTGTTGAGAGTGAGAATTATGATAGCTGGTTATGGTTTCTGAGGCTGTTGAAAAGCGGTGTTGTGAAGGATAGGCCAAATGTATGTATTCTTCATGACAGGCATGCAGGTCTGTTGAAGGCAATCAGGAAACTAGAGCAGCCCGCCGATGATGAACAAACTCCGTGGACTGATGTGCAGAGTAGATGGTGCATGAGACATATGGGTGCTAATTTTTATTCTTGCTTCAAGAGTAAACGTCTTATGAATCTGTTCAAAAGACTTTGCAATGTGAATCAGCAACGGAAGCATGACTTTTTATGGCAGAGGCTCACCGAATTCACGCAGAACCAGGTGAAAGAAAGAAGAGCTGCACAGGCGACGGCAGTTGCTGCTCAGGTGGCGGCGGCACAAGCGGCAGTAGCCGAAGATTCAGAACCAGTTGGGTTGTGTGATTTGCCTGGAATTGATCCACCTGGCACAAAGAGGAAGAAAGGAGCACGCATCCGGAATTTTGAAGAATGGATAGAGAAAGAACCGCCAGTGAAATGGTCTTTGTTGCACGATGCACATGGAGCGAGATATGGCATCATGACAACCAACCTTGCGGAGATATATAATTTTGTCCTTCGAGGTAACCGTGGTCTGCCACTTACAGCTCTAGTCGAGGGGATTATGCATGGAACAATGAATTATTTCAGAGATAGACGTGTGGAAGCCGTTAATCATTGTCAGTGGTACCCTGGCACACCTTACTGTCGCAAGATAAGAACATACATGGAGAAGAAGACACAGAAGGCTCGGTTCCACAACGTGGTTCGAGTAGGTAATGAAGAAGCTAGGTATGAGGTGCGCCTGCCGACAGACAGATTTGGTGATAGCGTTCAGAGAACCCATGAGGTGTTCATTACTGACGGATATCCGCCAACTTGTGAGTGCACATGCAACAAACCCAGACTACTTCACCTTCCATGCTCTCATGTGTTAGCAGTTTGTGGTCAGTTGGGTTTGCATGCAGCCACATTCGTGTCACCATATTACATGAAGGACGCACTGGTTCAAACATGGACCGGGGAAATGAGAGGTTTCCGAGTCGAAGGTAACTTCAACACGGTTGAAGAGGCTAATAGAGAAATCATTCCTCATCCAGCAAGCATGCGGACTAGTAGAGGACGACGTCAGACACGTCGCATCCGGAATGATATGGATGAGTCTGAAGCAGGTGGTTCCACTCGTCATTGCCTGCTATGCAATATGTTCGGCCACAAAGAGAAACATTGTACGAAATTCCCCCAAGGAGGAAGGGGAAGAGCAAATCGTGGCTAGTACTGTGTTTTCAATCGTATTTGTAATAATTAAGTACAATGGGACGATGTTGTTTGTTGTAGTGTATCTGTTTTAATTCGTATTTGTAATAATTTGGTACAATGGGACGATGTTGTTTAATTCGTAGAATTGTTTAAAGTGGTATTTCTACTAGTATGTTCATGTTGTATAACTTTGCAGATGGCGGGTCGTGCTTTGCTTAGTGCGGATGTTGATTCAAAGCATCGTGCTAAGATATGGGAGTCAGGTGGGCAGCCACATCTTCTGCGTACTCGGACACCATCGATTAACTGGGAGTTGCATCATGATTGGATAGATCGGTACGTTGGACGTAATAATTTTATATATTGTTTACATTGTCAACGATTTTATTAACGGACTTCTAACGAAGTCCTTTTAAGTATTTGCAGGTTGACTTGGGCAGGTCTATTACCGCTGGCACGTCTAGTTGAGAGCATCCCCGCAGGATGGGTACCCATTCAGCCCGATGAGGTAGACGGCGAGCCGAGGCAGATGCACCATGTTGGCACTACCAAGATCACGATGGACAGGTCACTGCTTAGCTGCTTAGTGGACCGTTGGAGGCCGGAGACCCACACTTTTCACTTCCCGTGGGGGGAGATGGCACCGACTCTTCAGGATGTGTCATATTTGTTGGGACTCCCTTTGGCTGGCGCAGTGCTTGGACCTGCAGATCATCCCCCCGACTGGCACGAGGCCATGCAGGCACGCTTCGCAGGCGTGCATCCTGAGAACCCCATGTTGCCTGAGCACAAGCATGGTGTACCGCTGAAGTGGCTTAACAAGTGGCAGGTAAATGTAAATTATGAAGCGAGTTTACTTTCTCGGTGTGTACTCCATGACTAACTTATTTAGTTTGCGCTTTCTAGGTACGGGCATACGGCATCCCGGTGGAGCACCTGACTCAGGAGCAGGTTACGAGGAGCCTCGAGGCGTACGTCATCTGGCTACTTGGCAAGGTGATGTTCACTGAGACTCATCAGGACACTATTACTGCTCGTTGGGTACCTATAGCACTAGAGATTGCAGCGGCACATACCCAAGAAGACATAGAGCAGCGGAGTTGGGGGTCTGCACTATTAGCTGCAACATATAGGGCTCTATGCACCGTGTGCACGAAGAACTCAGATAGCTCTTAGATACTGGGGTGTCCTCTACTTCTACAGCTTTGGTCTTGGGAGAGGTTCCCTGTCGGTAGACCCGACGTCGACGCGACCAGACCCTGGGACTACAGACTGATAGATCACAACGCAGTTGATCTTCCCACATTTGGTAGTATGTGGGCATATAGAGAGGTACCCATTCGATACTCCAGCGTCCCCCACGGCACTCCTCGGCACGGCTCTTAGGTGCCGCGCAGGTATCACCACCCCGTGACACCACTCGTCGGCACGATCCACGCCCACGTTTTACACCTCAGCAGAGTCCTGGCATACGCCCCACAGATCACACATTTGCGTCTACCTCTCGCCAGCCCGACGTTATCGACCCTGGTCCATCCCAGCCACCTCTTTCACAGATTCCAGTGTATGTGTCAGGTCCTTCACAGCCAACTATGTTTATGCCGGCAACTTCACACTCTCCATTGTTTATGTCGGGTCCTGCACAGCCTCCACTCTTTATGCCGGGTAGTTCATCCTGGCAGGCACACACACCACCGTTCACCGGGATGCCATATTCTTACGGTTATGGGGGCGGACCGCAGTTCGTTGGAGCATCACACCAGCCGCAGATGGCCAATCTTACGGGCCAGTACTCTCAGCAACTAATGCACGGAGGTTAGAATTTTTAATTTCTCGTACATATATAATTTATATCCAGACAACTCACACTAACATATTATCTTGTGCAGGTGCAGATCAGATGTACAACTCTCCCCAGTACGACTTGGACACCACTCAGGCATACGCGCCTTCGCCACCGATGCCCACTCAGCAGACACCACCTCCGGAGACAGCCCAGCCAGACGACGAGCATGACGATGCGCCGTTGCAAGGCCGCGGAATGCGGCAACACCAGGCTCCCACGCGTTTGTCACCTTCCGGCCCTCGGCGAAGGAGGACGCGGTACCGTCGTCAGGTAGACGAGGACTGATTCTTTTACGTATCAGAGACATATGTATGCTACTTTTCCATGTACTGTAAGACCTATGTATGAGACATATGTATGCTACTTCTTTCCCTTGAGGCGCGAAACGGTACAACTACTAATTAAGCGATAAGATACAACAAACCTCGATTACATACCGATCACAACACACAACAATAGGAAATGAAGGTACAACTACTAATTAATCGATACTCAAAGAAAGATACAACATAACAAAAATTAAGATTCTACCTATCTCCCATCAATGCAGCCTGCACCATCCGCAGATTTAGTACCCTTGCCCTTTGACGATGATTCAGGCTTCTTACCCGCAGCCTTCCTCGATGTTTCTGTCTTCTTCTCCTTGCCCTTACGCACTGCTTCAACCCGCTTTTCCTTTGACGACGGCATGAAATCGTCGTCATCATCGCTGGAGTATACCCAGAGAAATGAACGACCATACCTCTCACGTATGTCTTGAGTCCGATGAATCGGCGCATTAGTAACATGCCTATCGAACTTATCCGCAAGCCTCAAGACTTCAGCACGGATTTGTTCTGGGGTCCTATACGGAAACCCATCTCGGCATAGCCTCGCCCCTAGCAAAGCGAGATGTCTCTCACTACCAACAATTTCTTCAAGTGGAATTTCCCTACCATCTACCTTCAAATAGGTGAGAATCTTAGCTAGCTGCTCGGATGCGGCTATATGAAAGCCGGACACACACTTCTCACAAGGTACAATACAAACCATGCTGACGCTCTTTGAGAGTACCCCGCTTAGCCTAGAGTGGTTTTTATAGGACATTTGAGGTGAAAACGGAGGCGAGAAATGGTGCCGGGCGGGAGGAACGGGCGGGAAATGGTGGCGGGAGAATTTGGGCGGGAAATGGTGGCGGGAGAATTCTCGCGGGAAACGGTGGCGGGATAATTCTCGCGCGAAACGGTGGCGGAAGAATTTGGGCGGGAAACGGTGGCGGGAGAATTTGGGGGATAGGGTGGCGGGATGGCCGGAAAGGGAAATTCTGAGAACATTTAGGCATGGCCCATGCCGAAATGTGTTGGCCCATGCATCCGTCGGCATGGCTACTGCCGACCGAGGCTTTTCGGTACGACCCGTGCCGATCGGCACGGCCCGTGCCGATCGGCACGGCCCAAGCCGACCGCGCCCTATTTTTGAAATTCCCTTATTCCGCGCGCTAGATTCCAAATTTGTAATAAAAAATCGTATTATTTTAAAAAAAAACTCTCCCTAATGCCTCCTAAAAAATAATCTCCACGCTTTGTAGAGACATGGTCGCTAAAAGTCCTTCGACATCTTCGGAATAAATGAAATGGCTAATATTTTGCCTTGTTAGAAATCGTTCATCAACTGTGAATTTCTGTTGTTACTAAGAACAGTAAAGAAAATATGAATTGCCATTTTGCTATTAAGAAACAGTGGAATGCAAGTTCCTACAGTACATTGTAGGGGGTGCTAATAATCTGACTTGGAAAGTCGTCTCGGCCGGGCGGTGAGATTAGCGGGCGGCAGCATGAAGGCCGACACGGCGAGGATGGCGCCCAGCTTTGCGAACCGTGCCGGTCAGATTCGAGTTTGTAGCAGCACTGGCTAGCGGTGAGCAAGTGCGCAAACCATGTGGATCGACAACATTATTTCACCGATACCCATGTAATTAACTCCCTAAACCGGCCTCGTTCGGCGTGGCGGAGCGCGGTAAATATCTATCCCGTGTCTGCAGTACACTCATCATCCTGCCCCACACGCCAGCCACACACACAACACTCTGGTTCAGTCAGCCAGTCAGTCAAGCCATACGCATGCAGCATGGTTAAGAAAAAAGGTAAAACATGGGCTTATCACTTGCTGATGGTCGTCAGGGTAACTGTAAAATACTGGGCAAGTGCTGCCCCCATGCATCATCACCACCCCCATCTTTTTCTTGCTCCACAGGCCACAGCTGTAGGTGACTCCTGAGGCAGGCAGGCAGATGATAGCAAGCCAAGGCACGTGAGGGGGTGGTTATTTTTGGCTGTCTGCCACGAATTGTTTGTTTTTACACCGTGCCATGTTACCCTGCTGTAACACTGTGGTACGGCAGCAGCTATAAAATCACATTTCCTCACCTCGGTGGGGTAAATTCCACCTTCCCTGCTCCCTTCCCATCTGCCTCCTCTCACCCCTCGTGAATCGTCCCGTCTCGTGACGCTGACGTGTACGAAACACCCGTATCTGAAGTTTCTTCCCTGCTCCGCTCTCCGTTATTAAGGTTTTCTTTCTCCCAAGCAGCGTTTTCCTCAAATTACGAGCATAGTGCTTCTCGTGCTCCTCTCTGCTGCGTTGCTGCTACACCGGGCCTGAGTTGGCTGTCCTTTTGTCACCTACTGCAATCTTAGCAGCCTGACAGATAAACAAATATCAGTCTCTCTCTCAAATATCGTTTTTGTTGAGAAAAACACTTAAACAAATAGAGTAGAACTTATGCAACGAATTTCAAATCAGATTTTTTCCCTCACACAATATTTTGTTCCATCCTCTAGATTTTTTTTTAAATGTTTGTCTTTGATCGCTGACATGACTTGTGACACCGTATTTTGCTGGTACAGTTAATATTGTCAACATCATGTCCTTTTGGGATGGACGACTTGCATGAGGCGCGCTCAAGAAGGCGAGCATTTTCTTTAAATGAAGGCAAAAGATTTGTGTCATCTATTATTAAGTAAATGTTAATTTTTCAGTTTTATTAATAAATTGAACGAAAACCACGAAGAACCGCAGATCACACCGAAACTCCTACTCTAAATAAGAACTAACCATAAAGCTGAAATGAAGATGCAAAATGCACACGAGGACGTAAGAGAAGCCGCGCGAGCACGGAGGAAGTCCTCATGTACTTGTAGCCCAACCGACTCGAGCCTCAGAATTATAACTCGTCCAAAATCCAAATAGTATGGGCTCTTCACGAAGATGCGCTTAGGTTTATCTATATTAGATAGGACTTCAATAATTCCATTAGTTTAAACACAATAAAATGTCTTTGAGTCCATTTCTTGTAAGTCCAACTATCCCATAAATAGGCGGGAGGTTATGGCTTATTGAGCAACAACACAAAAATTTCAAAATTGATACTATATGGTATACTTTTCTATCCCCTTTCTTCTATCCTTTTGCTTCTAGTTCTTTGGTGTTTTCGTTTTCATAGCATCAACTGATAAGTGTGTTTTGTATCCTATTTTTGTGAAATTTTCTCTACTCCTCATGTTTATTTACGTGGTTGCATTATTTAATCACTTTTAGGCATTCTATGAGTTTTTTCATAAAATACCATTGCTTTGTTATTTAATCCTTGGAAGCAAAAAGCCTTTATTTTCGTATTTCTATATCCAGATACCTTCTAATGATTCATAGAAAATTCTTTTGAACCTCGTCTCGTGACACCCTGTTTGTAAAGCTTTTTGTTTCTCTAGATAACTCACATTGTAATTTTCATGGATTTTTCAAAGACCACGAGCGAACCAAGAGTCTGCCTCTACTCCGGGAGAGGTTGATCTTGCTGCCTCGATACCACCAGATAGGTGAGATCACCGTCGTTGTGAACACCAACACCTCCTCAGCGTGGAGAGGAGCATTTCCACCTACAATATTGACTCTATCTACGTGATCCACTTCGCCCCATACACTATTTGTGTAGATCTAGATAGATTTTTCCTATGTGCATGCATGCTTGTTGTCGACACCATGTTATTTGTACTGTTAAAATTTTAATTATTTAGGAATACGTTGTACTTTATACGCCATAGGTCATTACCATGTTTCACCATTAAAACCCTATATATGTGGATGAACCCTAACCAATCCAATCTAAGTACTGTAAAGAATGAAATTTTTGTAATGGCAGGTAATCAAACGCGCGTGGTGATTGCTGCAAATGCTTGGACACTCCTACTCGTTTGTAGAACACTTAACAAGGCGTTGCCGGTACGTAGATGTCGTATTCCAGCCGTCAAAACATTTGTATATTCTAAATGGAGCATGTATATATCATACGTAAACACAAATACAGCGCATTTTGTACACAAGCACACGTAAGACGACCCTTGTTTCATTCATCCATCCGGGCCCGCCAAGTAGCTAGGGTCCAATGATAAACCGACCTGACATGAATATCCGCTGGAGATCACGTTACACTGTTCCCATCGGACGGCTGGGATCTCTTCTCGGCTCTACGTGGACGGTAGAGACGATCTCCGGTGCAGTGGGACTGGCAGCATAGCACCAAAACCCTGAAATTAGGTCGGCTTTGTTAGCTTAGGCCCGTTAACTGTTGATTTCGTCTTTTTTTTTTCAAAAAACTGTTGATTTCGTCTCACTTGCAGTCAGTCAATGAAATAGCAATAAATTAACTAGGCGATCGATGATCAGTGACCAGTGGCGACAGATACCGTATATATACGGACAGGGTGACCGGGTTGGAAACGAACAAGCGGAACGGCCCGGGCATGGCCGGAGCATTGTGTTCATCGAGAGGGAGGGAAGGAAGACCCGTCGGCGTCAGAGGAAAGAGTCGGGCCGGTGTCGTCGTGACCATCGAACTAAGTACAACGCTACATACAGGTCGGGCCGGCACAAGGTACAAAACACACATACAGTACAATAATATATCACTCAATTAGTTCGAATGTTTACACAAGTACGTATATATAAACTGCTACGACGGCAGCCAGCGTAGCGGTCGCGGTCACCGCTCCACGCTGGCCCCGGCCGGATCCGTCCAACGATAACGATACGGCAGCGGCCGCAAGTGGACGCCCGCATATATACATACTGCCGGTACTCTGTGGTATCAGTAAGCTAGCTCCCAAATACTGTACGACCGAATTTGATGGTGTGTATAAGTTTGTCTATTGATTTAAACCTTTGCATGCCCTGTGTGAGGGAGGTGGTGGTTCGCGCGCGCGGGAAGGGGTCCGGGGGTAGCCACCGGGGAGCTCGACAAAGCCGGGTGGCGCCACTGCCGGAACAGCAGCCCCGTAGAACACGGCGCTCGTTCGCACGTCCCGTCCCTGCCGTTGTTCCATTTTCTATTTCGCCCAACGTCTCCTCCACACACCAAGACATGAAGAAGCTAAATATTGCAAATTGCACACCCCACCCCACACACGTCGCCTCTCTGCGTGCACCGTACCGGGTGTCACTGTTAGCTACTCCTACTATCCACTATATAATCCTGCTAGCTCGACTACTCGATCAGCTAATTATAAGCTAGCGATTAGTAGAGCGCTACTGTTAGTTTGAAGTATCTACTACCACTAGCCACTACTGTGCGCATGCTCCAGGTAGCGAGCGTGACTGTGTATTCGCGGGGCTTGTTCGTGGCCTCTCTCTCTCTCTCTCTCTCGGCACCCGTGCGCAGATTAAGTTAAGCTGATCAATCGGTCGAGCGAGCGTGGCATTAACGACAGGGTCAATGGATCACCGGCCCCTAGATGTTCCTGCGCTCCGTTGTTTAGCCGCTTGTTCCCTTCCCTTTCTTTAATTCCAACCGCACCGCCTAGCAAGCCGAGGCTCGGCACCCAGTCGGGTTCTCAGTTCGTAGTAGTACTAACTAGTAGGATCTTTTCCACGCCCTGCACGCATGCATGGCCCTGCCTCAACATGCACCGGATCCTAGCCCGTGTATATATATACATTACCTCTGCTTCGCTCAGCGGAAATTAAAGACGATCAAATATAGACTGAAATATATTTCATGGTAGCTTCATTGGTGGACGGTCTAGCCTTCATTGTTGAACTTGGTCCTCAGGCGTGAACATTCATTGGAAAATAGCAATTTCCTCTAGCTTCATTCTAAAACTTTTGCAAGGTCACAAGATTTGTGTATGTTTTGCAGTTTTCACTACTTTTATGTTCAGTATATTTCATCAGTCCTTTGTTAATGCACTGCTTAGTCCAGTCAAAGCGAAACATACGTGATTCTCACATATCAATACTCCAAAATTATGCCTAAATTTTACGTGAAACGCTTTAAATTTATAGAAAAATAATTATTCATAAGAAATTATATTTTTGTGGGAGCACTAACCTATAATATGTCCATTTTGTATGAAATATTGTTACTCAAAATTATTTTTTGTTTAGTTTTGTAAAAAAATCTTATTAAGCCTAGAAATCATAGGAAATTGTTGTATTGAACCTATTTTTAGTCCAATAATTATAAATTTGCCAAAAAAATATATCATATAAAATGTAAGAAAAACATATAAGAATTTGGCCTAGGATAATGTAGCATGTTTAAGTAAACATTTTTCAGAGAAATACCAGGACTAAGTGATACATTAATGAATAAGTGGTGGAAGGTCAGTAAATTGCTCTTGTTACAACTATTAGATAGTTCGTTACGTATATGCGAGTAAATCCCTGACTCGTGGGTTCGACGTAGGTCAGTAACTTTCCTTCAATGGTGTCTTTGTCACCACTAACCCTTAGTAGCTTCTCCTGGCAGCCTGTCCCGAAAGCCCAACACTCGGTCAGGCTCGAGCTCTATTTTCAGCACGGCTGCTTGCCAGAAAATATGAAAAATCCAAGCTAGCACATCATTGGAAAATTATGTTGAGTGTAGTGTTAGACTGTAAAATGTTTAAAACAATATATTAAAAGTGAAACCCATTGTTTTACATTTTCTTAGGAACTTACGTTTGTGACGCCTTGGCATAGTCAGCGGGCGTTCAGTGCCGAAGAGCAATGCAATTACTTTTGTCTATGCATAATCTAATCAGAACTTGATCATAAATGGGTTCTTTTAAAGCTGAAAAATAAGATAAAAGTATAACAAACCGTGACATGATTCATTAGTACTTTACCGCAACTCAGCAAATGCTTGAGCTAGCAACAAGACACACTGAGGTTTTCAACAATAATCTACACATATTTGTGGGGTTTGAACATAAAACCCACACATGCGAGTTTTACAATCTCAATAAACGTTCTCTTCGTTTTGCGAGGCCTCTTTAACGTTAATCATTTGGATCAATGTCAGTACTCCTCCTAGAGCCTTGCACAGTCTGAATGTCTGATTTTGTGGTAGCGAGCAAGCAGATGCGAGTGGCCATTAGCTTTACTACAAGCTTCTTGGGAGTACCAGAATTTTTTAGGCATGGGAATGCACAATCCAATTAAGGCGCACATGAAGGAGAGTGGTTAGCTTGAATTTGGCCTCCATGAGTTCCGAGACTTGATTCCGATTAAAAGAAGCATGATCGTTGATCAGAATGAAACACTATTTGACTCAGTTGGGCGCAACACGATCTTTCTAAGTAAACAATCCATATATGTGTATGTGATTATTCTCTTGGATCCAATGTCAAGGTGGAAAACGGCAAAACTGAATTAAATCATATAGAGTCCTTCATTTTTTTAGTGAGTTCCACACTTTACCTTTTTCATTTTTATGTTTGTGACAATGGTTATCATATTTTATACATTTTACCCAAACTTGTGATGTTGAGTTAAACCATTTGGCTCGATTATGACCACATGGCCCCACTAGTCAAGCGCCTTGGAGAGTGAGTCACACACCACATAGAGAGTGGGTCTAGTCGACTACGTGAGAAGAAAATAATCCCCGTTAGTCGAGCGATGCTACCAAATTGTTAAACTTGGTAAAATTTGACACATCATTATAGCTTTGGGATGAAATATGGAAGAAAAAAATAAAATATGGTAAATACTACCGCAAAACTACACAGGCAACAAACTAGAATTGATTCCAATTCTTGTAAAACTGTTAATTTGGAATTTCAGTGCCATGCCTATACATATATATTTGACACCTTTTCCATTAACATGATACTAGCACAATTTATTCGGTTTAACATAACGAGATGAATTGGGTCTTTTTATAAGAAATCCTTATATTTGCACATAATTTCCTTCATGAGGAATATGTGTGTATACATGAAATACAAAATGGAGAGGGTATATACAAGTTTGGGACGGGCGTGAGGAGAGAAACAAATCGGTAGGAACATAATGAGTTCCGGTACAAAGGAGCTTGCACACGGCCGGGCGACATGATGAAATATAGCAAAACCCCATACTTGTGATCTACGTAATGCAGGGTTTGCAGAGTAAACAGCGTAGATGGAACCACTAGGTAGCTACAGGAACCGATGTTAGAATAGCATATCTTAGTTATGGGGATGAACTCGTCGTCGTACGGTCGAAGACCAGCCAGATGTATTTATATGTTCTACCCGACAAAGCACTTGGCGCCGGGAGAGAGGCCGTACTGTTTGCTTTCTGATAACTAATCGTATCATTTCGCGTGCGCGCAGTGTCGTCTCTTTTGATTTCAAACCGTTAAACCCAGCTAGCTGCTCCTGTTTGATCAAGATACGTGTACTACGTACGTGTAAAAATCTGCTTTTGCGCGTGTAGTGATCCTCCCGGGTAACGTTTGGATCTCACGGTGACCAGTTAGTCTTTGGCTTTTTTGCTTGGCTCTACTTTTAATCCTGTACAAATAGAGCGTAGTACTAGTCCCTTGTACTTAGTACGTCTCAGATGATGAGTTAATTCGCTTGTGTCAATTACTACTCCCTCCGTTTAGAGGTGTATTAGACCCTTAAGAAATGTCATCACGACTAAGATAGAAATATATTGGGTGATCTTTCCTCCAATCTAGTCGTTGATTTAATTGGAGGAGTGAAAAAACGTGCATGCATTGGTCAAGTCATTTTAATTTTTGCATGCATAGAATAGAGAGAGGATGATGGTTGGGTGAGGAGTAATTTTTGGGAGAAACAAGGCCACAAAGCAATTAATTATGAGCATTAACTGAAGGAAGAGGCCCTATTCTAACGAACAAATAGTTTTTCATTAGGGGCCTAATACACCTAAACGGGCGGTAGTAGTACTACTACAATCAAGTTTTCCTACAGTGGTGCTCGAATTGTTCGACCGACGTAGCAATCCATGCATACGCGTACACAGTGCATGCAGCATAGTAGCTCTCCGGCCGGCCTCTCGCTTGCTCCGAATATATATTCTTGGTCACCTTATAATAGTTGTCTCACTATTTCGAGCTACCTCCCCACCCCACGTTCGTATTGTTTATACTTGCGAAGTGTCAGGGTTGCAAAATTTGACCGCATTCATGGCCGCGATACGCGCACGGCCCTGTATCCGTGCGTGTGATTGTGTGAATATTAAGGCGGGATTGATCGCAGTTCGCACCGCTGCGTGTATATATCCCCAAAAAACTGTAGAAAAGACGGCGATGACCGGAGGAAGAGTAGGAGTAGTAGTAAAAGCGGGAAATGTACCAATCCGTAGTCCGTACCTGTTATTCTCTAAAGGAACACTGAAGCAAGATTTAAGCAGCGGTAGGACGTTCATTGAACTGTGTTTGCATGTCGTTTGTAATTGACGGAAGCCGGTGCATCCGTGCATGTAACCTCGAAGCACAATGAACTGTGCCGTACGCCGTGATGTATACAGTAGTACGTCCGTAGAAGTACAACCAAAAGAATTGTGTGGTATTCAAAAACTGAGCCAAAGAGTCCAAGAAAGATTTAAGCATATGCAGCGGTACGTCGCTCATTGAAGGTGCCCTACTCAGATCGATCTAGACCAGCAGCACCTCACTCACAAATCACATTCAAGATTCAAGGAGAGCGTATCCGAGAGGCATGCAGTAGGATCGTGAGCAGATCGCGAGAGCAGGACGTACGGGACAAACCGGTACAACGAAATCGTGACATGCGGGCGCTGTCCGTGGACCACAGGGCATCACCGGTTTTGACTACCATGAGGTCGGCCGCGCCCGCGCGAGGGGCCCACGTGCAGTGTCCGGGTGAGTACTGTATGTCCGACACACTCCCTCTGCTCCACTACCACTACACTACTACTCCGTCTCCGTGCTTGAAAAAACAACTATCGTCCGTGTCACCGTGTACATCTACGTAAACAGAATCACACGATATGTATACTAGTATAAAATGGTTGTCAACTTGCAGGTTTTGAAAATAAAGCGTCGAGCCGTCGACAAAAGAATCTGGAGAGAAATAGATAGTGCATTGTACGAACCGTGTCCTCGAGCCCTTCGTCCAGGCGTCCGGCCACCGCGCCGCTCCGGCCGGCAGGGCACATGTTGCCTCACCCGAGAAGCTCGCCGCCGTCCTCGCTGGACGTGGCGTCCCGATTTCATTTCCCCGGCTAACGGACGCCGGGACGCGGCTAGTCGCAAAGCACACGCCGGTGCACGATCGATCAACTCGATACAGTAGTTAACTGTACTGTAGTGAAGTGGAAGCTGTTCCTCTGCTTACTATGAGGTCGGGCATCGCCATATTTTCTTGCATGCACATGGATGTTAATTTGCGACCATGGACGTCGAGCCCTATCAGATTAAGCTGTAAATATTAAGGCCCCGCTTGGTTCATCGGAATTTAACTAATTATGGGTGGAGCTAGTTAGCTCCAGCGTTCCTGAAAAAAAAGTTAGCTCATGCAAAAAATACGGGTCGATTGTACGTGGTGACATCCAGCGAGTGGTTCCGAGCGGGGCTTAAACAAATTAGAGAGCCGTATTATAACAAGTTTCCATTAACACCTTTCTAGGCACAGAGGCAAGTATAGCCTTATCTGATGAAGCTATGCCTAATGTAGATGATTCAGTCAGAAATAACGTTTCACCATACACAGTTGCGAAAAATGAAATTGGTTTTTGCAATGGAAAGTAAAGAAACAAGAGAAAATTGTGATTCCAAAGAAGGAAAAGACCAAATTTTGCTCCCAGTTTCTTGTGTTTGCACGACTGTAGGTTATCTGAGAGGATATGTTGGCTCAACTTTGTAAGCACATACCAGACATGTATACTTGTATATTTTCTTGTGTGCATCGTCTAGATGCAGAGGTTTGGGATACCCCATTTTAAAAAAACTTGTATATTTCGTTATGGATTTTTTGTCTTAAAAAATTAAGGTTTTTGATTTTTATATTCAGAAACGAGATTCGTTAAGCTCGGGATGTAAAGGCTCTTTTTGATTCCGTTGAATCTTTATGTGCACTTCACCATATAATTTGTACCATATATCCTTTATACTAGGTCACATCTTTATATACTACATAAGATGCTTCACATTCATGTCATGTTAGTGGGTATTTGGCTATTTGCCAGTCAAGAAACTTATTAACATTTATATGCAAAACAAGCCCAAATAGTAAATTATTTCTTACAAATTTTTGCGTGCTAAAATAAGGTTCTTGATATTTTATTAAAAAACGAGCTCCGTTTAGCTCAGGATGTAATGGGACTCCTCGGTTACATTAAGTCTTTGTATGCACTACGTTGCAAATTTGTATAACATATCCTTTGTATAATTCATTTGACCCTTTGATCCTTTGTATTTCACGTGATGTTAGCGAGTATTTGCCGACCAAGAGACATTTATACGTTTACATGCAAAACAAGCCCTGTCATAGTACTTTTTTGTGTGAAATTGTTGCATAACCGGAAAATGCAAGACACCGAACTTCATAACACAATTCACACAAGAACATATTGCTACATTTACGTTACATAGCCAGTTGCTTTAGCAAGATGCTGGACAAAACATGTCCTTGCAAGGGAACATAATGGGAGAAGGCTGTAATGCATCCCACATGCAAAAACAACCAATCAAACCTTCGACAAATACGAAACAACAATGCGTCATAACCTCATAGCCTCTAAATCATATGGAAAAGGCAAGGGCAAGTTCCACGTTACATGCATACACCAGCCTAATCACCACTCTTTTCCCCCTTGTCAGCTTAATTAGCACCCATGATCTTGCAACATTGTTAGCTTTATTTCGGCTGTTGTCCGTACCAGGCAGTACGCGGAAAATAGTGCAAAAACGAAACAAGTACAGCTACCCCATGGGATGGACCTATGCACATGCTTGGGACAATGCCCAGTGGGATCCTCGGTGGGGCTCTTTTGGGTCCTATCCTTGTCCTCATGAAAATCCAAAACCATCTACTAATAAAGTGATCTTTCTGCCGTTTCATAATACTGAAGGAGCTGTTTTGAATTTCTTGGTTTCTCTTACTGTAACAAAAAGAGACTCGATGCATCTAGTATGAGAATTGTGGCAAGACAGGGTCAAGGGGTTTGGCAAATGAAACATGTGATAAATTCAGAGAGCATTTTCTTACGTACAACTTTTCTCCGAAAAACATTGAACCTTCCGGTTCAATCATGTACTCAAGGGGTAATTTGCCACCCTGGTTAGACCGTCGTATATAGCCGAACCCGAACAGCTTTTGAATATAGAAATGGCCCAGGGGGCACCTGGTTTCCCGGGTCGGGCCGGTTGCGCACTCGTGTGCACGAACTCCTCATCCGACGACACCACAGCCTTTTCCCCTCACCTAAAACCCTTTTCAATTCTGCTCGCAAGAAGGAATCCGGGAGAGACGTCTTGACAAAATCCAATCAAAGCCACTGCTCGTGTAGCCATATGGGCAGCTCGAGCTCGTAACCATTTCTTTAATCCATGAGACTGAACTGTCCTCGTCACCATGTCAAACTGGTTTTCTTAATTAATTTATTTTTCTACGTCCGCTTTCTGCTTTTTAAGTAGGGAGCTTGTAGTATATTAATTAGGACTCGCCGCATCTTTTTCTCTGTTTCTTTATACCGGTTTAAGCCTCTCTTCTGTATGTAGATTCTTGATCAGCCTTTGGAGATTTTCTGATGAAAATTCGATGTGTTCTTCAGCAAGGCAGTAGAATTTCGCTTGGATTTGGGGAGGTTGCAATGGACTAATTATTAACATTCCCTAGGTTGCGCTTCTTTTAGCGCTTAACAATGATTTGGAGTATTAAGCCTGACAGTGCATAGAGATTACTCCCCGGATATTCAAGTACTAGCCAACTCCTGTCTGTTCTCGTTGAAATGCTGGCTGCGGCGCTAGGCCATTAAACGCCCGACTCACGTTCCCATGCAAGTTGAAGGCGGCCGCATTTTTGACCCTCGAATTCTAGCCTCGAAAGGCAGAGTGAAATTGACCTCTAATTTAGCCCGGTGTTCAACTGAACGTTAGAGACACTAGTGCTATACTATATGTAACCCGGCTACGGATAGACAGGTTAAACCTATCATAGTAGCCGTAGCAGCGGCAAGCTACTCCCGTCCCACTACCCTCCTCAATCCTCATCAACACACGAACGCAACTGGCAAACTCACACTGCTCCACGCTACCTAGTTGCTACTGTCACTGATAGTACCGCATCCAAACAGCACTTAAGCACTATAGTAGCATCTTCAGATTACATTGTTCAACTCAACGACTGCTAATTTCAGTCAGCAATAACAACATGCTTGGAACGCGAAAAATTCAAGGAAAATGGTAAGTTTCTCGTGGGGTTTATGGAAACTCGCATGTTCCAAACAGAGCCTGTGTATCAGGTGCTAATGATACACCGGTCTTTCTGGAAATTCAGAGAAAATCTTGATTGTCACTTATGTGTCTTGTGGTAGCACTCACATAAATTTTCCTCGCACTGCAAATGTTCTTCGTACACGGAATTAGTTGTCACCCTGGTTGATCAGCTCCATACCACGATGTACGCCACGATCCGGCCTCAACCTAAGTTGTTAATACCAGTCACTCCTTTTCAATTCTCTTCAACAGTAGTCACCGGCAATATATGGCTGAACATGGTATCGTACAGTTAACTACTCGCATTTCAAGATAGCTACTACAGTACTTCTTAAGTATACTTCTAAAGAAGAGAGAACGGTTTTGGTCACTGTTATGGAGATGGATCCAAACTGTCTGTGAAGATGCATATATACAGTGGGCCGTCAGCCCCTAAGATACTCCCATGTTTGAAAGAAGTGGGGCGATTGTGCTGCACAAAATACCTGAAAATTGTGTATTGTACTACTATCAACTATCATTTAGGTCAAACTCTAGATCAACTTGCCTCTAAGGACAGTCTTAGAGCCAAGATTCTGTGTAATTATACTAGCTAGAGCATCAGACACGAGGAAGCACTCGTGGCAACCGAAGTAATGTCTAGCGCAATAATGACTGAAGAACACGGCTCAGTTTTCCAAGAGCACGAACATGTACGCATGCACCGTGGTCAGCGAGTTGACCTGAATTATCAATAGGCAGCTCCTGCATCACTTGTTGTAGGCTTGGAGCTGAATATCTACTTAAGAAGTTAAGGAGTATCTGGCTGTTGCATTTGCATAGCGTCACACTTGTGGAGCCCGTGCAGTTTGCTGAGGAATCTCCATGGCGATCTTTTCCTTTTTGCGGGGGAATCTCCATGAATATCTATCTGCACAATATATTCTGATAGATAATTTCAGGTATCAGTTCAAGTGGATCAGTGCTCTGCAAAATTATGTTATAACGAATTGCGTGATCAGCCTCTCCCCTGGAGATATGCATGGTCGTGTTAGAACTTAGATAACTACGTACAAAGTACTGCATTACAAGAACAGAAGCGTTTACTTCAAATGTTTTTGGTAGAAGCGTAGACGCCAAAAACGCTTTCTGCGAGGACAATATATACGCAGAACTTGGTTGCCTTTACAGTACACGGCCTGCAAGCATAGCAGCTTGAATGAGCTGGAAACAAGCCTAGTCAGCCGGGCACAAATTATTCATCCGGTTAGGCGAACAAATAATGAAAAGAGACAACATACTGTAGTAATAATATGCATGCAGCTTACGCGGCAAACGGTCCGAGCCAAGAAAACATCACGAACAGGCAAGCGGCCAATACACTGCGCTGTGAGGACACGACAGAGCTCAGCTAGAAACCATATATGCAGCGGCGATACAGGTACACGGGCTGGCAGGCATTCCGCCCTGCTGCAGTATAGAACGCGGCGCGCGCATCTCCATGCACCGGCCGGCCGGCCGCCCTGCTCGCCGCTGCTTTTAGGAAGCACCGGCTTGCCTCTGTGAGCGACGGTGAGGTCGATCCGCCGGATAATGCCGTCCGTCTGCTTGCATTGTAGCAATGGAAACGCAGAGCCAGATGACTGCACCGGACTGAGAAATGCAGCAACGGTAGTATCAGGAATGCAGTCGCAACTTGCCACTGTAAAAAATATCTTGTTCGACGTTTAGCCGTTCGTTCTTATCTACAGTACGTACGTGGTGCTGGGTGCTGGTCCAGCGCTGGCCGGCCGGACGGCCGCGCATGCATGCAGCAGTGGCTCGCATGTTTCGCTTGGCTTGGCGTCCTGTGCACCGCCAGTACACGTGACCGATCCGTCGCTAGTAGTTTTTTTTTGAAACTTATCCGTCGCTAGTAGTCAGTCAGTGGACCAACGGGATCTTGCCATCTTTGGTCAGGCAGACGGGAAGGAAGAACTTGACCACGGCGATCGACGAACACTCACACATCCGCCTCGGAGAACGAGGCTTCTTGTACTTGGCTAGCTCCTTTGCTGTGTGTGTTAAACTTGACATTTCTAGGAAACATGTTCCTTTGCTCAAAGAGGCCATCTTTTCAGGGATCACCAGCCTCTCGATACAGGAAAAGAAGAGGGTTTCTGCAATGAAAAGAAGCACGGTAACCACAGTCTATCATAATAAGCTCACGGATTCGTGCAATGGGTATCTCTCGACTCTCGGTTCTAGGTTTCGGAACGACCGGCTCGGCGAATCGTGAGCGGGATCCGTTCGTCTGTCTGCGTTTCGCACGCATGCCTGGGAGACGGGGAGAAAGCAACGGGCCCCTGCATGGCTGACAAGCTCATCCATGCAGCCGGAGCATGCTCGCCACAGCCTCCCATGCTCCCCTGTTTTAACTTACAGAAAACACCACCGACGATTATTACATTGCAGGGAAAATACTAGTACTATATGAATCTACACAGTAACTACCATGCTCATCAATGGATCATGGCAAATGCTAACTTGGCCACCGAGCTCGAGCAGTGGCAAAGTCGGTCGAACACTACACACCAAGTTACCGTCGATCTTCATTTATAATTTTGCTCATCAGGATTCTCAGGAGCAAGTACTGTTTGCTGATGAGGAATAGAGTGGGTGCGCTGAACTGATGGCCTTGGAAATTGTGGTGCTGGTTTGCTGGGCTCCATGGCACCTCTAGGATACAACGACGATCATACCAAGCCCTCCAGTTCCACTCCGCCGCTACAGGTTTTCTTGAGATGAAACCGTATACCTCTGTCTTCAAAGCAACCTGCAAGTCCACTCCACAGCTGCATTGCTCAGGATCAGTCAGACATGCTTCACTTGAACATTACAGTGCCCACACCAATCACATCACTGAGTATTCGTCATTCTAAATGTTATCTATTCCCAGTGCATGGAGGCTGGAGCTCAGCCCAGCCCAGCCCATGATATCTCTAGCTAGCACATGAAGAACTGGCCATGATTACTGAGGGCCGGCCTTAGTCAAAAACATGGGAGATGGAAGTGGGGAACAGCAGGGAATGGCGCAAAGCTAGCACAATCTGTTATCAAGATGGGCCAGGGAAAGCACTGTGGAGCACTGATGCATGGAGAACATCAAATCAACCTGAAGGAGTCATGGAGAACATCAAATCAACCTGAATGAATATGGCCACATTCAGGTTGACCACTTGTCTTTACGTCCCGCTTCAAAGCGGCAGCTGCAGAATCACCGACAGGAAATGCTAACTGAATAGAAAGAAAAATGATGGACATAAAAATTGGAGCAGACGATAGTCATACTGAACTCGTTAAGAAGGATTCATCCTAGTAGGAGGAAAAATGACAGCTTTTTTCTTGAAGAATTCAGAAGAGATTGGCTGGAACTGGAGACTTGCTGTCTTAGAAAGTTAGAAAAGGCCTGCTCCGCTGTTCGTAGGCCCATTAATACGTACTATAGTGGTCTTTGCATTTGGGATATAAAATACGCCCAAATACTTATTGCCCATTTTAACCAAATATTTTTTGAAGAGAAACATTTTTTGTAGCTACAATTAGAGAAGGACGAACATTTCAAGGAGTGCAGCCATGCAGGAGCGACGAGCACAAACTTTAGCGGAAGGGGCATGCCGCTTTGTTCTAGTACTGATTTTGTTTTTCCCATTTCGGTTTGTATCCTGTTCTTGTTCGGTTATCTCTATTATTTTCCTATGTTTTCAGATATGCACACAAAAACTCGCAGACGTATAAACACAAGAGTGGAAACACATACCACCAGTAAGCTCCGCTCTCGGTAAGAATTCATCTGAAATTCAGGGAAAATAGCAGCTTTTTTGTCGTTGAGAATGCAGTAGGGACCTGGAGACACCCAGTCCAAGCAATGGAGACCCATAAGTCCATAATAAACTACTCCCTCCGTTCCACAATATAAGATGTTTTAGCTATAACACATGTTATGTAGATTCACACTAAAATGAGTGGGCATGTACACTAAAACATGTTTATATACATGTGTGCACATATAAATGTGGAAAATGGCTAAAACATCTTATATTGTGAAACAGAGGGAGTAGTGACGAGTGTGTAACTCGGCAAATCCCAGTGTTGTCCACCCCGGGTTGATTGAGGGGGAGAGAGATAAGCGTTGGTGATCACGACGGCTGATAAGCGGGGAATTTACCCAGGTTCAGGCTCTCGGAGGATAACACCCTACTTCCTGCTTGTCTGGTATTAATGGCGAGTGGCGATTACAATGGCGAGATTGCGATATCGCTAGGGTTTGTGGCGGCTGTTGGCGTGTCCTTGAGACGAGCGACCCTCCTGGCTTTTATAGGTAAGCCAGGTCTCGGGTGGTCGATGCCGATGGCAATTACAGATATGGCAGGTTATGAGACCTAACCGACTTGGACTAGGTTAAACGGTACCCCTAATGGACCTTCTCAAGCTTGGCGTGGCCCAGGTAGCCTCACCGTGGGCTAGTCGAATAGTAGCCCCACGTCAGTAGCCCCCGAGTGCTTGGTCGAATTGTAGAGTCGGGCAAAGGACTTCTTCCTCCTGGGCCCGCCGCCGGATTGCTTGTTCTTGAGTCCGAACTCGCTTTCCTCAGTCGAACAGGACACTCCCGATGGGTAATCTCTGCAGTCGAACTACTTTGCCTTGGCCTTCTTGTGAAGCTTTCTTCTATTCGGCCTGTTGGCTTACTTGTAGATGGATTCGGCTGCTTGAGCTTACTCAATTTTCTTTGTCACCTGAATGGTTGTTTCGGGTTCTCGGATCAACACCCTGTCCTACTTGGTTGCTTTCAGCTGTGAAGCTTACCACTCGAATCGTGCATTCGAGTTGTCTTGTTGTTTCACATCTTCTTCAGAGCCGTTGGCTTGATGACATCAATGATGACGCTCCGTGGGACGCCTCTATGCCCGATGGGACGTGACGTAGCGGGGCCCACTGTCAGTGTTGACTGTGGTCAGCAGTTGTCACATCTCTCCGAACTGGGCGCGAAAATTTCGCGGCACGATCATGACGCCTTGATTCCCGTGCGTAGTGGGCAAAGTGGGCGGCGACGTTTAGTCTCTGCGCGCGACACGTGGACGGCTGGATGTAGCTGCTCGGAACAGTTTCTTTGCGGACGGTTGAGATGAATTTCTGCAAGGCATAAGTACTGCGCCGCAGCGCGAGGGCATCATCTTCTCCAATCGTCCGCACCTCCTTTCCTCTGCTTTCCACCATTCTCGCCTCCATCCAAGCTCTGTGCCTCTTGTCCTCCCACCTTCTACGATCCCTCCTGCCACCGACGGATCAGACCCATGTACGTGCCCCTGGCAAGGAGGTGTACCCCGCGCCTCGCGAGGGGGAGCGCGTATGCTTCGTGGATTTCCTCCCACGGGGCTTCGGGTTCCCTCTCCACGATTTCGTTCGTGGTCTCTTGTATGCCTATGGGGTTCAGATCCACGATCTGACCCCCAATGGCGTCTTGAGCATCGCGAGCTTCATCGTGCTCTACGAGTGCTTCTTGTGGATCGCACCCCACTGGGCGCTATGGAAGTCGCTCTTCCTTGTTCGCAAGAACGTTGGGAAGAGTGGGTTCACATACCCGGTGGGCGGCTTCGGCATCCAGGTGCGCGGCGACACCGCGTACTTTCAGATGAAGAAGTCGGACTCCGTCCAGGGGTGGCGGAAGAGGTGGTTCTACATCCAGTGGAACCAGGACGGCCTGGCGCAGTTTGACAGCGAGCGCGGGTTGCGGAAGACTCGCGCCTGGTCGCACCCGCTTGCCGAGGAGGAGAGGGAGTCCGCAAGGCCTCTACTGAGCCTGCTGCGCAACCTCCTCAAGACCCTGGGGCGCGAGTCGGGTGGCGTCTTCCTGATGGCCACCTTCTTCCGGCTTCGCGTCCAACCGCTTGGCGCTCGGCCCCACCCGATGTGGGCAGTCCAGGGCGTCAGCTACCAGCCACTCGACGACGAGGAAGTGGAAACCAAGGTGAGGGGCATCACTAACCTCCGAGCCGCGGACCTCTGCAACGTCAAGTGTCCATTTGCTGCGTACGCAGCAGCGAACCCTGTTCCCGAGGTGAGTGCTTGATTTGTTCTTTTCCTGGCTTGCTTTCTTCTTCTTTTGTTTCTTGAATCGACTTGGCTTTGCTTGCTGCAGGTTCGCTCTTTTCTGGTCAGCCTTCCTCCTCTCCCAGAAAACGGACCCGACGACGAGTCGAAGATTGTTGAGGAGGAGGGTGACGACGAAGACCTCCCGTCCGCTCTCTCTCTTAACGAAGAGGTGGAGGACGATGACGAAGAGGAGGCACCCGCACGGAAAAACTGAAGCGACGAAGTGGTGGCGATTCTGCGACTGCTTCGTCGCATACGAAGGATGCGGGTGTTGATATGGAGGAAGCCGGCATGTCCTCGTCGGGGTTGTATTTTTGAGTCTCAGTCTTCAAGTTTAGTTTTGTCTTGCTTTGCTCCAGCCGTCACTCCGGCGATGTCAACTCCCCTCGTCGCGAAGTGGAGCACACATCTGCTCCCTGACAGAGTTGGTGACGCAGGTGGTGATCGAGGAGCATGCTCCGGCTGGCCGCTTCGTGGCACCGAGCCGTGCTCCTCCTTCGACTTCGGAAGATGTCGACCTCCTGGACCACGTAAGTCTTGTTTTGTTCTAGTAGTCTTGAAATCTCATCGGGTGCGCGATCAGCGCTCCCGATGGGAGTAGCCCCCGAAGGTGTGGGTGACTAGTATAGTCGCTCGCAACTTTATCGATTTATTGCTTATTTTGCAGCCGTACTACCGCCAGCAGCTTGAGGTAGCCGCTGCTTATGTTCGCCGGGAGAAAGAGAGGGACCAGCTGCGCACCTCTCTAGACCAGGCTACCCAGCGGGCTGTGGAGTTGGAGCTGAAGCTTCAGGCTCAGGCGGGGCTTGAGAAAACCCTGCACGAGTCCCAAGAGCGCGAGCGAGTGCGGGCCATCCAGGAGAAGACTCAAGTTGACCGCCTTCTCTCACTCGCCGGTGCCCTTGGAGGTGAGTTTTCGGCTTTAACGCCTACTTGTACTTGCTTTGCTCTTTGCTGACAGTTGGTATTCTTGTCCAGAGAGATGCGGCGGCGCTCCTCCGGAAGGTTCGTCGAGTGACGGCGTTGGCCTGGCGACCGCTGTCGGCTTCCTCGACCGCGTCTGCACGTATGCGTCCGATGCGCTGCAGAAGTCGATGGCCGCGCTTCAGAAGTCGACAGGAGCGCTCGCGACGGTGCACCGCAACATCTTTCCAAGTGACCCACCGCCGACTGCCGTTGATACTCTTGCCGCTCCGTTTGAAGACGACGCGACCACCCTCGCGGACTTCACTCGGACGCAGATGGTATGCGGCTCCAAGCTCACCTTCCAGCTTCTGCTAGGCCATCAGGTTGCTGGCGACTTCGAGAAGGTTATCAACAGCTTCCCTTGAAGGTCTGATGGGCGGACGACATCTTTGAGCGGGGTGAAGGCGCAGGCTACACAGCTGGCTGTGAAGCTTGTGGCTACCTTTGAGAGGGCGCTCGCCAAGGCGACCGAGGCGGCTGCTGCTCGGAAGAGTCGCTCCCGGTCGGAGTCTGCTACCTAGGGGCCATTGTAGTGTAGATTTCCTGTAGTCGCGGTGGCCTGTACTTTTGTCTTTTGCTTGTAATGACTAATGTTCTGTCGGGTCTTCTTGCCTTGAACAATATTTTATGCCGAAATCGAGTGTTTCTTCCCATCGTCTTTTGTTTTTGCTGAGGAGTCACCTTTTTGTATTGACTCTGTGTGTTCCTGGCAGACTGACTTGCGTGGAGCCACTCCCACTGCTGCGACGACTGGCGCGAGTGGCGAGGGCTCTTCTTCTTCGGCTGCGCGCCGTCATAGATCAACTCCTGCTCCGCCGCGAAGTACAAACAACCAGCGAATAATCACCTACTTGAAGAACAAGGTTGTTGAGCTTGAAGCGAGTCTTAAGCGTGCCGAGCTGGAGTTGCAGCGATCCAAGTCGCACCCTGGTGCGGGGTTCTCCCAGCGTGAATTTTTTTTGCTTGGCGAAATCGATCTGATCAGTCGACAGCTGCAAGGTTTGTATATTTTGTGGCTTGCTTTCTTCATTGAAACTTGCCTGTTATGACTTTTATCTTCTGGATGCAGACGTGAACCCAGATTGGCAGGCTGAGCAGGCTCGTGTTGAAGAGCGGGTCACCCGGGAGGCGACTGATGATTCACACGAGGCTCGCCACTTTTGGTCGAACAAGTCTAGAGGGCGAATCCTCGCGTGCATGCTTGATCGGACTTGGCGGGCTGCCTTTCTCCTTGATGATTGCCGGAAGACCCTCTGGCACATCCATCGTGTGTACTTCCCACACAATGGGCAGCCGCACGGGTTGGCTGGCTTGTTGGAGAGGTTCCGCGGGGGTGACGCGCTGAAGGAGGTGGTCCACGCCCAACTCGTCGCCGGGGCGAATGTGGCGCTGGCATACGTCCGACTGCACCGACCGAACCTTCCGCTGGAGAGGTTGATGGGTGGCCTGCGTGGGGATGACGACTATGCCGACACCTTGGCGGCTGTGCGCCAAATGATCGAGCAGGTTCAGAAGCTGAGTGAGCGCCTTGTAGGCCCACTCGACGCGCCGAAGGACGAGCCTGCAGATTAGGGGTAGCTGTCTTCTGTTGTACAGGGTTAGCTATAGGGGGCGAATTTGCCAATGTACATGACAATGTATGAGGTTAAAGGAGTTCTCGAGTAATGAGAATGAAACTATTTGCAATACTGTGCTAGTGTCTGCTGTGGTTTTAACTTGTATGGCTGACGAGGTTGTAACTCGGCAAGTCCCAGGGTTGTGCACCCCGGGTTGATTGATGGGGAGAGTGAAGAGTGCAAGGTGATCACGACGGCTAACAGGCGAGGTTTTACCCAGGTTCGGGCTCCCGGAGGATAACACCCTACTCCTGCTTGTCTGGATATTGATGCGAGTAGCGATTACAATGGCGAGATTGCGATCTCGCTAGGGTTTGCGGTAGTTCTGAGCGTGTCCTCTAGGACGGGCAACCCTCCTGGCTTTATAGGCAGCCAGGTCTCGGGTGGTTGATACAGATACGGCAGGTTACAAGACCTAACCGAGTTGGACTAGGATATGAGATACCCCGAGTGGGCCTTCTGCGGGCCTTTCCATCCTTGGCGCGGCCCAGGTAGCCTCATCGTGGGCTACCCGCAAGGCAGCCCCACGTCAGTAGCCCCCGAGTGCTTGGTCGAAGCGTAGAGTCGAGCAAAGGACTTCTTCCTCCTGGACGCGCCATTGGATTGCTTGATCTTGAGCTTGAACTCGATTTCTTCAGTCGAACCGGCCACTCCCAATGGGAGTAACCTTTGCAGTCGAATTACTTTGTCTTCCTCTTCCGTAGTGTTCTTCTGTTCAGCCCACTGGCCTACTTGTAGATGGGTTCAGCTGATTGAGCTTACTCGCTTTTCTTTGCCATCCGAAAAATTCCTTCGGGTTCTCGGATCAGCAGTCGATCCTACTATGTAAGTTTCAGCTTAGAAGCTTACTTCTCGAACCACTCTGTCGAGTTGTCGAGCTATTTCACTTGTGCTTGTAGCCTTGAATTTTCATTGGGTGCGCGATCAGCGCTCCCAATGGGAGTAGCCCCCGAAGGTGGGGGTGACTAGTATAGTCGCCCGCAACTTTATAAATATCTTGCTTTTGTTTCAGCCCCGATGGCTTACTCGTGTGACTCGAATGGGTTCGAGTGTTTGCTCAGCCCGACGGCTTACTTCTGGAACTCGAATTACATTCGACCGTTTGCTCAGCCCCGTGGCCTACTACGTTGCACTTTTTGTGGCGCAGCCCCCGAGTGGCTCGGGTGGCGGCCTAGGATTTTGACTGTGCTTGTACGGCGCAGCCCCCGAGTGGATCGAGTGGCGGCCTAAGCTGTTATTTCAACCTGTGGGGCGCAGCCCCCGAGTGGCTCGGGTGGCGGCCTAGGATTTTGATTGTGCTTGTATGGCGCAGCCCCCGAGTGGATCGAGTGGCGGCCTAAGCTGTTATTTCAACCTGTGTGGCGCAGCCCCCGAGTGGCTCGGGTGGCGGCCTAGGATTTTGATTGTGCTTGTATGGCGCAGCCCCCGAGTGGATCGAGTGGCGGCCTAAGCTGTTATTTCAACCTGTGTGGCGCAGCCCCCGAGTGGCTCGGGTGGCGGCCTAGGATTTTGATTGTGCTTGTATGGCGCAGCCCCCGAGTGGATCGAGTGGCGGCCTAAGCTGTTATTTCAACCTGTGTGGCGCAGCCCCCGAGTGGCTCGGGTGGCGGCCCAGGATTTTGATTGTGGCCTGTGCGGCGCAACACCCGGGAGAGCATCAGGTGTGGCCAAGGCGAATTTGTTTGTGGTGCCGTAGGGGCAGTCGACGCGGCGGACCGGAGTCGACGCAGCGGAGTGGTGCCGTAGAGGCAGTCGACGCGGCGGACCGGAGTCGACGCAGCGGAGTGGTGCCGTAGAGTCAGTCGACGTGGCGGACCGGAGTCGACGCAGCGGAGTGGTGCCGTAGAGGCAGTCGACGCGGCGGACCGGAGTCGACGCAGCGGAGTGGTGCCGTAGAGTCAGTCGACGCGGCGGACCGGAGTCGACGCAGCGGAGTGGTGCCGTAGAGTCAGTCGACGCGGCGGACCGGAGTCGACGCAGCGGAGTGGTGCCGTAGAGGCAGTCGACGCGGCGGACCGGAGTCGACGCAGCGGAGTGGTGCCGTAGAGTCAGTCGACGCGGCGGACCGGAGTCGACGCAGCGGAGTGGTGCCGTAGAGGCAGTCGACGCGGCGGACCGGAGTCGACGCAGCGGAGTGGTGTCGTAGAGTCAGTCGACGCGGCGGACCGGAGTCGATGCGGCGGAGTGGCTGAGGTAGATCTTGATTTGATCGACCGCACGACCGAGGTTGGGGTAGTAGACTCGATTCGCACGGCCGTTGCCGAGATTGTCGATGCAGACGCCCTCTTCGCGGGTGCAGCTGGCGCAGCCTTGCGGGTGCGGCAGATGCGATCCTCGTGGGTTCGGCGGGCGCGATCTCCGCGGGTGCGGAAGATGCGATCTTGACGGGTCCAGCGGTCGCGATCTCCGCGAGTGCGGCAGATGCGATCTTGACGGGTTCCGCGGGCGCGATCTCCGTGGGTGCGGCAGATGCGATCTTGACGGGTTCAGCGGTCGCGATCTCCGCGAGTGCGGCAGATGCGATCTTGACGGGTTCCGCGGGCGCGATCTCCGTGGGTGCGGCAGATGCGATCTTGACGGGTTCCGCGGGCGCGATGGTCGGCGATTTTGGTGACGCCGTCGCGCGTAGCGCGGTAGTTGTAGACCTGAGTATGCCACGACTTTGTCCAGATCGGCGTACGTCGACTGGTGGGCTTGCGAGTGGATGACGTACTCGAAGGAGCCGAGTCGGATCGACTCCCTGATGGCGGATGCGCCGATCTTCATTGCGGATGGAGCCGGTGCGACCATGATCCTAGCACTTGTTGTCTTTCCCATAGACGGCGCCAATTGACGAGGTTGTAACTCGGCAAGTCCCAGGGTTGTGCACCCCGGGTTGATTGATGGGGAGAGTGAAGAGTGCAAGGTGATCACGACGGCTAACAGGCGAGGTTTTACCCAGGTTCGGGCTCCCGGAGGATAACACCCTACTCCTGCTTGTCTGGATATTGATGCGAGTAGCGATTACAATGGCGAGATTGCGATCTCGCTAGGGTTTGCGGTAGTTCTGAGCGTGTCCTCTAGGACGGGCAACCCTCCTGACTTTATAGGCAGCCAGGTCTCGGGTGGTTGATACAGATACGGCAGGTTACAAGACCTAACCGAGTTGGACTAGGATATGAGATACCCCGAGTGGGCCTTCTGCGGGCCTTTCCATCCTTGGCGCGGCCCAGGTAGCCTCATCATGGGCTACCCGCAAGGCAGCCCCACGTCAATGGCGCAGCCCCCGAGTACCTTGGGTGACAGCCTAAGTCTGTGTTGTGAACATGTGTGGCGCAGCCCCCGAGTTTTTCGAGTGGCGTCCTATGATTTTTCAAGTGAGACCTGTATATCGCAGTCTCCGAGTGTGTCGGGTGGCGACTTAAGGTTTTAGGACTTGAACCGTATGGCGCAGCCCCCGAGTTGCTCGGGTGGCGGCCTAGGATTTTTCGAGTAAGGCCTGTATGGCGCAGCCCCCGAGTAGTTCGAGTGGTGGCCTAGGGTTTTTCAAGTGTTACCTGCGAGGCGCAGCCCCCGAGTGCGTCGGGTGGCAACCTAGGATTTTTGACTCGACCTGTGCGGCGCAACTCCCGAGTAGATCGGGTAGAGGCCTAGGATTTTGTGAGTTGTGCCTGTACGGCGCAGCCCCCAAGTGATTCGAATGGCGGCCTAGGCTTTTTCAAGTGTTACTTGCGAGGCACAGCCCCCGAGTGCGTCGGGTGGCGACCTAGGATTTTTGACTTGACCTGTGCGGCGCAACTCCCGAGTAGATCGGGTAGAGGCCTAGGATTTTGTGAGTTGTGCCTGTGTGGCGCAGCCCCCGAGTGATTCGAGTGGCGGCCTAGGCTTTTCTTTCAACCTGTGTGGCGCAGCCCTCGCGTGATTCGAGTGACGGCCTAGGATTTTTGTTTGACCTGTATTGCGCAGCCCCCCGAGTTGTTCGAGCAGCGGCCTAGATTATTGGTTGCCTTGATTGAGAAGGTAAAGTGGACAAAATTTTCTTCAAATCACTTTATTGATTCTTGCGAACATGCCGCCTCATTAAAACCCTTCCAGTCCCCTTAGGTACCCTGGTAAGGGAAAGAGTGCGTCTGAAACCTGTCGCGTTGACATGCTATCCTTGGTACAATGATTGGGTCGACTAGGCATAGAACCGGCGAAGTTGTCCGACGTTCCATGGGTTGCTGCAGACTGCTCCTGTCTTCGAGTCCTTCAGGCGATAAGCTCCGTTGCCAATTGCCTTTGTCACAATGTATGGGCCCTCCCATGGGGAGGCGAGCTTGTGCACCTTCTTCTACTTGAGGCGGAGGACCAGGTCGTCTGCGACGAAAGCTCTTGGTTGCAACCTCCGTCCATGGTAGTTGCGCAGGTCTTGCTGGTACACGGCTGATCGCGCCAGGGCGATGTCACGGGCTTCATCCAGGATGTCCATGCTGTCTTCGAGTGCCTCTTCTGCATCTGACTCGTCGTAGGCGACCACCCGTGGTGCGTCAAACTTGATGTCGCGGGGTAGTACCGCTTCTGCACCGTACACCATGAAGAATGGAGTGTACTGGGTGGATCTGTTAGGCGTGGTTCGCAAGCTCCATAGGACTGATGGCAGTTCTTCAACCCATGCGCGTGCTGCTCGTCTTAGCGGTACCCGCAGGCGCTTCTTGATGCCGCTGCAGACTAGGACGTTGGCTTTCTCGACTTGCCCATTGGATTGCGGGTGCGAAACAGACGCGTAGTTTAGCTTGATGCCTTGATCTGAGCAGAAGTCTTTGAATTCCTCAGCTGTGAAGTTCGAGCCGTTGTCCGTGATGATCCCGTTTGGCACTCCGAATCTGAAGATGATGGATCTGATGAAGTTGACCGCTGATGATGCGGTCGTACTTGTGATGGGCGCGGCCTCAATCCACTTGGTGAACTTGTCGACTGCGACCAGGAGGTGAGTGTGTCCTCCGGGTGAGGATTTCTTCAGCGGGATCACCATGTCCAGTCCCCATTGGGTGAAGGGCCAGGCTAGCGGTATTGTTTTTAGCTCGGACGCCGGCGCGTGTGGCTTGTTGGCGAAATCCTGGCACCTGGTGCATTTCTTTACTAGATCTTCGGCGTTTTGCATAGCAGGTGGCCAGTAGAACCCGGCTCGCAGCGCTTTGGCCACCAACGCTCGACTGCTGGCGTGATGCCCGCAGATACCCGCATGGATGTCGAGTTGGAGGGCTTGTCCGTCGACTGGATCGATGCGCCTTTGTTGGATTCCTGAGATGCTTCTCTTGTATAGTTCTCTGTTGATGACGGTGAAGCTTTTGGAGCGCCTGATGATGCGCTTTGCTTCGACTGGGTCTGCTGGCAGCCTATGGTGCAATATGTATGTCAGGTATGGCCTGTCCACGTAGCTTCGACTAGCATAGCTTCCATGGGCTCCTTTTCTTGGCTTGGCGGGTTCGCGGTGCTTGTTGCTGGTGTGGAGGGGATTGCTGCGGGTCGAGTCTTGATGGACCTCTGCGTGATGCGCTCGAGGAAGACGCCAGGTGGTACTGGGACCCTATCTGATCCGATGTTGGCGAGGATTTCGGCTTCCTCGTTGCTGTCGCGGCCAATGTGTCGCAGCTCGCAGCCGTCGAAGGTGCCCTCCAGCTGGTTGTACAGGTCTCTGTAGGCGATCATGTTGTCGGCGATGGCGTCGCAGGATTTCATGGTTTGTTGTACAACCAGGTAGGAGACGCCGTAGATCATGAGGTGCGTGGCGCCGCAGTTCTTGGCCATCCGCATGCCGTGGATCAGGGCCTCGTACTCGGCTTCGTTGTTGTAGGGTGTTGGGAAGTCCATCTGCAAGACATACTTCAACTTGTCGCCTTTGGGGGAGATGAGCACAACTCCTGCCCCATCCGCCTTGAATTTCTTGGAGCCGTCGAAGTACATCGTCCATGCGTTTGACAAGTCGGGGACATCTGGTAGCTGAGCTTCTATCCACTCGGTATTGAATTCTGGAAGGACTTGGGCCTTGACAGACTTTGGGTGAGCGTATTTCAGCCCCCAGGGTCCTAGTTCGACGACCCACTTGGCGACTCGTCCTGTCGCGCGCTGATTTGTGAGGATGTCTGCTAGGCCGGAGGAGCTTAGCACCGTGATCGGGTGCTCGGAGAAGTAGTGGACAACTTTCCTGGAAGTCATGAAGACCCCGTATGCCAGCTTCTGGTAGTGCGGGTAGTTTTTCTTGGACAGTGTTAGAACTTCGCTGAGGTAGTAGACTGGCCTCTGGACAGGTTGACTATGCCCTTCTTCTTCCCGCTCGACTACGAGTACCGTGCTCACCACCCTGTTTGTCGCTGAGACGTATAGGTATAGTGGCTCGTTTTCCAGTGGTGCCACCAGGACTGGGGAAGTCGTCAGGGTCTTTTTGAGCTGGTCGAACGCCTCTTGCGCTTCTTGTGTCCACTCGAACTTGTCCGTCTTCTTCATCAGTTGGTAGAAAGGCAGGGCCTTCTCACCCAACTTACTTATGAACCGGCTGAGAGCTGCGACTCGACCGGCTAATCGTTGCACTTCCCGGAGTTTGGTGGGCGCTCGCATCGTGAGTATGTTCTGCACCTTCTCAGGATTTGCTTCGATTCCTCTTGCGGAGACAAGGTACCCCAGTAACTGTCCGGCTGGCACGCTGAACACACATTTTTCTGGGTTGAGCTTGATCTGATATGTGTCGATTGCCGCGAAGACCTTGCGGAGGTCGTCGACTAGGGTGTCTTCTTTTCGGGTCGTGACGACGATGTCATCGACGTAGACTTGGACAATTTGCCCGATGAGCCCTTTGAGGCATGCTTGCATGGTGCGCTGATATGTGGCACCAGCGTTCTTCAACCCGAAGGGCATCGTCTGGTAGCAAAAGATGACGTCGGGTGTGATGAACGCCATTTTTTCTTCATCTTCGACTTTCAGCCTGATCTGCTGGTAACCTGAGTAGGCGTCCAGGAAAGACAGACGCTCACAGCCTGCTGTCGAGTCGATGATCTGGTCTATCCGTGGGAGCGGGAAGTGATCCTCTGGACAACATTTGTTGACTGCGGTAAAGTCCATGCACATGCGCAGTTTCTTCGTCTTCTTCTTTTCCACCAGGACAGGGTTGGCGACCCAGTCCGAGTCTTTAATCTCTCGGATGAACTTGGCGTGCAGCAGTCGGTCGATCTCCATGGTGATCGCATCCCGTTTGGGTCCTGAGAAGCGTCGCATGGCTTGTTTGACTGGTCTGGCGTCCTTGTGGACTTTTCAAAGAGTGCTCGGCGAGATTCCTGGGTATTCCTGGCATGTCAGAGGGTTGCCATGCAAAGATTTTCCAGTTCTCACGTAGAAACTCGACAAGCGCGCTTTCCTATGCAGGGGTCAAGCTTGAAGATACTTTTACCGTCATGCTGCTGTCAGTCGGATGGACTTGGTGGGTTACGGTGTCATCATCTGTGTTGAAGGCGGCGTCTTTGGCTGGCTTCTTGCGGGGTGGAAAGATTGTCTTGTCGTTGTCGGCTGATATGGCCTTGAAGTGCTCTTCGACCCCGAAGAACTCAGAGATCCTGCTGAACTCGCGGTCGCAGCTGTTGGAGCGGTCGAAGTCGCCGCGCACAGTGATTACCCCTTTGGGTCAAGGCAACTTGATCATCAGGTAAGCGTAATGAGGTACTGCCATGAACCTGGCAAAAGTTGGGCGCCCGAGTATGGCGTGGTAATGTGACTTCCAGTCGACGACCTCGAAGTCAATCGACTCTTTCCTGAAGTGCTCGAGTGTGCCGAGGATGACGTCGAGTGTGATTGTTCCCATTGGCGTGATTGCTTGCCCTGGTACTATGCCGTGGAAGGTGGTCTCCGACTCTGGCAACTTCTTTGTCGACTTGTTCATTCTTCTCAGGGTGTCGGCGAATATGATGTTGATTCCGCTGCCTCCGTCCATGAATACCTTCTTCAGGCTGTAGTCGCCAATTAGGGCTTCGATAACCAGAGCGGCGTGACCGGGTCGAGGTACCTCTGACGGGTGGTCTGCCCTGGAGAATGTGATTGGTGTCTCTGACCCTCTCAGGTAGTCTGGTACTGCGCGCGGGCTGGTTGTAGCCTGGAGTACTTGGCGGGTGATAAGCTTCTGGGCCCTATTCGAAGGGCGTCCTTTTTGGATCATGTTGAGCTGTCCTCGCGCAGTCGGGTATGCGTCGTGCGCCGCCTTCTGGACTTCATGCTGCGGCTGCTGCCGGGGGAAGGTCCCAGCCGCTTGTGTTGTGTTGTTGTTTGCGGGTGCTTCCTGAATAGCGAACTGCGGAGCTGCCGGCAGTGCTTGCACGGGAGTGATGATTTGTTGCATAGCCTGGTAAATTTTGCGTGCTTTGCGGCAGTCCTTCAGCAGGTGGTTGGCACCCCACTTGCATGTGTCCGGGTTGCGGAACGAGTGATGCTTGCAAGGTTGCATTAGTTCTTCGGCTGGGGTCTGCGCACGCTTCCACTCGCGCTTCTGGCTTCCATCAATGTGTCTAATGCTGCCGCTGCTGCGGTTGTACTGCCCCGAGCTGGACTGTCGATCCTGATCATATTGGCGACTGTTATCTCGTGTGTCATCACGGGGGGTTTGATATCCCGCCGCTACTAGCTCGATTGTGTCGAGATTGGTGAAACGTTTTTTCTTCATCTGGCGTCCGTCCCGCCAGTTACTTGTTTCAGCTTCCTTCTTTGGAGAGGTGTCGCGGACGTAGTCCTTTCCCTCGGCCCACTGGTTGGCTATCTTCATGAGCTCGATCATGGTCTTCGGCTGGAGCCTACCAAATTCCTCGCGGAGGTCGCGGTGACGTTGGGCTACTTTTCGACTAGCCCACGGTGAGGCTACCAGGGCCGCGCCAAGCTTGAGAAGGCCCGCAGAAGGCCCACTAGGGGTACCGTGTAACCTAGTCCAAGTCGGTTAGGTCTCATAACCTGCCATATCTGTAATTGCCATCGGCATCGACCACCCGAGACCTGGCTTACCTATAAAAGCCAGGAGGGTCGCTCGTCTCAAGGACACGCCAACAGCCGCCACAAACCCTAGCGACATCGCAATCTCGCTGTTGTAATCGCTACTCGCCATCAATACCAGACAAGCAGGAGTAGGGTGTTATCCTCCGGGAGCCTGAACCTGGGTAAATTCCCCGCTTGTCAGCCGTCGTGATCACCAACGCTTATCTCTCTCCCCCTCAATCAACCCGGGGTGGACAACCCTGGGATTTGCCAAGTTACACCCTCGTCACTTGGCGCCGTCTGTGGGAAGACACAACAAGCGTTGGAATCATGGTTGCACCGGCTCCATCCGCAATGAAGATCGACGTCTGCACCACGCGAGAGCCCATCCGCTTCGGCTCCTTCGAGTACGCCTTCCACCCACCGGCCCACCGCTCGGTGTACGCCGATCTGTACAAAGGTATACACATCACCTTTGGCTCCATATACTGTTTCGCCGACAGTCGTGGCATATTCAGGTTCGCGGCAACCGCGCCACGCGCGGCGGCAGCACCCGCATCGCTCACCCTCGCGCCGCAATCGCTGTCACCCAACGCGGAAGTCGCATCTGCCACACCCGTGAAGATTGTACCTGCGTCGACTGCATCGACAACCTCAGCAACGGCCGCCCAAATCGAGTCTACTCCAACCATCTCGGTCGCACGGCCGGCAAAGTCAAGATCTACCTCAGCCACGATTGCACCCGCGCGTGCGACCAAGGGCGTGCTGCCGACAGCCGCATCGCGCGCATCTTCGTGGGCCCATCAGGTCTACCCCAAGCCAATCGCACTCGCTCCGGCAACCACGGTGACGATCGCAAGAAGACGCAACGACGACTGCGCTGCCCACCATGTAGCAGCAATTTTTGATCCATAGCAAGATTCGGACGACGGAAGCAGCAGCGGCAGCGTAAACACTCCTACCCAGCTTTACCCCGCGCAAGTCTTCAAGGCTGGCACAACGCCCCCAGAAGGCGACGAGGAACCCGCGTATCTACTGGAGGTGGTCATGCCTGACCAGACACGACTCACCATCACACGTGACATAGGGATCAGGGCCATGAAGCATGTAGACGATGGCACGTTCCCTCCACCCGACGCACCTAGAGAGGATCATCTGGCGGTCCAGTACTTGCTACACAAGGAAGGCGAGCGACTTCGCGCCGAAAAGGCCGAGCTGCTCAGGCGCAAGAGGGATGCGGATGCGTCGAGTGCCAGACGGGCTGCCATCTCGTTTACTTCCTCCACATAAGTTAACCAAGGAGGACGGCGACACAGAGCTCGTGTTCCCCTCATGACGGACGCCGATCGAGCCAGGGTCACCCGCAACCTCGACTCGTCCTTCGTCACCGAGGACGAGAACGGAATACCTGTCCCCAAAACGGCGAACGCCACTATAGTGACCTCACCTTTTATTATAAGGTGGAAGTCCCTGTGTAAATGTGCTAGTCCCTGGATCAAATGCTAGCACCATAGTTTAAGATGTATATCATGCAAAAGTGTCAAATACTTTATTAAATCGCATGTTCCAGTGTTACAAATATCTCTTACAACTTGCATAACCTGAAAAGGCTAGCAAAATTCAAAGAGCGGCAGCGGAAAACAGTAGATACAATGAGCCTCATCATCTTCATGTGCCACAGGCAAAGCATGTTGGTTGTAGACTCGAAATCCTATCGAATGCTCACTCGTCGTCTGTCAAATCTGCAAGGTTTAGTTGCAGCCCGGCTATAAAGGGTCAGCACAATTGAATTGTGGTGGCAAGTGACTCTTGAAAGCTAATATTCTACTAAGCTATATCTATATGCTTATTTGGCTGGTGGAGCTCAAGGCTATTGCACAAAGCAAATTTTCTCCTACTTTTGATAAACAATTTTCTTAAATCAATATCTTCTCCTTCAGAGACAAATCTCGAGACAAGTCCATGTCTCCTACCCATGTTTACCCAACAAAGTTTTATTAAGAAATTTGAGATGAGGAGATTTTCAGAACACAACCTTGTGTAGTTACTCAATTTGTCCGATGCCGGGGACACGGCTAAGATCTTAGGTTTTAACTCTCGAGAGGGTGTGCACTTTCACCATTAGAATTAATCAACCCAAACTATCCTCTACACTCCTTTAGTGAGAAGGAAAAGGAGAAGATCAAGACGAGACTTTTCAGAAGTTGCTTTCCCATGATCATACTAAGAGATTACCACCATCCTATCCACTCTACCACCATCAATCTCTTGACCCAGGTCCACATCAACTTACTCCATCAAGACAGAGCCCATATTGACCAATGGTTGCACGATAAGCAACTAGACTCAGTGTAAACTTAAATCTCATAGCCCTGGGTGGCCTACCACAAGTGAGCAACTCAGGTTAACACCGCATATCATGGCCCCAGGTAAGTAGAAACTACCCTGGGCGAAGACAACCATGACACATGGCCCTGAGAAGCCACTCAACTTGAAACCTCCTCGATCGACCCAATCCACCCAGGCGTTAAATTAATTTAGTGGAAATTTTCATTTATCACATCAACCATAAAACAATCATTTTTGCAGCAGTTGCTTCCACTAAATTAAAATAGGGGTCTAATCTGGAATTTCTAAGGGGAAACCTAAAAGGTTTGCATAGCATACTACAATCTCCCAAAAACCTATCATGCATACTACTTTTGCAAATACTGTTTGAAAACACTAGATATGCAATAGAATAAAATAGTAGATGTTTTATGAAATCACTTGCCTGATGAATGTTGTCGTTTCTCACTCACTCATTGTCGACAACGAACGTTGCACTCCGTTCAATCTATAAAGTAAACATACATACGATGAACAAGCAATTCAATAAGCACATAACAATTTAAAACAAACAAGCGTAAAAAGGCTTAGCACAGGGTTTGGTCAAGAGTATCACATAATTTGATATGCAAAAAGAATTAATGTGATTGAGTTAAGGGTTTGCCATTTTGGTCAGGGGATGGTCTTGAAAATATTTACACCAATGAATGCCGAGATGGTTTGAAAACAATTTAAAAGCAAGGTTCGCAATTTTAAGTTATCCAGCATATTTAAATACAAATACACAAGTCTATGTTTCAAAATTGATTTAATGAGACATTGTGTTAAACTTGTTCAAATGATCACACATTAACCTTGGTAAAGGTTTTAACCTAATTTAAATTTCAAGTTTCATTAAAGTAACATAACAAATCATTTTAAAACCAAACTTAAGAGTTCATATCAATGAATTAATATTCTAGTTATTTAAGTTGGCATCAAGTTTTAAAATCAAATATGTACGCTAAATCATTTTAAGGTTGGTCAATATAATGTATAATCGAATACTTATTCTACATCTTATTGATTCCAAAAATATTTCATTTAAAAATTTCTTGGACATACACAATAATATCTATGTCCAATTTACTTAAATCATGCATTTGAACATTTGAACGAGTTTAAACTAGTCAAGGTTGGAAAATAACAGTGTCAAAAGATTCTACAGGTCAAGAGCTTTTCAAAGATATTTTGTTAACAAATTTTGACCTTACAGAATTAAAACTATAATTAAAATAATGTTTTACATGTTTCTGTAAATACCAAGTTAGTGCACGACTATAATACAAGTTTTTATTATACCACTATTTTCTACATGTTCATACGATCCCAAAGACTACAAAAATATCAAAAACGGAGTTACGGTCGATTTAATATGAATTTTAGAAGTTATGTCTAGTCAGAAAAACGAAAATGGAAAATAGCTAACACAACAGTCGCGCGGCGCGATGCTATTGTATCAAACAAGTCATCTAATCTACACCGCTGGATCAAGATGTAAGGGCTTACATCGAGATGGTCTGGAGGTGGCGGCGTAGTTCACCGGAGTTGAGGGAGACGGCGGCGCCGGCGTCGGCTGGAGGTCGTAGATGACGTTCCCGTGGTTCTCCGGACGTGTAGAGGGGTTCCGCGTATGCGGCGCATCGCGACGGAGAGGATGGTGGCGTCGACGTTGAGCGGCGCGCCTCGGGGCGGCGCGGAGGAGGGGCTGGAGTGCGTCGGGCGTCGGCGAGTTTCGACGTGCTTGCCCCGAGCGTTTTGGTCGTGGAGGAGAGGCGAGGATGGGTCGAGGGGGTGCGCACGGGCAAGGCGGACGGAATGGAGGTGGTCTCGGCTCGGAGGTCGCCTCACCTCGCCGGAATCAATGAAATCGTCCGTGGATGTGAAGAACTCCGGCGAGCAAATTCGTCGGCCTAGTGACGTATTGGAGAGGGCTTTTGAGGGAGAATGGAGGAGGAGGTCGAGGCCTTTATATAGAATCCGACGGTGCTTGATTTGGTGCAGTAATTTGCCCGCAATCAATCGGACATTAATTTCGACCAAAAACGTCCATGTTTAATGGCGGAATAAATTAGAGCAATTTAGGGCATTTAAGAGAGGGCTTTTATGGGGGAATGAAAGAGGAGATTAAGGGATTTAATTAGAAACAAACGGTGCGTCATTTGGGGCTCTAAATTAACGGGAATCAATCCGGGAAGTTTGCACGGGAGCTGATTTCGCGTTTCCTGGTTCTGTAGCTTGAAGACAACGCTGACGTCATCGTGACGTCAGCATTTTTTTCTTTTTCTTTTTCTGATTTTTCTTATTTCTTTCATAACTTTTGATTTAAGACTCCAAATCAAGTCCAATAAATTTCTAAAATTTTGTAAAAATAAAATGTTTGTGTTAAACCAGTTGTGGGCATATTTTGAACACTTTTCAAAAATCAAAATTTTGCATTATTGATTAATTACAAATTTGCCACTTAATGTCAAATTTGAAAACATGGCTTAAATAATTTCGTTTTTGGCTAAATAAAATTTATAAAAATACAACACTTATATAAGTTTAAAATTAAGATATTTAAACTCATTTTCCAACATTAAATCATTTTTGTCTTTAGTACAACGTTAAATAACATAACACCACTATTCGCAATGAAAAGGGGAATATAATGAATGTATATTTAATTGAAAATAATTTGTGCACCATTATATTTTATATTATGATAATTAATTTGAAAACCTTATAACAACTTTGGAAAAGATTTTTGATTTAATTCATTTCTTATATAGAAAATATATTCATGAAAGTCATTTAATGTTTTGAAAATAAATGAAAATCATTTAAGCTAATGAAATGTTTATTTGGGTTGTTAAGTAGTTATAGAATCTATGAGGTTTTAAAGTTATATGCTATAGACTTGTAATATCCAAACTATGTTTTGAACTCAGGTAAATGAATAATAATCTTTTGGCAAATAGACAATGTTTTCAATAGTTTAAAATAACACTTGTAATTATTATTTTAATTTATTTATAGCTAAGGCTAAGTGGTTGAAATCAATTATTTATAAGTAAACTATTTACTTAAAATAAAATGGTTTGTACTTTATAAAACATTTGTCAAATTACATATGAAGGTTTTTGAAATACAATGGATAATGTAATGTTTAATTGGAAATAACTTTTGAAAATAATGACACATTGTGAATTTTGAAATAATAGACTTTTTCAAAATTGGTTGAAGTCTTTTATAGTTAGTTTTCTTATGCATTTTAATATTTTATTTTGATCAAAACAAGAGTTTTAAATTTTAGTGATTTTTGAACATTCCAAAATATTGGGATGTTACAGCCGCCATCATAGCAGTCGAAACATATCTTCGGCTCACGCAGCCGCCAGAGGGAGACACACGCGCCCTTCTCCAAAAGCAGCAGATCATGTCCATGAAGGCAATCGAGGAAGCTCTGGCGACTAGGGCGCCAAGCAACCGGGCACGTGAAGAGCGGGAGCACCAAGCCCGCGAGCCAGCAACGTCAGGGGTCCCGACATTGCAGCCACTAAGACAAGCTCAACCAGGCGAGGATCTTCGCAACGTCATTACGCAAAGGACGGTGGACCGCAAGCGCAGCCAGCGTTCGGCTGACACGACGAACCTGGACGAACAGGACGATCGCAACTTCGAGCCGTGCAGCGCCGCATGCTTCAGCTTAAACATCCGCGACACCCGCATGCCCAAAGGCTTCAAGCTGACAGCGGGAACCCCCAGGTACGGCGGGAAGCAAGACCCGCGCCTGTGGCTCGAAGACTACCTCATCGCCTGCACCTGCCAAGGTGGGACGTCGACTACGGCAATGCAGTACATCCAGCCCATGCTCACGGACTCAGCGCGCGGGTGGCTCACCAGCCAGCCCAAGGACTCCTTCCGAACCTGGGAAGAATTCCAAAAAACTTTCATAAAAAGTTTCTCTGGAACATACGCAAGGCCGACGACCTACATCGAGTTGCAAGCCTGCAAACAAGGAAGAGATGAGTCGCTCCGCTCGTACATCCAGCGGTGGACGCTTCTCCGAAACACCATGGAACCTGTCTCAGAAGACCGGGTGATGGATGCTTTCATGCACGGCGTCGCTCGCCGCAACCTCCGCGAGGAATTTGGTAGGCTCCAGCCGAAGACCACGATCGAGCTCATGAAGATAGCCAACCAGTGGGCCGAGAGAGAGGACTACGTCCGCGACACCTCTCCAAAGAAGGAAGCCGAAACAAGTAACTGGTGGGACGGACGCCAGAAGAAGAAACAACGTTTCACCAATCTAGACACAATCGAGCTAGTAGCGGCGGGATATCAAACCCCCCGTGATGACACACGAGACAACAGTCGCCAGTATGATCAGGGTCGACAGTCCAGCTCGGGGCAGTACAACCGCAGCAGCGGCAGCATCAGCCACAATGATGGAAGCCAGAAGCGCGAGTGGAAGCGTGCGCTGACCCCAACCGAAGAACTAATGCAACATTGCAAGCATCACTCGTTCCGCAACCCGGACACAGGCAAGTGGGGTGCCAACCACCTGCTGAAGGATTGCCGCAAAGCACACAAAATTTACCAGGCTATGCAACAAATCATCACTCCCGTGCAAGCACTGCCGGCAGCTCTACAGCTCGCTATTCAGGCAGCACCCGAAAAACAACAACACAACACAAGAGGCTGGGACCTTCCCCCAGCAGCAGCCGCAACATGAAGTCCAGACGGCGGCGCACGACGCATACCCGACTGCGCGAGGACAGCTCAACATGATCCAAAAAGGACGCCCTTCGAACAGGGCCCAGAAGCTCATCACCCGCCAAGTACTCCAGGCTACCACCAGCCCGCGCGCAGTACCAGACTACCTGAGAGGGTCAGAGACACCAATCACATTCTCCAGGGCAGACCACCCGCCCGAGGTGCCTTGACCCGGTCACGCCGCTCTGGTTATTGAAGCCCTAATTGGCGACTACAGCCTGAAGAAAGTATTCATGGACGGAGGCAGCGGCATCAACATCATATTCGCCGACACTCTGAGAAGAATGAACAAGTCGACGGAGAAGTTGCCGGAGTCGCAGACTACCTTCCACGGCATAGTACCAGGGCAAGCAATCACGCCCATGGGAACAATCACACTCGACGTCATCCTCGGCACACCCGAGTACTTCAGGAAAGAGTCGATTGACTTCGAGGTCGTCGACTGGAAGTCGCAATACCACGCCATACTCGGGCGCCCAACTTTTGCCAGGTTCATGGCAGTGCCTCATTATGCTTACCTGATGATCAAGTTGCCTGGACCCAAAGGGGTAATCACTGTGCACGGCGACTTCGACCGCTCTAACAGCTGCGACCGCGAGTTCAGCAGGATCTCTGAGTTCTTCGGGGTCGAAGAGCACTTCAAGGCCATATCAGCCGACAACGACAACACCATCTTTCCACCCCGCAAGAAGCCAGCCAAAGATGCCGCCTTCAACACAAATGATGACACCGTAACCCACCAAGTCCATCCGACTGACGGCAGCAAGACGGTCAAAGTATCATCAAGCTTGACCCCTGCATAGGATAGCGCGCTCGTCGAGTTTCTACGTGAGAACTGGAAATCTTTGCATGGCAACCCTCTGACATGCCAGGAATACCCAGGAATCTCGCGAGCACTCTTTAAAAGTCCACAAGGACGCCAGACCAGTCAAACAAGCCATGCGACGCTTTTCAGGACCCAAACGGGATGCGATCACCATGGAGATCGACCGACTGCTGAACGCCAAGTTCATCCGAGAAATCAAAGACTCGGACTGGGTCGCCAACCCTGTCCTGGTGGAAAAGAAGAAGACGAAGAAACTGCGCATGTGCATAGACTTTACCGCAGTCAACAAGTGTTGTCCAAAGGATCACTTCCCGCTCCCGCGGATAGACCAGATCATCGACTCGATAGCAGGCTGTGAGCGTCTGTCTTTCCTGGACGCCTACTCAAGTTACCAGCAGATCATGCTGAAAGTCGAAGATGAAGAAAAAACGGCGTTCATCACACCCGACGGTGTCTTTTGCTACCAGACGATGCCCTTCGGGTTGAAGAACACTGGCGCCACATATCAGCGCACCATGCAAGCATGCCTCAAAGGGCTCATCGGGCAAATTGTCCAAGTCTATGTCGATGACATCGTCGTCACGACCTGGAAAGAAGACACCCTAGTCGACGACCTCCGCAAGGTCTTCACGGCACTCGACGCATATCAGATCAAGCTCAACACAGAAAAATGCGTGTTCGGCGTGCCAGCTGTCGGGGGGCTGCCCCCCGGGTAGGGCAGATCCCGGAGTAGTTCAGCAGTGTGCCAACAGTGCTTGACCTTTGGCGACAGCAAGGGCCACCCCCTAGTGTGCTGAAGGGGCAACTTGACCCTTGAGTGCCGGTAGAGTGCAAGGTGCCTCCTGGCAGGCGCAAGGGTCAGCTCGGGCGGCTATAAATAGACACCCCGAGCCCTCACAATAGCAGCACAAGCATCAGCGGGTGGTTCCTCTAAGAACTAGCTTCTCGAAGATGTCTTTGCTGGTAGGCTAAGACATCTTCGGGAGGCTAGGCCTAGAGATACTCATCCTGAGACGAACTCGGGTACATCCGGAAAGGATCTCGGATCTTGAGCTCCGAGGAGACTCCCGGAAGGAGAAGTACTCGGTCTTACCGGATAGGAAATCCGGGTAAGTGCTAACCGGAACACTTATCTCGGTCCTGGACTTGTGCAGGAAGGACTCGCAAGGTCAAGCAAGAAGATAACCGGCATGAGGGATCCCGGTAGGCCGTCAACGGTGTGTAGCAAGCTTTCCCGCCTGATGCGGGGAGAAGTACCATTCCGTCTGACACGGAGGGATGGTCACCTCCCGCCTGACACGGAAGCATGATCACCTCCTGCTTGACACGGAAGCATGGTCACCTCCCGCCTGACACGGGAGCGCGTCAGGCGGTACGACAAGACACGACGTGCCTAGCCCGGCAATACGGAAAAGGCTATCCGGGATGGGCAAAGACATGTCTTGTCTCTGACAGGGGGACAATGATGTTCCAGGACGTCGCCTGCTATCCTTGCCGGGATGATGACGAAGGGGCTACGCCGGATAGCGCGGCGAGTAGGTCGCACTAGCCGGTGACGACATACCGGTTAGGCCTGTCCGGTGGGGCCAAGCCGGTTTAGGGTTTCCGGCCCTCCTGGCTGGAACTCTATAAAAGGTGCCATAACTGCTTCTGTGGGAGAGAGACCAACTTGGGAGCCAAAGCTATAGTCGCATTTACTCCTAGAGCATTTACTTCTTCTTACCTTGAGCTCATCTAGTTCCTTGTGTTCTTCACTTCAAGAGATCTAAGAGCAAGTTGTAATCCTTGTACCACACTTATATAGAGAGGGAAGGCAGGAGTAGGGGTGTTACCTCCTCACGAGGGCCCTGAACCTGGGTATATCGTGTGTGTGTTGTGTGCCTTCGTGCATTTATTCTTGTTTATTAGATCTTCTCCCTCGCGCTTTGATCTTGTTTCTCGTTCTTGGGAGATCTCAGTTACACCGGGATCCTCCCCGTGTGAGCTCTTCAGCTCGCTATCCCTCCCCGGATCCACCAACGTCCATCGGCCCCACACATTAGCCATCCTATGGCATCTGCCGTGACTCCACCACGACAGTTGGCGCCCACCGTGGGGCTGACAGAGGCGTTGGCTGGGGTACACATCCGGACGGGCTCCCCCGTTCACTTCGACATTCGGGTTCTCTCTGGCCTTGTCGTAAGACTGGGTGAGATGGACTTTGTCAGCGACAACGCAGGGTGCTTCCGGAACAGACCCTTTCCGGTGAACGGATGCCTCATTGACTTTGGTGGCTTCACCACCTACGTCGCCACCGAAGTTATCTGCAGCTATCCGGACGTGGTCCTGGAAGCTGAGGATCCTCCCATGCTCTGCGCTACTCGGGGTCTACGTGCCGGTCGCTCCCCGAGTCGGTAATGATGGTCGGGGCAACCGAGGAGGAGTACCAGGACGCTGACGGCAATGCCGGAAGCGGCCACATTCGTTTGGCCAAACCTCCTCAGGAAAGAGATGCGGCTCGAGACGGCGATCCATGCCGTCCCAGCCACGTCGTCGCCCGGATCCCCTCTCGGGTCTGGTGGCCAAGTTGGCTGTCCCTGTGACTGCTGAAGCGGACACCCAAGCCACTTTGGCTGACTTGGAGGAACAGCGTAGGTTGCTACTCGCCGAAGCGCAGGAGATCGCCGAGATCCGGCGTGAGCTCAATGCTAGCCTCCGGGAGTACAATGCAGCTCACGGATTCCTTAAGATAGACTCCCGGGACAAGCGCATTGCGGAGCTGCGCAAAAAGGGCAGAATGGTGAATGATGAGTTGGCGGGTGGAGCCGCGACCAGTCACACGGGTAGCCTGATCTCGGCGGGGAGACCGGTGTACAGCTCGCCGGCGAAAACTCTTAGGGCTGCCGAAGCCGCCATGGCCGAGTTGGCAGGGTTATCCGGTGAGGCTCTGCGCAAGCAGCAGGAGCGGGTGAATGAGTTGGTCGTCGAGGCCAACCGGCAGAATCAGGCCTTCAAGAAAAAGAACCCTGGGGCGGGATCCCAAGTGCACTCAGCTAGGCCCAATAGCCAGAAATCGGACGGAGAGGCGTCCTCCCCGCATCCGAGAAGAAGCTAGAGCAAGAGCAAGAGCCGGAGCCGAAGTCGGGGCTCCGGAAAAAACAAGCAGTTGCAGGCATATGACCCGGCCTTTGCCGGCATCCAGCAAGTCGGACAACATAACTCGGGGCAGGCAGAAAGTACCCGTGATGGTGGCAACCTGGGTGTAGGAAACAATAACCCGGCTAGCCGTGGTAATCCACCCCGGAACCCCCCTCATGTTCAGGAAAACCCGCGAAGGGAGGCCGCCTCTGTCCCGCAGCAAGCTGTGATTCCGGTACAAGACAGGCTCAACGATGGCAACTCAAGATTGCAGCAGCTCGGGTACCAGCCCAATGAGAATCCTTTGGGATCTCGGGTAGGAACCAGACAGCTGGATCCGGCAGATGCCAGATTCTGGCTCGACCGGATCCACCAGTCCGAGCTAGTGGAAGAGCAAGGACCTCCGGGACCTGCCTGCTTTGGACCCCGGATCATGCGGGAGCCGTCTGTCCGGAATTTTCAGCTCAACCGAGGTGCTAAGACCTATGACGACAGCAAGAAGCCGGAGGACTGGTTAACCGACTATGTAACTGCAGTAAGCATAGCCGGTGGAAACAAACGCTGGGCGGTACGTTATGTACCGCAGATGTTGGAAGGACCTGCCAGAATCTGGTTGAACAACTTGAGAACTCGCAGCATAGACTGTTGGTTGGATTTCGAGGAGGCATTTATCAGCAACTTCACCAGCACCTACAAAAGGCCAAACATGCCTCAACAGCTCGCCATCTGTAGGCAAAGGAGCAACGAGACTGATCGGGAATACCTTACCCGGTGGAGCAATATTCGCAACTCTTGCGAAGGGGTGGTAGAGGCACATGCTATATCCTGGTTTGCGCAAGGATGTCGGCATGGCTCAATGCTTTGGCAGAAGTTGCAAAGGAAGATGCCGGCAACCTTGGCAGAGACCATGCGCATCGCCGATACCTACACGCTTGGAGATCCCATGCAACCCCTGGTGGAAGTCGGTGACTCCAACAGGAGGAATGCGGGACCTCAGCGCTCGGGATCGAGCAGAAGTCATGATCGCCAGGATTTTGGCCAGAAGAGAAATCAGCCTGAGTACCATCATGCCGCGCAGCATGTCGCAGCAGTGACCCGGGATCAAGAAGATGCCGGCAACAGTCAGCGTCAGAAGACAAGTGGCCCGGCTTGGGGTCAGAGCCAGGAAGTGCAAAAAACTTGGGTGGAACAGAAGAAGCCCCTGACATATGAGGAGATGCTGAACAAGCCATGCTGCTACCATACCCTGGAGGCCAACAAGCCGGCGAACCACTCTACTCGGCAGGGCAGCTGGTATCAACGCACATTGCAGGAGGGCAACTCGGGAGCTGTTCGGCCGGGTGCTCCGGCATCTCGACCCAACATTTCGAGACCTCCTCCTCCGACGTCGGGAGCCAACGCGGTCCGGATCAGTCAACCTCAGCGAGGACCCCCACCTCGGCCGGTGAACGTGGTGCACACCCAGAACGACAATGGTGCAGGCCCCATTAATCAAGCCGGACATATGCAGGGCAACTACCGGGAGGCACATCAAAGCTATGTGGTCTTCGTGACCGAGCCCACTGACCGGAAGAGTGTGCGACAACGTGCCCTGGAGGTGAACGCTGTGATCCCGGCGGTGCCCAAATTCTTGCACTGGTCCGAGATGGAGATCACGTGGAGCCGGAAGGATCATCCCAGAGTTATGCCTAAGCCGGGGGCGTATGCCTTGGTCGTGGACCCAACCTTTGTCGGACCAAGCCTCAATGTCCGCTTCAGTCGGGTTCTGATTGATAATGGCAGCGCCATTAACATCATGTACAAGGATACGATGCTGAAGCTGGGTGTGTCCATGAACACCTTGTTACCCACCGAGACGACCTTCCACGGCATTGTGCCCGGAGTCTCTTGCTCACCCATGGGTAAAATCTGGGTTGAGGTGTTATTCGGAACCCGGGAGAACTGCCGAACTGAGAGCTTGGAATTCGAGGTCGTGGACCTCGAAAGCCCATATCACGCACTAATCGGCAGGCCGGCCCTGGCCAAGTTCATGATGTCAACTCACATGGGCTACCTGAAGATGAAGATGCCGGGACCTAACGGCGTAATCACCATCTCGGGAGACCACAAGCGCTCCATGGAGTGTGCCTCGACCGGCTCGTGCTTAGCTGAGTCCCTGGTGATCGCGGAAGAAAAGAAGAGGATCCAGCAGGTGGTGGCGATGGCCAAGACCTCCCAACTCGGAATGTCCGGGATGGTGAACCCGGAACAGGGTGCATCATTCCAGCCCCCTAAGGAGACGAAGAAGGTGGGTGTGGACCCCAGCAACCCGGAGCGCCAAGTTATCATTGGCAGCAACCTGGACAGCAAATAGGAAGGCGAGCTAGTCGACTTCCTCCGTGAGAATCGGGATGCTTTTGCGTGGTCGAGTGACGATCTGCAAGGTGTTCCGAGGGAGTTGGCTGAGCACTCTCTGTTTGTTAGACCGGATGCGAAGCCGGTGAAGCAACCGACTAGGCGCCTCTCGGATGAAAGAAGAGCTGCCGTCATGGAGCATCTTGCTATACTGCTGGCCGCCGGATTCATAATGGAAGTGCTGCACCCGGATTGGATATCAAATCCGGTCCTAGTAGAGAAGAAGAAGGATGATCCCCTCCTGCTTAAGGTGTGGCGCATGTGCATCGACTTCACCAACCTCAACAAAGCATGCCCGAAGGACCCCTTTCCACTGCCCCGGATAGATCAAGTAATAGATTCCACTGCCGGGAGTGAGCTTTTAACTTTTTTAGATGCCTATTCTGGTTTTCACCAGATACCTTTGAATCCGGATGATCAATTGAAAACTGCTTTTATTACCCCTTATGGGGCTTATTGCTATCGTGTCATGACTTTCGGTTTGAGAAATGCTGGTGCTACATACCAAAGGTGCATGCAAAAGTGTTTGCACGACCAGATAGGCCGGAATGCCAAAGTCTATGTCGATGACATAGTCATAAAAATGAAAGAAAAAGCCTCATTGATCGATGATCTGAGGGAGACATTTAAAAACTTAAGAAGATTCCGGATGAAGTTGAACCCGGATAAGTGCACATTCGGTGTTCCGGCAGGAAAGTTACTCGGTTTCCTCATCTCAAGCCGGGGGATTGAAGTCAACCCGGGGAAGATATGTGCTTTCAACAGCACCCGTGTTGGCATCCCCGTTACCCAAGGAGCCTATGCTGCTGTATATTGCTGCCACCAACCGAGTAGTCAGCGTAGCAATTGTGGTAGAGAGGGAAGAAGGGGGCAAACTGATACAAAGACCGGTGTATTACCTCAGTGAGGTGATCTCGGAATCCAAGCAGAACTACCCCCACTACCAGAAGATGGCGTATGGAGTATACATGGCAGTGTCCAAACTCAAGCACTACTTTCAAGAGCACCCAATCACAGTGGTGTGCGAGGCTCCTCTGGCCGAGATCATCGGTTGCAAGGACGCTAGCGGCCGGGTAGCCAAATGGGCCATCCAGTTGTCTCCGTACGCTCCGGCATACGAGAGACGAGATGCCATCAAGTCGCAGGCGCTGCCGGACTTTTTGGTAGACTGGGCCGAGATGCAATATGAACCTCCGATGCCGGATTACAATTTCTGGAGGATGCATTTCGATGGCTCCAAGGCTAAGATCGGGTTGGGTGCCGGAGTGGTCCTCACTTCACCAAAACAAGATGGGCTGAAGTATGTCCTGCAAATTCATTTCCGGGCATCTAACAATGTCGCTGAGTATGAGGCCTTGGTTCATGGACTGAATGTCGCCAGGGAGATCGGCATCCGCCGGATAGAATGTTTCGGCGATTCCGACCTCGTGGTGCAGCAGGTGTCGGGGAACTGGGATGCGCTGGATGCCAACATGGCCTTGTATCGGTTTCATGTGCAGAAAATATCCGGATTTTTCGAAGGATGCGAGTTCAAGCACATACCTAGAGGAGAAAACGAGGCGGCAGATGTAATGTCCAAGCTAGGATCATCTCGGGATGCCATCCCACCCGGGATCGCTCTTGAGCATTTGAGGAAGCCATCTATTCAGCCCTCACCCGAGTCGGATTCTATCTTCATCCCCAAGGAGCCTAGTTCGGATGCCGTACCCATGGAAGTAGATGTCGGGAGCATAACATCGAACCCGGGGACTGCACCACTGTGCTCAGAGAGGCAAAGAAAGATGATGATGGAGGTGATGTCGGCAGAGCCAATGGACATAGACGCTACCGTGTTCCCAGTTCGACCTATCCCGGGATGGGCACAACCCATTATGGCTTACATCTTGGAAGGAACTCTCCCGGAGAGTGAAGTGGAAGCCCGGCAGATAGTGCGGAGGTCAAAAGCATACACCGTCATCAATCAAGAGCTATATAAGAGGAGTGTCACCGAGGTACTCCAGAGGTGTGTGGAACCGGAAGAAGGACAAGAGATGCTGCTGGAAATACATCAAGGGGAATGTGGACATCATGCATCATCCCAGGCCCTGGTGGTGAAAGTGTTCCGGCATGGGTTCTACTGGCTCACTGTGTTACAGCAAGCAGAAGACATTGTCCGGAAATGTGGAGGATGCCAGAGGTTTGCTCACCGAATACATATGCCGGCATCAGCACTGAAGACAATCCCTATCACTTGGCCATTCGCGGTATGGTGTTTGGACATGGTCGGGCAGTTCAAACCGGCACGGGGCAATATGACACACATACTAGTCATGGTAGATAAATTCACCAAGTGGATAGAGGTCAAGCCAATCCGGAAGTGTGACAGACACACCGCAGTGCAGTTCCTGAAAGACATCATCTTGAGATACGGGTACCCACACAGCATCATCACGGATAATGGCACCAATTTTGCTGTGGGGGAATTCGCTCGATTTTGTGCTGAGAAGGGAATCCGGTTGGATGTAGCGTCAGTTGCACACCCGGAAAAAAACGAACAAGTTGAAAGAGCAAATGCTTTGGTCTTGGCCGGCATCAAAGCTCGCTTGATCGAACCACTGTTGAGAACTCCAGGATGCTGGATAGAGGAGTTACCGGCAGTATTATGGGGTCTCCGGACTACACCGAATAGATCTACCGGGTATACGCCATTCTTCATGGTGTATGGTGCCGAGGCAGTACTCCCGACCGACATACAGTATGATTCCCCGAGAGTGACAATGTTCACCGAGACCGAGGGAAAGGAGGCCCGAGAAAATGATGTTGATTTACTTGAAGAGGCAAGAGAATTGGCACTGTCTCGGTCTGCAATTTACCAGCAAAACCTCCGTCGCTATCATAGCCGGAAGGTGCACCCGAGAGTGTTCCGAGAAGGAGATCTTGTGCTTAGGCTCATCCAACGCACGGCCGGAATGCATAAGCTGTCACCTCCATGGGAGGGACCTTTAGTGATAAGCAGAGCATTGCACAATGACTCTTATTACCTTGTAGATGCACATGAGGCTAGGAAAGGTGTAATGGACAAATCCGGAGAGGAAACCAAGCGTCCATGGAATGTAGCCCTGCTTCGACCCTTTTACACGTAAAGGGCTCAGTGTATGATGTATTTCAGTTTTTATGTATTAATGAAAGTAAGGCACCCCGGGAGGAACCCGGGGACTGCCTCGTTGTGTGCCCATTTACTTTGTCCAGTTTGTTTGTTATTTCGTACCGGCATCCCGGGAAGGAACCCGGGGACTGCCTAGTACCTATTTTTTATGTTATCTGTATGCCGGGAAAGTTCCGAATTCGATTCTCAAAATCAGAGTAATGTATGTCATGTGAAATCATCTTGTGACTCGATTGACGAACGCCGAAATGGTAGTCAAGAGCAAAGAGAGTCAAATGTGGGAAACACGAAAATGGTCTCGGGGACTCGGAGCAGGAACTTATCCGGCATACCTGTTTTTACTAACCCAATTATTTTTTATGTCGGGAATTCGGTTAACTAGAACTCGAATATTCTTAAGTAATGTGTGCCGTGTATGGAGTTTTGTGACTCGACTGTCGAACGCCGAAATGGTAGACAAGAGCAGAAGTTGCCTAAGTACGGTAAACATGAAAAGGAACTCGGGGACTCGTGACAGAGTAAACCGACATAGCTTGTTCTAATAAATAACTTAGTACGAAACATAAATCTTAAAGTATATATTACATCTTGCACCCGGCATCCCGGGGATTTAACAGTTCTACTCTTGAGTATTTCTAAGGAGTAGGGGAAGCAGGCTTCTCGGTGGTGGCAGCAGCGGGAGCGGCGGTGGCGGTATCCTCAGCACCGGCAGCGGTACTCGGGGCATCTGGGCGCGCCTCGGCCTGAGAGGCCTCGGGTGGCGGAGGAGTTGAAGCATCCCGGGAAACCACGGTCTCGGTGGCGGCACCAGAAGCAGCGTCGTCCTCCTCCGGGATCTCAGCATCCACGTCATCGGTTGTACCGGTTTCGTCGTCATCCTCGTAATCTGACTCGGAGTCAGAAGTGACAAGGCTGGCGGCGATGCGGTGCGCCACTTCTTGTCGCCGCTGGACCTTAGCCGGATCGCTGCACCACGACGAGATGGTGCGCAGGCGTTGGACCACGTCAAGGTCGAGACCCTCGTACCAACTCAGCACGTGGCTCAAGACCTGATCGGCACCAGCCCGCGCACCGGAGCGCTTCCAAGCGTGGACACGCCTCCCGGCACCTCGGAGTGCACTCGCCAGTTCGCCGACCGAGAGCGTCGCGCTGACGCCCGGTCATAACGCACCGTGAACGTGAATCGCGGCGCTGAGCAACTCCGTCCCGATCGACCGGAGAGGCACTATCCGGGCCTTCAGGGCAGTGAGGTGATCCTCAATGTCCCAAGTGTCCGAGACAGGGCCCTTCCCGGCGCGCTTCTCCCGGCCGGCAGCAACCGCAAGAGCGGCAGCGTCGCGGGAGTGCTCGAATTCCCCTTTAAAAAGAAGAGCTGTCAAGCGGCTAGGTCATAAGGAGGGTAACAATAAAGAAAGAGAGCAAGGAAAAAAGGGGGATGTCGGTCAACTTACTGTTAAGATCCCGGTTCAATACGTTTACCTCAGAGAGCCAAGTATCGGCCTGTGACCGGAGAAGCGCCAGCCCGGTCTCGGCGAGATGCGCGCGCGCCTCAGATTGGTCCAAGGTCTCCCTCTGCTTCTTCGTCGCCTCCACGAAGCGCGTCTTCATGTCGGTCGCGGCAGATTTGGCCTTTTCAAGCTCCGCACTTAGCCGCGCAATCTCGGCCTGCGTGGTAGCAAGTGCAGCCTTCTGCTCCACCGAGATCTTGCGCGCGACATCCCGCTCCTCCCGGAGGCGCCCCTCGCACTTCTTGGACTGACCGAGATCAGCAAGAACCCGGTTGAAGATGCTGCCACGTTTCTTGCCGCACTCCTGAATTCAAGACAAAGAAAGGTAGGTCAATCTAGGGAAAGATCCCGGGGACTCGGGAGGTTCCGAGATCAATAACAATTAAAAGTTACTCGGTGGAAAGGAACTCGGGAACTCGGCTTCCGAGTCCTGAGATTTTCTCTAAGATTGGAGCCTAGTGGTCTGCTATTCGGTGGAATCTAGAGCACTAAGCACCAATCTCGGGGACTAGTAGAGATGGACCAATTTTTGAAAAAAAAAGTTACTCGGTGGAAAGGAACTCGGGGACTCGGCTTCCGAGTCCTGAGATTTTCTCTAAGATTGGAGCTTAGTAGTTTGCTATTCGGTGCAATCTAGAACACTAAGAACCAATCTCGGGGACTAGTGGGGAAGGAACAAGTATTTATTGGAGAAGGTAAAGGGAACAAACTTACCTCGGTCACCCGAGTAACGTCCAGCGCGGCCACCTGGAGAGCGTGTAGAGCTTGGGCGTTGCGGCTAGGGCCGGCAGCGTGCAAGTCCTCCACGATCTCGGAGGCATCAGCGGCAATCCAGGCTTGGTTGTATTCTTCAACAACGCGTATACCGGAGCCGCCAGGCGCGCGAGCAGCAACAGCCTCCCGGGATCCTGAAGGCATAAAGGAGCTTACGGTTGCTCGCAGCGTCCGCAAGGCAGCAGTGGGGATCTCGGCAGGAGGTGGCGGTAACGGTGAAAACTTACCCGTGCTTAGGGCCAAGTCTTGGGCCGAGGATGTCGGGGCAGCAGTAGGTTTGGCAGAGGTTGTTTTCTGCCCGGCGACCTTGGTGCGCGCTTTCCCGGCAGGGTGATCAGGTTGTCGGGAAGAGGCCGCGGGCTGTTTTACCGGGGCTGTCTTGCTCACGGCTTGCCGGGAGGGGCCACTTGGCACGACCTGCCGAAGAGGACTTATGATCTCCGCCTCAAGCCCAGGCACCCTGCACGGGCTCTCCGGAAGAAGGATGTCTTCCGATGCGGTCGTGGCCTGGACTGGAATCTCGTCGACCACGGGACGAGTATGCGGAGTCGCAGCGGCAGTCAGTGCGGCACCAGAAGCAGGAGGCTCGCTGGGTAGGGCAGAAGGACGAGGTGGAGAAGAAGCAGCCCGAGGCGGACTGGGAGTCCGGGATCCAGGAGGTCGAGAGGCAAAGGATGCCGGGAGGTCGAGTGCATCGCTGAAAAGAAATATATCAGTAAAGACTTCAGGAGAAGACAAAATCATGTAACATGAAGCAAAGAAAATTTACCCGGAATCAACGGTGGGAGGAACCCTCCTGCGGCGTGGAGGCTTCTCGGTCGTTTGTTTGTTCGGCTTGCTCTTCTTGGGGGGGTTGCCGGAAACATCGGCAGTGTTGGTATCGGGAGCCGCACGCTTTCGGGTCTCGGCGCGTTTTGTCACGGCCGTGGGTTTCGGAACCACTGCTGAAGCCCAGTTGAGGGGAAGAGCGTCAATCACATCGAGTATTTGACAGTCAATCTCATCCTCGTCATCTGAAGAAACGGAAATAGCCTCTGAGGTTGAAGGATTACCCGGGGCGGCAGCACGGACTAGAGGAACGGCAAGATGGTCCTCGCCGTCGGGATCCTCTCTCGGCATCTTAGCCGGTGCCGGGATGTTCGGCGCGAAGTTCCCGTTCGCGTGGATCGCGTCCTCCTCAGTTTGCCGCTCGAATAACTGCACGAATAAATCATTGCATGACAACCATGTCGGTCTCCAGCAAAACCCGGGTGCAAATGCAAGTTTGCGAAAGACAGACAGGAGCACCTGTTGTAGTGGTTTTTTCCGGGATCCCCCGATGACACCCCAAACATAGTCATCCTGCATCTTCGTTCGAGCGATAGCTCGAACGCGCCGGACGACCGCGGGACGGTCCAACCCAAAGATGCTGGTCCTGGTGGGATCTAGGTTCCCGTCCATATGGCACATCTTGTGCACTCGGGTTTGTAGGGGGCAGACGCGGCGAATAATGAAGCAGCGCAGGAGATCGTCGCAAGTCATCTTGTCAGTCAACACGCCGAGGACGCCGTGCATACATCTGACCTCCTCGCTATCTGGAAGCCGTTTCAAGAGGTTGAATTTGCGGGGAGGTCCAATGGCGAACTCCGGCAAATTTATAAAATCCGGGTTCGAGGATCCCGGACCATCTCCCGAAGTCTCCCGATTCTTCACATAGAAGAAACTGCGCTGCCACTTCCGGCAGGATTCTAGTCCCTTGACTATAGGAAATCCGGAGTCAGCGCGGGGATGATGGTGGCCGCTCCGCAGTCGACCAAGACTTTTTCTTTCTAATCCGGATTGGGGATGACTTGGCGGCGGAGGATGAAGTACTTGGCCCAGAGATCCAAGAATGGCCACACGCCGAGGTATGCTTCCGAGGAGGTGGTGAAGACCGAAAGCATCATGATGGCGTTAGCTGGGAGGTGATGGGGTTGGAGGCTGTAGGTGTCGAGGAAGTTGCGGAAGAAGGGACTAGGCGGAAGCCCAAACCCGCGCTCGAAATGCGTGAGGAATACAACGTATTCCCCGGGTTGGGGTTCCGGTTGAACCTCGCCCTCCGGGAGACGACTCTCAACTTCTGGCGGAATCCGGTGAGTCCGGTACAGCCAGTCGAGGTCCTCCTGCATGGTCTCGGACCCATCCCAGCACCCCCGAACACTTTCTTCAGCCATGTCGGAGAAATCCGCAGATGTATCCGGGCTACTCTGCAGGCGTAGCGGCAGTTAGTCGGAATTACTCTACCGGGAGCTAAGATACCGGATCACAAACTCCTAAAGACAACCGGGTTCCTGGCAACTAAGATCTACCGCGCGCTAGTAAATCGAAACTTAATCGATAAAAATACGCTCGGGCTAAACACAAATATGGCCTAGTGCGGGCAAGAGGCTAAGATGTATAGCGCATCTTCATCCCCGCCGCGTGAATCGTGCTCGCCGGCGGCGGCGCAGCCGCGCGTGCGTTATTGCACGACCGAGCGCGAGGTATCGTTCCCGTAAAAAAGTTGATCGGGCGAAGAGAAGAACTCACCGGAGAAAGCGAGGCCGGTGATGGGCAAGAAGGGCGCGAACCGATGGTGGAAGCGAAGGGCTCCGGCGACCAACGAGAGCGGCGGCGTTCGAGCTCCGGGAACGGCTACGGCGGCGTGCTCGAGACGACGGTGGCGGAAGTGTGAAGTTGAGGAAGAAGAAGAGATGACCGTTCCGGTCCCCTATTTATGGGGGGGGGGGGGGGGGGTTCCTGAGCGGTTTCCGAGTTTCCCGCCCACGATCTCTCCGATTGTGGGTGGGATCCATTCTGTGCAGCGCGGCACGTGGCGTCCACCGGAGCGCCCGATCCGGCCACACCGGGGGCCACACAGCCCCAACGGTTGGACTTCGGATCGGCTGCGGCTCCCGGCGCGCGAACCCGAGCGACGGCGTGCTCGGTCATAGGCACTCGAGTGCACTTCTGATTAGACAGGACCTCGGGTGGGACCCATCTCGCGATCTGGAATTCAATGCGGAGCCAACGGTCAAGATTCACTCAGGTGGCACTATCCGGTTACGAGCATCGCCTTCCGGTCGAAACGATCTCGGTATGAGGATCTCGGCAAAAACTAGTCTCGGCGTCTAGTCGGAGGACAGTTTCATATTTTTTGGGAAGATAGTTATTATTAAAGCTGATCCCGCACATCATCCGGGTCGCTGCACAGCACCAGCTTCGGGGACTAGTGTCGGGGGGCTGCCCCCCGGGTAGGGCAGATCCCGGAGTAGTTCAGCAGTGTGCCAACAGTGCTTGACCTTTGGCGACAGCAAGGGCCACCCCCTAGTGTGCTGAAGGGGCAACTTGACCCTTGAGTGCCGGTAGAGTGCAAGGTGCCTCCTGGCAGGCGCAAGGGTCAGCTCGGGCGGCTATAAATAGACACCCCGAGCCCTCACAATAGCAGCACAAGCATCAGCGGGTGGTTCCTCTAAGAACTAGCTTCTCGAAGATGTCTTTGCTGGTAGGCTAAGACATCTTCGGGAGGCTAGGCCTAGAGATACTCATCCTGAGACGAACTCGGGTACATCCGGAAAGGATCTCGGATCTTGGGATCCGAGGAGACTCCCGGAAGGAGAAGTACTCGGTCTTACCGGATGGCAATCCGGGTAAGTGCTAACCGGAACACTTATCTCGGTCCTGGACTTGTGCAGGAAGGACTCGCAAGGTCGAGCAAGAAGATAACCGGCATGAGGGATCCCGGTAGGACGTCAACGGTCTGTAGCAAGCTTTCCCGCCTGATGCCGGGAGAAGTACCATTCCGTCTGACACGGAGGGATGGTCACCTCCCGCCTGACACGGAAGCATGGTCACCTCCCGCCTGACACGGAAGCATGGTCACCTCCCGCCTGACACGGGAGCGCGTCAGGCGGTACAACAACGGTACGACAAGAGACGACGTGCCTAGCCCGGCAATCCGGAAAAGGCTATCCGGGATGGGCAAAGACATGTCTTGTCTCTGACAGAGGGACAATGATGTTCCAGGATGGCGCCTGATGTCCTTGCCGGGATGATAACGAAGGGGCTAGGCCGGATAGCGCGGCGAGTAGGTCGCACTAGCCGGTGACGACATACCGGTTAGGCCTGTCCGGTGGGGCCAAGCCAGTTTAGGGTTTCCGGCCCTCCTGGCTGGAACTCTATAAAAGGCGCCATAACTGCTTCTGTGGGAGAGAGACCAACTTGGGAGCCAAAGCTATAGTCGCATTTACTCCTAGAGCATTTACTTCTTCTTACCTTGAGCTCATCTAGTTCCTTGTGTTCTTCACTTCAAGAGATCTAAGAGCAAGTTGTAATCCTTGTACCACACTTATATAGAGAGGGAAGGCAGGAGTAGGGGTGTTACCTCCTCACGAGGGCCCTGAACCTGGGTATATCGTGTGTGTGTTGTGTGCCTTTGTGCATTTATTCTTGTTTATTAGATCTTCTCCCTCGCGCTTTGATCTTGTTTCTCGTTCTTGGGAGATCTCGGTTACACCGGGATCCTTCCCAAGTGAGCTCTTCAGCTCGCTATCCCTCCCCGGATCCACCAACGTCCATCGGCCCCACACATTAGCCATCCTATGGCATCTGCCGTGTAACATCCCAAATTTTGCAAAAATTTAAAACTTGCAATTAAGCATCATGCATCATTGAGCATAAGAATACCTCACAAAAATATTAAATAAAACTTCAAATCTAAATATAAATAATCTACACATTCCATAAATTGTTTATTTAAAACTCCATTAATAAATAAAATTTTACCAATTTATATATGGGCAAGAATGATGTTAAAAAGTTCCATTTTCAATAACCTTTCCAAAACATATTTTTATGAATTTTTCTGAAATGTTTTGAATAGATTTAAAAATCATTTTTGAAATCAGTAATTAAAAACAGAAAAGGGTTTTAAATAAAAATATTCGAATTTCGGAGCGAGTGGGCCGTGGCCCGTATCTATCTGCCGCGCGCGCGTAGCCGAGCAGCCCGCCAGCGGCCCAGCGCCCCGCGCGCTCGCTCGCAGTCGCTGACAGGTGGGACCCACCTGTCATCTCCCCCGCGGAGCCGTTCGTCCCCAAATCACGCCCACGTCTCCGACCGAAACACCCGATTTGATTTCGTTTGAATACGGCGAATTACTGCTCCATTTACCTCGCGGTTTTCCCCTACTAAAAGCCCCCGAGCTCCTCCGTGTTTTGCCCCAAACCACTCCTCCAAAGAGCCCCTGGGCTGGCCGCTAGAGACCCCGCTCTTCCGCCGTCGCCGTCGGTGAGAACCTCGCCGTGCGCGCAACCCTAACCACCCCGTGCCGTATCGTTGCTTCCTCTCGCTTTAACTTTTCCTTGAGGAGCTTCCTGACACGGTTTTGAACTTCTTCCCGCAGCGCAACGCCGTTTCCGTGCTCGCCCGAGGAGAACCGCCGCCTCGTGCTACTCCGGCGAGCGATTACGCGAGGAGGAATTCACGCCGGAGACCGCCACCTCGCCACCGTCCCCGCATCGACCTTCTCCACGTTTCGGTAAGAACCATCCATCCCGTAGGTCCCTAGGATGCGAGCGCGTGCAATGCCGACCGTGGCGCCGCCGCGGTCGGGAGTTTTTCCGGCGAACCGCGCCGCCCGCGCGTGGTCTCCGTTTTCGGACCGTTGGATCTAGATCCAACGGATCTAGATCTATTTAATCCCGAGCGCTCGTTATAAAGGAGATCGGACGGCCCACGCTGCTGATCCGCGCCGAAGCGGTATCGACCAATAGGATTGCGCCACGTAGCCCAGTTAATTTCTATTTCGCAGGAAATTTTATAAATAAAACAGAAAATAGATAAAACTTGCAAAATTCATAACTTTTGATCTGTAAGTCCAAATTTAATAAACTTTATGTCATTGGAAAGCTCTGTTCATGTAGTTTAATTCTACATCATTTGTTTTCCCCTTTGACAAATTATAAATTGAATAATTATCAGAGGAGTATTTCGGCCATTAAAATAATAACTTAAATAATAAAAATTATTTAGAAATAAATGTAATTGTTTTAAGATTGTTTAATTTTCCTCTGTCCAGCAATATTAATAAATGTCCAAATTAAAGATGTCATAAAAATAATAAAAGTTGTAATTATGGAAATCAAAGTTTTACTATATCATTTCAAATTACTTAATAAATAAAATAAGAAATACCTAGACACTATAATTCATTTATTAATGACAGAAAATAAGAATTATTAATAAGTGTGTCTAATCATCATAGCATATCATTCATGCATACATGATTTTTTTTAGTGCTGTGATGATATGGTGTTGGTATTTATGTATTCATTCTTTGTGCTAGATTGTGAAGAAGAGGAAGGACTTGCTTGTGATTGTTATTCCTGCTGTGCTTGTTCCTCCTGTTACCAAGGCAAGTGACATTCATACAATATCCCATATTTTCTATATGCATAAGTAGTATGTTTTGAGTAGTGTGCATGATAGGGATTTTTGATTTATTTTATTAATGCTAAGTTAGTTGGTATTTTGCAAATATCCTAGTAGTATGTAGCCACCTTTTTTCCCTAAGCAGCCATGAAAAGATTTTATTAGTTGCTTAGCCATGCTATAAAAATGTTGCCATGTTATGGAAATGCTTCTAAGTGTTAAAATCTAAAATGCACTTCTGGGTGGAATTGGTTGTTATGGTTTATGTTGAGTGGCTTTTGGACTATGCTTGTGGTTGTCATCGCCTAGGATGAATGTCTATTCTACTTAGGGCCATGAGTATGGTGGTTGTTACCCAGAAGTACACTTGTGGACGGCCACCCAGGAATGAAGAGATTACCAAGTCCCTCCAAGTTTAGAAGCTTCCCGTGCAACCTTTTGACAATGGGCTCTGTCTAGAATGAATAAGTTGTGGGAGTGCAACCTGTCGGCTTGACAAGCAGATGTAGAGTTGATAGGTGGAACGGGTCTTGCTAGTATGGTTGCATTCTTCTTCTGAAAGTTCTTGTCTCAATTCTCTCCTTTCCATAATACACTCCGCGTGTATAGGATTTCTCGGACAAATTGAGTCTAAAGGTGAAAGTGCACAACCTCTGCAGAGTCGACAATCTGAGTTCTCAGCCGTGTCCCCGGATATGGACTACTTCGAGCAACTGGACAAGGATGGGCAGAAGAATCTCAACACTTTTTTCATAAAGTAAAATTTGACTAAGGAATGAATTGTTGGTGCACTTGGGCTTTGTCCCACGGTGCCAAGTCTTCGAGAAATAAAAGTGTTTTACAAAATGATAGGAGAAAACTTGCTTTCTGCAAATAGCCTTCAACTCCACCAAGCCAAATATGCATATAGATGTTAGACTTGCCAGTATATTTATCCACCATAGTCACTTGCCAATACATCATTGTATTGACCTCCTTCGGGGGCTGCATATTCCAATGTGCAGGAATTTCTGATGTTGAATGATTGGCTCGAGTCTACACCCAACATGACTGCCTGTGGCGCATGCTTGAAGATGAGGCTCAATGTTACTTTTGCTTTCGCTTTGAACTCTGAACTTTAGCTAGCCTTCATGGCTATGCAATTTGTAATAAAGCCATTTTGGCTATTATTTTTGGATCTCGTTGTAGTAATTTAATACTTATGCAATGATACTTTATATTTTGTACTGTGGTGCTGGCAGTGATCCAGGGACTAGCACATAACACAGGTGTTCCAACTTTAATAAAAGTTGGGGTGCTACAAAATGGTATCAGAACAAAGTGTTGCCTGTAGGTTCGAGCCCCTAGGATTGGTTAAGCCCCTTTTGGTCATAATGTTACCATCTTGAAGTATGTTGGATTCTAACGGCATGGTGGGATGAAGCGGCCCGGGACAAACTTTACATGTCCACGTACATGAGACCTGTTCCACAATATAAGTGGCTGGCCGGGTGTCTATCTCTCTCACTATAGTGAAAAATCCAATTTACGAAGAGTTGTTAATATATGTTGATCACCTTAGGATTTTGACTTAGTTTTCCCCCTAAAAGTAATAATACGCTCCATAACCAGTACTTCCTTATCTTATGCAATTCTTGTTCTAATTTCCCTTCCTTCCTACTTAAAGGATGACGAGCTTTCACTTCACCACTGCGGAGGACTTCGAGAACACCCGTTTTGGCTGTTACCTCCTCGACATCGGCGAGAAGATAGGGTTACCACTACCCCAAATAAAGGGCTTCATTCTGAAGAAGTTTAACAAAGAGGGTTGCTGGGGAATAAAAGCAACACAACCAGGACGTGGAGAGGAGCCCCCACTAGAGATCAAAATGGTTAGTGACTCCAAAGACAAAGGGCTCAATCTAGTCATGCAAGATTTGATTGGGCGCCTCTGCGGACGCTACAGCCTAGAGTTGAGGGGTCACTATTCCATTTTCTTTGGAAGAAGAAACGAAGATGGAGAACCTTACCTGTATGATGTCGGAGAAAGAGGCAAGGCAAAACCCCTTAGCCTTTATTTCCAGGAGCTGGAAATCCTTGTCACCGAACTATATGAAGATCGACGCACCGAGCTCCTGAAGAACGATGAGTTATGTGCCTTACTTAAGGAGAACGAAGACAAGGTGAAGGTTCAGGAGGAAGTAACTAAGGCACAGGAAGAGAGATTCGCTGCACAAGAGGAGAAGTACAGGAGACAAGAGAAAAGAGTTCAAGAGAAGAACAAGATCATCAGGGAACAAAAGGCAGAACTCGAGAGCAATGAAGTCGAGTTCGAGGCTGATAGTGACTTGATAAAAAGGCTTCGTACTGAGAAGAGAGAGCTGCAAGCAAAGAATCTTGCTCTGGAGAAAGAAGTAAAGGAACTCAAGGATGTACTCGCCAATGAAGGAATCGAGATACAGGAAATTGAAGAGGAGGAAGAGGATATGGTCGAGTAGTTAGTTAGTGAGACTACCATTCATCATACACCACAATGTCTTGATCTTGTATTGACCTACCAACTTGTGGTAAGGCAGTACCTTCCCTTGTATCTTCGGAACCTCGCGAGTAGTTTTCCAAACTTTCATATCGTTTTCCTAAAACCAAAGGTTTTGAACTATTTACTGATTGTTTTATGAGTGGTGTGTTGATTGATGGTGTGCTTGACTGGTTTGTTTTGTGCATGGGAAAGGTTTCTCCTTATAGATCTATCTATCTTTTACTCATCCATGCAAAAACCCCACAGATGCCTCCACGTCGTGATCCCGACAACAGCGAAACTATGCAACAGCTGATGGCAGCTCAAGCCCAACTGATGACCATGATGACCCAGTTCATTGCAGCAACCAACAACAACAACAACAACAATAACAACCATCCACCACCACCCCCACCTCCGGTGGACAGACTTGCAAGATTTCTCAGGCTTATACCTAATAAGTTCTCCTCTGCTACTGAACCCATAGTGGCGGATGACTGGCTCCGTTCCGTCAACAAGGACTTAGTAACCTGTGAGTGTTCTGAGGCAGAAAAGGTGAGGTTCACTGCTCACCTATTGGAAGGACCTGCTGCCATGTGGTGGGAAACCTATCAAGTGACCCATCCCTTGGATGGCATGACTTGGGATGCGTTCAAGGATGGTTTCCGCAATGCTCACATCTCCTCTGGCATAATGAACCTGAAGGAGGAGTTTCGTAGCTTGAGACAGGGAGGTAGAACTCTGAAGGAGTATATAGATGACTTCTGTACGCTATCAAGGTACGCACCAGAAGACATCGACACTGATGCAAAAAGGAAGGACAAATTCCTAAATGGACTTCGGGGAGAATTAAAGATACCTCTGTCTGTGGCATATGCTCCTAACTATCAGATTCTGCTAGATCAGGCAATCACCCTGGACAATAACATCAGAAAAGAAGAGAATAGGAAGAGGAAGTTTGGTACAAGTAAGGGTAACACTGAAGTGGCTCACAAGAAACCACACACCTCAGAAGTCAGTGGCCATAAACCCTGGAACTACTCCCACAATGGTAGTAGCCAAAAGTATCATGGCCATAACCACAATGGAGGGTATAAAGGAAATAATGGTGGATTCAAGGGAAACCATCACCATGGCCATAATCATGGAAATGGAAATCCTCGTCCTAACACTGAGGGGAAGAAGGACCTTTCTAATGTGACTTGCTTCAAGTGCAAGAAGACGAAACACTATGCTACTGATTGCCCAGAAAGAAAGGCCGATGAAAATGCTAAGCCCAATCCTTTCCAGAAGGGACAAGTAAATCACCTCAACGTGGAAGAAGTTCATGATGAACCTGACGCTGTGATTGGTAAGTTCCTGCTAAATTCTTTTCCAGCATTGGTCTTATTTGATACTGGAGCATCGCATTCATTCATATCAAGAGCTTTTGTAAACAAACATGGGCTAGCCGAGGAAAGCTTAGGAAAACCTATTAGAGTGAGTTCACCTGGGGGTGAGATGATAGTAAATTCAGGCTGTAGGCAGTTAGAATTAAGGATTGGAAAATATCTTTTTCCAGCAGACTTAGTCATCCTAGAAACCCAAGGTTTGGATGTTATTATCGGAATGGATTGGATGACCCGTTTTGAAGGAATCATAGACTGTGCAAACAGAGCTATCACCCTCACCACCCCAGAAAAACAAAAGATTAAATTCAGATCAACTTTCGAACTTAAGAAAGTTAGGCTAAATTCTCTTAAGGGGGTTAGCCTTGGTGATGTGCTGATTGTCCAAGAGTACCCAGATGTATTCCCAGAAGAATTACCGGGAATGCCGCCTGATAGAGATGTGGAATTTCTCATTGAACTAAAACCGGGTATCGGACCAATAGCCAAGAGACCTTACCCAATGGCCGTCGATTAACTAAAAGAACTCAAGAAGCAACTGGAGGAACACCTTTTGAAAGGATTTATCCGTCCAAGTTCTTCGCCCTGGGGAGCGCCAGTTCTTTTTGTCAAAAAGAAGGATCAAACCCAGAGATTAGTCACGGACTACAGAGATATAAATGAACACACCATCAAGAACAAGTATCCGTTACCCAAGATAAATGAATTATTTGATCAATTGAAAGGTGCATGTGTGTTTTCCAAGATCGATCTTCGATCAGGATATCTCCAAATGAAAGTTAGAGAGATGGATATACCAAAAACAGCGTTTGTTACAAGATATGGCTCTTATGAGTATACAGTAATGCCATTTGGATTAACCAATGCTCCAGCTTATTTCATGAATATGATGAATAAAGTGTTCATGGATTTTCTGGACAAGTTCGTGGTAGTGTTCATAGATGACATTCTGATCTACTCCGAGAGTCACAAAGATCATGAAGAGCATTTGCGCCTAGTATTACAGAGACTACGTGAACATAAGTTATATGCCAAATTCAGCAAGTGTGAATTTTGGTTGGAACAAGTCGCATTTCTAGGACACATAGTATCCAAGGAGGGTATAGCAGTGGATCCTGAAAAGGTCTCAGCTGTAACCAATTGGGAACCACCAAAGAATGTTGGAGAATTACGAAGTTTTCTTGGTCTAGCAGGATACTATCGAAGGTTTATAGAAAACTTTTCCAAAATTGCCAAGGCACTGACAGAATTATTAAAGAAGGAGAAGAAATTTGAATGGACTGACGCGTGCGAAGCCAGTTTTCAGGAATTAAAGAAACGACTAGTTTCAGCCCCAGTCCTGTGTTTACCTGATTTAGAGAAAGAATTCCAAGTATACTGTGATGCTTCACGCCAAGGCCTGGGAAGTGTGCTGATGCAAGAAGGCAGAGTGGCGTCTTATGCCTCTAGACAGCTCAAGAAACATGAAACAAATTACCCCACTCATGATCTCGAGTTAGCCTCAGTAGTACATGCCCTAAAAACTTGGAGACCCTACCTAATGGGTAAAAGATGTGAAGTGTTCACTGACCACAAAAGTTTGAAGTATATTTTCACACATAAAGAATTGAACATGAGGCAGAGAAGATGGTTAGAACTTATCAAGGATTATGACCTAAGTCTTCAATATCATCCTGGAAAGTCTAATGTAGTAGCTGATGCCCTGAGTCGTAAGGTTTACTTGAATGGCCTCACGGCAGGAGAAATACCTAAGGATTTATGCAAGGCATTCAAGGACCTCCGATTGGAAGTGGTACCAGAAGGTTTTGTAGCTTCGTTGGTAGTACAACCAAATTTGATGGACAACATACGTGAAGCTCAGAAGGGAGACAAGGATATTGAAGAAATCAAAGCCAATTTGAGAGCAGGAAAAGCCAAGGGATTTCATGAAGATGAGCAAGGGACCCTGTGGTTTGAAAAACGTGTATGTGTGGCAAATGATCCTGATCTTAGGAAGTTAATTCTGCAAGAAGCCCATGAAACACCTTACTCCATTCATCCAGGAAATACCAAAATGTATATGGATGTGAAGGAGAGATTTTGGTGGAACAATCTGAAAAGAGAAATAGCAGAATATATAGCTAAATGCGATGTATGCAGTCGAGTAAAGGCTGAGCATCAGAAACCAGCAGGACTTTTGCAACCTTTGAAGGTACCGGACTGGAAGTGGGATTCTATTGGGATGGATTTCATCACCGGGTTACCAAGGACCAGATCAGGGTATGATTCTATTTGGGTTATTGTTTGTCGCTTAACCAAAATAGCTCACTTTATACCCGTGAAGACCACCTATACCAGCGCAAAGCTAGCTGATATTTGCATGAAGAGGATTGTGTGCTTACACGGCGTCCCCAAGAGTATCGTGTCTGATAGAGGGACCCAGTTCACTTCCCATTTTTGGAAGCAGTTGCACGAGTCACTGGGAACTAGATTGGAGTTCAGTACAGCATTTCATCCGCAAACGGATGGTCAGACCGAAAGAGTAAACCAGATTCTAGAAGATATGTTAAGAGCGTGCACGCTCGATTATGGGTCTAGTTGGGATGACAACCTACCCTATGCCGAGTTCTCTTACAATAACAGTTATCAAGCTAGCATCGAGATGGCACCCTTTGAGGCCTTATATGGGAAGAAATGCACAACCCCATTGTTGTGGAGTGGTGTAGGAGAACAAAGTTTCTTTGGACCTGATATAATCCAAGAGGCTGAAGAGAAAGTCAGATTAATTAAGGATAGATTGAAGGTAGCACAGTCCCGCCAGAAAAGCTATGCGGATTCTAAACGTAGGGAAGTCGCCTACGAGGTGGGTGATAGAACCTATCTTAGAGTGTCGCCACTCAGGGGTGTGAAGAGGTTTGGAATTAAAGGAAAATTAGCACCTCGGTTTATTGGACCTTTTAAAATTCTGTCTCATAAGGGTGAGGTGGCATATGAGTTAGAACTACCAGAAGCTCTATCTGCGGTTCATAATGTGTTCCATATCAGTCAACTGAAGAAATGTCACCCCGAAATGATGGGAGTTCCTTTAAAGGATACTGTACCCCTCGAAGAAGTACAATTGGAAAGTGACTTGACCTACGAGGAGAAACCCATCAAGATATTGCAGACCGCAGAAAGAGTCACCCGTACCAAGACCATCAAGTTTTGTAAAGTCCAATGGGACCATCACACTGAGGAAGAAGCCACCTGGGAACGAGAGGACGACCTCCGAGAAGACCATCCACACCTATTTGCTAATCCTTCCGAAGCTCGAGGGCGAGCTTCCTCTTAAGGGGGTTAGTCTGTAACATCCCAAATTTTGCAAAAAAATTAAAACTTGCAATTAAGCATCATGCATCATTGAGCATAAGAATACCTCACAAAAATATTAAATAAAACTTCAAATCTAAATATAAATAATCTACACATTCCATAAATTGTTTATTTAAAACTCCATTAATAAATAAAATTTTACCAATTTATATATGGGCAAGAATGATGTTAAAAAGTTCCATTTTCAATAACCTTTCCAAAACATATTTTTATGAATTTTTCTGAAATGTTTTGAATAGATTTAAAAATCATTTTTGAAATCAGTAATTAAAAACAGAAAAGGGTTTTAAAAAAAAATATTCGAATTTCGGAGCGAGTGGGCCGTGGCCCGTATCTATCTGCCCCGCGCGCGTAGCCGAGCAGCCCGCCAGCGGCCCAGCGCCCCGCGCGCTCGCTCGCAGTCGCTGACAGGTGGGACCCACCTGTCATCTCCCCCGCGGAGCCGTTCGTCCCCAAATCACGCCCACGTCTCCGACCGAAACACCCGATTTGATTTCGTTTGAATACGGCGAATTACTGCTCCATTTACCTCGCGGTTTTCCCCTACTAAAAGCCCCCGAGCTCCTCCGTGTTTTGCCCCAAACCACTCCTCCAAAGAGCCCCTGGGCTGGCCGCTAGAGACCCCGCTCTTCCGCCGTCGCCGTCGGTGAGAACCTCGCCGTGCGCGCAACCCTAACCACCCCGTGCCGTATCGTTGCTTCCTCTCGCTTTAACTTTTCCTTGAGGAGCTTCCTGACACGGTTTTGAACTTCTTCCCGCAGCGCAACGCCGTTTCCGTGCTCGCCCGAGGAGAACCGCCGCCTCGTGCTACTCCGGCGAGCGATTACGCGAGGAGGAATTCACGCCGGAGACCGCCACCTCGCCACCGTCCCCGCATCGACCTTCTCCACGTTTCGGTAAGAACCATCCATCCCGTAGGTCCCTAGGATGCGAGCGCGTGCAATGCCGACCGTGGCGCCGCCGCGGTCGGGAGTTTTTCCGGCGAACCGCGCCGCCCGCGCGTGGTCTCCGTTTTCGGACCGTTGGATCTAGATCCAACGGATCTAGATCTATTTAATCCCGAGCGCTCGTTATAAAGGAGATCGGACGGCCCACGCTGCTGATCCGCGCCGAAGCGGTATCGACCAATAGGATTGCGCCACGTAGCCCAGTTAATTTCTATTTCGCAGGAAATTTTATAAATAAAACAGAAAATAGATAAAACTTGCAAAATTCATAACTTTTGATCTGTAAGTCCAAATTTAATAAACTTTATGTCATTGGAAAGCTCTGTTCATGTAGTTTAATTCTACATCATTTGTTTTTCCCTTTGACAAATTATAAATTGAATAATTATCAGAGGAGTATTTCGGCCATTAAAATAATAACTTAAATAATAAAAATTATTTAGAAATAAATGTAATTGTTTTAAGATTGTTTAATTTCCCTCTGTCCAGCAATATTAATAAATGTCCAAATTAAAGATGTCATAAAAACAATAAAAGTTGTAATTATGGAAATCAAAGTTTTACTATATCATTTCAAATTACTTAATAAATAAAATAAGAAATACCTAGACACTATAATTCATTTATTAATGACAGAAAATAAGAATTATTAATAAGTGTGTCTAATCATCATAGCATATCATTCATGCATACATGATTTTGTTTAGTGCTGTGATGATATGGTGTTGGTATTTATGTATTCATTGTTTGTGCTAGATTGTGAAGAAGAGGAAGGACTTGCTTGTGATTGTTATTCCTGCTGTGCTTGTTCCTCCTGTTACCAAGGCAAGTGACATTCATACAATATCCCATATTTTCTATATGCATAAGTAGTATGTTTTGAGTAGTGTGCATGATAGGGATTTTTGATTTATTTTATTAATGCTAAGTTAGTTGGTATTTTGCAAATATCCTAGTAGTATGTAGCCACCCTTTTTCCCTAAGCAGCCATGAAAAGATTTTATTAGTTGCTTAGCCATGCTATAAAAATGTTGCCATGTTATGGAAATGTTTCTAAGTGTTAAAATCTAAAATGCACTTCTGGGTGGAATTGGTTGTTATGGTTTATGTTGAGTGGCTTTTGGGACTATGCTTGTGGTTGTCATCGCCTAGGATGAATGTCTATTCTACTTAGGGCCATGAGTATGGTGGTTGTTACCCAGAAGTACACTTGTGGACGGCCACCCAGGAACGAAGAGATTACCAAGTCCCTCCAAGTTTAGAAGCTTCCCGTGCAACCTTTTGACAATGGGCTCTGTCTAGAATGAATAAGTTGTGGGAGTGCAACCTGTCGGCTTGACAAGCAGATGTAGAGTTGATAGGTGGAACGGGTCTTGCTAGTATGGTTGCATTCTTCTTCTGAAAGTTCTTGTCTCAATTCTCTCCTTTCCATAATACACTCCGCATGTATAGGATTTCTCGGACAAATTGAGTCTAAAGGTGAAAGTGCACAACCTCTGCAGAGTCGACAATCTGAGTTCTCAGCCGTGTCCCCGGATATGGACTACTTCGAGCAACTGGACAAGGATGGGCAGAAGAATCTCAACACTGTTTTCATAAAGTAAAATTTGACTAAGGAATGAATTGTTGGTGCACTTGGGCTTTGTCCCACGGTGCCAAGTCTTCGAGAAATAAAAGTGTTTTACAAAATGATAGGAGAAAACTTGCTTTCTGCAAATAGCCTTCAACCCCACCAAGCCAAATATGCATATAGATGTTAGACTTGCCAGTATATTTATCCACCATAGTCACTTGCCAATACATCATTGTATTGACCTCCTTCGGGGGCTGCATATTCCAATGTGCAGGAATTTCTGATGTTGAATGATTGGCTCGAGTCTACACCCAACATGACTGCCTGTGGCGCATGCTTGAAGATGAGGCTCAATGTTACTTTTGCTTTCGCTGTGAACTCTGAACTTTAGCTAGCCTTCATGGCTATGCAATTTGTAATAAAGCCATTTTGGCTATTATTTTTGGATCTCGTTGTAGTAATTTAATACTTATGCAATGATACTTTATATTTTGTACAGTGGTGCTGGCAGTGATCCAGGGACTAGCACATAACACAGGTGTTCCAACTTTAATAAAAGTTGGGGTGCTACATGCCGTGACACCACCACGACACCGGCCGGAGAGTTACTGGGGTACCTTGTCTCTGCAAGAGGAATCGTAGCAAATCCTGAGAAGGTGCAGAACATACTCACGATGCCAGCACCTACCAAACTCCGGGAAGTGCAACGATTAGCCGGCCGAGTCGCAGCTCTCAGCCGGTTCATAAGTAAGTTGGGTGAGAAGGACCTGCCTTTCTACCAACTGATGAAGAAGACAGACAAGTTCGAGTGGACACAAGAAGCGAAGAGGCGTTTAACCAGCTCAAAAAGACCCTGACGACTTCCCCAGTCCTGGTGGCACCACTGGAAAACGAGCCACTATACCTATACGTCTCAGCGACAAACAAGGTGGTGAGCACGATACTCGTAGTCGAGCGGGAAGAAGAAGGGCATAGTCACCCTATCCAGAGGCCAGTCTACTACCTCAGCGAAGTTCTAACACTGTCCAAGCAAAACTACCCGCACTACCAAAAGCTGGCATACGGAGTCTTCATGACTTCCAGAAAGGTCGTCCACTACTACGAGCATCCGATCACGGTGGTAAGCTCCTCCGGCCTAGCAGACATCCTCACAAATCAGCACGCGACAGGACGAGTCGCCAAGTGGGTTGTCGAACTAGGACCCTGGGGGCTGAAATACGCTCACCCGAAGTCTATTAAGGCCCAAGTCCTTCCAGAATTCACTACCGAGTGGATAGAAGCTCAGCTACCAGATGTCACCGACTTGTCCAACGCATGGACGATGTACTTCGACGGCTCCAAGAAATTCAAGGCGGCTGGGGCATGAGTTGTGCTCATCTCCTATGTCTTGCAGATGGACTTGCCAACACCCTCCAACAACGAAGCCGAGTACGAGGCCCTGATCCACGGCATGCGGATGGCCAAGAACTGCGGCGCCACGCACCTCATGATCTACGACGACTCCTACCTGGTTGTACAGCAAACCATGAAATCTTGCGACGCCATCGCCGACAACATGATCGCCTACAGAGACCTGTACAACCAGCTGGAGGGCACCTTCGACGGCTGCAAGCTGCGGCACATTGGCCGCGACAAAAACGAGGAAGCCGACATCCTCGCCAACATGGGATCAGATAGGGTCCCAGTACCACCTGGCGTCTTCCTCGAGCGCATCACGTAGAGGTCCATCAAGACTCGACCTGCAGCAATCCCCTCCACACCAGCAACAAGCACCGCGAACCCGCCAAGCCAAGAAAAGGAGCCCGTGGAAGTCATGCTAGTGGAAGCTACGTGGTCAGGGCCATACCTGACATACATACTGCACCAGAGGCTGCCAGCAGACCCAGTCGAAGCAAAGCGAATCATCAGGCGCTCCAAAAGCTTCACCGTCATCAATGGAGAACTCTACAAGAGAAGCATCTCAGGAATCCTACAAAGGTGCATAGATCCAGTCGACGGACAAGCCCTTCTACTCGACATCCATGCGGGTATCTGCGGGCATCACGCCAGCAGCCGAGCGTTTGTGGCCAAAGCGCTGCGAGCCGGGTTCTACTGGCCAACCGCTATGCAAAACGCCAAAGATCTAGTAAAGAAATGCACCGGGTGCCAGGAGTTCGCCAACAAGACACACGCGCCGGCGTCCGAGCTAGCCTGGCCCTTCGCCCTATGGGGACTGGACATGGAGGACCCGCTGAAGAAATCCTCACCCGGAGGACACACTCACCTCATGGTCGCAGTCGACAAGTTCACCAAGTGGATTGAGGCTGTGCCCGTCACAAGTTTGACTGCATCATCAGCGGTCAACTTCATCAGGTCCATCATCTTCAGATTCGGAGTGCCAAACGGGATCATCACGGACGACGGCTCAAACTTCACAGCTGAGGAATTCAAAGACTTCTGCTCAGATCAAGGCATCAAGCTAAACTACGAGTCTGTTTCGCACCCGCAATCCAATGGGCAAGTCGAGAAAGCCAACGGCCTAGTCTGCAGCGGCATCAAGAAGCACCTGCAGGTACCGCTGAGATGCGCAGCAGGCGCATGGGTGGAAGAACTGCCATCAGTCCTATGGAGCTTGCGAACCACGCCTAACAGATCCACCCAGTACACTCCATTCTTCATGGTGTACGGTGCAGAAGCGGTACTGCCCTGCGACATCAAGTTTGACGCACCACGGGTGGTCGCCTACGAGAGTCAGATGCAGAAGAGGCACTCAAAGACTGCATGGACATCCTGGATGAAGCCCGCGACATCGCCCTGGCGCGATCAGCCGTGTACCAGCAAGACCTGCGCAACTACCATGGAGGGAGGCTGTGACCAAGAGCTTTCGTCGCAGGCGACCTGGTCCTCCGCCTCAAACAGAAGAAGGTGCACAAGCTTGCATCCCCATGGGAGGGCCCATACATTGTGACAGAGGCAATCGGCAACAGAGCTTATCGCCTGAAGGACTCGAAGACAGGAGCAGTCTGCAGCAACCCATGGAACGTCGCACAACTCCGTCGGTTCTATGCCTAGTCGACCCAATCATTGTACCAAGGATAGCATGCCAATGCGACAGGTTTCAGACACACTCTTTCCCTTACCAGGGTACCTAAGGGGACTGGAAGGGTTTTAATGAGACGGCCTGTTCGCAAGAATCAATAAAGTGATTTGAAGAAAATGTTGTCCACTTTACCTTCTCAATCAAGGCAAACAAAAAGTCCTAGGCCGTCACTCGAATCACTCGAGGGTTGCGCCATACAGGTTGAAAGAAAAGCCTAGGCCGCCACTCGAATCACTCGGGGGCTGCGCCATACAGGCACAACTCACAAAATCCTATGCCTCTACCCGATCTACTCGGGAGTTGCGCCGCACAGGTCAAGTCAAAAATCCTAGGTCGCCACCCGACGCACTCGGGGGCTGCGCCTCGCAGGTAACACTTGCAAAAGCCTAGGCCGCCACTCGAATCACTCGGGGGCTACGCCGTACGGGCACAACTCACAAAATTCTAGGCCTCTACCTGATCTACACGGGAGTTGCGCCGCACAGATCGAGTCAGAAATCCTAGGTCGCCACCCGACGCACTCGGGGGCTGCGCCTCGCAGGTAACACTCGAAAAACCCTAGGCCACCACTCGAACTACTCGGGGGGCTGCGCCATACAGGCCTCACTCGAAAAATCCTAGGCCGCCACCCGAGCCACTCGGGGGCTGCGCCATACGGGTCAAGTCCTAAAAACCTAAGTCGCCACCCGACACACTCGGAGACTGCGCTATACAGGTCTCACTTGAAAAATCCTAGGATGCCACTCGAAGAACTCGGGGGCTGCACCACACAGGTTCACAACATAGACTTAGGCTGTCACCCAAGGTACTCGGGGGCTGCGCCATACAGGTCAAAGACACAGCAGATACTAAGCCTGGGCACAATTTGGTTTGAAACCGGCAAAACCGTGAGACCGCGCACCGCACCAGACCGTATCTACTGGTTTCTGCCGGGTTAACTGGTTTAGAGAGTTCAAACCGTGATCGGAAAGTCTCATGGCGGGTTGAAACCAGATCGAACCAACAAACCGTCGAAACCGTACAGAACTATAGATCGTGGGATCCCGATCTAGGCACTCCGCCTGATGCTCAGCCCTAGACCTCCTCAGTGCCCGATCCAGGAACTCGCCGGTCGCCGTCCTTCTCCCAAGCCTCGACCTCCTCTGCTCGCAAACATGGCGACCTCCTCTACTCGGCGGCGGCTGCCTCTCGCCGGTGTCTCCGCATCTCCTCCCACTGTCGTCCTCGTCTCCTCGTCATTGAGTAGATGCTCAACGACACCTTGTACGACCTGCTCTTCCCCGCCTCCGCCGCCCATCTGGCTGGCCCTACCGCATCCGCCTCGCCTGCAGACCGTGAGCCGCCAAGACGCTGCACGCTTTCCATGATGCCGAGTTCGTCGTCATCCACCGCGACGTCAAGTCCGCCAACGTCCTCGGCAACTTTGGCCTCTCTCTCCGTGTCCCCAATGCGGCACCCACGATGCCGTACACCGGCGCCCGCGGGCACGCTCGTCTACCTCGACCAGGCCTACGACACAGGTCCGGCTGCAGGACGTTTACGGCAAATTGTACCGTCGCGGCTGTCTTGCCGGAAGACCGTCCAGCCGCGCTCATACGTGGTCGTCGCGGCAGCATGGACGGTGTCCATCTAGCTTGCCGTACGCGGCCGTCGCGGCTGTCTCGCAGGGAGTCCGTCCGCCGTCGCGGCAGCATGGACGGTGTCCGTCTAGCTCGCCGTACGCGGCTGTCGCGGCAGCCTCGCCGGTGCCCGTCAGGTGCACTCCTATGCGGCCGTCAGCTGCCTCGTTGGTCTCCGTCCACTGCTCGTTCGCGGCTGGCTCGCCGGTGTCCATCGCGCTCGTACGCAGCCGTCACGGTTGCCTCGCCGGTGTATATCCACTCTGCCCGTCACGGCTGTGCAGTGCCTCTCCAACAAGCTCTTTCATAGCTGAAGTTTGGTCTGAGTTGAAAAGCGGTGTCAAACCATTCAAACCGTCTAAACCAGCCCGCACCGCACCCGTAATCATCACGTATCTGTACGGTTTAAACCGGACCAATCCAGTCAAACCTGTGGCCAACGGTTTGGTTTGATGAAACTGTCCAAACCGCGCTAAACCGTGAATGCACAGGGTGAGCAGATACTCGCACAATAATGCAAATAATTTCATTTTCATTACTCAAGAACTCCTTTAACCTCATACATTGTCATTTACATTGGAAAATTCGCCCCCTATGGCTAACTATGTACAACATAAGACAGCTACCCCTAATCTGCAGGCTCGTCATTCGGCGCGTCGAGTGGGCCTACAAGGCGCTCACTCAGCTTTTGAACCTGCTCGATCATTTTGCGCGTAGCCGCCAAGGTGTCGGCATAGTCGTCATCCCCAGGCAGGCCACCCATCAACCTCTCCAACGGAAGGTTCGGCCGGTGCAGCCGGACGTATGCCAGCGCCACATTCGCCCCGGCGACGAGTTGGGCGTGGACCACCTCCTTCAGCGCATCACCCTCGCGGAACCTCTTCAGCAAGACGGCCAGCCCATGCGGCTGCCCATTGTGTGGGAAGTTGACGTGGGGCTGCCTTTCGGGTGGCCCACGATAAGGCTACCTGGGCCGCGCCAAGGACGTGGAAGCCCACAGAAGGCCCACGCGGGGTACCATGTAACCTAGTCCAAGTCGGTTAGGAAGCATAACCTGCCATATCTGTAGTTGCCATCGGCATCAACCACCCGAGACCTGGCTGCCTATAAAGCCAGGAGGGTTGCTCGTCCCAAAGGACACGCTCATAGCCGCCACCACAAACCCTAGCGAGATTGCAATCTCGTCATTGTAATCTCTACTCGCATCAATAACTAGACAAGCAGGAGTAGGGTGTTATCCTCCGGGAGCCTGAACCTGGGTAAATCCTTGCTTGTCAGCCGTCGTGACCACCTGCACTCATCTCTCTCCCCATCAATCAACCCGGGGTGCACAACCCTGGGACTTCGTCAATTGACGCCGTCTGTGGGAATGTCAAACAAGTGCTAGGATCATGGTTGCTCCGGCTCCCTCCGCAATGAAGATCGGCGTGACCGCCGCCAGGGAGTCGATCCGCTTCGGCTCCTTCGAGTACGTCCTCCACCCGCCGGCCCACCGCTCGGTGTACGCCGATCTGGACAAAGGTATACACATCACCTTCGGCTCCATATACTGCTGCATCGATAGTCGTGGTATACTCAGGTCTACGACTACTGCGCTACGCGCGGCGGCGTCACCCAAATCGGCAACCCCCGCGCCGCGAAGATCGCGTCTGTCGCACCCCCGGAAGCCGCGTCCGCCAAACCCGCGAAGATCGCATCTACATCGACTACATCGGCAATTTCGGCAACGGCCGCACGGATCGGATCTACTACCCCAATCTCGGCCACGCGGTCGACTAAGTCAAGATCTACCTCGACTGTCGCACCCGCACGGGCAACCAGGAGCTCGCGTCGGACAGCCACGTCACGCGCGCCTTCATCTTCGTGGAAATCCCAAGTCTACCCCAAGCCAATCGCACTCGCCCCGGAGAGCGTGAACACATGGACGATCGCGAGAAGACGCGACAGCGACTGCGTCGCGCGCCACGTTGCAGCGATTTTCGATCCCGAGCAAGACACGGACGACATAAGCAGCAGCGGCAGCACCAACTCTCCGACTCAAGTCTACCCCAAGCAAGTCTTCATGGCCGGCACAACACCACATGGCGACGACGAAGAACCCGCATATCCGCTAGAGGTGGACATGCCGGACCAGACTAAACTTGTCATCACGCGGGACATGGCGATCCAAGCCATGAAGCATGTGGACGAGGGCACGATCCCCCCACCCAACGCACCTTGAGACGACCACCTGGCGGTCCAGTACTTGCTACGCAAGGAAGGCGAGCGTATCCGCGCCGAAAAAGCCGACCTGCTCTGTCGGGGGGCAGATCCCGGTATAATCCAGTAAATATCAACAGTACTTGACCTTTGGCGACAGCAAGGGACACCTCCTGGTGTGCCGAAAGGGCAGCTTGACCCTTGGGCACTGGAAGAGGGCAAAGTGCCTCCTGGCAGCCGCAAGGGTCAGCTCTGGCAGCTATAAATAGACACCCCCGGCCCTCACAATCGCAGCACAAGCATGAGCGGGTGGTTCCTCTAAGAACTAGCTTCTCGAAGATGTCTTTGCTGGTAGGCTAAGACATCTTCGGGAGGCTAGGCCTAGAGAAACTCATCCTGAGACGAACTCGGACGTCTCCGGGAAGGATCCCGGATCTAGGACTCCGGGGAGACTCTCGGGTGGAGGTGAACTCGGCTTTACCGAATAGGTATTCCGGATAAGTACTAACCGGAGCGAATCTCTCGGTGTTGATCTTGTGCAGAAGAGGCTCACAGTGGCAAGCAAGGAGGTATCCGGAGTAAGGGCTTCCGGTAGGCCGTCAACGGTCCGTAGCAGGCTTTCCCGTCTATCGCGGGGGGAAGTACCGTTCCGCCTGACACGGAAGCGTGGTCACCTCCCGCCTGACACGGAAGCATGGTCACCTCCCGCCTGACACGGGAGCGCGTCAGCCGGTACAAGCGTGGTACGACAAGACCTGACATGCCTAGCCCGGCAATCCGGAAAAGGCTATCCGGGATGGGCAAAGACATGGCTGGTCTCTGACAAGGGGACAATGATGATGTAGGACGGCGCCTACCGTCCTTAACGAGATGATGACGAAGGGACTACACCGGATAGTCCGGCGACTAGGTCGCACTAGCCGGTGACGACATCCCGGCTAGGCCTGTCCGATGGGGCCAAGCCAAATTAGGGTTTCCGGCCCTCCTGGCCGGACCTCTATAAAAGGCGCCATAACTGCTCCTGAGAGGGAGAGACCAACTTCAGAGCCAAAGCTATAGTCGCATTTACTCTTAGAGCAGTTACTCCTTCTCACCTTGAGTTCATCTAGTTCTTTGTACTCCTTCCTTTGACAGATCTTGTAGCAAGTTGTAGTCCTTATACCACCAATATATAGAGAGGAAAGGCAGGAGTAGGGGTGTTACCTCCACACGAGGGCCCTGAACCTGGGTATATCGCGTGTGTGCTTTGTGCCTTCGTGCATTTGTTTGTATTTGTTAGATCTTCCTCTTTGTACTTTGTTCTTGTTTCCTGTTCTTGGGAGATCTCGGTTTTACCGGGATCCTCCCCGTGTGAGCTCTTCAGCTCGCTATCCCTCCCCGGATCCACCAACGTCCATCGGCCCCACAAATTAGCCATCCTATGGCATCTGCTGTGACACCACCACGACAGTTGGCGCCCACCGTGGGGCTGACAGAGGCGTTGGCAGGTGTACACATCCGGACGGGCTCCCCCGTTCATTTCGACGTTCGGGTTCTTTCTGGCCTAGTCGTAAGGCTAGGGGAGATGGACTTCGTCTGCGACAACGCTGGGTGCTTCCGGAACAAGCCGTTTCCGGTGAATGGATGACTCATTGACTTTGGTGGTTTCACCACCTACGTGGCCACCGAGGTTGTCTGTAGCTATCCGGACGTGGTCCTGGAGGCTGAGGACCCTCCCATGCTCTGCGCTGCTCGGGGTCTGCGTGCCGGTCGCCCCCCGAGTTCAGTCGCAGTGATGATGGTCGGGGCAACCGAGGAGGAGTATCAAGATGCTGACGGCGATACTGACGGCCACCCCCGTCTGGCCAAACCCCCGCAGGAGAGGCCTGCGGCCCGAGATGGCGATCCGCAGTCATCCCATCCGCGACGCCGTCCGGATCCCCTCTCGGGACTCGTGGCTAAGTTGGCTGTACCGGTAGCCGCCGGAGTAGATGCTCAAGCCACTTCGGTTGAGTTAGAGGAGCAGCGAAAGTTGCTACTCGCTGAAGCACAGGAGATTGCCGAGATTCGCCGCGAGCTCAGCGCTAGCCTCCGGGAGTACAATGCAGCTCACGGATTTCCTAAGATAGACTCCCGGGAGAAGCGCATTGCAGATCTGCGCAAGAAAGGAAGAATAGTGAATGAGGAGCTGGCTGGTGGTGCCACCACCAGTAACACTGGAAGTCGTATTTCAGCAGGGAAGCCGGTGTACAGCTCACCGGCAAAAACCCTTAGGGCTGCCGAAGCCGCCATGGCCGAATTGGTGGGGCTATCCGGTGAAGCCCTGCGCAAGCAGCAGGAGAGGGTCAACGAGTTAGTGATTGAAGCCAATCGTCAGAATCTGGCCTTCAAGAAGAAGAACCCCGGGGCAGGATCCCAGGTGCACTCAGCCAGACCCGACAGCCAGAGGTCGGATGGGGAGGCCTCTTCCCCACATCCGAGCAGAAGCAAGAGCAAGAGCGAGAGCCGGAGCCGGAGTCGAGGTTCCGGAAAGAATAAGCAGCTGCAGACCTATGATCCGGCCTTTGCCGGTATCCAGCAAGCCGGGCAGGCCGGACAGCGTAACTCGGGACAGGCGGGAAGTACCCGTGGGGATGGTAACCGAGGTGTAGGAAACAATAACCCGGTTGGCCGTGGTAATCCGCCCCGGAATCCTCCTCACGATCAGGGAAACCCGCAGAGGGAGGTCGTCTCCGTTCCCCAGCAGGCCCTGGTCCCTGCACAGGACAGGCTCAATGATGGCAACTCGAGGTCGCAGCAACTCGGATATCTGCCAGACGAGAACCCTTTGGGATCTCGGATAGGAACCAGGCAGCTGAACCCGGCAGATGCTAGATTCCGGCTCGACCGGATTCACCAATCCGAGTTGGTGGAAGAGCAAGGACCTCCGGGACCTGCCTGCTTTGGACCTCGGATCATGCGGGAACCTCCGGTTTGGAACTTTCAGCTCAACCGAGGTGCCAAGACCGATGACGGTAGCAAGAAGCCGGAGGACTGGCTGACCGACTATGTAACTGCAGTAAGCATAGCCGGTGGAAACAGACGATGGGCGGTACGCTATGTACCGCAAATGTTGGAAGGACCAGCCCGGATCTGGTTAAACAATCTGAGAACTGGCAGTATAGACTGCTGGTTTGACTTTGAAGAGGCGTTCATCAGCAACTTCACCAGCACGTACAAGAGGCCCAACAGGCCTCAGCAGCTCGCCATCTGTAGGCAAAGGAGCAATGAGACCGACCGGGAGTACCTTCCCCGGTGGAGCAATATTCGCAACTCGTGCGAAGGAGTGGTGGAGGCACATGCCATCTCCTAGTTTACGCAAGGATGCTGGCATGGCTCTATGCTGTGGCAGAAACTGCAGAGAAAGATGCCAACTACCTTGGCAGAAACCATGCGCATCGCCGATACCTATACGCTTGGAGATCCCATGCAACCCCTGGTGGATGTCGGAGACTCCAACAGGAGGAATGCGGGACCTCAGCGTTCAGGACCGAGCAGGAGCCATGACCGCCAGGAGTTCGGCCACAAGAGGAATCAGCCCGAGTACCACCATGCCACGCAGCATGTCGCAGCAGTGACCCGGGAGCAGGAGGATGCCGGCAACAGCCAGCGTCAAAAGACAAGTGGCCCGGCTTGGGGTCAAAGTCAGGAGGTGCAGAAGACTTGGGTGGAACAAAAGAAGCCCCTGACATATGAAGAGATGCTGAACAAGCCATGCTGCTACCACACTCTGGAGGCCAACAAGCCCGCAAACCACTCTACTCGGCAGTGCAGCTGGTATCAGCGCACGTTGCAGGAAGGCAGCTCGGGAGCTGTTCGGCAGAATGCTCCGGCATCTCGGCCCAACATCCCGAGACCCCCTCCTCCGACATCGGGGGCCAACGCTGTGCGACTTCCCCCTCCTCCGAGAGGACCCCCACCTCGCCCAGTGAATGTGGTGCATACCCGGAACGATAACGGTAACCAAGCCGGACACCAGCAGAGCAACTACCGGGAGGCACATCAGAGTTATGTGGTCTTCGTGACCGAGCCCACTGACCGAAAGAGTGTGCGGCAGCGTGCCCTGGAGGTGAATGCTGTGATCCCGGCGGTGCCCAAATTCTTGCACTGGTCCGAGATGGAGATCACCTGGAGCCGGAAGGATCACCCCCGGGTTATGCCGAAGCCGGGAGCGTATGCCTTGGTGGTGGACCCAACTTTTGTCGGACCCAACCTCAACGTCCGTTTCAGCCGGGTTCTAATTGACAATGGCAGTGCCATTAACATCATGTACAAGGATACGATGCTGAAGCTGGGAGTATCCATGAACATGAAGGCGATATGCCCTAGAGGAAAATAAATAAGTAGTATTTATTGCATTATCTCATAAGTTTATAATAGGTTTATGTATTATGCTATAACTGTATTAATCGGAATTATTAATACACGTGTGATACATAGACAACCAGGTCCCTAGCAAGCCTCTATATGAGCTAGTCCATTGGGCAACAGTTGATCGAGATTCCCGATCAAGGACAATGACGTCGGTTGACAGTGGGGTCATCTTGTTAATAGAATAAGGTGGTGGACATACGCAAAGTATTGCAATAAGATCGTATTACGATGTTTGTCATTTGCAATAGATAAGAGTATGATAGCTTATTCCTTAGACCGTGAGACCGTACTTATTGTTGCTTCGTAGGAGTGCTTTGAGAGCATCAAACGTTGTGTCTTATATAGCATGACAATAACGGTGTCCATCTTGGGTATTCCGAAAGAGTATCGAGACGTAAGGATCAAGAGCGGGATTTGTTCATTCTTGTAATGGAAAGATACTCTGGGCCCACTCGGTGATATTGCATCTATATAGCTGCGCAGCTTATGACTAGGTCATGGAGATGTAATATCGCAGACGAGTTAATAACCTTCGTCGGTAACGAGATACAGCAAAGGCATCGGTGTGTCTACGATCATATCTCGGACAAGGTAGTATCGCAGAGACAAAGGGAATGAATATCATACTCATGGTTCAACGACGATATTCATGGAATGCACAGGGGTCGTCATATATTTCCAGGTATCCCTGACGATCATTGGTGAGCGGAGTGTCTCGACCATGTCTGGAGTGTTCCCGAACCGTAGCGTAACAAACTTAAGGTCTTAGCGACGCTAGGAGATAGGTTCTGGATTTTTATAGGTTTTTATTGGAGAGAAAGAAATGATCCGGAAAGAGTTCCGGTGGTCCGGAAGGAGTTCCGGGGAGCTATGGAAGGGTTCCGAGAATGTCCGAAAGTTGTTCGGGTGGTTCCGAAATAGTTTCGGAGTCATGGGATATTGAATTATATATAAATATATTAATTATGAATTAATGGGATTTTTATATTAATTTAGTATTAATTAAATAAAGGAAAAAAGGGGCTCCCACCTAAATGGGCCCAAAGAGGGCCCATGAGGGGGTGGCGCACCAAGCAAGGGGGCCTTCCCCCCTAGTCCGAATTGGACTAGAAGAGGGAGAGGCCCAAGGGGGTTTGGCCGAACCCCCCTCCCCTCTCTTCCTTTAGTCCCACATGGGGGAGCCAAGGGGGTTGGCACACCCCTTCCCCCTTTATATAGCAAGGCATATTAATTGATTTAATACATAGGAAATTCAGTTAATTCCCAATTTCTCTCTCGATCCCGTGATTCCCAAGTTGGAGCCGCGCCGAGCTGAGGAAGGGGGTCTCTCTCCACCTAAGCCATACCACAGAGCGCCGTTGCTCTGCGGGATTCCAGATAAGATCTACTCCTGCGATTTCAGCTGGATCTGAATGACCGGGAGTTGTCGCTAGGCTCCGTATGGTTGCGAGTGCTCGGAGGCTACTCTATTGAGGAGCTTGGGCGACGTCGTCTCGCCCCCTACAGCCGCCACGCCACCCCCCTCTGCTGCCGGCGCGCCAGCCGCGGTGCTGGCGCTCTGCCTTCTTCCGCCCGACGCCCGTCGACGCAGATCATCGTCGACACCCCGGCGTCATCGACTCCGACATCGCGGCAAGTTCTCCGCGACCTCGAGGTCGGCTACGTACGACTTCATCGTCAACGCTTGTGCGGGAGCGTAATCCCCGCTATCGGTCTACATGGAGGTAATGTAACCCGTTCCGCCACCGTTATCGCATGTACTAGATAGATAGATCCTGGCTAGTTAGGGTTTCGTTCGCTAGAAAATTATTGTTTTCTGCACCGTAACCCCTTCAGAACACCCTACTGCCCACCGAGACAACCTTCCATGGCATCGTGCCCGGAGTCGCTTGCTCGCCCATGGGAAAGATCTGGGTTGAGGTGCTATTCGGAACTCGGGAGAACTGCCGAACCGAAAGCTTGGAGTTTGAGGTCGTGGACCTCGAGAGCCCGTATCATGCACTAATCGGTAGACCGGCCCTCGCCAAGTTCATGATCTCGACTCACGTGGGCTACCTCAAGATGAAGATGCCGGGACCCAACGGTGTGATCACCATCTCGGGAGACCACAAGCGCTCCATGGAGTGTGCCTCGGCGGGGTCGTGCTTAGCTGAGTCCCTGGTGATCGCGGAAGAGAAGAAGAGGATCCAGCAGGTGGTGGCGATGGCCAAGACCTCTCAACTCGGAATGCCCGGGATGGTGAACCCGGAGCAGGGTGCATCATTTCAGCCCCCCAAGGAGACCAAGAAGGTGTGCGTGGACCCCAGCAACCCGGAGCGCCAAGTTATCATTGGCAGCAACCTGGACAGCAAATAGGAAGGCGAGCTCGTCGACTTCCTCCGTGAGAATCGGGATGCCTTTGCGTGGTTGAGTGACGATCTGCAAGGCGTCCCGAGGGAGTTGGCTGAGCACTCTCTGTTTGTTCGACCGGATGCGAAGCCGGTGAAGCAACCAACTAGGCGCCTCTCGGATGAGAGAAGAGCTGCTGTCATGGAGCATCTGGCTATACTGCTGGCCGCCGGATTCATCATGGAGGTGCTGCACCCGGATTGGATTTCGAATCCGGTCCTGGTGGAGAAGAAGAAAGATGATCCCCTCCTGCTTAAGGTGTGGCGCATGTGCATCGACTTCACCAACCTCAACAAGGCATGCCCGAAAGACCCCTTTCCGCTGCCCCGGATAGATCAAATGATAGACTCCACTGCCGGGAGTGAGCTTTTAACTTTTCTAGATGCTTATTTCTGGTTTTCACCAGATACCTTTGAATCCGGATGATCAGTTGAAAACTGCTTTCATTACCCCTGATGGGGCTTATTGTTATCGTGTTATGACTTTCGGGTTGAGAAATGCTGGTGCTACATACCAGAGATGCATGCAGAAATGCTTGCATGACCAGATAGGCCGAAATGCCGAGGTCTATGTCGATGACATAGTCATAAAAACAAAAGAAAAAGCCTCATTAATAGATGATCTGAGGGAAACATTTAAGAACCTAAGAAGATTCCGGATGAGGTTGAACCCGGATAAGTGCACATTCGGTGTCGCGGCAGGAAAATTACTCGGTTTTCTCATCTCAAGCCGAGGAATCGAAGTCAACCCGGGCAAAATTCGGGCTATTGAGAGCATGAAATTGCCCGTGCGCCTTAAGGATGTGCAGAAGTTTACCGGGTGTCTGGCATCCCTAAGTCGGTTTGTGAGCCGACTTGGGGAGAAGGCCTTGCCTCTGTATCAACTGATGAAGAAGAGCAAGACATTTGTCTGGACCCCGCAAGCTGATGCAACGTTCAATGATCTGAAGAGAATGCTCTCAACAGCACCTGTGTTGGCATCCCCGTTACCCAAGGAACCTATGATGCTGTATATTGCTGCAACCAACCGGGTAGTCAGTGTCGCAATGGGTGTAGAAAGGGAAGAAGGGGGCAAGCTGATACAGAGGCCGGTGTATTACCTCAGTGAGGTGATCTCGGAATCCAAGAAGAACTACCCGCACTACCAGAAGATGGCATACGGGGTGTACATGGCAGTGACCAAGCTCAAGCACACTTTCAGGAACACCCGATCACAGTGGTATGCGAAGCTCCTCTCGCCGAGATCATCGGTTGCAAGGATGCTAGCGGTCGGGTAGCCAAATGGGCCATCCAGTTGTCTCCGTACGCTCCGGCATACTAGAGACGAGATGCCATCAAGTCGTAGGCGCTGCCGGACTTTTTGGTAGACTGGGCCGAGATGCAGTATGAACCTTCGATGCCAGATTACAATTTCTGGAGAATGCATTTCGATGGCTCAAAGGCTAAAATAGGATTGGGTGCCGGAGTGGTCCTCACTTCCCCAAAACAAGATGTACTGAAGTATGTGCTGCAGATCCATTTTCGGGCATCCAACAATGTCGCAGAATATGAGGCCTTGGTTCATGGGCTGAATGTCGCCAAGGAAATCGGCATCCGCCGGATAGAATGCTTTGGTGACTCGGATCTCGTAGTACAACAGGTGTCGGGGAATTGGGATGCCCTTGATGCAAACATGGCCTTATACAGGTTTCATGTGCAGAAAACTTCCGGATTTTTTGAAGGATGCGAGTTCAAGCACATACCCAGAGGAGAAAACGAAGCAGCGGATGTCTTGTCCAAACTAGGATCGTCCCGGGATGCAATCCCACCCGGAATAGCTCTGGAGCATTTGAGGAAGCCATCTATCCAACCCTCACCTGAATCTGATTCTATCTTCATCCCGAAGGAACCTGGTGCAGATGCAGTACCCATGGAAGTAGATGTCGGAAGCATCACATCGAACCCGGGGACTGCGGCACAGTGCTCGGAGAGACAAAGAAAGATGATGATAGAGGTGATGTCGGCAGAACCAATGGACATACACGCTCCCATGTTCCCGGATAGGCCTGTCCCGGGATGGGCATAGCCCATTATGGCCTACATCTTGGAGGGAACTCTCCCGGAGAATGAAGTGGAAGCCCGGCAGATATTGCGAAGATCAAAAGCATACACTGTCATCAATCAAGAACTGTACAAGAGAAGTGTCACCGAGGTACTCCAGAGATGTGTTGAACCGGCAGAAGGACAAGAGATGCTGGTGGAAATACATCAAGGGGAATGTGGGCATCATGCATCATCCCGGGCCCTGGTGGCAAAGGTGTTCCGGCATGGGTTCTACTGGCCCACTGCGCTGCAGCAAGCAGAGGATATTGTCCGGAAGTGTGGAGGATGCCAGAGATTTGCTCACCGGATACACATGCCGGCATCGGCACTGAAAACAATCCCCATCACTTGGCCATTCGCAGTGTGGTGTTTGGATATGGTCGGGCAATTCAAGCCGGCAAGAGGCAATATGACACATATACTGGTGATGGTGGACAAGTTCACTAAGTGGATAGAAGTCAAGCCAATCCGGAAGTGCGATGGACACACCGCTGTGCAATTCCTGAAAGACATCATCTTGAGATACGGATACCCACACAACATTATCACAGATAATGGAACCAACTTTGTTGTGGGGGAATTCGCTCGATTTTGTGCTGAGAAGGGAATCCGGCTGGATGTAGAATCAGTTGCACACCCGGAAGCAAATGGGCAAGTCGAAAGAGCAAACGCCTTGATCTTGGCCGGTATCAAAGCTCGCTTGATCGAACCACTATTGAGAACTCCGGGATGCTGGATAGAGGAGTTACCGGCAGTACTATGGGGTCTCCGAACTACACCGAATAGATCTACTGGGTACACGCCATTCTTCATGGTATACGGGGCTGAGGCAGTACTCCCAACCGACATACAATATGACTCCCCGAGAGTGACAATGTTCACCGAGACTGAGGCAAAGGAGGCCCGAGAAGATGATGTTGATTTACTCGAGGAGGCAAGAGGGTTGGCACTATCTCGGTCGGCAATTTATCAACAGAACCTCCGTCGCTATCATAGCCGGAAAGTGCACCCGAGGGTGTTCCGGGAGGGAGATCTGGTGCTGAGGCTTATCCAACGCACAGCCGGAATGCATAAGTTGTCACCTCCATGGGAGGGACCCTTTGTGATAAGCAGGGCATTGCACAATGATTCTTATTACCTTGTAGATGCACAGGAGGCTAGGAAAGGTGTAATGGACAAATCCGGTGAGGAAACCAAGCGTCCATGGAATGTAGCTCTACTTCGCCCCTTTTACACGTAAAAAGTTCAGTGTATGTTGTATCTCAATTTTCAGTATTAATGAAAATAAGGTACCCCGGGAGGAACCCGGGGACTGCCTGGTTATGAGCTTGTCTTGTTGTTATTTTTGTCAAATTCATTTACTATTTTGTACCGGCATCTCGGGAAGGAACCCGAGGACTGCCGGATAGCTGTTCTCTACTTTTCTTTTGTATGCCGGGAAAGTTCCGAGTTCGACTCTCAAAGTCAAAGTAATGTATGTCATGTGAAATCATCTTGTGACTCGACTGACGAACGCCGAAATGGTAGTCAAGAGCAAAGAGAGGGAAGGTGGGAAACACGAAAACGGTCTCGGGGACTCGGAGCAGGAACTTATCCGGCATACCTGTTTTTTATTAACTTAGTTGTTTTTTATGTCGGGAATTCAGTTAGTAGGAACTCGGATTGTTTTAAGTAATGTAGGCCGTATGTGGAGTTTCGTGACTCGACTGTCGAACGCCGAGATGGTAGACAAGAGCAGAAATTACCTAAGTACGGTAAACATGAAAGACAATTCGGGAACTCAAAGCAGAGTAAATTGACATAACGAGTTCGATAAGTAGTTCACTAAGAAACGAAAATAGTATGAGTGTATATTACATATGCCACCCGGCATCCCGGGGATTTAACGAATCTGCTAAGTTTTTCAAACGGTAGGGGAAGTCGGCTTCTCGGCGGAGACCTCGGGAGCAGCGGCAGCAGCAGCAGCGGCAGCGGGAGCAACTTCAGCTTCACCTCCGGCAGCACTACTCGGGGCCTCGGGACGCACCTCGGTCTCGGGGGCCTCGGCTCTTGGCGAAGTCGCTGCGTCCCGGGGAACCACCTTCTCGGGCGCAGCACCGGAAGCAGCGTCATCTCCTTCCGGGGCCTCATCTTCCGCCTCGCCGGAGGCAACATCATCTTCGTCGTCCTCGTAATCTGATTCCGAGTCGGAAGGAATGACGCTAGGAGTGAAGGCGCGGATGCTTGCCCACGTAGCGATGCGGTGCGACACCACTTGTCGGCGCTGGACCTTTTCCGGATCGGTGACCCACGGGGAAACCGTCCGGAGGCGCAAGATCGCCCCCAGATCGAGACCTTCGTACCAACTGAGTACTTGGGTCAAGACCTGGTCGGCGCCAGCCCGCGCACCGGAACGCTTCCAGGCGTGGATGCGTCTCCCGGCACCCCGGAGTGCGCTCGCGAGCTCGGGAATCGAGAGTGTCCCCCGGATACTCGGCCACAGTGCGCCGTGGACGTGGACCGCAGCACTGAGCAGATCCGTCCCGATAGACCGGAGGGGTACTATCCGGGCCTTCAGGGCGACGAGGTGATCCTCGATGTCCCAGGCATCCGAGATGGGACCCTTCCCGGCGCGCTTCTCGCGGAAGGCGGCAACAGCTTTGGCGGCAGCCTCGCGGGAGTGCTCGAATTCTCCTTTAAAAAGAAGAGATGTCAAACGGCTAGCTCATAAGAGTAGCAGCAAGAAAGAAAGCAAAAAGAAGACAAGAGGGATGTCGGTCCACTTACTGTTCAAATCCCGGTTTAATACTCTGAGCTCCGAGAGCCAAGTATCATACCGGGAACGGAGAAGAGCAAGCTCAGTCTCGGCAGTGTGTGCGCGCTCCTCGGACTTGTCCAGGGTCTCTTTCTGCTTCTTGGTCGCCTCGATGAAGCGCGTCTTCATGTCGGCCGTAGCAGCTTTGACCTTGTCGAGCTCGCCATTGAGCCGCGCGATCTCGGATTGCGCGGTGGCGAGAGCGGTCTTATGGTCCACCGAGACCTTGCGCGCCGCATCTCGCTCCTCCCGGAGGCGCTCCTCGGATTTCTTGGACTGCCCGAGGTCAGCAAGAACCCGGTTGAAGATATTGCGGCGTTTCTGGCTGCACTCCTGAGATCAAGACAAAGAAGAAATTAGTCGGGAAAAAATATAAGGAATCCGGTTGGGAGGATCTCGGGGACTCGGTGTCCGAGTCCTGGATTTTTTCTCTAAGATTGGAACATAGTGATCTGCTAGTCGGTGGAATCTAGAGCACTAAGCACCAATCTCGGGGACTAGTGGTGGAGCAAATTTTGAAGGAACCTATCCGGTTGGGAGGGTCTCGGGGACTCGGTGTCCGAGTCCTGAATTTTTTCTCTAAGATTGGAACCTAGTGATCTGCTATTCGGTGGAATCTAGAGCACTAAGCACCAATCTCGGGGACTAGTGGTGGAGCAAATTTTGAAGCAACCTATCCGGTTGGGAGGGTCTCGGGGACTCGGTGTCCGAGTCCTGGATTTTTTCTCTAAGATTGGAACCTAGTGATCTGCTAGTCGGTGGAATCTAGAGCACTAAGCACCAATCTCGGGGACTAGTGGTGATGGAAGGAACAAGTATTTTTCGATAAAAGAAAGAGAACAAGCTTACCTCGGTCACCCGGGTAACATCCAGTGCGGCCACTTGGAGAGCGTGCAGAGTTTGGGCGTTGCGGCTTGGGCCTGCAGCGTGCAAGTCTCCCGCGATCTCGGAGGCATCGGCGGCGAGCCAGGCATTGTTGTATTCGTCAACAACCCGTATGCCAGAGCCGCCGGACGCGCGAGTAGCGGCAACATCCCGGGATCCTGAAGGTACAAAGGAACTGACGGTTGCTCGCAACATCCGCAAGGCAGCAGTAGGGATCTCGGCGGGAGGCGGTGGTAAAGATGAAAATGTACCCGGGCGCAGTACCAAGTACTGGGAAGAGGATGTCGGGGCAGCTGCGGGCGGGGCAGGAGGTGTTTTCTGCCCAGCAGTCTTGCCGCGAGACTTGGGAAGTTGATCTTCTGGCCGGGAGGAGGCTGTAGGCTGCTTCTCCGGGATGGTCTTGGGCGCAACTGGCCGAGAGCGGCCACTTGCCGCAGGTTGCCGGCGAGGGCTAGCAATCTCTGCCTCAAGCCCGGGCACCCGGCGCGGACTCTCCGGAAGAAGAACTTCTCCCGAGGTGGTCGGGGCCTGCACCGGGATCTCCTCGATCACCGGATGCGCATCCGGGGTCGCAACGGTAGCCGGTGCGGCACCGGAAGCCGCAGGCTCACTGCCTCGGGTAGAAGGGCGAGGAGGTGAAGGAGAAGCCCGAGCCGGGCTGGGAGTCCGAGTCCCGGGAGGAGGAGGAACAGCAGGTGACGGGAGCTCGAGTGCATCCCTGAAAGGAAATGTCTTAGTAATAGTTATGGAGAAAGCAAAGTCAGATAACATAAGGCAAGGAGGACGTACCCGGAATCCACAAGGGGAGGACCCCTTTGCCGGCGCCGAGCAGGCTTCTCGGTTGTCTGCTTACTCGGTTTGCTCTTCTTGGGGGGGTTGCCGGGATTATCGGCCCCCTCGGTGTCGGAAGCCGCGCGCTTCCGGCTCTCGGCACGTTTGGTCCCGGTTGTCGGTTTCGGAACCACAGCTGAGGCCCAATTCAGAGGGAGAGCGTCAATAACATCGAGAATCTGGCAGTCAATCTCATCCTCATCATCCGAAGAAATGAAAACTGCCTCTGGAGTTGAAGAATTACCCAGGGCCTTGACGAAAGGGATGGCGAGGTGGTCCTCGCCGTCGGGATCCTCTCTCGGCATCACGTCCGGTTTCGGGAAGTCCGGCGTGTAATTCCCGTTGACGTGGACAGCGTCTTCTTCGTGTTGACGCTCGAACAACTGCGCAAACAAATTAGGCCGTGTCGGTGTCCAGGTGAACGCATGTACGAAGGCGAAGGCACGAAAGACTGATATAAGCACCTGGTCGCATGGTTTTCTCCGGGATCCCCCAATGACCCCCCAAGAGTAGTCCTCCGTCATCTCCGTCCGGGCAATAGCTCGAACGCGACGGACGACCCCGGCATGGCTTAGCCCAAAGATACTAGTCCTAGTGGGGTCATAGTTCCCGGACATGTGGCACATCTTGTGCACTCGGTTTTGAAGGGGGCAGACACGGCGAACAATGAAGCACCGCAAGAGATCATCCCCGGTCATCTTCTGGGTCAGCACGTGCAGAACGTCGTGCATGCAACTGACCTCGTCATTATCCGGAAGCTTCTTCCAGAGACGGAACTCGCGCGGAGGACCGATGACGAACTCCGGCAGATTGATGAAGTCCGGGTTCGAGGATCCCGGACCATCTCCTGAGTGCTCCCGGTTCTTCACATAGAAGAAACTCTGCTGCCACTTTCGGCAGGACTCTAGTCCCTTAACTATGGGGAATCCGGAATCCGCGCGGGGAATGATGGTGGCCGCTCCGCAATCGACTAAGTCTTTGACCTCGTGTTGACGCTCGAACAACTGCGCAAACAAATTAGGCCGTGTCGGTGTCCAGGTGAACGCATGTACGAAGGCGAAGGCACGAAAGACTGATATAAGCACCTGGTCGCATGGTTTTCTCCGGGATCCCCCAATGACCCCCCAAGAGTAGTCCTCCGTCATCTCCGTCCGGGCAATAGCTCGAACGCGACGGACGACCCCGGCATGGCTTAGCCCAAAGATACTAGTCCTAGTGGGGTCATAGTTCCCGGACATGTGGCACATCTTGTGCACTCGGTTTTGAAGGGGGCAGACACGGCGAACAATGAAGCACCGCAAGAGATCATCCCCGGTCATCTTCTGGGTCAGCACGTGCAGAACGTCGTGCATGCAACTGACCTCGTCATTATCCGGAAGCTTCTTCCAGAGACGGAACTCGCGCGGAGGACCGATGACGAACTCCGGCAGATTGATGAAGTCCGGGTTCGAGGATCCCGGACCATCTCCTGAGTGCTCCCGGTTCTTCACATAGAAGAAACTCTGCTGCCACTTTCGGCAGGACTCTAGTCCCTTAACTATGGGGAATCCGGAATCCGCGCGGGGAATGATGGTGGCCGCTCCGCAATCGACTAAGTCTTTGACCTTCTTATCCGGATTGGGGATGGCTTGGCGACGGAGGATGAAGTACTTGGCCCAGAGATCCAAGGAGGGCCAGATGCCGAGGTATGCCTCCGTATATGTGGTGAAGACCGAGAGCATCATTATGGCGTTGGCGGGAAGATGGTGAGGTTGAAGGTCGTAGAGGTCGAGGAAGTCGCGGAAGAAGGGGCTTGCCGGAAGCCCAAACCCACGCTCGAAGTGCGCGAGGAATACTACGTATTCCCCGGGTTGGGGTTCCGGTGCAATCTCCTCTCCCGGGAGACGGCTCTCGACTTCCGGAGGAATCCGGTGAGTCCGATACAGCCAGTCCAGATCGGACTGCTTGGTCTCGGACCCATCCCAGCATCCCCGAGTACGTTCTTCGCCCATGTCGGAGAAGTACGCAGGGGTATCCGAGCTACTCTGCAGACGCAGCGGCGGTTAGTCGGAGTTAGTCTATCGGAAACTAGGATGTCGGAGCACAAACTGCTAAACACTACCGAGTTGGTGGGAAACAAGATCTATCGTGTGCTAAATAATCAAAACAAATGGGGGCTAATAGACTCGCGCTGGACTCGGGCGAGACACAAAGCAAGTAATCTACATCCTACACTGACGATGCGTCACCACCGTGCATCTCGTGCGCGCCGCTCAAGTGGTGCTCGCCGGCGGTGGCTCTACCGGACTTGCGATACGGCACGGCCGGGCTCGGGCGGTTGCTCTACGGAGGAAATCATCGGAGCAAAGAGGAAGAACTCACCGAAACAGAGAAGTCCGGCGAAGGCGACGATGTCCGGACTCCGGCGAACGGCGACTGCGACGGGGTGCAGGCTCCGGCGAACGGCGACGAAGGTAGCGGCGGCGGGGCGCTCGAGACGGCGAGAGAAGAAAGTGCGAAGGAGAAGAAGAAGGGGAGGAGGCCGTTCCGGTCCCCTATTTATGGGGGGATTCCGGAGCGGTTTCCGATTTTCCCGCCCACGATCTCCACGATCGTGGGTGGGATCTGTTTTGTGCCGCAAGCCACGTGGCACTATCCGGAGCGCCCGATCCGGCCACACCGAGGGCCACACGGCCCCAACGGTTGGATTTCGGATCGGATGCGGCTCCCCGGCGCGGGAACCCAAGCGACGCCGTGCGTGCGCAGAGGCACTCGAGTGCGTCTCTACGCAGACGGGACGTCGGGTGTGAAGGAGATATGCCCTAGAGGCAATTAATAAAGTGTATTCTTTATCATATCTCGTTTGTTCATAATAGGTTTTTGTGTCATGCTAGAACCGTATTAAGCGGAAACATTAATGCGGGTGTGATACGTAAACAACCAGGTCCCTAGTAGCCTCTACTAAGACTAGTTTCGTTGCGCGATTGATGATCGAGGTTTCCCGGTCATGGGGCATGGCGCCGGTCGGCAATGAGAGTCATATCGCTGGAGAGCGATGTGATGGACATACCCAGATTTGGAGAACATAGTCATTACACCTTTGACCGTGAGATCAACTCTTATTGATATTCCCCGAAGATACTTTGATTGCACCAAACGTCGTATCTTATTTAGTATGACAATAACGGTGATACTTTTGGGTATTGGAAAGGAGTATTGAGACGAGGGGTCAAGAGCGGGATTTGCCAGTCCGCGTAGCAGGATAGATACTCTCGGGCCCACTCGGTGAGATCTTGTCTAATGAGCTTGCAAGCATGTGACTAGGTCACGGAGACATGAGATCATGAACGAGTAGAAGATAGCATCGTCGGTAACGAGGTCGGGATTAGGTATGGAGATATCTATGGAACGACACTCGGACATGCTAAGTATCGCTATGGCAAAAGGTCTAAGACTTCACGTTCAGGTTTGATAGATGAAAGTCATTCGTTATATCTCAGGGATTAATTCAGGGGGTCCAGGCCTACGAGTTAGTCATTGATCATTGAGGAGTCTTGATCATACCTGATATTATATCGAACCGCTAGGGTAACACACTTAAGGGGTTTCGACAAGACAACCGGAAAGGAAGGAGATCACCGGGACAGTCCCGGGAGAGGTCCGATGGAGATCGGGCAGCGCCGAAAGAGTTTTCGGAGCTAGGAAATATTTTATATATTATGTTTGATATTAATTAGTGTTATTAATATGCAAATATGATTTTATATATTTATTTTCGAATTTATTAAGGCAGATTTCCCTAAATGGGCCTTCCGGACGAAAGAAGGCCCAAGAGGGGAAAATTCCCTAGGGGAATTCGGTGGGGGCCAGAAGGGACGGCCTAGGTGGGCCACAAGGGGCCCACCAGGGGGCCGGCGCACTCCATAGCCGAACCAGGCTATGTGGGGATAGTCCCACATTGCCTGGCTAGCAAGGTTGGCTCCCCTTGGGAGCCTATATAAGAAAGGGCACCCCCAGCCTTTTAATTCACCAATTAATTCCTGATTTCTCTATCGATCTCGTGGTTCCCAAGTTGGAGCCGCGCCGAGCAAGAGGAGTCGGGGATCTCCTCCACCATAGCCCGATGCCGCGCTGCTGGTGTTCCGGTCCAAGTCTTCCGCTGCTCGTCCTGGACTGGAGCTTCGGAGGCGTCGTCTCCACCGTACGTGTGCGACTCCCTGCGAGGTGCTGCGCTAGCGGTACTCGGAGGCCTGCTTCCTCTACACGACCTTGAGGTCGGCTTCGTCGGTCTTCATCGACAACGTTTGTGCGGGAACGTAATCCCCGCTTTCGGTCTACAAGGGTATGTATTCCGATCTCCGTCCGTACTACTATATCTGCATAGAATAGATCTTGGCTAGTTTAAGGATATCGTTGCTAGGAAAATTATTGTTTTCTGCCCACGATCCCCTACAGTGGTATCAGAGCCGATCTATCGTAAGATATAGCTGTACGCTGTTAGAACCCGTGCTCTGCACGGGGGCACCGTTCCTGTTATTTGCTACCCTCTAGCGTGCACTTGTGTATTCCAGCGGCATTGAGTTGATGAAGCGGCCCGGACCGACTTTACGCGTACGCTTACGCGAGACTGGTTCCACTACTGACATACGGCTTGTACCGTATCTGTGGCTGGCGGGTGACAGTTTCTCTCTCTTTAGTTGGTCTTCGCATTTTCAATGGAGGGCCCGAAAGGGATGCTTAAACATGCAATTATTGGATCGTTGTTGTGGTCATAAGATTCGTAGGTATGAAGCGGTTCTATTTACGAAATCCCCAAGCCACGTAAAATATGCAAAATATAAAGTAGAAGCGTCTAACTTTATTTTGCAGGGGCTATGTGATATGGTCAAGGTAGGTTTATTAAATTGTTTATAAACTGCGGGCGCCAAGAAGACCATGGCGCGATGGACTATATCACATTGCATTACATTTGATGTTTTGTGTGCATCTTATTTTGTGTGTGATTGTGTGTTACACGGCGGTAGTTGAATAAGATGATCCCTTCAAAATACCACTAGTGTTCTCCCTCCAACGAGCACCACCAATAAAGTTCTACGTTATGAGGCAGGCCGTGATGATCGGGTGTCAGACATATCTTCGTTCGCATACGGTGGGTGTAAGCCATGTTGCACAAGCGTCAGCGTGGAGGTCTTTGGTGGCGAGCCTAGCATACTCAGAGGTATGGCCTCGGAACAGGAAGGCCGAAAGGCCGAGCACGAGTCACAAAATTGGTGTGACGGACGATTTTGTCTACTCTTGAAGTTGTGCCGCCGGCTTTGATGATGAGGGGTGGTGCAACGGATGGGGGTCGTGTAATCGCTTAAACGACCAAGAGGGATGTTCGTTTGAGTGGGAGTTATGTTAGTTACTTTCTAAAATACTATAACTCAAAATTATTATGAACAAAGTCTTATGTTGTTGCAAATTCCATTGTAGATGTCTCACCCCTCCTTTAACCTGAACCTGTTCATTGAGAAAGAGAAGCTTAAGACCGATGGGTCTAACTTCGTGTCCTGGTTCCGCGATCTGAAGTCCACCCTTGAAACCCACAAGGTGTCCTACATCCTTGATTCCCCCTTAGGTGATCTTCCCAGCACTGCCCCGGAAATCGAAAGGATTGTCCATGGGGTGAAAACGGAGATTTCTTCTTATGTCCAGAGTGGCATGCTCTTTGCCATGGAGGCTGACCTTCAAAACCGCTTCATGAACAAGGGTGCTTATGAAATAATCACTGAACTCATGGTTGTTTTTGCACGACAAGTCAAGGCTGAGACGTACGAGGCAACTGTGCTTCTCTTCTCAGCCCAGATGGAAGAGCACGGCAATATCAGTGAGCACTTGGCCAAGTTGTTTGGCTGCGCTCGACTTCTGAGTGATCTGGGAAGTGTGATCCCAGAGGAGTTGGTGATTGATAGGGCGCTGATTTCTCTGCCCCCTAGCTATAAGAACGCCATAGTGGACTACGGCATGAAAGGGACGTCAAAACCCCTGTCGGAAATCCTGAAGATGCTCGAAGTGGCCGAATTAGAAATCAAGCTGAAGAAGATGGAGGTAACCATCGGATCACCTGAGCGCAACTGCCCCAAGTATCTGGAGGATAGGAAGTCTGGCAAGACGGTCGACAAAGAGAAAGGTATATTTGATATACATGTTATAGATGTGTACCTTACATCCGCCCGGAGCAATACGTGGGTATTTGATACTGGTTTTGTTGCTCATATATGTAACTCTCAGGAGGAGTTACGGAATAGAAGGCGGCTGGCGAAGGATGAGGTGACGATGCGCGTCGGCAACGGATCGAGAGTCGACGTGGTGGCTGTCGGCACGCTCCCTCTGCATCTACCATCGGGATTAGTTTTGGTTTTAAATAAATGTTATTTTGTGCCATCCTTGAGTGTAAACATTATAAGTGGGTCTTGCCTGTTACAAGACGGTTATTCATTTAAATCAGTGTCAAGCAATTGTGCTATTTATATGAATGATATCTTTTATGTTGATGCTCCCGAGAGTAATGGTTTATTCTTGTTGAATCTCGATCGTAGTACTCACATCCATAACATAGAGGCCAAACGAATTAAGTGTAGTGACGATACCGCCATGTTTTTGTGGCATTGCCGTCTTGGTCATATTGGTATAAAGCGCATGAAGCGACTCCACTCCGATGGACTCTTGGACTCGTTGGATTTCGGATCCCTCGATACATGTGAACCATGCCTCATGGGCAAAATGACCAGGACACCGTTCAAAGGTTTCGTTGAACGGGCGTCGGATTTGTTGGGGATCATACATACAGACGTATGTGGACCAATGAGCGTTTCGACACGCAATGGTTATCGTTACTTCGTCACCTTCACTGATGACTTGAGTAGATACGGTTATATCTATTTGATGAAACACAAGTCAGAAACGTTTGAAAAGTTCAAAGAATTCCAGAGTGAAGTTGAGAATCAGCTTAATAGGAAAATCAAGCATCTCCGGTCCGATCGCGGTGGAGAGTACTTGAGTTTTGAGTTTGGCACACATCTGAAGAGTTGTGGCATAGTACCCCAACTTACGCCCGCCGGAACGCCACAGCGTAACGGTGTGTCCGAGCGACGTAATCGTACTCTACTGGATAGTGTCCGATCTATGATGTCTCTTACCGATCTGCCAGTGTCCTTCTGGGGTTATGCGTTAGTAACAGCCGCATTCATTTTAAATAGGGCTCCGTCCAAGTCCGTTGAAACGACGCCGTATGAATTATGGTATGGCCAAAAGCCTAAGTTATCATTTCTGAAGGTTTGGGGTTGTGAGGCGTACGTTAAGAAACTACAGCCCGACAAACTCGAACCGAAGTCGGAGAAAGTCGTCTTTGTAGGATATCCGCGGGAAACCGTTGGGTACACCTTCTACAACCAAGCTGAGGGCAAAACTTTTGTCGCGAAGACCGGTGCCTTTCTAGAGAAGGAGTTTCTCGCGACAGGAGTAAGTGGGAGGAAGGTAGACCTCGATGAAATCGTTGATCCTGAACTCGAGATTCCGAGTGGCGCAACGGAAGCGATTCCGGAAACGTCCTCCGTGGAAGGAGTGGGAGAAACTGTCGAGGAAGATGTTCTACCTCGTAGGTCTGGTAGATCTCGGATGCCACCAGAATGGTATGGCAATATGGTTTGCACCGTCATGCTAGTCGAGCAAGACGAACCTACGAACTACAAGGAGGCAATGGAGAGTCTAGAGTCCGAGAAATGGCTTGAAGCCATGAAATCCGAAATAGGATCCATGTATGATAACCAAGTGTGGACCTTGGTGGATATTCCCGAAGGGCGCAAGGCCGTCGAGAATAAGTGGATCTTTAAGAAGAAGACTGATGCTGATGTTAATGTGACCGTCTATAAAGCTAGGCTTGTCGCAAAGGGTTTCCGACAAGTTCATGGAATTGACTACGATGAAACCTTTTCACCGGTAGCGATGCTTAAGTCTATTCGGATTTTGTTAGCAGTAGCTGCCTACTATGATTATGAAATCTGGCAGATGGACGTCAAAACGGCCTTCCTGAATGGAAACATTGAGGAATAGTTGTACATGGTACAGCCGGAAGGTTTTGTCGATCCAGGAAGTGCTAACAAGGTGTGCAAGCTTCAGCGATCCATCTATGGATTGAAGCAGGCATCTCGGAGCTGGAATCTTCGCGTTGATGAGGTAATCAAAGGTTTTGGATTTATCCAGAATGTGGAAGAGACCTGTATTTACAAGAAAATGAGTGGGAGCTCGGTTGTGTTCTTAGCACTGTATGTTGACGACATATTGCTAATAGGGAATGATGTGGAACTTCTGAATAGTGTGAAGGAATATTTGAACAGTAAGTTTTCCATGAAGGACTTAGGAGAAGCTGCGTATGTTTTAGGCATAAAGATCTACCGTGATAGATCAAGGCGCCTATTAGCACTAAGTCAGAGTACTTATCTTGATAAAATATTGAAGCGTTTTCATATGGAAAAGGCAAAGAAGGGTTCTCTGCCGGTTATCAAGAATAAGGTATTGCGTAAGGCGCAGTGTCCGGTAACGGAACTGGGTAAGGCCGAAATGACGAAACATCCTTATGCTTCAGCCATAGGATCGATCTTGTATGCAATGTTGAGTACTAGACCGGATGTGGCATTAGCTCTAAGTTTGACAAGCCGGTTCCACAGTAATCCTGGAATGCCGCATTGGATAGCTGTTAAGAGCATTCTTAAGTATCTCAATAAGACAAAGGAAATGTTCCTTGTGTATGGTGGCTGCGATGAGGAACTTGGCGTAACGGGTTACATAGATGCAAGTTTCTGCTCAGACCCTGATGACTGTAAGTCACAGACAGGTTACGTGTTCAAGGTGAATGGAGGCGCCGTGTGCTGGAGAAGTGGGAAGCAACCCATAGTCGCACAATCTACAATGGAGTCGGAGTACATTGCTGCCTGCGAGGCCGCGAATGAAGCTGTGTGGCTGAAGAAGTTCGTCATCGAACTTGGAGTGTTCTCGAGCGTGCAAGACCCCGTGGTCCTCTTCTGCGACAATACGGGTGCCATTGCGAACGCCAAGGAGCCAATGACTCACTCCACCGCCAAACACATTCTCCGACGCTTCCACGTGATACGTCAGTACGTACAAGAAGGCGATGTGAAGATTTGCAAAGTGCATACGGATCTGAATGTGGCAGATCCGCTGACGAAGCCTCTCCCGCTTGATAAGCATGAACAGCACCAGTTAGCTATGGGTGTTAGGCTTTTACCAAGTTGTAATCTAGATTAAGTTGTACTCTAGTGCAAGTGGGAGACTGAAGGAGATATGCCCTAGAGGCAATTAATAAAGTGTATTCTTTATCATATCTCGTTTGTTCATAATAGGTTTTTGTGTCATGCTAGAACCGTATTAAGCGGAAACATTAATGCGGGTGTGATACGTAAACAACCAGGTCCCTAGGAGCCTCTACTAAGACTAGTTTCGTTGCGCGATTGATGATCGAGGTTTCCCGGTCATGGGGCATGGCGCCGGTCGGCAATGAGAGTCATATCGCTGGAGAGCGATGTGATGGACATACCCAGATTTGGAGAACATAGTCATTACACCTTTGACCGTGAGATCAACTCTTATTGATATTCCCCGAAGATACTTTGATTGCACCAAACGTCGTATCTTATTTAGTATGACAATAACGGTGATACTTTTGGGTATTGGAAAGGAGTATTGAGACGAGGGGTCAAGAGCGGGATTTGCCAGTCCGCGTAGCAGGATAGATACTCTCGGGCCCACTCGGTGAGATCTTGTCTAATGAGCTTGCAAGCATGTGACTAGGTCACGGAGACATGAGATCATGAACGAGTAGAAGATAGCATCGTCGGTAACGAGGTCGGGATTAGGTATGGAGATATCTATGGAACGACACTCAGACATGCTAAGTATCGCTATGGCAAAAGGTCTAAGACTTCACGTTCAGGTTTGATAGATGAAAGTCATTCGTTATATCTCAGGGATTAATTCAGGGGGTCCAGGCCTACGAGTTAGTCATTGATCATTGAGGAGTCTTGATCATACCTGATATTATATCGAACCGCTAGGGTAACACACTTAAGGGGTTTCGACAAGACAACCGGAAAGGAAGGAGATCACCGGGACAGTCCCGGGAGAGGTCCGATGGAGATCGGGCAGCGCCGAAAGAGTTTTCGGAGCTAGGAAATATTTTATATATTATGTTTGATATTAATTAGTGTTATTAATATGCAAATATGATTTTATATATTTATTTTCGAATTTATTAAGGCAGATTTCCCTGAATGGGCCTTCCGGACGAAAGAAGGCCCAAGAGGGGAAAATTCCCTAGGGGAATTCGGTGGGGGCCAGAAGGGCCGGCCTAGGTGGGCCACAAGGGGCCCACCAGGGGGGCGGCACACTCCATAGCCGAACCAGGCTATGTGGGGATAGTCCCACATTGCCTGGCTGGCAAGGTTGGCTCCCCTTGGGAGCCTATATAAGAAAGGGCACCCCCAGCCTTTTAATTCACCAATTAATTCCTGATTTCTCTCTCGATCTCGTGGTTCCCAAGTTGGAGCCGCGCCGAGCAAGAGGAGTCGGGGATCTCCTCTACCATAGCCCGCTGCCGCGCTGCTGGTGTTCCGGTCCAAGTCTTCCGTTGCTCGTCCTGGACTGGAGCTTCGGAGGCGTCGTCTCCACCGTACGTGTGCGACTCCCTGCGAGGTGCTGCGCTAGCGGTACTCGGAGGCCTGCTTCCTCTACACGACCTTGAGGTCGGCTTCGTCGGTCTTCATCGACAACGTTTGTGCGGGAACGTAATCCCCGCTTTCGGTCTACAAGGGTATGTATTCCGATCTCCGTCCGTACTACTATATCTGCATAGAATAGATCTTGGCTAGTTTAAGGATATCGTTGCTAGGAAAATTATTGTTTTCTGCCCACGATCCCCTTCAGGGTGGGCCCTGGCTCAGTGTCTCGAATTCATCGGGAGATCAACGGTCGAGATTCACTGGGATGGTACTATCCGGTCGCAGGCTTCGCCTACCGGTTAAGGCAATCTCGGTGGGAAGATCTCGGTAAAAAGATCTCGGGAAAAATCGACCTCGGCATGGAACAAAAGGATGGTGTAATTTGTTCTCGAAAAGTTGTTGTTTAAAGCTGATCCCGCACATCATCCGAGGTCGCTGTGCAGCAACAGCTTCGGGGACTAGTGTCGGGGGGATGCCCCCCGGGTAGGGGCAGATCCCGATATAATCCAGTAAATATCAACAGTACTTGACCTTTGGCGACAGCAAGGGACACCTCCTGGTGTGCCGAAAGGGCAGCTTGACCCTTGGGCACTGCAAGAGGGCAAAGTGCCTCCTGGCAGCCGCAAGGGTCAGCTCTGGCAGCTATAAATAGACACCCCCGGCCCTCACAATCGCAGCACAAGCATGAGCGGGTGGTTCCTCTAAGAACTAGCTTCTCGAAGATGTCTTTGCTGGTAGGCTAAGACATCTTCGGGAGGCTAGGCCTAGAGATACTCATCCTGAGACGAACTCGGACGTCTCCGGGAAGGATCCCGGATCTAGGACTCCGGGGAGACTCCCGGGTGGAGGTGAACTCGGCTTTACCGAATAGGTATTCCGGATAAGTACTAACCGGAGCGAATCTCTCGGTGTTGATCTTGTGCAGAAGAGGCTCACAGTGGCAAGCAAGGAGGTATCCGGAGTAAGGGCTTCCGGTAGTCCGTCAACGGTCCGTAGCAGGCTTTCCCGTCTATCGCGGGGGGAAGTACCGTTCCGCCTGACACGGAAGCGTGGTCACCTCCCGCCTGACACGGAAGCATGGTCACCTCCCGCCTGACACGGGAGCGCGTCAGCCGGTACGAGCGTGGTACGACAAGACCTGACATGCCTAGCCCGGCAATCCGGAAAAGGCTATCCGGGATGGGCAAAGACATGTCTGGTCTCTGACAAGGGGACAATGATGATGTAGGACGGCGCCTGCCGTCCTTAACGAGATGATGACGAAGGGACTACACCGGATAGTCCGGCGACTAGGTCGCACTAGCCGGTGACGACATCCCGGCTAGGCCTGTCCGGTGGGGCCAAGCCAAATTAGGGTTTCCGGCCCTCCTGGCCGGACCTCTATAAAAGGCGCCATAACTGCTCCTGAGAGGGAGAGACCAACTTCAGAGCCAAAGCTATAGTCGCATTTACTCTTAGAGCAGTTACTCCTTCTCACCTTGAGTTCATCTAGTTCTTTGTACTCCTTCCTTTGATAGATCTTGTAGCAAGTTGTAGTCCTTATACCACCAATATATAGAGAGGAAAGGCAAGAGTAGGTGTATTACCTCCACACGAGGGCCCTGAACCTGGGTATATCGCGTGTGTGCTTTGTGCCTTCGTGCATTTGTTTGTATTTGTTAGATCTTCCTCTTTGTACTTTGTTCTTGTTTCCTGTTCTTGGGAGATCTCGGTTTTACCGGGATCCTCCCCGTGTGAGCTCTTCAGCTCGCTATCCCTCCCCGGATCCACCAACGTCCATCGGCCCCACAAATTAGCCATCCTATGGCATCTGCCGTGACACCACCACGACATGCTCAGGCGCAAAAGGGACGCAGACGCATCGAGTGCCAGGCGAGCCGCCCTCTCCTTCACATCCTCTACGGAGGTTAACCAAGGAGCACGGCGAAACAGAGCCCGCGTTCCCCTCATGCCAGAAGCCGATCGAACCAGGCTAACCCGCAACCTCGACTCGTCCTTCGTCACCGAAGATGAGAACGGGATACCCGTCCCAAAGACGGCGAACGCCGCCCTGATCTCAGTCGAGACGTACCTCCGGCTCACGCAGCCACCGGAGAGGGACACGCGCTCCCTTCTCCACAAGCAGCAAATTGCCTCCATAAGGGCAATCGAAGAAGCGCTGGCGGCCAAGGGGCCAAGCAACCGGGCGCACGAACCAACAACTTCAGGCATCCCAGCGGCACAGCGACAGCCAGTCAAGGACCTTCGCGACGTCCTCACGCAGAAGACGGTGGATCGCAGCCGCAAGGAGCGCTCGACTGGTGTGGCAAACACAGACGACCACGCTGACCGCGATTTCGACCCGTGCGGCGCGGCATGCTTCAGCTTCAACATCCGCGACACCCGCATGCCCAAGGGCTTCAAGTTGACAGCAGGCACACCAAAGTACGACGGAAAGCAAGATCCAAAACTATGGCTCGAGGACTACCTCATCGCCTGCACCTGCCAAGGCGGGACGTCGACCACGGCAATGCAGTACGTCCAGCTTATGCTGACGGACTCGGCACGCGGGTGGCTCACAAGCCAACCCAAAGACTCTTTCCGAACATGGGAAGAATTCCAGGATAACTTCATCAAGGGTTTCTCAGGAACATTCGCAAGGCCAACGACCTACATCGAGTTGCGGGCCTGCAAGCAAGGAAAGGATGAGTCGCTCCGCTCCTACATCCAGCGATGGACACTACTCCGCAACACCATGGAACCCGTCTCAGAAGATCGGGTGATGGACGCCTTCATGCACGGCGTCTCTCGCCGCGACCTCCGCGAGGAATTCGGTAGGCTCCAGCCGAAGACCACAATAGAGCTCATGAAGACAGCCAACCAATGGGCCGAAGGAGAGGACTATGTCCGCGAAACTTCACCCAGAAAGAGGTCGAAACAAGCAACTGGCGTGAGGGCACGCCAAAAGAAGAAGCCACGTTACACCCACGATTCAATCGAGCTAGTAGCGGCGGGCTATGAAACCCCCCGTGACGACAAACGCAACAACAGTCGACAGTACGACCAAGGCCGACGGTCTAACTCGAGTCAGTATAACCGTGGCAGCAGCAGCATCAGCCACAACGATGGAAGCCAGAAGCGCGAGTGGAAGCGCCCACTGACCCCAGCAGAGGAGCTGATGCAACCCTGTAAGCATCACTCGTTCCGCAACCCGGAGACAGGCAAATGGGGTTCCAGCCACCTGCTGAAGGATTGTCGCAAAGCAAGAAAAATATACCAAGCCATGCAACAAATCATCGCTCCAGTACAAGCAATACAGACGGCACCGCAGCTAGCCATCCAGGCTGCACCCGCAAACAACAACCAGGTGCAGGCGGCAGGAGCATTCCCCCAGCCGCAGCAACTGCAACTGCAACAAGGTCAGTCGGCAGCAACCGACACGTATCCACCCGCACGGGGACAGCTGAACATGATCCAGAAGGGACCCCCGTCAAACAGGCGCCAAAAAATCATCAGCCGCCAAGTACTACAGGCCATCAACAGCCCGCGCGCGGTAACGGACTACCTGCGCGGGTCAGAGACACCCATCACATTTTTCAGGGCAGATCACCCATCCGAGGTAACCCGACCCGGGCACGCGCCGCACTCGTGATTGAGGCCCTGATCGGCGACTACAGCTTGAAGAAGGTGTTCCTGGACGGAGGCAGCGGCATCAACATTATATTCGCCGACACCCTGAGAAGAATGAACAGGTCGACAGAGAAATTGCCGGAATCGGAAACCACCTTCCACGGCATAGTACCAGGGCAAGCAATCACGCCCATGGGAACAATCACACTCGACGTCATCCTCGGTACACCCGAGCACTTCAGGAAGGAGTCGATAAACTTTGAGGTCGTCGACTGGAAGTCACAATACCACGACATCCTCGGGCGCCCAACCTTTGCCAGGTTCATGGCAGTACCCCACTACGCCTACCTGATGATAAAGCTGCCCGGGCCGAAAGGAGTAATCACCGTACGCGGCGACTTCGGGCTCTCAAACAGCTGCGACCGCGAGTTCGCCAAGATTTCTGAGTTCTTCGGAGTCGAAGAGCACTTCAAGACCATATCAGCCGACAACGACAAGACCGTCTTCCCATCTCGCAAGAAGCGAGCTAAGGACGCAACATTCAACACGAACGACGACACAGTCACCCACCAAGTCCATCCGACTGACAGCAGAAAGACGGTCAAGGTCTCGTCAGGTCTGACCCCCACATAGGAAAGCGCGCTCGTCGAGTTCCTACGTGAGAACTGGAAGATCTTTGCATGGCAACCTTCGGACATGCCAGGGATACCCAGGGAACTCGTCGAGCACTCTCTGAAAGTCCACAAGGACGCAAGACCAGTCAAACAATCCATGCGACGCTTCTCAGGACCCAAGCGAGACGCGATCACCATGGAAGTCAACAGACTACTGCACGCCAAGTTCATCCGAGAGATCAAAGACTCGGACTGGGTCGCCAACCCGGTCCTAGTGGAGAAAAAGAAGACGAAGAAACTACGCATGTGCGTTGACTTCACCGCAGTCAACAAGTGCTGCCCCAAGGATCACTTCCCGCTTCCGTGGATAGACCAAATCATCGACTCGACAGCAGGTTGCGAGCGCCTGTCCTTCCTGGATGCCTACTCAGGTTACTAGCAGATCGGGCTGAAAGTCGAGGACGAAGAGAAAACGGCCTTCATCACACCCGACGGCGTCTTTTGCTACCAGACGATGCCGTTCGGGTTAAAGAACGCAGGTGCCACGTACCAGCGGACAATCCAAGCATGCCTCAAAGGGCTAATCGGGCAGATCGTCCAAGTCTACGTCGATGACATCGTCGTCACAACCCGAAAGGAGGATACCCTAGTCGACGACCTCCGCAAGGTCTTCGCCGCACTCAATGTATACCAGATCAAGCTCAACCCAGAGAAGTGTGTTTTCGGCGTGTCAGCCGGAGAGCTACTAGGATACCTCGTATCTTGCAAGAGGAATCGAAGCGAACCCTGAGAAGGTGCAGAACATTCTTACAATGCCAGCACCAACAAAACTCCGCGAGGTGCAGCGATTAGCCGGCCGAGTCGCAGCTCTCAGCCGGTTCATTAGTAAGTTGGGAGAGAAAGCCTTACCTTTCTACCAACTGATGAAGAAGACGGACAAGTTCGAGTAGACACAGGAGGCGCAGGACGCATTCGACCACCTCAAGAAAACCCTGACAACCTCTCCAGTCCTCGTGGCACCACTGGAAAACGAGCCGCTATACTTATACGTCTCAGCAACAAACAGGGTGGTGAGCACGGTACTCGTAGTCGAACGGGAAGAAGAAGGGCACAGTCACCCGGTGCAAAGGCCCGTCTACTACCTCAGCGAAGTCCTCACCCTGTCCAAGCAGAACTACCCGCATTACCAGAAGCTGGCATATGGAGTCTTCATGACCTCCAGGAAGGTCGTCCACTACTTCTCCGAGCACCCGATCACGGTGGTAAGCTCCTCTGGACTAGCAGACATTCTCACAAACAAACGCGCGACATAACGAGTCGCCAAGTGGGTTGTCGAGCTAGGACCATGGGGGATGAAGTATGCTCACCCGTAGTCCATCAAGGCCCAAGTCCTCCCAGAATTCACCACCGAGTGGATAGAAGCCCAGCTACCAAATGTCCCCGACTTGTCCAACGCATGGACAATGTATTTTGATGGCTCCAAGAAATTCATGTCAGCCAGGGCAGGAGTCGTGCTCATCTCCCCCAAAGGCGACAAGCTCAAGTATGTCCTGCAGATGGACTTTCCGACACCGTCCAACAACGAAGCCGAGTACGAGGCCCTGATCCACGGCATGCGGATGGCCAAGAACTGTGGCGCCACGCACCTCATGATATTCGGCGACTCCTACCTGGTGGTACAGCAAACCATGAAGTCCTGCGACGCCATCGCCGACAACATGATCGCCTACAGAGACCTCTACAATCAGTTGGAAGGCAACTTCGACGGCTGCGAGTTGCGGCACATCGGCCGTGAAAGCAACGAGGAAGCCGACGTCCTCGCTAACATGGGCTCAGACAGGGTGCCAGTCCCACCCGGCGTCTTCCTCGAGCGCATCACGCAGAGATCCATCAAGGCTCAGAACACAGCAAGCACTGCAACAACAAAAGGCGACGCTAACCCGCCAAGCCAAGAAAAGGTCCCCATGGAGGTCATGCTAGTCGAAGCTACATGGACAGGACCGTACCTGGCGTACATACTGCATCAGAAGCTGCCAGCTGACCCAGTCGAAGCAAAACGCATCATCAGGCGCTCCAAAAGTTTCACCGTCATCAACGGAGAACTCTACAAAAGAAGCATCTCAGGAATCCTGCAAAGGTGCGTAGATCCAGTCGACGGCCAAGCCATCTTACTCGACATCCACGCGGGTATCTGCGGGCATCACGCCAGCAGTCGAGCATTGGTGGCCAAAGCACTACTAGCCGGGTTCTACTGGCTGACAGCCATGCAGGACGCCGAGGAGCTAGTAAGGAAATGCACAAGGTGCCAGGAGTTTGCCAACAAGCCACACGCGCCAGCATCAGAACTTAAGACAATACCATTAGCCTGGCCGTTCGCCCAATGGGGTCTGGATATGGTTGGCCCGCTGAAGAAATCCTCACCAGGAGGTCACACTCACCTCCTGGTTGCAGTCGACAAGTTCACAAAGTGGATCGAAGCCGTGCCCATCACAAGTTCGACTGCATCCACAACAGTCAACTTCATCAGGTCAATCATCTTCAGATTTGGAGTACCGAATGGGATCATCACCGACAACGGCTCGAACTTCACAGCCAAAGAATTCAAGGACTTCTGCTCAGAGCAGGGGATCAAGCTCAGCTATGCGTCCGTCTCGCACCCGCAATCCAATGGGCAAGTGGAGAAAGCCAATGGCCTCGTCTGCAACGGCATCAAGAAGCGACTACGCGTGCCACTAAAACGCGCAGCGGGCGCATGGGTGGAAGAACTACCATCGGTCCTTTGGAGTCTACGAACAACGCCAAACAGATCCACCCAATACACTCCATTCTTTATGGTGTATGATGCAGAAGCGGTTCTCCCCTGCGACATCAAATTCGACGCACCGAGAGTAGTCGCCTACGACGAGTCGGATGCAGAGGAGGCACTCGAAGACAGCATGGACACCCTGGACGAAGCACGCGACATCGCCCTGGCACGATCAGCCGTGTATCAACAAGACCTGCGCAACTATCACACCCGGAGGCTGCAACCAAGAGCGTTCGTTGCATGCGACCTGGTTCTTCGACTCAAGCAGAAGAAGGTGCACAAGCTCGCTTCCCCATGGGAGGGCCCGTACATCGTGACAGAAGCAATCGGCAACGGAGCTTACCGCCTGAAAGACTCGAAGACGGGAGCAGACTGCAGCTACCCGTGGAACGTGGCACAACTCCGTCGGTTCTACGCCTAGTTCAACCCAATCATTGTACAAGCAAAATCAGCGCGGCAGGTTTCAGACGCACTCTTTCCCTTACCAGGGTACCTAAGGGGACTGGAAGAGTTTTAATGAGGCGGCCTGTTTGCAAGAATCAATAAAGTGATTTGAAGAAAATCTGTCTCCTTTACCTTTCACACAGAGGAAGCTAAAATCCTAGGCCGCCACTCGAACCGCTCGGGGGCTGCGCCACACAGGTTGAAAGAAAAGCTTAGGCCGCTACCCAAACTACTCGGGGGCTACGCCATACAAGCATAAATCAAAAAATCCTAGGCCGCCACCTGACCCACTCGGGGGCTGCGCCATACAGGTCAAGTTCAAAATCCTAGGTCGTGAAGGGGATCGTGGGAAGAAAACAATAATTTTCCTAGCAACGATATCCTTAAACTAGCCAAGATCTATTCTATGCAGATATAGTAGTACGAACGGAGATCAGAATACATACCCTTGTAGACCGAAAGCGGGGATTACGTTCCCGCACAAACGTTGTCGATGAAGACCGACGTAGCCGACCTCAAGGTCGTGTAGAGGAAGCAGGCCTCCGAGTACCGCTAGCGCAGCACCTCGCAGGGAGTCGCACACGTACGGTGGAGACGACGCCTCCGAAGCTCCAGTCCAGGACGAGCAGCGGAAGACTTGGACCGGAACACCAGCAGCGCGGCAGCGGGCTATGGTGGAGGAGATCCCCGACTCCTCTTGCTCGGCGCGGCTCCAACTTGGGAACCACGAGATCGAGAGAGAAATCAGGAATTAATTGGTGAATTAAAAGGCTGGGGGTGCCCCTTCTTATATAGGCTCCCAAGGGGAGCCAACCTTGCCAGCCAGGCAATGTGGGACTAACCCCCCACAGCCTGGTTCGGCTTGGGAGGTGCGCCGGCCCCCTGGTGGGCCCCTTGTGGCCCACCTAGGCCGGCCCTCCTGGCCCCCACCGAATTCCCCTAGGGAATTTTCCCCTCTTGGGCCTTCTTTCGTCCGGAAGGCCCATTTAGGGAAATCTGCCTTAATAAATTCGAAAATAAATATAAAATCATATTTGCATATTAATAACACTAATTAATATCAAACATAATATATATAATATTTCCTAGCTCCGAAAACTCTTTCGGCGCTGCCCGATCTCCATCGGACCTCTCCCGGGACGCTCCCGGTGATCTCCTTCCTTTCCGGTTGTCTTGTCGAAACCCCTTAAGTGTGTTACCCTAGCGGTTCGATATAATATCAGGTATGATCAAGACTCCTCAATGATCAACGACTAACTCGTAGGCCTGGACCCCCTGAATTAATCCCTGAGATATAACGAATGACTTTCATCTATCAAACCTGAACGTGAAGTCTTAGACCTTTTGCCATAGCGATACTTAGCACGTCCGAGTGTCGTTCCATAGATATCTCCATACCTAATCCCGACCTCGTTACCGACGATGCTATCTTCTACTCGTTCATGATCTCATGTCTCCGTGACCTAGTCACATGCTTGCAAGCTCATTAGACAAGATCTCACCGAGTGGGCCCGAGAGTATCTATCCTGCTACGCGGACTGGCAAATCCCGCTCTTGACCCCTCGTCTCAATACTCCTTTCCAATACCCAAAAGTATCACCGTTATTGTCATACTAAATAAGATACGACGTTTGGTGCAATCAAAGTATCTTCGGGGAATATCAATAAGAGTTGATCTCACGGTCAAAGGTGCAATGACTATGTTCTCTAAATCTGGGTATGTCCATCACATCGCTCTCTAGCGATATGACTCTCATTGCCGACCGGCGCCATGCCCCATGACCGGGAAACCTCGATCATCTATCGCGCAACGAAACTAGTCTTAGTAGAGGCTACTAGGGACCTGGTTGTTTACGTATCACACCCGCATTAATGTTTCCACTTAATACGGTTCTAGCATGACACAAAAACCTATTATGAACAAACGAGATATGATAAAGAATACACTTTATTAATTGCCTCTAGGGCATATCTCCTTCAGTCTCCCACTTGCACTAGAGTACAATTTAATCTAGATTACAACTTGGTAAAAGCCTAACACCCATAGCTAACTGGTGTTGTTCATGCTTATCAAGCGGGAGAGGCTTCGTCAGCGGATCTGCCACATTCAGATCCGTATGCACTTTGCAAATCTTCACATCGCCTTCTTGTACGTACTGACGTATCACGTGGAAGCGTCGGAGAATGTGTTTGGCGGCGGAGTGAGTCCTTGGCTCCTTGGCGTTCGCAATGGCACCCGTATTGTCGCAGAAGAGGACCACGGGGTCTTGCACGCTCGGGAACACTCCAAGTTCGATGACGAACTTCCTCAGCCACACAGCTTCATTCGCGGCCTCGCAGGCAGCAATGTACTCCGACTCCATTGTAGATTGTGCGACTATGGGTTGCTTCCCACTTCTCCAGCACACGGCGCCTCCATTCACCTTGAACACGTAACCTTTCTATGACTTACAGTCATCAGGGTCTGAGCAGAAACTTGCATCTACGTAACCCGTTACGCCAAGTTCCTCATCGCAGCCACCATACACAAGGAACATTTCCTTTGTCTTATTGAGATACTTAAGAATGCTCTTAACAGCTATCCAATGCGGCATTCCAGGATTACTCTGGAACCGGCTTGTCAAACTTAGAGCTAATGCCACATCCGGTCTAGTACTCAACATTGCATACATGATCGATCCTATGGCTGAAGCATAAGGATGTTTCGTCATTTCGGCCTTACCCAGTTCCGTTACCGGACACTGCGCCTTACGCAATACCTTATTCTTGATAACCGGCAGAGAACCCTTCTTTGCCTTCTCCATATGAAAACGCTTCAATATTTTATCAAGATAAGTACTCTGACTTAGTGCTAATAGGCGCCTTGATCTATCACGGTAGATCTTTATGCCTAAAACATACGCAGCTTCTCCTAAGTCCTTCATGGAAAACTTACTGTTTAAATATTCCTTCACGCTATTCAGAAGTTCCACATCATTCCCTATTAGCAATATGTCGTCAACATACAGTGCTAAGAACACAACCGAGCTCCCACTCATTTTCTTGTAAATACAGGTCTCTTCCACATTCTGGATAAATCCAAAACCTTTGATTACCTCATCAAAGCGAAGATTCCAGCTCCGAGATGCCTGCTTCAATCCATAGATGGATCGCTGAAGCTTGCACACCTTGTTAGCACTTCCTGGATCGACAAAACCTTCCGGCTGTACCATGTACAACTCTTCCTCAATGTTTCCATTCAGGAAGGCCGTTTTGACGTCCATCTGCCAGATTTCATAATCATAGTAGGCAGCTACCGCTAACAAAATCCGAATAGACTTAAGCATCGCTACCGGTGAAAAAGTTTCATCATAGTCAATTCCATGAACTTGTCGGAAACCTTTTGCGACAAGCCGAGCCTTATAGACGGTCACGTTACCATCAGCATCAGTCTTCTTCTTAAAGATCCACTTATTCTCGACGGCCTTGCGCCCTTCGGGAATATCCACCAAGGTCCACACTTGGTTATCATACATGGATCCTATTTCGGATTTCATGGCTTCAAGCCATTTCTCGGACTCTAGACTCTCCATCGCCTCCTTGTAGTTCGTAGGTTCGTCTTGCTCGACTAGCATGACGGTGCAAACCATGTTGCCATACCATTCTGGTGGGATCCGAGATCTACCAGACCTACGAGGTAGAACATCTTCCTCGACAGTTTCTCCTACTCCTTCCACGGAGGACGTTTCCGGAATTGCTTTCGTTGCGCCACTCGGAATCTCGAGTTCAGGATCAACGATTTCATCGAGGTCTACCTTCCTCCCACTTACTCCTTTCGCGAGAAATTCCTTCTCTAGAAAAGCACCGGTCTTCGCGACAAAAGTTTTGCCCTCAGCTTGGTTGTAGAAGGTGTACCCAACGGTTTCCCGCGGATATCCTACAAAGACGACTTTCTCCGACTTCAGTTCGAGTTTGTCGGGCTGTAGTTTCTTAACGTACGCCTCACAACCCCAAACCTTCAGAAACGATAACTTAGGCTTATGGCCATACCATAATTCATACGGCGTCGTTTCAACGGACTTGGACGGAGCCCTATTTAAAATGAATGCGGCTGTTTCTAACGCATAACCCCAGAAGGACACTGGCAGATCGGTAAGAGACATCATAGATCGGACACTATCCAGTAGAGTACGATTACGTCGCTCGGACACACCGTTACGCTGCGGCGTTCCGGCGGGCGTAAGTTGGGGCACTATGCCACAACTCTTCAGATGTGTGCCAAACTCAAAACTCAAGTACTCTCCACCGCGATCGGACCGGAGATGCTTGATTTTCCTATTAAGCTGATTCTCAACTTCACTCTGGAATTCTTTGAACTTTTCAAACGTTTCAGACTTGTGTTTCATCAAATAGATATAACCGTATCTACTCAAGTCATCAGTGAAGGTGACGAAGTAATGATAACCATTGCGTGTCGAAACGCCCATTGGTCCACATACGTCTGTATGTATGATCCCCAACAAATCCGACGCCCGTTCAACGAAACCTTTGAACGGTGTCCTGGTCATTTTGCCCATGAGGCATGGTTCACATGTATCGAGGGATCCGAAATCCAACGAGTCCAAGAGTCCATCGGAGTGGAGTCGCTTCATGCGCTTTATACCAATATGACCAAGACGGCAATGCCACAAAAACATGGCGGTATCGTCACTACACTTAATTCGTTTGGCTTCTATGTTATGGATGTGAGTACTACGATCGAGATTCAACAAGAATAAACCATTACTCTCGGGAGCATCAACATAAAAGATATCATTCATATAAATAGCACAATTGCTTGACACTGATTTAAATGAATAACCGTCTTGTAACAGGCAAGACCCACTTATAATGTTTACACTCAAGGATGGCACAAAATAACATTTATTTAAAACCAAAACTAATCCCGATGGTAGATGCAGAGGGAGCGTGCCGACAGCCACCACGTCGACTCTCGATCCGTTGCCGACGCGCATCGTCACCTCATCCTTCGCCAGCCGCCTTCTATTCCGTAACTCCTCCTGAGAGTTACATATATGAGCAACAGAACCAGTATCAAATACCCACGTATTGCTCCGGGCGGATGTAAGGTACACATCTATAACATGTATATCAAATATACCTTTCTCTTTGTCGACCGTTTTTCCAGACTTCCTATCCTCCAGATACTTGGGGCAGTTGCGCTTCCAGTGACCCTTCCCCTTGAAGTAGAAACACTCCACGCTAGCTCTGGGACCAGACCTGTTAGTCCTGGGCTTGGCAGCCAACTTTGCCTCCCTCCGCGACTTCCAGCTCTGCTTTCCCTTGCCACCGGACTTCTTGAAATCAACGGTCTTGTTGACCATCAACAGCGTGTGCTCCTTGTTAATCTCTACCTCAGCAGTCTTGAGCATCACGAACACTTCACCCAGGGACTTAGCCATGCCCTGCATGTTGTAGTTCATGACGAAGCCTTTGTAGCTTGGTGGCAACGATTGCAACACCCTGTCAATCGCCAGCTCATCGGGAATCTTGCACTCCAGAGCATTCAGGCGTTGAACGTAGCCAGACATCTTGACTACATGCTCGCTCACACTGCTATGCTCTTCCATCTTGGCTGAGAAGAAAAGCTCAGAAGCCTCATATCTCTCAGCCTTAGCCTGCGGCGCAAAGACAGCCTTAAGATCCGAAATGATCTCAAAGGCGCTCATCTTCTCAAAGCGCTTCTGCAGGTCGGCTTCCATGGCGTAGAGCATGCCACTCTGGACAAAGGCAGAATCCTCCGATCGGGTCTGGAAGACCTTCTTCTCATCCTCAGAGGCATCATCTGCAGGAGGGTCACCTATGGCGGCCTCAATGACGTAGGCCACCCTATGGGGAGTGAGGAGGATCCTCAGGTTGCGGAACCAGGCCATGAAGTTTGACCCATTGGTCTTAAGCTTTTCTTTCTCAAGGAACAGACCTAGGTTAAACGAGGGGCGAGACATCTACAATGGAATTTGCAACAACATAAGACTTTGTCCATAATAATTTTGAGTTATAGTATTTTAGAAAATAACTAACATAACTCCCACTCAAACGAACATCCCTCCTGGTCGTTTAAGCGATTACACGACCCCCATCCATTGCACCAGCCCTCATCATCAAAGTCGGCGGCACAACTTCAAGAGTAGACAAAATCGTCCGTCACACCAATTTTGTGACTCGTGCTCGACCTTTCGGTCTTCCTGTTCCGAGGCCATACCTCTGAGTATGCTAGGCTCGCCACCAAAGACCTCCACGCTGACGCTTGTGCAACATGGCTTACACCCACCGTATGCGAACGAAGATATGTCTGACACCCGATCATCACGGCCTGCCTCATAACGTAGAACTTTATTGGTGGTGCGCGTTGGAGGGAGAACACTAGTGGTATTTTGAAGGGATCATCTTATTCAGCTACCGCCGTGTAACACACACAATCACACAAAATAAGATGCACACAAAACATCAAATGTAATGCAATGTGATATAGTCCATCGCGCCATTGTCTTCTTGGCGCCCGCAGTTTATAAACAATTTAATAAACCTAACTTGACCATATCACATAGCCCCTGCAAAATAAAGTTAGACGCTTCTTCTTTATATTTTGCATATTTTACGTGGCTTGGGGCTTTTCTAAATAGAACCGCTTCATACCTACGAATCTTATGACCACAACAACGATCCAATAATTGCATGTTTAAGCATCCCTTTCGGGCCCTCCATTGAAAATGCGAAGACCAACTAAAGAGAGAGAAACTGTCACCCGCCAGCCACAGATATGGTACAAGCCGTATGTCAGTAGTGGAACCAGTCTCGCGTAAGCGTACGTGTAAAGTCGGTCCGGGCCGCTTCATCAACTCAATGCCGCTGGAATACACAAGTGCACGCTAGAGGGTAGCAAATAACAGGAACGGTGCCCCCGTGCAGAGCACGGGTTCTAACAGCGTACAGCTATATCTTACGATAGATCGGCTCTGATACCACTGAAGGGGATCGTGGGCAGAAAACAATAATTTTCCTAGCAACGATATCCTTAAACTAGCCAAGATCTATTCTATGCAGATATAGTAGTACGAACGGAGATCGGAATACATACCCTTGTAGACCGAAAGAGGGGATTACGTTCCCGCACAAACGTTGTCGATGAAGACCGACGTAGCCGACCTCAAGGTCGTGTAGAGGAAGCAGGCCTCCGAGTACCGCTAGCGCAGCACCTCGCAGGGAGTCGCACACGTACGGTGGAGACGACGCCTCCGAAGCTCCAGTCCAGGACGAGCAGCGGAAGACTTGGACCGGAACACCAGCAGCGCGGCAGCGGGCTATGGTGGAGGAGATCCCCGACTCCTCTTGCTCGGCGCGGCTCCAACTTGGGAACCACGAGATCGAGAGAGAAATCAGGAATTAATTGGTGAATTAAAAGGCTGGGGGTGCCCCTTCTTATATAGGCTCCCAAGGGGAGCCAACCTTGCCAGCCAGGCAATGTGGGACTAACCCCCCACAGCCTGGTTCGGCTTGGGAGGTGCGCCGGCCCCCTGGTAGGCCCCTTGTGGCCCACCTAGGCCGGCCCTCCTGGCCCCCACCGAATTCCGCTAGGGAATTTTCCCCTCTTGGGCCTTCTTTCGTCCGGAAGGCCCATTTAGGGAAATCTGCCTTAATAAATTCGAAAATAAATATAAAATCATATTTGCATATTAATAACACTAATTAATATCAAACATAATATATATAATATTTCCTAGCTCCGAAAACTCTTTCGGCGCTGCCCGATCTCCATCGGACCTCTCCCGGGACGCTCCCGGTGATCTCCTTCCTTTCCGGTTGTCTTGTCGAAACCCCTTAAGTGTGTTACCCTAGCAGTTCAATATAATATCAGGTATGATCAAGACTCCTCAATGATCAACGACTAACTCGTAGGCCTGGACCCCCTGAATTAATCCCTGAGATATAACGAATGACTTTCATCTATCAAACCTGAACGTGAAGTCTTAGACCTTTTGCCATAGCGATACTTAGCACGTCCGAGTGTCGTTCCATAGATATCTCCATACCTAATCCCGACCTCGTTACCGACGATGCTATCTTCTACTCGTTCATGATCTCATGTCTCCGTGACCTAGTCACATGCTTGCAAGCTCATTAGACAAGATCTCACCGAGTGGGCCCGAGAGTATCTATCCTGCTACGCGGACTGGCAAATCCCGCTCTTGACCCCTCGTCTCAATACTCCTTTCCAATACCCAAAAGTATCACCGTTATTGTCATACTAAATAAGATACGACGTTTGGTGCAATCAAAGTATCTTCGGGGAATATCAATAAGAGTTGATCTCACGGTCAAAGGTGCAATGACTATGTTCTCTAAATCTGGGTATGTCCATCACATCGCTCTCTAGCGATATGACTCTCATTGCCGACCGGCGCCATGCCCCATGACCAGGAAACCTCGATCATCAATCGCGCAACGAAACTAGTCTTAGTAGAGGCTACTAGGGACCTGGTTGTTTACGTATCACACCCGCATTAATGTTTCCACTTAATACGGTTCTAGCATGACACAAAAACCTATTATGAACAAACGAGATATGATAAAGAATACACTTTATTAATTGCCTCTAGGGCATATCTCCTTCAGGTCGCCACCCGACACACTCAGGGGCTGCGCCAAACAGGTAACACTTGTAATCCTAGGCTACCACTCGACCTACTCGGGGGCTACGCCATACAGGCCTTCTCAGAAAATCCTCAGCCGCCACTCGAACTCGCTCGGGGGCTGCGCTGTACAGGTCAAGTTCAAAATCCTAGGTCGCCACCCGACACTCGGGGGCTGCGCCAAACAGGTAACACTTGTAATCCTAGGCCGCCACTCGACCTACTCGGGGGCTGCGCCACACAGGTCTTAGCCAAAATCCTAGGCCGCCACTCGAACAACTCGGGGGCTGCGCCATACAGGTCAAGTTACAAAAATCCTAAGTCGCCATCTGCTAAAGTCAGAGACTGCGACATACAGGTCACACTTGGAAAAACCTAGGCCGTTGCCCAACATACTAGGCGACTGCGCCACACAGGTCGAAAATCAAAACACGCATTTACACTTCCGAGAAAGCAGATCAATTCTCGTTACTCGCAAGTATTTTTAATCTAGTACATTGCAACCTGCGCAGGCACATTTGCCCTCTATAGCTAACCCTGTACATCAGACGACAACTACTCTAATCTGCAGGCTCGGCCTTCGGCGCATCGAGGGGACCTACGAGGCGCTCACACAGGTCCTGAACCTGCCTGATAATTTGGCGCGCAGCCGCTAAGGTCTCGTCGAAGTCGTCATCACCAGGCAGGCCATCAAGCACATTGTCGAGCGGAAGATGAGGCCGATGCATCCGGACGTATGCCAACGCCGCATTCGCCCCAGCCACAAGTTGGGCGTAGACAACCTCCTTCAGCCCCTCACCATCGCGAAACCTCTCCAGCAAGGCGGACAGCCCGTTCGGCTGCGCGTTATGCGGGAAGTACACACGATTGATATGCCAGAGTGCCTTCCGGCAATTCTCCAGAAGAAAAGTTGCACGCCATGTACGATCAAGCATGGTGGCAAGGGCGCGCCCTCTCGACTTGTTCACCCAGAACTGATGAGCTTCATAGGAGTCGCCGGACGCCTCTCGGGTAACTCGCTCTTCGACACGAGCCCGCTCAGCCTCCCAGTCCGGGTTCACATCTGCACGCGTAAACTGCAAGTCAGAACAAGCAAGCTTCAGCAAAGAAAGCAGCCGCCAAGAGGATGCCAACCTTGCAGCTGTCGACTGATCAGATCGACCCCCCCAAGCAAAAAATCCTCACGTCGTGAGAACTCTGCAGTAGGATGCGACCTGGAGCGGTGCAGCAGCAGCTCAGTATTCTTCACGGTCGCCTCAAGCTCAACCATCTTGTTCTTCAGGTACGTGATTATATGCTGATCATTTGTACTACGTGGAGGAGCCGGCGCCGCCCGATGACGGCGAGCACCCGAAGAAGAAGCCTCGCCACTCGGCTCAGTCGCAGGAGAGGAAGAAGCACCACCGCGCACGACAGTCTGCCATGAATACGCAGAGTCAATACAATCATACGACTGAGAAGCAAAGTAAACTCAGCAGAAAGAAATTCAGTTCTAGCAAAACCATTGTTGAAGGCCAAAAGACCTGGCAGGACAATATTCATTACAGGGCCAAAGTTCAAAAGTACAGACCACGGCGACTGCCGAATTCCTAAAGCTATATCTACTCTAAGGCTGCAGACTGCGACCGGGAGCAACTCTTCCGAGTGGCAGCCGCCTCAGTTGCCTTAGCAAGGGCCCTCTCGAAGAGTGCCACAAGCTGCACGGCCAGCTGTGAAGCACGCTCCTTCACACCACCCAACGACGCGGTTCGGCCATCGGGTCTTCGAGGAAAGCCGCTGACGACCTTCTCAATGTCACCCGGAACCTGATGCCCTAAGAGGAGCTGGAAGGTGAGCTCGGAGCCGCGTACCGTATGCGACCGTGTGAAGTCGGCGAGGGTGGTCGCGTCCTCAAACGGCGCAGCAAGGGCGTCCACGGCTGCCGGCGGCTGATCGCTCGGGAAGATACTCCGGTGCACCACAGTGAGGGCCCCAGTCGACATCTTCAGCGCGGTTGTGGACTTCTTCAGCGCGTCGGATGCATAGGCGCAGACCCGGTCGAGGAAGCCGACAGCAGTCGCCAAATCAACCGCATCACTCGACGTGTCTTCCGGAGGAGCTCCACCGCAAATCTCTGCGCAAGGGATTCAAGGTCAGACAAAGAAAAAGGTCAAGGCACAGTAGGCATTAAGCCGAAATTTACCCCCAAGAACACCGGCGAGTGAGAGGAGATGATCGACTTGGGTCTTCTCCTGGGCGACCCGCGCCAGCTCCCGCTCTAGAGACTCATGCAGGGCCTTCTCAAGCTCGGTAACCCGCCCAGTAGCCTGGTCCAGAGAAGCACGCAGCTGGTCCCTCTCCTTCTCCAGGCGAACGTAGGCCGCGGCTGCGTCAACCTGCTGACGGTAGTACGGCTGAAACAAAAGCAAGATGTTAATAAAGTTGCGGGCAACTATACTAGTCACCCACACCTTCGGGGGCTACTCCCATCGGGAGCGCTGATCGCGCACCCGATGAAAAACTCAAGAATACAAGTACAAGCGAAAAGGGCTTACGTGGTCCAGGAGGTCAGGGTCCTCTGAAGCCGAAGGAGGATCGTGACTCGATGATGCAACGCCAGCAGGCTGTGCACGCACCTTCTCCACCACCGCCTGAGTCCCCAATTCAATCGAGGGGGCGGATGTATGCTCCACGTCCCGAAGGGGGGAGCTAACATCGCCAGAACGATGGCTGCAGCGAAAACGAGCACACTGGTCAGCTCAAACGTTGCAGCTACAAAACACAACTCGAAGGAAACAAATCATCAAGAAGCTCACCTGGTGGTTTCAAGGTCGTCGTAACTCTCCAGGGAGGGTGACGCCATCCGCACAAACGAACGAGGAGCCGCGGAGCTGACTGGAGGAACATTCAAGGGCTCAGTCCAGCCACCCGAGGACCGTGCACCCGATGACGTCGCGACGGCCTCCTCCAGAGTAACGTCGGCATCCTTAGCAGGTGACGATGCAGTAGCAGAGTCGCCACGGCACGGGAGCTTCCGCTTCTTCCGTACGGGTTCCTCCTCTTCATCTTCATCCTCCACCTCTTCGTGAGGAGAATGTGCGGAGGGAATCTATTCGTCGTCGTCCTCCTCCTCGACAAACTTCGACTCGTCGTCGGGTCCGTTCTCGGGAAGAGGAGGAAGGCTGATCAGCAAAGACCGACCTTGAAGCAAGAAGACACAAGTCGAATCAAGAAGAAATGTAGACGCAAGTCGAGTCAAGACAAAAGGAAAACAAGCCAAGACTCACCTCAGGAACGGGGTTTGATGCCCCGTAAGCAGCAACCGGGCACTTGACGTTGCACGTGTCCGCGACTCGGAGGTTGGTGATGGACCTTACTTTGGTTTCCACCTCCTCATCGTCAAGCGGCTCGGTGCTGACGCCCTCGGCGGCCCACATCGGGTGAGGCCGAACGCCGAGCGGCTGCACCCGAAGACGGAAGAAGGTGGCCATCAGGAAGACGCCACCCGCCTCGCGCCCAAGGGTCTTGGTCAGATCGCGCAGCAGGCCCAGCAGAGGCCGCACGGCCTCATTCTTCACGGCAGTCAGCGGGTGCGTCCAGGCTTGCGTCTTCCGCAGCCCACGGCCGCTGTCGAATGCACCCAGGCCGTCCTGGTTCGACTGGACGTAGAACCATCTTTCGCGCCACCCCTGGACGGAGTCTGCCTTCTTCATCTGGAAGTACGCGGTGTCACCGCGCACTTGGATTCCGAAGCCACCCATGGGAAAGGGCAACCCGCTCCTCCCAACGTTCTTGCGAACGAGGAAGAGCGACTTCCACAGTGCCCAGTGGGGCGCGACACCCAGAAAGCACTCGCAGAGCACGATGAAGCGCGCGATGCTCAAGACGCCATTGGGGGTCAGATCGTGGATCTGAACCCCATAGGCATACAGGAGACCGCGCACAAAATCGTGCATGGGGAACCCGAAGCCCCGCGGAAGGAAATCCACGAAGCAAACACGTTCCCCATTGCGGGGCGTGGGGAAAACCTCCTTGCCAGGAGCGCGTACCTGGACTTGGTCAGCAGGTGGAAGAAGACCTTGAGCGCGGAGGAGCTCCACCTCTGCCTTCTTCACCGATGATCTCTGCCAGTCGCCGTCGGGCTTCTTCATCAGCCCGGCATCGTCGGCGGCGGCGGAGGAGCCAACGGCGCTCTTCGGCTTGCCCATGGTGTCGTGATGCAGCGCAAGGTGCACGGACAGAAAAGCAAGGAGCTCTGGATGGCGGCGAAAATGGTAGAGCGCAGAGGAAAGGGAGGCCAGAACGATTGGAGAAGATGAAGTCCCTCGCATCAAAACGCAGTACTTATGCCTCGAAAAGTCTCATCTCAACCGTCCACAGAACAAGGGCTCCGAGCAGACACATCCGGCCGTACACGTGTCGCAAGAAGAAACCAACCGTCGCCGCCCACTTCGTCCACTACGCACGAAAACCGAGGCGTCATCATCATGCCGCGCAAATTTCACGCCCAGTTCGGAGACGTGACAACTGCTGACCACAGTCAGCTCTGACAGCGGGGCCCGCCACGTCACGTCCCATCGGGCGCAGAGGCATGCAATGGATCGTCACCAATGACGTCATCAGGACAACGGCTCCCAAAACAACTGAAACAGCTCGACAGATCGATTCGAGTAGTAGGCTTCTATGCTGAAATCAACAAAGTAGGATCGACTGGTGATCCGAGAACCCGAAGAAATCATTCGGGTGGCAAAAAAACGAGTAAGCTCGAGCAGCCGAATCCATCCGCAAGTAAGCCAGCAGGCTGAAGAAAAGCAAGCTTCACAAGAAGACGAAGGCAAAGTAATTTGACTGCAAAGGTTACTCCCATCGGGAGCGGCCGGTTCGACTGAAGAAATCGAGTTCAAGCTCAAGATCAAGCAATCCAATGGCGCGTCCAGGAGGAAGAAGTACTTTGCTCGACTCTACGCTTCGACCAAGCACTCGGGGGCTACTGACGTGGGGCTGCCTTTCGGGTGGCCCACGATAAGGCTACCTGGGCCGCGCCAAGGACGTGGAAGCCCACAGAAGGCCCACGCGGGGTACCATGTAACCTATTCCAAGTCGGTTAGGAAGCATAACCTGCCATATCTGTAGTTGCCATCAGCATCAACCACCCGAGACCTGGCTGCCTATAAAGCCAGGAGGGTTGCTCGTCCCAAAGGACACGCTCATAGCCGCCACCACAAACCCTAGCGAGATCGCAATCTCGCCATTGTAATCGCTACTCGCATCAATAACCAGACAAGCAGGAGTAGGGTGTTATCCTCCGGGAGCCTGAACCTGGGTAAATCCTTGCTTGTCAGCCGTCGTGACCACCTACACTCATCTCTCTCCCCATCAATCAACCCGGGGTGCACAACCCTGGGACTTGTCGAGTTAACACCTCGTCAGAAGTACACACGGTGGATGTGCCAGAGGGTCTTCCGGCAACCTTCAAGAAGAAAGGCGACACACCAAGTCCGATCAAGCATGCGCGCGAGGATTTGCCCTCTCGACTTGTGCGATCAGAATTGGCGAGCCTCAAAAGAATCGCCAGTCGCCTCCCGGGTGATCCGCTCCTCAACCCGAGCCTGCTCAACCTGCCAATCCGGGTTCACATCTGCATCTAGAAGTTACAAGTCATAACAGGCAAGTTCCAATGAAGAAAGCCAGCCACAAAATACACAAACCTTGCAGCTGTCGACTGATCAGATCGATTTCGCCAAGCAAAAAAAAATCACGCTGGGAGAACCCCGCAGCTGGGTGCGACTTGGATCGCTGCAACTCCAGCTCGGCACGCTTAAGACTCGCTTCAAGATCAACCACCTTGTTCTTCAAGTAGGTGATTATTCGCTGTTCGTTGGTACTTCGCGGCGGAGCAGGCGTTGATCTACGACGGTGCACAGCCGAAGAAGAAGAGCCCTCGCCACTTGCGCCAGTCGCCGCAGCAGTGGGAGTGGCTCCATGCACGTCAGTCTGCCAGGAACACAGAGTCAATACAAAAAAGCCACTCCTCAGCATAAGCAAAAGTCGATGGGAAGAAACACTCAATTTCGGCATAAAATAGTGTTCAAGGCCAGAAGAACCGACAGAACATCAGTCATTACAAACAAAAGACAAAAGTACAGGACACCGCGACTACTGGAAATCTACACTACAATGGCCCCTAGGCAGCAGACTCCGCGTGTGTTTGTTTGGGCTTTTAGGTGCTTTCCACGAAAATAAGTTGCACAAATGAAACAAACGGGTGGGCTGTGCATTAGGCTTTTACCGAAGCAGGTCATTTTCCTACACATAAGAAAAAGCACCTATTAAAGGTGCTTCCCGAGCTTTTTCGACTTCAGGGCGAACAGGCATAGCCCTTTGACCCCCTTTCCTTCGCTTATTTACAAAAGACGTGCCACCGCCTAGGCTGAACCGTTATCGTGTTCTTTCTATCCGCACGGCCCGAGCGACCGCATCCCCATCTCGAGCGAGCCGAGACAGACAAGGTCAGGTCTCATCGCCGCCATATCTCATTCATCAGTCCTCACCTTCGTCGCCATCCGTTCAACCGTTGTGAGCCGTCTGAGCGTTGCCGCCGCCGCCATCCGAACTCAGCGGTCGCGACCCTCCCAGAGCCACCGCCTCCCATCCAGTGATCCAGACTTGCTGCCGGCCGGCCGAGCGCTGCCTTTGTGCGTCCGCACTGGAGCCCTCCACCGAACAGAGCTAGCGTTGCCGTACCCATCACGATCTGAGAGATACAGTTGTTGGGAACTCGTACTAGTACAGTAGTAATTCTATACGTTCCGATCTTGTTAATTGGTACTAGTACTCATTTTCTTTCTGATTTGAGTAGTCAATGTATTAATGAATATAAGGCAAATAAATATAAATATGTAGAGACATGTGAACGTGTGTATATAGTTTTTTAAGTCAATTAGGAGGCAAACAAGACTCCAATAAACTACTGCATCTATAAGTATGTATAGATATGTGTACGTTGAGTATTTGAGTTAGCTGATATGATTTGATGGGATGTATTTATGGCGTAAATCAGTAACAATAGATATTTCTTAAGAGTGGCTTACACAATTTCACTGAGCACAGCCAGGCAGCCAGATAGTTGCCAAACACTACAACTCAGAACAACTACTTTTCCTGCACAGCAGCTTTTCCTCCACAGCAGTACAGCCAGCCACAGCCAGCCCAAATAAACACAATGGCCCCTAGGCAGCAGACTCCGACCGGGAGCGACTCTTCCGAGCAGCAGCCGCCTCGGTCGCCTTGGCGAGCGCCCTCTCAAAGGTAGCCACAAGCTTCACAGCCAGCTGTGTAGCCTACGCCTTCACCCTGCTCAGAGACGCCGTCCGCCCATCAGGCCTTCAAGGGAAGCCGCTGACAACCTTCTCAAAGTCGCCAGCAACCTGATGGCCTAGCAGAAGCTGGAAGGTGAGCTCGGAGCCGCGTACCGTCTGCGTCCGAGTGAAGTCCGCGAGGGTGGTCGCGTTGTCTTCAAACGGAGCGGCAAGGGCATCAATGGCAGTCGGCGGTGCGTCACTCAGAAAGATGCTGCGGTGCACCGTTGCGAGCGCTCATGTCGACTTCTGCAGCGCGGACGTCGACTTCTGCAGTGCGTCGGACGCATACGTGCAGACGCGGTCGAGGAAGCCGCGTAGAAGGGTCACTCGACGAACCTTCCGGAGGAGCGCCACCGCACCTCTCTGGACAAAAATACCAACTGTCAGCAAAGAGCAAAGAAAATATAAGTAGGCGGCAAAGCCGAAAACTCACCTCCAAGGGCACCGGCGAGTGAGAGAAGGCGGTCGACTTGAGTCTTCTCCTGGATGGCCCGCACTCGCTCGCGCTCCTGGGACTCGTGCAGGGTTTTCTCAAGCTCCGCCTGAGCCTAAAGCTTCAGCTCCAACTCCTCAGCCGGCTTGGTAGCCTGGTCCAGAGAGGTGCGCAGCTGGTCCCTCTCCTTCTCCAGGCGAACGTAGGCAGCGGCTGCCTCGAGCTGCTGGCGGTAGTACGGCTGTAGAAACAACAAGTTATATAAAGTTGCGGGCGACTATACTAGTCACCCACACCTTCGGGGGCTACTCCCATCGGGAGCGCTGTTCGCGCACCCGATGAAATTTCAAGACTACAAGTACAAGCATAAAGGACTTACGTGGTCCAGGAGGTCGACATCTTCCGAGGTCGAAGGAGGAGCACGGCTCGGTGCCACGAAGCCGCCAGCCGGAACACGCTCCTCGATCACCACCTGCGTCACCAACTCTGTCGAGGGAGCAGATGTGTGCTCCACTTCGCGATGAGGGGAGTTGACATCGCCAGAGTGACGGCTGGAGCAAAGCAAGACAAAATTAAACTTGAAGACTGAGACTCATCAATACAACCCGAAGGAAGCAGGACAAAAGGTAACTCACCTGGTGGTCTCGAGGTCGTCATCACTCCCCACGGAGAGGGAAGGCATCCACGCAAACGCGCGCGGCGGCGCGGAGCTGATTGGAGGAACGACCAAGGCCTCTTCCCAGTCGTGATAGCCATCCGACGAGGACATGCCAGCTTCCTCCATATCAACACCCGCATCCTTCGTGGGCGACGAAGCAGTCGCAGAATCGCCACCACTTCGCCGCTTCAATTTCTTCCGTGCGGGTGCCTCCTCTTCTTCATCGTCCTCCATTCCTCGTTAGGAGAGCGGACGGAAGGTCTTCATCGTCACCCTCCTCCTCAACAACCCTCGACTCGCCGTCGGGTCCGTTTTCTGGGAGGGAGGCTGACCAGAAACGAGCGACCCTGCAGCAAGCAAAGCCAAGTCGACTCAAGAAACTAGAGAAGAAGAAAGCAAGCCAGGAAAAGAATAAATCAAGAACTCACCTCGGGAACAGGGTTCGCTGCTCCGTACGCAGCAACTGGACACTTGACGTTGCAGAGGTCCGCGGCTCGGAGGTTAGTGATGCCCCTCACCTTGGTTTCCACTTCCTCATCGTCGAGTGGCTGCTCGCTGACGCCCTCGACTGCCCACATCGGGTGGGGCCGAGCGCTAAGCGGTTGGACGCGAAGCCGGAAGAAGGTGGCCATCAGGTAGACGCCAGCCGACTCGCGCCCCAGGGTCTTGAGGAGGTTACGCAGCAGGCTCAGCAGCGGCCTTGCGGACTCCCTCTCCTCCTCGGCAAGCGGGTGCGACCAGGCGTGAGTCTTCCGCAACCCGCGCTCGCCGTCAAACTGCGCCAGGTCATCCTGGTTCCACTGGAGGTAGAACCACTTCTTCCGCCACCCCTGGACGGAGTCTGACTTCTTCATCTGAAAGTACGCGGTGTCGCCGTGCACCTGGATGCCGAAGCCGCCCACTGGGTATGTAAACCCGCTCTTCCCGACATTCTTGCAAACGAGGAAGAGCGACTTCCATAGCGCCCAGTGGGGTGCAATCCCCAAAAAGCACTCGCAGAGCACGATAAAGCTCGCGATGCTCATGACGCCATTGGGAGTCAGATCGTGGATCTGAACCCCATAGGCATACAAGAGACCACGAACGAAATCGTGGAGAGGGAACCCGAAGCCCCGTGGGAGGAAATCCACGAAGCATACGCGCTCCCCCTCGCGAGCCGCGGGGTACACCTCCTTGCCAGGGGCACGTACCTGGGCCTGATCCGACGGCGGCAGGAGACCCTGCATGCGCAGCAGCTCGAGGTCCGTCTTCTTCACCGCGGACCTCTGCCAGTCGCCATCGGGTTTCTTCATCAACCCAGCTCCGGCGGCGGCGGCGGAGGTGCCAGCGGTGGTCTTCGACTTGCCCATGGCTTCGCGAGATCATAGAAGGTGGGAGGACAAATGACATAGAGCTTGGATGGAGCAAGAATGGCAGAAAAGCAGAGGAACGGAGGCGCGGACGATTGGAGAAGATGATGTGCCCTCGCGCTGCGGCGCAGTACTTATGCCGTGGGAGATACATCTCAGCCGCCCGTAAAAGAACTGTTCCAATCAACGGCATCCAGCAGTCCACGTGTCGTGTGGAGAGCCTAACCGTCGCCGCCCACTTCGTCCACTACGCACGGGAATCAAGGCGTGATCATCGTGCCGCGAGAATTTCGCGCCCAGTTCGAGAGACGTGACAAATGCTGACCACAGTCAACTCTGACAGCGGGGCCCACTACGTCACGTCCCATCGAGCGTAGAAGTGTGCCATTAAGCATCATCGTTGACGTCAGCAAGACAGTCTGGAGAAGACAAGGAGAAACAAGGCAACTCGAACGCACGATTCGAGTAGTAAGCTTCACAGCTGAAAACAACAAAGTAGGACAGGGAACTAATCTGAGAACCCGAAACAATCATTCAGGTGGCAAAGAAAATTGAGTAAGCTCAAGCAAGCCGAATTCATCTACAAGTAAGCCAACAGGCCGAATAGAAGCAAGCTTCACAAGAAGGCCAAGACAAAGTAATTCGACTGCAGAGATTACTCCCATCGGGAGTGTCTTGTTTGACTGAGGAAAGCGAGTTCGAACTCAAGAACAAGCAAACCGGCGGCGGGCCCAGGAGGAAGAAGTCCTTTGCTCGACTCTACGATTCGACCAAGCACTCGGGGGCTACTGACGTGGGGCTACTTTTCGACTAGCCCACGGTGAGGCTACCTGGGCCACGCCAAGCTTGAGAAGGCCCGCAGAAGGACCACTAGGGGTATCGTGTAACCTAGTCCAAGTCGGTTAGGTCTCATAACCTACCATATCTGTAATTGCCATCGGCATCGACCACCCGAGACCTGGCTTACCTATAAAAGCCAGGAGGGTCGCTCGTCTCAAGAACACGCCAACAGCCGCCACAAACCCTAGCGAGATCGCAATCTCGCCGTTGTAATCGCTACTCGCCAGCAATACCAGACAAGCAGGAGTAGGGTGTTATCCTCCGGGAGCCTGAACCTGGGTAAATTCCCCGCTTGTCAGCCGTCGTGATCACCAACGCCCGATCGGCGTCCGTCATGAGGGGGACGCGATGCGGCTGTCGGCGGCACGCCCTTGGTCGCACGCGCGGGTGCAGTCGTGGTTGAGGTAGATCTTGACTCTGCCAGCCGTGCGACCGAGATGGTTGGAGTAGACTCGATCTGCGCGGCCGTTGCCGAGGTTGTCGATGTAGTCGACGCAGGTTGCCACGGACCTAAATATCCCGCGAGTGTCGACGAAACAGTATATGGACCCAAAGGTGATGTGTATACATTTGTACAGATCGGCGTACACCGAGCGGTGGGCCGGCGGGTGGAAGGCGTACTCGAACGAGCCGAAGCGGATGGGCTCTCGGGTGGCGCAGACGTCGATCTTCATTGCGGATGGAACCGGTGCGACCATGATTCCAATGCTTGTTGTGCCTTCCCACATACGGCGCCAATTGACGAGGGTGTAACTCGGCAAATCCCAGGGTTGTCCACCCCGGGTTGATTGAGGGGGAGAGAGATAAGTGTTGGTGATCACGATGGCTGACAAGCGGGGAATTTACCCAGGTTCAGGCTCCCGGAGGATAACACTCTACTTCCTGCTTGTCTGGTATTAAGGGCGAGTGGCGATTACAATGGCGAGATTGTGATCTCGCTGGGGTTTGTGGCGGCTGTTGGCATGTCCTTGAGACGAGCGACCCTCCTGGCTTTTATAGGTAAGCCAGGTCTCGGGTGGTCGATGTCGATGGCAATTACAGATATGGCAGGTTATGAGACCTAACCGACTTGGACTAGGTTACACGGTACCCCTAGTGGGCCTTCTGTGGGCCTTCTCAAGCTTGGCGCGGCCCAGGTAGCCTCACCGTGGGCTAGTCGAATAGTAGCCCCACGTCAAGTAGTCATTACGACTGGGTCGTATACTCTACAGAACTTCTATTTACGGGCTGTTGCAACTAGCGACAAATAGGGTATGTGGGCATATCCTATTTGACGACCAAGTCGTGCGCTATTAGCGCACGACCACCCCCTTCAGGGCGAGTGGGTCGGCCCAATAGCGCACGGCCTGGATGTTTTCTTCCTTTTTTTTCTTTTTTCTGTTTCTTTTCCTTTTTCTTTTTTCTGTTTATATTTTCTATTTTTCGTTTATTTTTTTTGCATGTTTCGTTTTCGTTTTCGTTTCTGTTTTTGTTCTTAAAATATTTACTTATTTTGTTCAAATTTTCAATCATTATTATTTTTTGTTTTTTATTTGTTTTCTAAGGAAAATGCTATTCAACAACCGACTGTAGGCTACAGTCGGTTCCGTCCGCGTGAGTGATGCCTCATACCTGCCTCGCGCGCGCCTGCCTCGCGCTGCCGCCCTCCGCGCCAAGCACACCCTGCCTCGCGCAACTGCTCTCCGCCGCCGCCGGGGAGCTTCTCGCCGGAGCGAGCGCTCGTGTTCGTGCCCTCGGCCCTCCTCGATCTCCAGCGACCAGCAGCCGAGCGCGCGCTCCCTCGCGCTACTGCCCTCCTCCGCTGCGCGCTCACTAGCTCGCGGCCGCCATGCGCCGCCGCCACCGGGGTCTCCTCGCCGGAGCGAGGCGCTCGCGGCCGCGCCCTCCTCGATCTCCGACAACCAGCAGCCGAGTACAACTGCCGTTGTAGCCCACCGTCACGAGCTCCAGACCTTGGCATCTGCGCATCACCTCCACACACATGGCTCCATCACCTCCACGCAGCAAGGTCGTCGTCACCATGGACGCCTGAAGAAGACGACTTTTGCGGTCAAATTAATGGGGATTATCTCGATCTGGTTCTTTCCGACCTCCGGCGTGGCGGTTTGATGGCCGGCGCGGTCGAATCAGTCAATGGAGATCCTTACATGGCTGACGGTGGAGGTCAGTTTTTTATGGGATTTTTTCGATGGTGCATGATGTGTGTGTTTTTGCTACATGAGTTTACCTTTTGTGTTTTGTGAGTAGGGGTAAACTGCTACACACATTTGCTTTGGTGACATTTTTGCTACAAGTAAATGAAGATTTTTTACATAATCTTTTGGGTTTTGCTACATGACATTATTGAAAGTGCTACACTGTTTTCTGCTACATGATGTAATTTTTACAGATCTGAGATTTTTTGCTACACACGATGCTACACGAGATAAAAAATGTTGTGTTTGACTTTTTTTGGCTACATGGGTCGAACACAACATTTTCTGAACTTTCTTTTGCTACATGTCGATGTTACACGTATGTTAAAAAATGTTACACACGAACCGTTTATGTTACATATATCGGACGCGTGGGAGCAATTCACTTACATAGATCCAACAGTGCGGGAGGCGGCTGTAGCAATCCGTTGCTACAGCCAACTGTCGGCTAGCGTTTGCCATTTTTTCTGTTCATAGATTTTTTGTTCATAGGATTTTTTGTGTTGATATTTAAGGAAATTGTTCACATTCAAAATTGTGTTCGGATTTTTGATTTTTTTTCAAATTTTTGTAAAATTTTCAGTTTTTAAAAAATGTTCATATTCGAAAATTGTTGAGTGTCAAATTTGTTTAAATTCAAAAATTGTTCACAATTCAAAATCATATGATTTTAAAATTTTCATATTAAAAAATTGTGCATAATCAAAATTGTTCACATTAAAAAATTATTCAATTTTTTAAAAAATAGATTTGAAAATTCTTTAAATTTGAATTTGTTCACATTTAAAATTTTGTTCATACACAAATAAATTTAAAAATTATTCAAAATAAAAAAATCCACGAAGCATAATGGACCGGCCCATTTGCCTCTGGGGGGTGGTCGATGCGCATTAGCGCTTGACCACGTCAGCGAAAAGGAGCTCCCGGGGTAGTGCCGACGAGCACTTTATCTGGGGTGCTCCTACTTTCTGCGCTACGCGGAGCCAACTGTTACACAACCTCTGCCGGCTGGCCGGTCCCGAGGATGTGTAGCGTAGAGGAAGTAGTCGAAGTAGTCGAAGACGCGAGGCACACACACGAACAGAAAGTAAATTGACACAAGGTATGAGCAAAGTCTCTCTTCTATTATGTCTGGAACTGGTGAACAGTACGTACAATGCTTTGCTTTATATAGAGGGAAGAAGATAGAAGGATAAGACCCACTTAACGTTAAACGTGGGGAATTGACTTGGCCATTACGTGGGGTGGGGGGCACCACCGAAGTGGGCTTCCACGCACCACGGCCCAAGTTTCCCAACACTCCCCCTTGGGTTTATCCGTATATCCATGACTCAAAACTCCGAAAAACCCAGTGGGAAAAATACGGAGAAAAGTACATGGTATACTTTTGTTATGTTACACGAATTGCCTCATTAAAAACCTTATGTGAGAAACTTCATAAAAACTCACTAAAGGGAAAAAGAGTACAACTCACTTAACATTTTAAGTTAAGTACTCAATCATCGGGATCGAGATTTCAGCGATGAGTTTGTGAAGATTCTCCCCCTGAACCTTGCATCTCCCTAAGTCTCATCATACCCATTCCACGGACACATCTCTCGAAAGAAGATGCCGGTAATGACTTAGTGAACAAATCAGCAAGATTTTCACACGACTTAGTATGCAAGATTCTTACTTCGTTCATCTTTTGCAATTCATGTGCATAGAAGAACTTGGGGTCGATATGCTTTGTGAGGTTGCTCTTCACATAACCCGTCTGGACTTGTGCAACACAAGCAGCATTATCTTCATAGATAATAGTTGGGGTTTGGACGGTGTTCAGCCCACATGTCAGTTGGATGTGACCGATCATCCGCCGAAGCCATACACACTCTCGTGATGCTTCATATAATGCTATGATTTCCGAGTGGTTCGTCGAAGTCGTTACTAAAGTTTGCTTAGACGATTTCCAGGAAACTGCGGTTCCACCACATAGGAAAACATATCCAGTTTGAGACTTAGCAGTATGCGGGTCTGACATGTACCCAGCATCAGCATATCCCACAAGTGAAAGGTCTTGGTTCCTTCGGTAAAACAAGCCAAGATCTTTGGTACCTTGGAGATACCGGAAGATGTCCTTAATGCCTTTCCAATGTCTATTGGTAGGCTCGGAACTGTACCTAGCAAGTAAATTGACGGCGAACGCAATGTCCGGTCGTGTACAATTTGCGAGGTACATGAGTGCGCCAATTGCACTCAGGTAAGGAAATCTGGTCCCAGAATTTCCTCCCCCTCTTCCTTAGGCCGGAACGGGTCCTTGTCCCGTTGTAAAGATCTCCCTATCATCGGGGTCTTAGAAGCATAAGCCTTATCAAATCCAAATCTTTCCAACACCTTCTGGGTGTATGCTGATTGGTGCATTAAGATCCCAGCAGGGGAATGCTCAAGTTGTAGACCTAGACAGAACTTAGTTTTGCCTAAGTCTTTCATCTCGAATTCCGACATCAGGTAGGAACTCGCTTCCTCAATATCCTTAGGTGTACCGATTATATTCAAGTCGTCCACGTACACCGATATAATACAGAAACCATCTTGTGATCTCCGTATAAAAACGCATGGGCAAGATTCATTGCTCGTGTAGCCCTTCTGATGAAGGAAATCGCTTAAACGATTATACCACATCCTACCAGACTGTTTAAGTCCATACAGTGACTTCTTAAGTTGAACACTGTATAAACTTCTATTTGCTCTATCCTGGTTCGGAACAGGGATACCTTCGGGTACCTTCATGTATATGTTCGAATCCAAGTTACCATATAGATAAGCGGTGACAACATCCATAAGTTTCATTTTCAAGTCCAAGTTTACTGCCATTGAGATCAAGTATCTAAAGGTAATTCCATCCATGACAGGTGAGTAAGTTTCCTCAAAGTCGACACCTGGTCGCTGAGAGAAACCTTGAGCAACGAGCCTTGCTTTGTACCGTACTACCTCGTTATTTTCGTTTCTCTTCCGAACAAAAACCCACTTATGGCCAACGGGGCGAATGTGGGAAGGAGTTAGACAAACAGGTCCAAACACCTCTCTTTTGTTCAGAGATACTAACTCAGCAGTAATTGCCTTCTGCCAATCTTTCCAATCCGACCTCTTCTTACATTCAGCGAGCGTGTTAGGCTCGGGGTCAGGATATATGATTGAGGCAATTTTATTGGCAAAGTATATGTCGACATTTGCCATGGCTCTATTTATTGACTCACCCGAATTAACATAGTTAATGGCCATTTCGTCATGGGGTGCATCAGGCACATTTCCTTCCTCCACCGGATTTCCTAATCCAGGAGCAAGGTCCTTTAGCTTTCCCGCTCCAATGTGTGCGCACACATCTTTGCTGGGTATTTCCGATATAGGAAAATTCAAGTCCGGAATTTTGTGCACTGAAAGTTCCGTACTTGTGCCAGGTCTCGACTGGCTCCCCACTTGAGGGGTAGGCTGCGATAAATCTCTCTTGTCCTTTTTCTTCGGGCGTCCCCGAGTACTTGGGATTTGAGAAACCGGATTCCTCATCCTTTTAGGCCTAAGGGCGGGAGCGGGTGTACCATTATTTTTCTTTGGTATTTCAACCCTTTCCGGTGCATTGCGCGCAGGCACATGCGACTTTGTCACAGTCTTTAGGTCACTAAAATGATCAGGCAGTTGATTCGCTAAATACTGCAAATCTATTATCTTTTGGACTTCTTTATTAGACTCAGCAGTGCGCGGGTCATTTGCGTGGATCCCCGTGGCGTGCTACGTAATTTCTCGACTTTTATCATCAAGGAGTTGATTATCTCCCCCTAAAGTCGGGAAAAGATCCTCGTCAAAAATGCAATCAGCGAAACGGGCCGTATGACAGTCACCTGTCGCGGGGTCCAGGAACCTGATTATGGACACAGTCTCATAACCAACGTATATCCCCGACTTACGGAGCGGTCCCATCGCTGATCGTTGAGGGGGTGGTATAGGTACATATACCTGGCAACCGAACCTACGAAGGTGGGAAACTTTCGGTGCCGACCCTTGCGCAAGCTGCATAGGAGAGTGGATGTTGTAGGCCGATGGTCGAAAATTGATGAGATTGGCCGCGTGTAACACTGCGTGGCCCCAACATGTAGTTGGTAAATTACAACCCTGAAGGAGCGGTTTGGCAATGAATTTAATTCTTTTAATCAATGCCTCCGCAAGTCCATTTTGTGTGTGGACGTGCGGTACAGAGTGCTCAACTTTGATTCCCATTGCCATGCAATAATCATCAAACGCCTTTGAAGTAAATTCACCGGCGTTGTCCATTCGAATAGACTTTATACGATAATCAGGGAATTTATTCCTCATTTGTATGATCTGTGAGATCAATTTTGCAAAAGCATGGTTCCTTGTTGACAGCAGGCAAACATTGGACCATTTAGAGGAAGCATCGATGCGCACCATAAAGTACCTAAACGGTCCCGAGAGGGGCTGGATAGGACCGCATATGTCCCCTTGGATACGCTCCAAGAACGCGGGGATTTCATCCTTCACCTATAGGGGCGATGGTCTAATGATTAATTTCCCCGTAGCGCATGCGGGGCACACGAAATCATCTGGATTTGGGAAATTTTTCACATTGACAGTATGACCATTCGAGTTGTTAATTATATTTCTCATCATTCTAAGACCGGGATGGCCTAACCTATCATGCCAGAGGCTGAAAAGTTCGGAGCTTCTAAAAACAGTTTTAAGGGTAGTGTACATGGGCGGTGCTACTATCTTGGTGTAGTACAACCCTGTAGCAAAAGAAGGAAGCCTTTCGACAACATGTTTACCATTTTCATCGTGCTTTGTGATGATTAGGTACTCCTTACCCGTGTCATCATCATAGGTCTCAACATGGAAACCATTCACACGAATATCTTTAAAACTTAAGAGAGTACGAGTCGATTCCGGATACAACAATGCATCGTTAATGATCAATGTTGTTCCCATGGGGAGTATAATAGTGGCTCGTCCGGAGCCAACTATATGAGGACCGCATCCGGCGATCGTCGTAATATTCCCCTCAATCTTAGTGATGGACTCAAAGTACTTTGTTTCTCTCAAGATGGTATTAGTGGTTGTGCGGACCCCGGACTAACTGTCCGAAATACCCGATTATGCTTAATACAACGATCCCATGATCAGTCTGTCGTTGCACATAATCCGAATTGAATACCAAAGTTTACATCCATTACGATACCGAATTAAAGTCTTACATAAAATGGTCGTCTAGACCAAGTCTTACATAGTTGCCTTCAAGGGCCAAACCAAAACAATCAGCGGAAATAGGGCGTAGTACACATCAAATCCTAGCGATGACCCGACAAGCAGTCGACTTATGAAGATCCTTAGTTGGCATAGATGTCGCCGTATTCCTCCTGGGCGTAGTACTCCTCCATGTCTGGCTACGACAATAGCCAGAAGCAAACTAGTATGAGTACATTTGAATGTACTCGCAAACTACTCCAACATGAGTGCTCTAGTTCCATTTTTAGTTTCTCACTTTTATTCATTTAAAACATCTCTGTATCTTTGTTGAAGAAGATAAGGAAATTATGACTACTAGATATCTCAATTTTATTAGTTTTATTCCAAAACTCCTCCTTTTTCCGATCGTAAACCATTATGGCAATATCTTTCCACTACCTCATACCGATCCGTTGGTATAGGTGTATGGAACACTCTCCATTTCCTTTTTCTTTTAAACTCAACTCTTTTCCAAAAACTTGCACATGGTCTAAGTAGGGTCTTCAACTGTCCATATCCGAGGACTCGTCTATTCGAATAGTTTAATTACCCTCTGCAGAGGTAGTACGCTTTTCCCACACTCATCCGATAACTCATCGTGTCAGCCACGTCTCGCCATACTAGCGGTATGCGAAGTTGAGTCACCGACCCTAGTCTTTCCTTTGCTCATGCTAGTATAGGATCCTGCCCCTATGAACCATTCCATCTACACCTAGTCCAGTTTCCCGTCGGAAACCCTAAGTGTGAGGACTCATAGGTTTTATCTGGCGGTGTATACGGACATCCTTCTATCCTCCTCCTTATCTACTCATAGATTTTTGAGCGAGGACCCAGGTCAGGGTTAGGTCACCAAACCACTCCCTCATGCATAACAGAGTCATCTCTGTTGATGCAGTGTCTCATACTAATAAGAGCAAACTATATGACTAAGCCCTTTCCCATATGTGGGTAAATGTGGTCGCACAGAGTATCGGTTGCTTGACTGAGTACTAGGACACAATGTGCTTTTCTAAAACCAGCTTTCTCCATTTCCTTATTCCAACACCACATTTTGGTGCTATATATCCACACAAGTTTTCAAAGGAGTTTTGAATAAACAACATTGTTTTTCCACCCTATAGTTTTAGTATCTACTTCTACATAGGGTGGCAAAATAATCTCTATATACTTTTGAAAAAGGGTTTTTGTAAACCTTTGCTTTTGAAAATGATTTGTAAATCTAGATGCATAAGTTAGGTGCAAGCTCAGAGAGTAGCTTGCCTTGCTCGGCAAAGTGATCTTGGTCTTGGTCTTCAGGTTCTGCAAATCCTTCCTCCTCGATATATCCGGCAACGTTCTCGTCTAATACACAAGCAATCAATACAACCAATCACTATTCTATTCAAACAATCACCATAGCAATACACTCTTAGAGGTTCTAATTAACCATTCCACATACCAAACAACACTATGTGGTTTCAATTTAATTGATTTAAACATTATTCCATTGTATTTTAATTAGGGCAGAAACTTGTTGCACATGTTTAATTGCATAACTTGAGTTCTGTTTGTCACAAAAATACAAACTAAAATTGTACAGAAAGCTAATGATGTGTAGAAGATGACACAATTGGGTTTGGGTCATTTGGAGTTACCAAACTCCCTACACATTGTTTTGAATCCAGAAGCCAATTAATATGGTTTTGGCTATATTTAAATTATATTCATCTAAAAATTAAACCATTTTAGTGGTGACTAACCATGGCTAAATGTGACCTAATAAAATTAGTTTCAACTAATTTGGATTATCAGAGTATCAGAAACAAACAAGTTTAGGATTTAAACATGCTACTGTAATTTGAATGTTGTATTTTCATTATACATCCAAATGGGGTGAAACTAGTTTGGTTGGATAGAGAATTTCATAAGCTTTCCAGAACAGTTGGATTTGCTCCATTTGGAGTTGTAAATCTAAAGTTATGGATTTTCTAAAATTGAGTTCAGTACTGATTTCAAATTAAATCTAAATTCGAATTAAAATCCAGAAGTGGATAATGTTTAAAATCCTGATAGAGGGGACCCACTGGTCAGCGACTCAGCGAGCGCGCGGGGTTTATTTAAACCTGACGCGTGGGACCCGCATGTCAGATTCTTTTTAATTAAAACGAACCGGTACGCGACCGATGGATGAAGATCTAACGGCCTAGATTGCTCGCGTCGCCGGCGACCAAACCCGAGCGGCGCTGCGGCTCCGGCGACGGCGAGGTGGACGATGCGCTCACCTAGGGGGCTCGGGAGGGTGTGTGGCTGGTGCAGAACGACGGCGGCGAGGTGGGGAAGCTCCTGGGGCGAGCGGCGCTTGCTGGCGTGGCTCCGAGCGACGGCGGCGAGCTCCTTCTCCTCCGCGGATCCGCTCCAACTCCGGCGAGCGATTGGCGGCGCTCCTGGACACGGGACAGAGGGAAAAAGGGCGCTGGTGAGTGCGGGGTGCAAGGGGAAGGGCTGAGGGCAGAGGGGAGCGACGGGAAGAAGCAGCACGGCCTGGCCGTGGTCGTCGCCTACCTCGGGCACGGCGAGCTCGAGGAGGGCTACGGGCGGCCGGAGCTTCGCGGCAACTGCTCCGCCCTCCTGGCGGTGCTCGAGTGGGTGGTGTGAGAGGGGGAGGGGTTGTGGAGAGGTGAGGAGAAATGCAGGCCACGGGGCGGCGTTTTATAGCGGCCGGGCGGCGCACGGTGGACGCGGTGCAGAGGGCACCCGCGGCCGTGCGTGCTCGCCGTAGGCCGGTGGAGGGTGTGGCTAGGTGCGGGGCGCTCGGGGGACCAGAATGGGCAAGGAGGGGAGGCGTGGCGCGCTCGGGAGTGCTCGGGCTCATGGCCCTGCCGTGGGCGTGCTCGGGCGGCGCACGGCGTGCGCGTCATGGCGCGGCGCGGCGTGCACGGGCTGGTGCTGGTGCGTGCTGCGGGTGAGAGAGGGGACCAGGAGGTGAGGGAGCGAGGGAGGGGGCACAGCACGGCCGGCACGGCGCGGCTTCGTCGCGGCCACAGTGCCGACCACGGCGACGTGCGCGCGGCCGTGGCTGTCGCCAACGCCTCCTCGACGACTCCGGTGACCATTTGGCGTGATCTCGGGCGCGCTGTGATCGTGGAGATGAGGTGAATGCAGTGGAGGCAACAATTTGACAAATGAACAACGCATTGCTCGAATTGATCCAAGACATGGTTCGGATTAGGAAGAACAGGGTGGATGATCACAAGGTGTTTGCTGAAATTCCTGAACCAAAACAGTGACACTTTGGCTATTTAATTTTCTATATTTCTCTTAATTCTTTTGGGTCCAAACTTAGGATCTAGGCTAAGTATATTATTGGGGAGTGTTACAAAGTCTTTTTGAAATATTTTGAAATATTTCAATCATGAATTTCTAATTTGAATTTGAGGTTTTGAATTTGAGTTTTTTGAAAGGGAATAGTTTGCAAAAATTAACTAGGAGGGTTTATAATTTTACTCCATTGATTTTGGTGTGAAAATAAAACTATGCTTCTTAATTTGGAAAAATAATGTGACATGTGTCACATAGTGTTCTGTTTTTGTGATTTGTTTTATTTATTTTCTTTTCCTCAAATTTTTTAATTAGAGCTAGAATTCAACAATCTTGCAAACAATGCAACAAGCAACACTCAAGAATTAAACATACACACATTCTTATAAGAAAAGTTTTTGTTGGCCCACATTTTTGTATTACTAATTATATTAATATTCTGGGATGTTACAGACTTCCCCCCTTAAAATAAATCTCGTCCCGAGATTTGCTAGGTCTGGGTACTAAAGAGGTTGGGAAACTCGCTTCTAAGATAGTCTTCACGTTCCCAAGTTGCTTCATCTTCAGAGTGGTTAGTCCACTGGACTTTGTAGAACTTGATTGCTCGCCTGCGGGTGAGACGAACATCTTCGTCGAGAATCTTGAGGGGCGTCTCTCGATAAGTCAGATCTTGATTCAGGTCGACGGACTGGTGATCGATGTTTTTGAAAACATCAGGCTGGTCAGGAACTTCAAGACATTTCCGGAGCAAGGAAATGTGGAAAACATCATGGTAATCTACTAACTCTTGAGGCAACTCCAGTTGATAAGACACCTCTCCTCGACGGGCAAGGATCTTGAAGGGTCCAATATATCTTGGCGCTAATTTTCCTTTGACATGGAAACGCTGCATTCCTTTAAGGGGTGTCACTCGGAGATAGACATAATCTCCGATATTGAAGGTGACATCACGACGCTTGGGATCAGCGTAACTCTTCTGACGGGATTGGGCGGTCTTGAGTCGCTCACGGATAAGATGTACTTGCTCTTCAGCCTCACGGAGGGTATCTGGTCCAAACAGTTTGCCTTCTCCGGTGTCAGACCAATTCAGGGGTGTACGACACTTCTTGCCGTAAAGGGCTTCAAAAGGGGCCATTTGCAGACTAGACTGGTAACTGTTGTTGTATGAGAATTCTGCAAATGGAAGACAATCTTCCCATTTGGATCCATAGGCTAGGACACATGCGCGAAGCATGTCCTCTAAGATCTGGTTCACTCGTTCAATTTGGCCATCGGTCTGGGGGTGATAAGCTGTGCTAAACGCCAACTTGGTTCCGAGGGCTTCATGTAGGGCTTTCCAGAACCTTGAGGTGAATTGTGTGCCTCTATCTGATACAATCCTCTTAGGCACACCATGCAGGCTTACTATTCTGGAAATATACAGGTCTGCTAACTGATTTCCCCTATAGGTGGTGTGGACGGGAATAAAATGGGCCACTTTGGTCAGCCTGTCAACGATGACCCATATTGAGTCATGGCCTCGGTTGGACCTTGGAAGTCCGGTGATAAAATCCATTCCAATCTCATCCCACTTCCACTCGGGAATCTTTAGGGGTTGAAGCAATCCAGCGGGTCGCTGATGTTCAGCCTTGACTCGCTGACAAATATCACACTTGGCTACGAAAGCACCAATTTCTCGCTTCATTCCATGCCACCAAAATCTTTCACGAAGGTCTTGGTACATCTTGGTTCCGCCGGGGTGTATTGAGTAAGGGGTCTCGTGGGCTTCCCTTAGGATTAACTCCTTGAGTTCCGAGGTATTGGGGACACAGAGACGACTATTGAATCTCAACACTCCTTCTGCATCCTTGGTAAAACCAGGCGCTTTACCGAGAGAAATCTTCTTCTTGATTCCTTCTATGCTCTCATGACCTTTCTGGGCCTCCTTGATTTGATCTATCAGAGTTGGAGCTAACTCTAAATGGGCGAGATAGCCGTGGCTAACAAGCTCTAGTCCAAAATCTTTGAACTCCTTAAACAGGGCTGGCTGCTCTGCTTGGATCATGGTATTCAGGGTGCAGGGTTTGCGACTAAGGGCATCGGCAACTACATTAGCCTTTCCAGGGTGATAATTGATGCCGATATCATAATCCTTGATTAATTCCATCCACCTTCTTTGTCGCAAATTTAACTCCCTCTGCGTGAAGATATACTTCAAGCTCTTATGATCCGTATAAATCTCGCAGCGATGTCCCGCCAGATAGGAGCGCCATGTCTTCAAAGCAAGAACAACAACGGCTAACTCCAGGTCATGGGTTGGGTAGTTCTCTTCATGTGGTCGCAACTGTCGAGACAGATACGACACCACCTTGCCTTCTTGCATCAGAACACAACCCAGTCCTAGACGTGATGCATCGCAATACACGTCGAAACTCTTGGTGACGTCTGGCATAATCAGGACAGGGGTTGAGGTCAATCTCTTCTTTAATTCCTGGAAACTCTCTTCACACTTCTGAGTCCATTCAAATTTCTTGTCCTTTTTCAGCAGTTGGGTAAGGGGCTTGGCTATACTGGAGAATCCCTCAACGAACTTGCGGTAGTATCCCGCTAGTCCGAGAAAGCTTCGGATTTCAGTCACACTAGTTGGGGCTTTCCAGTCCACAATGGCTTGGATCTTCTCTGGGTCAACAGAAATTCCTCCCGCAGACACAACATGTCCGAGAAATGAGACTTCACTGAGCCAGAACTCACACTTGCTAAACTTGGCATACAACTGATGCTCTCGGAGGGTTGCTAAAACTAGACGCAGGTGTTCAGCATGCTCTTCTTCAGTTTTGGAGTAAATAAGGATGTCATCAAGGAAAACTACCACGAACTTGTCAAGATACTCCATGAAGATCTTGTTCATGAGATTCATAAAATAGGCTGGGGCATTGGTCAGACCAAAGGACATTACGGTGTATTCGAATAAACCGTAACGGGTTGTGAAGGCAGTCTTGGGAATGTCTGTCTCTCGGATTCTTAACTGATGATACCCTGACCGAAGATCGATCTTGGAGAAGACTCGGGCTCCGTTCATTTGATCGAACAGATCCTCGATCTTTGGGAGAGGGTACTTGTTTTTGATGGTCACATCATTTAACCTGCGATAATCCACACACAGGCGTGTGGTACCATCTCTCTTATCCACAAAAATAATGGGTGATCCCCAGGGTGAAGCACTTGGGCGAATAAGCCCTTTGCTGAGCATATCTGCTAACTGCTTCTTCAACTCAACCAGTTCTTCTGGATTCATCCGATAAGGCCTTTGGGATATGGGGGCTGTCCCGGGGATAAGTTCAATGATGAACTCAATATCCCGATCCGGTGGCATACCAGGCAATTCTTCAGGAAAGACATCTTGGAACAGGTGAACAACACGGATCTCATCTAGGGTTGGTCGAGCTATGCTCTCATGGCATCCTGGTTGGGGTTGACTGGTTTCTGACACATACTCCACTTCTACTCCTTTGTCGGTGGTGAGGGCTACAGCTCTTCTGGCAGAGTCAATTCGACCATGGTACTTGGCTAACCAATTCATACCCAGTATGACATCTATTCCTTGGGTTCCTAGGATGATTAAGTCGACTAGGAACCTTTCCCCTTTGATCTCAAGGGAAACGTCCGGGCAAAATGACTTGGTATCTATGGTGGATTCTGGGATTTGGATGACCATGGGTTTGGGTAAGAGGTTTCCGACTAAACCTCCCTTAGCAACAAATTCTTGGGTAACAAAAGAATGAGTAGCACCAGAATCAAACAGAACAGTTGCAGGTACTGAGTTGACAAGGAACGTACCCATCACAACATCTGGTGCATCCATGGCCTCTTCAGCATTGATGTGGTGCAGGCGTCCCTTGGCAACAGCCACATTTCCGCGGGGTGCGGGGTTCTTGCCATTTCCATTGCGGCCTTGGCCGTTGTTCGGCGCCTGTGCATCGGGGCGCGGACCATTCTTCTTAGGATTGGGGCATGCCTTGGAGTAGTGACCCTTGGTGCCACAATTGAAACAGACAACATTGGCATTGAGGTTGGGGTTGCCAGAGTTCCCTCCGGGACGGGTGTTGTCATTGGGACGGCTGAACTTGTTTGGGTTGTATGGGGGCTTAGGGTAACTGGGGTGCGAAGTTGGTGGTGGTCTATATGCTGGCTTGGGGTTTGGTGGGTGGGTGCGAGGTTTCTGACTGCTCGAACCTTCCTGGGCAATCATTCTCCTCTTACGACCCTCAAACATGGATTTGCGCTTGGTCTCCAACTGTATGGCCTTGTCCACAAGTGATTCCAAATCAACAAAGTCATGGATAACCAAGGCGCATTGCAGTTCATCATGAAGTCCGTTCATGAAACGCTCCATCTTCCTCCCCTCGGTGTCGACGTCATCAGGAGCATACCGAGACAAGTCAGTGAACTCATCGAGGTATCCGACCACATCCTTATTTCCCTGCCGCAACCTGCGGAATTCATCCTTTTTCCGCTCAATGAGTCCGCGGGGAATGTGCTTCTTGCGGAACTTCTCCTGGAAATCATCCTAGCTGATAGCATAACCAGCTTGCTGGAGAGCCTTGGTAGCTTCGCACCAAGACCGTGCTGGTCCTGCAAGATAGTGGGTCGCATACAGCACCTTCTCAGGTTCTCCCACGGCTGCAACTACCAGGTTGTTGTTAATGGTGCGAAGCCAGTCATCGGCCTCAAGTGGGTGAAGTCCCTTGGAATAGGTGGGTGGGTTGGTCTTTTGAAAGTCGCTCAAAGTGGATCGCTGATTTCCTTCACCATTGCCATTGCCATTGCCATTGCCATTGTTGTGGTGGTTGTTGTTGTTGTGAGCGGCAGCTATCTGTTGCAGGGCAGCGATATGATCTTGACGCTCAGTCCGGGCAGCTTGGCGTTCCTCCATGATGAGCGCCAGAAGTTGGGCGGGGCGGTGGTTGGGTCCGGGGGTGGTGGTGCTCCTCCATCCATGTTGGTGCGACGAGTTTCCACCATCCTGAAGTACACCGGGAATAAGGGCAAGCAAAAGGGGTTCTGACCAAGGAAAAGATTGATTTCGCGAGGGGATTGATTTGCTAAAGATTATAAGAGAAACATTTAACACATGTTAACAAGACTAGCACACACTTTCATAGCACAACCATTACATCAAGAGCTCATCCAAATCTAGCTTACAACATCCTCCTTAACTAATGTACATATAGCAAGTTCCAAAAGAACCACAACTTTGACTCTACTAGCGATAGGGGGGGGGGGTCAACCTAATCCTGCGGTAGAACTCAAGTAACTCGCCTACTGAGGTGGAACCTCAGGCTCTGCCATGTCAGCATCGGACTGGTAGGGTGGCTCCTCTGGATCCTCCTCCTCATCATCCTCATCCTCATCGTTCATCTCCTCCAGATAGTCGTCATCGTCACTGAGGAAAGCGTCGTTCTCCTTGCGGAGATCCTCGCCCTCCTCCTCCATCTCGTCAGTACGGAGCTCCAAATCCTCTATCAGCTCGTCCTGCTCGACAACCTTCTTGCGGAGCTTCGCTATGGTCTTCCTCATCTGGGTTCCCTTCTTAAGAAGAGCGGCCTTCTCAGTCTTCAGCTGTGCCTCACTCTCGCGACTCTCCTTGAGCGAGAGACGCTCAAAGTGAGACCGAAGCCTAGCGCACCTCAGATCCTCCTGGGTGCGAAAGAGCATAATCTCCATGTCCAGGATATACTCTCCGAATGTCGGGTGCAGAGGGGACCGAATTGGGTGTCCATCGATGGTGCGCCTCCCGTAGAACTGGAAACGAGAGTTTACCAGCTCCGCCTTGTGTTCCTCACAAAGCCGGGATGCATCCGCTGCATGGAACGACACAGTCCATCGTCCCAGTGGACGTCCATGAGGGTGAAAGAGAGTGCCCTGGATCCGGGGGACTTGATGTTCCCGCGAACAGACGCCTCGACCAACCAGGACAGGTTCCCGCTACCGGGAGCGTCCACCTGGGCTCCCTTAAACTCAGGAGTGGGACGACCTAGCAGCTTGGTCAACTCGAACAAGTCCTTCTCGAACATCAACTTGCCGTCCTTCTCCAGCTGAACGAATTCGGTGAAATGGATCGCCATCTATAATTTTTAGTCAAAATTTTAAGTTAGTGAGATGGCAAGTATATCAAAATTTTAATGGAAGGGACAATATGTGAGCAGATTTTTAAGTTTATTAAAATGAAGTGTGGCAAGTTTTTATGAATATGAGAGAAAACTTAGTAGTTGGTAAGAAGAGAATTTTGCACAAATGAGAGGGTAAGAGATAAGCAATTTTAAAACTAATTTCTTACTTTGTTTTTCTTTAAAAGCCAACTTTTGCAATTACTACCTAACGACCATGCTAATCTAAGGCTCCTAAAGTCGAGATGGCTCTGATACCAATTCTGTGGGGACCCCGGACTAACTGTCCGAAATACCCGATTATGCTTAACACAACGATCCCATGATCAGTCTGTCGTTGCACATAATCCGAATTGAATACCAAAGTTTACATCCATTACGATACCGAATTAAAGTCTTACATAAAATGGTCGTCTAGACCAAGTCTTACATAGGTGCCTTCAAGGGCCAAACCAAAACAATCAGCGGAAATAGGGCGTAGTACACATCAAATCCTAGCGATGACCCGACAGGCAGTCGACTTATGAAGATCCTTAGTTGGCATAGATGTCGCCGTATTCCTCCTGGGCGTAGTACTCCTCCATGTCTGGCTACGACAATAGCCAGAAGCAAACTAGTATGAGTACATTTGAATGTACTCGCAAACTACTCCAACATGAGTGCTCTAGTTCCATTTTTAGTTTCTCACTTTTATTCATTTAAAACATCTCTGTATCTTTGTTGAAGAAGATAAGGAAATTATGACTACTAGATATCTCAATTTTATTAGTTTTATTCCAAAACTCCTCCTTTTTCCGATCGTAAACCATTATGGCAATATCTTTCCACTACCTCATACCGATCCGTTGGTATAGGTGTATGGAACACTCTCCATTTCCTTTTTCTTTTAAACTCAACTCTTTTCCAAAAACTTGCACATGGTCTAAGTAGGGTCTTCAACTGTCCATATCCGAGGACTCGGCTATTCGAATAGTTTAATTACCCTCTGCAGAGGTAGTACGCTTTTCCCACACTCATCCGATAACTCATCGTGTCAGCCACGTCTCGCCATACCAGCGGTATGCGAAGTTGAGTCACCGACCCTAGTCTTTCCTTTGCTCATGCTAGTATAGGATCCTGCCCCTATGAACCATTCCATCTACACCTAGTCCAGTTTCCCGTCGGAAACCCTAAGTGTGAGGACTCATAGGTTTTATCTGGCGGTGTATACGGACATCCTTCTATCCTCCTCCTTATCTACTCATAGATTTTTGAGTGAGGACCCAGGTCAGGGTTAGGTCACCAAACCACTCCCTCATGCATAACAGAGTCATCTCTGTTGATGCAGTGTCCCATACTAATAAGAGCAAACTATATGACTAAGCCCTTTCCCATATGTGGGTAAATGTGGTCGCACAGAGTATCGGTTGCTTGACTGAGTACTAGGACACAATGTGCTTTTCTAAAACCAGCTTTCTCCATTTCCTTATTCCAACACCACATTTTGGTGCTATATATCCACACAAGTTTTCAAAGGAGTTTTGAATAAACAACATTGTTTTTCCACCCTATAGTTTTAGTATCTACTTCTACATAGGGTGGCAAAATAATCTCTATATACTTTTGAAAAAGGGTTTTTGTAAACCTTTGCTTTTGAAAATGATTTGTAAATCTAGATGCATAAGTTAGGTGCAAGCTCAGAGAGTAGCTTGCCTTGCTCGGCAAAGTGATCTTGGTCTTGGTCTTCAGGTTCTACAAATCCTTCCTCCTCGATATATCCGGCAACGTTCTCGTCTAATACACAAGCAATCAATACAACCAATCACTATTCTATTCAAACAATCACCATAGCAATACACTCTTAGAGGTTCTAATTAACCATTCCACATACCAAACAACACTATGTGGTTTCAATTTAATTGATTTAAACATTATTCCATTGTATTTTAATTAGGGCAGAAACTTGTTGCACATGTTTAATTGCATAACTTGAGTTCTGTTTGTCACAAAAATACAAACTAAAATTGTACAGAAAGCTAATGATGTGTAGAAGATGACACAATTGGGTTTGGGTCATTTGGAGTTACCAAACTCCCTACACATTGTTTTGAATCCAGAAGCCAATTAATATGGTTTTGGCTATTATTTAAATTATATTCATCTAAAAATTAAACCATTTTAGGGGTGACTAACCATGGCTAAATGTGACCTAATAAAATTAGTTTCAACTAATTTGGATTATCAGAGTATCAGAAACAAACAAGTTTAGGATTTAAACATGCTACTGTAATTTGAATGTTGTATTTTCATTATACATCCAAATGGGGTGAAACTAGTTTGGTTGGATATAGAATTTCATAAGCTTTCCAGAACAGTTGGATTTGCTCCATTTGGAGTTGTAAATCTAAAGTTATGGATTTTCTAAAATTGAGTTCAGTACTGATTTCAAATTAAATCTAAATTCGAATTAAAATCCAGAAGTGGATAATGTTTAAAATCCTGACAGAGGGGACCCACTGGTCAGCGACTCAGCGAGAGCGCGCGCGGTTTATTTAAACCTGACGCGTGGGACCCGCATGTCAGATTCTTTTTAATTAAAACGAACCGGTACGCGACCGATGGATGAAGATCTAACGGCCTAGATTGCTCGCGTCGCCGGCGACCAAACCCGAGCGGCGCTGCGGCTCCGGCGACGGCGAGGTGGACGATGCGCTCACCTAGGGGGCTCGGGAGGGTGTGTGGCTGGTGCAGAACGACGGCGGCGAGGTGGGGAAGCTCCTGGGGCGAGCGGCGCTTGCTGGCGTGGCTCCGAGCGACGGCGGCGAGCTCCTTCTCCTCCGCGGATCCGCTCCAACTCCGGTGAGCGATTGGCGGCGCTCCTGGACACAGGACAGAGGGAAAAAGGGCGCTGGTGAGTGCGGGGTGCAAGGGGAAGGGCTGAGGGCAGAGGGGAGCGACGGGAAGAAGCAGCACGGCCTGGTCGTGGTCGTCGCCTACCTCGGGCACGGCGAGCTCGAGGAGGGCTACGGGCGGCCGGAGCTTCGCGGCAACTGCTCCGCCCTCCTGGCGGTGCTCGAGTGGTTGGTGTGAGAGGGGGAGGGGTTGTGGAGAGGTGAGGAGAAATGCAGGCCACGGGGCGGCGTTTTATAGCGGCCGGGCGGCGCACGGTGGACGCGGTGCAGAGGGCACCCGCGGCCGTGCGTGCTCGCCGTAGGCCGGTGGAGGGTGTGGCTAGGTGCGGGGCGCTCGGGGGACCAGAATGGGCAAGGAGGGGAGGCGTGGCGCGCTCGGGAGTGCTCGGGCTCATGGCCCTGCCGTGGGCGTGCTCGGGCGGCGCACGGCGTGCGCGTCATGGCGCGGCGCGGCGTGCACGGGCTGGTGCTGGTGCGTGCTGCGGGTGAGAGAGGGGACCAGGAGGTGAGGGAGCGAGGGAGGGGGCACAGCACGGCCGGCACGGCGCGGCGTCGTCGCGGCCACAGTGCCGACCACGGCGACGTGCGCGCGGCCGTGGCTGTCGCCAACGCCTCCTCGACGACTCCGGTGACCATTTGGCGTGATCTCGGGCGCGCTGTGATCGTGGAGATGAGGTGAATGCAGTGGAGGCAACAATTTGACAAATGAACAACGCATTGCTCGAATTGATCCAAGACATGGTTCGGATTAGGAAGAACAGGGTGGATGATCACAAGGTGTTTGCTGAAATTCCTGAACCAAAACAGTGACACTTTGGCTATTTAATTTTCTATATTTCTCTTAATTCTTTTGGGTCCAAACTTAGGATCTAGGCTAAGTATATTATTGGGGAGTGTTACAAAGTCTTTTTGAAATATTTTGAAATATTTCAATCATGAATTTCTAATTTGAATTTGAGGTTTTGAATTTGAGTTTTTTGAAAGGGAATAGTTTGCAAAAATTAACTAGGAGGGTTTATAATTTTACTCCATTGATTTTGGTGTGAAAATAAAACTATGCTTCTTAATTTGGAAAAATAATGTGACATGTGTCACATAGTGTTCTGTTTTTGTGATTTGTTTTATTTATTTTCTTTTCCTCAAATTTTTTAATTAGAGCTAGAATTCAACAATCTTGCAAACAATGCAACAAGCAACACTCAAGAATTAAACATACACACATTCTTATAAGAAAAGTTTTTGTTGGCCCACATTTTTGTATTACTAATTATATTAATATTCTGGGATGTTACAGTGGTGCCGCTATCGGCAAGGCACGTTTCCTCCATGCGGGCGCCACACGTGTTCTAAAATATAGCGTCTAATTAATAAAATGAAGCGAGGAAGATGCTACATTAATAAATGAACGCTCAAATATTTCAGAACATAACATGAACATCTCTATTAAATAATGGAATAAATGAATGAGAACAAAGTCATCCAATCGCCGATAAACAAATAAATGTTGGTGAAACAAATATTATTGCTCTCATAGAGCTTACAACCAAATCGAAATAATTGTATCAATTTATTGCCATAAAGGAATCATAAATAAATGAAGAGAATCTAGGTGGATTCAACAAAGTATCCATTCACTTCAGCCGCAATCTCGAGCTGGCTGATCTTCTCTTCATTAGCGATCATCACCGCGGCAGAGTCGATGTCCAACTGTGGCGTTGGAGGGGGCACGGTGTGCTCAACCTCCATGGACACGGTGGCGTTCGTGGGAACCGCCACAAGTGCCTCCACAAGCGCCTCACTCTGTGTCACAATGGGTGCGACAGTGGGCGTTGGGATCATCACGGGCGCCGCAGCGGGCGCCGGTGGTGCCACCACCTGGACAAGGTGCGTCTCGCGCACCTTCTTGGCCTTGTACGCGTCCACGACGTGTTTTGGGGCCCGACACTGCCTGGAGAAATGAGTCTTGGAGCCGCAACGGAAGCAATCCTGGGGCCTTGCCTCCCCCACACCCGCCTTTTGGTGCTTGGCCGGGTGGGGAGGTTTAGGTCCCTTCTTGCCGTTCTTGCCACGCTTCTTAAACTTTGGCTGGCGCACCTTATATGCGCATGCATAAGTTTCCTGACTTGGACCCCCTCCGAAAGGCTGCGAGTTGAAGTTCTTTTTGAGAACCTCATCCTGCGCCTCAGTCACCTGGAGAGCGTCGATAAGCATAGCGTACTGTGTGAACTTCTCCTGGCGGTAGTTCCGCGCACTCTGGAGAGCTGATGGATGGAACGTGGAGAGAGTTTTCTCAATCTTCTGACTATCCGTGGTAGTGACACCACAGCACTGAAGAGAGGTAGTAATCTTGTGTAACTTTGAGTTATAATCTCCCACCGTCTTGAAGTCCGCAAACCTCAGACGCATCCATTCCGCCTCCGCCTGTGGCTGAATGGTGTACTTCAGCCTAGCGAACCGTGCCTCAAGGGCGGTCCACAGGGTTGAAGCACTCCGTTCAGCCATGTACTCCTGTTTCAAGGTAGTACACAGATGATGGCGGAGGAAGTGCAGTACTTGGGCGTTTTCCGCCGGAGTGGTGGCGCTGGGGGCCATCCGGGTCCCCTCGTCCAGCACTCCCTTAAGCTTGCGGCCCTCAAGGACGAGTCCAACGTCCGAGGCCCAAGTCAGGTAGTTCATCCCGTTCTGGGCCAACTCCTCGAATTCCTGGTTCATGATTCCGGCCATCTGCGATTTATGCAAAAACACATCAGATTACAGCAGGTAATCGATTGCATAAAGCGATGTTGATACAAAAATTTCAATAAGACGGCGTTCCAAAATTTAAAAGAACTTGCTAAAAAAAATGCTCTACTAAGTATTAAAACAAATAATTACTGTAGTAAAACATGATATAAAAGCATGTACTTAGAGATATTATGCTAAGCGCGTTCTATACGTGAAATTTCGTCCTAAAAATGACATTCCATGACTTGTTAATGCCCAAATATACAAGTTCAGCAAAAACAGACTATTCCAGGGACTTATACATAGATTATTCAACAGGAATAAAATTATACAGTAAACTGGAAAAATGCAGGTGCTAAAATGTAATATTTCACGCGCAGACTCTATTCGGTCCGGTCTATATCGGCAGCAGGCCGAAAATGGGCTGAAAATAGGTTTGCACCCCACCATAGTCCATTCTAGCGTCCGCCCCTTTTTATTTTTCTTTTTCTTTTTTTGAGTAAGGGAAAATGGGCCGTATCTAACGCATTGTGGGCCGGCCATATCCAGCACGTCCCAGCTGGGACGGGAAACGCTAGGTTTCCTACGATCGTGGCTGGCTTGCTGGCGGCGGTTGTCACGCGCGCCAGCGCGTGGGTAGCGCAGCGAGAGCTGCGGCTGCCGTTGCAACGACCGAGCTGCACACTCTGTGACGCGGCGACGGCCAGCAGCGCGTGCACAGCCATGGCGGCGCAAGTGCAGGCACGACCATGGCGGCGGCCAGCAGTCAGAGCGCATCGGCGCGAGACGCGGCGCAGCGGCGGCGGCCGAGCACGGGCCAAGCGCGGGGGCGGGCGCAACGCAGCAGGCGCAGCGGCGGCGGCCGACGCAGGCTGAGCGCGGGGGCGGGCGCAACGCAGCAGGCGCAGCGGCGGCGCGGCCAGCAGGGCGCGGGCGGCCGGCGGCGCGAGCGTGAGGCGCGGCGGCGCGGCCAGCAGGGCGCGGGCGGCCGGCGGCGCGAGCGTGAGGCGCGGCGGCGCGGCCAGCAGGGCCTCTGTGCGTGTGGAAAAATCGATGCCATCTGCGACGCCGGCGATGAACACTACGGAAGTCAAATCTTCATCGCGTTCATCCGGAACGTCGACGGCGCAACGCACAGCAGGTGCGTCACGGCGGTACCGCGGACATCTAGGCCGCGTCTGTACCGACTCCCTACAGTATCGTCAACAAATCCCCCGTGAATCCGAGAGAATCGACATTGGTCGGCGACGTGTTCGTCAGCTCATCTCTCGGGAGAGAAATCGACACCGTAGGTATCAACTAAAAAAACGATAGACGCAAAAACGGAAAGGAAATTTCGATACGGATCCATTTTTGCGATCAGATTGATGTTATACCTTCGCGATCGATGCAGGGAGCCTGCTTGAGGTAGGCTCGACGGAGAGTCGGTGCTGATAACGTGTTACACAACCTCTGCCGGCTGGCCGGTCCCGAGGATGTGTAGCGTAGAGGAAGTAGTCGAAGTAGTCGAAGACGCGAGGCACACACACGAACAGAAAGTAAATTGACACAAGGTATGAGCAAAGTCTCTCTTCTATTATGTCTGGAACTGGTGAACAGTACGTACAATGCTTTGCTTTATATAGAGGGAAGAAGATAAAAGGATAAGACCCACTTAACGTTAAACGTGGGGAATTGACTTGGCCATTAGGTGGGGAGGTGGGGTGGGGGGCACCACCGAAGTGGGCTTCCACGCACCACGGCCCAAGTTTCCCAACACCAACATTCCTCCGCGTAACATTGAAATACTCTATTGGGCCAAGCCCATTTCCCGCATGTGCCCTTGGTTTGTTCCTCAGTCAGCGCTCAGCTTGTGCTCATTACTTTGACTGTTTCCTTCCATTGTGTTGTTTCACACGTAAGGACAACTGACAATTTAGAAAAAAAGATACGAACAATTTCTAAAACTGAACATTTTTAAAATCCGTATTGTTTTTAAAATTATGACCAATTTTAAGTCAGAATATTTTCAAATATGAATAATTTTTAAATATGAACAATTTTCAAATTTTGATAATTTTTGCATGTGAACTACTTTCGAATTTGAATAATTTTTTAATGTGAATTTTTTAGATTTTATAAACTGAAAATATAATTTCTATAAACGAATTATTTCTGACTTTTTTTGAAAAAATGAACAAAAATATGTATTTGAAAATAATTTATTTTGAACAAAATTTTAAAGAAAGTCCAGAAAAAAAGTCTGTGAACAAAAAATATTTTTCAACATATTTTTAAAATAGAACAAAATAGGCATTTGAACAAAAAGTAGTTTTTAAACAATTATTTAAAAAAGAGCACAAGAAAGTCTATGAACGGATATTATTTTTGAACAATTTTTACAAACTGAACAAAAATAGCTATTTGAACAAAAAATATTTGTGAACAATTTCTTAAAAAATGATCAGGAACTAGTTTAGAATGATTCTAAAGTAAGTGTTCACATTTTTAGTTTGAACATTTCTTGAAACATTATTTTTAATAGATCCAAAAAGAAATAGAAAAATGAAAAAGTAAAAGAAAGTCATTATACATTTGAACGATTTTTCAATCCATACATTATATTAAAGATGAAAGAAAAATACAAACAACTAAAAAAGAAAACGAAAAATAAAACATAGAAAAGAAGGAAAGAAACAGCCAAAAAAAACCCAGAAAAACTACCGTACCAAAATTTACCAGAAAAGGTGAAGGGGGGCTTAGTGGGTCGGTCCACTACGTGTCGTAGGGGTACGCGGAGCACAATTAGCTGAGCGGTACAAGTCAACTAGGTTTTCACCTTTATCTGTTGCCATCGGCGCTTTAAGCGTTGTTAGCACAGAAATGGAAACGCCCCAAGGTTGCGCGGAATGGGTCGGTCTAGGAAGTTTCCTTTCCAGCTCCTTTTTCGCCTTCTGAATTTGTAAAAGTCAAAAAAATGTTTATAAAATGAAAAATGGTTCATCAATTGGAAAATAAACTATTTTTTAAAAAAAATTGAAATAGAAACTATTTTTAAATAGGAACCAATTTAAGGAATGAACGGTTGTCAAAGTGAATATTTTTAAAATCTGAACCATTAAAAAAATGAGTATTTTTTTGAAAATATACCATTTAAATTCAACATTTTTCGAAATAATACAAAATATATAATGAATTAAAAAACATAAAGCAACTGAAAAAATGCAGAACAACGAAAAAAACTAGTAAATCAGAAAAAACATATCCAACACTTTTAAGAATATTCCCAAAACCACACAAAAAAATGTTCTAAAAGCAAGTATGGGCGACCCAAATAAGGGATTAGTGAACCTATAGGTGCATCATGGCGTAAGTAACTGACGCAACATGCCCATTTTCTTTCGGCCATAGAGAGCCGATGTCTTGTACATAGGGATCGTCCAAATGGGCCGTCACATCGTCGTGTATTTTTCCGTTATTTTTCTTTCTTTCTTGGATTCTATTTTTGGTAAAATTTCTTTTACATTTTCTTTCTTTCTTTCTTTCTTACTTTAATTTTTCCTTTTTTCTAACTATGAACAAGTCCTTAAAATTGGGGTACATTCTCTTCAAAACCACAAATATTTTTATAAATCATGGACATTCTTATATATGTTGAATCCTAAAAAAATGTGAATACAATTTTTTTCAAAGTATGAACCATTTTTGAAACCTAAAAGATTTCAGAAAATTAACCTTTTCAAACATGATGTTTTCAAAATCCAAAGTATTTATAAAAGAACAATTTTTCAAGATTTGAATAATTTTTTAAAAATGAACACTTTTAAATCGAATCATTATTTCATTTGAACATTATAAGAATCTCAATATGTTACAAATATGAATAACATGGAGAATGATAAATTTTCCAGAATCAGAAGATGGCATTGTCTGTGTCATATAGACAACCTACATATCACATATGTAATAACAGATTAAACATAACATAGGGTAGAGACGTGTCTCGTGAGTGCTGCATGCGTTTACATTCATGTGAAAACTGTAAGTGTTAAACAATTGTGGACGGGGTTGATAAAATTGTGGGCTATGCAAGCTTTGCAACCAAGTCCCGAAACGGCCACACATCTTTTCTTCCAATGCCGCTACACTAGGAGGATTTAGTCTTCTTTGAAGACTTGGCTTGGGCTTCTTGACCTGGACCCCTCATTTTGGCATTTGCAAAGCGTGACGGAGTGGTGGATGACCGGCATCCAAAAAAAGAGGGGCGGATAGGAAGGCGGCCTCTCTCGCCATGCTTGTCTCTTTGGAAATTTGGTTGGAAAGGAACGGTCGTGTCTTTCAAAACAAGTCGGCTACCACGACAATGCTTGTTCAAAAAATTAAAGATGAGGTGACCATGTGGAGCATCGCCGGTGCCAAAGCCTTTAGAATCATTATGCCGCGAGAATAGTCTTTTTATTTACCTTGCCTTCTTCGGGCAAGGCCATTTGGGTTTGTAACAACTCTTTAAACCTTCTACTTAATTTTTTATTTGATGGGGAAACCTTCTCCTTAATTAATTGAATGGCAAATCTTTTGCCTTATTAAAAAAGTGTCAATCAATTCTGAACTTAGTTATGTTGTAATTTTCTAATTCTCGGGTGTCTGAGATTTTCTTGAGTCTCAGTCACCCATGAAAATATGCATCAGTTGCACTTTTTAAACAAAAATTGCACTTTTTTGTAAGAAAAGTGTAACTCGTTTCAGTTGCACTTTTCTAAGTCGATTGAGATTTAAGAAAAAAACAGACGCCTGAGACATATACACTCCCAATTTTTTAACATGAGCTAAGCAGTATTTTTTAACATGAGCTACGTAGTACTTAGACTATAAACTTTGGTTAAATAACACGTTATACTTTGGGCTACACACTAAAAGATCACTCTATTTTGCTCCCTGCCTTTGTCTTTTTTGTGTGTGTGTAGGTCGTACTGAAAAGCTATACCCACGAAAATTAGTATGCATATACCACCTGTATAATTTTCCGAGTCACCTGTATAATTTTCCGAGTACTTTCTTTGAAAAAACGGTGCACACCTATTTCATTATTCGATAACGTCTCTATCCGAAAATATCTTGCTGTCTAACATCCTACACCTAATACGTGTCAGCATTTCAGCCGTTAACAAGTGTCGGTAGCCTCTGCCCTCTGCCGACACTCCACATCTTCCGTGCTCAGCAGGTAACAATCATACCCAACCTTATTGGCAACTTGCGATTATCACCCAGAGAGCTTTAGCTAGTCCAGCATCTGCTTCATGCACTTTATCTCAAAAGGATAATTCGTTCAGATCTGTTATACAACGATGTTTATTTGTGACTGCAGTTCTTCATAGTTGAGCACCCAGAAAAGAGACAGGTACATTTGACATTTAATAATACAACATCATAGAACATAGAGAGTGTATCTTTCACTTAGATGCACCTTAACAGCTAACAATAGTTCGGAGAAGTCCAAAACGCACAATTCTTGGATGTACATTGCGGGATGAAGTGCAATTAGAATTACCAACCAAAATATGTTCATTTCTATACTGTACAAGGGAATGAACAAGGTCGTCTAATACTCAAATTAAGATATTCCCACAGTGTAATTTTTCATATTCTTTTCTTTGATCTCTTTTGTTTTAGCTTTCAAGTGTGCTGTTCTCCTGCTAACATTCAAGAAGTGTGTTGTTTTCCACTGTACTGTACATATGTCTGTCCTATGAAGATATTTTCTTCTGTTTCCAAATTCAACCACAGAAGCACCTTTCCCTCCCGTCACCGATCCCATCCACACATCTCTCTCCGCCTATAAAATCGCGGCTCTACCATATATCATCTTCACTCCCTGTGCTACTCACCTTAGTTCCAAACAACAAAAGATCTTCCATAGCAGTTAAGCTCCAAAATGGAGAATCTGAAGAAGTCTTCCGGGGGTTTCATGTCCAGCGGCAAGGTGGTCGCGGACGCAGCCATGTCCGCGTTCGAGACGAAGAGCATCGAGAACATCGACAAGGAAAAGGTCGCCGGCGCCTCTGCTGAGCTCCTGGACTCCACCTCCAAGTACGCCAAGCTAGAGGACAAGCCGGCCGGGCAGTACCTCGAGAAGGCCGAGGTATACCTGAAACAATACAGCTCCGGCGGCGCCGAGAAGGAGAAAACCGACGCACCTGCTGCCGCTGATGCACCGAAGCCGGCAGCGGAGGAGGCACCCAAGGAGCCAGCGCCCGCGCCTGCCGCGGAGGAGGCACCCAAGGAGCCAGCGCCTGCGCCTGCCGCTGAGGAAGGCAAGTCATCCGATGGATTCGGTCTCGACGACGTCATGAAGGGGGCCGAGTCGCTCATGGAGAAGAAGAGTGGCGGGGAGGAGAGCGGTGGCGGGTTCATGAACATGGCTAAGGGCTTCATGAAGTAAGAAGTCTGGTTGCTGCATATACATGACTACATGCATGTAGGCCTTGCTAAGTTTGTGCGCTGCTTTCAGTATCTATTGTGGCTGTGGTTAATTATGACAATTGCTGATAATATTTGCTTGTGTAAAGGTTCGAAATTATGTCTGTTGTGTGTGTGTCTGTCTGTATAATGAATAATTCAGTTGTCTGATGATTTCTTGCTCTTGAGAACTCTGTTTCGCTTGCTTTACTGTAGTCTGCAGTTGGCTGCTTCTCTTGAACCTGTTTAGGTGACAGCATGCGGAAGAGTGCCTTCTTTAGTTAAATAGGAAAACACTTCAAATCAGTTGGCTAATATTCTCAATACGTCTTTCTGTTTTGGGCCTAAAATTTTGGAGGTCGATACATTCTTGTGAACATTCACACTTTTTTAGAATTCTTTGAAACAGTTAAATTGTTTTTCAATGTAAACATATATAGTAACACCTAATGGGTGGTAGCACTAGATTTATCCTCACCACTTACGGTCCAAATGTGGCTCGTAGCACACTATAATACTTCAGTATGTGTAGTCTTCGTTTGAGAGCTTGTTTAGGTGGCTGATCAAACTAGCCATCCTAGCTAGTTGATCCATGATTGTAGTAACTGAGATTTTCACTTTATTACTTTTGAACTTATTTAGTATAAAAGTCGTGTGCATCACCACAATGCAGAGGCTGGAGCTTTGCTCTTATTTTGAAAAATAAAACAAGATATATCCTCATGAGCATCCGTCGAAAGTGAAGTATTTAGAACATCAAAGGGCTACGGCCCCTACGTCGCCTCCCTTGGGCGGCTCGGGCAAAACCCTGAACCACCGCGCTGTCGCCCCTCTCCCCGACCCTCCCGCTGCACCACGCGGCAGACTGGAGCGGCGGGGCTCCCTGTCTCGCGCGCGGTGTTCTTTTGGCGGCGAGATCTCGAAGTGAGGTAGACTCAGCCCCAACGTTGAGGCCGACACATGTACCTGTCGGTCCTTATCTCCTTGTCGCCCCCTGCCGTGGCTTGTAGTCTTTAGTCGCCTGCCGGTGCGGTGGTGTTGGTTTTGCTCGGCGTGTTGGGATGGGGTAGAGCCCCATGCCCTCATATTACTGGATTTAACCGGCGTAATGAAGGTCGTTGTAGCGCACTATGTCGGTGTGCTGGTGTTGGGTACCAGATGTGGTTTGTACGCGTTCAGGCCCGCTTGTGGCCGGCGGAGGTGAGGAAGGTGGCTCCTGTGCGATGTTGGTGCCGTCGTCGCTCATGAGGGGTTGATCTAGTGGGTTGTAGGTCATCGGTGATCCGGTCTCTCCCCACCTTGGTCCAGATGCTTGGGGATGAGAACTTTCAAGTGCACCGGGCGAAAGACCAATGACTCAGCGTCGGCGGATGTCGTTCTCCCTCTTGAGGTGTCATCGTGGAGCTCCCTGGTCTCCCAAGCCTCGTATCACATCTTCGAGTGATGACTTAGATCATGCGGTGCATGGTCGGGCGACAACGTCGATCCACGTCGTCTTTCCCCCCTCCTCCCCTGAGGTCGTCATCTTGAAGATGGTGTTTTCTATCCTCATCTTGAAGATGGTGTTTTATGCGTGCTTGCCCGTGGGCTGGACTTACACAACAAGGTGGTTGGCAGAGGCCAATTGCAATGGTGTTCGAGGGTCGTCACCCCAATCTTTCCAGGCTGTGAAGTCGGAGCTACTATGTTACACGAGCATTTACCTTTTGAGCGACATACGATGACCTACGGGGGTGGTCCAGTGGCAAAGATCTTCGGCGTAGGTCTTATGCATCTCCTATCCGGAGCTCTTCAGCAGAATTAGAGCCGTCTACCACTGCACGAAGAGCCGTCAGTTGGACATAGGCTGGCGTGACCTTCTCAAAGCGACATCGGAGTGGTCTCCTTTGTGGTCTTATTGTGAAGTCGGAGTTGCTGCAGAGTGATGATAATGGCATGAGGGAGCAACTCCGAAGACGCATCTAGTTTCGGTGTTGTGTATGCTGTTTGTGTGGGTAGGCAGGGTGGCTGAGTGTACCCAACTTACCTGTGGCGCACCCTTTAGACTTTCTGTGGCGCAGCCAGGAAAATGGGGGTGCGCCACATATATCTCGCTACTAAAATATATTTATGTGGCACACCCAATCAGTGCGCCACAGAAATATTCAGACTTTTGCGGCGCATCATTCCTGATGTGCCACAGAAATAGTACAGTGGCGCATATGATTTAGATGCGCCACAAAAATATATGCGCCACAAAAACATAAACCATACGTCACAGAATAAATAACAGGAATTTTCGAAACAAAATTTCGGTTGTACAAATATAGGCATATATACAGGATTTATACATATATATTACAAGTTGACACATATATATTCAACCATTACATAAATTAGAACAGAAATATCACACTCATTCGAACCCGAGAAGTCTTATCACATACATATATAGTTCTAATTAAGAGAAGTCTTATACAAAGTAGTAAGAAGCTAAACAAGATAAATGCTAAGCTAGCTAGAAAACAAGTCGCACGAGTAAACTACTCGTCATCGGAGCTGGTGTTATAGAAGATGTCGGACCACCTGGAGTCATTGGTGTCCCAGTCATCCTTGTTAGCATTCTCGGCGGCCTCCCGACGGCGGCGACGGTATGCCCTCCTTTGCTCTATTTGGTTCCTGAAGAACTCCAACTCGACGGTGACGTCGCCCGAGAAGTCCTCCCTCCACTGGCACATCAGATCGTCGTCGTTCTCGGCGGCGCCGATCCGCCGCTGCACCTGGCGGTGGCGGCGACGATCTTCGTTGGTGAGGAGAGCTAGCCGTGGCGCGAGGAACTCCGCCTCCGCGATGTCCTGATAGTCTGGGAAGTTCAGCTTGCTTCGCAGGCGCCGGAAACGCCACGCGACCGCGTCGTACGCGCGCCCTGCCTCCTATGGAGTGGGGTATGTCCCGAGCGTCTGCCGAAATCCGCCCACGCGGATTTCGGCATAGTAGGTGCCGTTGGGGCGCTCCCGAACACCGCGGAAGCCGGACGACCCGCGACGGCGGGGCGTCATCGTCTACAGGCATAAGAGGAGGTTAAACAGTTAGTACAACAAATTAAAACTTATACACAACAAGATGCAAAGAAATAATATCAACATAAGCGCATGACTAATATATTGTGGACACAAATTTAGAGATGGCGTTTCCGAAATCCAGTGAGATGCAGAAAATGTGTATTTGTGCACATCACCAGTTTCAGAGACGCCGCCTCTAAATCACACGGTGTCACAATGGTAAAATCATTGGCATATCAAAAGAAGGTAAAATGCAACTTAATTAAAAAACAGTCAAGAAAAATAACAAACAAGGCCTCATATGGAATTTCTTCAGAGATGGTGTGAGCGAACAACGTGGAATGAACACTACGTATATGTTTAGACAACATGGTTCACTCACACCTCACTGAAGATGTAACGTGAAACCATCTAATCATCGGCCAAAATTAGCCATCTAAAATTCGGTCCAAAGAACATCTTACCTCATACTTAGACTGGAAACACACAAATCGTTCAGGACGGAGTGAGTGAAAACCAGTGAGATGCAGAAAATGTGTATTCATGTACATCATGGGTCGCATCTCACTGGCCTCACTTACTCCATCTCGGGATCTCATGTTGTCACAACATTTTAATCATTGGCATAACAAAAGATGGTAAAATGCAAGTTAAAGAACACTCAACAAAAACAAGCAAGGCCTCATAATTAGAAGTGACATGCTTCAGGGATGGAGCTAGTGAGCCAGGTAGGATGCACGAGATCTGTGCACTCATGCATATCACAAGGCTCACTAGTCCCACCCCTAAAACCTGTACCACAACATTTTAAAGATGCAACGCGCAACCATCTATTTAATCATCGACCAAAAGTTGTCTTATCATCAGAGAAATAACCAAAGAGGCTAACAATACCACAAGCAGTTAATGACAATTTTGCTCTAGGAAGGTTGTGTCGGGTTGCAAACTGCTAGTTCAAACAATATACGGTCTAGCACGATAGCACATAACACACACTATCAGATTACTAAATATATTGCTTTGTATACTTGCTAAAGATGAATCATATCACTATTTGCTAGTCAAATTAATCATCAAGCAAGCACATTCCAATACGAGCAATCAAATTAATCTCAATAGACCACATTTCAATACGAGTGGAAGGGGGGACGTACCGGGAGAAGGCGTGGCCGGGGACGCACGGCGGCGGCGGGAGGTCGGGGATGGGGACGCGCTGCGAGCGAGCAGCGGCGGCGGGAGGCCGGGGACGGGGACACGCGGCGGCGGCGGGAGGCCGGTGGCGCGCTGCGAGCGAGCGGCGGCGGCGGCGGGAGGCTGGGGATGGGGACGCGCTGCAAGCGAGCGGCGGAGGCGGCGGGAGGCCGACGGCAGGAGCAGCGCTGCGAGCGAGCGGTGGCGGCGCGTGGGAGGAGGCGGCGCGCGAGTCGATTAGGGTTAGATCACGCGCGGGGTTGGTGGTTTTATTAGAACAACTTTTTTGTGGCGCATGGGCTGGCTGCACCATAGAAACAAGCCCCATGCGCCACAGAAAAGCCACGCGCATGGGGCTTCTTTCTGTGACGCAGGCAGCCCATGCGCCACAGAAAATACATGCATTCGCCACAAAAAGTTAAAATTATTAAAATTTATAAATTTGTTAAAATTCTATTCAATTGTTAAAATTCAAATAAGTTGGTACTATACAATAGTATACAACTCAAACCAACATCACATATAACACACGACAAAATATGAAGATATAAACACACAACTCAACTCAAATATTCAGTTCACAAAGATATTGCTGAAGATACACAACACAACTCAATCCGTTGATGCAGCACCCTTGCCCTTTGACGATGATACACTCTTTTTGTTGGACGGCAATTCAACCTTCTTATCCTTCCCCTTCATTGCTCCTTCTGACTTCAGGGTCTTGGATGACGGCATGAAGTCATCGGAATCATCGCTCTCATCTACCCAACAGTAAGACTCAGCGTATGAATCAAGATCCCATTGAGTTTTGAACTTACCCTTCTCAACTTTCTTGTTAAACCTGACTCGAATCCTAATCAATTCACGACGAACTTGTTTAGGGGGCCGATATGGATACCCAGCACTGCATAGCTTGGCTCCCAGTAAAGCGAGATGGCTCTCACTCTCAGTAAGTTCGTCGTGATACACTTTCCTACCCTCAATATGTAAATTATGGGAAATACGCGCGAGATACTCGACGGCGGGACTGTGGCACCCGCCAGACGCACTCTTATTGTAAGGATCAACACAAACCATCCTTACTCACCTAGCTAGACTGAAAATCTATAATTTCAAAGCTCATACCGGAATGAGATTTTATAGGAAGAGGAGAGCAGAAAAATAGCGCAAAAAGGGGAGAAAAGGCGGGAAAACTTTCTATGACGCACCAGTTTCATATGGGCCACAGAAAGATAACATTATGTGGCGCACCAGCTCTATGCACCACAGAATGTCAACTTTTTGTGGCGCATGCTACAGGGTGCGTCACAGAATGTCAACTATCTGTGGCGCATTTGCTTTGTGCACCACAGAATATGTCTCGGATTTCTGAAATCGGACCAATCTGGCGGGGCCCACCATATTTCAGTGTCGCATGGAGCTTGGTGCGCCATAAAAATGACTTTTCCAGTGGAGCATGTTTATTTTGTGCGCCACAGATATTTGTGGCGCACTTGTGTGGTGCGCCACTAAACGATTTTTGTGGCGCATGAGCTGCTGGTGTGCCATAAAGGGTCATCCCACCTATAAGCCTTTTTCCACTAGTGTGAGGGAGATGTGTCGTCAACTCTGAACTTTGTCTTTATTGATGAAAATGACAAATCTTTTGCCTTAGCTAAAAATAATATGTAAATCAATGTGAACATGGCCATGATCTTGATGTGAATTCAATTCAGTTGATGTTATGTATCCATGTGGAACTTGTAAAGTCATTTCTTTATTAATGAAAATGTCTAAGTCTGTCGCCTTCGTTGAAAAAAAGACATGTAAATCAATGTGAACTTGGCAATGATCTTGATATGAATTCAATTGATATTATGTATCGATGTGGAACTTGGTCAAAATCTTGATGTTGATTGTATGGATATTATGTGTTCTTGACTTCTTGTGCAGTTGTGCGGGCTCTTCACCCAATACTGTTCGAGGCATTCGCAACCTTCTGTTCGCACGCGAGGTATCTTGGGATTTGTCTGGAAATTCTACTGCACCGTAACATTTGCTATGCACATGGTTTCTAGTTGCATCTGTACACATTTAAGGAAATATAATGTGCAAATACACGATGAGATTCACTTCTTAATAATTTGGTTACGCATGCAGCACTTGTTATGCATAAAGTCAACCTCAAACTGAATAACGTACGAAAATATCTCAACTGAACTGCATCAGTTGCATCTCAGTCTAAAATAAAGACCCAATACTCAAAAAGATCTGCACACATGATTATTCATCCAAAATAAATAAATCATTGACAGGAAAATGCAGGAAATTACAAAAGGAGGGTGATATTATCAGGTTGATCTAAAATAAGTTGCAGAGGTTGAACGCTTAACAGCATGAACTTGCTGATAAAGCAATCCAATAAACTTGCTGAAAGTAGAACACAAAATAGATACTACGCTAGACATCACAATTTCTGTATGATACTATGTATCAGCATGTACAATGAGAAAAGAAACGGGTAAAGTACTATCTCATTAGGCATTTGCACTTTATAACCGTTTAGCTTCATCACACATTCACACTACACTGGGAGGAAAAGTAGCTTCGCAATAGATACTACCCCAACATACGTGGTAGCCTCAGATTCAGACTCGCTACACAAAATCACTGATTGTCCCAAAATCTCTACTCAACTATTACATCCTCAACTCATGATAATCATCCAATGCACCATTATACTTTCTTCTTGATCTTGGAGGTATCCACCCAGGTGATGAAGTGCTCCATGTTGCTCTTTACAAGAAACGCCGGATCTGTGACCGTTTCTGGGCCTACACGCACATGCCCTTGCTCAATGTTGGTGACAGCCTCTTTAAGGTGTTTCGCAAACTTGAGCTTCACCATATGTTGCAAATCTCCGCCTACAATAGTTTTTTTTTTTAATTTTCCACCGGGGGGCCAAAGCCCCACCTGAATTTTTCCATTTTCAAACTGAACGCTCAAACCGTGAGATTTTTTAGGGGGGGGGGGGGGGGGGGGGGGAGCATATCCTACTATGTTTGTACACTAGCCAACTGGAATCTGAAGACAGTTTAGCCAGGAATCAAGATGCTGCGTCTGATCAGCGGCCAACCTCCTGCTCTAGAGAACAGCTTCCCTTCGGCAGGTCCTGATCAGGGGTTCTGCTCTTGGAAAACGACTGCGTTCCGATGCTTCCAAAGCTCCCAAGCTCCTAGCAGCAAAACAAAGTGAAGGCGGATTGCGTCGGCTCTGGGACAGGTAGCCGAGCGGCATAATCATGAAGCTGGCCGACGTCCGCGTTGGCGGGGATCTGCAAGCCGATGACACGCCAGAACGACTTGGTGAGCTCACACTTGAAGATGAGGTGGTTGGGGATTCCAGGTCATGCTCGCAGATGGGGCAGCCTGCCTGAGCGGGAACGAGGATGTTCTTTGTTGGATTTGTCCCTATACACCGAGTACTTTTCGACGTAGACGACGACGAGTTTCCGACGAGACGTGCGTACTCCAATCCGCTGCGATACACGTGCGTACAAACCAAGCTCTCCGGTCGATCGATTTCAGCTAGTATTACTCAGACACACACGGAAACAACGATTTGGTGACCAGAGGCTCGTATCGAGCCTTACTCTTCTTTTTCTTTTCTTACATAATCTGGTGAAGATTACAGGGGCTCCTACATGTATATATAGGAGCACACTTGATCAACTAAACCTAGTAGGAGTAGGAGTAGGAGAACTAATCCCAATACTACTTGGATTCTGATCCGTATACAACTCGTATACCTTCCATACGTGCTTACTTCCAACATTCACCCCCCTAAGCACGACCTTCACTTCGTCCTGGGTCCCAGATACGCCAGTCACTTCGCGTAGATGTTGCCCTCGATAGTACTTTCATCGCTTCGGTCTTCGTCATCGACTTTGCTTCGTCGTTCCTCGAGTCTTCCATGACATCAACATTGCATTTGTCGACTCATCTTCTCTTTGACGGAAACAACCTTTCTTGTCGCCGTCTTCAAACGCTATCTTTGTTTCGGTGCTTTTTAAGCAATCTTCTTTGTACTTCATCGACTTCATCTCCGGAATAATTACCTTGAACAAATGTAGCCGTGCAAAATGCTTCTCCCTTTCGTCTTGTCGCTCTTCTGCCAACGACAATTCTTCACGCCAATACTCCATCGTATCGGTATCCTCAAATTTTGCCATTTCCTCAGAGCGCTTCCTTTCCCCTTGAACACTTCTCTGCGGTATAGGTACTCCTTGTTGCGTTCCCTGCATGCCGTCTTCTGGGCTGGGCGCCCCTTGAACTTCCTCTGACCGTAGCTCCTCATATGGTGAACCTCCTCCTTGGTCATCAGCTGATAGCTTGGACGGCCTACTTGCAGCTGGACTCGCTTTGTCCTCTTCTCCTTTTTCTAGACTACCTCCGGGCACGCTGCTTCTTCTTTCATAACGATAGGTTTGCCCCATGACGCAACAATGGGCCTCACTCTTCCCTGCGACACCATGGGCCTCACTTCATGGACTTCTGACGCCATGTACGTCTTCTCTTCTTTTTTCTGCGACGCGACACTACGCCGCATATCATGGACTTCTGGCACCATGTATGCCTTCACATCTTTTTCCTTCGACGTGACACTACGCTACTCATCATGGACTTCTGGCGCCATGTACGCCTTCGTACCAGTACTATCGGCATGAGTTCTTGAATCACCTCCCGTGTCAGTAGCATCGACACGAGTTAGTGGAACTTGAATGCAAACTTTCTCTTCCACAAGCGTGTAAGTTTCTTTATCCACCGCTTGAAGAACTGGATCATCCTCGTCCATCAGTTCACACATCAGGTGCATCGGACTATCGTCTTCTTCCTGGGCCAAGAGAGCCCTATGCTTCGATGGTTTCCGGCAATGAGACTTGAAGTGCCCGAGTTCTCGGCAGTTATGACACATTACTTTCTTTATGTCAAACTTCCTCCTCGGCGGAGTATCGTCCTCCTCCTGCTCTTCTTCATCGTCGTCCTCTTGCTCATCATCATCTTGCTCATCATTATCCTGCTCAGTGATGTACTTTTTCGCTGGGCGTTGCTTATCCTTCCTTTTCTCTCGCTCTTTAGCAAGTCGAGCTTCAAGATCAGCATGAGAATACAAAAGTTTCTCACCATTGTCCTTGGACTCTTTTCTTCCCTTCTGATTCTCTTCATGTGTCCTCAATCTTTCAATCGCTTCAGGCACCGTCATTTTTGTGACATCGCTGAACTGCTCGATCGTCCCGATAATATTCGTGAATTCGTCGGTGATCGATGAAAACAGCTTCTCGACGATATTTGTATCTGTGATGGATCCTCCAAGAGATTTAATCTCACTTGCCAAGTTCATTAGCTTCTCGGAATACTCAGCGATTGTTTCTCCTTTGGACATCTCCAACTTGTTAAGCTGCCTCTTAAGCACTTGTGCACGGGCACGCTTCACTCTATCTTCACCAACTCGCATCTCCCGTATTGCTTCCCACGCTTCCCTCACCGTCTCGTAATTGGCAAGAGTCATGACCATGGAATCTGGTACGGACTGCGAGAGAGCAGCCATGGCGCTATCGTCAACCTCGTCATCCACCGCGCCATCGCCTTCTATAGCTTTCCAGACACGGAGGTTTCAGAGAATGAATTTCATCTTCGTGGCCCAAACCACATAATTTGTGTCAGTCAGCATTGGATACTGAATCGGCACATAACTTGTTCTTGACATCATCATGAGCGGCTTGCCGCTACCTTCGGACGTCACCGGCGCCTGCTTCGCCGCAACCGCCGCCTTCTCCTTCTTCGTTTCCTCGTCGTCGCTTGACCAGGCTCTGATACCACTTGTTGGATTTGCCCCTATACGCCGAATACTTTCCGACGTAGACGACGACGAGTTTCCGACGAGAAGTGCGTACTCCAATCCGCTGCGATACACGTGCGTACAAACCAAGCTCTCCGATCAGTACGGTCGATCGATTTCAGCTTACTCAGACACACGCGGAAACAACGATTTGGTGACCAGAGGCTCGCATCGAGCCTTGCTCTTCTTTTTCTTTTCTTGCACAATCTGGTGAAGATTACAGGGGCTTCTACATGTATATATAGGAGCACACTTGATCAACTAAATCTAGTAGGAGTAGGAGTAGGAGAACTAATCCCAATACTACTTGGATTCTGATCCGTATACAACTCGTATACCTTCCATACGTGCTTACTTCCAACATTCTTCGTCAGCAGGGCGGACCTCGTCTGAATCCTGGATCGGGATAGCAGCCAGGTGAAGAATTTTACTTTCGTGGGAGCGAAGTTGATCTAGACAAATTCGTCGTAGGGGGTCGTGATCCCGCCGAACGTTTGCAGCTTGTAGACCTCACGGGCGTCGAGCGCTCCGCCTTTCTTTGCGCAGTGTGGTAGGACCCGGGCATCGGCGCGATCAGTGAGCACAGTGCCGGCGAGGATGCACTCGAGACGGGGGAGCTGGGCCGCTCCAGCGGCGTTCAACCAGGGAACGAGGTTCCCGCGCACGCCGCTGTCAAGCACCTTATTGACAGAGGCTTCCGTGTCGGTGGAGTGCGAGACGAGCGCGGGGAGCAGCGCACACAACGGCTCCATCCCCGCCCACCTATCCCGCTAGAAGGAGGTGCGGCGCCCGTCCCCCACCTCGACCTTGGTGAGGTCTGTAGAGGGGAAGGAGTGCGGCGAGGTGGCGCCAGTGCACGCGAACATCGGCATGCCCTTCATGTTCCCGCCAAGCCCAACGCGGCCATGGCTCGTCGGTGTGGGCATGGAGGCGGTGGACAAGTTTCAGCAGAAGGCACTGGTTCTTGACCGCCAGGCATTTGATTCCGAGTCTGCCTTCCTCCTTGGAGCGACACACCGAGGCCCACGCGACCAGGCACTTGGCTCCGGATGCTCTGTCTTTCACATCCTAGAGAAAAGCACGCCTGAGCCCCTCAATGGCGCGGAGGGGCGGGGGAGGGAGCTTGAGAGCACCCATGGCGAAGGTGGGGAGGGTGTCCAAGACTGCATTGAGGAGCACGATCCTGCCACCAACAGAGAGAAGGAGAGCCGACCATCCCGACAAATATTTGTCGACTTTAGCAATCAGAGGGGCGAAGTGGGCGAGAGTTAGCTTTTCGGCACAGAGGGGGAGCCCTAGGTAGGTCTGTGGGAATCCCTCCACTTTACAGCCCAGCGCCGAGACGATGGCCGCGAGCACAACTCCCTCGACGTGCATCGACACCAAAGTGCTTTTGTGGAAATTTATTGCGAGGCCCGTGGCAGTAGCGAACTGGTCCAGCAGGAGTTTCAGTCGCCTCGCAGCCTGCACGTCGGCGCGCAGAATGATCAAAGTGTCGTTGGCGTATTGGAGTATAGGGCAGGGGGCGCCGTCGATCAGGGGGTGGCAAAGCAGGGGGTCTTGGCGGATCATTTGTTGCAGCACATCCGCGACCAGCAGGAACAAGTATGGGGAGAGGGGGTGTCGCCTTGCCGCAATCCACGTTTGCAATCAATCCAAATGCCCGGGATGCCGTTGAGGACGATCGACGACTTGGAGGTGGACAAGATGAGGTCCATCTAGTCGCACCATTGAAGCCGCGAACCTTCATCACCTCTCGTAAGCAATCCCAATTGATGGAGTCAAAAGCTTTGGAGAAGTCGAGCTTGAGCACCACCGTGGGGGCGCCTACAATAGTTTAGCAACCAATATGATAAGTAGAATACGATATGTCACATTGTTTCCTATAACATAGCTAATAAGGTTACTTAGTGATTCATGGCAAAACTGACAAATAAAATGCAGCATTTAATGAAGCTAAAAATGATTGAAAAGGAAATTGTTGATATATCTCAGGGAGAGATAGGGACCTGCAGAAGGGGCTCACCGGAAGAGTCTCACATTTGACCAAGCTCTTCTTTGTTGGAATTACACCCATATTAGACCTGAAATTTGAGAAGACTTCATTACACTATACAAATGAACAAATGAGCCAGTAAAAGTATCAAGGGAAAAATGGAAACGGGAAAGAAAAATCAGGCGACAAATGCACGATTTGGGAAAATTACAGGGGCTCCTACATGTATATATAGGAGCACACTTGATCAACTAAACCTAGTAGGAGTAGGAGTAGGAGAACTAATCCCAATACTACTTGGATTCTGATCCGTATACAACTCGTATACCTTCCATACGTGCTTACTTCCAACATTCACCCCCCTAAGCACGACCTTCACTTCGTCCTGGGTCCCAGATACGCCAGTCACTTCGCGTAGATGTTGCCCTCGATAGTACTTTCATCGCTTCGGTCTTCGTCATCGACTTTGCTTCGTCGTTCCTCGAGTCTTCCATGACATCAACATTGCATTTGTCGACTCATCTTCTCTTTGACGGAAACAACCTTTCTTGTCGCCGTCTTCAAACGCTATCTTTGTTTCGGTGCTTTTTAAGCAATCTTCTTTGTACTTCATCGACTTCATCTCCGGAATAATTACCTTGAACAAATGTAGCCGTGCAAAATGCATCTCCCTTTCGTCTTGTCGCTCTTCTGCCAACGACAATTCTTCACGCCAATACTCCATCGTATCGGTATCCTCAAATTTTGCCATTTCCTCAGAGCGCTTCCTTTCCCCTTGAACACTTCTCTGCGGTATAGGTACTCCTTGTTGCGTTCCCTGCATGCCGTCTTCTGGGCTGGGCACCCCTTGAACTTCCTCTGACCGTAGCTCCTCATATGGTGAACCTCCTCCTTGGTCATCAGCTGATAGCTTGGACGGCCTACTTGCAGCTGGACTCGCTTTGTCCTCTTCTCCTTTTTCTAGACTACCTCCGGGCACGCTGCTTCTTCTTTCATAACGATAGGTTTGCCCCATGACGCAACAATGGGCCTCACTCTTCCCTGCGACACCATGGGCCTCACTTCATGGACTTCTGACGCCATGTACGTCTTCTCTTCTTTTTTCTGCGACGCGACACTACGCCGCATATCATGGACTTCTGGCACCATGTATGCCTTCACATCTTTTTCCTTCGACGTGACACTACGCCACTCATCATGGACTTCTGGCGCCATGTACGCCTTCGTACCAGTACTATCGGCATGAGTTCTTGAATCACCTCCCGTGTCAGTAGCATCGACACGAGTTAGTGGAACTTGAATGCAAACTTTCTCTTCCACAAGCGTGTAAGTTTCTTTATCCACCGCTTGAAGAACTGGATCATCCTCGTCCATCAGTTCACACATCAGGTGCATCGGACTATCGTCTTCTTCCTGGGCCAAGAGAGCCCTATGCTTCGATGGTTTCCGGCAATGAGACTTGAAGTGCCCGAGTTCTCGGCAGTTATGACACATTACTTTCTTTATGTCAAACTTCCTCCTCGGCGGAGTATCGTCCTCCTCCTGCTCTTCTTCATCGTCGTCCTCTTGCTCATCATCATCTTGCTCATCATTATCCTGCTCAGTGATGTACTTTTTCGCTGGGCGTTGCTTATCCTTCCTTTTCTCTCGCTCTTTAGCAAGTCGAGCTTCAAGATCAGCATGAGAATACAAAAGTTTCTCACCATTGTCCTTGGACTCTTTTCTTCCCTTCTGATTCTCTTCATGTGTCCTCAATCTTTCAATCGCTTTAGGCACCGTCATTTTTGTGACATCGCTGAACTGCTCGATCGTCCCGATAATATTCGTGAATTCGTCGGTGATCGATGAAAACAGCTTCTCGACGATATTTGTATCTGTGATGGATCCTCCAAGAGATTTAATCTCACTTGCCAAGTTCATTAGCTTCTCGGAATACTCAGCGATTGTTTCTCCTTTGGACATCTCCAACTTGTTAAGCTGCCTCTTAAGCACTTGTGCACGGGCACGCTTCACTCTATCTTCACCAACTCGCATCTCCCGTATTGCTTCCCACGCTTCCCTCACCGTCTCGTAATTGGCAAGAGTCATGACCATGGAATCTGGTACGGACTGCGAGAGAGCAGCCATGGCGCTATCGTCAACCTCGTCATCCACCGCGCCATCGCCTTCTATAGCTTTCCAGACACGGAGGTTTCAGAGAATGAATTTCATCTTCGTGGCCCAAACCACATAATTTGTGTCAGTCAGCATTGGATACTGAATCGGCACATAACTTGTTCTTGACATCATCATGAGCGGCTTGCCGCTACCTTCGGACGTCACCGGCGCCTGCTTCGCCGCAACCGCCGCCTTCTCCTTCTTCGTTTCCTCGTCGTCGCTTGACCAGGCTCTGATACCACTTGTTGGATTTGCCCCTATACGCCGAATACTTTCCGACGTAGACGACGACGAGTTTCCGACGAGAAGTGCGTACTCCAATCCGCTGCGATACACGTGCGTACAAACCAAGCTCTCCGATCAGTACGGTCGATCGATTTCAGCTAGTATTACTCAGACACACGCGGAAACAACGATTTGGTGACCAGAGGCTCGTATCGAGCCTTGCTCTTCTTTTTCTTTTCTTGCACAATCTGGTGAAGATTACAGGGGCTTCTACATGTATATATAGGAGCACACTTGATCAACTAAATCTAGTAGGAGTAGGAGTAGGAGAACTAATCCCAATACTACTTGGATTCTGATCCGTATACAACTCGTATACCTTCCATACGTGCTTACTTCCAACATTCTTCGTCAGCAGGGCGGACCTCGTCTGAATCCTGGATCGGGATAGCAGCCAGGTGAAGAATTTTACTTTCGTGGGAGCGAAGTTGATCTAGACAAATTCGTCGTAGGGGGTCGTGATCCCGCCGAACGTTTGCAGCTTGTAGACCTCACGGGCGTCGAGCGCTCCGCCTTTCTTTGCGCAGTGTGGTAGGACCCGGGCATCGGCGCGATCAGTGAGCACAGTGCCGGCGAGGATGCACTCGAGACGGGGGAGCTGGGCCGCTCCAGCGGCGTTCAACCAGGGAACGAGGTTCCCGCGCACGCCGCTGTCAAGCACCTTATTGACAGAGGCTTCCGTGTCGGTGGAGTGCGAGACGAGCGCGGGGAGCAGCGCACACAACGGCTCCATCCCCGCCCACCTATCCCGCTAGAAGGAGGTGCGGCGCCCGTCCCCCACCTCGACCTTGGTGAGGTCTGTAGAGGGGAAGGAGTGCGGCGAGGTGGCGCCAGTGCACGCGAACATCGGCATGCCCTTCATGTTCCCGCCAAGCCCAACGCGGCCATGGCTCGTCGGTGTGGGCATGGAGGCGGTGGACAAGTTTCAGCAGAAGGCACTGGTTCTTGACCGCCAGGCATTTGATTCCGAGTCTGCCTTCCTCCTTGGAGCGACACACCGAGGCCCACGCGACCAGGCACTTGGCTCCGGATGCTCTGTCTTTCACATCCCAGAGAAAAGCACGCCTGAGCCCCTCAATGGCGCGGAGGGGCGGGGGAGGGAGCTTGAGAGCACCCATGGCGAAGGTGGGGAGGGTGTCCAAGACTGCATTGAGGAGCACGATCCTGCCACCAACAGAGAGAAGGAGAGCCGACCATCCCGACAAATATTTGTCGACTTTAGCAATCAGAGGGGCGAAGTGGGCGAGAGTTAGCTTTTCGGCACAGAGGGGGAGCCCTAGGTAGGTCTGTGGGAATCCCTCCACTTTACAGCCCAACGCCGAGACGATGGCCGCGAGCACAACTCCCTCGACGTGCATCGACACCAAAGTGCTTTTGTGGAAATTTATTGCGAGGCCCGTGGCAGTAGCGAACTGGTCCAGCAGGAGTTTCAGTCGCCTCGCAGCCTGCACGTCGGCGCGCAGAATGATCAAAGTGTCGTTGGCGTATTGGAGTATAGGGCAGGGGGCGCCGTCGATCAGGGGGTGGCAAAGCAGGGGGTCTTGGCGGATCATTTGTTGCAGCACATCCGCGACCAGCAGGAACAAGTATGGGGAGAGGGGGTGTCGCCTTGCCGCAATCCACGTTTGCAATCAATCCAAATGCCCGGGATGCCGTTGAGGACGATCGACGACTTGGAGGTGGACAAGATGAGGTCCATCTAGTCGCACCATTGAAGCCGCGAACCTTCATCACCTCTCGTAAGCAATCCCAATTGATGGAGTCAAAAGCTTTGGAGAAGTCGAGCTTGAGCACCACCGTGGGGGCGCCTACAATAGTTTAGCAACCAATATGATAAGTAGAATACGATATGTCACATTGTTTCCTATAACATAGCTAATAAGGTTACTTAGTGATTCATGGCAAAACTGACAAATAAAATGCAGCATTTAATGAAGCTAAAAATGATTGAAAAGGAAATTGTTGATATATCTCAGGGAGAGATAGGGACCTGCAGAAGGGGCTCACCGGAAGAGTCTCACATTTGACCAAGCTCTTCTTGGTTGGAATTACACCCATATTAGACCTGAAATTTGAGAAGACTTCATTACACTATACAAATGAACAAATGAGCCAGTAAAAGTATCAAGGGAAAAATGGAAACGGGAAAGAAAAATCAGGCGACAAATGCACGATTTGGGAAAATGAAATGGTTTCAGCGAAAAGTGCAATTGGAACAGGGGCTAGAGCCTTTACAAAAATAAAAATCGGAATCCACATTTAAAATCTCAAACAATTCAGGAAAAAAATAGCACATATACACGTTTAGTAATTCGAACTGTTTCATCAAAAGATAGTATCAACCATGATCTACATAAAATAAGATAAATGTAGCGATCAAAGCAAGTATTGTTTCCTGTTTAGATCCACAATTTTGTGATTTTTATCCAAAACATGACGCTTTCTTTTGCTAAACTTTGCGGGTATGTAGATCACAGTACTAGTATGTATACATGTCCGATGTCCAAGAATATTTTTACACCTATAAATATCATATATATATGATGAAAATACCGGGCTCCATGGAGCCCGGCTGCAAAAATGGCGCACTCATGGTTTTCATAAGCTTCTAATAAGATGGGCCAAATTGCACAACAACGAACCAACAGTACAACGAAGGTAACCCTACCCGCAAAACTAAATACATAGATATAGAAGGTAACTTTGTAGATTTTCTGATGCAGAGTGTCTAAGGGTGTGTTTCAGTGTTTGGTAGCCTGGCTCACTCTATATTAGATTTCCTACCTGGTACAAGCTGAGCATATACAAGTTGTGTTCAGATTACGTTGGACGTTTGGTAGGTCACATGAGTTGAGCCATGTTAAACAGAGATGTTGTTTTGTAGCCCGTATGAGCTGGGTCATGCTGCATAAATATGAAATTGCAAAACAGGTCCGAAATCTGACAGAAAGGTCCTTGGACAGATATTTAAAAAGCAATCAGGTCCTCAAATCCTCATTTTGACCTGATCCTCTCCATGGCGCACGGGAATACCAACCAGGTGGCGTGAGCTGATCATCTACATCATGTTGTGAGGATGCGGAGCTTGCTCCACCTCCGTGGCGACGCTGGCGACCTCTGTGGCGGTGTTGGGCGTCGGAGTGGGCCTGCACTGGTGCTCCTCCGGTCGGAGCTTGGCGGCGGGGTTGGTGCTCCTCCGGTCGGAGCTTGCCGGTGTAGGTCGCGGCGGTATCCTCCGTGTTGAGATCTGGGCGGCGGGCGTCGATGGGCGGCGGGGTTGGGTTCGTCGCTGCCTCTATCGATTTCCGTGTGATGGCACAAGCGGAGGAAATGATGCACATGGTGGAGGGGCTCGCGTCGCTGCGCTCGGGTGGGGCCCACTTGTGGGAATATTTATTTATGAGCTCGGCCAGGCTGAACTATGAAGCTCGATTTGAGCTTCTCTAGCGCCTAGCGGGCATGGCTGAGGGGCATTTTTCGTATGTCTTGAGCATGGCCCAGATGAACAAAACGGGCTACCAAACACCCAAAACTGGGGTGGGGTGGGAATATCTCGGTAAAGACGGGCTACCAAACACGCCCTAATAGTATCAGAAGCACGGTATCAAACCAGATCCACTGTCATGTTGAAACAACTAAATAATAGAGCATACGAAATTCCGGTAATCAGATAGTGCTATGCAATGCAGGCAAGTCCTTGCTGCCTCTAGCAATTGCTGAAAATAGATTCGAGGTGTATACTAGGCATGGATAATATTGGTTGAACATAAAAATTATTTAGTAGAACATATATACTATACATCAAAGACATATCTCTAACTCTACAACATTAATCAAATTGGGAATCACAGATAAGCATGATGAACCTGCCACTAGTAGAAAACAGGCTAAAGGACCAAACTCCAAAACCCCATTTGTCCCGGTCGTACTGCAAACCGGGACAGATGGGGCATAAAACGCGCCGGGCAGTTCAGGCGACACTCATTTGTCCCGGTTCGTCCCGGTTCGTGGCTGGAACCGGGACAAATGAGGTAGCACCCGCAGGCGACACCCATTTGTCCCTGTTCCAGTCACGAACCGGGACAAATGTCATGGTTTCAGTTACGCGCCCGAGCCACCGCCGCGTTTTTTCGACGCGCACGGAAGACGAGCAGAAATACGGCGCCGCCGGTGATTCCTCTGCCCTCTGCCGCGATTCATCTTCCTCTCCCGCGCTATAAAATGCACTGCACAGTACCATTTCTCCACACACCATTTCTCCACCACTCCTCCACACACCATTTATCCGGCCATCTCTCCTCTCTTTTCTCCGTCCCTATGGAGCCACTCGTGCCTCGTTTCGATGAGTTTTACGGCTACGAGAAGGAAGGCATGCGGTTCAAGGTGTGGGTCACCCTTCGTGCATGGCGCGTGGAGAAGTGGATCGGCGACGTGAAGAACAACTTCCTCGACGCCGCTCCGATCAAAGCCGCTGGACTCGATTGCGAGTTCACCGACCCTCGACGGAAGGATACTCCGCAGCGCGCCGCCGTCCTTCAACTCTCGGTGGCGACCGAGACTCTTGTTTTCCAAATTTGCAAAGCTGATCGGGTGGCACAGGTCCTCGTGGATTTCTTAGGTGACGAGACAATCAAATTCTACGGCGTGGCAATCCATAATGACATGAAGATGCTAGCCTACTACGGAATTATTATTCGGTCCGCGGTCGACCTGCAGAGGGATCGCCGAAACCCTACCGGCAATTTTACTCCTAGTCTATATGCTCTCTCTAATGCGGTCATTGGGACAAATCTTGAGAAGAAGAAGAAATACAAGAAGAGGAAGTACACGGACGACGACAAGGAAGACACGTTACAAAAAGACCTAATTTTCGGATGGGGCAACGTTCCATTGAGCTACGATCAAGTCGTATATGCTGCTTTAGACGCTCGCCTTGGCTTCGAGATTGGACGGAAGTGGGATAGTCTACGCGGCTATAATACGGAAAATGATCATCTTAATGTCGTTGATGAGTAGACTATCTATGTATTCAAACATTTTTCATATTCATAGTTTTTCCAAAATCCAAAGTTTGCAAAAGTTATTTAAAACAGAAAACAGAAAAAGAAAATAAAAAAAATGAAAAAAAACCTATGTCCCGGTTTCAGTCTCAAACCGGGACAAATGGACTCTTTGTTGTCCCGGTTTGTGACTGAAACCGGGACAAATGGGGGGTGCCTATATATACTGATCATCAGCAGCCCCCTACCAAAACCATTGGAGGCATTTTTTTTTTGAAATGGAAGGAGGGGGTGTGTGCTAGTCTGTTTTTTTTGTATGCATGCAAGGTGTTTGATGAAATGCCCGAGAGAGTTCACGAATTGATTTGATGTACACTTAAAGAAGTTTATTCTTCTTTTCGATCAAGGTTAATTTTTCTCTCATTTCATTTGTAATTAATTGATACCGTGCATGTTCAGTGTTTATTTGTCGATGTTCTGTAATGGTTATTGATGTAGTTCATTATATAATGCAGATGGACCGAAAATGGATGTATGGTGACCGACGCACTGCCGAGTACATGACAGGTTTGAGGAAATTTCTAGAGAAAGCCCAGGCCCACAGTACGAATGGTTTCATGTGTTGTCCATGTGTCAACTGTCAGAATAAGACAGATCACCCAAACGTGAGAACCCTTCAAAGTCATCTTATTCGGCATGGTTTCATGCCCAGCTATAATTGTTGGACGAAGCACGGAGAAAAAGGTGTTATGATGGAAGACAATGAAGAAGAGGAAGATGATGACAACTATCCTATGTTCCCGGAGTACGGAGATTCTGCAACGGGGGAAGCTGAAGCTGAAGAGGCACTAGATGAGCCCACTGACGATCTTGGTAGGGCCATTGCTGATGCAAAGAGAGAGTACGGAACTGAAAAGGAGAGGTTGAAGTTCGACCAGATGTTAGAGGATCACAAGAAATTGTTGTATCCAAGTTGCGAAGATGGTCAGAAAAAGTTGGGTACCACACTGGAATTACTGCAGTGGAAGGCAAGGCAGAGTGTGGTGTGACTGACAAGGGATTTGGAAAGTTGCTGCAGATAATTAGGAAGATGCTTCCAAAGGTCAACGAGTTGCCCGACAGCACGTACGAAGCAAAGAAGGTTGTGTGCCCTCTAGGATTAGACGTGCATAAAATACATGCCTGCCCTAATGACTGCATCCTCTACCGCGGTGAGTATGAGAATTTGGATGCATGTCCAGTATGCACTGCATTGCGGTATAAGATCAGACGAGATGACCCTGGGGAAGTTGAGGGTGAGCGTCCCCGGAAGAGGGTTCCTGCCAAGGTGATGTGGTATGCTCCTATAATACCACGGTTGAAACGCCTGTTCGCGAATAAAGAGCATGCCAAGTTGTTGCGATGGCACAAAGAGGACCGTAAGAAAGACGCGATGTGTAGACACCCCGCTGATGGGTCGCAGTGGAGAAAAATTGAGAGAGAGTTCCCGGAATTTGAAGATGACGCAAGGAACTTAAGGTTTGGTCTAAGTACAGACGGTTTCAATCCGTTTGGGGAGCAGAGCAGCAGTCATAGCACATGGCATGTGACTCTATGTATTTATAACCTTCCTCCTTGGTTGTGCATGAAGCGAAAGTTCATTATGATGCCATTGCTCATCCAAGGCCCGAAGCAACCCGGCGACGACCTTGATGTGTACCTCAGGCCATTATTTGAAGAACTTTTACAGTTGTGGCGGGAAGAAGGTGTACGGGTGTGGGATGAGCACAAACATGAGGAATTTGACCTACGAGCTCTGCTTTTTGTAACAATTAACGATTGGCCTGCTCTTGCTAACCTCTCAGGGCAGTCGACCAAGGGGTACAATGCATGCACACACCGTTTGGGTGAGACTGAATGTTTATATTTGGATAAATGTAAGAAGTGTGTGTATCTGGGGCATCGTCGATTTCTTCCGATCAGGCATACCGCAAGGAAGAAAGGCAAGCATTTTAAAGGTGAGGCTGATCACAGTAGGAGGCCTGTCAACCGTACTGGTGAAGAAATATTTGATATGGTCAAGGATCTAAAAGTAATCTTTGGAAAGGGTCCTGGAGGTCAACAGGTTCCGAAAGACGCTAACGGGCACGCACCCATGTGGAAGAAAAAATCTATATTTTGGGAGCTACCATATTGGAAGGTCCTAGAGGTTAGATCTGCTATCGACGTGATGCACGTGACGAAGAATGTTTGCGTGAACCTGCTAGGCTACTTGGGCGTGTACGGGAAGAAAAAAGATACAGAGGAAGCACGGGAGGACCAGAAACGCGTGAAAGAACGAGACGGCCTAAGTCCCGAACACTACGAAGGTCCTGCCAGCTACGCTCTTACCAAACAAGAGAAAGTAATATTCTTTGAATGCCTGAGCAGTATCAAGGTCACGGCTGGGTTCTCGTCGAATATAAAGAGGATAGTAAATGTGAGACTCCAAAAATTTCAGAACCTAAAGTCTCATGATTGCCACGTGATTATGACGCAATTGCTTCCGATTGCACTGAGGGGGCTACTACCGGAAAATGTTCGAGTACCCATTGTGAAGCTTTGTGCATTCCTCAATGCAATATCTCAAAAGGTAATCGATCCGGCGATTCTACCAGGGTTGCAAAATGATGTGGTCCAGTGTCTTGTCAGTTTTGAGTTGGTGTTCCCTCCATCCTTCTTCGATGTTATGACGCATCTCCTGGTTCACCTAGTCGAAGAGATTCAAGTTCTCGGTCCTGTATTTCTGCACAATATGTTCCCATTTGAGAGGTTCATGGCAGTCTTAAAGAAATATGTGCATAACCGTGCTAGGCCAGAAGGAAGCATCTCCAACGGCTACGGTAACGAGGAGGTCATTGAGTTCTGTGTTGACTTTATTCATGACCTTAAGCCGATAGGTGTTCCACAATCACGACATGAGGGTAGACTTAGTGGAAAAGGCACACTAGGACATTCTTTCACTGAAGCACACTATACAGTTCTACAAAGTTCTACCTTGGTGGCCCCGTATATCGATGAACACAAGAATTTTGTACGCTCTCTACACGCGGGGAAGTCTGACAACTGGATTGTACGTACACACATGGCCACGTTCGGCGGTTGGTTGCGAGCACATCTTGAAAATAAAGACAAGGTTGATGAAGAGTTACACTTGTTGGCCAGGGCACCATCTACAACTATATGTACTTTCCAAGGGTACGAGATAAATGGAAATACATTTTACACGAGTGTCCAAGATAAAAAGAGCACGAACCAAAACAGTGGTGTTCGCATTGATGCAACAAACAACAATGGGCAGAAGAACACATATTATGGTTGCATAGAGGAGATATGGGAACTTGACTATGGACCTTCTTTTAAGATCACTTTGTTTCGGTGCAAATGGGTCAATCTGAAAGGCGGGGTTGAGGTAGACAAGATGTACGGAATGACAACAGTGGATCTAAACAATCTTGCGTACAGAGACGAACCATTCGTGCTAGCCAATGATGTGGCTCAGGTTTTCTATGTGAAAGACATGTCTAGCAGACCCAAAAAAAGAAACATCCTGGGAGTGGAGGAGCCTAGGCGTCACATAGTTCTTTCAGGAAAAAGAAACATCGTGGGAGTGGAGGACAAGACAGACATGTCAGATGATTATAATAATTTTGATGAAATTCCGCCTTTCGTAGTGAACATTGACCCAATCATCAAGTTGATTGAAGAAGATGCTCCATGGTTCCGACGCAGAAGAACTGGCGGTGTTGTGTGATGGAGATGTTGGTGCGATATGTAATAATTAATATATTAAACTTTTGATATGAAGAAGATGCTCCATTTTTACCTGCATATCAAATGGATCCGTCGGCGTTGATAGAACAAAACACACGATTTCACCTGCATACAGCCCCACGGTGGCTCTTGATGAGTGCCTGCATATCAAATGCACCGTGGAGCGTATGCAGGGAATCCGAGTAATTTGTATATATTCCTCAGTAGATGAATTGAACTATTCTTTTGATAGAACAAAACACACGATTTCACCTGCATACAGCCCCACGGTGGCTCCTGAGTGCCTGCATATCAAATGCACCGTGGGGCGTATGCAGGGAATCCGAGTGATTTGTATACCACACACCACCCGGCTAGGCACTAGAAGGAGGAAACACTGAGTGCTCGCCTCGTCCGAGAGGGGGCTATATATAGGGTCACGGGCTCAACCAGTGGTACTGATAGTGTTGATCCAACAGCTATCAAGTGCTCAAAAGAAGCACACCCCTGATCCAACGGCTAACAAGTGTTTCAAAGAAACACACGATCTGTGTGCTTCTTTAGTCCCGGTTTGAAACTGAAAGCGTTAATCGAACAGCTCAGAAGCAATCAAAAGAAACACACACCTGATCAAACGGCTTACAAGTGCTTGAAAGAAACACACGATCCGTGTGCTTCTTTAGTCCCGGTTTGGAAGTTAAAGTGTTGATCGAACAGCTCAGAATTCCAAAGTTTGCAAAAGTTATACAAATTCACATTCAAAATAGTTTTAAACTAATTTAAATAATGGTTATAGAAAAGAGAAAATGTTTTTGTATTAGTTAGTCAAATTCAAACACTTTTCATATTGAAAGTTTTTTCAAATTCCAAAGTTTGCAAAAGTTATACAAATTCACATTCAAAATAGTTTTAAACTAATTAAAATAATGGTTATAGAAAAGAGAAAATGTTTTTGTATTAGTTAGTCAAATTCAAACACTTTTCATATTGAAAGTTTTTTCAAATTCCAAAGTTTGCAAAAGTTATACAAATTCACATTCAAAATAGTTTTAAACTAATTAAAATAATGGTTATAGAAAAGAGAAAATGTTTTTGTATTAGTTAGTCAAATTCAAACACTTTTCATATTGAAAGTTTTTTCAAATTCCAAAGTTATTTAAAACAGAAAACAGAAAACAGAAAAAGAAAAGAAAAATAAAAATAAAAAGGAAAAACCCCATCTATCCCGGGTGGTGGCACGGCCCGGGACAGATGGGGTGCTATCTATCCCGGTTGGAGGCTAAGCCCGGGACAGATGACCCCTATTTGTCCCGGGCTGAGCCACCACCCGGGACAGATAGCCTCTCCCATATATAACCAACACTTAGCCACGGTTCGAGCCACAACCCGGAGCAATTTCACATCGACGCCGTCAGGCTGCCGAATTTTTCCGTCGCGCCGCCGCATCCTTCCTCGCCGTCCCTGCGCCTCCGGCCATCCCTGTGCGCGCCTCCGGCCATCCCGACGCCGCCGCGCACTGCTGCCGCCCTCGCCGTCCCAGCGCATTCGTCCTTCCCCGTGCGCGCCTCCGGCCATCTTTCCCGTCTTCTTCCTCGCCGAGACCGGAGCTCCGCCGAGCCATTGCCGAGGGCGACGAGGGTGAGTCCTCTTATCCTCCTCCCTCTCTCTCGACGCAACCGTGCCGCACTCCGCCGCCACCGCGTGCGTCACCTAGAAATCAAACCCTAGCTTCGGTTCACCATTGATGACGTCAGCACGACGTCATCATTTTCAGAAACTATGTTAAACTATAGAAAGCACCATAATTTTCCCGTTCAACTTCGAGTGAGTTGTTTACTTTCTTATACATACTCGATGTTAATTAAGTATATGTAATTGATGATTTAGTTATTAACAAATATAAACATATGGCAGATTTCACTGGGTATTATTTGAGATTGATGTTGAAAAGGCAATCGTTGATGTCTTGGACCCATTATCGAAACCTGAAGAAAAGTTCGACGACACGAAACAGATGCTCCAGAGGTAATTTCGTTCATTATCACAATCGACCTCGTCTTTTCTAATAATATATAGTAATTAGTTAACTTTTTTACTAATTTTTCATACCGTAAACTTCAGGGTTTGGGACAAGTTCACCGGTTTCCACAAGGATGTCGGTATAGCTAAGAACCTCACTTTTTAATGGCGAGAGGTAAGACGTACTAGCTAGGTTCCACATACGCATATTCTTAATTTCAGTCTCACAATACCATTTTTTCAATATTTTTGATTATTTTTTATTAATTTCTTATCTTATTCTATCATAAAGTGCGCGAAGCAGCAACAAGGCACCAATTTGTGTGGATTCTATGTCTGCGAGTTCATCCGAATTCACTTCAATGAGGGTGCAGACTGGAATAGGGTACGTTAACAATTCATTCAAACTTGTTCACTTTTCAAATTGAATTATGCTCATAATGGTTGATATATTGGTGTTGATCTCTCCTTTTTAGTTTGAGACGATCCGGAACAGGCTTGATGCAAAAGACCGCCTACTACCAATCGCGGAGGAAATTGCGGGCTTTCTGCTTGACTATGTCATAAAGCCAGGCGCAGAATGCAGTATAATTCGGCCGCCAAAAAAGACCATCCCGAGGAAAAAATAGGGTCTAATGCTTCTCTGTCATGTAATGATCTCTGTTTGTAAATATTTAGACATGATCTTCCGGTTGTAAATATTTGTCTGGGAGAACTCGTGTACTAGTAGTATTCATGACTATATCCCGAGGAAAAAATCGTGTATTCATGATATATATTACATAGTAACGTATAATATGCAACTAGATCTTGTTTGAAATGAAACATAAATGAAAAAACACAAACACAAAAGAATCAGTAACATAAATAGAAAACAGAAACAAAAATAGAAAACAGGAAACAAAACAAAAGAAACAAAAAAAAACATATATACTGTCCCGGTTGGTATTACGAACCGGGACAAATGAGTCGCAGCCAGAGGCTGCCTTGATTGGCCACGTGGCCCCCCTATTGGTCCCGGGCTGTGGCGTGCCCGGGACAAATAGGTGAGGCTATTTGTCCCGAACACGCTGTCCCGGGCGCGTGACCGGGACAAAAAGCCCTCACGGTCCGGGACCAGTGGCCTGTTTTGCTCTAGTGTGCAAGGTTAAGGTACATGCCTGCATGATCATGATAATCCAATTCAAATTTCAAATAGACAAATGCGTATCACACTGGCAAATACAAAAAAAAAAGGAAATGTCGCAACTTACAGCTTACTAGTAATCATGCACGTTCAAACACACATATTCACTAATGCACACAAAAATATTGTCAATATTAAAGAAAAAATATTTGTTATTCACTTCTCAAGCTAATAATGATGTGTAGAAATAATATCGTAGTGTCACAAAATCATGAGATGCTTTCAGCTTATTTGCTAGAAATAATATTCTAATGTCTCTGAATTCACTTAAAAAATATTGTAATGTCACAAGAACCATGGTCCTTCCCTCTAGTATAAGGAACCAAATTATTTTAAGTTTTCCTGCATTCTCCGATTGATGACAAACAAAAATAAGATACTGCATGATGTATTTTCATTTAGTAAAACGAAATAAATCCCAATTAATCATCATTACTCCCGAATTATTCTTTGCTCTCAAACTATTTGTTTTTATACTAAAAAAAGTGTCAAAGTAAGAAATCACTTTTAAGTAAAACTCCTATGCATGTGCCAGCAGAATTAAGGAAAAAGAAAATTAAGCCGGGAGATAATCATGGCCTTTACTTAGGTAGAAGTTAAACTAATTGAGAGACTTCTCTAGCGTAATACCCTTTCCTTTTGGTCCTGTCTATTTGGCCCTCCAGCGCAACATTTCTTAACAAAATGACTACATCATTGGTTAATTGTGATCGTTAGATTTGGATACATCGTTGGAGAGTTTTTGCACATCTAACGTGCATTCTGTTGGAATATTAGGCCCAATTTTCATGATTAATTCCAGTATATTTAACATTATAACAACAACTACTAGCATGTTAATCTCGCAGATACTAGATGTATTAATTAACATGAACATCAGCAAAAGATCTACATACATAGACATACTAAATCGGCACATCGGCACGTGATGAACGTACCGAACAACTGTAGATGAAGTAGTCGTAGTAGTCGTTGTAGTTGTTGCAGCAGCAGCGACGGCAGCAGCTTCCTGAAGGCGATGGCGACGTTGTTAACGAGCAGCCCACGAGTCTGGCGAGCGTACACGTCCAGGAAGGCGAGCCGTGATGAAGAGGTTCAGAGCAGTCGCGCGGAGCGCTTCTCAAAAACCTTATTCGCCCTCTCCTGTACAGGATCACAAGGACGAGGGTTCCGGAGACCTGTTGTCCCGTTCGCCGGTGCACGCCGGCGCTCGGGATGGAGTAGACTACGATGGCGGCGCAAGGCACAAGGTGGCAAAACGTAGATCGGTTTGGTGTGTTTGCAGCGCACGCAGTGCCCGACTTTTCATAGCACGTCTAGGGAAAACCCTAACGGGTACAACATGGGCCAAGTCCACGTCGCGCACGTTTAGGTCGGTTACAGTAGCCCACGATCCGGGAGCGACCCGAACCGACTATCTGTGACGCGTCCGTCCAAACCGTTTTTCCCAGACTGCAAAAATAAAGTTCGGCTCGGCGAGATTCCCGCAACCCGCGGCGCGTCGGGACGGACGGACGGGCGGTGCGGTGCGTGCGAGCGGCGGCGGAGGAGGAGGAGCGCGTGAGAGAGCCTCATGTTCTCACAAGCTTACCAAGTAGCACTCCACTCCACTATATAAGGTGGTGCCACTCCTCTTAAACTAGCAATGTGGGACTAAACTTTAGCTCCCACTCCACTCTCATGTGTGCTGCCATTTTTCCATGGGCTTTGAGATTTCAGAATTTGCTAATTGGGCTTCCCACATATGGGCCCAAATTCTAACAATCCCCCACCAGATCTCAAATCCCATTTAGAGATGTTTGCCCGACCTCGAGTCTTGTTTATATACCAGTGTTTCAGCAGAGACTGTTAAGTTGAACTTCTGCCTAGAACCTTGAGCTACGTCTATTGGCAACTTGAACAATGGACGAACCTTGAATTGCAAGTTTGGTGCTTCTAGATTTCACACAAAATCATAACTGGTACTTGGCTGCCAGTAGCCTACCCCGCGGGTGTAGCATATGCGTCATACTTCCTGGTCTCTTCATGAGTTTACTAGAGATCACCCAAATCTCATAAATTGCGACGTTTAACAATTTGACTCATATAGGTGTGTTCTTTCAAGAATGCTCTGTAGAACAGCATCTTTGCTATGAATAGCCAACAGAACCACATTAAGGCATGCAGCCAACCTGTCTTACAGATTTTGAGAGTTGTGCATCTTAACATAGAGAGGGTTAGGTAATAACTCTCCTCTGTCACACCACTAGTTTGTTCTTCCCAGGTCCTAATTCACGGGATCTCCGATCACATAGGTTGGGTTAACACTATGGAGTAACGCTCACGGGTCTCAACCCCATCTCCCTCGATGCACTTTCTATCACATTACGTGATAGTCCCTTCGTAAAGGGATCTGCCAGGTTTTTGTCTGTTTGAATATACGAAACAGTTATTACTCCGGAGTTTCTCAATTTCCTGACAGACCTCAAACGTCTTTTAACGTGTCTTGATGACTTCGCGTTATCCTTAGCACTGTTCACTTTGACAATAACCGTTTGGTTGTCACAGTTCATAAGGATGGCCGGTAATGGTTGCTCAACCACCGGCAAGTCCATCAAGAGCTCACGCAGCCATTCTGCCTCAACAGAAGCTGTATCTAACGCAGTAAGTTCTGCTTCCATGGTTGACCTCGTCAATATGGTTTGTTTGCAAGACCTCCATGATACTGCGCCACCACCAAGAATAAACGCATATCCACTTGTGGCGTAGAGCTCATCAACATCTGAGATCCAGTTCGAATCACAATATCCCTCAAGCACAGCAGGGTGCCCTGAATAGTGAATCCCGTAACTCATTGTACCGTTCAGATAGCGCATGACCCTTTCAAGTGCATGCCAATGATCAGTACCCGGGTTAGACATGAACCTTCTCAATTTCCTCATAGCAAAAGAGATATCAGGTCTCGTCGTGCTCGCAAGGTACATGAGTGAACCGACCACTTGAGAGTATCTTAATTGATCTCTCGTCTCTTTCTTGTTCTTTCTGAGTGTCACACTGGGATCATAGGGTGTTGGAGAAGGCTTGCTGTCTATAAAGCCGAATCGGCTCAAGACCTTCTCAACATAGTGTGATTGCGTTAACGTAATCCCACTCTCATCCCTAATCAGCTTGATGTTCAGAATCACATCAGCTTGTCCCAGATCTTTCATATCAAAGCTCTTTGACAAGAAAGACTTGACCTCATTTATCACTATCATGCTTGTACCGAAAATTAGTATGTCGTCAACATACAAGCATAATATGACACTATCGCCCCCACCATGGCGATAGTACACACACCTATCAGCCTCATTAATGGCAAAGCCTGCAGACGTTAACGTTCTGTCAAACTTCTCATGCCATTGCTTAGGTGCTTACTTCAGCCCATACAAAGATTTTAACAATTTGCACACCTTTCTCTCTTCACCTTTTACTACAAACCCATCGGGCTGATCCATGTAGATTTCCTCTTCCAACTCTCCGTTAAGGAAAACTGTCTTTACGTCCATTTGATGAACGATCAGACCATAGGAGGCAGCCATGGAAAGTAGTACACGAATGGTGGTCAGTCTAGCGACAGGTGAATCGGTGTCAAAGTAATCTTCGCCTTCACGCTGAGTGTAACCCTTGGCTACAAGCCGTGCCTTGTACTTCTCAATAGTACCATCAGGCCTTAGCTTTTTCTTGAACACCCACTTACAACCCACGGGTTTGCAACCGTAGGGTCGTTCAGATAATTCCCAAGTTCCATTAGAAAGAATCGAGTCCATCTCATTATGGACAGCTTCTTTCCAGTCATCCGCATCACGAGATGCGAATGCCTCTGCAATGGACGTAGGGGTATTGTCCACAAGGTACACAATGAAAACATCACCAAAGGATTTTTCAATCCTCTGTCTCTTGCTCCTTTTGGGAGCTTCATTGTCATCCTTCTCAAGGACTTCCTCAACATGTGGTTGTTCAGAATAATCAACAGATGTACTAGATTCAGTAAATATCTCAGAAGAAATCCTAGCAGTGCTATGCATATCCTTCATAGGAAACATGTTCTCAAAAAATGTTGCATCACGAGATTCCATAATACTATCAACATGCATATCAGGTACCTCAAATTTAACTACTAAAAATCTATAGCCGATGCTCCGCTGAGCATAACCCAGAAAGACACAATCCACTGTCTTTGGTCCGAGTTTACGTTTCTTAGGAATTGGAACATTGACTTTCGCCAAGCACCCCCAAGTGCGTAAATAAGAAAGTGATGGTTTTCTCCCAGACCACTCCTCGTAAGGGGTCTTCTCTTTATTCTTGTTAGGAACTCTATTCAGGACATGACACGAAGTCAATAAAGCCTCCCCCCACCATGCCTTAGATAAACCAGCAGTGTCCAACATGGCGTTCACCAAGTCGGTCAGCGTGCGGTTTTTCCTCTCGGCAACCCCGTTTGATTGGGGAGAATAGGGAGGCGTCCTCTCGTGAATAATGCCATGCTCCTCACAGAATACATCAAATATTTGGGAGAAATACTCGCCACCACGATCCGACCTAAGACGTTTGATCTTTCTCTCTAGTTGATTTTCTACTTCAGCTTTGTAAATTTTAAAGTAGTCTAAAGCTTCATCTTTAGTTTGCAACAAATATATATAGCAGAACCTAGTACCATCATCAATTAAAGTCATGAAATATTTCTTTCCACCTTTTGTCAACACGCCATTCATCTCACACAGATCCGAATGTACGAGTTCCAGGGGTGCTAAGTGTCTCTCCTCGGCTGCCTTGTGAGGCTTCCGAGGTTGCTTTGATTGCACACAACTATGGCACTTGGAACCTTTGGCAATAGTGAAATTCGTAATTAAACTCATACTAGACAACTGAGACATCAAACCAAAATTAATGTGACATAAACGAGAATGCCAAACACTGGTATCATCGGAAACACCGCCACAAATATGGTTTACTGATTTATTACAGAAATATGAAAGTGAAAAACGGAACAAGCCTCCGCACTCATAACCTTTACCAATAAATTGTCCAAACTTTGACACTACAACTTTATTGGACTCCAAGACTAACTTAAACCCATCTCTGCATAGAAGGGAACCGCTAACGAGATTCTTGTTCATAGTAGGGACATGCTGCACGTTCCTCAGCTGCACGATCTTCCCCGAAGTAAACTTCAGATCTACCGTGCCAACACCACGAACAGTAGCTTGTGATCCATGAAGGGGTTACGGTGCAGAAAACAATAATTTTCTAGCGAGCGAAACCCTAACTAGCCAGGATCTATCTATCTAGTACATGCGATAACGGTGGCGGAACGGGTTACATTACCTCCATGTAGACCGATAGCGGGGATTACGCTCCCGCACAAGCGTTGACGATGAAGTCGTACGTAGCCGACCTCGAGGTCGCGGAGAACTTGCCGCGATGTCGGAGTCGATGACGCCGGGGGTGTCGACGATGATCTGCGTCGACGGGCGTCGGGCGGAAGAAGGCAGAGCGCCAGCACCGGGGCTGGCGCGCTGGCAGCAGAGGGGGAGGCGCGGCGGCTGCAGGGGGCGAGACGACGTCGCCCAAGCTCCTCAATAGAGTAGCCTCCGAGCACTCGCAAACATACGGAGCCTAGCGACAACTCCCGGTCATTCAGATCCAGCTGAAATCGCAGGAGTACATCTTATCTGGAATCCCGCAGAGCAACGGCGCTCTGCGGTATGGCTTAGTTGGAGAGAGACCCCCTTCCTCAGCTCGGCGCGGCTCCAACTTGGGAACCACGGGATCGAGAGAGAAATTGGGAATTAATTGAATTTCCTGTGTATTAAATCAATTAATATGCCTTGCTATATAAAGGGGGAAGGGGGTGTGCCAACCCCCTTGGCTCCCCCATGTGGGACTAAAGGTTTGGGGGGGTGGTGCGCACCCACCATGGGCCAGCCGAACCCCTTTGGGGCCCACCCCCCTTTGTAGGGTGCGGCTCCCCCTCTTGGGCCCTCTTAGGGCCCATGTAGGTGGGAGCCCCCTTTTTTCCTTTATTTAATTAATATTAAATTAATATAAAAATCCCATTAATTCATAATTAATATATTTATATATAATTCAATATCCCATGACTCCGAAACTATTTCGGAACCACCCGAACAACTTTCGGACATTCTCGGAACCCTTCCATTGCTCCCCGGAACTCCTTCCGGACCACCGGAACTCTTTCCGGATCATTTCTCTCTATCCAATAAAAACCTATAAAAATCCAGAACCTATCTCCTAGCGTCGCTAAGACCTTAAGTTTGTTACGCTACGGTTCGGGAACACTCCAGACATGGTCGAGACACTCCGCTCACCAATGATCGTCAGGGATACCTGGAAATATATGACGACCCCTGTGCATTCCACGAATATCGTCGTTGAACCATAAGTATGATATTCATTCCCTTTGTCTCTGCGATACTACCTTGTCCGAGATATGATCGTAGACACACCGATGCCTTTGTTGTATCTCGTTACCGACGAAGGTTATTAACTCGTCTGTGATATTACATCTCCATGACCTAGTCATAAGCTGCAGCTATATAGATGCAATATCACCGAGTGGGCCCAGCATATCTTTCCATTACAAGAATGAACAAATCCCGCTCTTGATCCTTACGTCTCGATGCTCTCAAAGCACTCCTACGAAGCAACAATAAGTACGGTCTCACGGTCTAAGGAATAAGCTATCATACTCTTATCTATTGCAAATGACAAACATCGTAATACGATCTTATTGCAATACTTTGCGTATGTCCACCACCTTATTCAACTAACAAGATGACCCCATTGTCAACCGACGTCATTGTCCTTGATCGGGAATCTCGATCAACTGTTGCCCAATGGACTAGCTCATATAGAGGCTTGCTAGGGACCTGGTTGTCTATGTATCACACGTGTATTAACAATTCCGATTAATACAGTTATAGCATAATACACAAACCTATTATAAACTTATGAGATAACGCAATAAATACTACTTATTTATTTGCCTCTAGGGCATATCTCCTTCAGTCTCCCACTTGCACTAGAGTACAAATAAACTAGCTGCATTTTACTTTATCAGAATCCCTTATCAAATAAGAATCATTTGATAATGCTTGCTCGTGGAAAAAGTGTTACTGCACAATCTATGATTGTACATGCTTTTGCGATTCACTGGCATCAACTTGTTTGATATCACCATGTTGTCTAACAACATATATGCAAATACCGTAACTAAGTGAGACTTCTGCTTCCCAGCGCTTACTATGATTATACTAACCAGGTAACTGCCCTGAAAAACACACTCAGCCATGCAGAGCCCCTTGTAACAATTACAAACTCGCGATATCTACATACTTTCACACCAATGTAGAAAACTTGACATTCAAATGTCAATCCCTTAACTAACGCACTTCTACTTCCAGTAAATTCCAAATTTACTTTCATAACTGTTCTTTACTCCAAGAACATCGGTTATATTTTATCGAGCATATAATATGGTTTCTGTATGATGTCTAATATATACATAATAGACCCACATGTCATACAACCATTACCTTCATGCATCATTACTCTTAATGACCAATTGGATTCCAAAGGACCATCCTTTTGATTCTATTCTGACTCCTCAGATATAATCCAACACAGCTCGACTAACTATTTAAAAATTCCCGTTCTATTTCAAAATAGACACTAACTTTTAAATAGTTTTACAACTTCATCCTATTCTATTGGTACAGTTTCACAATGTGTTAACTACACAAGATGAATTCGACTCCCACTCAAATTATGTCTCCACATATTTGATAACACGAGCTCCCACTCAAAAACATGTTATCCACATATTTGAGTTCCCAAGCTCCCACTCAAAAATATGTTCTTCACATATTTCTCCTGAGTGAACTAACTATGACTCCCACTTAAATCGACATCTTGGTTAAACCAAAATCATTGATCTACTATCAATTCGAATTTAATACAAACTACAGTATTACATTAATACAAATCCCTCAGACTTCAAGCATGTCTACATAAATGTAGTCAACAAATTTGATCTTGTCCAAGACACATTTCTCGACAAGACATGCTACCGCGTCTTTCTTATAGTCACATTTCTCATATAACATCTTATATGACGATTAAACAATCTTATTCCTCTAATAAGAATTGCAGCAACAATTACTCTCTTAATCCTTTCAAAAGCAACTTTGGATTTCCAGGCTCAGAAAGCCTTTGTTCGTATTCCGATATTTTCTCAACTTTCTTTGTATTCATAAAGTGCACCTTGATCTGTCAACAAGATCTGAAATACTTAATACAGTGCTCTGACCCGACAGCAATATTAAATATAACAGCACCTTATTCAGAAGTTTCTTTCATGAAAATATTATGATCTTTATGAAGAGGATTGCAAGCAGAAAACAATTTTCTAGTCTCCCTCACTCTTAATCACTAAACTTTCATTAGCAGACATATACTCTTTGGAACATCTTCCAACATAAGTCTGACACTTTATACCAAACTTCTAATCCATAAACCATAATTCGAAAAGTCATCTTTTCTCGGAATTACATAGACAACAAACTGAACTTTGTTTCTATTTGGGTTTGGAATACACTCTCATCCAATGCGAGCAATCTACAAAGAACCACTCATTTTTATTCCGAATTATCGCATAATCATATACATGTCGACACTACTGTCGATCCTACGAATTCTCGTTGAGAAAAATATCTATATTCTAAAGTGGACATCGACTATAATGTTTCGAACATATTAGGAGATTCTAAGACAGATTCTGACAGACCACACTTTATTTAAAATAGAGCATAATTATAATTCCCCACATATCACCATATATGAAATTATAATATTGTGAAACGAATTTCCACAAGTCTTTTGTGTTGAAACCATAATTCAAAAATATTGTCCTTTGATCGAATCTTGTGAATACAATATTCATTAATCTTTCTTCTGAAAAACCCCATTTGATCTATTATCAAATTAATTTCAGACTCCATAATTTATCGGGCAAATACTCCTATTTACCAAAATCATGGAACAATTCGGACCATGCAATAACACCATTGATTTATCATTTAAAAATGACTCTCAATCAATTCCTCTAGCATTGCAACTTCAATACTGTATTTCAAACTTAATCAATTTTGGCACTCGAAATACTTAAATGGACCAAAATTATCCATTACTTCTTTCATTGCCTTTATGACTAAATTCGATGGTGTTTGCTCTTTGGACACATTATTTTATCATTCCCGCTATTATAAATGTATATCATATGCATAATGTAATTGAGATGTGATGCAAATTACTCATAACATGAAACAACTGCTTTGTTTCATAACATAAAACAACTGATGTGTTCTATATGAATAATTATGTCTTGTAACATTCAAGACACCAAACTAGATCACATTCTCACTATTACAAAATGTCTTATCAAAAACTATTGATGATAACTAATATGATATCTCGAGGGCGTGAGCACTACTGGCCATTATCTTGCCATTACTTGTGCACTGTCACGTCACCCTTCGCCACATACTTGTGATAATCAGGGACTGTTTCACAAACAGAACAATTATCAAACACTTTTCATCAAGTATGAGAAGAATACATTTATATCTTCGTATATCAAATATACCCATAGCGTCGAAGAACTCTTCTTCGATGAATCAACTTTTGGAGATTTAAACTTGCTCACGAACGTGAAGAAGCTCACCGTGTCTCTATAGCATATTCACGCACATGCTTTTCACAGCTAGGAGGTAAAGCACAATCTCTATTGCACTGGAGTTCGCTATCTAGAAATCGTAGATATTCGTAATCCTGAAGTAGATGTCACACAACTTCTTCAACTGAGTTTCCAGACAGGTATGCTCCCCATGTGAATGGTCCGGAACTTTCTAAGCTGTCTGAACCGCTCAAGACTCAATTCATCTTTGAAGTGACCTCTGATCGCATCAATCACGACATATGGCTCCATGTGTTGAAACAACTTTCAACTCAGGTGCTAGGCATACGCTCATGACGATCGTCACTTCCATGAACATGTCATGATGCTTACGGAACTCATCATCTTGCTCCTTGCTATCAGAATCATCTGGTCTAACTCCTAACTAATGTTCTAGCACATATAGGATGTTTGTTGTGTTTGGAGAATGTTTCTAAAACCAATGCACCAGCTGATGAAGTTGGACCCGTCGGCTTCCAAGGTAGAATCCGAGCTCTTGAAGAAGTAACCGAAGTGTAGTTCCGTAGTCTCCAGATGTGATCGCAAAAGAGGTAAGATAAGTTTATAATATATAGGTGAGTTTTTGTTCTATAATCTCATTATCAAAAACACACCACACCAAGATTATTATCCCTAAAATAATAATGGCGATTACACGACCCTCATCCACCACACTACCCCCGATCATCACGGCCGGCAGCACGGCTTCAAAGGTGGACATAAAATGTCGATCATAACAACTCTATGACTCGTGCTCGATCTTTCGATCTGCCCGTGTTCCGAGGCCATACCTCTGAGTATGCTAGGCTCGCCAATCAAACCTCGAAGACCTGCGCGTGCAACATGGCTTACACCCACTGTATGCGAACGACGAGATGTGTGACACCCGATCATCACGGCCTGCCTCATAACGTAGAACTTTCTTGGTGGTGCGCAACGAGGGAGAACACAATTTTGGTATTTGTTAGGGATCATCCTATTTATGATGCTACCGTTGTACATCTAGCATATAAGCAATCAATAGGATGCACACACAACAGCACACAATAATGATGCAATGAAGTGCGATGTGACATGGTCGATGCGCCTGGACCTTCATGGCGCCATGTGCCTGGCCCCCGGCGCCCCGGCATGGCTCTGAGTCTACAGAGCCCTCCATTGCCTCCGACAGTACGAGTAATATCAAAACTTACCGTAACCATGTCACATAAAATAACGCCTCTACAAAACAAAGTTAGACGCCTCTAGCTTTATCTAGTTTTGCAAGTTTTACGTGGCATATAGGCTTATTCGTAGGAGAACCGCTTCCCTACCTACGAACTTTGTACCACAACGTCGATCGTATAATTGCATGTTTAAGCATCCCTTTTGGGCCCTCCATTGAAAATGCTTTGCCGACTAGAGAGAGAGAAACAGACACCCGCCAGCCACAGATACGGTGCAAGCCGTATGACAGTAGTGGAACCAGTCTCGCGTAAGCGTACGCGTAAAGTCGGTCCGGGCTGCTTCATCAACTCAATACCGAAGGCATCGCAAGTGCACGCTAGAGGGTAGCAAATATAAGAAAGACGCCCTCATTCAACATGAGTTCTAACCGTACCAGCAGTACTACGCATAGATCGGCTCTGATACCACTGAAGGGGTTACGGTGCAGAAAACAATAATTTTCTAGCGAGCGAAACCCTAAATAGCCAGGATCTATCTATCTAGTACATGCGATAACGGTGGCGGAACGGGTTACATTACCTCCATGTAGACCGATAGCGGGGATTACGCTCCCGCACAAGCGTTGACGATGAAGTCGTACGTAGCCGACCTCGAGGTCGCGGAGAACTTGCCGCGATGTCGGAGTCGATGACGCCGGGGGTGTCGACGATGATCTGCGTCGACGGGCGTCGGGCGGAAGAAGGCAGAGCGCCAGCACCGGGGCTGGCGCGCCGGCAGCAGAGGGGGGAGGCGCGGCGGCTGCAGGGGGCGAGACGACGTCTCCCAAGCTCCTCAATAGAGTAGCCTCCGAGCACTCGCAAACATACGGAGCCTAGCGACAACTCCCGGTCATTCAGATCCAGCTGAAATCGTAGGAGTAGATCTTATCTGGAATCCCGCAGAGCAACGGCGCTCTGCGGTATGGCTTAGGTGGAGAGAGACCCCCTTCCTCAGCTCGGCGCGGCTCCAACTTGGGAACCACGGGATCGAGAGAGAAATTGGGAATTAATTGAATTTCTTGTGTATTAAATCAATTAATATGCCTTGCTATATAAAGGGGGAAGGGGGTGTGCCAACCCCCTTGGCTCCCCCATGTGGGACTAAAGGTTTGGGGGGGTGGTGCGCACCCACCATGGGCCAGCCGAACCCCTTTGGGGCCCACCCCCCTTTGTAGGGTGCGGCTCCCCCTCTTGGGCCCTCTTAGGGCCCATGTAGGTGGGAGCCCCCTTTTTTCCTTTATTTAATTAATATTAAATTAATATAAAAATCCCATTAATTCATAATTAATATATTTATATATAATTCAATATCCCATGACTCCGAAACTATTTCGGAACCACCCGAACAACTTTCGGACATTCTCGGAACCCTTCCATAGCTCCCCGGAACTCCTTCCGGACCACCGGAACTCTTTCCGGATCATTTCTCTCTATCCAATAAAAACCTATAAAATTCCAGAACCTATCTCCTAGCGTCGCTAAGACCTTAAGTTTGTTACGCTACGGTTCGGGAACACTCCAGACATGGTCGAGACACTCCGCTCACCAATGATCGTCAGGGATACCTGGAAATATATGACGACCCCTGTGCATTCCACGAATATCGTCGTTGAACCATAAGTATGATATGCATTCCCTTTGTCTCTGCGATACTACCTTGTCCGAGATATGATCGTAGACACACCGATGCCTTTGCTGTATCTCGTTACCGACGAAGGTTATTAACTCGTCTGTGATATTACATCTCCATGACCTAGTCATAAGCTGCAGCTATATAGATGCAATATCACCGAGTGGGCCCAGAGTATCTTTCCATTACAAGAATGAACAAATCCCGCTCTTGATCCTTACGTCTCGATGCTCTTTCGGAATACCCAAGATGGACACCGTTATTGTCATGCTATATAAGACACAACGTTTGATGCTCTCAAAGCACTCCTACGAAGCAACAATAAGTACGGTCTCACGGTCTAAGGAATAAGCTATCATACTCTTATCTATTGAAAATGACAAACATCATAATACGATCTTATTGCAATACTTTGCGTATGTCCACCACCTTATTCAACTAACAAGATGACCCCATTGTCAACCGACGTCATTGTCCTTGATCGGGAATCTCGATCAACTGTTGCCCAATGGACTAGCTCATATAGAGGCTTGCTAGGGACCTGGTTGTCTATGTATCACACGTGTATTAACAATTCCGATTAATACAGTTATAGCATAATACTACTTATTTATTTGCCTCTAGGGCATATCTCCTTCAATCCATTCCCCATTAGGACGGAAGAATCCCGAGCGACCTGATAAGAAGTGAACAAAGAGATGTCAGCGCACACATGAACGTTAGCACCCGTATCAATCCACCAACATGGAGAATGAAATACTAAAAGAACAAATGGTAAATTACCATACCCATCAGTATTGCTAGCGGTCACGACATTGACAGTCTTGGCATTTTTCCCTTTCTTGTCTGCACGATCTGGGCAGTCCACAGAGAAGTGACCGAGCTCTCCACAGGTATAGCAACCTAGCCCTGACTTGTTCATCATCTTCTTCTTCTTCTTGAAAGAATTAGTCTTGGCAGGTACATTGAAAGCAGGCTTGTTCTTTCCTTTGTTCTTGCCGTGTTTATAGTTCTTCTGCACCATGTTGGCGCTAGACTGACCTTCACCACCTCTCTCAGCAGTGTCCTTAGCCCGAGCCTTCTCCTCAACATCAAGAGACGCTATCAGATTTTCAACCGATATCTCCTGTCTCTTGTGTTTGAGAGTTGTGGCGAAGTTCCTCCATGAAGAAGGCAACTTTGCAATAATGCACCCGGCCACAAACTTGTCAGGTAAGGCACACTTAGCATGCTCAAGCTCCTTCGCAATGCACTGTATCTCATGAGCATGTTCGACTACAGAACGGTTGTTAGCCATCTTGAAGTCATGAAAATTCTCCATGATGTACAGTTCAGTGCCAGCATCTGCTACACCGAACTTAGCGTTCAGTGCCTCCCAGAGCTCTTTGCCATCTGAGATGTGCATGTACACATCAAACAGCTTGTTGCTAAGAACACTTGGAACGAGTCCCACAAAGGCAGTGTTGGTATCCTTGAACTTATTCTGATCTTCGTCAGATATAGCTCCTTCAGGTAAACCCTCACTGGCCTCGAACACTTTCAGAGATCGCAACCACGACGTGGTCTTGATCTTCCATCTCTTAAAATCCGCACCGGTCAACTTGTCCGGCCTCAGCGAATCAGATAGATGTCCCATGTTTAATTCATGAAATTGCCTATAACACATATAAGGTTTTTGGATTGTTGGAATATTAGGCACAATTTCCATGATTAATTCCAGTATATTTAACAGCTACTAGCATGTTAATCTCGCAGATACTAGATGTATTAATTAACATGAACATCAGCAAAAGATCTACATACATAGACATACTAAATCGGCACATCGGCACGTGATGAGCGTACCGAACAACTGTAGATGAAGTAGTCGTCGTAGTCGTTGTAGTTGTTGCAGCAGCAGCGACGGCAGCAGCTTCCTGAAGGCGATGGCGACGTTGTTGACGAGCAGCCCGCGAGTCTGGCGAGCGTACACGTCCAGGAAGGCGAGCCGTGATGAAGAGGTTCAGAGCAGTCGCGCGGAGCGCTTCCCAAAAACCTTATTCGCCCTCTCCCGTACAGGATTACAAGGACGAGGGTTCCGGAGACCTGCTGTCCCGTTCGCCGGTGCACGCCGGCGCTCGGGATGGAGTAGACTACGATGGCGGCGCAAGGCACGAGGTGGCAAAACCTAGATCGGTTTGGTGTGTTTGCAGCGCACGCAGTGCCCGACTTTTTATAGCACGTCTAGGGAAAACCCTAACGGGTACAACATGGGCCAAGTCCACGTCGCGCACGTTTAGGTCGGTTACAGTAGCCCACGATCGGGGAGCGACCCGAACCGACTATCTGTGACGCGTCCGTCCAAACCGTTTTTCCCAGACTGCAAAAATAAAGCTCGGCTCGGCGAGATTCCCACAACCTGCGTCGCGTCGTGACGGGCGGTGCGGTGTGGTGCGAGCGGCGGAGGAGGAGGAGCGCGTGAGAGAGCCTCATGTTCTCACAAGCTTACCAAGTAGCACTCCACTCCACTATATAAGGTGGTGCCACTCCTGTTAAACTAGCAATGTGGGACTAAACTTTAGCTCCCACTCCACTCTCATTTGTGCTGTCATTTTTCCATGGGCTTTGAGATTTCAGAATTTGCTAATTGGGCTTCCCACATATGGGCCCAAATTCTAACACATTCAATCAGTATTTGTATAGGTCCAATGTTAATTGAATCAGCCCCTGTCGGTCTTTTTTATATTATATAGTGCAGATAGATTAAGGTAGATGTAAATCAATCAGCATGCCCGTCATCTCTATTCTGACTTTTAAATACAAGGCCACTTTGTTTCTCATGTCAAACTTTGACTTCTATTTTTTGGTTAGAATAATCTAAGTCAATATCAACAAAAAACATATCACTGAAAAGTTCTTTGAAATATGCATCCAATGACACACTTTTTGTGACATATAACTCAAAATTTATCGGCAAAACTGATATGTCAAAGTTGCTCCTAAGCAGTGGAACACGAGGGAATTTATTTGGTGAAACTGTATGTTAATTCTTGTAGTCGTCGCTCTCAACGAGGCTGTAGCGCTGCGTGACGGCGGCCTTGCGCTTGCGGTGGCGGCGTTTCAAGCTGACCTTCTTTAGCTGCTTCTTCTCGTGGAACTTGAGCTTCCTCATCCTCCTCCTCACGCAAGGCGTGCTTGTCGAACGCGGAAGCGGCGGCGGTTGACGATTTCGGAGGAGCGCGTCTAGCGGCGTGGGAGCGGAGCGGAGTTGGACGGCGAGCCGGTTAGGTTTAGTGCTTCGTGGTGGGATGAAGATGGAGATGAGGATCCGGGATGGGCTGAGTAGGATTGTTCGGTCCTAGCCGCGGCTGGAGGAGACGGCGGCCGTGGCGGTAGGGACGGAGGAAGGGGGATGAGCAGGGGATAAGCCCCTCATGATTTTGATTTCCTTCATAATCCTACTACTAATCTTACCTATATTTGGCAAATTTTAGTGATTCTATCCTATTTCGCCCCCTCCAACATAATTTCGCGCCCTCCAATCCTTATGGCTGGCTTTGTCCCTACGTGGCTGGGAGAGACGGCAGCCGGTCAGCCGGGGCTAGGGGATACAGGGCTGAGAGACTATGGTCGTGGGGCTGGGGAAGATTAATCATGGGCAAAAGATTAGAAAAGGTGGGCCGAATGGTGCGGCCGATTTTGAGGAGTCAATTGGTTTAGCATCTTTCATGTATATCCTTTGTTGTGAACGGTTCCACCCTCCTCTTTTACATCCAAACACATGAATAATCTGAATCATCCTACCCCACCCCACTAAATTCTTGCAACCAAACGCACGCTTAGCGGGCTAAGCCGGACGTGTCTTCTGGGATGGCAATTCCTAGACGTGGAAACCTACCGCTAGCTGGAGGCCTCCTGGCAAGGTTATAACAAACGGGTACCCCTCATGTGGGTACCTGGTGCACGTAATGACTAAATCCCAATTGTCAATAGGCTGAAGAAGCCCATCATGCGAAGCCCAAGACGAAAACTTCTACCATAGATAGCATAGTCGGTAATACTTTTCATAAATGTAGTCCTACTCCGTTACGACCCGAGACCTGAAGATGAAAGGCTGTCGACTACCCAAGTCGACGATATGATCATATCGACGACTTCGGATGTAAGCGCTGGAGCGCCAACATCACAGATCGATCCGATCTCGTCCATAGCAGGATCCATATCCACAAGAGAATTTAACGAATTCATAATGCAAAACGAGATGGAAGAAGCAGTGCAGTCGACCCTCCATATCAACCCAGTCGAAGACCAAATGCAAATCGACGCTCCAGAAGAAAGCTTCCACCTCCCCGAGTATGATGAGAATGTAGAAGACATCATACATCTGGCCGACTTCACCGACGCAGAGATCCAATCGCCACAGCATGCTGCCATCGACTACGATGAACATACGCAGCAAGCAGAAAATGGCGAAAAAAGCAAAAGCGTAGAGCGAGACAACGATATCGAAGCAGCATATGAAGAGCAGTCCGACTACATATATCCCTACCACATACCCCAGCAAGTTTACGTGGCAACAGCCGCGGAGACAACAGAAAACACAGCCAATCGACAACCAGTCGAGTACCCACGAACGGTCACTTTACCAGACGGTACCACCACTCTGGACATCACAGCAGAGATGGCTGCAAAAGTAACAAAGGTCATTGAAGAGGGCATAATGATGCCAGCAGACGCAACGCCGGATGAGCTGGCAACATACAACTAGTTCAACTGGCAGGAATCGCATAGCTTGAAGCAATACAAAGCAACACTCGAAGAGCGAAGAAGACAAGCAAGCATATCAAGCGCATGCAGACGACAACTATCCATGAATTCTACAGGGGCAACCGAGGCACGACGCAGATCCAGATTCGACAGAATCCCCGAACACGAAAGGGAAGACGTCACTCGAAACCTGAACAACTCGTTCCTAACCGTTGACTCTGACGGCATAATCCAACCGAAAACAGCAGAAGAAGCCCTCATATCCATAGGAGCATACCTTCAAGCAGGAAAACCACCTGCAAGTGACCCTGCTAAGGCAAGATACCTACAGCAAATGAAGGCCCTGAAAATCGCAGCAAAAGAACTGGTCGACGGAGAAAGGAGAAGACGTAGTAGGAGCCGCTCGAGAGAACGTTCCAGTCGTAGTCCTCAGGGAAGCAGCGGCAGAAAGAGCGCAAGCCGTCGCAGATCAAGAAGCCGCTCAAGGAGCAGGTCTAGGAGATCAGGCAGTCGCGAATCACTCGACAATCACAACACAGGACCTTGCGGAGCACAATGCTTCACTCGACGGATCCAAGAAGCAAAACTCCCAAAAAAGTTTGTCCTAACAACCATGCCAAAATTCAACTCAAAACAGGAACCCTCGGGGTGGCTGGAAGATTACAAACTGGCAGTCATATGCCAACGAGAAACAACAACGACGACACTACAATACATACAGTTGATGCTTGAAGGCACGACCCGCGACTGGCTCAAGTCTTTACCCGAAGGAGCCTACGATTCTTGGGACCACTTGAAGGAAGACTTCATATAATATTTCGACCCTCTCTGCGAAAGGTCGAAAACATTTGAGGAGATAAGAGCATGCCGGCAAAAGACAGACGAGAACCTTAGGTCTTACATCAGAAGGTGGGACTCCATCAGGAACTCCGTGGGCGCAATATCAGAAGATAGAGCAATGGACGCTTTCACAAATGGAGTTTACAGGAAAGATTTCAGGGAAGGACTCGGACGGCAAAAGCCGAAAATATGGCGGAACTCATGAAACTAGCGACCGAGTGGGCAGATGGCGAAGATGTAGTCCAGAGCAAAACTCCACACTCACCACAGCGACATCACGACAGACGGGACAGTCGCGATCACTGGGACAACCGAGATCGACGGAATAGAGACGACAAACGAAGAAGGCGCGACTACAATCACCGCGGCAAGGCCAAGGTCAAATTTGTAGCAGCTGGATTCTCGGCCGGACGACCGGAATCAAGATGATAGAAAGCAAGATGACCGGCGAAGTAGCCGGCAAGGCGATCGCCGGGACACACGAAGTGATAACTATAGAAGAGATAGGCCGGTCGACAGACGCGACGACCGAGGTCGAGACCAGCGCAAAAGCTATAGAAGACAAGACTAGCAGAAGCGCTCAAAGTCAAGAATAGAGAAATTTTTTCAAGAAAAGATTGAAGATGAGTGCAGACTCCATATGTTCAAAGACCCGACGATTGGACGGTTAACATCGCATCACACAATGAGAAGCTGTCGCGAATTTGGGCAAATGGCAATGGATTACATAAATCAGATGAAGAGAGAACAACCACCAGCTATCCCAGCGGCATACATAGCACCTCCACAAATAGTGGCAGCATTACGGCCACCACCATAACATGATGCGAATAATCAAATGGGCGGCGCCATACATCACATACCGCATAGTATGGACACTCAGTATCCACAGCCAAAAGGGCAGATGTACATGATCCAGAAGGGATGCACCTCCAACAGAAGGCAAAAGCGCCACACCAGAAACATCGATATGGCAGTATTAGCTCCACCCCCAGTAACAGAATTTTTGCAGGTGTTAGACATAACAATCGCTTTTGATCAGGAGGATCACCCACCAGCCATCTATCGATCGGGACACGCTGCTCTAGTACTCAAAGGACAAATTGGAGGATACACTATGACCAAAATATTCATGGACGGAGGCAGTGGCGTCAACATAATATTCACAGACACGCTCCGGAGAATGAACAGGTCTGTCAAAAATCTCCCGAAATCTACAAACACCTTCCAAAGTATTGTACCAAGCAAAGCCGTACGTCCAGAAGGGAAAATCCAACTTGACGTCACATTCGGGGATGCAACCCATTTCAGAAGCGAACTTATCGATTTCGACGTTGTCGACTGGAAATCACAATACCACGCCATGTTGGGGCGGCCGGCACTCGCAAGGTTCATGGCAGTACCGCACTATGCATATCTCAAGCTCAAAATGCCGGGTCCAAATAGAGTCATCACAGTCAATGAAAACTTCCAAAAGTCAGACGACTACGACAGAGACTGTTTCAGGATCTCGGAGGCCTACGGAGTCGAGGAAACCTCAGACAAGGCGCGAGACGCGAGGGAAGTAGCAACGGAGCCATAACGCAAGAAACGAGCAACCGTAGCTGCAACACATGAGGTAAACACCATATGGATAATACAATTCGACGGGTCCAAAAACGGTAGAGGCACAGGCGCAGGTATGATACTCATAAACCCCAACAGGGAGCAAGTACGATATGTGCTGCAGATAAACTTCCCATCGCCATCAAAAGTCGAAATCGACTACGAAGGCCTGTTCCAAGACATGCGATTGGCAAGAGCATCAGGAGCACAAAACATCGTCATCCGAGGGAGCTCATGCATAATCACGCAAAACGCGGCAAGTGCAAGAAGAATGAGCATAGATAAGCTAGCTAGATATCAGGATTACTTCGATATGTGGCAAAGAAGATTTCATAGTTGCGAGCTACAACATATAGCGCGAACGCGCAACAAACAAGCCAACATGCTAGCAAACATTGGAGCAGCAAAAGCGCATGTACCGCCAGGTATTTTCTTCAAGAACATAAACCACAGGTCAATCAAAAGGTGGCACCCACAGGCCACTCGAGAAGTAAAAATCTTCGAGCAAAAACCTGATCAACAGGATCCTCCAAGCAAAACAAAGCAAGCCATGACCAATCAAGTGAGGGCAGGCACAAGCAGGTTGGCAAACCGAAACCACATCACTACCATCTTCAGCCAAGAAGTGCCAAACTGTGTTATCATAAGTGACAGTCGCAAAATGCAAGAGCAAGACGCAAAGGGGACGATGTCACTCGAAACTTTTACCGCTATGCGCATCACACTACCAAGGAAAGACACGTTTCATGGGGAACCCCGGATATTTCGACTGCAAAAGCCAAAGAGGTCATATGAAAGAAAGTACAAGCCAAAGATGATACAGCACCAAGAGGAAGCATACAACTCGAAGAGTAAGGCCAATTAGGGTCATCATAACTTAGCAAAAACATCTAGTCGATGTAGCAAAAAGCTCATGTATCAAAAGGCCAGCGGGTTCCAGACACGCTCTTTTCCTTACCAGGGTACCTAAGGGGTTGGAAGGTTTTTAATGAGGCGGCTTGCTGGTCAACATTTATAAAGAAAAGAGATTATCCATACCTTCCCTGCATAATTTTTTGTCACAACGAAAGGGCAGCCACTCGATATACTTGGGTGCTGCGCATACATCAAAAAGCAAAAAACAGCCACTCGATATGCTCGGGGGCTGCACATATATCAAAAATAAAAAAAACAGCCACTCGATATGCTCGGGGGCTGCGCATACATCAAAAAGCAAAAAGCAGCTACTCGATATGCTCGGGGGATGTATATACGTCAGAGGGCACAAAACAACCACTCGATACACTCGGGAGCTGTGTGTGTATCAAGAAACAAAAACACAAACAAATTCAATATACTTGAGAAACGTCCAATACAGACGGACAAGGGATTCCTATGGCATAACAACAAAACCCCACTTGCTATACTCGGGGGCTAGATCTCTGTGTTACATTTACAGTGCCAAGCCTACAAATACATAAGCTAAGCATCTTCATCCTTCAACGGCAGATTGGAGTCGATCAGTTGCTTCCGCGCTCGGCTTATCAACCTCTCAGCAGGGGCAAGGGTTCGCTCCATATCTTCCCTAGACAGTCGAATCTCCGACCGGGATGAAGAAGAAGAAGGATGTGAAGAGTCTTGACGCTTCATTTAGGAGAACGCAACATCGGCTCCAAGCACAACCCGTCGGGTCACAGCCTCTCGAATAGGCTCATGAGAGCGAAACAGGTCGACTAGGGCGTGGATTTCTCGAGGCTGGGGACCTTCAGGAAACAAATAATTGTTCACCCGCGCAAGAGCCGCCCGACAGCGCTCCAGCAGAATAGCACCACGCCACACTCGATCCTTCAGAGTGGCAAGGATATTGCCATGATACGCATCAAGCCAAAAGTGTTGGGGGGGCGGTTACGACCATCTGAGTAACAACTGCCAGACGTTCGGCCACATGAGCGGCCTCAGCACGAGAGTCATCTACAAAAACTACAGATAGAGCAAAGTGATAAGGCATCAGATGCAATTCACACACGCACAAGAAGCAAAGTCCACACACCAAATACCTTCAAGTTGCCTGTTCGAATCTTCCATCTAATAGAGAACATAGTTTTCCCTCTGAGTGGACAGAGAAGGCCTCCCTCGAAGAATGTCCATGTCAGTTTGGGCCGTTTTGAGTTGCTGCTCCAGTTGAACAACCTTCTTCTTGGCATATATCAAGCACGCGGGCGTCGTTCGTCAGCTGCACAGTCGATCGCCACTCCCCTCCCACTCGAACATCCCAAGGAGTGGTTGAGACGTTCGACTGAGACACAATCATAAGCACTTCAGGCAAGAGACAAGTCGAAGCAAAAGGAGATACAAGGCATACGGCAAGGATCAGCAAAAGCTATATTTTCCAAATATCAACTTAGGTGGCACAATATACATCACAAATTACAACACAAACCAAAAAGACTAAAACTAAAGCTGCCTAGGACTGGGCAGCAGACTCAGACCTAGTCTTGCGGGCAGGTCAACAACTGCCGAGCGGCGCTCCATAGTCGCAATGCTAGACTTAGCAAGGCTAGAGGCGCGAGCGCTGTATTTCCCCAGACTCGAAGGCCTTCCATCTGACTTCTTTTGAAAGTCAGACAAGATGGACTCATAGTCAGCGTCCGTGCCACGACTAAGGAGAAGCTTGAGGGTGGAGTCTGAGCCGCGTACCTTCAGCTCCTGAGCGTAAGCCTTTAAAGTCTTCGACTTGGTCCCCAGTCGCGCAGCAAATCCCGCAATGGTCGACGGGACCTCAGCCGTCGGCAGCACTTCCTTAAAAACAGCGCCGAGGGTCTGGACGGGCGTCTCCAGAGACTTCTTGGCGTGCTTCACGGCCACCCCAACCTGGTCGATGGCTTGGTCGAGTGACAAGACATCACTCGCCGCACCACCAGAGCTAGAAGAAGGACCTGCATAACAAAATAAGAAGACGCGTGTCAAAAAATCTGAAAAAGGAAAATAGCAAATCAACACACGGAAATCATTATTCCTCACCGGCAAGAGAGTGAGCATAGCCAAGCAGCCGCTTAACCCGCTCCCCTTCAGAAGAACGAAGAGCATCTAGCTCTTCCTTGGCGGTCGATTGCTGGGAGAGAGTCTTCTCTACATCAGCCAGTCGGGATTCCAAAATTTCTTTCTCCCCTGAAACAAAAGAGAGAAGAAAATCCAGTCACATAAAAGAAAGGCAGCAGGTGCAAAGCAAAGGTAGGAACTTACGGCTGAGCTGATCTAGCTGAGAGCGATGAGCGACTCGCTCATCCTCCGAATGCGCAAAGGCCTCGCCAAAGGAAGCAAGGCCCCTTGCGGCCGGATGCAAGCATAATGTACACATCACACATACATGTCAAAGAAAAGAACACTATGTGACAGAAAGAAGAAGTTTTACATGATTCAGCCTGGAGGGCATGGAAGGAGTCGAAAGCGCAACAGTCGACGCAGCCACAACGGGTGCCGCAATCCCCGACGCAGGAACAGAAGGTGGCGAAGGAGCGACTACCGCCTCCACAACTGGAGAGGAAGTGGTAGTCGTGGTACGGGCAGCCAACGGACTGGAGGCCCGGGCATCGCTAGAAAATAAAAGACGCAAAGAAAGGACATTCAGAAATAAAAGCATAGCGCACAATCAAAAGAAGGTGCACACATGATAGGTTCGTAGCATAGAAAACAAAAAATTTCCTACAGTGAGAACAAACCAACAAGCCAAGTTCTAATCTAGGAGATGCTCGTAACGAGTGGAACATGTTCCAAGAGAACTCACCCTCGAAGACCGAAAGCGTTTCGAGAGGGATTCTCGTGGACAATGTAGTGGAACACTTGCCGATCTCAAGATCGCGAAGATGTGCGCTGCAACGGGCAGCGCCTCCGTACTCGGTCACACGTACAGCTTGATGACGACCTCCGTTCCCTCGATCCAGCGGGGCAGCGGAAGTAGTAGAACCACCAAGGAACTCCAACAGCACGACGGCGTGGTGTGGAGGAGAACTAAACAGACATGGCTTCGCCAAGCGGATGGCCGAGAGGTGGAGCAGCGGGAGGAGGGAGAGAGGATCAAGTGTGTGCATAAGAGGGAGCTCTACCTCTCCTTATATAGAAGAGGGGGGGCAGCCCAAGGGTGGTGCGGCTCAAGGAGCCCCCACCCCTTCCTCTTCATGTGAGTGGAGCATCCACTCATGCCCACTCACTCTCTTTTAATCTCCACTCAAAAATCCCAAGGGTTTTTCTTTATTAAATAAAACAATTTCATTTCTTTTTAATATTTGTTAATTCTATTAACAAACATTAACACTTACCCCCTTGGTTCATTTGTTAATTCTATTAACAACCATTGTCAACCATTGACAATTAACCCCTTGAACTATTTCAATATTACCCGAAACAATTTCGGTGTTGTCCAAACTTTTTCTCCAAAATTCCGTGTCTACCCAAAAGCGTCGACAAACCTTAAGTGTGTCACCCTACGGTTCGTGAATAATGTAGACATGATCGAGACACCTCTCCGATCAATAGTCAACAGCGGGATCTGGAGATCCGTAATGACTCCTACATATTCGACGATGAATCTTGTGATCGTGTGAACCAAAAACGTCATAACCAATTCCTTTTGTCTCGCGATATTTTACTTGTCCGAGATTCGATCATTGGTATCTTCTATACCTTGTTCGATCTCGTTCCCGACAAGTACTCTATACTCGTTCTGTGATATGACATCCTTGTGACCTAGTCACGTGCTTGCAAGCGGTGTCGATGTGATATCACCGAGAGGGCCCAGAGTATATCTCTCCGTCATCCGGATGGACAAATCCCACTTCTTGATCCATGAGCCTCAACTAATACTTTCGGAATACCCAACGCCATCTTTATAGTCACCATGTCACGGTGTGACGTTTGATGTCATCAAAGCATTCTTCCGGTGTTAGTGATTGACATGATCTCATGGTCTAAGGATTAGGGTTACTTTGTATTCTCAGTACAACAATATAAACTTAATGACTTGATCGTATTGCTATATTTAATTTGGGTCTGTTCATCATATCATTCTCCTAATGATGTGATCCCGTTATTAACAACATCCAATGTTCATGATCAAGAAACCTTGATCATCAGTTAATCAACGAGCTAGTTAAACGAGAGGCGTTACTAGGAACTCTAATTTGTTCATTAGTCACACATGTATTAATGTTTCCGATTAATACAATTCTAGCATGAGAAATAAACATTTATCATAAACATGGAATAAGATAATAACCACTTTATTATTGCCTCTCAGGCATATTCCTTTCAGTCTCCCACGTGCACTAGGGGCAATAATCTATATTACATTGTAATGACCCTAACACCCATGGAGTTCCGGTGTTGATCATGTTTTGCCCTTGGGAGTTGTTTAGTCAAAGGGTCTGCCACATTCAGATCCGTATGTACTTTGCAAATCTTTATATCAACATCCTTGACATGCTCACGGATGGAGTGAAAACGGCGCTTGAAATGTTTGGAATTCTTGTGAGACCTTGGTTCTTTAGCATTGGCTATGGCACCATTGTTGTCACAATAGATAACCATCGGATCCAACGCACTTGGAACCACATCTAGTTCAGATATGAACTCCTTCATCCAAACTCCTTCATGCGCTGCCTCCGAGGCAGCAACATGTTCCGCTTCTGTCGATGATCCCGCCACCACGGGTTGCTTGGAACTCCTCCAGCTTACTGCTCCTCCATTCATAAGAAATACGTACCCAGATTGTGACTTAGAGTCATCCGGATCGGTGTCAAAGCTAGCAACGATGTAACATCTTGCGACGATCTCTTCTTCACCGCCATACACGAGAAACATATCCTTAGTCCTTCTTAAATACTTTAGGATATTCTTTACCGCCATCCAGTGTTCCAAACCTGGATCAAATTGGTACCTGCTAGTCAAGCTAATAGCATGTGCCACATCCGGTCTTGTACATAGCATAGCATACATGATAGAGCCTATGGCTGAGGCATAGGGGATCTTGTTCATCAATTCTCTATCTTCCGATGTAGCTGGACTTTGAGTCTGACTCAATGTCTTTCCTTGTAACATAGGTAAGAGCCCTTTCTTACTTTCATCCATTATGAACTTCTTCAGAATCTTGTCAAGGTATGTATTTTGCGAAAGCCCAATTAAGCGTCTTGATCTATCTCTATAGATTTTGATGCCTAATATATACGATGCTTCACCGAGATCCTTCATCGAAAAACTATTGTTCAAATAACCTTTTATACTATTCAAAAATTCTATATCATTTCCAATCAACAATATGTCATCCACATATAGTACTAGAAATGCTACAGAGCTCGCACTCACTTTCTTGTAGATACAAGCTTCTCCATAAGTTTGGACAAATCCAAACCCTTTGATCACTTCATCAAAGCGGAGGTTCCAACTTCGGGATGCTTGCTTCAGTCCATAAATGGATCGCTGAAGTTTGCATACCTTGTCAGCATCCTTAGGATCGACAAAACCTTTGGGTTGCACCATGTACAACTCTTCCTCAATGTGACCATTAAGGAACGCAGTTTTGACATCCATTTGCCAGATTTCGTAGTCGAAAAATGCAGCAATTGCTAACATAATCCTAACAGACTTCAGCATCGCTACAGGAGAGAACGTCTCCTCGTAGTCAATTCCTTGAATTTGTCGAAAACCTTTTGCGACAAGTCGAGCCTTATAGACGGTCACATTACCATCATCGTCAGTTTTCTTCTTAAAAATCCATTTGTTCTCAACGGCCTTGCGGTCATTGAGTAAGTCCACCAAAGTCCATACTTTGTTTTCGTACATGGATTCCATTTCGGATTTCATGGCTTCTAGCCATTTGTTGGAATCTGAGCCCATCATCACTTCTTCATACGTCGCAGGGTCATCATTATCAGCTACCATGACATTCATGACGGGGTTGCCGTACAGTTCAGGAGTTGTACGCATCCTTGTTGACTTGCGAAGTACGGTAGTATCCTCTTTCGGAGTTTCATGATCTTGATTATCATTAGTTCCCTCTTCATCTGGTGAAGTCAACTCCGGAACAATTTCCGGCGCTGCACTACTCACCATTCCAAGAAGAGAAGGTTCAATAACCTCGTCGAGTTCTACCTTCCTACCACTCACACCTTTTGAGAGAAACTCCTTCTCTAAAAAGGGTCCATTCTTGGCAACGAAAACTTTGCCTTCGGATCTGTGATAGAAGGTGTACCCAATTGTTTCTTTAGGGTATCCTATGAAGACGCATTTTTTTCGCTTTGGGTTCGAGTTTATCAGGTTGAAGCTTCTTCACATAAACATCGCATCCCCAAACTTTCAGAAACGATAGCTTAGGTTTGTTTCCAAACCATAGTTCATACGGTGTCGTTTCAACGGATTTAGATGGAGCCCTATTTAAAGTGAATGTAGCTGTCTCTAGTGCATGACCCCAAAATGATAGTGGCAAATATGTCAGAGACATCATAGACCGAATCATATCCAATAAAGTACGATTACGACGTTCGGATACACCATTACGCTGTGGAGTTCCGGCAGGAGTGAGTTGTGAAACTATTCCACATTCTTTCATATGTGTGCCAAACTCGTAACTCAAATACTCACCTCCACGATCGGATGGCAGAAATTTGATCTTTCTGTTACGATGGTTTTGCACTTCACTCTGAAATTCTTTGAACTTTTCGAACGTCTCAGACTTGTGTTTCATTAAGTAAATATACCCATATCTACTTATATCATTCGTGAAGGTAACAAAATAACGATATCCACCGCGCGCCGACACAGTCACTGGACCACACACATTGGTATGTATGATTTCCAACAAATCCGTCGCCCGTTCCATCGTGCCGGAAAACGGGGTTCTAGTCATCTTGCCCATAAGGCAGTTCACATGTCTCAAATGATTCATAATCCAGTGATTACAGGAGCCCATCAGAATGGAGCTTCTTCATGCGCTTAACACCAATATGACCTAAGCGGCAATGCCACATGTACGTAGCAATATCATCATTCAACTTGATTCTTTTGCCATTCACATTATGAATGTGTGTATCATTACTATCAAGATTCAAAAGAAATAAACCATTCTTCATAGGTGCATGACCATAAAAGATATCATTCATATAAATCGAACATCCATTGTTCTCAGACTTAAATGAATAACCGTTTTGCATTAAACAAGATGCAGAAATAATGTTCATGCTCAACGCATGCACCAAATAACAATTATTTAGGTTCATCACTAATCCTGATGGTAGACGAAGAGGTAGCTTCCCGACAGCGATCACATCAACCTTTGATCCATTGCTGACGTGCATCGTCACCTCATCCTTTGCTAGTTGTCGCCTATTCCGTAGTTCCTGTTTCGAGTTACATATGTTAGCAACCGAACCAGTATCAAATACCCAGGCGCTACTGCGAGTACTAGTAAGGTACACATCAATAACATGTATATCACATATACCTTTGTTCACTTTGCCGACCTTCTTATCCGCCAGATATTTGGGGCAATTACGCTTCCAGTGCCCAGTACCCTTGCAGTAAAAGCACTCAGTGTCAGGCTTAGGGCCAGTCTTGGTCCTTCTCTCAGGTGCGGCAACAGTTTTGTCGCCCTTCTTGAAATTACCCTTTGGCTTGCCTTTCTTGCCTTTATTGAAACTGGTGATTTTATTGATCATCAACACTTGATGCTCCTTTTTGATCTCCACTTCAGCAGTTTTGAGCATTGACAGAAGCTCGGGGAGAGTCTTCTTCATGCCTTGCATATTGTAGTTCATCACAAAGTTCTTGAAACTTGGTGGGAGTGATTGGAGAACACGATGAATTCCTAGCTCATTGGGGATCGATATACCCAGGGCTATGAGCTTATCGGCGTACCCAGACATTTTGAGTACGTGCTCGCTAACGGAGCTGTTCTCTTCCATCATGCAGCTAAAGAACTTTTCTGAAGCATCATAACTCTCTACGGCAGCATGGGTATCGAAAATCATTTTCAATTCTCCCATTGTATCAAAAGCGTTGTTGTTCTCGAAACGTTTTCGCAGCTCTGGCTCTAAACCATACAGAATGCCGTAGTGAACTACACTGTGGTCCTCCTTCTGAGTCAGGAAAACATTTTTCACATCATCGGGAGCGTCATCAGCGGGCGGGGCACCTAGCGGTGCATCAAGCACATAGAGCTTTTGACAAGCTGTGAGGAGAATCCTCAGGTTAAGTGCCCAATTGGTGAAGTTGCTTCCATTGTTTGCTAGTTTCTCTTTCTCCATGAACATATTGAAATTGAAAGCAGGTGTTGCCATTATCTACAACATATTTGCAAAGACTATTTAGACTAAGATTATGATAAGTTAAGTTCAAGTTAATTCAAAATTATTACGTGATCTCCCACTCAAAAACAACATCCCTCTAGTCGTTTCAGTGATTACACGAACCAAATTCACTACACCAATAACCGATCATCACGAGAGATGGTGCAGCTGCAAAGGCGAACATCGACATGTTCATCATATCATCTATATGACTCATGCCTTACCTTTCGGTTACGTGTTCCGAGACCATGTCTGTACATGCTAGGCTCGCCAAGTAGAACCGTAGTATTTGCGTGTGTAAATCTGGCTTACACCCGTTGTATGCGAACTTTGAGTCTATCACACCCGATCATCACGTGGTGCTTCGAAACGACGAACTTTCTTAACGGTGCATACTAAGGAAGAACACATTATTATCTTGATATTAATTGTGAGAGGGATCATCTTATAATGCTACCGTCGCGATCTAAGCAAAGATCTAAGCAAAATAAGATGCATAAAAGGATTAACATCACATGCATGGATAATGTGATATGATATGGTCCTTCTTGCACTTGATCTCCATCTTGTGCATCTTGGCATGATCTCCATCATTCCACCGGCGTGGCACCAAGGTCCATGGCGCCTCCTTCTTGATTGTCCTCCAAATTTACAACATATCATCTAGATATGATATTTAGCACGCAGGCCATAAATTAAAAAGACAACCATTTGGCTCTTGTCGGTTTGTCATAATTTACAAAAGGTATCATCTCATACATCAAATTTGTAACTTTGACCATATCATATCACATGCCCTGCAAAAACAAGTTAGACGTTCTCTAATTTATTTTTGCATATTTTACGTGGCTTAGGGCTTTCGAAGATAGAACCGTTCTTACCTACGAACATGAAACCACAACGGTGATGAAAATATTATTAGCAACATGTTCTATTTTATATCTTAACTATAGTAGGAGAGACAGACACCCGCAAAGCCACTTATGCAAAACAAGTTGCATGTCAGTCGTGGAACAAGTCTCATGTGCGTGCACATGTAAGGTTAGTCTGGGTCGCTTCATCCTACTATGCCACTAAGATACAAAATATACAAAGGAAGATATAACATGATCATCAACGCCCACATACACATATGTGTTCTACCCGTACAAAACATATACGCATAGACACGGCTCTGATACCACTGATAGGTTCGTAGCATAGAAAACAAAAAATTTCCTACGGTGAGAACAAACCAACAAGCCAAGATCTAATCTAGGAGATGCTCGTAACGAGTGGAACATGTTCCAAGAGAACTCACCCTCGAAGACCGAAAGCGTTTCGAGAGGGATTCTCGTGGACGATGTAGTGGAACACTTGCCGATCTCAAGATCGCGAAGATGTGCGCTGCAACGGGCAGCGCCTCCGTACTCGGTCACACGTACAACTTGTTGACGACCTCCGTTCCCTCGATCCAACGGGGCAGCGGAAGTAGTAGAACCACCAAGGAACTCCAACAGCACGACGGCGTGGTGTGGAGGAAAACTAAACGGCCATGGCTTCGCCAAGCGGATGGCCGAGAGGTGGAGCAGCGGGAGGAGGGAGAGAGGATCAAGTGTGTGCATAAGAGGGAGCTCTACCTCTCCTTATATAGAAGAGGGGGGGCAGCCCAAGGGTGGTGCGGCTCAAGGAGCCCCCACCCCTTCCTCTTCATGTGAGTGGAGCATCCACTCATGCCCACTCACTCTCTTTTAATCTCCACTAAAAAATCCCAAGGGTTTTTCTTTATTAAATAAAACAATTTCATTTCTTTTTAATATTTGTTAATTCTATTAACAAACATTAACACTTACCCCCTTGGTTCATTTGTTAATTATATTAACAACCATTGTCAACCATTGATAATTAACCCCTTGAACTATTTCAATATTACCCGAAACGACTTCGGTGCTGTCCAAACTTTTTCTCCGAAATTCCGTGTCTACCCAAAAGCGTCGACAAACCTTAAGTGTGTCACCCTATGGTTCGTGAATAATGTAGACATGATCGAGACACCTCTCCGATCAATAGTCAACAGCGGGATCTGGAGATCCGTAATGACTCCTACATATTCGACGATGAATCTTGTGATCGTGTGAACCAAAAACGTCATAACCAATTCCTTTTGTCTCGCGATATTTTACTTGTCCGAGATTCGATCATTGGTATCATCTATACCTTGTTCGATCTCGTTCCCGACAAGTACTCCTTACTCGTTCTGTGATACGACATCCTTGTGACCTAGTCACGTGCTTGCAAGCGGTGTCGATGTGATATCACCGAGAGGGCCCAGAGTATATCTCTCCGTCATCCGGATGGACAAATCCCACTTCTTGATCTATGAGCCTCAACTAATACTTTCGGAATACCAAACGCCATCTTTATAGTCACCCTGTCACGGTGTGACATTTGATGTCATAAAGCATTCTTCCGGTGTTAGTGATTGACATGATCTCATGGTCTAAGGATTAGGGTTACTTTGTATTCTCAGTACAACAATATAAACTTAATGACTTGATCGTATTGCTATACTTAATTTGGGTGTGTTCATCATATCATTCTCCTAATGACGTGATCCCGTTATTAACAACATCCAATGTTCATGATCAGGAAACCTTGATCATCAGTTAATCAACGAGCTAGTTAAACGAGAGGCGTTACTAGGAACTCTAATTTGTTCATTAGTCACACATTTATTAATGTTTCCGATTAATACAATTCTAGCATGAGAAATAAACATTTATCATAAACATGGAATAAGATAATAACCACTTTATTATTGCCTCTCGGGCATATTCCTTTCAACACATTCACGTGATAAAGAAATTAGCTTCGCTCATCTTCATCGGAAGTGAGATCAAAGTCGAACCGAGGCCCGCCAAAGCCAGATTGGCCGGTGGAAAGCGGAGGCGAGCGCTGGGCTAAGGATGGCACATCCCGCGGAGGCGCAGAAGCACCGGAGTCCACTGCCTCCTCACCTTTGCCCTAGTGCACCAGACGGGGACGCTTAGGAGTGGGCTCAATGGTCGCTTCGGCATCAAGCTGCCCTACACCTTTTCCATCGACTTCGGATTTCTCCGAAGAAGAGGATTCGGCCTCAGGCAGGGAGTCTGTCGACTTCTCTCGCTCCCTCAGCACAGCCGTCTCCTCGACAGGCCTAGCTTCGGGAAGGGAAGGGAGCGAAGACTTTGTCGAATGCCCCTACACGTGGCAAAGCAAAAGCGAAAGCAAAATTAAATGAGAAGACAATAACAAAATCCAGTCGACAACAAAGGGCGCACGTAACTTACTTTTGGAAGGGGATTCTCTAAGCTGAAGGGAGCTGTCGTGAAAGCATAGTCGATGGTGTCCTCAGCTTTGTAGCTGGTCACCGACTTCACGAGTGCGTCGAGCTCATTCTCCGACAGCTCCACGACACTGATCCGGGTGGCGTCGAGTACGCCTTCGTACGCCCACATCGGGTGAGCGCGTTGCTGAAGGGGACATACCTGACTCTTCAGGAAAGTGTAGATCAACTGAACACCGGAGACACCGGTGTTCGGCAATCCGGCGACTCTCTCCAATAGTGGGGCAGCCTCGAGTTCCTCGGTGGGGGTAAGAGAGTGCTCCAAGGCCTTCGTCTTCTCAGCAGTGCCAGTCGAGAAGGCAGGGCGGAAGTGTTGGCCCACAAGAACGTAGAACCACTTGGTTCTCCACCCCTGTGCATACTCGATTGCCTTCAAAGTGAAGTACTTGCAGCCGGCCTTGACCTGGAAGCTGATGCCTCTGATGGTGTTGACACGACCGTTGTGGGCCATGGGGCACACTAGGAAGATCCACTTCCATAGTGCCCAGCTAGGGGATATCCCCAAAAAGCATTCGCACATTACCATAAAACAGGCAACGTGCACACCGTTGGGGACCAGATCATGGATATGTATACCGTAAGCAAAAAGGAGACCGCGCACAAAATCATGCAGCGGGAAGCCGAAGCCACGGGGAAGGAACTCGGCGAAACATACCCGCTCTCCGAGAAGGGGCGCGGGGAAGTTATCTTTGCCGGGAGCCCGAATGGTGAGCTTCGCGGATGGAGGAAGAAGTCCCTCCTTGCGAAGGGCCGCCAACCATTTTTCCGTCACGGTTGACGAGGTCCAGCCGCCTGACTCTTTCTTCAGAACGGCGGGGACGGCGGCGGCAGTCGCCTCTTTCCTCTTCTTGCTGGTGGCAGCAGCAGCAGCGGAAGACACCGAGCTCTTCTTAGGAGCCATGGTAGGTAGTAGGAATGCAGGAGCAAAGAAGGAGGAGCGGGCGCGAAAAAGGAAGGAAGCGCAAAAACAGAGCGACGGTGGGCGCGAGGAGGAAGATGAAGCAGAGGAGAACAGGAGGCAAATGTCAGGGTAAAGTAAATCATAACGGAGAAACCCGTACTTATGGTAAAAATCAGAGGTTCATCGTGGTCGTCCAAACAAAAATACGGCGACGCGTGGCTCAATCGGAGGGCAATCGTCACAGACCACGCCGCCCACTACGCGCGCAAATGAGGAGATCATCATCACGTCTGCGGAAACCTTGCCACGCCAGGTCAAATCGGAACTGAACCGGCGTCCACAACGGTCAAAGAGAGGGACCCACTGTGTCACGTCCTATCAGAGTGCTATTCGCACGCCAAGGATGTCACACATGACATCATTCCATATGAACAAAAACAGGCGTCATACCACGACTAACAAAAATGAAAATCTCCTTACAAACTCGAAAGCAAAACTGCAAGAATAAAAGTAAAAAAGAGTCGAGTAGGAAACTCCCATCGGGAGAAGGAAAAAAGAATTCGACTGACAAAGCATAAAATTGAGATTATCCTCTACTGCAAGCAATAAAGCACAATCTCGGGGGCTACTCCCATCAGGAGTACTATCGTGCACCCGATAGAATCAAAAAACATTAGAAACATAAGGATTCCCCGGTAAGAATCAGTCGATAAGATATCCCGGATGCTGTGTACGGAGATACAAGGTAAGACCCATCGATCAGTCGAAAGGGCCGAGGATCACTCCAGCAGTGTTTCAATCCTAGACCTTTCCGTATCAACAGATACGATGAAAATCCTGGCGGACGCGCTGGGTAGCAAATTGAAACTGCAGAACAATATCAGTAAGACCATTGACTGGCCTGAGGTGTGTATGTCCAGTATGTTCCAGGTTCGAGCCCAAGGACTCGAGACCTGACTGAAGGCTAGTAAGGTTTTGCCCAAGTGCAGTTAACTGGTTTCGACTTATCGAGTAAACCCAGGCCTACTCAGTCGAAATCCTTTGTCAAAATTCATAAGTCAGAAAGACAAAAATATCATATCAAAAGCATAAAACATGAGACATGCACTATGTAGTGAGTCCATGACTTATTTTTTGAATTAGTCAAGCACTCGGGGGCTAATGACAAGGTTATAACAAACGGGTACCTCCTCATGTGGGTACCTGGTGCACGTAATGACTAAATCCCAATTGTCAATAGACTGAAGAAGCCCAACATGCGAAGCCCAAGATGAAGACTTCTACAATAGATAGCATAGTCGGTAATACTTTCCATAAATGTAGTCCTAGTCGGTTACGACCCGACACATGTACCCCTATATAAAGGAAAGGAGGGAGACCGAACAGAGACACGCCCAACTAGAACCACCAAACCCTAGCAAGATCGACATCTTGTTAGACCACTGTACTCGTCGCATATACACAATCAATAACAGATAAGCAGGAGTAAGGTTTTTACCTCACTCGAGGGCCCGAACCTAGGTAATTCCCGCTTGTCAGCCGACGAATCTAGCAGCACCACGCATTCTCTACCACATAACTCTTACCCTAGGCTAGTAACCATGCGTATTGATGGGGACTTCCCTCGTCACCTCCCTTCGCGAAGTGCAATTCGTGTGTCCGTGCAGCGCGAAGAAGCCACGTGTCCCTTGAGGGCGCTGCTCCAAGCACGTACGAGGCCCCCCACGCGCGGCCTACGGAGCCCCCCGCGTACTCGAAAGGCACGATACGAAGCCCCCCACATCGGGCATCAGCGCGTCAGGCACGTCCGAGACCCCCCGCGTCGGGCACGGCTACATACGTACTGCATGAAGGGCATTGTACAGGAAGAACTTCTACGACACACAGATTCAGCCGTACATTGATACAAATTCAAACGTACAACTATATAGATTTAGACGTACAACTACACAAACTCAAACGTACAACTACACATAATCAGTTTGAATGTACAACTACACATACTCATACGTACAACTACATAGACTCAGGTTGTACAGAACAGGGTTGAGCGTACAACTACACAGATCAGCTTGTACAGATCAGGTTATACGTACAACTACACACAGGTTTAGTTGGATGTATAACTACACATACGGGGTTGTACGAACTATACACAATCCGAAATATAAAAAAAAATTCGTCGAAACCTATTAATAATGGATCTAGTTTTGAATATCTCGACGCGAATAGTTTAAAAGTGAAAACGGTTCGTAATTCGGTTAAACGATTCTCAAAATATTTCATTTTGAAAAACGATTCTCAAAATAAATGCACGTCCAGCACTCTACGCACCAACAGGAAGCCGCCACTTATCACACGGGGAGAAAATGTGAGAATTGAAAACGAACGAAATTGCGACACGTGTCGGAAGCTCAGTGGATGGAAATAGAACTTTGCGAAGACGCAATTTATATATTAATTTTTCTAAGGATTTCCAGTTACCGCGTATCGCGGTGATAAGCCGCCTCCGCGCACCCCCAGGCGGAACGGGCGGCCCGGTAAGGCCAGATTCTAGCCAGATTCGCCCCTTTGCTTTTTTTTCTTTCCTTTCTTTTTTCTGTTTGCTTTTCTTTTTTCTTTTTTGTGTCAGGTTCTAGCCAGATTTGCCCCTTTGCTTTTTTTCTTCTTTCCTTTCTTTTTTCGGTTTGCTTTTCTTTTTTCTTTTTTGCTTTTTGGCTGTTTCTTTTTTCCTTCTTAGTTTCCTTTTCATTTCTCTCTCTATTTTATGTGGATATATATATAAATTTCAAAACAAAAATTTGTTCAGTTTTCGAAGATATTTCAAATTTTAGCGATGTCTTTATATTTTTGAAAAATGATAAAAGTTTTAAAATTTAAAATATTTAGAAATTAAAATGCTCAAACAGAAATTTTGTTTAAAACTAGTTTCCGTTCACATACTTATTTTGTTTAATTTTAAAAACAGTTTAACAATTTTTTCCATTCATATACTTTTTTGTTTGCACTTTTTTAAAATTGTTGAAAAATAATTTTGTTTAAATATCGTTTTTGTTAACTTTAAAAAAATGTTTTGAAATTATTAGCATACTTTAAAAACGAAAACAGTTCACATTAAAAACCGTTCAAAAATAATTTTTGTTCATAGAATCTTTCTATTCACTTTTATAAAATCTAAAAATTATTCACATAAAAAATTATTTAAATTCAAAATCTGTTCAAATGCATAAAATTGTCAAAATTCAAATTTTCGTCATATTTTTCGGTTTAATTTTTCATATTAAAAAAAAGAATTTAGATTTTAAAATGTTCAGTTTTACAAATTATTCATTTTGTTTTTCTAAATGGTTATGGTGGGCACAAAAATTGTTTTTGTTTTTTAGGGGGAGGGCACATAAATTGTTAGAATTAGTCTGTTTAAAAATGGGCCGGAACAAAGTGAAGCAAGAAATATGAACGGATATCAGAAAGCGGGACGGCCCACTAGCGCCAGCGTCCTGCGCGGAGCGTCGTTACCTCCGCGTAACACGATAACTAGGGGCCCCCTTCCTAGACAACAGTTGTAGCATTCGTTAGTGGGGCGACCCCCACGATCTTCGCTCTGGCGTCCTAGCCCCGTATGGTAAGCATTTTCAACCTTTTTTTTACTGGTTTTTCTGTTTCCTTTTTGCTTTTTGTCATAAAGGAAGGACATTTTTTTTGGTTTGTACTAATATATAAACACTTTTCAACATTGTAAAAACCTTTGCGAAACTAAACCTATCTACCAAGCCGAAATGTTGCCTATGCATCCATAAATTTGAGCCAAGTCACCTTATGAGTGTTACCGTACCTTCCTATCAGTTGAGAAACAACCCATGAAGCAAAAAAAAAAGTAAAAGAAGACAATTGGTAACCATAAGAAGGGGCAATATTAAAGTCATATTTATTCCTTTTCATTTAACTCTGACAGCTCTAGCTTCAAAATTTCTATGATACCCTCTCATCCTCAACGAAGGGTCTAGTTTTTTTACTTTTATGTTGATTCAATGTCACATCTCAAACGTTTCAAATTCCAAAATCATGCTTGCATTCATCATCATTTCACCATTACATTTAGATCACGAAATCCTTAAATTTAAATCCCAAATACAAATAGCTAAATAAAATTGTACATAAAGATTTCTATTTATACTTCATACAATTTTATGATTTATTAAATTATTTGTGTGGCATAATTACTGTCAAAATGTTCTATTTCTCACAAGAGTTTCAAAACATGTTTTTATGCATTTTTCTGAAATGGTTTAGTTGAAGTTTGTATAACACAAAAAATGTTTTGTATAAAAAAATAGAAAGGAGAACGGCCGGCCGGCCGGCCATTTGCCAAGTGCAGCCACGCGCCAGCCCGGCCCACCTCCGCCCTACCACGTACGCGCGCATCAGAGAAAATTGCAGATAACACCAACCTTTGGTGTAAAAGTTGCACAGAACATAGAAATCTAACACTTTTTACAGCTAGCCTCAGCTTTTCACATAAAAAGTTGCATCTATCTCGAAACATTGATTTAGGGGCTTAACATTTAACTAACATGAGTATTTTCATACCACATATCATAATTATAGAAGAATTTACATCATCTATAATATTTGATAGTTGGATTCAAAATTTATGGCTAATAATTAACAAGAAAATTATAGATATGTTACCAAATAATCTAGGTTGGCACGATTAAGTTGGAATACTGTCAACATGAAAATCGTTACGTACATGTACGCGTACATTTTTTATTCAGCGGTCCGTTTTATCCGTTTTAGACTCTCACATTTTTCGCTATCGAAACAACTCTCATGTTTGATCAGACGTGAAGATCGTTTATGGATATTATTAAAACTAGTGTGTCAAGATAATCTACTAGCTAGTCCGTTAAAAAGAAAACTCAAACAAGAAGAGATGTATATACACGGGCTGTTCAAGCTAATTAGCTTGTGTGTGAGTGTATGTCATGACATGATGATGATGGTACATTGTAAAAACGAAATCTGGTCAGAAAACATAAACATAATCAACTGTCTTTGTTATAATATATATAATAATATCATATAATTATGATATACATTGTAAAAATACAGTATAATGATCATGGACCCACCCGTCAGATTCATGTTAAGCTCCTAATCAATGTTTTGGGCTAGATGCAACTTATTAGACGACAAACTGATGCTAGCTGCAAAAGATGTTTGATTTTTGTGTTTTATACAACTTTAACACAAAGGTTGATGTTATCTGCAATTTTCTCCGCGCATCACGTGATACGTCCCTCGTTGCCACCTGATCGATCTCCTCAATCAACGCCGATTCCGCATCAAATTCCCACCAATCCACATAAAAGTTCTAGAAACGAACAGAGCGGAAAAGGAAATTGTAGAAAATATCGTGTGTCGGGATTTGCGCGATCATTAACCCCCGATTCATTGGCCAGTGGCCACCATTAAGAATGACAACCTTATAAACTTCAAAAAGATATGGAAAGCGCTGGATCCTCGCATATGCAAGCATAAATAGAGGCTGCTGCCGCCCGGCCACCCATCATCAATGGCGACCCAACAGAGCATGTCTTTTCTCTTCCTCCTGGTCGTCATCTCAGGCGCTGGGGCTGTGGTTGCGGCCGGCGGCCCCTCCTCCGTCATCACGTCGACCTGCTCTGCGGTCGCCAAGGACTTCCACGACAACCCCGTGAACACCGCGAAAATCTACGACGACTGTGTGCGGACGCTCTCCGTCTACCCGGAGGCTGCCTCCGCGGTCGACCTCCGCGGGCTCGCCTTCGCGGCGGCAGATCTCGCGGTCGCCAACGTCACGAGCATGGAAGTCTTCATTAAACAACTCATCTACAACCTCCAGGGCTGCCTCGGGACGTACAAAGAGATGAGCGGAACCGTGGCGGGCGGGAGCGAAGACCTCCGTGCGGGTCGCATGGACGCGGCGGTGGAAAAGTTCACCTCTGCCGACTCGATGCCGCTGGAGTGCTTTATACCGTACATGTATGCGGAGAAGCAGAGCCCCATCGACGACGAGATAAGTGCTAGCATGCTCCCGGCTGTCATGGCTTCCGTGATCACAAAACTACTGAAAAGCGGGCATAAAGTCTGAATTTACATCGACCGGCCAGTTTCTTCTACAATACTATTTTGCTCGCATCACATCCCCGGCGACCGAATAGTGTAATTTTTAACGTAAAAAAAAGAATAGTGTAATCCGTAAGCTTTTTATGAGAATGTATTTATATCTTTATAATAATACTAGCAAAATGCCCATAAGCTGCAACGGGGATAAAAAATTCTGTGATGCTTGGGAGCATGAACAGAACATGCGTAAATTGAATTGTGTCGTACTAGGTATCGGAGGCAGCTTAGCCTGAGACTGCATCCAGGCCGAAGTACCCAGCAATGGGTTGCTTGCTGCTACCGCTCACAGACGCCGTGTCGATTCCTCCAACACAGAACACAATTAGGGACGAAGGTAATAGCAGCTGAACTAGTATGATGTGTACATTTTTCCTGCATTCTTTATACATTAAATCCATGTATTTCTTAGTATATGCAGTATTGAAATCAATTTCCTACTGTAGAAAGCACTACCACCATCCGTACAAAGCTCAATTACCATCTGAATGAAGCCACAACCACCAAGTAAGTATCATCGAAATCTACGAGTGTGTCTGAAGTACATGAACAACAAAATGAAGGAAGCACAACCGGTGTTGAAAAGTAGCATGGCAGTCGTATGAAGGAATCACGACATGACCACGTATGCCCCAATTGGAATGAAGCACAACTACCATCAGATGGAAGAATACCGTCACCATCGCCAAGGGTGTTTGCATTGTGGCTAGATTGCACAAAATCTAGACCTCAGTATCACATTTTGTTGTATGGAAGCAAATAAACAGAGTATGAAGCAAGCATGCATTTTAAATTAATTTGTTATTACCGATCATTTAAAAACATGTATTTTAAATTAATTTGTCCATGAAATCAAATCTTCATTCGATAGAAGCAAATACTTATTTCTTTAGAAACACCTCCTAGTTCAGTTGAAGTATGAATAATTACGACAATGAAAATAATTCTGTTACCGCTGGAAAATATATTCATGTCATGTTGGAAGCACAAGTTTGGTCTATGGAAGGGGTCATATGATGTTTATGAAACTTTTTCATTTTCATTATTACTTGGAAGCAATTGTAACCTGATTCGTTTGATGTAAGCTTGATCTTATCGACGCAACTTTGAATCACACATGAAGCAAACTCTAATAGTGTTGGAAACAAATTTGCTTGCATAAGAAGAATAATGCAGACGGAAATTAGGTAGAGTAATTAATGCTCTTAAAATCCTGTAATAGTTTCTTAAAAATCGAAACAAATATGGAGTAATTACTAACAAATTCCATTTAATTAGCCTGTGCAAGTAAATCAGACATGATTTAAGGAGTAGTTTTAGGAAGTAAATCATACAAACTGCCAACACACGCACATGCTTTACTGGGTCATGATCCCTCGGTTCAGAAAAGAAGGTTTCGATGGGAAGGTATCAAAAGGAAATCAGCTTCCGATTCCAAGCATTGCTCAAAAGGAAATTGTAGAAAATATCGTGTGGCGGGATTTGCGCGATCATTAACCCCCGATACATTGGCCAGTGGCCACCATTAAGAATGGCTACCTAAATGTCAAAAAGATAGAGATGGAAAGCGCTGGATCCTCGCATATGCAAGCATAAATAGAGGCTGCTGCCGCCCGGCCACAGATCAATGGCGATCCAACAGAGCATGTCCTTTCTGTTCCTCCTGATCGTCATTTCAGCCGGGGCTGTGGTTGCAGCCGGCGGCCCCTCCTCCGTCATCACGTCGACCTGCTCTGCGGTCGCCAAGGACTTCCACGACAACCCCGCGAACACCGCGAAAATCTACGACGACTGTGTGCGGACGCTCTCCGTCTACCCGGAGGCTGCCTCCGCCGTCGACCTCCGCGGGCTCGCCTTCGCGGCGGCAGATCTCGCGGTCGCCAACGTCACGAGCATGGAAGTCTTCATTCAACAACTCATCGACAACCTCCAGGGCTGCCTCGGGACATACAAAGAGATGAGCGGAACCGTGGCGGGCGGGAGCGAAGACCTCCGCGCGGGTCGTATGGACGTGGCGGCGGAAAAGTTCACCTTTGCCGAGTCGATGCCGCAGCAGTGCCTTATACCGTACATGTATGCGGAGAAGCAGAGCCCCATCGACGACGAGATAACTGCTAGCACGCTCCCGGCTGCCATGGCATCCGTGATCACAAAACTACTGAAAAGAGGGCATAAAGTCTGAATTACATTTACCGGCCGGTTTCTTCTACTATTTTACTAGCATCACATCCCACCGAATACTGTAATGTTTAATGCTAAAAAAGGAATATTGTAATTCTAAGCTTTTTATGAAAATGTATTTGTATCTTTATAATAATACTAGCAAAATATCCGTACGTTGTAACGGGAGATAAAAAAATGCTGCGATGCTCGGGAGTCGGGAGCATCAACAGAACCTGCGTAAATTGAGTTGTGTCAAATATTGATTGCCGCCGACCAACGTACTAGATATCGGAGGCAGCTCAGCCTAAGACTGCATCCCAGCTGAAGTACCGAGCAATGGGTTGCTTGCTGCTATGTTGCTCATGTTTCTTCTACACAAAGCTACTGAAAAACGGGCATGAAGTCTGAATTTACATCGACCGGCAAGTTTCAACTCTTATTCTTTTTATGAGAAGGTATATATATCTTTATAATAATAATAGAAAAGTCATGTTAAAAATATAAAAGTGATATAAGTCTTCCAGGTTGGGTATGTTTATTCCTAAAGTCATCAGTAATTACCAATAATTATAAGTCTGTATCATGTTTAACCGTGTCATCCGTAATCTGCATCTACGGTTTCAGTAAAAAAAGACCCACAAACACCGTCATGATCCAGGTAAGGATGCAAAATGGGCTCGTTTGTCCCACTTTTCCCTCATTTTGTGTCCTGGATCTAGGTCCCACACGGTGAAGCCAAACGACCTTGGACACGTGGGGCACAAACTCTTTATCCAACGCCTCGCTCCATATCCTTTCGCATCGTCGTGGATCCACCGACCAACGGGTCAAGGACAACCAAAACCGATATAAATTGTCATCAGCCAGACACACCCAATTGTTTATAACTGTCAGATAATTATCCTATATATTAAAATTGGTCAGATTCACTCCCCAATCCAGCATTCACGTCACCCTATTTTCGGCAGCCGTCCGATCGGAGCAATAGAGGGACCAGATCGTAAGTTTCTGGGGGCAAAACGTGCATTACTGTAGCACAGGCTTCTCCACCAATCGCAGCGCGACACGTCGCCCCGTCAGCACCCGGTCGCCTCCGGTTCAACCGGTCACCGCGCCTATTTTGCAGAAAAGCAACTCACAGATAGGAACGGTGCTCCACCGTCCATATTTTAACATAGCGAAGGGCCTATTCGAAAATATGAGAAACATCAGCCATTTGGCTGCAAAACGGCCAGCTCATTTCCCCTCCTCCGTTCCTCTCTCCAACCCGTCCCCGCCGCCCCGCCCACGCCGTTGTTGCCGCTATCGTTGCCTCCTCGACGCTCCAGCCGCTGCTCCGCCTCCTCCTCCGTTCCTCCGCCGCGCCTCCTCCTACGTTGTTGCTCCCCCGCGTCCCTCACGTCCTTCCTCTCCTCCCCCCCCCCCCCCCCGCCGCTGCCCAGCTCCCACCGTCACGCCTCCTCTGCCCAAGCATCACGGCTCCCAGTTTGGTCGACGAGGCCTCCGGGGAGACCGGCGCAAGGGAGCGCGACCTCGCCGCCGAGGAGGCAGAGGCCCCTCACACCCAGGTCACCGCCTGGCCTCACCCCGCTGTGGCACCACCCCGTTCCTCCTCCTCGACCTCCCACCCAACTCCCAGTCGCCGCTTCGGCCTCCTCCTCTCTCTAGCTCAAGAAGGCTCGAGGACGGCCGGATCTGCGTGTAGGCATGGAGAGGGGACCGGGCAGGCTGCCGGCGGCCGGGAAAGGGAGAAGCGGCTGGGCCAGGCAGGGCGGCGGTTGTCCTCGCATCTCCTCTCCTCTCCTAGGTCGTCCCTCCAACACTTCACAATTTTTTTCTCTTAATTCAAATGGATTTGATGGTGTGTTTTGCTTGGATCTGTGCGTTAAAACATCCTTAGATATTGCAGTGCTTAATCCATTTTTTGTGTACATGGAATTAAGTAGCTACATATCTCATGACTGGTTACATCTGAATTAAGATTTAGGGTTTCAGTTGCCTTTTTCCATCGGGATGGAAAAATAGAACTTAATGTGGTTACATCTTAATTAAGATTTAGAGTTTCAGCTGCCTTTTATCATCGGAATGGAAAAATAGAAGTCAATGTATAAATATTGTAGCTTTTGTTCTTTAGCAATTGGAATTAGTATCAATCCGACTGAATAGCTAGAGCAGCAAGAAGCAATCACTAAGGGAGGAGGCCATGCAACCATAGGTAGGTACTGGTTGCTCCACTGTAACATTATGTATTTGTTCTCATTTTTGCAATATATTTTTTGTTCGTTTTCAGTTATTGTGATTTGTTTTCTGATTTGCAACCTGGTTTACGGTAGTACTCGTTTTTTATCAGGGTCGACCTAATTTAGGTCAATAAAGGTGCTTATCTAGGGACCTAATCTATATAGCACAAACAATCGATGCTACAAGTATCTGTGTAATTGTTAGTGTTATTGGTTTAAATTAGCCCACAAAGCATAATTGCATCTGATATATTGCTTATATTGTTTTGGGAGAACATGATTAGTTTGAGAGATGTCAAGCTTTTCGTATCTCCATGATGAATGTAAAGTGTCGGCACTACAACGCCTTGAATCTCTGATTAATTTGTTGTTTAGCCTCAAAATTTGCTAGCTGATCTATCTCAATTTTATTTTTGATTTTGTTGCTTCGTTTGGGGAGTCTGGAAATTCTGAGGTCTGGATTGGGAAAAAATCCTGAGATTAGAAAGTTGTTGCAAAAGTTATCTAAAGATTATTTTTTGTGAAATTGATGAATTAATGCACTAGAACTCTTTCTTCTCGAATGATAGTGGCAATCACAAAAATTATCTAAAGATGATTTTTTGTGAAATTGATGAATTAATGCACTATAACTCTTTCTTCTCCAATGACAGTGGCAATCGCAGCCCCGTTCCATGTCCTCGCTGTGACGACGGCCTCTCTGACAGGAAGCTCATTGAGAGGCTCCTCAAGACATCTTGTTTCCAAGGTATCAGTCCTACAGTGCTCCTCTTGGTTTCATTAGCAGCCTCACTTATTTTCCTGCCATGGCATCGATGCAGAGTTCTGTTGTTGTGTTTGCCTTTGTTTCTACAGTTACCATCGTTCATTCTGGGACCAAGGCAATGGAGTTCTTGGGGCTCCATGATGAGGACGCCTCAATTTATGTCCATGCAGACTACGTGTTAAGAACCAAGGAGATGGTTGCTACGATACGACACTGTATTGAGAAATTGTGTGATATAGAGCAATATTTCTCATATTCAATAGGACATACATTAGTTCTCATTCAGGTTGTGCATAGACATGTAACAACAAATGATTTTTGATTTGCATGACATGTTTTGAAGAACAAGCTTGAGCAGGAAGTAAGTATTAATTTCCACGGTATTTGTTTTCTTTTGCTTAGTATTGTAAGCACCCATAGCTTGATGCCATTGTATAATTAGAGAGCATTGTATTGTCCCACTTGGATTTAACTTCTCCACTATCTAAATGACAAAACCACTAGATTCTTACCTTTTCGTGTTACAAATACAGTGCACTTCAATGTTCTAGCCGGGCATCAATATTGTAGTTTCGAGTTCCTGTGAACATGATGCATTACAGATGCATGGAGTATTACATGTCAAGTTTTCTTTGTTAGGTCCCTACCCTTGCATTTCCATCATTGATTCACTTCATCTCAGTTGCTGCAGGTTGGAGGACCTTATGCACGAAAGGGTTTTTCTACCTTCATTTGTGATAGATGAGTACTGTAGCAAGAAACAATATCCTCATATCCTTTTCTTTGTATAAGATCAATGTTTTTTGAACCCAGCAAGTCTTCAGTTATGACAATCCATGCCATATTTTTCATAACCCCTTCCAGGGAAGGCATGTTATGCCAGTATTCTATTATGTCCAAGCAAGTTTAGCTCTCATCGATGAGAATGACATTTGAGATGGGAAAACTCCAGGTTTTACCACCTCTGAGGTATATATGAGATTCTCACTTGAGTGAAAAGGAGACCGTCTATTTGTGTGTTTACCTTTTCAATTAGCCTATGTTAATTGTGTGAATAGGGTTGGTACTTTCTCTTACTCTGGAGCATAAATTCCTTTCATGGGTTTATGTGTGTCGGGCTGGATGAGGGAGTAAAGTTAACCTTTCGATTCAGTGACATAAATTAGTGTGTTGTTGGTTAGTACGGTATGTTGTGATGTTCACACAAGGATACCTAGAAATATACGACATTTACTAATTAATTGATGTATTAAGTATGTTGTGATGTTCACACAATGATACCTAGAAATAAACGACAATTACTGATCAATTGATGTATCAACATTTAAGATGTCAAACTATTTGGTCGGACGCGGCCGTATGGGAGATTTGCACTATTTTTAGTTAGTGTGAGTTACCAAATTGGGTGAGAGTTTTTGACCTTCAGTTTTTTTGGAGCGCAAGGTATCATTTCATTTGTATGTGACACTCTACTCATTATAGTTAATACTCCTCTTAGTGCCACAACCATTAGTTATTCGATGTACCCACACTTCATTTGTTATGATCCTTCCATTCAAACCGATAATTTTGTGAACTAATTCAAACTGACTATGACTATGATCAAGTGACAACAAGCTGAGAAGAGAAAGAATGAATGAGATGGATTATTAGTTGGCATACATTTGAGATCTAGTCCAAGGATGGTCAAATACCATCTTGCATCAGATTAGGATTATGTATGTCATTGCCACTCTAGCAGGAGTTCACTTTGTGTCTACATTCTATAGGATTATTAAAAATAGAAATGTATGATTTATTTAGTATCAGATTTAGTCTTTTTTTAATTCTTAACAGTCTCAATGATAACATAAAAGATAATATGTGTCATGATCTATAATAAGTGTAGTATACTATGAAAATTCAGGTCTGCTACATGTTTGTACGCCAAGCTAACTTCAGGAGCTATGTAATCGGATCAAAAAATAGTAGCATAAAATTTTCTAGAGGTATTTTTGATTGGAGTCTTCCAGCCACCACAATTGTGGTTGTTCTAGCTTATACAGAGCGTGGTTCCTCCCATATTAATCATCTTCAGGATATTGATACATCCATTTTGCATCACTATTTTATATTATAATTTACTGCTATTCATTGATATATATCGTATTTGGAGATGATACTTATGTTATTTTATCTATTTTGCATGATGATCATTGGGGGATGAAACTCCGGAGACTGAATTCTGCTGGAAAAAGCACCGTCAAGATACAAAATTTGCGAAGACCAGAAGAACAAAGTGGCTAACTGGGAATTATTTCTGAATTATTTCACGAAGGAGGCCAAAAGAGGAGCCTGGGGTGGGCCTAGGGGGCCATCATCACCTCATGGCGCGGCAACCCTTCTGGCCGCGCGAGCAGGTGATGAGGATGCCCTGGCCCACCACCTGGCGCACCCCTTCGCGTACTTGTTCCCCCTGAAGAGCTAAAAATACTACGTTGGACAGAAACCATCTCCGCCGCCACCACGAGGCGGAGAAGACAGAGAGAGAAAAGCTCTCCGGCAGGCTGCGTTGCCGCCGGGGAAATCGTCGCCATCGTCACCGTCATCGACTTGCACTCCATCACCATCGCCAACACTACCATCTCCACCGCTGACGCTGTCATCTCCATCCATCCACTCCGTTCCCGATGTAACATCTAGGGCTAAACTCCGTGTAATTGATAGGGGAAACTCTCCCGGTGGTGATTACTCTTGTTATTGATGCTATTGGGTGAAACCGTTGAACTAGGGTTTATGTTCAGATTATTATCCATCATTATATCACCTCTGATCATGTTCATTATGGTGTGTTGTGAGTAGTTTGTTGTGTTCTTGAGGACATGGGAGAAGTCTAGATGTTAGTAGTGAACTATGTTGATTAATATATGATGTTTTGATATTTAAGTTGTGGTCCTATTCTTCTAGTGGTGTCATGTGAAGTCGACTACATGACACTTCACCTTTATGGGCCTAGGGGAATGCATCGTGTATTCGGTTATCATTTGTGGGGTTACCGGAGTGACAGAAACCTAAACCCCCGTTGGTATTCTGATGCGCGAGGGATCGCAGGATCTCAGAGTTTAAGGCTATGGTTAGTTTTATCTTAATTACTTTCTTGTATTTGCGGATGCTTGCAAGGGGTATAATCATAAGTATGTATTAGTCCTAGGAATGTCGGTGCATTAGCATAGGTTCACCCACACGACACTTATCTAAACACTAAAGATTATTCATCAATATGAAGCGAAAACACTAGACAGAAATCACGTGTGTCCTCAAGAACGTTTGGTCATCATAAGTAAACAAACCGGCTTGTCCTTTGCTCTCAAAAGGATTGGGCCACTCGTTGCAATTATAATTGTCGCGCTCTATTTACTCACACTTTATTTGTCTGTTATATCAAAGTCTGTTAAAAACTTGTCCGCTAGTGTTTATAGTGAAATCCTCATCAAAACCACTTGTCAACACCTTCTGCTCCTCGTTGGGTTCGACACTCTTATTTATCAAAAGTATTGCGATACACCCCTATACTTGTGGGTCATCAAGACTATTTTCTGGCTCCGTTACCGGGGAGTGAAGCGCTATTGGTAAGAGGAATCGGTAAGGAAAACTTCAACTGTAAGTTTTGTGTTCATTTCTGTCTCCTTATTTGCTTTATAATGGAGAAGAGAAATATTCCTTTCCTGTTTGGGAAGTCTTCTACCGCTGCTGAGGTAGAACATGAGGCGCCTCCTGATGATATTGTGCCATTTAAAATACCTAAAAAATTGTTAAACGTGTTATGAATAACCGCTATGTTGGGGATGGAACTGTGGACCCCGGTGATCATTTGTTGTATTTACATGAATTATGCGAGTTGTTCAAGTGTGCAGGTATTACGATGGACGAAGTCAGGAAGAAATTATTCTCCATATCACTTTGTGGGAGAGCTGCGCATTGGTATAAATTGCTGAAGAACAGAGATTCTCTTGGATGGGAGGAAATTGTACCTCTCTTTTATTCTAAATTTTATCCTCCAAGTGAAATTTATCAAGATCAGAATTCTATATATAACTTTTGGCCTCATGATGGAGAGAGTATTGCCCAAGCGTGGGGGAGATTGAAGGCATTAATGCTCAAATGTCCCATTCATGAGCTTCCGGGTAATATTATTGTTGATAACTTCTATGCAAGACTCTTGTTTGAAGATAAAACATTATTGGATACTTCACGTGCTGGATCATTCACTCGTAATAAGAAGGAGTTTAAATGGGATCATGGGAGAACGACAAAGGTAGGGAGTCAGGTATAAATATGACTTTGAATTCATTAAGACTTTTATGGACACTGATGTATTTCAAAATATGAATAGTGCCTATGGTCTTCATTCTCAAGTTGTTGCAAATTATTATAAATCCTTTGCTGATTATTTCGGTTTCCCCAAGAAGGGGTTTGAAAAAATCATGAACCTTATAAAGATAAATCGGTTGCTCCTTTAGCTAAAAGCATTGAAGTTAATATTGTTGATCATATCATTCCTGAGCCTTATGTTGATAAAATTCCTTTTCATGTTAAAGTGAAAGAACATTCTCTTATGGCTAGTGTGGTTAATAAAAGTGATAAGAAAGCTAAAGAACCTGATGAACAAATTAAAGTTGAACCTTCTGTGGCTATAATTAAAGAACTTGTTTCTGAAAATGTGGGAGAAGAGTATATTATATTTTGTGATGATGCTTCTAATGTTGTCTCTCATCCTGCAAAGCCAAGAAAGGCTAGTGTTCATGTGTTATATGTTAAAATTGGTGATCATTGCTATTATGGTTTATGTGATATTGGTGCAAGTTCAAGTGATATTCCTTATGAGCTTTACAAAGTGATTATGCATGAAATTGGCCCCAGCCAACTTGAAGATATTGATATGGTTATTCAACTTGCTAATAGAGAAACTATCTCTCACATTGGTATTGTTAGAGATGTTGAAGTCCTGTGTGGTAAGACTAAATATCCCGCTGATTTTCTTGTACTTGGTTCTGCTGCTAGTAAGACTTGTCCTCTTATTTTTGGTAGACCTTTTCTGAATACTTGTGGAGTTGTTATAGATTGTAGGAAAGAGAAAATCCTTACTAAATTTGCTGGTGATTCATATGAATTCAATTTTTCGAAATTTGCTAAAACACCTTATGAACCCGAATTGCCTAATGAAGATTTTAGAGTAGAGCAACTTGCTTCTGTCTCTCTTGCTCCTATATTCAGCAATTTATGAAAGATCATGAGGATGAAACTTTTATGGAAGAAAGAAATGAACTTGAGGACATATTCCTCTGTCAACCTATTCTTAAACATAATTTAAAAGTGGAAGACTTGGGTAAAACACTTCCACCTAAAGAGGATCATGTCTTTGATTTAAAACCTTTGCCTGATAATCATAAGTGTGCTCATTTAGACGAGAAGAAAATATATCCTGTTATTATTAGTGCTAACCTTTCGGGTAAAGAAGAGGAACAGTTATTGGAAATATTGAAGAAACACCGTGGAGCTATGGGTTATACTTTGGATGAATTGAAGGGGATTTCTCCTACTATATGTCAAGATTCTATTAATATGGAGCCCGACGTGAAGCAAGTTGTTGAGCATCAACGCCGTTTAATACCTAAGATGAAGGAAGTGGTAAGAAATGAGGTATTAAAACTTCTTGATGCTGGTATAATATATCCTATTGCTGATAGTAGATGGGTTAGTCTTGTGCATTGTGTCCCTAAAAAGGGTGGAATTACTTTCGTACCTAATGATCATGATGAACTTATTCCTCAAAGAGTAATTCTTGGTTATAGAATGTGCACTGATTTTAGAAAGGTTAATAAAGTTACTAAGAAAGATCATTATCCATTACCCTTTATTGTTCAAATGTTGAAGAGATTAGCCAATAAAACTCATTTTTGCTTTCTTGATAGTTATTCTGGTTTCTCTCAAATTGCTGTTAAAAATCAAGATCAAGAGAAAGCCATATTTACTTGTCCCTGTGGTACTTATGCTTCTAGACGTATGCTTTTTGGTTTATGTAATGCTCCTGCTACTTTTCAAAGATGTATGTCTGCTATCTTTCATGGTTTTTGTGAGGAAATCGTGGAGGTGTTCATGGACCATTTCTCCATCTATGGCACTTCTTTTGATAATTGCTTGCACAATCTTGATAAAGTTTTGCAGAGATGTGAAGAAACTAATCTTGTTCTTAATTGGGAGAAATGCCACTTTATGGTTAATGCAGGGATTGTTCTTGGACAAAAAATTTGTGAAAGAGGTATTGAAGTTGATAGAGCTAAAGTGGAGGCAATTGAGAAAATGCCTTGCCCCCGAGATGTTAAAAGTATTCGTAGTATTCATGGTCATGCTGGTTTCTATTGAAGGTTTATCAAAGACTTTGCCAAGGTATCAAAGCCTCTTACTAATCTCTTGCAAAAATATATACCATTTGTTTTTGTTGATGATTGTAAGGAAGCTTTTTAAACTCTTAAGAAAGCTTTAATAATTGCTCCTATTGTTCAACCACCTGATTGGAATTTACCATTTGAAATTATGTGTGATGCTAGTGATTTTGCTGTAGGTGATGTTCGTGGACAAAGAATAGATAAGAAGTTAAATTTTATTCATTATGCTAGTAAAACTCTTGATTCTTCTCAAAAGAATTATGCTACAACTAAAAAAGAATTTCTAGCTGTTGTATTTGCTTGCGATAAATTTAGACAATACATTGTTGATTCTAAAGTTATTATTCATACTGATCATGCTGCAATTAGATACCTTATGGAAAAGAATGATGCAAAGCCTAGGCTTATTAGATGGGTATTATTGTTGCAAGAATTCGACTTACACATTGTTGATAGGAAAGGTGTTGATAATCTTGTTGTTGATAATTTGTCTAGATTGGAAAACATTGCTTATGATCCTATACTTGTTAATCATAGTTTTCCAAATGAACAATTGGCTGCAATAAGGGTGAGTTCACGAGATAGTCCTTGGTATGCAGATTATGCTAACTTTATTGTTTCTAAGTATTTGCTTCCAACCTTTTCAGCTCAACAAAGAAGAAAATTCATTTATGACTTGAGGCATTATTTCTGGGATGACCCACACCTATATAAAGAAGTTGATGGTACTATGCGAAGATGTGTTCTGGAGTATGAACAAAAAGATATATTGAGAAAGTGCCATAGTAGCGCTTATGGAGGACATCACGCTGGAGATAGAACCGCACAAAAGGTTTTACAATCAGGTTTTTATTGGCAAATTCTCTTTAAAGATGCAAGAAAGTTTATTTTATCTTGTGACGAATGTCAAAGAGTTGGTAATATCTCTAGACGTAATGAAATGCCTATGAATTATTCTCTTGTTATTGAATCGTTTAATTGTTGGGGATTTGACTTTATGGGTCATTTCCCTTCTTCAGAAGGTAATACACATATACTTGTTACTGTTGATTATGTTACTAAATGGGTAGAAGCTATTCCTACTAAAAGTGCTGATGGTGAAACATCATAAAAAATGGTTCAATAAATTATTTTTCCTAGGTTTGGTGTTCCTAGATATCTTATGACTGATGGAGGTTTTCATTTTATTCATGGTGGTTTTAGAAAAGTTCTTGCTAAATATGGTGTTAATCATAGAATTGCTTCAGCTTATCATCCTCAAACTAGTGGGCAAGTAGAATTATCAAATAGAGAAATTAAATCTATCTTACAAAATACTGTTAATAGAACGAGGAAGAATTGGGCTAGTAAATTAAATAATGCATTTTGGGCTTATAGAAATGCTTATAAAAATCCCATGGGTATGTCTCCTTATAATATGGTTTATGGAAAAGAATGTCACTTGCCCTTACAATTGGAACACAAAGCTTATTGGGCAGTGAGAGAACTAAATAGAGATTTTAAACTTGCTGGTGAGAAAAGCTTGCTTAATTTGAGTTCTTTAGATGAAAGGAGAAGTGAAGCTTATGAAAATGCTAAACTATTTAAAGAGAATGTTAAAAGACGGCATGATAAGAGAATCCTCAAGAGAGAATTCTGAAGGAAATATGTCCTAGAGGCAAATAAATAAGTAGTATTTATTGCATTATCTCATAAGTTTATTATAGGTTTGTGTATTATGCTATAACTGTATTAATCGGAATTATTAATACACGTGTGATACAAAGACAACCAGGGTCCCTAGTAAGCCTCTATATGAACTAGTCCATTGGGCAACAGTTGATCGAGATTCCCGATCAAGGACAATGACGTCGGTTGACAATGGGGTCATCTTATTAGTTGAATAAGGTGATGGACATACGCAAAGTATTGCAATAAGATCGTATTACGATGTTTGTCATTTGCAATAGATAAGAATATGATAGCTTATTCCTTAGACCGTGAGACCGTACTTATTGATGCTTCGTAGGGGTACTTTGAGAGCATCAAACGTTGTGTCTTATTTAGCATGACAATAATGGTGTCCATCTTGGGTATCCCGAAAGAGTATTGAGACGTAAGGATCAAGAGAGGATTTGTTCATTCTTGTAATGGAAAGATACTCTGGGCCCACTCGGTGAGATTGAAGGAGATATGCCCTAGAGGCAAATAAATAAGTAGTATTTATTGCATTATCTCATAAGTTTATGATAGGTTTGTGTATTATGCTATAACTGTATTAATCGGAATTATAGATACACGTGTGATACATAGACAACCAGGTCCCTAGCAAGCTTCTATATGAGCTAGTCCATTGGGCAACAGTTGATCGAGATCCCGATCAAGGACAATGACGTCGGTTGACAATGGGGTCATCTTGTTAGTTGAATAAGGCGATGGACATACGCAAAGTATTGCAATAAGATCGTATTACGATGTTTGTCATTTGCAACAGATAATAATTTGATAGCTTATTCCTTAGACCGTGAGACCGTACTTATTGATGCTTCGTAGGGGTGCTTTGAGAGCATCAAACGTTGTGTCTTATATAGCATGACAATAACGGTGTCCATCTTGGGTACTCTGAAATAGCATCACGACGTAAGGATCAAGAGCGGGATTTGTCCATTCTTGTAATGGAAAGATACTCTGGGCCCACTCGGTGATATTGCATCTATATAGCTGCGCAGCTTATGACTAGGTCATGGAGATGTAATATCGCAGACGAGTTAATAACCTTCGTCGGTAACGAGATACAACAAAGACATCGGTGTGTCTACGATCATACCTCGGACAAGTTAGTATCGCAGAGACAAAGGGAATGGATATCATATTTATGGTTCAACGATGATATTCGTAGAATGCACAGGGGCCGTCATATACATCCAGGTATCCCTGACGGTCATTGGTGAGTGGAGTGTCTCAACCATGTATGGAGTGTTCTCGAACCGTAGCGTAACAAACTTAAGGTCTTAGCGACACTAGGAGATGAGTTCTGGATTAATATAGGTGTTTGTTGGAGAGAGAGAAATGATCCGGAAAGAGTTCCGGTGGTCCGGAAGGAGTTCCGGGTAGGTCTGGAATGGTTCCAGGAATGTCCGAAAGATGTTCGGGTGGTTCCGAAATTGTTTCGGAGTCACGGGATATTGAATTATATATAAATATATTAATTATGAATTAAAGGGATTTTATATTAATTTAATATTAATTAAATAAAGGAAAAAGGGGGCTCCCACCTACATGGGCCCAATGAGGGCCCAAGAGGGGGGAGCCGCACCAAGCAAGGAAGGGAGGCTTGGGCCCCCCTAGTCCGAGTTGGACTAGGAGAGGGCAAGGCCCATGGAGGGTACGGCCGAACCCCCCTCCCTTCTCCTCCTTTAGTCCCACATGGGGGAGCCAAGGGGTTTGCACACCCCCTTCCCCCTTTATATAGCAAGGCATATTAATTGGATTAATTTATTGGAAAATACAATTAATTGTATTGCAGGCCGGCCGAGCTGTTTCTCCGCCAGTTTTGCCCCCTCTCTCCACCTAAGCTATACCGCCGGGCACCGTTGCCCTGCGGGATTCCAGATAAGATCTACCCCTGCGATTTCAGCTGGATCTGAATGACCGGGGTTGTCGCTAAGCTCCGTATGTTTGTGAGTGCTCGGAGGTAACTCTTTTGAGGAGCCTGGGCGACGTTGTCTCCCCCCTGCAACCGCCGTGCTGCCTCCCCCTCTGCCGCCGGCGCACCACCCCTGGTCCCGGCGCTCCGCCTTCTTCCGCCCGACGCCCGTCGACGCAGATCATCGTCGATACCCCGGCGTCATCGTCTTCGTCATCGCTGCAAGTTCTCCGCGACCTCGAGGTCGGCTACGTACGACTTCATCGTCAACGCTTGTGCGGGAGCGTAATCCCCGCTATCGGTCTACATGGAGGTAATGTAACCCGTTCCGCCACCGTTATCACATGTTCTAGATAGATAGATCCTGGCTAGTTAGGGTTTCGTTCGCTAGAAAAATTATTGTTTTCTGCACCGCAACCCCTTCAGTGGTATCAGAGCCGATCTATGCGTAGTACTGCTGGTACGGTTAGAACTCATGTTGAATGAGGGTGTCTTTCTTATATTTGCTACCCTCTAGCGTGCACTTGCGATGCCTTCGGTATTGAGTTGATGAATTGGCCCGGACCGACTTTACGCGTACGCTTACGCGAGACTGGTTCCACTACTGACATACGGCTTGCACCGTATCTGTGGCTGGCGGGTGTCTGTTTCTCTCTCTCTAGTCGGCAAAGCATTTTCAATGGAGGGCCCGAAAGGGATGCTTAAACATGCAATTATACGATCGACGTTGTGGTACAAAGTTCGTAGGTAGGGAAGCGATTCTCTTACGAATAAGCCTATATGCCACGTAAAACTTGCAAAACTAAATAAAGCTAGAGGCGTCTAACTTTGTTTTGCAGAGGCGTTATTTTATGTGACATGGTTACGGTAAGTTTTGATATTACTCGTATTGTCAGAGGCAATGGAGGGCTCCGTAGACTCGGAGCCATGCCGGGGCGCCGGGGGGCCAGGCACATGGCGCCATGAAGGTCCAGGCGCATCGACCATGTCACATCGCACTTCATCGCATCATTATTGTGTGTTGTTGTGTGTGCATCCTATTGATTGCTTAAATGCTAGATATACAACGGTAGCATCTTGAATAGGATGATCCCTAACAAATACCCAAATTGTGTTCTCCCTCGTTGCGCACCACCAAGAAAGTTCTACGTTATGAGGCAGGCCGTGATGATCGGGTGTCACACATCTCGTCGTTCGCATACAGTGGGTGTAAGCCATGTTGCACGCGCAGGGTCTTCGAGATTTGATTGGCGAGCCTAGCATATCCAGAAATATGGCCTCGGAACACGGGAATATCGAAAGATCGAGCACGAGTCACAGAGTTGTTGTGATCGACATTTTATGTCCAACTTTGAAGCTATGCTGCCGGCCGTGATGATCGGGGGTGGTGTGGTGGTTGAGGGTCGTGTAATCGCCATTATTATTTTTAGGGATAATAATCTTGGTGTGGTGTGTTTTAGATAATGAGATTATAAAACTAAAACTCACCTACATATTATAAACTTTACCTTACCTCTTTTGCGATCACATCTGTAGACTACGCAACTATACTTCGGTTACTTCCTCAAGAGCCCGGATGCTACCTTAGAAGCCGACGGGTCCAACTTCATCAGCTGGTACATTGGTTTTAGAAACATTCTCCAAACACAACAAACATCCTATATGTCCTAGAACATTAGTTAGGAGTTAGACCAGTTGATTCTGCTAGCAAGGAGGAAGATGATGAGTTCCGTAAGCATCATGATATTTTCATGGAAGTGAAGGTCGTCATGAGCGTATGCCTAGCACCAGAGTTGAAAGTTGTTTCAACACATGGAGCCATATGTTGTGATTGATGCGATCAAAGGTCACTTCAAAGATGAATTGAGTCTTGAGCAGTTCAGACAGCTTAGAAAGTTCCGGACCATTCACATGGGGAGCATACCTGTCTGGAGACTCAATTGAAGAAGTTGTATGACATCTACTTCAGACTTACGAATATCTACGATTTCTAGATAGCGAACTCCAGTGCAATAGAGATTGCGCTGTGCCTCCTAGCTGTGAATAGCATGTGCGTGAATATGCTATAGAGACACGATGAGCTTCTTCACGTTCGTGAACAAGTTTAAATCTCTAAAAGGTGATTCCATCGAAGAAGAGTTCTTCGACGCTACGGGTATATTTGATATACGAAGATATAAATGTATTCTTCTCATACTTGATGAAAAGTATTTGATACTTGTTCTGTTTATGAATTAGTCCATGATTATCACAAGTATGCGGCGAAGGGTGACGTGACAGTGCACAAGTGATGGCAAGTTCATGGCCAGTAGTGCTCACGCCCTAGAGATATCATATTAGTTATCATCAATAGTTTTTTATAAGACATTTTGTAATAGTGAGAGTGTGATCTAGTTTGGTGTCTTGAATGCTACAAGACATAATTATTCATATAGAACACATCAGTTGTTTTATGTTATGAAGCAAAGCAGTTGTTTTGTATTATGAGTAATTTGCATCACATCTCAATTACATTATGTGTATGATATACATTTATAATGGCAGGAATAATAAAATTATATGTCCAAAGAACAAACACCATCAAATTTAGTCATAAAGGCAATGAAAGAAGTAATGGATGTTTTTGGTCCATTTAAGTATTTCGAGTGCCAAAATTGATTAAGTTTGAAATGCAGTATTGAAGTTGCAATACAAGAGGAAATTGATTGAGAGTAATTTTCAGTGATTAATCAATGGTGTTATTGCATGATCCAAATTCTTCCATGATTTTGGTAAATAGGAGTATTTGCCCGATAAATTATGGAGTCTGAAATTAATTTGATAATAGATCAAATGGGGTTTTTTCAGAAAAAAAAATAGTGAATATTGTATTCACAAAATTCGATCAAAGGACAATATTTTTGAATTATGGTTTCAACACAAAAAAATGTGTGGAAATTTGTTTCACAATATTATAATGTCATATATAGTGATATGTGGGGAATTATAATCATGCTCTATTTTATATAAAGTGTGGTCTGTCAGAATCTGTCTTAGAATCTCCTAATATGTTCGAGACATTATAGTCGATGTCCACTTTAGAAAATGGATATTTTTCTCAACGAGAATTCGTAGGATCGACAGTAGTGTCGACTTGTATATGATTATACGATAATTCGGAATATAACTGAGTAGTTCTTTGTAGATTACTCGCATTGGATGAGAGTGTATTCCAAAACCAAATAGAAACAAAACTTAGTTTGTTGTCTATGTAATTCCGAGGAAAACATGATTTTTCGAATTATGGTTTATGGATTGGAATTAGAAGTTTGAAATAAAGTGTCAGACCTATGTTGGAAGGTGTTCCAAAGAGTATATGTCCGCTAATGAAAATTTGGTGATTAAGAGTGAGGGAGATTAGAAAATTGTTTTCTGCTTGCAATCCTCTTCATAAAGATCATAATATTTTCATGAAAGAAACTTCTAAATAAAGTGTTGTTATATTTAATATTGCTGTCAGGTCACAGCACTGTATTAAGTGTTTCAGATCTTGTTGACAGATCAAGGTGCACTATATGAATATAAAGAAAGTTGAGAAAATATCAGAGTACGAACAGAGGTTTTTGAGCCTGGAAATCCAAGTTACATTTGAATGGATTAAGAGAGTAATTGTTGCTGCAATTCTTATTAGAGGAATAAGATTGTTTAATCGTCATATAAAGTGTTATATGAGAAATGTGACTATAAGAAAGACGCGGTAGCATGTCTTGTCAAGAAATGTGTCTTGGACAAGATCAAATTTGTTGACTACATTTATGTAGACATGCTTGAAGTCTGAGGGATTTGTATTAATGTAATACTGTAGTTTGTATTAAACTCGAATTGATAATAGATCAATGATTTTGGTTTGACCAAAATGTCGATTTAAGTGGGAGTCAATGTTAGTTTACTCATGTGGAATATGTAAAGAACATATTTTTGAGTGGGAGCTTAGGAACTCAAATGTGTGGATAACATGTTTTTGAGTGGGAGCTCGTGTTCTCAAATATGTGGAAACATGTTTTGAGTGGGAGTCGAATTCATCTTGTGTAAATGACGCATTGTGAAACTGTACCAATAGAATAGGATGAAGTTGTGAAACTATTTGAAAGTTAGGTTCTATTTTGAAATAGAACGGGAATTTTAAATAGTTAGTCGAGTTGTTTTCGATTATATCTGAGGAGTCAGAATAGAATCAAAAGGATGGTCCTTTGAAATCCAATTGATCATTAAGAGTAATGATGCATGAAAGTAATGGTTGTATGACATGTGAGTCTATTATGTAATATTAGACATCATACAGAAACCATATTATCTGCTCGATGAAATATAACCGATGATCTTGGAAGAAGAGCAGTTATAAAAGTAAATTTAGAATTTACTGGAAGTAGAGATGTGTTAGTTGTTGGATTGACATTAGAATGTCAAGTTTTCTACTTTGGTGTGAAAGTATGTAGATATCGCGAGTTTGTAATTGTTACAAGGGGCTCTCTATGGCTGAGTGTGTTTTTCAGGGCAGTTATCTGGTTAGTATAATCAGAGTAAGCGCTGGGAAACAGAAGTCTCACTTAGTTATGGTATTTGCATATATGTTGTTGGACAACAGGGCGATATCAAGCAAGTTGATATCAGTGAATCGCAAAAGCATGTACAATCATGGATTGTGCAGTAACACTCTTCCACAAGCAAGCATTATCAAATGATTCTTATTTGATAAGGGATTCTGATAAAGTAAAATGCAGCTAGTTTATTTGTACTCTAGTGCAAGTGGGAGACTGAAGGAGATATGCCCTAGAGGCAAATAAATATGGAGTATTTATTGCATTATCTCATAAGTTTATGATAGGTTTGTGTATTATGCTATAACTGTATTAATCGGAATTATTGATACACGTGTGATACATAGACAACCAGGTCCCTAGCAAGCCTCTATATGAGCTAGTCCATTGGGCAACAGTTGATCGAGATTCCCGATCAAGGACAATGACGTCGGTTGACAATGGGTTCATCTTGTTAGTTGAATAAGGTGATGGACATACGCAAAGTATTGCAATAAGATCGTATTACAATGTTTGTCATTTGCAGTAGATAAGAATTTGATAGCTTATTCCTTAGACCGTGAGACTGTACTTATTGATGCTTCGTAGGGGTGCTTTGAGAGCATCAAACGTTGTGTCTTATATAGCATGACAATAACGGTGTCCATCTTGGGTACTCTGAAAGAGCATCGAGACGTAAGGATCAAGAGCGGGATTTGTCCATTCTTTTAATGGAAAGATACTCTGGGCCCAGTGATATTGCATCTATATAGCTGCGCAGCTTATGACTAGGTCATGGAGATGTAATATCGCAGACGAGTTAATAACCTTCGTCGGTAACGAGATACAACAAAGACATCGGTGTGTCTACGATCATATCTCGGACAAGGTAGTATCGCAGAGACAAAGGGAATGGATATCATATTTATGGTTCAACGACGATATTCGTAGAATGCACAGGGGCCGTCGTATACATCCAGGTATCCCTGACGGTCATTGGTGAGCGGAGTGTCTCAACCATGTCTGGAGTGTTCTCGAACCGTAGCGTAACAAACTTAAGGTCTTAGCGACACTAGGAGATGAGTTCTGGATTAATATAGGTGTTTGTTGGAGAGAGAGAAATGATCCGGAAAGAGTTCCGGTGGTCCGGAAGGAGTTCCGGGTAGGTCTGGAATGGTTCCAGGAATGTCCGAAAGATGTTCGGGTGGTTCCGAAATTTTTTCGGAGTCACGGGATATTGAATTATATATAAATATATTAATTATGACCTAATGGGATTTTTATATTAATTTAATATTAATTAAATAAAGGAAAAAGGGGGCTCCCACCTACATGGGCCCAATGAGGGCCCAAGAGGGGGGAGCCGCACCAAGCAAGGAAGGGAGGCTTGGGCCCCCCTAGTCCGAGTTGGACTAGGAGAAGGCAAGGCCCATGGGGGGTTCGGCCGAACCCCCCCTCCCTTCTCCTCCTTTAGTCCTACATGGGGGAGCCAAGGGGTTTGCACACCCCCTTCCCCCTTTATATAGCAAGGCATATTAATTGGATTAATTCATTGGAAAAAACAATTAATTGTATTGCAGGATTCCAGATAAGATCTACCCCTCTCCACCTAAGCTATACCACCGGGCACCGTTGCCCTGCGGGATTCCAGATAAGATCTACCACTGCGATTTCAGCTAGATCTGAATGACCGGGGGTTGTCGCTAAGCTCCGTATGTTTGTGAGTGCTCGGAGGTAACTCTTTTGAGGAGCCTGGGCGACGTCGTCTCCCCCCCTGCAGCCGCCGCGCCGCCTCCCCCTCTGCCGCCGGCGCACCACCCCTGGTGCCGGCGCTCCGCTTCTTCCGCCCGACGCCCGTCGACGCAGATCATCGTCGATACCCCGACGTCATCGTCTTCGTCATTGCGGCAAGTTCTCCGCGACCTCGAGGTCGGCTACGTACGACTTCATCGTCAACGCTTGTGCGGGAGCGTAATCCCCGCTATCGGTCTACATGGAGGTAATGTAACAAGTTCCGCCACCGTTATCACATGTACTAGATTGATAGATCCTACCTAGTTAGGGTTTCGTTCGCTATAAAATTATTATTTTCTGCACCGCAACCCCTTCGGAGATTACGTCTATATAGCTGCGCAGCTTGTGACTAGGTCATGGAGATGTAATATCACAGACGAGTTAATAACCTTTGTCGGTAACGAGAGACAACAAAGACATCGGATGTATGCGATCATATCTCGGACAAGTAGTATCGCAGAAACAAAGGGAATGAATATCATGTTTATGGTTCAACGACAATATTTGTAGAATGCACAGGGGTTGTCATATACATCCAGGTATCCCTGACAGTCATTGGTGAGCGGAGTGTCTCGACCGTGTCTGGAGTGTTCTCGAACCGTAGCGTAACAAACTTAAGGTCTTAACGACACAAGGAGATAGGTTCTGGAATAATATAGGATTTTGTTGGAGAGAGAGAAATGATCCGGAAAGAGTTCCGGTGGTCAGGAAGGAGTTCCGGGAAGGTCTGGAATGGTTCCAGGGATGTCCGAAAGTTGTTCGGGTTGTTCGGAAAATGTTTCGGAGTCACGGGATATTAAATAGTATTTAAATATATTAATTATGAATTAATTATATTTTATATTGATTTAATTATTAAATAATAAAGGAAAATGGGGCAGCCCACCTACATGGGCCCTATGAGGGCCCAAGAGGGGGGAGCCGCACCAAACTTGGGGGAGGGGGCCAAGCCCAAGTCCAATTCGGACTAGGTTCGGCCGAACCCCCCTCCCACCTCATTTTCTTTAGTCCCACATGGGGGAGGCAAGGTGTTTGCACACCCCCTCCCCCCTTTATATAGCAAGGCATATTAATTGGATTAATTACAGAAAATTACAATTAATTGTATAGCAGGCCAGCCGAGTTGCTTCTCCGCCCGTTTTGCCCTCCCTCTCCACCTAAGCTATACCGCCGGGCGTCGTTGCCCTGCGGGATTCCAGAAAAGTTCAACCCCTTCGATTTCAGCTGGATCTGAATGACCGGGGGTTGTCGTTGAGCTCCGTATGTTTGCGAGTGCTAGGAGGCACCACCTTTGAGGAGCCTGCACGACGTCGTCTCGCCCAACGCCCGTCGACGCAAGTCATCGTCGACACCCCGGCGTCATCGTCTACGTCATCGCGGCAAGTTCTCCGCGACCTCGAGGTCGGCTACGTACGACTTCATCGTGAACGCTTGTGCGGGAGCGTAATCCCCGCTATCGGTCTACATGGAGGTAATGTAATCCGTTCCGCCACCGTTATCACATGTACTAGATAGATAAATCCTGCCTAGTTAGGGTTTCATACGCTAGAAAAATTATTGTTTTCTGCATCGGAACCCCTTCAGTGGTATCAGAGCCGATCTATGTGTACTATTGTTGGTACGGTTAGAACTCATGTTGAATGAGGACGTCTTTCTTATATTTGCTACCCTCTAGCGTGCACTTGCGATGCCTTCGGTATTGAGTTGATGAAGCGGCCCGGACCGACTTTACGCGTACGCTTACGCGAGACTGGTTCCACTTCTGACATACGGCTTGCACCGCATCTGTGGCTGGCGGGTGTCTGTTTCTCTCACTCTAGTCGGCAAAGCATTTTCAATGGAGGGCTCGGAAGGGATGCTTAAATATGCAATTATATGATTGACGTTGTGGTACAAAGTTCGTAGGTAGGGAAGCGATTCTCTTACGAATAAGCCTATATGCCACGTAAAACTTGCAAAACTAAATAAAGCTAGAGGCGTCTAACTTTGTTTTGCAGAGGCGTTATTTTATGTGACATGGTTACGGTAAGTTTGATATTACTCGTACTGTCGGAGGCAATGGAGGGCTCCGTAGACTCGGAGCTATGCCGGGGCGCCGGGGGCCAGGCACATGGCGCCATGGATGTCCAGGCGCATCGACCATGTCACATCGCACTTCATTGCATCATTTGATTGTGTGCTGTTGTGTGTGCATACTATTGATTTCTTATATGCTAGATATACAACGGTAGCATCATGAATAGTATGATCCCTAACAAATACCAAAATTGTGTTCTCCCTTGTTGCGCACCACCAAGAAAGTTCTACGTTATGAGGCAGGCCGTGACGATTGGGTGTCAGACATATCGTCACTCGTATACAGTGGGTGTAAGCCATGTTGCATGCGCAGGGTCTTCGAGGTTTGATTGGCGAGCCTAGCATATGCAGATATGGCCTCGGAACACGGGAAGATCGAAAGATCGAGCATGAGTCACAGAGTTGTTGTGATCGACATTTTATGTCCACCTTTGAAGGTGTGCCGCTGGCCATGACGATCGGGGGTGGTATTGTGGATGAGGGTCGTGTAATCGCCACTATTATTTTAGGGATAATAATTTTGGTGTGGTGTGTTTGATAATATGATTATAAACTAAAACTCACCTATATTATAAACTTTACCTTACCTCTTTCGCGATCACATCTGTAAACTACGCAACTATACTTCGGTTACTTACTCAAGAGCCTGGATTCTACCTTAGAAGCCGACAGGTCTAACTTCATCAGCTGGTACAAGGGTTTTAGAAATATCCTCGAACACAACAAAATCATGTATGTTCTCGGTGAAGCGTTAGGAGAAAGACCAGGAGATTCTACAAGCGAGGAGGAGGAAGATGATTTCCGTAGGCGTCGAGACATATTCATAGAAGTGGAGATCACCTTGACCCTATGCCTAGCACCTGAATTGAAAGAGTTGTTTCGACGCAAGGAGCCATGCGTCATGATTGATGCGATAAAGACACACTTCTGAGATGAATTGAAGCGTGAGCAATTCAGGCAGCTTAGAATGTTCCAGACCATTCACATGGAGGAGCATACCTGTCTGGAGACTCATTTGAAGAGATTGTATGACATCTACTTCCAGCTGACGATGGTCTTCGATTACTGGATGGCAGATTCCTGTGCCATTCAGACTGTCCTGATATCTCTGCCTCCAAGCTATGAGAAGAATGTACGCAAGTACATTTTGAAGGCCGACAATATGAACTTCTACAAGTTCGTGTCTGAATTCAAATCTCTGAAAGTTGATTCCATCGAAGGAGAAATCTTCGATGCTACAGGTATATATTTGATATATACAGAATTATGAATTCGCCTCTTGATATATGATAAAGTATTTGATACTTGTTCTGTTTTTGAAACAGGTCCTGATTATCACATATATGCAGCGAATTTTGATGTGACCTGGCGCTGAAGATGGTGGTCAAGGAAGTTGATGGCCATTGGTGTTCACGTCCTCAAGTTATCATAGTTATCATTAATAGTTTTTGATAAGATCTTTTGTAATAGTGATAAAGTGTGTTCAGTGTCTTGATTGTTACAAGACAAAGTTATTCATGTAATAAGACAAGTTCAGTTGTTTTATGTTATGGAACAAGCCAGTTGTTTTATATAATAAATAAAGGTTTCACATCTCAATTACATCACTTGTATGATAACGTTCATAATTGTAGAAATGATAAAACAGTGTGTCCAATGAATGAAAGTTCTGTTACTAGAACAAACACCATCGAATTTAGTCATAAAGGCAATGAAAGAAGTAATGGATATTTTTGGTCCATTTAAGTATTTCGAGTGCCGAATTGATTAAGTTTGAAATGTAGTATTGAAGTGTCAATACGAAAGAAAATTAATTAAGAGTCATTTCAAATGATTATTAAATTAATTAAATGGTGTTTTTGCTTGATCCGAATTATTCTATGATTATTGGTGAATCAATGTATTTGCCTAATAAATCATGAGTCTGAAATTAATTTGATAAGAGATCAAATGGGGTTTTCAGAAGAGAGATTAGTGAATATTGTATTCACAAGATTCGATCAAAGGACAATTTTTTTGAATTAAGGTTTCAACACAAAAGACTTGTGGAAATTTGTTTCACAATATTATAATATCATATATGGTGATATGTGAGGTATTATAATCATACTCTATTTTAGACAAAGTGTGGTCTGTCAGAATCTGTCTTAGTATCTCTTAATATGTTCGAAACATTATAGTCGATGCCCACTTTGAATAGATATTTTTTTCAACGAGAATTCGTGTGATCAACAATAGTGTCGACATGTATATGATTATACGATAATTCAGAATATACATGAATAGTTCTTTGTAGATTGCTCACATTGGATGAGAGTGTATTCCAAAACCAAATAGAAACAAAACTTGGTTTGTTGTCTATGTAATTCCGAGGAAAATATGATTTTTCGAATTATGGTTTATGAATTGGAATTAGAAGCTTGAAATAAGGTGTCAGACCTATATTCATAAAACTAGAATATTGGAAAGTGTTCCAAAAGGCATATGTCTACAAATGAAAATTTTGTGATTAAGAGTGAAGGAGACTAGAAAATTGTTTTCTGCTTGCAATCCTCTTCGTAAAGATCATAATATTTTCATGAAATAAGCTTCTAAATAAAGTGTTGTTATATTTAATATTGTTGTCAGGTCACAGCATAATATTAAGTGTTTCAGATCTTGTTGACAGATCAAGGTGCACTTTATGAATACAAATAAAGTTGAGAAAATATCAGAATACGAACAAAAGCTTTTTAGCCTTAAAATCCAAGTTACATTTGAAAGGATTAAAATAGTAATTGTTGCTACAATTCTTATTAGAAGAATAAGAATGTTTAATCATCATATAAAGTGTTATATGAGAAATATAACTGTAAGAAAGACGTGGAAGCATGTTTTGTCAAGAAATGTGTCTTGGACCAGATCAAATTTGTTGACTACATTTATATAGACATGCTTGAAGTCTGAGCGATTTGTATTAATGTAATACTGTAGTTTGTATTGATAAGAGATCAATGATTTTGGTTTGACCAAAATGTCGAAATAAATTATGAATTTAAATGGGAGTCAAACTTAGTTCACTCGGGTAAAATATGTAAAGGACATATTTTTGAGTGGGAGCTTAGGAACTCAAATATGTAGATGACATGTTTTTGAGTGGGAGCTCGTGTTCTCAAATATGTGGAGACATAATTTGAGTGGGAGCCGAATTCATCTTGTGTAATTGACACATTGTGAAATTTTACCAGTAGAATTGATAAGAAGGATGAAGTTGTGAAACTATTTGAAAGTTAGTATCTATTTGGAATAGAACGGGAATTTTAAATAGTTAGTTGAGTTGTTTTTGGATTATATCTGAGGAGTCAGAATAGAATCAAAAGGATGGTCCTTGGAAATCCAATTAATCATTAAGAGTAATGATACACGGTAATAGTGGTTGTATGACATGTTCGCTATTGTTAGACATCATACAAAAACCATATTATCTGCTCGATGAAATATGACCGATGCTCTTAGAAGAAGAGAAGTTATAAAAGTAAATTTAGAATTTACTGGAAGTATAAGTGCATTAGTTATTAGATTGACATTGGAATGTCCAGTTTTCTACATAGATGTGAAAGTATGTAGATATCGCGAGTTTGTAATTGTTACAAGGGGCTCTCTATGACTGAGTGTGTTTTCAAGGCAGTTATCTGGTTAGAAGAATCAGAGTAAGCGTTGGGAAACAGAAGTCTCACTTAGTTACGGTATTTGCATATATGTTATTGGATAACATGGTGGTATCAAGCAAGTTGATATCAATGAATCGCCAAAAAACGCATAATTATGTATTGTATAGATTGTCAGAGTAACACTCTTCCACAAGCAAACATTATCATATGACGCTTATTTGATAAGGGATTTTGATGAAGTAAAATGCTGCTAGTTTATTTGTACTCTAGTGCAAGTGGGAGACTGAAGGAGATATGCCCTAGAGGCAAATAAATAAGTAGTATTTATTGCATTATCTCATAAGTTTGTAATAGGTTTGTGTATTATGCTATAACCGTATTAATCAGAATTATTAATACACGTGTGATACATAGACAACCAGGGTCCCTAGTAAGCCTCTATATGAACTAGTCCATTGGGCAACAGTTGATCGAGATTCCCGATCAAGGATAATGACGTCGGTTGACAATGGGGTCATCTTATTAGTTGAATAAGGTGATGGACATACGCAAAGTATTGCAATAAGATCGTATTACGATGTTTATCATTTGCAATAGATAAGAATATGATAGATTATTCCTTAGACCGTGAGACCGTACTTATTGATGCTTCGTAGGGGTACTTTGAGAGCATCAAACGTTGTCTCTTATTTAGCATGACAATAACGGTGTCCATCTTGGGTATCCCGAAAGAGTATTGAGACGTAAGGATCAAGAGCGGGATTTGTTCATTCTTGTAATGGAAAGATACTCTGGACCCACTCTGTGAGATTACATCTTTATAGCTGCGCAGCTTGTGACTAGGTCATGGAGATGTAATATCACAGACGAGTTAATAACCTTTTTCGGTAACGAGATACAACAAAGACATCGGATGTCTATGATCATATCTCGGACAAGGTAGTATCGCAGAAACAAAGGGAATGAATATCATGTTTATGGTTCAACGATGATATTCGTAGAATGCACAGAGGCTCTCATATACATCCAGGTATCCCTGACAGTCATTGGTGAGCGGAGTGTCTCGACCATGTCTGGAGTGTTCTCGAACCGTAGTGTCGTGGGATTGTCACGGCAGATGTTACCCGGAGGTAACTTGAGATGAGGGGCATGGCGGCTTCCGACATCAGGAGCTTGTCTAGCGTGACGTGGGGAAACAAGGATTTACCCAGGTTCGGCCCCTCGTTGTGAGGTAAAGACCTACTTCCTGCCTCGTCTTTATTGATTAGGGTTTCGAGACTCGGCGCCTTAGCTTCCAGGTCTCGAGATTACAAGATGTTTCTCCTATGGCTATCGATTGAGCCTCTATCTGGAACCTGTCTCTCTAGGAACCAGGAGACCCCCTTATATAGGCGGCGGGTCTCGCTAGAGGTACAAAGCCGGGTCCGGGTTCCTATCATACTCGGACTCTACTCTAAGTCCTCTAAGCCCCTTCTTTCCTTAGCAGGACTTCATCTTGTACTTGTTCTCCAGCCTTCTGGATCCTTCTTGCTTGTGGGCCAAGGCATATGTTGCGCACTGGCTTACGTATCACCCGGCCCGTGTCTTTAGGCTTGATCCGACCCAGGCTCATGCCAGGCCGGCTTATCTTCTAGGTCGGTGGGCCTATCGGGTTATGATCCCCCCAACAGTAGCCCCCAGGATAACTTGGACATCAGACTAGACTTGCTTCACCTTTGCGCTTTGGAGCATGTTTCTAGGGGAAGCCGTCAGTCTTTTTGTCCGGGTTATCTGAAAAACAATAAACAACTTATTAGACAAGCAGGCTCTCGGATTAGTTGCTCAGCCGGCCTGACGCTTGGTCAACGGCTCGTAACCCGACCACCACTTGTCGGCTTTTACTTTCTATGTCTTTGACTTTCTCCTTTCTTTTCTCTTTCTCTTGTCTTTGGGTCAATCTTCTCGGTCAACGACATATTTAATGTCCATCCTCACGCGAGAATCGAGGAACAATAACTACCTCGGGGAAACAAAGATTCTGTCAGAGAATATCTCTCGGTTGACAGATCTTGTCCCCCAAAGTCATCATTATCCCTTTATCCTTCCGCTTTTGCCCCTAGGTCACATGTTTGGGCTATAAAAAGGGTTCTCGGGGTGAGCTAAGAGCTCACTCCACCCCGAGCATAACGCCTTCGTCTTCTTCCTCACGACAGCTCCCGAGCTCCTCTCCCGAGCGCTCCGCCGTTGCGAACTCGAGATCCCGAACCTGAACTCCACCGCGCACCATCGTTGACCTTGCGGCTCGGATCTTCTTCTCGCGTCCATTCTTGGTAAATCCGCAGCTCCAATCTCACGTTTCTAACCCTCATGCTCTTCGAGTTCTTCGGATAATCTCATGTTTTTCACCGTTTTCATTTCTCCGAAGTTTTTTATATCCACTCCGATCAGCATTGTTCGCTCTCTTTTGTTCTTTGTTTCCTCGGAAGAGCCCTTGATGTTCTTCATGTTCTTGATATTTTTTCTCTTTTTTGTAATTTCCCGAGGTCTTCTTTATCCGTTTTGGACTCACTTTTCCCTTCTCCACTGTTTTTGACTGTTCATGCAGACGAACTACTCCTTTGTCCTTTGATCTTCCTTTTTCTCTTACTTTCTTCTATTTTGTAGATCCGAAACGACCTCTCATTTCTGTTATTTCCTGTTGCAGCTCTCAGGCTTTCAATCATCAAAATGCCTGTCAAGTCCGCTGCTCAGCGCGGTCCTAAGAATGTGAAGAGCACACCCGGCGCCGGGTCTTCCGGCACAGTCGCCGCCGAGAAGGCGAAACGCAAGGCCGGGTGTAACTGGGGCAAGTCCAACATCCGTGATAGCCGGCTTCAAGAGCTGGCGAAACTCGGCATGCTTCCGCCTCAGTCGGAGGTCCATTGGCGGGTCCCGGACGAAGAAGAGACCCTGCCGCAGCCAGGACCCGGCGAGGTAGTTCTCTTCGCCGATCATATTCCCCGGGGTTTTAATCCCCCGGGTTCTCTTTTCTTCCGCCGAATCCTCGATTACTTCCAAATCCGTCCTCAGGACATAGCACCGAACTCGGTGCTAAATATCACCCACTTCGTCATCCTCTGCGAGGCCTACCTTGGCATCGCTCCCAGTGTCCCTCTCTTTCTTGAATTCTACTACTACAAACCCCAACGGGAATACCCGGCGCGGCCCCTTGTTTCCTGCGGTGGCGTGACGATCCAACGCCGCCGCAACATCATCTTTCCGGGTGGGGTTCTTCACTCACACCCGAAGGACTGGCATAATACTTGGTTCTACTGCCAGTCACTCACTCCCGAGGGTGAGCCGGCCTTCTCGGCTTTCGAGCTGATAGGCTCACCCTCCATGAAAATATAAACTCCTTCGCCTCCCCGGCTGACCGGGAGGCCATCCAGCCACTGGTTGGCCGGGTTTGCGCCCTTGTCGCCCACGGGCTCACGGGCGCTGACTTGGTCAGATGCTGGGTGGGGTGGCCCATTATGTCGCTCAGCATCCGGGCGGGTCTCATGTGCCACTACTTCGGTTCTCAGGATGATCCAATGCGCTTCAACAAGGCGCAGGAGTCGGAGGAAGCGTTGATCTGGATCACCCGGAAGATAGTCAACGAATCCCCCGACACTCTGAGGAGCGCCGGCCTGCAGCCCTTCTGTGCCGCCAATCCTCTGAAGCCGGTAATTTCCTTTTCTTCTGTCTTCTCCCTTTTGTCTTAAAGCTTTCTCCGGGTAATAACCTTGAATTTCATAGGCGGAGGATGCCTGGTTGTCCGTGACTCTGCCCTCCTCGCCCGACTCTATGGAAGAGTCGGGGAATGATGCTGAAGAGGCCGGCTCCGAAGCCGGCAACGAAGAATAGGAGGCGGAAGAAGGTGAGTTAAACTCCATCACCCGTCTCTTCCTTGACTTAATGGATGCCGACCTTCGGGAAAGCCGGTCTCCCTCTATTGATGAGTCAAATATATCAGATACGGTCCTTCCGTCTGCGGACCCGGTCCCCCCCGGCTACCAAGAGGAGGCTCCGCTCCGACTCCGCCGAGGTAATTTCGCCGTGCTTGGGCTTGTCTTGCTTTCGTATTTTTGCTCTAGCCTCTTACTGAATTTGTCTTATGTTATCAGGAGGAAAGGGAAGCTCGTCGCCAAAAGCGTTGGCTTCGGTCCTCCGACTCTGACGAGCCACTCTTTCAAGGTATTTCTCGTAACCCGACTCCTCACCGGGTTAAGCCTCCACAGACGCGCCCTTCCATTCTTTATCCTTTAGCCGGGACTGAGCGGCGGTCTCTCTCAGTGTCTTCAGATTCGAGCGATGATCTTTTTGGCGGCTTTGCTGTCAATAAGGGGTATGCCACCTTTCTCTCGCTTTTTATGTTTGCTTGTTTGTCTTTGTTGAAACCTTATTCCCGTTGCACAGAGCTCGCACTATGCCCACGCCTTCTCCGGTTGTGGATGAAACAGTTGTCACCTCGCCCCTCCGAACTGAAGGAGGGGCCGCTAAGCCGGCGGAGCACCCGGCCTTTCCCCGAACATCCGGTTTACCGGATGTGGAGATGACCGGCTCTGCAATGGGCGACAAGCCCATCGACTCCCGCATCGCCAAGTCCGCCGCGCCGGGTGCCACTACTTCAAAATCTTCAACCGGCAAGGCCTCCGGCTTCCAGTCCTATAAGGACTTGGACTTGACAGCTCTCTTCGGGGAGCTTCATAGGCGCGTTGGGGAGTAGCGCCAAGCGGAGGACAGCGTCTTGGCTGAACTCCAAGAAAAGTTTGAGGTATGCATGAAGGGGATCGTGTGCAGAAAACAAAAATTTCCTACCAACGATATCTTAAAAGCATGCCAAGATCTATTCTATGCAGATATAGTAGTACGAACGGAGATCGGAATACGTACCCTTGTAGACCGAAAGCAGGGATTACGTTCCCGCACAAACGTTGTCGATGAAGACCGACGAAGCCGACCTCAAGGTCGTGTAGAGGAAGCAGACCTCCGAGTACCGCTAGCGCAGCACCTCGCAGGGCGTCACACACGTACGGTGGAGACGACGGCCTTCGAAGCTCCAGTCCAGGAAGAGCAGCGGAAGACTTGGACCGGAACACCAGCAGCGCGGCAGCGGGCTATGGTGGAAAAGATCCCCTCCTCAGCTCGGCGCGGCTCCGACAAGGGAACCACGAGATCGAGAGAGAAATTGGGAATTAATTGTTGAATTAAAAGGCCAGGGGTGCCCCTTCTTATATAGGCTCCCAGGGGGGAGCCAACTTGCTAACCAGGCAATGTGGGACTAACCCCCACATGCCTGGTGCGGCATTGGAGGGTGCGCCGCCCCCCTAGTGGGCCCTTGGCCCACTTGGGTCGGCCCCTCCTGGCCCCCACCGAATCCCCAAGGGGATTCCCCCCTCTTGGGCCTTCTTTCGCCCAGAAGGCCCATTTAGGGAAATCAGCCTAAATAAATTCGAAAATAAATATATAAAATCATATTTGCATATTAATTACACTAATTAATATCAAACATAATATATATATATTTTCTTAGATCCGAAAACTCTTTCGGCGCTGCCCGATCTCCATCGGACCCCTCCCGGGACGCTCCCGGTGATCTCTTTCCTTTCCGGTTGTCTTGTCGAAACCCCTTAAGTGTGTTACCCTAGCGGTTCGATATAATAACAGGTATGACCAAGACTCCTCTATGATCAACGACTAACTCGTAGACCTGGACCCCATGAATTAATCCCTGTGATATAACGAATGACTTTCATCTATCAAACCTGAACGCAAAGTCTTAAACCTTTTGCCATAGCGATACTTAGCATGTCTGAGTGTCCTTCCATAGATATCTCCATATCTAATCCCGACCTCGTTACCGACGACGCTATCTTCTACTCGTTCATGATCTCATGTCTCCGTGACCTAGTCACATGCTTGCAAGCTCATTAGACATGATCTCACCGAGTGGGCCCGAGAGTATCTATCCTGCTATGCGGACTGGCAAATCCCGCTCTTGACCCCTCGTCTCAACTACTCTTTTCCGATACCCAAAAGTATCACCGTTATTGTCATACTATATAAGATACGACGTTTGGTGCGATCAAAGTATCTTCCAGGAATAACAATAAGAGTTGATCTCACGGTCAAAGGCGTAACGACTACGTTCTCCAAATCTGGGTATGTCCATCACATCGTTCTCCAACAATATGACTCCCATTGCCGACCGGCGCCATGCCCCATGACCGGGAAACCTCGATCATCAATCGCGCAACGAAACTAGTCTTAGTAGAGGCTACTAGGGACCTGGTTGTTTACGTATCACACCCGTATTAATGTTTCCGCTTAATACGGTTCTAGCATGACACAAAAACCTATTATGAACAAACGAGATATGATAAAGAATACACTTAATTAATTTCCTCTAGGGCATATCTCCTTCAATGCATACATATCTCTCCTAGTCCCCAAGTGTCGGGTTATCAGCCTGCGATGACTCGGGACTTCCAGTGTGACCTGATTGGATAGACGACGTTTCTTGGTGAGTAGTCCCCGAGAGTCGGAATGACTGCTTGCAGTGTTCCGGGTCTTCGTTTGCTTTCTTGCCTTTGATTTCAACTGAGTAGTCCCCAAGAGTCGGGTTATTGCCTGCGATATTCTGGGTCTTCTTGTTGAACTTTGATTGTTGAGCCCACAATTGAGTAGCCCCCAAGTGCCGGGTCTTAGCCTGGGTGACCTGGGACTTATAACAATTTGGGCTTACTCTTACTTTCCATGTCCTGATCCTTTAATTGTGTTTTATTGTTTCAGGACCAGACCCGCCAGCAAAGCCATGCCCTTGACATTGTCAAGGGGGAGTTGGAATCGGAAGCCTGACGCCCTGCCGGTGTAACATCCCAATTTTCAGAAAAAATTAAAACTTTTGCATCCAAGCATCATCATCATTAAACTTGTCATAAGAATTACATAAAATGTGAATTTAATTATTTAAATAAGTTTTAATTGAATTTATGACCCTAAAATTGTTATTTTGAATTTATAATAATGTTCCTTTTATTCTATTTTTACTTTAGACAAAAATAATGAAAAAAGGATCTATTTTTCATAAGCTTTTCAAATTATATTTTTATGAATTTTTCTGAGAAGTTTTAATATAGTTTTGAATTTGTTTTATAATCAAAAGATTTAAAAACAGAAAAGAATTTTCAAAAAGAAAAAAATAGAGTCGGGCCAGTTAGTGGGCCGAAGCCCACTAGCTATCTACCGCGTGCGCGACGCAACCCAGCCCGCCAGCGGCCCGTCCCCACCCGCGCGCGCGCTCACTCGCCGACAGGTGGGTCCCACCTGTCATCCCCGACCCGGTCTTGTTCCCCAAAATCACGCGCACGTCCACGGTAACCTCCGGCCGGCGATTCCTCCTCGTTAATTCGAGCCATTAAGGACACGATTCATTGCCTCGCATACGCCTACAAATAGCCCCCGAGCTCTTCTTCGTTTTGCCCTAGAAACCGCAGCACGGGAGCTCCCAGGTTGCCGCATTTTTCCGCCGCTATGCCGCGACTGCCGCCGGCCAAAATCTTGAACTCCGGTGAGTCCCGAGCTCCTCTGGTCACCCCTAGTATCTCTCTCGACTCCCCGTAGCCGTGCGCCTCCCGGTGACAACTTCGTTCATTCCTTTCCGCAGCAGTTCGAGGAGAACATCCACGACCGAAGCAAGCCGCCGCCCGCAGCAACTCCGGCGAGCAACCAGAGGAGGTTGGAGGAGCTACGAGCCCCACCACTTCGCCAACGACGTCGCCTCGACGCCCTCTACCCGTAGGTATGACCCGCTCGTCTCGGAACGCAGTAGAACATCGAGAATGTGCGATGCCGTGCGTGTCGCCGCCGCGCGCGCATCTCTGGCGAGGTCCTCCGGTGACCTAGCGCCGCCAGTTTTGGTCAACGCGTGTAGGCCGTACGATCTCGATCCTACGGTTAGGATTAGAACTTTTTAAACGAAACGGTACGGTGGATCTGGACCGCCAGATCCAGATCTGACGGCCCAGATCAAATCACTTAAACACGTCAGCATGCCCAGTCAGCGCACAGTCAGCGCCCCGTCAGCGCTGACGTGTAATTTCTTTTTCCTATTTTATTTAATTGGGCAGTTTTGCAGAAAACAACCTGCACACTGTTTTTATCACTACTTTTTATCTGTTTATCCAAATTTAAATATTTTTATATATTTGAGATCCTTGGAACCAGTAGAACACTTTCGCATCATTTGTTTTCTGTTTTGACACACACAAAATTTTCAAATATTTTTAAGAGTAGTTTAAGTGTTTTTGACATAACTTTAGTTATAAAATTTATTTTTGAGTAAATCAAATTGCTAACAACTTGTTTAGATGCCCTCTGCCCAAATATCATTTTTACAAAATTTAATTTCGAAATTTTATTTAAGTGAACTAAAGTCCTTGTCATTAACCCTTTATTCATGTTTAAATAATAAAACAAATCAAAAATTGGTTCATGCATAATCATGAAAATCCAAAGGGATAGTTTCTAGTCGTTGGAAATAAATTGTAGCATCTCATCCCATGCATAGCATATATCTTCTTTGTATGAACCTTTGTTTGTGTGTTTATGTGTGGCTCTTTATTTCTCTATTAGACTATTCGGAGTTAAACGAGAATCTTTGCAACTGTAACTGCTACACTCCCGATTGCCAAGGCAAGTGGCACACCCCCATAAAAGTCCTATTATTTCTATGCATGAGTAGAGTATTTTCTATAAGCATGTGTAGGATAGCATTGCTATGCAAGCCATGATAGACCTCTTTATTCCTGTGTCTAGTTTCCTATGAAATTACTGAGTAGAATAGTGATGCTATGCAAAAACTATTTTGAGGAAAAAGATAAAGTCTACTAAGTTTTAATCAAACACCTGGGTGGAAATTGGTTGCTTGGCTGTATGAGTTGAGTGTTGTTCCCAGGGGTTTTACCTGTGGAATATTCACTTGTGGAAGGCCACCCAGGAGCAAAGGAATCTGAAGAACTCCAAGTGAAGATTGCTTCTCGTGCAGCCATTGCCAATATGGGCTCTGGCTTGATCAACTAAGCTGCGTGGACTCTCCCCGGCCTGACAGGTGGTTGTAGAGGATTTGTAGGTGGAGCGCGTCAGGCCAGAGTGGGAGGGAAAATTTTTCTGAAAGATCTCGTCTCATTCTTTCCTTTCCTTATCACAAATGGTGTGTAAAGGGTAAATTGGGTTGAATGGGTACAATGGTGAACGTGCACAACCTCTGCAGAGTTAAAAATCTAAGTACTTAGCCGTGTCCCCGGAAACGGACAATTGAGCAGCTGAACGAGGATGTCAACGGAGGATTCCACCATTTCAACTTATAAATTTAAAACTTGATGGGTGAACAAGGGTAGGATGAGACAGTGGATTTCATGCCACGGATGTCTCGAATAGAAGAAAAGTGTTTACAAAAAGTTAGGGAAAAATTTTCTTTCTGCAAAATAGCCTTGAGCTCCACCAGCCAAATAAGCATATAGGTCATAGAGTTATTCCTTTAAGTGTCCACCATAGTGTCACTTGCCAGTTCCATTTTAATGGTTCTGACCCACGTTGTTGTAATATATATCTTATTGCAGACTGTCCTGATGATGAGTGAAAGTTTTACTAAGGGTTTCGAGTCTTCAACCAACATGCTCGCCTGTGGCACATGATGATGTTTGGGGACTCCACGAAGAATAAATTTTTCGTTGTTTACTCTGTTTACTGCTAGCTTTATGCTATGCAAATTTGTAATGAATATTTTCTAAGTCTGGATCAGCGTTGTAATAAATTGATACTTTGTTGTGATATTACATCGTAACTGTGTGTGCAAACGATTCGATCCAGGGATTTGCACTATACACAGGTATCTGCCATATTTTAGGAGCAGGTACACTACAGATGGTATCAGAGCCTTGTGTTGCCTGTAGGTTCGAGCCCTTAGGATTGGAAAAACCTTTTTGATCATAGTATTGACTACTTAAGTATTTTTGGATCCTAGCGGCATAGTGAGATGAAGCGGCCTGGAAACAAACCTTACATGTCCGCGTACATGAGACCTGTTCCACAATTAAGTGGCTGGCCGGGTGTCTGTCTCTCTCACTATAGTGAATATCCAATTTATAAGAGTTGTTTATAATTGTTGATCACATTGAGATTTGACTTGGTTTTGACTCTAATTTAATAATACACTTATGACTAGTACCTCCTTACCTTACATATTTCTTGTTTTAAAATTCTTTCTTCTTCCTAAAGGATGACGAGCTTCCACTTCACCACTGCGTAGGACTTCGAGGACACCCGTTTTGGCTGCTACCTTCTCGACATCGGCGAGAAGATAGGTTTACCGCTACCTCAAGTTAAGGGCTTCATCCTGAAGAAGTTTAACAAGGAAGGCTGTTGGGGATAAAAGCAACTCAGCCTGGACATGGAGAAGAGCCCCCGTTGGAAATCAAAATGGTTAGTGACTCCAAAGAGAAAGGACTCAATCTCGTCATGCAGGACCTGATTGGACGTCTCTGCGGACGCTATAGCACAGAGTTGAGGGGCCACTACTCCATTTTCTTTGGAAGGAGAAATGAGGAGGGAGAACCATACCTCTTTGATGTTGGAGATAGAGGCAAAGCAAAGCCCCTTAGTCTGTATTTCCAGGAGTTGGAGGTCCTCGTCACAGAATTTTATGAGGATAGACGCACTGAACTTCTGAAGAACGATGAGTTGTGTGCCTTACTCAAGGAGAACGAGGAAAAGATAAAAGCTCAAGAGGAAGTGGCTAAGGCCCAAGAAGAAAAGTTTGCTTCACAAGAGGAGAAATACAAGAGACAGGAGAAAAGGGTTCAAGAGAAAAACAAGACTATCAGAGAACAGAAGGCAGAACTCGAGAGCAATGAAGTCGAGTTTGAAGCTGATAGTGACTTGATCAAGCGTCTTCGTACCAAGAAAAGAGAACTGCAAGAGAAGAACTCTGCCCTGGAGAAAGAAGTGAAGGAATTAAGGGAAGTACTCGACAATGAAGGAATCGAGATTCAGGAAATTGAAGAAGAAGAAGACGACATGGTCGAGTAGTTCGTTAGCGAGACTACCATTTATTTACACCTCATCGTTATCTTAGTCTTGTATTGACCTATCAACTTGTGATAAGGCAGTACCTTCCATTGTATTCCGAGGAACCTCGCGTTATATTTTTCCAAAACTCTCATGTCTGATTTATCCAAAGTTTTGAGTTGTGTGATGTTTGTTTGTTCCTTAGGTTGTTTGTTTGTTGCGGTAATTTTTCCATTAGATCTTTCCGTCTAAAAACTCAGCTATACAAATCACAGATGCCTCCCCGTCGTACGCCCGATCACAACAACAACAACAACAACAACAACGACCACAACAACAATGATGCTATACAACAATTAATGGCTGCTCAAGCTCAGCTAATGACTATGATGACCCAGTTCATTGCGGCAACCAACAAGAACAACAACAACAACCACAACCCGCCTCCGCCGCCACCCCCCCATGTGGATAGACTTACCAGATTTCTGAGACTCCGACCGAACAAGTTCTCCACTGCAACTGAACCCATTGTGGCAGATGACTGGCTGCGTTCAGTGGACAGGGATCTGGTGACTTGTGAATGTACTAAAGCTGAGAAGGTGAGGTTCACCACTCATCTGTTGGAAGGACCAGCGATCCAGTGTGGGAAACCTATCAAATCACCCACCCACTAGAAACCATGACTTGGGAAAATTTCAAGGAAGGTTTTCGTAATGCTCATATCTCCTCGGGCATTATGAACTTGAAACAGGAAGAGTTCAGAAACCTGAGACAAGGAAACAGGAGCCTTAAGGAGTACATGGCTGATTTCCATGCCCTTTCCCGTTATGCCTCTGAAGACATTAACACCGAGGCAAAGAGGAAGGCAAAATTCCTAAATGGGCTGAGTGACGAGCTGAAGATCCCTTTGACAGTGGCATACGCCCCAAATTATCAGACTCTCCTAGATCAGGCTATCATACTAGAGGATAACATCAAGAAGGCTGAAAATAGGAAGAGAAAGTTGAATGTTCACAAACCCCATTCTGAGACTTCTTTCAAGAGGTCTTTCCCTCAAGATGCAAACCCGAGTTATAAACCTGGTCACTATCCTAGTGGAGGAAGCAACCATAAACATCATGGTCACAACCATAGTGGTGGTTTCAAGGGAAACAATGGGAATCACAAGGGAAATGGAAATGCTGGCCACAACAATGGACAACATCGCCCAAACCCCGAATAGAAGAAAGATATCAGCCAAGTCCTATGCTTCAAGTGCAATAACAAGGGTCACTACGCCACTGACTACCCCGAAAAGAAGGCCGCAGAAGCTGCCAAGCCCAATCCCTTCCAGAAAGGACAGGTGAACCACATCAATGTGGAAGAAGTGTACGATGAACCTGATGCTGTCATTGGTACGTTCTTGCTAAATTCATGCCCAGCATTAGTTTTATTTGATACTGGAGCATCGCATTCATTCATTTCAAGAGCTTTTGTAAACAAACATGGGTTAGTAGTGGAAAATATAGGAAGCCCCATTAGAGTAAGCTCTCCGGGCGGAGAGATGCTAGTAACCTCTGGCTGTAGACAGTTGAGTCTGAAGATTGGAAAGCATCAGTTTCCTACGGACTTGATCATCCTGGAAATACAAGGCCTGGATGTTATCATAGGGATGGATTGGATGACCCGCTATGCAGGAATCATAGACTGCGCAAATAGAACCATCACTCTCACCACTCCAGAAGGTTCGAAGATCAACTTTAGATCAAAGTTTGAACTAAAGAAGGTTAGGCTAAATTCTCTTAAGGGGGTTAGTCTCGGTGAGGTCCTTATAGTTAAGGAATACCCTGACGTGTTTCCGGAAGAACTACCAGGAATGCCACCCGATAGAGATGTAGAGTTCCTCATAGAACTAAAACCAGGGACAGGACCCATTGCTAAAAGGCCCTACCCAATGGCAACTGATGAACTGAAAGAACTCAAGAAACAACTGGAAGAGTTTATGCAGAAAGGCTTTATCCGTCCAAGTTCATCACCCTGGGGAGCCCCGATTCTTTTTGTCAAGAAGAAGGATAGTACTCAGAGATTAGTCACCGATTACCGTGACATAAATGAGCATACAATCAAGAACAAGTATCCGCTACCCAAAATCAATGAACTGTTCGATCAACTAGAAGGGGCTGTCGTCTTCTCCAAGATCGATCTCAGATTAGGGTACTTTCAGATGAAAGTCAGAGAGATGGATATACCCAAGACTGCTTTCGTTACAAGATATGGATCGTATGAGTACACGGTAATGCCTTTTGGGTTAACCAATGCTCCAGCCTATTTCATGAATATGATGAATAAGGTGTTTATGGATTTTCTGGACAAGTTTGTTGTTGTCTTCATCGATGACATCTTAGTCTACTCCAAAAGTCACAAAGAACACGAAGAACATTTACGTCTGGTATTGCAAAGGCTCCGAGAGCATAAATTATATGCTAAGTTCAACAAGTGTGAATTCTGGTTAAAACAAGTAGGATTTCTAGGACACCTGGTGTCTAAGGATGGGATAGCAGTGGACCCGGAAAAAGTTGCTGCTGTGACAAATTGGGAATCGCCCAAAAATGTGGGAGAAATCCGCAGTTTTCTAGGACTGGCAGGGTACTACCGGAGATTCATTGAAAACTTCTCCAAGATTGCCAAGGCCTTGACTGAACTACTGAAGAAGGGAAAGAAATTTGAGTGGACGGAAGCTTGTGAGATCATTTTTCAGGAATTAAAGAAGCGCTTGGTGTCGGCACCAGTACTATGCTTACCAGATCTAGAGAAAGACTTCCAGGTTTATTACGACGCTTCATATCGCGGCCTAGGAAGCGTATTGATGCAAGAAGGCAAAGTAGTGTCTTACGCCTCAAGACAACTCAAAAATCATGAAGTAAACTACCCTACTCATGATTTAGAGTTAGCTTCTGTGGTGCGTGCGCTAAAGATATGGAGGCCATATTTATGGGGAAAGAGATGTGAAGTTTTTACGGATCATAAAAGCCTCAAGTATTTCTTTACTCAGAAGGAATTAAACATGCGTCAAAGGAGATGGTTAGAATTGATCAACGACTATGATTTAAGTCTACAGTACCACCCAGGGAAAGCCAATGTAGTGGCTGATGCCTTGAGCCGTAAGACTTATGTAAACGGACTCACGGCAGGGGAATTACCGCAAGATCTTTGTAAGGGGTTTAAGGACCTTCGATTAGAGGTGGTACCTGAAGGATTCATAGCATCCTTAGAAGTTCAACCTCTTCTATTTAACAAAATCAAGACAGCCCAGTTAGAGGATAAAGCAGTAAAACAAATCAAGAAGAACCTAAGCGAAGGTAAGGCCAGAGATTTTAGAGAAGATGAAGAAGGAACCGTGTGGTATAAAGAACGCATTTATGTTCCTGACAATGCCGACCTCAGGAAGTTAATACTTCAAGAAGCTCATGACTCACCTTATTCCATACATCCGGGTAACACCAAGATGTATATGGACGTAAAGGAGAGGTATTGGTGGATCAACTTGAAACGTGATATTGCAGAATACATTGCAAAGTGTGACGTCTGCAGTCGTGTGAAAGCGGAACACCAAAAACCAGCAGGGTTGCTACAATCGTTACCAGTACCAGATTGGAAATGGGAACAGATCGGTATGGATTTCATCACGGGTCTACCCAGGACTAAATCAGGGTATGATTCCATATGGGTTATAGTCGATCGGCTGACGAAAGTATCCCACTTTATACCCGTAAAGACTACTTACACTAGTGCCAAACTAGCTGACATCTACATGAAGAGAATTGTGTGTCTACATGGTGTTCCCAAGAAAATTGTGTCGGATAGGGGTACTCAGTTTACTTCCCATTTCTGGAATCAATTACATGAGTCTCTGGGAACTAGATTGGAGTTTAGTACAACATTTCATCCGCAGACGGATGGACAGACAGAAAGAGTAAATCAGATCCTAGAAGATATGCTGAGAGCATGCGCTCTAGATTATAAGTCAAGCTGGGATGATAATCTTCCATATGCCGAGTTCTCTTACAACAACAGCTATCAAGCGAGCATAGAGATGTCGCCATTTGAAGCCCTGTATGGGAGAAAGTGCACTACCCCACTACTGTGGAGTGGCGTAGGGGAACGTAGTTTGTTCGGACCAGACATAATCAAGGAGGCTGAGGAAAAAGTCAGGTTGATTAAAGACCGTTTAAAGATAGCACAATCCAGACAGAAAAGTTATGCGGACTCCAAAAGGAGAGAAGTCACGTATGAAGTGGGTGATCGAGTCTATCTCCGAGTTTCACCTATGCGGGGAGTTAAAAGATTTGGAATCAAAGGAAAGTTGGCACCTAGATTTATTGGACCCTTCAAGGTATTATCCCGCAAAGGGGAGGTCGCCTATGAATTGGAACTCCCGGAAGCACTTTCCGCGGTTCACAGTGTGTTTCATGTCAGCCAGCTGAAGAAATGTCACCCAGAAATGGCAGAAACACTGCTAAGAGATACGGTGCCACTAGAGGAAGTACAACTAGAAAGTGATCTCACTTATGAAGAAAAACCAATAAGGATCTTGGAGACAGCAGAACGTGTCACCTGAACCAAGACCATCAAATTCTGTAAAGTACAGTGGAATCACCATTCAGAAGAGGAAGCAACTTGGGAAAGAGAAGATGACCTTAAGGAAGATCACCCTCACCTATTTGCTAGCCAATCCAAATCTCGAGGGCGAGATTCATCTTAAGGGGTTTAGGTTTGTAACATCCCAATTTTCAGAAAAATTTAAAACTTTTGCATCCATGCATCATCATCATTAAACTTGTCATAAGAATTACATAAAATGTGAATTTAATTATTTAAATATGTTTTAATTGAATTTATGACCCTAAAATTGTTATTTTGAATTTATAATAATGTTGCTTTTATTCTATTTTTACTTTAGACAAAAATAATGACAAAAGGATCTATTTTTCATAAGCTTTTCAAATTATATTTTTATGAATTTTTCTGAGAAGTTTTAATATAGTTTTGAATTTGTTTTATAATCAAAAGATTTAAAAACAGAAAAGAATTTTCAAAAAGAAAAAAATAGAGTCGGGCCAGTTAGTGGGCCGGCCCGTCCCCGCCCGCGCGCGTGCTCACTCGCCGACAGGTGGGTCCCACCTATCATCCCCGACCCGGTCTTCTTCCCCAAAATCACGCGCACGTCCACGGTAACCTCCGGCCGGCGATTCCTCCTCGTTAATTCGAGCCATTAAGGACACGATTCATTGCCTCGCATACGCCTACAAATAGCCCCCGAGCTCTTCTTCGTTTTGCCCTAGAAACCGCAGCACGGGAGCTCCCAGGCTGCCGCATTTTTCCGCCGCCGTGCCGCGACTGCCGCCGGCCAAAATCTTGAACTCCGGTGAGTCCCGAGCTCCTCTGGTCACCCCTAGTATCTCTCTCGACTCCCCGTAGCCGTGCGCCTCCCGGTGACAACTTCGTTCATTCCTTTCCGCAGCAGTTCGAGGAGAACGTCCACGACCGAAGCAAGCCGCCGCCCGCAGCAACTCCGGCGAGCAACCAGAGGAGGCAGGAGGAGCTACGAGCCCCACCACTTCGCCAACGACGTCGCCTCGACGCCCTCTACCCGTAGGTATGACCCGCTCGTCTCGGAACGCAGTAGAACATCGAGAATGTGCGATGCCGTGCGTGTCGCCGCCGCGCGCGCGTCTCCGGCGAGGTCCTCCGGTGACCTAGCGCCGCCAGTTTTGGTCAACGCGTGTAGGCCGTACGATCTCGATCCTACGGTTAGGATTAGAACTTTTTAAACGAAACGGTACGGTGGATCTGGACCGCCAGATCCAGATCTTACGGCCCAGATCAAATCACTTAAACATGTCAGCATGCCCAGTCAGCGCACAGTCAGCGCCCCGTCAGCGCTGACGTGTAATTTCTTTTTCCTATTTTATTTAATCGGGCAGTTTTGCAGAAAACACCCTGCACACTCTTTTTATCACTACTTTTTATCTGTTTATCCAAATTTAAATATTTTTATATATTTGAGATCCTTGGAACCAGTAGAACACTTTGGCATCATTTGTTTTCTGTTTTGACACACACAAAATTTTCAAATATTTTTGAGAGTAGTTTAAGTGTTTTTGACATAACTTTAGTTATAAAATTTATTTTTGAGTAAATCAAATTGCTAACAACTTGTTTAGATGCCCTCTGCCCAAATATCATTTTTACAAAATTTAATTTCGAAATTTTATTTAAGTGAACTAAAGTCCTTGTCATTAACCCTTTATTCATGTTTAAATAATAAAACAAATCAAAAATTTGTTCATGCATATATCATGAAAATCCAAAGGGATAGTTTCTAGACGTTGGAAATAAATTGTTGCATCTCATCCCATGCATAGCATATATCTTCTTTGTATGAACCTTTGTTTGTGTGTTTATGTGTGGCTCTTTATTTCTCTGTTAGACTATTCGGAGGGAAACGAGAATCTTTGCAACTGTAACTGATGCACTCCCGATTGCCAAGGCAAGTGGCACACCCCCATAAAAGTCCTATTATTTGTATGCATGAGTAGAGTATTTTCTATAAGCATGTGTAGGATAGCATTGCTATGCAAGCCATGATAGACCTCTTTATTCCTGTGTCTAGGTTCCTATGAAATTACTGAGTAGAATAGTGATGCTATGCAAAAACTATTTTGAGGAAAAAGATAAAGTCTACTAAGTTTTAATCAAACACCTGGGTGGAAATTGGTTGCTTGGTTGTATGAGTTGAGTGTTGTTCCCAGGGGTTTTACCTGTGGAATATTCACTTGTGGAAGGCCACCCAGGAGCAAAGGAATCTGAAGAACTCCAAGTGAAGATTGCTTCTCGTGCATCCATTGCCAATATGGGATCTGGCTTGATCAACTAAGCTGCGTGGACTCTCCCCAGCCTGACAGGTGGTTGTAGAGGATTTGTAGGTGGAGCGCGTCAGGCCAGAGTGGGAGGGAAAATGTTTCTGAAAGATCTCGTCTCATTCTTTCCTTTCCTTATCACAAATGGTGTGTAAAGGGTAAATTGGGTTGAATGGGTACAATGGTGAACGTGCACAACCTCTGCAGAGTTAAAAATCTAAGTACTTAGCCGTGTCCCCGGAAACGGACAATTGAGCAGCTGAACGAGGATGTCAACGGAGGATTCCACCATTTCAACTTATAAATTTAAAACTTGATGGGTGAACAAGGGTAGGATGAGACAGTGGATTTCATGCCACGGATGTCTCGAATAGAAGAAAAGTGTTTGCAAAAAGTTAGGGAAAAATTTGCTTTCTGCAAAATAGCCTTGAGCTCCACCAGCCAAATAAGCATATAGGTCATAGAGTTATTCCTTTAAGTGTCCACCATAGTGTCACTTGCCAGTTCCATTTTAATGGTTCTGACCCACGTTGTTGCAATATATATCTTATTGCAAACTGTCCTGATGATGAGTGAAAGTTTTACTAAGGGTTTCGAGTCTTCAACCAACATGCTCGCCTGTGGCACATGATGATGTTTGGGGACTCCACGAAGAATAAATTTTTCGTTGTTTACTCTGTTTACTGCTAGCTTTATGCTATGCAAATTTGTAATGAATATTTTCTAAGTCTGGATAAGCGTTGTAATAAATTGATACTTTGTTGTGATATTACATCGTAACTGTGTGTGCAAACGATTCGATCCAGGGATTTGCACTATACACAGGTATCTGCCATATTTTAGGAGCAGGTACACTAAAGCCGGCCTTGAAGAAGATAGTCGAGCTTGAGAAGAAGCTCGGCGAAGCTGGTGAAGAGAACTCCCTCCTCCGTCAAGAGATGGAGGAGCATGAGACCAGTTGGACCGAGCAACGCGACAAGCTCCAAGAGGACCTGAATGCCTCCAACGCCAAGTATACGAAGCTTGTCGCGTTCTCTCTGAGATGACCACCACACTCTTTGGTAAGCCGGCTCTGTTTGTGACTATCGCTAGCCGTATCTTGATCTTCCGGCTTACGTTTCTGGCTTTCTTTTTTCAGGGTCTTGGAACCCCATCTGCAAGCTTGAACCGGAGAGGAAGCTCAAAACCGTCTACACTCTTGTGCAACAACTGTATTATGGAGCTGGCAAGGCGTTGATGGCCTGTCATGGCTGGGAGAAGCCGCCCACGACGCAGGCCAAGTTCCTCCAACAACTGCATGTCTTGCCGGCTTGGCTTGATAACTGGAGGAGGTCTGTAGCACGGCGTGCGTCGATGCGTATCTTGGCTCTGACCAAGGCGCATTACCCGGACGTTGACACGGAGCTCCTTACGAAGGGGTGGCCCTGCAAGAGTGACGGGACTCCTCTCACCAAGGAAGACATCAAGGCCATAGACGTGAAGACCCGGCACCATGCGACCGTGCTGACTGATAACCTCAGTTTGAGCACTTTCCAGGTGGGTTATACGGCTGAGGGAGCCAAACTTGCTCCCAAAGAGCCGGCGTTGACGGGTCTTGATTCGAGCTATCGTGATCCTCAGCCGACTCAGACGGAGGTGGCTCCTGCGTCCGGGACTTCCAACGTGCCAGTTCCTCCTCGTCCGGCCTCTGGCCCCTTCTCAAGTGTCTTCGAGATCTCTTGGGAGGATGCTGAGGGCTTGGCGAAGAGGAAATTGAAGAAGAAATCAGCCGCCTCTAGCTCCTCCGGCTTAGCCCCCGAGACCCAGTTGTGCCTTCTGAGTCTGGCCCGGCAGTGTAATCTGGCTTGTAATGTTTTATCATCGTACTTCGTGTGCAAACTCGTATTCTTTTGGCTTGTATGGCATGTAATAGGTTAGCTTAAACTTTATGCAGATATGCCTGTGCTGATGCGCCATTGTGCGCCTAACACTTGCTTTAATGTTATACCCGGCCTCGTCCGTATTTTGCAAGCTCGTGTTTGGTGTAGATGACCATTTTTGTTTCCTTTGCCTCTGTATAGCCGGCTTTCTTGCGACATCTTGTGTTAGAAACTCTAGGTCGATCAGGGTCTGCTAAGTCCCCATGGGCATCATAGTCAGATTGAAAGTCGGGTTTGTAACATCTGGTCGCGATGGCGTTCGTCCCGTGTTAGAATAACATCGAGCTAGCAGGCAAGTATAACCAAGAAATTATGGCGTCTGTGCCGGGTTTTGAGTTTTCAACCTGCAAGTGATAGTTAGCAAGCCCCCAAGACCCTTTGAGAAATGACAATATGGACTTGGTGGCGTCCTTGCCGAGTCTTGAGTTTTCAACTTCTAACCTTTGGTTAGTAAGCCCCCAAGACCCCTTAAGGAATAAGAATATGAGCTTGGTGGTGTCTCTGCCGAGTCTTGAGTTTTCAACTTCTAACTTTTAGTTAGTAAGCCCCCAAGGCCCCTTAAGGAATAAGAATATGAACTTGGTGGCGTCTCTGCCGAGTCTTGAGTTTTCAACTTCTAACTTTTAGTTAGTAAGCCCCCAAGACCCCTTATTTTGTAATAACTGGGCGCTTTTGTCAACAAACTCTTTTCTTCAGAGAAGTTTTCTTTATTTATAACAAGATATGTACATAGCTAGCAAGCCGCCTCATTAAAAACCTTCCAGTCCCCTTAGGTACCCTGGTAAGGAAAAGAGCGCGTCTGAAACCTGTTGCTTTCTCAGTAAAAAGATACAAAAAAAGGTGTGGAAACCGTCCCATCCGGGTTTCCCTTTGTCTACGTGTAGTATGGTCTAAGCTCTGCTATATTTCAGGGCCTGTCATTTTCTGTCATTGGGTACCTTGTGTGATCTGTGTTGGGTCCTGTCACTGTGTTTTCTATCCTTAGATCCACCAAATAGTAGGATCCGTTGTGTAGATTTCTGCTTATCATGAAAGGTCCTTCCCATGGGGAGTGAGCTTATGAAAGCCGGCTCTGTTCTGAGCCAATCTGAGGACCAGGTCTCCCTCCTGGAAAGTCCTGGATCTACCCGGCGACTGTGATACCGCCTTAAGTCTTTCTGATATATAGCTGATCTTGCCAGGGCTAACTCTCTTGCTTCTTCCAATAACTCCACTGACGTGAGCCGGGCTTTCTCATTTTCTGTCTCCACGTAATTTGTAACTCTTGGAGAATCATGAAGGATATCACTGGGTAGGACGGCTTCTGCTCCATAGACCATGAAGAAAGATGTGAAGTCTATGGATCTGTTTGGGGTTGTGTTGATGCTCCAGACGACTGATGGTAGTTCTTCTTCCCAGGCTCCGGCTGCCCTGACTAGCGGAACCCGGAGCCTTGGTTTTACCCCTCTGAGGAGCTCTTGGTTTGTTCTTTCAACTTGGTCGTTTGACTGGGGATGTGACACTGAAGCTAGGTCAAGCCGGATCCCGTTGTCTCCGCAGAACTTATGCATCTCTCCGAGTGAGAAGCTTGTCCCATTGTCTGTGATTATGCTGTGGGGATACCCGAATCTGAATATAATTTTCTTCAGAAATTTAACTGTTGTAGCCGCTGAGCAGCTGTTGACGGCTTGGACCTCGACCCACTTTGTGAACTTGTCCACTGCTACCAAGAGATGAGTTTTCTTGCCGGGTGATGGCTGGAAAGGTCCAACCATATCCATACCCCATACTGGAAAAGGCCATGTGATTGGTATGGTCCTTAGGTCCTGAGCCGACACGTGAATCTGCCTTGCATATCTCTGGCATCCATTGCAAACCTGGGCTATGCTCTCCGCGTCAGCCAAAGCCGTCAGCCAGAAGAAACCATGTTTGTATGCCTTGGCTACCATTGATCTTGTTGATGCGTGATGTCCATAATCTCCTGAGTGGATTTCCTGTAGGATTTTCAGGCCTTCCTCTGGTGAGACACATCGCAGAAAAACTCCTGAAGTGCTCTTCTTGTGTAACTCACCATTGATGATGACGTACGCCTTAGCCCGGCGTACAGTTTGTCTTGCCAGGACTTTGTCTTGCGGTAGCTCCTCTCTAAGCAGATAAGCTAGATACGGCTCGGTCCATGACGGGGTTTGGTTTAAAGCGGCAACCAGCTGGGACTCCGGGTCATCAGGGACTGCGAGTTCTTCTTCAGTTGGAAGCTTGACGGATGGATTATATAACTCGGCCTTGAATACATTAGGTGGTATCGGGCCCCTCCTGGCGCCGATTCTTGATAGAGCGTATGCCGCCTCATTCTTTCTTCTATCAACGTGTTCCACTTGATACCCGGAGAAGAACCCGGCTACCCTGTCAACCTCTCTTCTGTATGCTGCCATATTGGCGTCCTTCCGGTCCCAGGTCCCTGATACTTGTTGTGCCACCAGGTCCAAGTCCCCATAGCACATGATCCTCTTGATACCCATCTCCTTGGCGACTTTCAGGCCATGTAACAGAGCTTCATACTCGGCAATGTTATTTGTGCACGGCTCGAAGTGTATTTGTAAGACATAACTCAGCTTATCACCCTTTGGTGAAGTTAGAACCACGCCGGCTCCCGATCCTCCGAATAGCTTGGACCCGTCAAAGTGCATGATCCAATGCTTGGTACTCGGTGCTGAAGGCAGGGGGTCAAACTCGGTCCAGTCATTGATGAAGTCGGCTAAGGCTTGAGATTTGATTGCTGTTATTGGCTCGTAGTTTATGTGATAAGGCCCCATCTCGATGGCCCACTTTGCTACTCTTCCTTTCGCCTCCCTGTTTCTGATTATTTCTGCTAAGGGAGCTGAGCTCACCACTTGAACGGATAGACGTCGCCTAGAGGGGGGGTGAATAGGCGATTTAAAACTTTTTCCGAGGAGCCGGAATATCCGGTCCAAGAATGACCCAGAAATTCCGGTATGCTTGATAAAGGCGGAATAAACTAGAGGTTTACTTTAACAAGCATATAACCTAGATATAAATACTAGGCTCACCTATGTGCACCAACAACTTAAGCTAAGCAATACAAGTAACAAGGTGATAGCAAGATAAATGACTTCAAGCACGAAGGCTATCACAATGTAAAGTGCATAAGTAAGAGCTCGTGTATAGAAATAACCGAGGCACGCGGAGACGAGGATGTATTCCCGTGTTCCACCCAAAGGTGTACGTCTCGTTTGGAGAGGTGTGCGCAACCACAACAGGTTAGCCGCAACGCCACAAAGGCTCACCTTCTTCTCCTGATGAACTCAACCACAAAAGGTTGCGAGTTCACCTTCCACTATTGATCTCCTTTGGGTCGGAGATCGAATCCCGTACAACTCTTGAGGCACACACCCACAACTTAATTGGGGGCTCTCAAGTGACCAAAAGGTCTTGGCCACAAAAGGCCGGCCACAAAAGGCGTCTAGGGTCCAAAGACCCAAGAGTAACAAGCTCACAAGTAACACCACCACGAATCCTCGTGGAGGGCTCAAACCGATGCAAATGCAATGGCAAGAGATCACGAAGTGCTCAAGTCCTTCACTCTCAAATTCCAACACAACAAAAAATGTTTATGAGGGATAAGAGAGGAAGAACAAAGGAAACCACAAAGGAGTCAAATCCTTCACTCCCAAATCCCACCAAAAGCAACTAATGCTTATGGGGGGAGAAGAGAGGAAGAACAAAGAAGAAGAACCACAAAGGAACTCCAAGAACTAGATCCGCTAAGTTCCCCTCACTTAGAGGAGAGATGGATTGGTAGGATTGTAGATCTAGATCTCCTCTCAACTTTCCCTAAAGAATATGCAAGATTCTATGGAGAGATTGAGAGGGGAGTGAGCTTTCCAAGGTCAACAATGGAGTATGAGAGAGGGGAAAGTCGTGCTTCCTTGGGTTAGCTGGGGAAGAAGAAGGGGAGGGGTATTTATACCCCTCCAGGAAATATAGCCGTTGGCTGTTTCGACAATCGGAAATTCCGGTATAAGTGAGACTCGGTAATTCCGGTTATCCAGAAATTCCGAGTCCATGAAATTTCCGAGCTGAATTTCCGGTTCGAGTCCGAACCAAAACCAAACATTTCCTTAGCCAATGCTGGAGGGCTTTTCTGGGTGCACTCGGAAATTCTGGTATATGGAAATTTCCGAGCACAATTTCCGGTTGGAGTCAGAACCAAAAGTCCTTCTTTCCTAAGCCAAAACTGGAGTGCTTTCTGGGTGCACTCGGAAATTCCGATAGACGGAAATTTCCGAGCACAATTTCCGGCTCGCATCAGAACCCTTTTTCTCCTTTCCTTAGCCATTTTATTGGATCAGCTGGGGAACCGGAAATTCCGGTAGAGCGGAATATCCGGCCCCAATAATCCGAATCAGCAAAACACCGAAACGAAAACTGCTATAACTTTTGCAAATGAACTCCAAATGAGGTGAGACCAATTTTGTTGGAAAGATAGCAACGATGAGATACCAACAAAAAATTTGTTGGAAATACTGCATCCCATAAATAGAGTAAAATCGCCACACATGACAAGGTGTGGGACTTTCCTCATGGTAGAACCGGCAATATTTCCGCCACCGAAAACGCAACAAGTTGCCCAAAGTAAAACCGATTTCGATGAACAAGAGCTTGACATGGAGATGAACCAAACTCTAATTCCTCACCAACCTAAAAGACAAATAAGAACCAAGAAATATGATATGCCAAGTATGCAAAGTTTTGACCTCTCCACAACGATGCGATCAAGTTACTAACTTGAGAGCCCCTCTTGATAGTACGCCTATCTATCCTATTGAAGGGGTTACGGTGCAGAAAACAATAATTTTCTAGCGTATGAAACCCTAACTAGCCAGGATCTATCTATCAAGTACATGTGATAACGGTGGCGGAACGGGTTACATTACCTCCATGTAGACCGATAGCGGGGATTACGCTCCCGCACAAGCGTTGACGATGAAGTCGTGCGCAGCCGACCTCGAGCTCGCAGAGAACTTGCCGCGATGACGAAGACGATGACGTCGGGGTGTCGACGATGACCTGCGTCGACGAGCGTTGGGATTCGGGCGGAAGATGGCGAGGCGCCGGCACCAGGGGGTGCGCCGGCGGCAGAGGGGCGTGGCGCGGCGGCTACAGGGGCGAGACGACGTCGCCCGGGCTCCTCAAAAAGAGTTACCTCCGAGCACTCGCAAACATACAGAGCTTAACGACAACCCCCGGTCATTCAGATCCAGCTGAAATTGCAGGGGTAGATCTTATCTGGAATCCCGCAGGGCAACGGCGCCCGGCGGTATAGCTTAGGTGGAGAGAGGGGGCAAAACGGGTGGAGAAGCAACTCGACCGGCCTGCTATACAATTAATTGTATTTTCCAATGAATTAATCCAATTAATATGCCTTGCTATATAAAGGGGGAGGGGGTGTGCAAATACCTTGCCTCCCCCATGTGGGACTAAAGGAGAGGAGGAGGTGGGAGGTTCGGCCAAGCATGGGCTGGCCGCACCATGCTTGGGCCCCACCCCTTCCTTGGTGCGGCTCCCCCTAATGGGCCCCAATTGGCCCATTAGGTGGGCTGCCCTTTTTTCCTTTATTTTTAATTAATATAAACTTAATATAAAATCCTATTAATTCATAATTAATATATTTATATATAATTTAATCTCCCGTGACTTCGAAACATTTTCCTAACCACCCGAACAACTTTCGGACATCCCTGGAACCATTCCAGACCTTCCCGGAACTCCTTCCGGACCACCGGAACTCTTTCCGGATCATTTCTCTCTATCCAACAAAAACCTATATTATTCCAGAACCTATCTCCTGGTGTCGCTAAGACCTTAAGTTTGTTACGCTACGGTTCGAGAACACTCCAGACATGGTCGAGACACTCCGCTCACCAATGACCGTCAGGGATACATGGATGTATATGACGGCCCTTGTGCATTCTACGAATATCGTCGTTGAACCATAAATATGATATTCATTGCCTTTGTTTCTGCGATACTACCTTGTCCGAGATATGATCGTAGACACACCGATGTCTTTGTTGTTTCTCGTTATCGACAAAGGTTATTAACTCGTCTGTGATATTACATCTCCATGACCTAGTCATAAGCTGCGCAGCTATATAGATGTAATCTCACCGAGTGGGCCCTGAGTATCTTTCCATTACAAGAATGAACAAATCCTGCTCTTGATCCTTACGTCTCGATGCTCTTTCGGAATACCCAAGATGGACACCGTTATTGTCATGTTATATAAGACACAACGTTTGATGCTCTCAAAGTACCCCTACGAAGCATCAATAAGCACGGTCTCATGGTCTTAGAAATAAGCTATCATATTCTTATCTATTGCAAACGACAAACATTGTAATACGATCTTATTGCAATACTTTGCGTATGTCCATCATCTTATTCAACTAATAAGATGACCCCATTGTCAACCGACGTTATTGTCCTTGATCGGGAATCTCGATCAACTGTTGCCCAATGGACTAGTTCATATAGAGGCTTACTAGGGACCTGATTGTCTATGTATCACACGTGTATTAATAATTCTGATTAATACGGTTATAGCATAATACACAAACCTATTATAAACTTATGAGATAACGCAATAAATACTACTTATTTATTTTCCTCTAGGGCATATCTCCTTCAGTCTCCCACTTGCACTAGAGTACAAATAAACTAGCTGCATCAAAATCCCTTATCAAATAAGAATCATTTGATAATGCTTGCTCGTGGAAGAGTGTTACTCTGACAATCTGCACAATCCATGATTGTACATACTTTTGCGATTCATTGATATCAACTTGCTTGATATCACCATGTTGTTCAATAACATACATACAAATACCGTAACTAAGTGAGACTTTTGTTTCCCAGCGCTTACTCTAATTATACCAACCAGATAACTGCCTAGAAAAACACACTCAGTCACAATGAGCCCCTTGTAACAATTACAAACTCGCGATATCTACATACTTTCACACCAATGTAGAAAAACTTGGCATTCTTATGTCAATCCATCAACTAACGCACTTCTACTTCCAGTAAATTCCTAATTTACTTTTACAACTGTTCTTTTCTTAAGAACATCCGTTATATATATCGAGCAGATAATATGGTTTCTGTAGGATGTCTAATATTACATAATAGACCAACATGTCACACAACCATTACTACCATGTATCATTACTCTTAATGATCAATTGGATTTCAAAGGACCATCCTTTTGACTCTATTCTGACTCCTCGGATATAATCCAAAATAACTCGACTAAATATTTAAAATTCCCGTTCTATTCCAAAATAGACACTAACTTTCAAATAGTTTCACAACTTCATCCTTCTCATCTATTCAACTGGTACAATTTCACAATGTGTCATTTACACAAGATGAATTCAGCTCCCACTAAAAACATGTTTCCACATATTTGAGAACACGACCTCCCACTCAAAAACGTGTCATCCACATATTTGAGTTCCTACGCTCCCACTCAAAAATATGTTCTTCACATATTCCACCTGAGTGAACTAACTATGACTCCCACTTAAATCGACATTTTGGTCAAACCAAAATCATTGATCTATTATCAATTCGAATTTAATACAAACTATAGTATTACATTAATACAAATCCTTCAGACTTCAAGCATGTCTACATAAATGTAGTCGACAAATTTGATCTTGTCCAAGACACATTTCTTGACAAGACATGCTTCCACGTCTTTCTTATAGTCACATTTCTCATATAACACTTTATATGATGATTAAACAATCTTATTCCTCTAATAATAATTGTAGCAACAATTACTCTTTTAATCCTTTCAAATGTAACTTGGATTTCCTGGCTGAAAAAGCCTTTGTTCATATTCTGATATTTTCTCAACTTTCTTTGAATTCATAAAGTGCACCTTGATCTGTCAACAAGATCTGAAACATTCAATATTGTGTTGTGACCTGACAGCAATATTAAATATAACATCACTTTATTTAGAAGCTTCTTTTATGAAAATATTATGATCTTTATGAAGAGGATTGCAAGCAGAAAACAATTTTCTAGTCTCCCTCACTCTTAATCACCAAATTTTCATCTGTAGAAATATACTCTTTGGAACACCTTCCAACATAGGTCTGACACCTTATATCAAGCTTCTAATTCCAATCCATAAACCATAATTTGAAAAATCATCTTTTCCTCGGAATTACATAGACAACAAACTAAGTTTTGTTTCTATTTGGTTTTGGAATACACTCCCATCCAATGCGAGCAATTTACAAAGAACTATTCATGTATATTCCGAATTATCGTATAATCATATACATGTCGACACTACTGTCGATCACACGAATTTTCGTTGAGAGAAATATCTATTTTCTAAAGTGCACATCGACTATAATGTTTCGAACATATTAAGAGATTCTAAGACAGATTCTGACAGACCACACTCTATTTAAAATAGAGCATGATTATAATACCCCACATATCACCATATATGACATTATAATATTATGAAACGAATTTCCACAAGTCTTTTGTGTTGAAACCATAATTCAAAAAATATTGTCCTTTGGTCGAATCTTGTGAATACAATATTCACTAATCTTTCTTCTAAAAACCCCATTTGATCTCTTATCAAATTAATTTCAGACTTTATGATTTATCAGGCAAATACTCCTATTCACCAAAAATCATGGAAGAATTCGGATCAAGCAAAAACACCATTAATTAATCATTAAAATGACTCTCAATTAATTTCCTCTTGTATTGCAACTTCAATACTTGATTTCAAACTTAATCAATTCGGCACTCAAAATACTTAAATGGACCAAAATTATCCATTACTTCTTTCATTGCCTTTATGACTAAATTCGATGGTGTTTGTTCTTTGGACACACAATTTTATTATTCCCGCTATTATAAATGTATATCATGCGCATAATGTAATTGAGATGTGATGCAAATTACTCATGATATGAAACAACTACTTTGCTTCATAACATAAAACAACTGATGTGTTCTATATGAATAATTATATCTTGTAACATTCAAGATACCAAACTAGATCACACTCTCACTATTACAAAATGTCTTATAAAAACTATTGATGATAACTAATATGATATCTCGAGGGCGTGAGCACTACTGGCCATGAACTTGCCATCACTTGTGCACTGTCACGTCACCCTTTGCCGCATACTTGTGATAATATGGGATTGTTTCATAAACAGAACAAGTATCAAATACTTTTCATCAAGTATGAGAAGAATACATTTATATCTTCGTATACCAAATATACCCGTAGCGACGAAGAACTCTTCTTCGACCGAGTCAACTTTTAGAGATTAGAACTTGTCCACGAACATGAAGAAGCTCATTCTGTCTCTATAGCATATTCACGCACATGCTATTCACAGCTAGGAGGCAAAGCGCAATCTCTATTGCACTGGAGTTCGCTATCTAGAAATCGTAGATATTCATAAGCCTGAAGTAGATGTCATACAACTTCTTCAATTGAGTCTCCAGACAGGTATGCTCCCCATGTGAATGGTCCGGAACTTTCTAAGATGTCTGAACTGCAAAAGACTCAATTCGTCTTTGAAGTGACCTTTGATCGCATCAATCATGACATATGGCTCCATGTGTTGAAACAACTTTCAACTCTGGTGGTAGGCATACGCTCATGACGACCTTCACTTCCATGAAAATATCATGATGCTTACGGAACTCATCATCTTCCTCCTTGCTAGCAGAATCATCTGGTCTAACTCCTAACTAATGTTCTAGGACATATAGAATGTTTGTTGTGTTTGGAGAATGTTTCTAAGAACCAATGTACCAGCTGATGAAGTTGGACCCGTCGGCTTCTAAGGTAGAATCCGCGCTCATGAGGAAGTAACCGAAGTGTAGTTCCATAGTCTCCAGATGTGATCGCAAAAGAGGTAAGGTAAAGTTTATAATATATAGGTGAGTTTTAGTTTTATAATCACATTATCTATTCACACCACACCAAGATTATTATCCCTAAAAATAATCATGGTGATTACACGACCCTCATCCACCACACCACCCCCGATCATCACGACCGGCAGCACAACTTCAAAGGTGGACATAAAATGTCGATCACAACAACTCTGTGACTCGTGCTCGATCTTTCGATCTTCCTGTGTTCCGAGGCCATATTTCTGAATATGCAAGGCTCGCCAATCAAACCTCGAAGACCCTGCACGTGCAACATGGCTTACACCCACTGTATGCGAACGACGAGATGTGTGACACCCGATCATCATGGCCTGCCTCATAACGTAGAACTTTCTTGGTGGTGCGCAACGAGGGAGAACACAATTTTGGTATTTGTTAGGGATCATCCTATTCAAGATGCTACCGTTGTATATCTAGCATATAAGCAATCAATAGGATGCACACACAACAGCACACAATAATGATGCAATGAAGTGCGATGTAACATGGTCGATGCGCCTGGACCTTCATGGCGCCATGTGCCTGGCCCCCGGCGCCCCGGCATGGCTCCGAGTCTACGGAGCCCTCCATTGCCTCCGACAGTACGAGTAATATCAAAACTTACCGTAACCATGTCACATAAAATAACGCCTCTGCAAAACAAAGTTAGACGCCTCTATCTTTATTTAGTTTTGCAAGTTTTACGTGGCAAATAGGCTTATTCGTAAGAGAATCGCTTCCCTACCTGCAAACTTTGTACCACAACGTCGATCGTATAATTGCATGTTTAAGCATCCCTTTCGGGCCCTCCATTGAAAATGCTTTGCCGACTAGAGAGAGAGAAACACACACCCGCCAGCCACAAATACGGTGCAAGCCGTATGTCAGTAGTGGAACCAGTCTCGCGTAAGCGTACGCGTAAAGTCGGTCCGAGCCGCTTCATCAACTCAATACCGAAGGCATCGCAAGTGCACGCTAGAGGGTAGCAAATATAAGAAAGACGTCCTCATTCAGCATGAGTTCTAACCGTACCAGCAGTACTACGCATAGATCGGCTATGATACCACTGAAGGGGTTACGGTGCAGAAAACAATAATTTTCTAGCGTATGAAACCCTAACTAGCAAGGATCTATCTATCTAGTACATGTGATAACGGTGGCGGGACGGGTTACATTACCTCCATGTAGACCGATAGCGGGGATTACGCTCCCCCACAAGCGTTGACGATGAAGTTGTGCATAGCCGACCTCGAGGTCGCGGAGAACTTGCCGCGATGACGAAGACGATGACGTCGGGGCGTCGACGATGACCTGCGTCGACGAGCGTTGGGCGTCGGGCGGAAGATGGCGAGGCACCGGCACCAGGGGGTGCGTCGGCGGAAGAGGGGGGTGGCGCGGCGGCTGCAGGGGCGAGACGACGTCGCCCAGGCTCCTCAAAAAGAGTTACCTCCGAGCACTCGCAAACATACGGAGCTTAACGACAACCCCCGGTCATTCACATCCAGCTGAAATCGCAAGGGTAGATCTTATCTGGAATCCCGCAGGGTAACGGCGCCCGACGGTATAGCTTAGGTGGAGAGAGGGGGCAAAACGGGCGGAGAAGCAACTCGAGCGGCCTGCTATACAATTAATTGTATTTTCCAATGAATTAATCCAATTAATATGCCTTGCTATATAAAGGGGGGAGGGGGTGTGCAAACACCTTGCCTTCCCCATGTGGGACTAAAGGAGAGGAGGAGGTGGGGGGTTTGGCCAAGCATGGGCTGGCCGCACCATGCTTGGGCCCCACCCCTTCCTTGGTGCGGCTCCCCCTAATGGGCCCCAATTGGCCCATTAGGTGGGCTGCCCCTTTTTCCTTTATTTTTAATTAATATTAAACTAATATAAAATCCTATTAATTCATAATTAATATATTTATATATAATTTAATCTCCCGTGACTCCGAAACATTTTCCGAACCACCCAAACAACTTTCGGACATCCCTGGAACCATTCCAGACCTTCCCGGAACTCCTTCCGGACCACCGGAACTCTTTCCGGATCATTTCTCTCTATCCAACAAAAACCTATATTATTCCAGAACCTATCTCCTGGTGTCGCTAAGACCTTAAGTTTGTTACGCTACGGTTCGAGAACACTCCAGACATGGTCGAGACACTCCGCTCACCAATGACCGTCAGGGATACCTGGATGTATATGACGGCCCCTGTGCATTCTACGAATATCGTCGTTGAACCATAAATATGATATTCATTCCCTTTGTTTCTGCGATACTACCTTGTCCGAGATATGATCGTAGACACACCTATGTCTTTGTTGTTTCTCGTTACCGACAAAGGTTATTAACTCGTATGTGATATTACATCTCCATGACCTAGTCATAAGTTGCGCAGCTATATAGATGTAATCTCACCGAGTGGGCCCAGAGTATCTTTCCATTACAAGAATGAACAAATCCCGCTCTTGATCCTTACGTATCGATTCTCTTTCGGAATACCCAAGATGGACACTGTTATTGTCATGCTATATAAGACACAACTTTTGATGCTCTCAAAGTACCCCTACGAAGTATCAATAAGCACGGTCTCACGGTCTAAGGAATAAACTATCATATTCTTATCTATTGCAAATGAAAAACATCGTAATACGATCTTATTGCAATACTTTGCGTATGTCCATCATATTATTCAACTAATAAGATGACCCCATTGTCAACCGACGTCATTATCCTTGATCGGGAATCTTGATCAATTGTTGCCCAATGGACTAGTTCATATAGAGGCTTACTAGGGACCTGGTTGTCTATGTATCACACGTGTATTAATAATTCCGATTAATACAGTTATAGCATAATACACAAACCTATTATTAACTTATGAGATAATGCAATAAATACTACTTATTTATTTGCCTCTAGGGCATATCTCCTTCACCTATAGCCCTATCAAGATCATACCTTTGCCTTGAGCTCCACTTGAGTTAGATGATGACTATCTTGATCTCTTCAAGTGGTTTATCTTTCTTGATTGTGCGTCCAAACACATGCTTGATAAAGACTTCTCCAAATACTCCCCCATGCTCACAATGGGAGAGTCTCGCTTAGCTTCATCTTCATGTATCCATTGCAAGCACCAAGCATAGGATCTCTTCAAGAAGCTTCTCTTGGTCTTGGTCTTGCACATCTCACCTTGATGACGATCACCACATGACGTCATCCTCCATGAGCTATATGAAATCTTCATTTGATGCAAGCCCATGGGAAGATACCTAACCTCATATAAAGATACCACACACATATATATATATAATGGGTTAGTTCACAAAGCTATGCGGACAAGTGTTTACCATCCCAAGAGATACATGATCGCTCTTGGTACATCTTGTAACTTTGTGTGTTGATCAACATCTTGATCAACCTTGTATCTTCCAACATTTCTTCACTAATATGATGTCTTGAATCCTTCAAGACATACTTGCAATAAGCTTCAAGAGTCCAACACATGAACTCCACAATTCCATGGACATGATCTATAATGATATCTCAATGCAAACATTAGTCCATAGAGATTGTCATTCAATTACCAAAACCACACATGAGGGAAAATGCTCTTTCACCACTATTACGGGGTGTTCCTGGAAGTAGTGTGGCATTTTCCGGCTTGCCATGAAGACTCCAAAGACCAACTTCTGCCATTGCGGGTACCTTTGTTTTGACTCGGTCAGGGCCTCACTGACGTAATAAACCGGCCGATGAACCGGGTATTCTTTGCCTTCCTCTTTCCTCTCTACGACAACCACATCGTCCAATTAGATCGCAGAATCAGCTTCTTGTGGATCGCCCCGAGTCTACCTGCAGATTCCTTCTAGAGGAAATCAGACGGCCGTAGATTCCTTGTAGAGTAAATCGGACGGCTGCAGATTCCTTGTAGAGGAAATGACCATTAAAAATTCAAAAATTATCGAAAAATTGAAAAACCGACGCACATAGTCTTCTTATGTCATATACTAACGACTCAAGTTGAAAAACATGTTCTACATACATTCAAAACGAGAAGGGCATGGATCTCAGGTGATATCACATAACTCAAACTATGAGGTCTAAGGTTGGAGAGAAGTGGTTTTGAAATTGCAACATAAAATTTTCAAAAACCTCACGAAATCTTCATTTTGGAGTGTCTAAGAAGGATCCATGCTTAGTTTTTAATTTTCATGTTTTAAACTTGTTTAAATGTTGGTCAAACTTAGGTTTGACCGATTTTGAAATAACCATAAAAAATTCAAAAGTTATCGAAAAATTGAAAAATCGACGCACATAGTCTTCTTATGTCATATACTAACGAATCAAGTTGAAAACATGGTCTACATACATTCAAAAGGAGAAGGGCATGGATCTCAGGTGATATCGCATAACTCAAACTATGAGGTCTAAGGTTGGAGAGAAGTGGTTTTGGAATTGCAATATGAAATTTTTAAAAACCTCACTAAAGCTTCATTTTGGAGTGACTAAGAAGGATCCATGCTTAGTTTTTCATTTTCATGTTTTAAACTTGTTTAAATGTTGGTCAAACTTAGTTTTGACCGATTTTGAAATAACCATAATAAATTCAAAAATAATCAAAAAAATGAAAAACCGACGCACATAGTCTTCTTATGTCATATACTAACGACTCAAGTTGAAAAACATGGTCTACATACATTCAAATGAGAAGGGCATGGATCTCATGTGATATTGCAAAACTCAAATGTGCAAATGAGAATTGCAACATGATAATTTCAAAATACTCACTGAAGTATCATTTGGGAGTGACTAAGAATGGTCTAGGCTTAGTTCGCGCCCAAATTTTAGAAAAATGTGCGCCTGTGCGCGCCCAGAGCACGCCGGACATGCTCTGAGCGCGCCCGCCCGGAGTGCGCACTTAAGGTGTGCAATAACAAATATTACAAATTTCCGCAAATGTTCAGAGCTTTGTCTTGCTCCTTGTGTTCTTAGAAGGAGCTATGACCTTCCTCCGGGTGCTCCTTGCTACGCCCTCACACTGCTTGTTCTTCTTGGCTTGTTTGTTCCTAGTTTGTGGTGATACTTTAAGAGGAGAATAATAGGCTCTGCAAGATGTTGGAGCGTTACCTTACTCCACTTCGAGTTGTTCCACCATCGCCACCGAGGGAGTAATTCATCATCGGTATTGGCATCTCCCTTAGCTTGTTCCAAGCTTAGGGGGAGTGTCGCGGTATCACCATTATCTTTCATCTTTTACTTTTTAGTAGTGTCATATCATGAGTAGGGAAGTTATCTTATATTTTGGTTTGAAGTGTGGAAGTATCTCTCTTTTAGTTGGTTATCTATGTATCCCTTAGTGTGAGTTGCCGTTATGGAATATTAATGAGAAGTGTTATCATTTAGTTTCTGCACACTTTATTTTAGGTTGCAACTTTTATCATGTATGATTGACCTTGTCATTTAGTATTGGTGATCACTTTGGGAACATATAGTAAATCTTTTGGCTTTGGCAAACTTAGCATTGGTCCGTAGCTACAATACTTTGAGACTTAAAGAGGAAAAATAATTACATGTAGAATATAGCATTCATTGATCTTTCTCACTTGTCTATGACAAGCTTAATATTCACAACTTAAAATTGTGTGTACTTTCAAGTAAGAATTGCATGATTGTCTTTTACTACATGTATGTTTGTTTGCATCCTTCAACTCTTATGCTTGCTACCCAAACTTGCTAGCCAAAAACCTGTATCGAAAGGGAATGCTTCTCATACATCCAAACCTTGAACCAAAACCCCTGCCATCTGTGTCCACTATATCTACCTACTATGTGGTATTTTGCGCCACTCCAAATAAATACTTCTTGTGTTATCTTTATTCAAAATTACTATCCCTTATTTGTGTCAATGTTCACTAGCTCATGAGGAAATAATAGTTGGGTTTGTCATCTTCCGTACTAATTAAGTAACCCATGACTTGCATGCTACATCTGCTCGTCATTAATATTGCAAAGGGGTGGTCAGACCACTATAATATCAAAGGGTGATTTTTTTCAAAAATATAGACACTCCTCCATGGTTTGAGATTGATTGGTGGGTACCCGTGAATTCGGCTAGCCATGGTATTGTTAGAAAGGTGCGGAGGAGTGTCATGGCTGTGAAAGTAAAGAGAAAAAAGAAGATGAATATGATAAAGGCTTGTTTTAAAAAAAACGGAGCCACCCTTAACTTGCTTAGTATGGAAGATGACAAGAACTCTGTTACGAATCGTTGACAACAACAAACACCGCTCAAAAATTTACTTTTATGCTCTCTATATGATTTCAAAAAGCTATAAAACAAAAAGCTCTAGCACATGCTTGTATCTCTGCTTCCCTCTGCGAAGGGCCTATCATTTACTTTATCTTGACTCAATAAACCTATCTCCTTCTATCTTAAGCAAGCATTTGAGTTGATCGTGATTCAACCATTCATACATTAGTATTGTTAATCATGTCTTTAATTCTTTCTTGCTTAGCACATTGTTGGTATACAATGAATTTGATTTTTGGAGCTATCAACCTATAAAGAGGGCTGTTTTATAAACTAAGCTCAATTGCTCATTGTTCTCTGACCAAAGACTAAGTTTGCCAACACCAACTATGGTTTTCTCTATGTACTTTACTGTGGTTTACCTCTACTTGTTACAAGTTGATTTATACATGAACGGAGTTAATATCTAAGATGACTTGTGCATTTATACATGTGATTCTTCTTGTCCGTAAATTTTAAATCGACACTTCACTCCATAAACCTGTGATCATGTTTACTGAGTTCAGCTTTCGCTTGGGGACAAGCAAGGTCTAAGCTTGGGGGGAGTTGATACGTCCATTTTGCATCACTATTTTATATTATAATTTACTTCTATTCATTGATATATATCGTATTTGGAGATGATACTTATGTTATTTTATCTATTTTGCATGATTGATGATCATTAGGGATGAAACTCCGGAGCCTGAATTCTGGTGGAAAAAGCACCGTCAAGATACAAAATTTGCGAAGACCAGAAGAACAAAGTGGCTAACTGGGAATTATTTCTGAATTATTTCACGAAGGAGGCCAAAAGAGGATCCTGGGGTGGGCCCCAGGGGGCCCTCATCACCTCATGGCGCGGCAGCCCTTCTAGCCGCGCGAGCAGGTGATGAGGCCGCCCTTGCCCACCACCTGGCGCACCCCTTCGCGTACTTGTTCCCCCCAAAGACCTAAAAATACTACGTTGGACAGAAACCATCTCCGCCGCCACCACGAGGCGGAGAAGACAGAGAGAGAAAAGCTCTCCGACAGGCTGTGTTGCCGCCGGGGAAATTCCCTCCCGGAGGGGGGGATTCGTCGCAACGTCACCGTCATCGAGTTGCACTCCATCACCATCGCCAACACCACCATCTCCACCGCCGACGCCGTCATCTCCATCCATCCACTCCGTTCCCGTTGTAACATCTAGGGCTAAACTCTGTGTATTTGATAGGGGAAACTCTCCCGGTGTTAATTACTCTTGTTATTGATGCTATTGAGTGAAACCGTTGAACTAGGGTTTATATTCAGATTGTTAACCATCATTATATCACCTCTGATCATGTTCATTATGGTGTGTTGTGAGTAGTTCGTTGTGTTCTTGAGGACATGGGAGAAGTCTTGATGTTAGTAGTGAACTATGTTGATTAATATTTGATGTTTTGATATTTAAGTTGTGGTGCCATTCTTCTAGTGGTGTCATGTGAACGTCGACTACATGACACTTCACCTTTATGGGACTAGGGGAATGCATCGTGTATTCGGTTATCATCTGTGGGGTTGCCGGGGTGACAGAAACTTAAACCCCTGTTGGTATTCTGATGCGCGAGAGATCGCATGATCTTAGAGTTTAAGGCTATGGTTAGACTTATCTTAATTACTTACTTATATTTGCGGATGCTTGCAAGGGGTATAATCATAAGTATGTATTAGTCCTAGGAAGGGCGGTGCATTAGCATAGGTTCACCCACACGACACTTATCTAAACATTAAAGATTATTCATCAATATGAAGCGAAAGCACTAGACAGAAATCCCGTGTGTCCTCAAGAACGTTTGGTCATCATAAGTAAACAAACCGACTTGTCCTTTGCTCTCAAAAGGATTGGGCCACTCGATGCAATTATAATGCCACGCTCTATTTACCGCACTTTATTTCTGCTAAAAACTGGTTTGCTAGTGTTTACAGTGAAATTCTCATCAAAACCACTTGTCAACACATTCTGCTCCTCGTTGGGTTCGACACTCTTATTTATCGAAAGTACTGCGATACACCCCCTATACTTGTGGGTCATCAGATATGGATTGCTAGAATTTCATCTTTGGTCAGCTTTACCAGATGGGTTTAGGGTTTATTGTGAGAAGGTATATATCAACTTCATAGAAGACCATATATGTTTTTCTGGGTTATCATAATGTGTCTATGTATAAAAGGATCGGTTTACTTTGCTCATATTTCTTAAATTCGCATGTTTACCTATTTCCATTATTGTGTATGAATCATTAATTCTCAAAAAAGTATTGATTGCTTGATATGATTCTTTGAGATATTGAGCGGTTGGTCGACATGCAATGTTCTTTTTGTATTGTTGATTTCTTAATTGATGGAATAGCCCTAAAAGATTTGGTTATAATGATTAGTGTGTTGTGTCGGTCCAACAGCATGAACTATCTTAGTTAATTGTATTAGAAGGTGCATTTTTACTTCCCTAATTGTATTTCTTGATTTGCTATTTTTTTATTCTCTGCCTGACAGCCATAAAATTATGTTGTAGATCTCCAAGAACCGGTATCACTGCGATGGATGCGGCATCTGCAGGCAAGTGCCCCTAATTCACAGTTATCCTTCTTATTTTTAACACATTTAATATTTTTCTCAAAATGATCAGATTAATTTTCTGGACCGTGCAGACCAGCGGTCCATATTCACATAATATGACACAAATCTATTTTCTTTCATTTTCTGGTCAGTATGTCGGATCATCTGTTTCTATCTTTTTATTTTGCAGTCTGATCTCATGCATGAGAGAAAAATACCTCATTGTCGACAAACCCATGTAAGCATACATTATGTATACATCAAAGAGAATCAGAACATAAATGCCCACAACTCTGCTTCTTTTGATACTTTTTTCCTACAAATAAGTCATATGATATGCTCTCCGCAAACACTTGAAATTTTTATCAGAATCTATGATTCGGATAACTCACTTCGTTGATGATGGTGAATCCTTACCTGAATGATGGCTTTTATCCAATGATTGTTCTTACTCGGACTTGCCTGTTTGGATTCTGTTGATGATTATTTGGATTAGATGGTCGAGATAATCACTGGCCGTGAAAGAATGTCCTTGTGAGTGATTTTGTGGCCTGTGTGCAATGTCCATCCTATGTGGGTCCAAATACCTTCGCAACAATGATAAATATTACCAGTGTGGGATATAAAATTTACGCCAGTAATTTAGTGTGCAACTACGGACGTATCATTAGTTGGACACGCCCATGATATAATTTTAATAAATATGCTATGTGGGCCCAAAAATACTGTGGTATATTCCTCCGCCGGTGATTACTTTTTAAGGGCCCTACTAGGAATCGGATGCCGATTTTCTGCTTCCCATCAGACCAGTGTATGGTCGTAGGATTCGAAGCAGCTTGACAGTATGATTTTAACTAGTTCCACTGGTCAATTTCCGTTGATTAAGGCCTGATTACATGCTTCCGTAAACTGATCCCCTGATTCCGGAAACAGATCTGCATGATTCTGTTTAATCTGACCCCTTGATTCACGCCAGAAACAATCTCCTAATTAGGAAATAATTTTGGGAAAATGTTTTCGCTCTGACTAATAAAGTAGAATAATTACATGCACAATTTTCAGTTATAAGAACATAGATTTATGCCACGGAAGCATTGTTTTTCAATGTTGGAAGCGATGTTTCTTTGGGAAATTATTCTTGCTAGTTTTTAGAAAAAATCATGGCAGATCCAAACTTTTTTGTTCAGTACAAACTTTGCTTCCTAGCAATAATATTTTGCTTCTCGTGGACAACTCGATTGCTTCAAAGATAACTGGAGGTTGTTAAATTATATTCTTTTATTCCACCATATAAAAGAATATCACAAAAATTCGTTTATATCATCATCGCCTCCAACAGATAATATAACTTGCTTACGGAAGGAAATTATATTTGCTTCCAATGTAAGAAATATTTGTTTGTATCAAGATTTTTGTTTTGAAAAGAGCATTACATTTGCTTCCATAGGAAATAGTATATGTTTTCAATGAAACAGATATTTGTTTCCATCATCATTGCTTTTCATGTAGGACATAATTGTCTTCCAAATAAAATAGATTTGCTTCCAGTATGAGAATTTGTGACCACATACAATAAGAATACGTTCATATGGTTTATTTTGTCCCCCACAATGCCCACCAATGCGCCAACAAACCGCCATGGCAATGCCGCTTGCTCGTCGCCAACCAACAATAATCGTTCATATGGAGTATCAATCTATTTTTTGACAGTGTGAAGAAGTTGCTGGCCCAACCAATGGTGCTTAAAATAAAGTACATTTGCCAGCCTGATCTCCATCTCAGTGTGCTCATCGTCAACATCGCCATAAGAAGCCACTCGAAAAAAATGTATTGTGTTAGTTGAAATCATGAACAACATATATGAGATACGTAGGAAGCATGGGGGATGTTAAAATGCAATGCTATCGATAATTTAAACAACAAATACAAAATATATAGAAGCATGATTCTATTCCTTCTATCTATACAAACTTTCAGCAAGAAACACATACATATGCATTGGAAGCATCGCTGTTATGCTAACTCAACAGAAACTAGCACCACGTAGAAACTTTGAAGCCCATTCATAGATAGCACTAGCACACGGACAATATTTAAATTACATTGTTTCTAAAGTGAAAGTACCAAGAATTTTAAAAGGGAGAAGCATGGTTTATATGCAGAAAACTATCTAGACTAGAGAACATATATAGTGTACATAGGAATCACAATTATTTTAAAGCAAGGATTAATATTAACTAAACATAAAGCATTTGTATTGGAAGCATATAAATTCCATACATCCTTTCACGTGCAGTACATGTCAAGATATTAGTGCTATCTCAACATAAATAATTAGTATTGGAAGCATAGAAATATCATATACACTCGATATTAGCTATTTCACTAGGTTCATCATTCATTTGGAAGCATGAAAACACAGAAGCATCTAATTTATTTGCATATTTTCAGCTGACCAAGACTATGAAAACAACGAAGCACGGTTGACCTGACGCAAACTATACACAAAGAAGAAGCACAGGTAATATATATATGAAGCATGGATATTTCGAAGCAAGAATCAACGGATTTCAACACAAGTTGCCCATAGTGTGGAAGCACAAATATTTCCACAATTATGTAAAGGAATAAACGGGATTTGATCTTCAGATATGCATAAAATATGAACACATTGAGATCTCGATCAGTTGCTATTACCTTCTCGCTAGCAGTGTAGCCGTTGAAGGGATAGGTATTGAGGCCGTTAATGGTGGAAGCAATATTAACTCTATAAATGTTGTAGGAATCCTTGTGTTGGAGAGGCTATCTAGAGGGGCAAACGTTCTCAGCCGTTGGATCTTTTGCCAAACCCACATGAGCCGTTGGATGGTGCTGGATGGTGGTGATCGTTTTTTCTACCGCTGGCTGCTCAGATGCTACCATGACGTGTGGGTCCGCCGGCCAGCGGGACCAAATTGTCAGCGTGACAAAGCCTACGCGTGCGCGTCGTTCGTTATGCTAGCGTTGGTCATGGCCTGCCGCGGTGACTTCCAGAGGGTAAACCCTAGCCCCCAATGCACATTTGCCTCTCAGGTCAGCGTCCTCCTCCTCTCCTCTCCTCTTCACCGCGCCGCCGCCTCACTCCTCGCCCCGCACTGCCGCCGCGACGGCATGCTCCTCCTTCTCCTCTTCCTCTCCAACTCCTCGCCCAACACAGGCGGAAGCTTCCGGCTGCTGCAGCACGGCAAGGACGCAGTCATCGTCGGCCGAGCTTGGAGCGTCAGGCTCGCGGCGGCTCTCTGGTGGCTGCAGCAAGGCCAGCCGCGCGGGAACACGGTTGTCGGCGGAGAAACTTGCAGAGTCAGGTACGCGGCGGCTGCAGCAAGAGGGAGCAGTAGAACAACTGGACCTCGCGGGCGGCCGGGTGCCAGGCTCCCGCTCGATCTGGGACGGCGAGGATGAGGTCGGCAGCTGCAGCAAGGCGAGGACGCGGTTGTCTTCGGCGGCGAGCAGACGTGCGCGATGAAACCCTAGGCACCAAACCTCTCCCATCCTAGATCTTGGTTAAGGGCGAGATGGAGGAGAATGTTAGGACGGAGCTGATGCGGCCTGCTGCTGCTGCCGGCACGACGCCGACGTGCAGCTGCCAGCCAACTCCGCAACTTGCTACTGCTGGTAAGGTGTCCCTGGACGTGCTTTTTTATAACTGATTCTCTGGTCCGTCTTGCTCAGATTGACATGATGGTGATGCAGGTGTTTATAGCTGATTCTCTGGTCCGTCTTGCTCAGATTAATATGATGGTGATGCAGGTGAAATATATCTTATGAAAACCAAGTTCTTGATCCAGGTGATCTGTTCTCCATCTAACGGGTTCTGATGCTTCTCCATGGATTTAGTTTCCACTAATTTTTTCGGCTTTCTGATGTTGTCAATAATTGGTAGTAGTTCATTTCCAATTTTTGCAGCCAAGCAGCACCATGTTTGTTAGGATCCAAAAATGTTGATGCCACTGTCCTCCCCTTTGTTGTTGTCCATGATCATACGGCTAGGGGTTCATGTGGTCATATCTTTTATGGGGAATGGTCCGTGGACAAGGTTCTTGAGCTCATTAACAAAAATTGCCGTTCATGGCGTGGAGAAGGAATGAAGGTGAGAAACATATCAGGACATTGCTGTAATTTACCCTAATCATACTGCTAGGGGTTCATGTGGTCATATCTTATATTTGTTGCATGTACACCTATAAGTTCTTTTGGTATTCAGTCATTCAGTGGCATAACGATACATGATTACCATTTTCAGATGTTTACACAGGTACGATTTACATATGAGCAAGAAAGTCACCCCGAGGAATTCTTCATTCCATATGCATGGCGGCTTATCCTATCACGAGGGTAAATATTTCCTCATTGTATATGCTGATTCTCACACAAGATTCTTATTATCAATACGCAAGTGGTCTTGATAAAGATGTCAGCTAATTATGCCAGAAATGTCTTGAAACTGTTATTTTGGTTTATTGCATATTGGTTTGTCTGGATTGTGGGACAATTGGCATATCAACTAGGAATGATAACTTGAATTTTGTCCATCTCATGCCAACTAGACATTAGATAATACCACATGACAGGCGGTTACCTATCAAACATATAAACTAGACTTCTTATATAATAGCATGATATATTGTCCTTTCATTTCACTATGATATTTCCTCAACCATGCTATATTGTCCTGTCATTTCACTGTGACATTTCCTCAACTGTTTCCTACATTTAACAGATTCTCTTTTAATCCTGGTGCCATAAAATCTGTTCCTGGTGGAGATTCATGTTGATGTAAGTTGCTCTATCTTGTTTGAAATCAATCTGGTTTCAAGCTTAGGATCAATTTCAGCACAGTACCCAGAGCATTTAATGAGTAAATGTCTGATATTACATATTATCAGTTCCGCTTCATTTGTCGTTTTTGTGATAATGATGTCTGTCAAAATGGACCGCTCCCAGGATGAACCATCAGACGTACAATAGGTTTAGGGATAACCTGGAACCTCTGGGATTCTGACAACAACACAGATAAATGTTTGACCTGTTTCATCCCTTGTGGCGAAGAGCTCGTTGTATATAGGCGGCATCTACAAGATATACTCGAGGTGTATTCTCATTCTTTTTTGTGTTAATATTTCCATTTCCATATAAGTTCCATGATCTCTCTCCTGCCTCCCCTTTGTCCTATTAATTTGTTTGTGCAATAGATGTTAGATTTGGACAATGATGATTTGCTTGTGCAGATATTTATTTTCTATTTCTGTTGTCATTTGTTTTAGAACTATGATTCTATTCCTCTTTAGTTTCCAACTTCAGTTTGGTTCTTCTATTTTCTGCTCGCACGGAAGGAATCCGAGTGAGAGGTGTTCCATTGTTCGATGTCGTTATATTTTTTGATATAAACCATGTGCGTGCCTCTCTTTGACATAAATTGCAAGAAAAAGGCCTCAAGGAAGATTCACAAAGCTGAGATGGGGAAGCATAAGTGCGATCTGCTGAATGACCTCTTTTGTGAGCTTGGCGAGATGCTAGGTGAGTTGGCCTCAGATGGCAGCATCATTACTTTGTAGATTAGATGACATCATCATTTAGGAGTTGGTTTTCATGTGGTCATTTGGAATGCTACATTTCATTGTGGATATGTGAATTTGCATGATGTTTTTATCATTTCGACATTGCATCCTTCATAGCTTTGGTGAACAATGTTGTGACTAGCTGACGACACATGTGTTTTAGCATTGATTCAATGGATTGGAAAAAATGTGTGTTCAGAGTGTAAAATAGAGTGAGGTGGTGAGAGGACAAGAGAGTAGCTCAGCCGGACTAAGAGGGTTGGAGGTATACTATGATTGTATTGTTCTTATGCATCATTTCCACTTTACATTTGGTGTTTATGTTGAACAATGGTGTGTCACATAGTCATCAGATCTTGTGTTTGCTACGAGCCACAGACCGAACAGTAGAACATGATGAATGGAGGTTGTCTGGTGATCGTATAATTAGTTCTCCCAACCATTTATGCCATTATTCCTTCCCTTTTAAGTTTTTGGCAACATTTTTACATGTGTCTTCACATTATTTCTCCGTAGAAGTTCTGGTAGTTAAAATTGGTCCTGTCTTATTCTAATCAGATTTTTGCATGGAGTGGTTTTGGTTATTGAGGTCGGGTATCTGAAATTCTCAAAGTGGGTGGCATGATTCAATTCTAAATGGTCCATACTTGCCTTTTCTTACCATAATTAAATATGATTGGTTGTCCCAGATATCACATTGTAAAGCTTTTTCTATATGCTTTGTGTACGCATATCAATATAGCATTTTTTAGTTGATTTAGGAATGGAATGATTGGGATTGGTATATCTTTTTCTCCATACTGAACAGTTGGTGTTTTTTCTACGTGCTTCCACCTTGTGTGCAGGTTGATCTGCTACCCCCCTCCCCATATTTTCATTTCAATTTTATTTGTTGTACGCTTGGTTTGGGGAGCAACACAGATTTATTGCTTAGGGGAAGAAATCGTTGATGTTGTCTCTAGAACATTAAGTAAGTAGTGCCTCCTATTGTATTTGTAGGGGTTTACCAGTAATTGGTGTGGGGTTCATACATATATCTCCACAGCTAGACATATTTGTTTTACACGTCTTTTAAGAATTTAGTATGATTTTCCTTACTAGGATAGGGCATCTTGCTGATGAATGATGATGTACAATGTCTCCACAGCTAGACATATGTATTCATTTAAACATCCAGTTCTTTGACATTATTTGTCTTCATTTATTTGTAGTATGACGGGCTAGCGGGCAGGAAAGTCCAGTGCCCAGGATGTTGATCTTTAGAAGCAACCGTCAAAGATCCCAATTAGCCAGTAGGTAGAGAACAACCTTTAATCAGAAGTTTGTCATTCAATTATGAGCAGCCTTTATGTTTTAGTTTATAATTAATTGAAACCTGGTAAGGGTTCTAAGAAACAAGCACTTTGAGGTTCTTTGCATACCAACTCGCACTGTGAGTTTTTTCGAACATCGATAGAAGTATGTAACTCTATTTGATGAATTTATGTTGCCAAGAGAACTGAGATTGAGAGATATCAATGTAGTTACCACTATTTGGCGAATTTATGTTGATTTAAGAAAATTTGATACATGACTGTTAATAGCTATTTGCCATAACAAAGGATATGACAATGTTAAATGGTCTATACGTGCTACCCTTTTCCTTGTTTTACCTGGTTGATACGCTTCTGCCCATTACCTTTTGAAGTGAGATACGTTTAATTGGACATTATGCTACATAAAACTTCTAAAGAAAATGTACATGTAGGAATTCCTGTAAAATAAATCCTCTGTTTTAGTTTGCAAGTTCTGTTGTTGCCACTTCGTTTTTACAAGAGTTCTGTTTTCAAGATGGTTGCAAGTTGCAATATAATAAAATCTGTCCAGGTTGAAGATCAAATGGTTCATAAATATATACCTCTAAGTAAAAATACTTAATGAGTGGCGAAACAAATAAATCTTATGGCCATAATAGTCTTGCCTCTGGTAGTTGCGCAATCGCGCAACGGGTCATCTAGTACAAACAGTTGCTTCAGCCATAGTGTACCCTTGAATTGAAGGCTCAGCTGAGCAGCCGGCAGACCTACTACACCAGCGCCGGAGGTAATGACGCCCCACGGTGGAGTGTCATCCATGGCAACGAAGGGATCGAACACGGTGGATGCGCGGGTCTTGACCTGGAGGATGCGGCGTGCTAGGGAGAGCTGGGTCGTGGCCTGGATCATAGAAGTAGGGCAGCGGACGGCGGGGAGAGTAGCGGCGCTGCGAGCGATGGGGAGAACAGAGAGGAAAGGATCTATTTGGGGACGTGATTTGGGAAGGATCGGTAATGGCTAATATTTTTAGAGCGACATGTGTAATTATTGGAGAAATAATGCAATCCAGGCAGTTGGATGGGGACGAGATGGACGATGCCCAGTTGGTCAGATGAATTGTTTCCCATTGGACTACGATATGTAGTATTTACCACTTTTTAATTATTGCCGTGAAGTACTGGTCCACCCGGTGATAATTTTCTAATAAAGAGTATATATACGTGGTAATTACCTCCTAAGGCTGCTGCACTATTCGGTAATCTTGGGGGCTCACCCTTGCAACCACACGATCAAACGTCGCGTGTAGAGATTGACGCATCTTGTGCCCATGGTTCGGGCGGGCCTCCCCCTCTCGACCCCCTTTTCTTATCTCATCGCCAGCTGACGCGTCCTCGCGTACTCCCCCATTTACGTTTATTGACTGAAACAGATGCGCAGACCATAAACCGAACAGTCGAACAATAAAACAGAGCCGCTGTTGCGGATATATTAACTAGGGGTATCTCCAACATGGATCAATCCGGCTAGTCCAGGATGGCCCAAGGGTGGTAAGCCTGAAGCCTGCCGGGCGGCCCAGATAGCTGACGTACAAGGAAGTAGGCGGACGGTCCAAGGAAGGCGGAAGACCGAAGCCCATCAAGCCACCAAGCCCAAGACGGAAGGCGGCAACTAAGCCGGCTAGGTCTAGGACTCTGATTACTTGCCAGACAAGTACTTGCCTTGTACCCTGGGGTTTGGCCGCCTATATAAGCCGGCCACCAGGGAGCCTTTAGGGCACGCTCCAATACGCATCATACACATTGTAACCTGTTCACGGCTATTGCCTCATAGTGAATTATAGCAGCACATAGGATCTCGCCACCGCTGCGGGATCCGAAACTGGGTAAACTCGCCGTGTTCAATCCCGTCCTCGACGACACCAACCTTCTTCCCCACAATCCATACGTAGGCTAGAGGACCCCCGTCTCCTATCAATTATGACGATACTACGACAGTTGGCGCCCACCGAGGGGCCTAGGGTTCCTGGCGTCACGTTTCAAGCGGGAACACTTGGCGGCGTGGGCAAGCAGATCGCCGTCGGCCGCGTCACAAGGTATGGCGGCCACAACTACGTCAACTCGGATGAGTCCTGGCTCCCGGCGGACGACTACCTTATCGGATGCGCCATCATACCGATCGGAGGGATCGACGTCTTCATCGGGTACACGCTAGAGGCGTACGGCCTACCGCGTTTCTACAACCCCACCCACCAACCCTTCGACCAAGCAGTCGACCGACAAGATGGATCTGAATCCGCCTTCTCCCAGGAGTCGGCCGAATCTGATTTCCACTTCGTCGGAGTTGTCGGACTGGGATCCGACTCCCAGCCGGAAAACAACGATCCTGAGTCAATCCTCCCTGCTCTCCAGGAGGATGCGATGTCAGATGCCGGATCCAGATCTACCGTTCAAGTCAACATAGACTCTGACTCTGATGATGATGCTAGTCTCTTCGAAGAGAAGATCAAAAGCCGCTTTTCCAGTGATAATCCGGCACCTTCAGAGGGCACAACGGATACTGACATGCCTGACATGCTGGCTATGATGGTTGTCGTCGGTAACGAGACAACCCCAGTTGCTTCTGAAACGCAAAACAAGCCGGTGGAAGTTGTCGGCGATACCACGGCCGGTCAACTCATTGAAAGTTCCGACAAGGTGCGCGTAAAGAAGAAAGCTGGCCTCGAGAAAGGCGGCAGCAGCAAGCCCACGGATTTGCTCTCCGTCATCAAAGAGGTAGACGAAATCATGAACACTCCAGTGAATAAATACACCCCACTCGACGAAGTGGAAGAGCTTAGGATTAACATGCTTAAGCACTCTGACTTCCTGCGAAAAAGAGAGGAGCACGTTGAGAGCCTTGCGAAGAAGATCGAAAAAGAACAAGAGAAGATGTCGGCTAAAACAAGCCGGCAGCTCTTCGAGGAAAAAAGGTCATCAAAAAACCGCCGTGACAAGGAGCCGCCAACGCGCGCAACAACAGCGGCTCAAGATCTCGGGTTCGACTGGCGCACGGCACCGCAGCGCGTGGACAGAAGGGGAGATCTCGTCTTCTGCAACCCCATCCTTAACGCCGCCGTCGCGCTAGACACCTTAGACGACAAAACTTACACGGCGGAGGAAAAGCTGGCCAATGCAAGACACTTCGTGAGCAAGGCCCTCGAACAACAAGCTCGCGCTGACTCCTACGGCCACATGGCGGATGCTCGCGGGGGAGACCTAGAGTCCAAGTCAGGAAAGTGCAAAGCCGCACCTGGCGCTGACCCCGAAGGCCCGTCCGGCTCCAGTAGCCATGGCGATAAAAGGAAGGCAACGCCACCTCCAAAGAAGACACCACCGTCAAAACCAAGGCGGGACGAGAATTCAAGGACATGAAGCAGAGGAGACCTGCCACCTCCAGCCCAGCCAAGACGTGACAATGGCGGTAGCCGGGGCAACAGACTGCCGCCTAGAAAGGATGCCGGTAACGACCCTCCCAAGAAAGGTCGAAGTCGGTCTCCGCAGCGTAGCACCGGCAGCAAGAGGAAGGAGGCGGCAGAAGGGCCCAGGCGCAGCATAAGCCGGGCAGCGCAGGACGAGCCAGACGCAAACAGAGGCGCACCGCAGCTCGATCCAAAAGACGCGCGACACCGCCTACAAGACAAAGCAAGAGGAAAGGAGCCACTATATTCTGGTCCAAAGTGCTTTGGCGACGCCATCCGCAGAGAGCCGTTCCCTAAGGACATGACATCAGTGTCAAAAAATTGTCATAGGTACAACGGCCTCGTTAAGCCGGATTCATGGCTAGCCGACTACGCCATGGCCATAGAAATTGCCGGCGGAAGCAGTTATATTGCCGTCCGTTACCTACCTCTCATGCTAGAAGGCACGACAAGGGCTTGGATCGACAACCTTCCAGAAAAGTCTATCCATAGCTGGTATGACATGGAAAAGGTTTTCTCCCAGCACTTCCAAGGAACATACAAGCGTCCAAATACCTACACGGATTTACAGCGCTGTATTCAGAAGCCGGACGAAACCATGACAGACTTTGTCAGCCGTTGGATCTCCGAAAAGGTCAACTGTCATGGTGTTCCAGACGCACAGGCTATCCATGCCTTCTACACGGACCTGCAGAAGAAGTCCTTACTCCGTCATCGGCTCGTCCGCGAGCAAATCACGGACCTTGGCGAGATGCTCAACCTAGCCGCCCAATACGCGGCAGCGGATGACGACGCCCGCGACGATGATCCAGACGTCAGCATCGTGCCCAAAACGAAGCAACAAACGCAAGCAGGCGGCGGATGACAAAGCCGGACCTTCCAACGAGGTAGTTGTCGCTTTCCAAGGGAATGCCGGCAAAAAGAAGTGGAAGAATAAGAAGGATAATTGCGACGCCGGCTCAGGGCCTAAGGCGGCGCGTATCACTTACGAGCAGGCAAAACTTCTGCCATGCCCTACCCAAGCCTCACTCGGCAAGGTCAACCATATGCTTAGCGAGTGTCGTTTCATGGACGACTTCAAAAAGGACCCCACAGTTGGCTGGAAGTCAAAGAAGTCAAAGAAGTACGACAAGAAAGACCACAAGGACGACGAGGATGATGACGACATGTCTATCTCAAGCGAAGATGACGCGGCCGCCAAAAAAAAGAAGCCATATCCGAAGGTCAAAGAATCTCTCGTATGCTTTGTCGGAACACCTTCGGCTAAGGCGGATAAGGCGGAGATGCGCGAACTCAACGCGACAATGTCGGACGTCCCTCAGTATTTGAACTGGTCCGAGGTGGCGATCACCTGGGACCGGTCCGACCACCCTGATCACGTTCCTCACCCAGGCAAGTACACCCTTGTCGTCGATCCCATTGTCGACAACTTCAGGCTCACAAAGATACTCATGGATGGCGGCAGCAGCCTCAACATCCTGTACTACGACACACTAAGCCGTATGAACCTGTCAGAGGATCAGCTTGACCATAGCAACCTCACTTTTCACGGCATAGTACCCGACAGGCAAGCAAAGTCAATGGGGAGCATTAGGCTGAAGGTAACTTTTGGACCAAAGGAGAACTACCGCTTAGAGTTCCTCCGGTTCGAAGTTGTCCCCTTCAAGAGCGCCTATCATGCAATCTTCGGACGACCGGCTTTCGCCAAGTTCATGGCAAGACCGTTCTACATATACAGCAAGCTCAAGATGCCGGGAGAAAACGGAACCATCACGATTTTCGGCAACTTCAAGAAAGCCAAGGAGTGTGAGCGTGGCATGGCCGCCTTCGTAGAAGCCGTCATCCACAAGGAAGAACTCGCACTACTTGAGGCGGACCCAGACAACTCCATGCCCAAGCCAAAGATTGATGTCAAGAAGACCTTTGAAGCTTCAGAAGACACCAAAAAGGCGGACCTCATCCCAGGCGACAAGTCTAAGCAAGTCGTCATCGACTCCAACCTTGACAGCAAATAGGAAGGCGCGCTCGTCGAGTTCCTCCGTGAGAATCGTGACATCTTTGCATGGTCGCCTTCCGACATGCCTGGTGTACCGAGGGAACTCGCCGAGCACTCACTCAACGTCATAAAAGGATCCAAGACGGTGAAGCAAGCAACAAGACGCTTTGGAGATGAGAGACACAAGGCTATAGGAAAGGAGATAAATAGGCTGAAGGCCGCCAATTTCATAAAAGAGTTGTGCACACTGATTGGGTGGCAAATCCTGTACTTGTTCCAAAGAAGAATAAAGAGCTGAGGATGTGTATTGACTATACCGGTGTTAACAAGTGCTGCCCAAAGGATCCCTTTGCGCTGCCTAGAATTGACCAAGTCGTAAACTCCACAGCAGGCTCCGAGCTGCTTTGTTTTTTGGACGCCTACTCAGGATACCATCAAATCAAGATGAGAGAGTCGGATCAGCTGAAAACATCTTTCACCACACCATACGGGACTTTCTGCTACATCATGATGCCTTTTGGCCTGAAGAATGCAGGGGCAACATATCAGCGATGTATGCAGAATTGCCTGCACGAACAGATCGGCCGCAATGTTCACATCTACGTAGACGACATCGCGGTGATGTCGAAAAAGAAGGCAGATCTCCTAGAGGATTTGGAAGAAACTTTTCAGAATCTCCGGAGGTACCAGATGAAACTCAATCCCGCCAAGTGTGTTTTCGGCGTTCCAGCCGGCAAACTGCTCGGGTTTATTGTCTCAGAACGAGGGATCAAGGTTAATCCGGAGAAGATCAAGGCCATCCAAAACATATCCAGACCTACTTGTCTGAAGGACGTGCAATGCCTGCCGGATCGGCATCGGCCATCAGTCGTTTCATAAGCCGCCTAGGGGAAAAGGCAATGCCTCTCTACCGGCAATTGAAGAAATCCGACAACTTTGAGTGGACAGCAGAGGCAGATGCCGCCTTACAGCAACTTAAGGAGACCCTCGTATCCGCTCCAATATTGGCAGCACCTCGATCGCAGGAACCAATGTTGCTCTACATCGAGGCAACGGGAGCAGTTGTCAGCGTTGTCTTGGCTATGGAAAGAAAAGAGAACGAAGCCGCGACGTCTGAGCAACGACCGGTTTACTTCATCAGTGAAGTCTTCTCCGCCTCCAAGCAGAGGTATCCACATTACCAAAAGCTGGCTTATGGTGTTTTCTTTGCCGCCAGAAAGCTTAGGCATTATTTCCAGGAGCACACAGTGAAAGTAGTCAGCAAGGCACCGTTGGGAGACATAATCAACAATGCAGGGGCAACAGGCCGAGTTGCCAAATGGGGCATCGAACTTGCCGCCTTTGATATAGTCTACAAACCACGGACCGCCATTAAGTCTCAAGCATTGGCAGATTTTGTTGCCGACTGGACAGAAGCCATGGAGGAAACGATACTCCCCGAGTCAGAATATTGGGTAATGCACTTTGACGGATCAAAGATGCTCAAAGGCTCGGGGGCTGGAGTCGTTCTACGCACACCCAAAGGCGACAAGCTCAGCTACGTATTGCAAATTCATTTTACAGCAACCAATAACGTCGCAGAGTATGAAGCTTTGCTTCACGAGTTGCATGTGGCAAACGACATCGGCGTCAAGAGAATCCTCTGTTATGCCGACTCAGATTTGGTCGCAAAACAAGTAAGCGGAACATGGGACGCGAATAGCGCAACAATGGCGGCATACAGGGCCAAAGTTGATGAATTCGCCAAAAACTTCGCGGGCTATGAAGTCCGACATGTTCCAAGAGCCGAGAACGAGGCGGCAGACACACTTGCCAGACTAGGGTCAGAGCGCAAAAAAGTACCAAATGATATTTTCCTGGAACACTTGCACAAGCCGTCCATTAAGGGCGCCGACTTGTTGGACCCCAATGCAGAAGAACCAGTAGAAGCGGCAAGTCTTGCTGTCTACTCGATACAGCCGGATTGGTCTGTCCCATACCTCGATTTTCTAATCGACAGCAAGTTGTCGGAGGACGATGAGGTGCTAAAAAGGCTAATCATAAGGCGAGCCAAGGCATTCACAATAATAAAAGGCGAGCTATATAAGCGAAGCACGTGTGGTATCTATCAACGGTGCATACAGCCAGAAGAAGGCCAGGAAATTCTGAAAGACATACATGTTGGTACCTGCGGGCATCACGCTTCCGCAAGGGCAATCGTGTCCAAAGCTTTCCGACAAGGCTTCTACTGGCTTACCGCCAAAGAAGACGCTGAGAACATCGTCAAAACATGCAAAGGCTGCCAATTATACGCCCGCCAATCTCACATGCCGGCACAAGAGCTTAGGACAATTCCAATCACCTGGCCGTTCGCGGTCTGGGGCTTAGACATGGTTGGTCCCTTCAAGAAGGCACGTGGTGGGTATACCCACCTATTGGTCGCTGTTGACAAGTTCACCAAATGGGTCGAAGCCAAGCCGATCAGCAAACTTGACGCGCGAACAACCACCAATTTTCTCTGGGGAATTATCTCTCGGTTTGGAGTTCCACACAGCATTATCACTGATAATGGCAGCAACCTGTCTCAAGGCGACATAGAAGAATACTGCAACGATCTAGGTATCCGGCTTGATTTGGCATCCGTGTCACACCCACAATCTAATGGACAAGTAGAGCGAACAAATGGCCTAGTCCTCTCAGGACTTAAGCCTCGTCTCGAAGCTCCGTTACATAGGGCAGCCGGTGCTTGGGCAGAAGAGCTACAATCCGTACTCTGGAGTTTGCGCACAAGGCCAAACATATCCACCGGCTACACTCCTTTCTTCTTAGTATATGGCGCGGAGGCAGTGCTACCTACCGACATGAAATACGATTCCCCAAGAGTTCAAGCCTACATCGAGCAAGACGTAGAAGGTGCAAGACAGGATAGCCTAGACCTGCTAGACGAAGAAAGAGACGTGGCTCTACATCGCTCCGCCTTGTACCAGTAACAACTCCGTCGCTATCATAGCCGGAGAGTGCGGAAGCGAAGCTTCAGAACAGGTGACATGGTTCTCCTCCTAATTCAAGACAGAAAAGGCTTGCACAAGTTATCCTCGCCATGGGAAGGACCGTTTATAGTCACAAAGGCGTTTCTCAATGGTTCCTACTACCTAGCCGACATCCGCGACGTAGAGGAAAAGAAAAGACGCAAGAAGGCGGCAGGAAGAAGGGGAACCAAGCGTGAAAGAGGCATCGACGATCCATTCGAACAAACAAGACGGCCTTGGAACATTGAGCATCTACGTCCTTTTTACACTTAGCAATTTATAATTGTAATAAGTTATATATGATTATGAAATAAGAGTCTATGGTTCCTCATCTGTGTTGAGAAGCATGCCATATTTTGTCTTTTCTTACAGTCATATACAACCTATGTATCTAAGTTACCTTTTTTCTAGCTCCGTGCAAAGGTTCAAACTGGTAGATACTTGCAGCTTTCGAGCCAACCCACAGCAAAAAATCAACTTTTTGCGCCTAATTCCTTTACCACTGATTACTTATATGTGGTTCGCCTAGTAGTATGTCCTTGGCACCAACATGTTAGCTTTGGTTTCTGATCCTAAACACATGGTTTAGCCCTGGTTGTTTCAGCTAAAGTTTCCGGCTGAGGTTCGCCAACATACAAACAGTCAAGCATATAAGTCAGGGTAAAATTAAGGCAGACCATATAAAATAAGGCAAAATAAAACATGTCGGCTAGCTTCCCGCTTAGCAGAACATCTCCAAAAACATAAACAAAAATTACAAGTTTGAGTCTGTACTGTTTCAGAAGCAGGAAAGGGCTGACAATCATGTCGGAAGGGACACAAGAAAAAGAAACTACAGCTCGGGGGGGGGGGGGGGGTGCCTACATCAGACTTGGGGGCTGACAACTTCAGCCCCAGAACTGTCACTCCCCTCCGCCTCGGTCGTACCGGCAGCTCCAACTTCTCTAGCGGCAGGCACAGGATGGCGCCGGTAGAATATCGAAGTGTCAACCATGTCGGCAACACGCGTGGCGTAGCCGGCAACGCTGTTCAGCACAGCGGCCGGATCGACCTCACTGCCGTCTTCATAAGAAGACGGCATGCCTTCGGTGAAAGCTTCTATCTCCGCCTCGGGGTAGTGCGCCATGAAGAGTCCCAGCGCAGTCTTGGCACCACCCCGCGCCGCCGACTTCAGCGAGCTCTTGTGAAGCTTCGTAGCTTGCTCCAACATATTGGGCACATCGCTGAATTCGGACGGCTCCGGGCTGCCGGAAGAGATGAAGAACTTGGCGGCAAACCGCTTGGACGCCGCCAATGTCTCGGTGATCAGCTCACCTAGGCGTACAAGGCGATCTAGGCGGGGGCTGACATCCTTGTCGTCGCCTAAGCCGGCAGGAACTGTATCAAAAATAAAAACGTCAGTTTGGTCTAGGCTAAGCAAAATGACGAAAGCAAATGAGTAGTGAGAAATTACCAAGGACCGAGTTATGGAAGGCGGACATCTCAATCATGTGAGCTGCCACCGCGTCCTCAGCAGTTTGGGCGCGAGAAGTCTGCTTGGATATTTCCTCGGCAGCCGCCTTCTCCGCCACCGCCAGCTTCTTGCGCAGGCTATCCAGCTCTCCGGTAAGCTGGCTAGATTCCTGCGCAAATTTGAGCTGCCGGGCCTCCATCTCCTTCCGGTGCTCCTCCTTCATCAACAAGTTGGCGGCCGCCAAATCGGAAGCTTCATTCATAACAGCTTGCATGTCAGTGGACGCCTTCAGTATATCCTGGGCGTGATCTAGCAGTTCTACAATATGGATTCACTAGCTAAAAAATTGGCGGCAGCACAAATTGGAAGATGACGAAAAGGCAAAAGGAATAATTCTACCTTCGTCTTTTTTGCGGGCCGCCTCCAGTTCGGCAATCCGCCGGTCCTTGGCCTCGCAATCCTTCTTCAGATCGCGGCACCGTTGGTTTATCTCAAATCGAGAGGAGATAAGCTCAACGTTGGCAGGCAGGAGGCCCTGCAAGCAAATGCAAAGGCATATAGCATATCGTAAAAAAACCACTAAGCCGGCAGTCAATGTACTCGACTTGCCATCTAAGTGCTCGGGGGGGAAGACTATGTATATGCCACAAAGTTAGAAAAACTTACAGACATGTCGCCCTCCAAGTCGGCAAATCCCTAGGAGGCAAAGTTGGCAAAAGCCAGGGTAGACTCCTTGGCCGCCTTAAAAGTGGACCAAGGGTCCCTGACTCGGTCGCCTCCCGCAGCCGGGGCTGCCCTCTGCGTCCCGCCGGCAACCCCCTCCAGTAGCTCCTCCTTGGCGGCACAAGATTGGATGACTTCATTGGCCGTAGCCTCAGCCGTTAGAAGGGGAGTACTGGTGGCGCGGCCCGCGGAGGAAGTGGCTGGCGGTGGACCGGAAGCCGGAGCCTGGGGCTGGCGGCGAGCATCGCTCATAAAGCCGCCGGCCTGGGGCTGGGGAGTTGGCGGCATGGTAGCGGGCGAGCTGCCTTGGGGCCGCTTTCCCTTGGAAAGGAGTCTGGTCGGCAACCTGGAAGTTGCCACCCGCTCCCTGTCAATAAAGCAAGCACAGTCAGATAAATGCCGGCAATAGATGAATTCGTCAACTATATAAGGCGTAAATGAGTACCTTCGGGGGATGTTAATCCCCGCGTTCTCGTCGAGATCGACGAGCACCGGCATTGTAGCCGATGCGGTCCGTTTCTTTCTCTCGGCGTTGACCGTAGAGGAAGCCGCGCCGGACGGCTTGCGCTTCTTGGTCTTCCCGGCTTCCGGCTCGTAGAAGTCGGGAGCCAGGTCATCCTCCCTCAGGGCAGAGAGCTGAGAAAAAAGGCAAGTGTTAGTAGGGCTCTAGTTGGCCGGCAAAAGCTGTCAAAGAAGGGCAACGAGCAGGACTTTTTACCTCGAGGGGAGGGTTGTCGTGGGTGTGCATGGGCACGCCTTCCGCCGCCTTCACCAGCCCCGCTTTGACAAGGCTGCGAAGTCGGAACGCTAGGTCGGCGGCCGGTAACCCCTCTTCGCTTACGCGAAAAGAGGCTGTGGCAGTAGGCGAATACTGACACATTTTGTGCGGGCTGTACCACAGGGGCAGTATCTGCTGGCTAAGCCAGCAGATGACGGTGTCCACCCCATCCAGCAAGGGAGGGGACATCGTGCGGGTGAGGAACTCGATCCGCCTTTGAATAAGGCGGAGCTCCTCCGTCAGCTTGGGCACCGCCTCGTCCCAGCATGGTCTGGGCATAAGCGGCGCGTTGACAAAGTCCGGGACGCCAAATTGGTGCCCCGGCGTTGCCATGTCTTGGCAGTAGAAGAAGGTGGACGTCCATCCCTTGACGGACTCGAGGTATGGTATCTTGGGATACCATTGGCGTCCTTGGCGGCAGTTGAAAGTGACACTGCCGCAGGTCGCCAGTCCGCCGTCCGGCACAGTCTGGCGCCGGCAACGAAAGCAGTATCTGAAGAAGTCTAAACTAGGCCTAATACCTAGATAGCCCTCGAACAGAGCGGTGAAGCCAGCTAAGACTAGAATGTTGTTGGGCGCTATGTTATGGGGCTGGAGCCCGTAGTGATCTAAGACCTCGCTAAAGAAGGCGGAAGGCGGTAGTGCCATTCCCCTGACTAGGTGGGAGGTGAGGATTACCCGTTCCCCGGCTTTCGGAGCCGGGATGATGTCTCCCAAGGCGGATCTCCATTGGCAGTCCTCTCGAGTGGGGAGGTAGCCGACGGCCTCCAGGTCTTGGAGTGCGTCTTCATCGACTATGGAGGGAAGCCAGTAGCGTGACCCAAGGCCAGCTGCTTCCTCCTCCTCGTCGACGGGAGCGCCTCTCGCCGCCGTCGCCACAGCGGAAGAGGGAGGAGCTGATGTGACGCCCTAAAGTCGGTACTATGTAGATTTAAGCGCTCCCGCTAAAATCCGCATAATAACGATTTTAGGTCGCCCACCAGACATAATGTGCACGCCGAAACATGCGCATTATGTGGGTGGAATTGTGATAACATTACAATAGTTCCGATACATCCACAAATACAACAGAAGATAAATTACAACAACGACTCGAACGAGTCAAGATACAAATGATACAATACAAAGATTCAAATGACAGCGGAAGCAAAAAAAGTATCCATCTAAGGATAAGATGCAAATTGGACTAAGAGTCCTGAAGATAAGCGATGGCGCCATATCCCTGCCCAGCCAAGCCGGAGGGATTCCCAAGCTAACGTCGTCAGACTTCAAACCTGTTGACTGCACATAAAGCACATCCCAAAGGAGGGTCAGGGCACTCCCTGGCAAGCAAAACCGACTTGCCTACTTTCTACACCATCTCCCAAAATATAGGGGAGGTGGACTTAGCGGCAGCAGCACTAGCAACCTAAAGAGACACGCTACAACTTCCGTCTAATTAGAGAGGGATAAGAGAGCGCATAAAGTAAACATCTACAACTAACACCAAACATAACCCATTCTCGAATTAACCCCCTCAACCAAAATATGAGGAAGCAATTCGGGAAACTCACACATTAAACAATTTTTATTTATAATTTATTATGAAAGTAATTCTATATTACTAATCAAATTAATTAACATTAATTAGGTGCAAGTTGTCTAGATCTTGTCAGCCAGCATCATCACCAAAGTCGTCCATAACCGTGGACACGGCTCATCGATAAGATTATACACTGCAGGGGTGCACTACTGTACCCATACTCGCATGATCAACCCAAGCAAGCATCAAGGCTTCTCAACACGACTTATTCCTTCACTACAGCAAGTCCAAGTGCCACCCATATGAGTTGTTACCCGCGTCAGGAGTCCGGGCGAATCTCAATTGCGGACTCATTAGTTTGTGCCTACGCGCCATGCGGCTCAAACCACAGTAGGAACTGTCCGCTACGCGCGCACCACCCCTATATGACCCCCCGTATCACATAACCTCTCATCATCATCATCATGCACATGCATATGAGCAAATGGAAAACCCGAACTAGTTGCGGCACGTGGACGAGCTGCGGATCCGTTCAAAGTCGAGGGGGGCTCCATTGGGCCACCCGCAAGTGGTTAGTGCGCCCAAAATTGGATCCGAGGACAAAATCTCAGTTCCTAGGTCGACACTGAGCAGAACAAAGCACCTCGCAAGGCCTTCCGCCTGGTGCCTTATCATTTAATTATAATATCCCAAAATAAGATAGCATTTTATTAAAGTAGAACAATCTATCATACTAAGCAGATGAAACATAAGACCAACAGACGACTCGCACAGTCAACTCTAAGCATGCGCTACGACTCGCAAGGCCAACAGATAAACATGCAACGGGTATTAGGTTGTGGGAATAAAGCTGTATGGGCTGCAGGATAAACATGTGATGGGATCGCGATAAAGAATCGAATACTAGGGTAGCAGAGATCAACGGCAGGAATGAAAGACAATGTATAGGTAAACAAGCAAACTTTGCTTGCCTGAAATCCCGCATGGAAGCAGATCTTGTCGTAGCTCACACATCTCAACGTCGTATCCGCGAAGAAGCAACAAACACTGGAAAGCGTAAAAGATGCATTTTATAACTACGGCAAAGATCCAGCATGATCATATGAGAATGATGCATGGCATGGCAAGATGCAATGCGAGATGCACTTAATCCAAATTAAGCGGAACCGGGATTCCGACAATTAATATTTAGGTGCAAGTTATTTATGTACCAGCAATATTAAATGTTGGTTAGCATGGCAACACATGGCATGGATGATCTAATTAAATTAAATGGAATAGGGCATTATATATTTATTACCCCACACATTCCATATTTATTATTTAGGTGAATGTCTACACCCGCAAACCCAAGAGATGCAACAAATGCAATTATGATGTGATATGTACAAGATAGTTGACATTTAATAAAATAGGTTTTAGGGTTAGGGTTTGGGTCCGTACGTCGGATCGGGTGAACTAGGGTTCGAAACCGACGTCTTCGGTCCGTAGAGGAAGTAGTGGACGTCGGGGAAGTAGCCGTCGCGGAACCGGGGCATCGTCGTTTGTCGGTGTCGTGGAAGTGGTCGGGTAGTCGTGGCACGTAGGAGGTCGGCAATTGGACACCGGAAGGAGGCGCACACGGGGCGTGCACCGTAACACGGACACGGGGTCACGGAAACGCGGCACCGGAAGAGGACGCGCATGTAGCAACACCACGAAGGGTGGACAACTCGGACAAAAGTGGCGACGAAGTTCTTGCGGGCATTTCACCGAACACCTTGTGAGCGCCGGATGCGGGGACGCCACCGGACGGAGACGGCGTGCACGTGGCCGGGAAGAAGAGGCGGCGGCGAGGGCCGATGCGGGGTGGCGGCGGCGGCTCGTGCATGCGGTAGGCGGAGACGCACGCGGCAGCGAGCGGCACGCGGCAGAGGAGGCGGCGGAGACGGACGCAACGCGTAGGCGCGCGGGGGCGCGCGGCGCTGGCGCGCGGACGAACGGCGGCGGCGGCGGCAGGCGACGCGGCGTGCTCGGCTGCAAGCATGCGGACGGCGCGACGGCGTGTGCGTGGGGCGGCCGGAGGCGGGCGAACGGGAGGAGGCGCGTGGCATGGGGCTGCCGGAGGCGGGCAGCTGCGGGCGAGCGGCGGCGCGAGCGCAGCGGGCGCGGGGCGCGCGGGAGGCGAGGTGCAGGGGCAGGGCGCACATCACGCGGCGCGGCGGTAGGCGGGATGCAGTGGTGCGGCGCGGGAGGCACGGGGGCGCGGCGGCTTGCTTCTCCCCCACCCTCGCCTATGAGTGCGGGCCGAGGCGCGGCGCGCGGTGCAGCGAGCGCATGCGGCGGCGGCAGGAAACAGCGCAAAGGGCGGCGAGGCAGGCGCGGCGCTGGAGGCGGCCGGGCCGGAGGGCGCGCGGGCGGCGGGGCGCGCGGCCGGCGCGCTGGGAGGCGCGGCGCGCGGTGGCCGGGGAGGAGGCGTGCGGAAGCTCGGGCCGGCTCGGGGCTGCGGGCGGTTTCTCCCGTGCGGGCTCGTGCGTAAAGGAGAGAAAGGAGAGAAGAAAGAAAGAAAAAAAAGAAGAAAAGGAGAGAAAAGAAAAGAAAGAAAAGAAAAGGAAGGGAAAAAAAGAAAAAGAAGAGGTGGGAGGACTTTTGCAAAAATCCAGAAAAAAAGGAGGAGGGTGGCTGCAAAAAGTCAGGGGGTGGGAAAGAAGTTTCCAGGGGGAAACCCTAGGGTTTGGGGTTAGATGGGCTTGGGCTTTTATTTCTCCCCCGTTTAATCTTTTCGGTTTTATATTTTTAAAACAAAATAGACATGGAATTTAAATACGAAAACTATACAAAATATTTTTAACTTTAAATAGACAATTTAATAAACTAATTTTTTACATTTGCAAAAGATTTGAAAATAACACATTTTTAATTAATTTGAAATGCATTTGAATTTAATTATAGAAATTTAATTTAAATGCAACAAATTAAATTAATGCGATGCGATGCCATGTCGATGCAAAAAGAAAACTCACAAAACAAAAAGGGGATAAATCCCGGGGCGTTACAGCTGAGGAGACCGCCACCGGCGCGCGCGGTGGGAGTCTGAGAGGCGACGGTGGCGACATTGCACGTCGCCGCCGTCGCAGGGCGTGATGTCGCGCCGCCCATCGCCGCCGCGGGGACGGTTTCGGTCGCCGGACCGCCGGACGCCGCGGAAGGGATGTCTTGGCCGGTGGACATCACCGCGTGCGAAGGTCGTTGGAGGAGAACGCTCGCCGGAGTTCGCTCGGAGCAAGAAGCGGGAAAGTGGAAGAGCAAGGGGCCGAGGAGAGCAAAGGCAGGGGTGCAAAAATGAACCGTTCGGTTCCCTATTTATAGTTCCGGGCGTTGCTTACTGTGCAAACGACGTTTTTAGTCGGACACGTGTCTAGCATCCGCTGCGGCGCATGATCGCGCGATCTCCACGCCTCCTCTTTTCCCGGGATTTGTGATCATGGCGAGATTCCCTCCTAGGCCGGTTTCAAACTGTCGTGAGCCGGCTAAGTGGTATCCGTCAAGAAATATGCTCGATGAAATGCGAATTTGCCGTGTTTTCCCATGTTGGATAAAGGCGGCCGTGTGTCAATATCAGGACACACATGCCTCGTTGATTTTCAGAATGGTTCAAGTCCTGCAGCCGCCAACATTGACGAATGAAAAATCAAGAGGAAGTCGGCGCCTGGAGAACTCCAACCTTTCTGGGGGCTAATGTTATATCAACTAGGGGTATCTCCAACATGGATCAATCCGGCTAGTCCAGGGTGGCCCAAGGGTGGTAAGGCTGAAGCCTGCTGGGCGGCCTAGATAGCTGACGTACAAGGAAGTAGGCGGACGGTCCAAGGAAGGCGGAAGGCCGAAGCCCATCAAGCCACCAAGCACAAGACGGAAGGCGGCAACTAAGCCGACTAGGTCTAGGACTCTGATTACTTGCCGGACAAGTATTTGCCTTGTACCCTGGGGTCTGGCCGCCTATATAACCCGGCCACCAGGGAGCATTTAGGGCACGCTCCAATACGCATCATACACATTGTATCGTGTTCACGGCTATTGCCTCATAGTGAATTATAGCAGCACGTAGGATCTCGCCACCGCTGCGGGATCCGAAGCTGGGTAAACTCGCCGTGTTCAATCCCATCCTCGACGACACCAACTTTCTTCCCCACAATCCATACGTAGTCTAGAGGACCCCCGTCTCCTATCAATTATGCCGATACTACGACATCCGCCTCTCTCAGCGAATTAAAACCACATTTTAGGTTTCACGTTTTTTGATAAGTGCCGGAGTTCCCTTCCATGGATGAACTACCCTCTTGGACTGGAAAAAGAATATTGATTATGAAAATACCCTACAGTACAATTTAGCAGACTGCTCAAAGAATTTATACTACAGTACCTCTTCACTCAAAATCTTATCCAATCCGCACCTCACAATCTCAGCTTGAAAAAGGAAGATCTCCACCCTGTCCCCTGATTCCCGCGAGCAAACCGTTCCTTCGGCGAAGGTGGGAACACTGTCACGGCCGACTCCACCCACCAGTCAAACGGGGTAAACCACCCAGTCTAAAAAAAACCATCGCCTCAACCCTCACCAGCTTCCACGTTTACTCCATGACATGTGGGACCCGCGGATGACGTGACCCACATGCGATTAGGTGTACGATAGAATATTCCGAGGCGGCCCCACCACGCTCCACGCCTTCTCCGACTCGTCTCGTCGCCTTCTTCCTCCTCCTCTCTCCCAGGCAGAAAAAAAATCAGGAACAAGTCAAAACCCGGGAGGGAGGGAGAGGAAAATAGAGGTGAGGGGAAGAAAAAAGCGGCGGCCATTTGCCGAGATGCGGCCCTCCAACTCCAAGAAGAAATCGAAGCAGAAGCAGAAGAAGAAGCCCTCGCCGGCGGCGGCGATCCCTCCGGCGGGCGGGGCGCCGGCGGCGGAGGGCTCCTCCCCGTGCTCGGAAACCCTAACCCTAGCGGCGGCGGCGGTCTCCGAGGCGGAATCGGGCAGCAGCAGCACCTCGACCTCGTACACGCGCGCCTTCACCCCCACCAGCTCCTCCTCGGGAACCGCCTCCACCTCCTCGTTCTACGCCCCCTCCTCGTCCGACTCCTCCTCGTCGGCCACGGGCGACGACCGCCGGGACCTCGCCTGGCTGCTCGAGGCCTTCGGCAGCGCCACCATCGACCAGGTCGACTCCGCCTACCGCGAGGCCGGCGGCGACCCCTTCCTCGCCGCCGGCATCCTCGGCTCCACGCAGGACCAGCCGCAGCCGCCCCCTCCACCGCCGCCAGATCCCTCCCCCCGCGCGGGATCTGCGGGGAGGAAGGCCGCTCGCAGGCCCAGGAAGCTTCCCGTGGCCGCGTCCGGCATGGTCGCGGACGTGATCGGGAAGGGCTACTCGCGGCCTGCCACTCCGCCCGCAACCGTGGCCACTGCGTGGAAGGGCCGGGATGGTGGTGGGAGCGTCGGCAATGGCTGGAGTGAGGACGGAAATGGGGAGAGAGATAGCTCGTGTGCTGCTGATCTCACGTATAATGTCGAGGAGGCCGAGCAGTTCCTATGCTCCATGCTTGGAGATACTTCTGAGCTCAGCATGGGTGTGGTCAGAGACGTGCTAGGTGAGGCGTTTAACACCTCTTGCTGCGGTTTTCATATCCAAGTGCTTTACCTTACCTGTGATCGTTTCTTTATACTGTTGGATTGGAAGTCATACCCAAGTCGAATTGCACTGCAATAGAGAAAAGCTACTCTTTTTTGGAAAAGTTTTGGTATTTCGTTAGGTCAATGTCATTTATTGGGAATGCTTTGATTGTTGGAACTAAATACGAAACCTTTCCAAAGAACTAAGGTACCATTCAAACAGGGCTTGAAGGTGGAGGTACTGCCTGCCTTAGTTCAAAATACACCAATTAGTGAACAGAAGAATGGTTTGACAGTTTGACTGATGTGCCAACATGTGAAAAGGGAATACACAGAGCATTCATGTGATCCCTAAGCTAGTATTGTTTGATTGTCCTTCAAATATTCTATTAGTCTCTAGTTTTCGCTTCTGCAGCCGTAGATATCAAAGCAACTTTTGATGCTATTTTCCCGTTCTAGTATCAATACTCTCTGCATAACATGCTGTTAAAACAACTGTTTGGAAATGAAAGAGCGTTAGTGTTTGGATATCAAATTGGCTCCTTTCAAATGCTTGGTGCTTTTATTCATGGCGCTTACAGAGTGATGTGTGCAGTGAGCAAGGCAGTACTGAGGGTTTTGGGCTGAAGTCCTTCGAAAAGTCAAGTCAGAGAATTGACATTTGAGCTTATCATGTGAAGGATATAGAAGCCCAGAGTAATTAGAGCAAGATTCATGTGTGAGCGCAGCGGTCAAGTGGAAATCTGATAAGGCAACACACGTTGCATCTCTGTTCTCTTAGCTTAGATATTGGGATGTGCTTAATACATGTCGAAATTGGATGATATCACAGTCAACTGTAGACTGACTTCTCTTCTTTCGGTGCAAATGATATATTGGATGTTAGGTTGCTTACAGATTGCACAATACTCTAATGCTGTGCAGTTAAAACCGAGCCACAGTTTTAGTTGGACACTGATTGTATGCAGAACGGCTTTATGGATAAATTATGTAGACCTCCTGAAAAGTACATGTTATGTAACCAATCTAAAATATATGCAACCTGGTGTTTGAATGGCTGATTTAAAAATTTGTTCATATTTATTCTTATTCATTTGGAAGCTACTTAATGAAATTTTGCTTGAATTATACTGCATTGAGATTCGAATCTAACATTGCTATTCCATTTGGTAAGCCAGTTGAATATGATGCTTAGCTTCTCTGAAAGTGTTCCTTATGCTATTTTCTTTCATTTTGCAGGTCAGTATGGATACAATGTTGAGAAGGTAACCCACTTAATCTCTTGCCTGTGTACAAAGTTCCGCATGTCACTAAAGTATAGTTGATCGATTGGAGCTAGAGTCTTGCCTGTTCTTGGTAGTATCAGTGATCTGTCTGCCCTGCGTTACTTTTATATTTGAACAGGAAAACTTTTCTGTATGTATACACATGCTTTTCGTAAATTTCTCTAGTTCTATGATCCTATTCACAAAACGTTAAGATGTCATTATTGACATATGGGGAACATATGCAGTTAAACTTAAAAGCTGCTTCTGTCAAAATTTATGCGTGCTTGTGTTTTCTCGTCACCCAGTCATCGTTTACCATATAGGGTAGCCAGTTTGCAACAACATGGGTCTTTTTCGTGCTGTTGTTTAGTGGAAGTTACCAGGGACACTCTCTTATAGAGGGACATAAACATGGAGGAATTTACATACTCAATTGGGACATTAGACTGCTGCCTTTTCTACTGAACGTATGTTGTGTTGAAACTTAGCAGCAATTTATTGAGAATTTTTACTAACCAGGTACTTTCAGGCTCTGGACGCGTTACTAGATATCTCTGGCATGGGGTGGTGCATTTCTAATGCTGAAGAGAATAGCACAAACTCTCAAGATATCTTCCAAGGATATGGACTATATGAAGAAAATCCCACTGCAGGGATTGGACAAAGTCCATGCCAGGTAGTACCATCACGTAGTTACAATTTGGGCTTAGTAATTTCAGTTAATCTTTGTTGACTTATGCATTAGCAGCTACAAAGTTCATTAATAAATATATTGTCCTAAAAATATCATGGGAACATATATAATTTGTTACGGTGCTTAGTGCATGTAGTATCATCGCTTCTTACTTGGCAGCATGATGTGCCGATTAGACGGGGCAGTTTAGGTTTCTTTCAAAGCACGAACTATTCCCAGTTTGCGATTGGTATATTCCGTGACCTTGTTTTCTTGTCATAGAAGTTGTTGCCAACAGGTCTAACGGAAAATAAGATGCTGTGAGAAGCAAACTTTGTTGATTTCCCTTGCTATTTTCATCTCATTGGCATAAATGTGGTAGTCAACTAAACAAATGCCTCGTTCCCTATTACATTACAGTAAAAAAGGATTGCATGCAGACATGCAGTACTTCTCACCTGTTTCCTTGCGATTTGTTTTGGAAACCCTTGCAAAATATTATACTCTAACATTTTGTTTATTCAGTTTGCAGAAGAAACACCTGGTACGTCATACAATCATTCTGACAGACAACATGAGTTATTCTGGGGTGAACAGCGGAGCAGGTGAACCTTATATGCTTCTCCTTTGGTATTTAGTATAACATTAATAGTTCAGAAGTTGCATAGTATATGTGATCGGCTAAGGATATATAACATCCTTGAGTGTCTAGACAAGTTAACTTTAATAAAATCTTATTTAAGCACGCGAAGCGTGTGCCACATGCTAACAATGTTGTCCTCTGATATAGCTTTTATTTTATTTTATTAAACTGAGTTATGGAGTTATGAAATGCACTAGTTCAAATTAAAGGCTTTAGTCATTGTCGACTTGAACAGCACTGGCTGCGCAGTTATCTCCTAGGCATCACTGATATCAGTAATCACTCAGACTTCAACAGTACCTGGCCACTATGTGCTTGCACTTTCATGTCAGCGGTTCTTGGTTTATGATATGCTTGGTCTTTGATTCAATAGCTACATGAAGGCTGTTTGCGAGGTGCAACACTCACCGCCGCGTCCTTCAAGATCAACCGTGGTTGATTCCAAGATGCCACAACAAGTCCTGGAGTCGCTGTTCAAAGTACCTGAACAGGTTCAGTGCGCACATGATCCAAGTAAAATGGACTGGAAAAAGATTGTGAAGAAGCTGCAATCATTCAATCATCCCATCACACCGAACAACCAAGGAAGACGAAAGAATGGTATATCCTGTTTCTTGTCACTGCTTGCGAGTCATGCATGGGTTGATTTGTGCTTGTTATTACTTTTATTTTCATTGTGGTAAATCAATTTCTCACTTTTATTTTCTCACTCCATAGGTTATCTTTTCGACCATTTTTCTTACTGTTAGGTCAATAGCTCCCTTGTCTAAGCAATTTTGGTTTAATCTTATAAGTGAAATTGCTACTTCTCACTTCTCAGTTTCTTGATTTGATTATAGTTTTCATCTGATACATTCTCATAATGCTTCTATGTACATCCATATTAGACATTTTTTCTAATATATACCATGAAATTACTTCCGATTGATTTGCTTACAGTTATGCATTCAACTGGCCTCGTTTCACTTATTGTGATTTGTAATTATTGACACTGCTGCAAATTAAATAACTGTAATTTCTCAACGCTAAGGGGATGGGTATCAAGAGTTCCGTGGTGTTGCTGCTGGGCATTATGGTAATATGAAAGGATACTATCAGAAAGTAAGAATTATGATCGTGAGAGTTTTCCTTGCACCAGATCTTCTTTTGTATTTCTTATTTTGTCTATTATTTTCCCATGCAGGCTGCACTGGCATATTCCAAAGGAGAAAAATCTTATGCCTCGTACCTTGCGGAGGAGGTCAGACTTCAATTTTATGATGTTAAGGCTGAGAAGTACAACAGAATTTAAAATAAAGCAAAAAGGCCGAATCTCTTGATTTTTCATCCTTAAAGGTTGAATGATGGAGAGCTCTAACTGTTGTGCTGCTGTTGTGTTATTATCTTACAGTGCATAGATTTAGTGAATGGATGCTCGTCCTGTTATAGCATTCTAGGATTCTGTCATTTGTGAACACTTTTCTGTCAGCATGCTTGTAGCTGCTATTTTGTTGCCTTGCCATCTCCATAACCCAATGTTTATTTGCTTCAGGGAAAACATTATAGGGAATTGGGCCGCAAGGAAGATGAGAAGGCCAGCAGGGAGATATTTGAAGCCAGGTAATTGCATTCTTCTGATAGCCACAGAGATACTTTTTGAACCTCTTGATGCTAAATATCTTCTGTTGACAGAAACAAACATATAACAAACACAGTGACTATTGACCTGCATGGTCAACACGTCAAGCAAGCTATGAAGCTCCTGAAAATCCACATGTTGGTTTGTGTATGCATGCCATGTGAGTGTTCACATATATTTGTATGCTGTAATCATTGCCACTGTAACAATCATGTTTATTCAGCTTCACTGGTCTTCATTCTATTGTTTTCTCGTCCATATCCTGTCTTATTGTTTCTTTTTTTTAAACAGCTACCCTTCTTAGAGTAATTACTGGCTGTGGTAGTGAAGGTACAGGGAAGGGAAAGATAAAGAGATCGGTACGTACCTGTCTGAGTAAATAATTCTGGTGCATGTGCTTGCCACCTCTATATGTTGCTTATATGGTTGTGCTTCTAAATTTAGTCCCTGCAGTAATTTTTATAGCAAATCACATGAACTGCTCTCCTGAATTGCATTTGGTTGGGTTCTAGTCTTGTGGCCATATGTTTCAGTAAGGTAGAATGTAACTGTGCAACTCTAGGTGGTGTTTGGGATCAAATATGAAAACATCAAGTTGGTGCAAATGTGAAAACTTCCAAAAATGGCTGCTAAGTGCTAAGTGCTTTGAGGGGACATCCAAGTTCCTATCCGGGCCTTATATCTGGGATCCTTTGGCTGAGGCTGGAAGTATTCACATTTGCATGATTCGCAGCATACATACGGACCTTGCTTTATTCTGTATTTCATTTCTCCATAATAGTTTAATATCCTTGACTTAAACATGCCATCCTCTTGAATGTTGTGATATCGCTCTAATAGGTTATCGAGCTTGTGGAGAAGGAAGGCATTGAATGGCATGAAGGAAATTCTGGAACCATAGTACTACGACTAGGTGGGCCAAGGGAGTATCGCTTTCTGGAGCATGACAGCGATTCGGACTAGCCCTCTTTAGGTTTCTTTTTGGAGGAGTCTGACATAGATTAACAGCCGTTCTAATCTATGTATCTCCTGTATCTATCTGTATTTACATGTCTGTAATTATGGATAGGGGGCTTAGGTCCTGGTGTAATACGATAGTTTCTGACAACACAGTTGGGGGGGTAGCAGAGAGAAGATAGGGGCTGGTCTGATGTTGTGATCATCCTAGGCTGCTAACCTTGTAATGCACTCTTGACGCTATGTACCAGTCTAATTGTTTGTATGTGCTGCTCTGAGCATTGTAAGAGTTGGACAGCGAACTGTGTAACTGTGTAACTCTGCCCTGCCATTTCTCTGTAAGATACGGGGCTGAGGGATCTAAATTATGTACCACTATTTAATGATCCTTATTATCAATCAGCATTCCTAATCTCTGTAAAAGATCCAAACTATGGTGGGTGGTAGACTAGAGTAGAAGAGTGCATCGTAGCACCGTTGGCGTTTCTTACAAGTAGTGGTAGCACGTCTAGGTCTTCAAGAGTGAATAGAGATGTCAGATTTTTTTTAAATTTATACTTGGGTGCGTCTTAGCCATATTAACACGCATGCTTATTCAGGTGCGTAGACAGAGTTAATTTTTTCCTGACCTTACAATTCTACCTTTTAAAATCTTGCTTGTATATTCGTTGTTCGATTTTTTGTCGCATTAAAGAAAATATTATCTAGTTTTTTCTGGAGACATTCTAAGGAGTAGGGTGAACCGACGGTCACTTGTCCTGTAATTATCATCCTGATGATTAGAGGGAGGAGAGCAGCATGCAAATGTTGAAGAAAAAGATAAGAACTATTGTCGGTGGACTTTGCCACCATCTCCCTCGCCATCGGCATTCGGCGTTGCCACGGGTGGTTGGCATGTTGCCAAGCTTATCAGCAGCCGACTGTCCTAATCCAACACTTTTTTTTCTATAGTCCGACGACCCCACTCATAAGTCTGTGACCATTGACCCACTATGTCGGCCCGTCTCTGTGTGGATGGACTCCACCGCCTCTAGCCCTATACTTCTCTCTGATTTTTCCTCTCAATCTCTCTCCTTTGATGAAGATAAGGAGGGGACAACCCGGCATGTTTTCCTAAGGACACGTGCCACACATGGTGTTTAGGGAGGTGCTTATAAAAATAAACCATTTTTCTAAAGAGGAAATTCTGAAAATACCATCAAACGATTTCCGCATTTCAAGAATATCATCAAACTTGGCGGTGTTCTAAGAACGACATCAAACGAGTGTCGTCCTCAAGATGCCACTTATGTTAGTTGACCATCAAATCTCATGTGGAAAGACTTTGTGCCCTTGTATATTTTAAAGATTTTGACAACAACAACAAATTTGGTTCCATAGTTTACGTGTTGCGACGGCTACCACGTGGTCTGCCTCCTCCAATCCCATCTATGCCACGTTTTTTTTAGCAAAATCTAAAAAATATACAACATTAGCATAATAGTCTATCTACATGAGATTTAACGACCAACTAACGAAGATAATGGAGGTGATATTTTTAGAACGAAGACATTCATTTGATGGAATTCTCAAAACGACTACTAGTTTGATAACATTCTTGGAACACGTCAAACATTTTGATAGCATTATCGAAATTTCCTCCTCGTTTGTCCAAAGAGAGGACCCCAGAGCATCAGACACTTGTGAAAATTCTGTAAATAAAATTGTATTCTATCTAATCGGACGACCTGCCTTAAATAAACGTAAAAAAATAAAAATCTAGTGCCCAGTTCCATAAAAAAGATGCTTAGATTTATGCAAACCAACCTGTATTTGAATGGTTACAAGGGTGGTTGTAACATCAACCCACCATGTGTGTTACGTTTAGGCGAAATATTCTTTAAGTGGGAGGCGAGTTCCCGTTGACAGCGAGACGCATGTGGTGACTTCGTCAATCTCAAGACTCAATCCGCCGGCTAACTATTTCAGATGTGCTTATAGGGGTAGGGTCTGCATGTGCGTTCATAGGACTAGGAGTGTGCGCGCGTGTATGTGAGCGTCCGTTATACTATGTTTTTTTAAAAAAAAGGCAGAATTTATTTCTTATTATATATTTTTTTTCGGGTAAAGGGAGTTTTATTCAGCACAACTATGTGCTAAAACTTTTGAGCAGGCCAAATTGGCATGGAGAACAAAGGGCGTCGGGTGAACATAAGAACAAACCTTGTAAGTACAAAAAAAGAAAAGAACATAAGAACAAACAAAACAAGGATATGGCCATCTCGGGTCCGGCCCAGCTTAAAACCTCGCCGCCTACCTGTTACCCACTTCCTTCAAAAAAATGGGCGCCGCCGCTGCCCTACTTCGCGCCGCCGTCCGCCGGAGCCGCCCCGCCGCGGCAGGTCTCCTCCTCCCCCGCACCTTTCGTTCCTCGCCGGTTCCCCTTCCTGCCCCTCCTATCGGTAAAATTCCTCCCCTCTCCCAAAATAAACCCTTAAACCCTCCCCGTCTCACCGTCCAGCTCTCCAACGCAGGCCGTGCATTACCTCTCCTCCCGCGCCTTCCGTTCCCCGCCGGATTTGGGTACTCCACCGTCGCAGAGGAGTCGGATGCCCCCGCGAGGACCAAAGGCAAGTCCAGGAGGAGCCCCATGAAGCAGTCCCGCGTCGACTTCACCAAGGTGGACGCGGCGCTTCTCCCTACCATCATCCTCGTCGGCCGCCCCAACGTAGGCAAGTCTGCGCTCTTCAACAGGTGAGATACGCCAGACACGCTTCGTTCCCTTGTAGGAGTAGCTCCATAGGGGAGCCATTTCCACAAGCACCTTCCAGTCCCCACGTCTTCTTACAGCTTCCATTCCGCACACACTTCCGGGAGTAATCCTGCTTTGTTTAGTGCTCTCTCTAGCTAGCAACCACTTTCTATCCCTTGTCTTGCATTCCCGATAACTATCTGCATCACTGTAACCCGCGTTGGCACAGCCGTGACTATCTTTATGGACTTATGGTAATACACGCTAGTTATGCATTTTCCTTGGACACCTTTCAGTTTGCATGTACATATTGATATTGTCGTGATTACACCTTCTATGGATTGCATTCTACAATTAAACATCCAATATTGTATAACATCTGCATAAAACGGTTGCTGTTATCTTAGTTGTTGTAGTTGCATATAAGAATGGCATATTTCCTCAGGCAGGCCTCTGTAAGCTTTCATGTGGCAGGAATTCTACAGTGTGTGCAAAGGAGGTGAAACTCCCCGGCACGACTTGTCGTGAGCCGTCCGATCAGCGACCTGACGCATGTTGGATGGAGCCGCGCGCCCACGTGGTCACGTGACATCACTGGATGTGTCATGCATCTGCACCATTGTGTGCATGTTCACGCTGGAGCAGCCCCCTTCATTTAGACGTATAGGTCTCCATTATATGTCCTTGGCACTCTCTTATACTATCTTCTAGCTCTTTCGTGCTAGATACACCTTGAAAGCATCTTGTTTTCCTAGTTAGAACAATGAAAAATGTCAAATGTTATGAGCATCGTATTATTATAGTGGTATCTACAGCCTAAGTCGTTCAATAGATTTTTTTTGTTGCTCTGTGCTAAAAAGTTCTGATGATTGTTTTTAGATTAATACGGAGGAGGGAGGCTTTGGTCTATAATACACCTGGGGACCATGTCACCCGCGACATCCGGGAGGGAGTTGCCAAGCTTGGAGATCTCCGTTTCCGCGTGCTTGACTCTGCTGGTCTTGAAACTGCAGCAACATCTGGGAGCATTCTCGCTCGTACAGCTGACATGACAGGGAATGTGTTGATTAGATCTCAATTTGCCATTTTCTTGATTGATGTGAGGTGAGTGGGCTTTGGCCTGTCAACCTATTATTACTTGATTCAGGTCAAAAGTTGATACTAGTTGCCTACTAAAAGTGTAATGGCCTTCTTAGGGATGGCCTACAACCGCTGGATCTTGAGGTTGGGAAATGGCTGCGAAAACATGCATCTGGGATACGTACAATTGTCGCAATGAACAAGTCTGAGTCACTTGATGAACATGGAGTTTTGACCTCGGCCGCTGGAGAAGCCCACAGGTTGGGTTTTGGTGACCCAGTTGCAATATCTGCAGAAACAGGCCTGGGGATGGCAGAGCTTTATGAGATACTGAGGCCGCTGTTTGAGGAATACATGTTTCAGCTTCCAAACAGTAAGCCTGCCCGTGAATGATATTTGTTTAATGCTTTCTTCCACTACTGCAGAGATTATTGAAACTAATACACTACTAGTAAGTGTGACGAATTTGCATGAACCAAATAGTAGGATTCCCGCTAGATATAGATGCTTTAAAAATTCCATATCTTCATCTGCTAATTATGTCTCCATGTTGATTGTGTTCAAGTAGAACTGGAGGGATTTGACCATTATAATTTAGAAATCAGTGACCAACTATCCACCACCACACCTATTGAACTTTTAGAATAGTATGTTCCATTCTTTTCAAGCAATATGAGATTTTTTATTCCTCTAGCATTCTTTATCTGGAGGGAAAAACCATGCTGTCAATCCGTGAACATTTTATTCCTGCACATATAACAGATGGATTAAATCAAGATGATCCTGCCTCTGAGGCGGAGGCCAATGAAGGGGATGAAAGCAAGTTACCTTTACAGTTAGCAATCGTGGGGCGTCCTAATGTTGGGAAATCTACCTTGCTTAATACCTTGTTACAAGAAAATAGAGTTCTGGTCGGTCCAGAGTCAGGCTTAACAAGGGACTCCATTCGGGCACAATTTCAGTTTGACAACCGAAGTGTATATCTGGTAAGTTAACTTATATTCCCTCTGTTCCACAATATAAGATGTTTTAGGTGTTGTACATGTTGTCTAGATTCGCACTAAAATAAGTGTACACATACACTAAAATGTGTCTAGATACATGTGTGTACATGTGAATGTGGAAAAAGACTAAAACATCTTATATTGTGGAACGGAGGGAGTATGTATGAGTTTACTACTGTATTTTCTTTGGAACCTCATTTTTTATATGGCTGCAATGTAAGAGCTCATGACATAACATGCATTCAGGCTATCTCCATCTTAATGTATTGACATTCTTACCTTTTTGGTGATGCAGGTGGATACTGCTGGTTGGATGGAAAGATCAGGAAAGGAGAAAGGGCCAGCATCATTGAGTGTGGTACAATCAAGAAAAAACCTGATGAGAGCTCATATTGTAGCTCTTGTGCTTGATGCTGAAAAGGTACTTACATTTATTCTTGATGTACACTAGCCACGACCTACAATTTTAACTAGTACACTCCCTTTTATCTGGTTAAGAGGGAATATTTTCAATACTCATCCCTTTTGTACTTTTGAGGTCTTTTGGATTACATATTCGAGAAAAAAGGTTTTGTTGATACGATGAGTTGATTGTACTGATTATGCATGCATTGTGGCAAGTAACTTAGTAGCACATTAAGTAGGAATTAGTTTTTTCATAATATTCCATTTTTGAGGTATTTTAAAATTCTTCAATCAAAGTAAGAAGATTTAAGTCATCGCAAAAAAAGTAACTTAGAAGATATTGGGTGAACAGATAAGGTGAACCTACATCTTTTCTCCTTGTTTGCGTGGGCTGTCTATTTGCTTGGCTGAAGGGCCATGTTATTGACCTGATTTTTGCACCTTGTTCGCACGGTAAGATGGGCATCATGCTCCTCTCCTTGTTTAGAGCTTCACACCTGTGCAACCATTTCCTCTCCATCTCCACTTGACCAGTCGACTATAGCTTCCACGTGGGTGCTCTTGCCATGATTACGTCGTCAAGTTCGTGCTCAACCTCTTCCATTGCTGCTCACCTCCTCTTTGAAACAGAGCATGGTGCACATAACCACATGATCCCTACCAAAGCACAAGAACGACCTCAAAGTTATACTATTTTCGATTTAATACCATTGAGAGACTATGTTGACCCACGAAGCTGTTGACTACGACTGGGAGCTTCCTAGATCTGACCAGAAAGTGGGAAGCACCTTCAAACGGTGTACACAATCATGGAGGATAGGTGAGTAACATGGCGTTGAGCACAAGGTTCCCGGCACAATGACAGGTAGAGTGTCGGGGCTGATCCGAGTCTGTTTATCTAACACACTGACAAGTGGGTCCCACCATATTCCTTTTGCACTTCACGATTGGTTTCCAGAATTTAGAGGAACCTCTGTATTGGAAATCTTCTGAGCTTTCTGTTATAAATGAGTCCCGATCAAGTGATCAGCAATCTTGTACTATGGGTTTCTTGTGTACATGACTGGAAGTAGCTTATGTATAAATGAGTCCCGATCAAGTGATCAGCAATCTTGTACTATGGGTTTCTTGTGTACATGGCTGGAAGTAGCTCATGCAAGAGCATCTCTAACGGAGCCCTCAAACCGCGCGGAACTGTAAAATAGCTGTCAAACACGGTTCGCAAACCTTAAAAACAAAAATAGCAGCACCCTCAAACGTCGCGGGCCCGTAAAATATTTTGAGGGCGCCCGGGAAATATTTCCCGCGGACCTGGGAAAATGTCGTTTTCGCCTCCGAACCGAAGGGCGAACCCTATCTTCTCATTGCGTTGGCGGGAGGGACTTTTCAGCCCGCACGAACCCATCTTCCGCCGCCGCCGCCGCTGTTTCTTCTTCCCCTGTTCCGGCGAAGCACGCACTCTCCCGCGCCACCATGGAGGACTCCGATGCCGGGCTATTCACCGTCCCTGTTGCGGAGGTCGAAGCGGCATATCCATTGGGCTCCGGGCTCGGCAAGCCGCGGCCTCCGCCGGTGCCACTGAGGCGCTCCTCCGTCGGCACCCGCCCCTCCAGTGCCTCACCAGAAGCCGATGCTGCCGGCAGGAAGACTGCTGGTGCGGCCCAAGCTATGGCTGCAGGCGACGCTGCAGCCGGTGCGACGGCCGGATCCCTATCCGCGTGGCCGGGCAAGAGGGCAACAGTTCGGAAGGTCAGGGCCGGCGCTGTCGCTGCTCCATCCGGCCCCATTCATGTGGACACCGCCGCCACGCCATGGGTCCGCCCTCTGCTAGCCCAAGGTATGTGCCCAAATCACCGCCGTCCCCCATTCGTGTTGCTACATCTTCGTGCTCCAATTTCGTCGTCATATTTGAAGCATCCCTCCGGTTGACGGTCCGAATTCGTTTGTCGAGATGTTGAACGACGCGTCTGTGGACATTGCCGAACCCCCTCTCGGTGATTATTCCTACGACGAGACCGATGCCTGCGTTGAGGGTGAAGTTGGAGGAGACGATGAGGTGGAGGAAGTGGATGCCTCGGTGGTGAAACCACGTGGCGTCAACTACACGATCAAGGAGGATGAGACATTGATCCGTGCTCGGGAGGCTATGTCCCTCGACGCAATCCATGGCACCGATCAAGCGAAGTTACGGTTTTGGCAACGAGTTGAGGACAAGTACTTCCAACTTCTGCCTAGCAGTGTCGAAAGGGTGCCTCGAACGTACCGATCGCTCCAAGGTCGTTGGGACGTGATCAAGACAACTTGCAGTAGGTGGAGTGGATGCCTGCATCAAGTGCACAATGCTCCTCCAAGTGGTACTGTGGAGGCTGATTGGGTAAGTTGAATTGCTTCTTTCCGACAAATGTATAATGCCTAGCTGCTATTGTGAACCATGGAAACGGTTTGTTGTTTCTAGGACCACATTGCAAGGGAACGGTTCAAGGACATGCCGGCGTCGAAGAACAAGCCCTTTCTCCTTGATCATTGTTGGAAAATACTCCAAAGCAGCGAGAAGTGGAAATTGTCTCTCCTTGAACCAACTAAAAATAATGACATTGTCATCAAGGATGATGACGATGAAAATGGAGTGAGAAACATCAACAAGCCCGAAGGCAACAAGAAAGCCAAGCTGCGGATGACGAAGGAAGTCGAGGCTGCAAGCTTGAGGGAGAAGCTTGAGCAAATGGTGCAGTCCAATGAGAGTGGTGACCAAAACATTGGAGGCAAGATAAAACATGGCCGAGAAGAAATCTCAAGAGAAGAGAGAGAGAGGTGGCTTGTACTTCGGGAGGATGGGATGCGCAAGGACGAAATTGGGCGTCGAAGAGTGGCTGCCGAGGAGAACAAGTCCGTCGCCAAGCTCCTTGCCGAGGAAAACAAGATCATGATGATGAACCGAGCCGAGATGGATCCACTCACGCCGGAGTGGCATGACATCGCTCGACAGGACATCTTGTACCGAAGGAAGCAAGCCTTGATCAACTCGAGCACTACTCGTGGAGGTGATGGTGGATGTGGTGTTGCTTAGGTGTAGTTTTACATGTGGGTGGCTATTTTGGATGCAAGTTTTTGGTCATATGTGTGCACAAGTTTGTGAACTATGTTTATTTGCCCTATACTATGATCAAAACTATGTTATTTGCAAATCTGTTGACGAAATTCTGAACATTTCGACATATTTTGGTACCAAATGTGTTTAAGGTTTACAGTTCGAGGATAGTCGTACGGTTCTGCTTTACGGGTACTGCTATGGCGCGACGCGTTTTCGAGCAAAAAAAGCGACTTTCACGAACCTTATAATGCGTTTCGGTTCCGCGGTTAGAGGGCTCTGTTAGAGATGCTCTAACTCTTCCACTTTGGTCAACATATGCTTTTATTACTTCACATGATTTCTCTGTTCCTGAATTTGATTTACACAATTGCATTGATTTTCTTGCAAAATATTTTCTTTTTCATCAATTTTGAGCAAATAAAGAGCTACAGACCACATTGCATCATTACTTTTTCTAACCATTTTGCACTGTTATGCTCTGCTGCGGACTAATGAGTGCTTGTAAATCAGATCCTCGATCTGGTTTACAATTTTTGTTTTCAACTTTTAGTGAGAGCACGTCAATACCTCTTGATTTGAGTTTATGTAATTTTGATCATCTAATTGAAGTACATATCATATATTTTATCGTGTACTCCCTCCGTTCTAAATTAGATGACTCTCTTTTGTCAAAAAGTGGATGTATCTAGATATGTTGTGAGTCTAGATACATCCACTTTTTGACAAAAGAGAGTCATCTAATATGGAACAGAGGGAGTAGTACTTAACTAATTCCTTGCCATGGTTACATGGTTAACAAGGTCAATACTCTATTGTTAGTCCCATGCACAAATTAGTATGCATTAGAGGCAACATCCTCAATGTGCACTAATCTCGTATGCCTTTATGAATGTTTCTTGTAATTTTAATTCTTAATGTAAAATGCTATGATAAGGCTCTATGGAAATGTAGATCGCAAAGTCGAAGAGTAGTATGAATCATCCAGAAGTTGTGATAGCACGACAAGCAATCGAAGAAGGCCGTGGACTTGTTGTGATTGTCAATAAAATGGATCTCCTTAGAGAAAACCAACGATTGCTAGACAAAGTGTTAGAAGCTGTTCCTAAAGAAATCCAGACAGTTATTCCTCAGGTTCGTTTTCTATTTTTCTTCAACATTAAAGAAATACTTATAATCATGCATCAGTACGGTGTACTTTTTTTTAGAGGATGGGTACAATATTATCTCTATAGAGCTGAATTGCCAAAAGGTCAATATAAGATACTCGTAACATGAGTGGTAACTTTAGTCTGTAGGAGGTGTTTCTTGAAGTAAATTTTATAGGAGGTTCCCTTAACATTTAATCAAGAAAAATTAAGATATATTGGAAACTTGTGTTTTAGTTTAACCTTCCCTTTCCCAGTTGGTGTTATTTGAACTTAATGAGAATATATCGATCATGGTCTACTTTGGTAGATCAGCTAAGCATGATAGACATCGCTTTTAAAAGTGTTAACTAATAGCTGGAAATAGTCTAAATTCCACTCCGTACTTTATATCTTTTCATAGTGTGTAGCATATCTGCTAATAGTAATATCTGTCATGGATGATTATTGGGGTCAGCAGTTGGTTCCCGCTTCCAGTTGAACTTGGATGCGGAGAGGCAAGAGCATGTTGCAACCAGTTGGACTTGTATGCAGAGAGGTAAGAGCCTGTTGCAACAGGAAGTCACGTTCCCAACTCCCAAGTCCTAGTAGGCTTAGGCAGCAGTCTGTCAAAGACCGAGTTCTCTTAGTTCAAATTCTTTTGCGCATATGCTTTCCCAATCCAGTACGATTCTCTAGTTACAGCACTGATCCGACGCCGTTAGCCCTGGCGTCCGGTGAGCTACCCATACAAGTGTACCAACCTCCGAATCAAATGCCACATCAATATCGCTTGCTTTTGTAACACCTTTGTGTATATTGAAAATTGATAACCCTCTCACCCAAAAGATGGAACAACCATATCAAGGACCTTTTAGCTTGCTTCGTAATGCACATTACATGGGAATATATTTTATCGTGTTGACAGGTTACAGGGATACCAGTTGTGTTCGTGTCAGCATTGGAAGGCAGGGGGAGGCTTGCTGTTATGCACCAGGTTATAGAAACTTATGAGAAATGGTGTTTTAGATTGTCAACCTCGCGCCTGAACCGTTGGTTGCGTAAGGTAAACATCCTGCTCATATTACTGTTAGTTCATTTGCATGCTAGGGTGTGCGCCAAGTAGGAACTACCATTGAAGTAGAACAGTAAGAACACGAATCTTGAATATTATATTCAATCTAGAATCACACAGTTCACAGGTGGAATTGCATGAGTGCAGAGTAGAAGGATATTTTTGTTTTTGGTTTTGCCAGATGTTAGCAGTTGTTAATGCTTGATCTAAGCTGTCATGGTCGGACTGCATTACAAGAGACTTGCACGTCCAGCTTCTGCAGGCATTAATTTGGTAGTCGTTTGCTTTACGTTTGAAGTCTGGACTGTGTTAGGAAAAAAGTTTAATTAGGAAAGGTTTGGAGTCCAGTCCGAGTCTGTCTCATGGTTGTAGCTCCTTCAACCTTTATAAGGAGAGGATCGTGATCAATGAAAAGGCAAGGACTAGATTTATCAATCTGTCTACTACCCCGTGCTTCTCTCCTACCTCAGAACCTTTCTCCTGTGTGGTTGCTAAACACCCCTGCATCCTACCACGACTAGCCGTCGGCGAGGCTGCCAGCTAAAGCCGTCCCCACTCACCACGCCTATTATCTGAGATCTGGTACTGGTCGTGACATTAGCCGCCTAGAGTGGGCTGCTGCTTCTCAATTTTCTAAGGACTTTTGAAATGTTTGGTTCTGTTTCATTCCTCTGCTTTGAGTCTGTAACTATATCTTGTTTATATTTGTTACTACTGAGTTTTTTAAAACTTTCTTGTCACGAAATTTGCATTACTGAACTGTTATGCCCAATTCTCTCTGACAGGTTATGAGTAGACATTCGTGGAAAGATTCTGCTACACAACCAAAAGTTAAGTACTTCACTCAGGTGAAAGCGAGGCCACCAACATTTGTCGCTTTTATGAGTGGGAAGACCCAGCTATCTGATACAGATACCAGGTTCTTGACAAAATCTCTCAAGGAAGATTTCAACATCGGGGGAATACCAATCCGGATCCTACAGCGTTCTATTCCAAGAAAAGCGTCGTCTGTCAAGAGCAATATCAAGAAAAGAGGATCTGGTATAAAGAGGATGAGAACAGACAAAAGAACTGAAATTTCTGATCCCACTCAGTCATAGTGTTCTACGACGCCACCAAAGCACCCACTGAGTCTCATAGCGGGCGCTTGTATTTGTCTACCATCCAGAAGGGAAGTCATTAGTCATGATATACTTTTGACCGACATGCTTTTATCGGAGTTAAAGATGCCGAGGAAAACCCTAACAAACACATTCTAGCAGAGGAAACAGAAAACTGTTGCCTTCAAGCACATCATGTGGACAGAAGAGAGAACTTTGTTGTCCGCAGAGGAAGCGACCAAAGACCTTACCTGCTTGGTGATTGTTTACAAGTGAGGATGACTGCAAGAAGCAAGCTCAGTATTCTAAATTTGGAAGGGGGCATATTCACTGAGCATCATAAGAGCTGAGCTGCAGAAACAATCAAGTTGTCATGGGCGAAATCAAAACTTTTAAGCTAGAGAAACAGGTGGTATCTTGGAGCGTCCAAGTTCTTCTAAATTTATCAGACGGAAAAATGTCCTTGTATTTTCCTATATATATTGCACATATAATGTATCACTATCAAACTATATGTTAGATGCATTTACAGAATGTTGAATGTACTATTAACTCTGGATATAGTTCTAAACCTGACCTGACCTGAGAACAATGTTTTTGAGATGAACAAATATTGGTGAAGTTGCTCTGTTAATTCCTTTTCTTTCTGAAACTCATGTCTGGGAACTTCCGTCATTCTTTTTGAGATTACCTTATGGATCAATTCCAAAATTCAGGTGTTCCGGTGGCAACTTTCTATTATGAGTTTACGGCTCTTTTCGTTCAACTGCATTTTGGTTCTCTTCTCAAATCTGTGATTGATATATATGAATATGATGCTAACCATGTGTGGTAACGGTATGCAGTTCACTATATTCTTGTCGTGTGTAAGTCAGCAAATGAGTTCAAACTTATCAGAGCATCCACATCCCAAGGCACTAAGGAGACATGACATGAAGGAATGGTTAATGTTCAAACATTTAGGGCATTAGCATCGCTAGGGCATATTTCGGTTCCTAAGAATTTTAGAGGACTCCATTCCTTTGGATTTTTTTTCGATTGAATTCGTTTGGTTTGTAGGATTGGGATTTGGGAACAATAGATTTTTTTTCTTCTATGGTGTACTTTGTATGCAATTACATATGAGAAATTCTCTTAGGTTCAACCTCACGTAAATCGTTTCCTTTGTTTCGGTGACAACCATATCATGCTGCTCATGCACCTGTTTCTTTACACAAAATGCTAAGTGTTTTCTGAACCAAACAATTTTGATTGCATATTATTGCGTTTTCGATTCCTACAGACTTTGATATGTCACGTCATTTTAATCCTACGTTTTCAGAATCATGCGGATCAAACAAAGCCTAGGGATACATTAGAGGTACGAGAAATTTGAAGAACTGCTCCCAATCGCCTGTCTTGACATCAAAATCATCATGCTAAAGTTCCTCTAGGTAAGTGCCAAGCAGAAGGAGATCATCCTTGATCAAACCATCTGTGGTTATGAAAGATTAGCGGTTGGAAAACTATGTGGACAGTGACATCGCTCCTTCCAGATATGGCAGACCCCATAAATTGTCATAAAAAGCTCATCCTTCGTCAGAAATTGAGACGTGATGTTAGCTTCCACTCAAGCCTAACCCAGCGGCTAGCGCTCAGCCGAGATTCAGGCTTTCATGCGCATCTGGCCCAACTATATATATGTAATGAAGGGAGAAAGGAATATCTCCCGTTGGTCATAACCCCTTTGTATAAACGAGAGCTGAGATGGGACTAAACTTGAGCAACCTCCACTAATCTACAGTAGCCCTAACACAACCAGATGCCGCAAGAGAATGGGAAGGACAAAATCAGGTGAGAGACATAACCTCGTTTTCCTGGTGCAGCCAAAGATCTCTTTCGACTATTTAGCATAGAAATGGTGCTAAGCAATATATGGTTAAAAAAGCCAAGATAATGAACTGAGAGAGAAAGATTTATGTACTTCAACATCTAAGTTGTAGACGTGTGGTTGTATACTTAGCCCATTGGAATTCATATCCCTGATTTAACACATGTGTGTCGTATTTAGATGAAATATTTTTGGCGGGAGATGACTTTCTCGTCGATAGCGAGGTGTATATGATGATTTCGTCAATCACAAGACCTGATATGTTGCTAGTCTATCGAAAGTGATCATATGAGTACGGTATGCACAGTCGTAGGATGAGTATATGCGACCGTCCGCGGTGTAAGAAGAAACCTTTAGATTGCAGGCGCTACGTGCACTCCCTGTTCCAACTAAAACTTGAAATTTTGCCACATGTATCTTTCTTGTATAGTCTACCACAATATGAATTTTGGATTCAAAATTTACACAGTCGTAGATCTCAACACTATATATATGTAGCATTAATATGAATTTTAACCTTTTTTCTAAAAAAAAAACGAGCTATGTGTAGCTGAGGCTACATTACTCTTTCCGGATTGGCCGGGGAGCATAACGTGACACCACGCGGGAGTTGCACGAGACAAAGTGCAGAGACGACGGCGGGACGCTACGCATATCCATCCCAGGTTCCCAACCCACCACCAGATTCCAAGTCCAAGGAAACGCCGCACCTCCTCCTCTAACCACCATCACCGCGCCACCACCATCACCAAGCTCTTCCCTACTCCCTTTCCCCCTTCTTCCTCCTCACCTCGCCGTCCCGCTCCGCCCACCTCCCGTCTCACCGGCCTCCACCACACCCTCCCCTCTTCCTCATCGGGGCCCAATCTCAGGCCGCAGCCGCTGCGGTTGCCGGGCGGCGCGCGCATGGCCGCGGCAGGCGGCGGCGGAAAGGGGGCGGGCGGGGTTAAGGTTGGCGGGAGCGGGAGCGGGAGCGGGGGCCCCGCCTTCGTGGGGCAGGTCTTCACCATGCTCGACCCCTCGGGGAACGGCCTCATGGCCGTCACCAAACGCTTCGACCTCCCGCACTTCATCGCCGACAGGTATCCTGCTCAGCTGCTTAACGCTTTCCGTGTAGCTCTGCCATTCCGCAGTTAGTTGCTGACGCCGCCATGTCATGTTGGGACTTCCGGTAGCAAATACGAGATTGCCGCTTTTGTCTGAGTGGGAATCGTAGTGACGGATGGTATCTACTTGTACTGGAAAATCCTTGCGGAAATTTGCTACCGATTGAGATATATCATGGCAGTAGCACTGAAGATTTGACGCTAAGCAGTGAGCGAGTGTTGCAGCTCTACTGCAGGTTTTTGGCATATTTCATAATATTTGTCACTTTGAATGTCACGCTGCTACTCACCAGTGAAGCTTTGTACAAGCCCGCACATGGGACATGGAACCCTTCAAGGATTTCCTTCACTCAGGAAACTACTACCTGCAAAGAAAAATTAGGAAATACAATCTGCTGTTTATGCGCCCGCTTTTGTGTTTTGTTTGCAATCCTTTATCACATCCCCATCTACAAATCGCACAAAACTCCGTCATTAACACAGGGCTGTGAAAATTCATGTTAGTATGTTGGTATCTTTGGAACACATGGTGAGTCAACATTCTGCTTCGTAAGGCCATCACCAGAAGATTAAACCATGGATGCTATCGTACATTATAAAACGATATATTACTTCCCTTCTACGATATTTTCATCTTGGACAGATCAAATATATCATATCTGTCACTCGGTCTCTTAGGGTGTGTTTGGTTTTGGAATGGGATGGAATGGAATGTCACGGTTCCGTTCCGTTCCATTCCATTCGAATAGTTTTGCTCTCTTTAGGGATCATATCCATGCCCCATTTGCTTTAAAAAATTGTTGATATATATGGCGCACTCTGTTGTACATGCATAAGAAAATGATGTCTTCAGTGTATAATGGTTTCATAAATACATAAGCACCAATTTCACTGCATAAAACTTATTAATATGTGCTTGAAGAAGTGTATCCATTTTAATTTATTTGTGTCAGTTTGTCAAGATAGATCTTTAATGATTTTGTCTGTACTTGGTGGACTAAAGAAGTGTGCGCTATTTGAAGCTTCTGTAATTCAAATCCTTTCATGGTTATAATTTTCAGTTGCTAGTTCAAGAGCGCATACTCTTTACTATTGCCCGCAAAATCTAATTATGTCATAGTTGAGGTGATATTTTGGTTGCTCACTTTGCATTCTCAAAATTATTCTGTTTCAGGACCCCTATGTGGTTCAAAAGGATATTGTCACCATTGAAGAAGAGTGAAAGTGATCCAGTGTTTAGGTTCTTCATGGATCTTAATGATTCAGGTATTCTCTTAATGGTTTTTTTGTCTTCTTCATCTGCTTGATGCACTGTGAAGTTAATAGTGATTTAACGGGTACCATTGGAGCACATAGTAATCAAGTTATTTTCTTTTTATTATTAATAAATTGGCTGCATTACCGCCACAGAGTAGTGAGTAGTCGATATTATTTTTGTATGAAATTGAAACCTCAAAATATTTTGCTAAGCTGGCTTTTGGATGGGAGCACAATGAGTTATACCCCTCCATATTGCCAACTTCCTTTAATCAGGCACAAAAACTCGTATACTGGACTGAAGTGGACATCTGTTGGTTCACAAAACAGAGTTTCCAGGATTGCCTGTTGGGCAGGGTAAATGCATTTTTTGAGTCTTAATATCAGTTGAGTTCCATGCCCATTTCAGGTCTAGATTTCTCTACAAATAAACACTGTTGCTAAGCAAATTTTCCTTGCATCAGTGATACAGAATATGCCTGATTAGTGAAGGGTTTTGAACAACTTAGATCTTCAAATGTCACTTTGTTTCAGAGAAATACTTTAAGCTAACTTGCTTCAACATATTCAGTGTCTTATGTAAAGCGGCTTAATGTCCCAAGTGGCATGGTGGGGGCCTGTCGCCTTGATGTAGCATACGAACATATCAAGGTATATGACCTTTTTTTTAACAGCAAAACTTTCATGTGATATTTTTAATTAAATTATAAAAGATATCACAGTGTATGTTTCACTACACATGACTTTGTTTTCCTTGAATGAGTTATTGTATTGCTGAGCACTTCAAATCCAGTACTTCTTCATAGTATGCTAACATACAGAGCTGGAATGCTCTCTCTGTCTGGATAACTCTGGATCTAAAAAATTATCTGCCACATGATATTGAGATGCGTTTGAGGCTACTAAAATATCCAGTTATTATATCATGTCTTGAAAAATACTTCAACGATTAGCTTCCATAGATCTTTAAAGTGATTATATGTTTAGGTGCTTATGTACTTCTATCTCTACACCCCTAAGCTTTGAAGCCAAGTCTTCCTTACATTTTAGTATGGACACCTATGCTACAACATGTGTTTTATTAAGAGTATTAACACCAGGTGTATCGTTGCTCCGTTATACCACATTGAGACTATCCAGACAGCAGATAGCCATTTGAAGAAGTGCTTTTACATTTCTAGATGACACATACTACCCTATAAGCTATGTAATCCCAGTTTTCTGTTCGAGAATGTTTATTAATTTGTTGTGCAATATAAAAATATTTGTGCTTTACAGTTTAAGTGTTCTGAAATTCATGTCAAACTCGACTTGTTCTGTATTGTCCCTTAAGTTTATAGCCTTCTCTGATAGGACTGACATTGAAAAAAGTCTGTGCTGCACACTTCTTGGTTGGGCTCTCCTATTTTTCTGCATCATATTTGTAAATGTTATACAATATGCATGGTGTATTATGGTTTATATACAAGGTGTGAAAGTTACATATGACCCTCCCTATGATATATCTTCTGTATGCACTTTCAAGCATTGTACATATGGCATGTTGTGTTCAATGTATTCAGGAAAATTGCTCTCTTGCAGGAAAAACCTCACATGTTCCAGTTTGTTCCAAATGAAAAGCAGGTTTCTGAGCTTAAAATTCAGTTTTGCATATTACTTAAGATGTCAACACAAACTAATCTTCTTTCTTTTAGGTCAAGGCTGCTAATAAGCTCTTAAAGTCAATTCCACAAAGGAGCAGAAGGAAAAAACTAGCTGGTGTTCCTGTTTTTAGTGCTCAAAACTTAAATATTGCAGTGGCAACGAACGATGGAATTAGATGGTATGGATTGAATTCTTGATTCTTCCCTTGATCATTTCCTCACTATTTGTCATTTCATAGTTCACTAGCATGCGTGCATTCATGATTGATGTGCATCTTTTCCTGCGAGCAGACATTATTGACAACCCAACAATGTCGCATTTTAAATTTATCTCTCCATAATTTTCTCCTGAGATCCACCTTTTCAGATTTCCATTTATTTCCTTTGCTGAGCTAATTTGTTTCCTGCTAAGTATTCTTGTGATTTAACAGTTTTCCTTTTGTCACGAGATTCTGGTTTCGTGTAAAATGTCATTGTGGTTCGATTATCAGCATGTGGTCTACTGATGTGTGCTCATAAACTGCCATGACCTTTCATGTCCTGTCTATGTAGAAGCTTCTGTGTATGTCAGGAAAAAATAGGAGATTGTTAAGTTTTCTTAAATATTTCATGAAAGCTTAACATGAATTTTCTGCTCACGATTTCAGGTATTCACCATACTTTTTTGATAAAAGCTTGCTGGACAACATTCTTGAAGCTTCAATGGATCAGCATTTCCATTCAATGATTCAAAACCGCCATGTACAACGTCGAAGAGACATTGTTGATGATAGTTTAACATCAGAAATGGAAAGTGCAGATAGCTTGTTTGAGCCCCCTGAGGTACTTTGATCATTTAACGCATTAACAAATGTCCAAATTCCTATTTGTAGACTTTTGACCTCTCATATTTGGAGGAACTGTTACATAGGTGCAAGAATTGATGAAAGAGATTGGTCCAGCTGGAATACCATTAAGTATTGTAACAAAAGCCACCGAGATCCAGTTTCTTGATGTTGTTGATAAACTACTTCTAGGAAATAAGTGGCTCAGAAGAGCTACTGGCATACAACCACATTTTCCATATGTTGTTGACTCATTTGAAGAAAGGTATGGATGCAATGCGGTGCTTGTACTAGACTATTTCTCTCAGAATTTTTTATAGAAGTGCTCCTTCAGTAGTGATGAACTTGTGGAACTAGCAAGTAATGTTTAATGGGTTTTCTAAATTTTTATTAAATTTGACTCTACATCTCCCAGTTCTGCATTTAAGTAGAACCGTATCATAGCTTGATAGTTTGATGGTCATACGTAGTATAATTGTCAAAATGTCAAACTTGTAGATTTATGTAGAGGCTGTTACAAATATTCGATTACCTAGCCTCAAGGGAGGAACAGGAACAGTGGCTTTACTTATCTTTAGGAGGGCTACAAATAGTAAACTCTGAAATTATAGTGAACAATTGAACAAGCAATTTAATCCATTTCATTGTTACATTACATCGGTAATAGCATAGGCTATTTGATTTCATTTTGAGCTGCTAACATATATATTTTGTTCACCCTTTCAGGACTGCTGTTTCACTTGACAGGATTGCTACCTCCAGTAATAGTTCAACTACTACTAAGGATGCTGACTGCTGCCCAACTCATCAGCAATCTCAAGTTATGGAGCCAAACCTTGATAGCGGCAGCCACAGAAAACACAGTAGCCAGGACCATGGCCAATCTCACTTCCCATTTAGCAACATACTTCCTAATATATGGCCAGGGCATGATAGAGCGTTCAAACGGCAAAGTGACAACAGATCCAGAAGGTATGTCCAATGGCATCCTCTTTCCCCCATGTCCGTTGTGCATGTGTGTGGCATATGCATTTTTTTGTCAACTAATGTATTCCTTATTATCTCGCATAAAGTCACTTTATGCTGGATCACACATGGTCTTCAGTTTTTAGAGCAAAAAAATGTTCTAAAATCCCAAATTCTTCCACTGTTGTTTCTTAAGATCTATTTGGATTATTATCCACTTCTTTTGAGTCATATTGATTCGATACGCAGATATGACACCAGCATGAATGATGATTTGCAAGCAAACCCTCTTCTCCCGAAAATCACAATGGTTGGCATCTCAATGAGCAAAGGTGGACAGATGAGCAAAGCCAAGTTAAAGAAAACAATGGATGACTTGACAAAAGAGTTGGAGCGAGCAGGCGAAAGACCGGTCTTCAGCGATGAGAAAGATCCGCTGTTTGTTGCCAACGTTGGTGATTACTCTAGGATTACAAAGATTAGTTCTACATGAGATTCATTCTTGCAAAGCAGGAGTGTGAGCACCATCCTGCCCTTCCCATGAAGGGCTTCTGATTCACCTTACGGCCTACTCATCCAGTCACCTCAGGCACGTTGTGCACACTGATGTCTAACAAAATCAGCCGAACATGTCAATATTCTAACTTCAAGATTGCCCTATGGCGCTGTAAACTGCAGGAGGGTCTTGTATATGTACGTTCGTAAGAGAATGTGCAGAGTCTATTGCCTATACTTTTGAAAGTACACGAGGTTCTGCAAGATATTCCTGTTTTTTAAGAAATGGCGGAGAAGATAATCTGTCGAACACGTCAATATTCTAACTTCAAGATTGCCCTATGGTGCTGTAAACTGCAGGAGGTCTTGTATACTCCCTCAGTTTGAAAATATAAGATGTACTCCCTCAATTTTAAAATATAAGATGGTGTAGGTGTTGTGCATGTTGTCTAAATTCACTCTAAAATAAATGTATGCATATACTAAAATGTGTCTAGATACATACATGTGTATGTGAATGTGAAAAAATATCTAAAACATCTTATATTGTGGAACAGATGGAGTCGTTTGTGCACATTCGATTTCTTATACTTTTGAAAGTACAGGAGGTTCTGCCAGATATCCTATTTTTTAAGAAATTTGCAGAGAAGATAGTCTGTCAAAAGACGCCTGTTGGTACCGTAAGGAAGTTTGTTGATCCAAGTTAGTCATAAAGAAGACTAACTCTGTTGAGAATGCTAGAAATAGTAAATGAACCGAATGTTGAAAAATCATATGTAGACTGAAAACAGACCATACTTTATTGTGTTCTTACTTGATCTGAGGAACTCCGAAAATTTTCCCATCTGGATAACTAATTTGAGGTGTTAAACTGGACCCACTGCAGCATGCACAATGTTTTTATTCAGCGATTTTCACAAGGGAAAACTGCCAGACCAAGAAGCATTTCTCGGTGTACACACTTACAGCTATTTATTCAAAAAGGCAGAGGACACATGCATTGCCTTCAGTTTTCAGTTTACCCCCACCAATCTTGGCAGGGGAAGAACTAAATTGCTTCAGGCAGATTTAGTTGGTGTCCACTGAAATCAACCACCATAGATCAACTGCCTTCGCTCGGTTTCCCATCATTTTCTGACTTTTCAGCAGCGGCAGCTGCGGCATCTGCGGCCTCACCAAAACCCATCCTCTGTAGCGCATTTGCAAAGCCTTCAACATCCATGGCAGTGATTTTGTATGGGGTGTGACAGGGGCCAGGGAAAGACCGTGTTTCCACCTCTTGCTTGTAGTCTGAAAGTGCCTTGTTAATGACGCTGCCGACGTTAGCAAATTGCTTGCAAAATTTTGGCGTAACCTGCAGGTACAACATATTTGTACAGTTGAGTCGGCGTGAATCATAACAAAATCAATTGCCAGGCAAGGCTAAAATAGGACGGTAACATTTACCTTCGCGTGATGTGGATGCTGCATCATCCCTAACAGGTCATGGTACACTAAGACCTGCATGATAAACATGTTGACATGAGGGCTTCATGAATGAACAAACAAGTCGAGTGTATGTTTTGGAATACCATGGTCAACACAGAACGTATAAGAACAAGACGATGTATAGCATTCAGGTGGTATAATTGACAAGTTTATTTCCGCAAAATTTATTCGAGTTATCAAGGTAAGTGTACTGTGATGAAAAAGCCAAGAATATATTGTGCATGTGTTGATGAAATGCTTATAGAACTGGAATAAATATGACTAACCAAAGATAGCTTCTTCTAAAACATGAAAAAAATGAACACATGCATAGAGCATGATGAATAATTGTACCTGCCCACTGCAGAATGGTCCAGCACCAATGCCAATTGTTGGGATTTTCAATACTGATGTTGCAGCAGCTGCCACAGGAGCTGGCACACACTCCAACACAACTGAGAAGCAGCCAGCCTCCTGCAAGGCAAGTGCTGTCTCTACAACCTACACACATGAGCAGAATAACATGGAGCAAAAACGAATGTGAAGACACTGAAGAGGATACAAGCCCAAATAGTCAACAAGCAAAACTTCAAAAGCAGGTACCTTTATAGCACTATCAACCGTCTTCCCCTGTGGCCGAAACCCACCAAGCACACTGATAGCCTGGGGCGTGAGGCCAACGTGCCCCATAACAGCAATTCCAGCCTCCACAATAGACTTGGCTGCACTGATTCTTGATGGAGCCCCTCCTTCTAACTTGATTGCATCCATTCCACCTTCCTTTAGCACTCTCACCGCAGAATCAACAGCCTATAAGAAAAGGCAAACTATACACTCAATCCCAAAATCCTAGCTCTTTTACTGAAGCTGTAGATACCAGTTGGCATGCCTCATAAGTAATTGCGTCATTTTTTGTGTTTTGAGATGTAATTTTTTATGTAGCTATTATCTACAACTAAGAAACAAAACAGAGTCTAAATTTATCTTTTTGTTCCCCTTCAAATATCTGGACTGAGATCCAGTGCCTCGCTCATGTCAAGGCACAGCTTGCCTTGAGGCTTTATATCCACCGTTCACCTGCATCCGACGGCCCAAACTGGTTAAAACGAAATAGACCACTGTTCAGCTCGTCTTCTTCCTTTGTTCAGCTCACGCGCGAGGCGAGCTGCTGGACCGTGGTGACCATTGTCGTCGCCGAGCCTTGCTTGTGCTGGTCCGTCGCCGAGCTGCAGGAAAAGAAGTCGGCTTGGCTGCTCCACCTGAGGAAACGACCTTGACGGCCGCCCACCTATAGCTGCTCAGTCCAGTCGTCCACCTGCCCTCCGGCGTCTGCCTCCGCCCGTTCCCGACGGCCCCTCCGACGACCTCCTATTTCCCCCCTCCGCCGTCCTCCTAAGCCCACTCTGACGGCCCGCTACGACTGCCACGGGCGCCCTGGACCGGGCAGCAGCGAGGCAGGAGATGTCTTTGTTGAGGAGGAGTCGCTGGGGGCGGACGTGGTTGTCGGAGCTAGGGTAGCGCGGCGTCATAGCGGGGACGAGGAGCTCGTCGGAGCGGGGCGCGGAGGAGAAGGCTGTGGGGCGGAGAGGCCAGCGCCGTTTTTTTGGTGGCCGCCACCGGAAAGACCATGCATCTCTTCCCCACGGCGACGACGACAGGCGGCAGCGGTGTTCCCGCCGTGAAGTCTTTTCCTTTCCCACGGCGATTTTGCCTAGAGTATGAGGAACAGAGGAAGGAGACGAGCTCATCAGGTTGTCTACTTCGTTTTGACCAATTTGGACCGTCGGATGCAGATGAACGGTGGATGTACAGCCTCAAGGCAAGCTGTGCCTTGACATGAGCGAGGCACTGGATCTCAGTCCCAAATATCTACAAGTACAGATAAACCTTTCTGGCAAGAATAGCAATGCGCAACAGACACAAAAAGGTCCCCCCATCGGTTTTCTGAAATCAAGGTGAAGGTTCGTGAGAAACCAAAAAATGAATAAAATCAACCGAAAATAGAGATCTCTTCAGAGCAGGGAATAAAATAGGGGGAGAGGTAACTATGGGGAGTGTAAAACATGACGCTCCTACCACGTCAGCAGTAGCAAAGAAGCAAAATTGCTAACGGCGGCATTAATGCAGCTTCCTATCTCCAGCAGATCAAATCGGAGGGGACGAGAATGGGATGGGAGGGACGCCCGTGGGGAACCGCCTCACCTGTGTGGAAGAGGATTCGTAGCAGCCAAAGGGTAGGTCGCCGACGAGGAGCGGGCGCGACGCCCCTCGCGCGACGGCGCGGCAGTGCTCGAGCATGACGTCGAGCGAGATGGGGAGCGTGGTGTCGTGGCCGTGGACGACCATGGCGGCGGAGTCGCCGACGAGGCAGACGTCGATCCCCGCGGAGTCGACGTGGACGGCGGAGGGGTAGTCGTACGCGGTGACGACGGTGATGGGCTCCCCGCGGCGGTGCTTCCCGCGGAGGGTCGTCACCGTCACGCGCCGCGCCCCCGCCGACTCCTGCGGCCGCGGGCCTCCGTAGACGGTCGACTCCGGCACGTTGCTCAGCATCCGCCGCGCCAGGTGCCGGAAGGCTTGCCGGGTCGCCATCGTGCGAAGCGGCGGCGTGCGCCTAGTTCGTTTGGTTGGTGGGACACGAACACGAGAGCGATGGCACGCCACAGACCCACAGTAGTAGTGGATATTTGAGAGTTTTTTTTTAGAGTTCTGGAGAATGGGTAAAACACGGGGGAAAGTGGCTTTCTCCTGAAAATTGGAAAAGGACGCGCGGCTTTCTTTCTTTTTTCAAAATGGAGGTTTAACCATGGAAAAAAATAGCATGTTATTTCTTTGCTAATAGCACACTATAACATATCTGGAAGATTCATGCTAAATTTTACCATTTTTACGTGCTATGAAGCTACACGAAATAAGACGCTATATCGCGCTTTACCGTCATAACTTGAGCACACTATTTCATTTTTTCAGCCTATCAGTTTTCCATCTTAAGAAGAAGTAAAAAAATACTTTTCTGTTTATGTTGATGATGAATTACAATTTACATGTTCATTTTCTGAATTGAAACATGCCGTTAATGCTGATAGTTCTGAATAAACAATTTATATCATGTTGTTGAGTTGTGATATGTTGATTTTAGGTTTCTAAACAATTGGAAAATGTTTTTCATACTTGGTCATGCATATATTGTTCTGCCATCTCTAGAATATTTCTTTATTCTTTATACAAAAATAATTTTATCTATATGGTATTTTTTTCATAACGCTATTAATGCCATGGATTGGGCCCTGACATTTGTATCTGGTTAAGCGGTTCTACATAGATATGCCTCATGTTTATGTTTGTGTCATAGATTTGGTCCTAGCGTTTGTATCTGGCTAAGTGGTTATGCAAATATTCCATCTTGACAAATTTTTAGTGTTGAAATTCTTAATATTCGGGCTATATCTTACATTTTTTTCAGCATGCTATTTTATAACATAGATTCGTTATAACACGATATAACTTGTATAGCTTCTGGAGGAGAGCCACACTATTTTTGATAGCACGCTATACTTTTTCCTTCGGTTTAACCGGCCTCCACAATTCACATCGAACCGATGCACACCGAATACATCGAGCAAGTCTGAAGCCACCTTGCTCGCAACATCTGTCGCTACACCTAGATGAAGGGGTGGATCAATGGTCAGAGCCGTCTGCTTGGATCTCACACTAACTCAGCACGTCATGTAAAAGCGAAGGCTTCAATCAAACAACACCATGGCGGATTGGAGCCCAATAGGCCTGTAAGTGGTCATGGGCTTCCCACGGCGTCCCAAGCCCAAATCAAGTGGAATGAAATAAAACGGTTCCATTCCATCAGAACGGAACCATTCCATTCTTGTGTATAGTTCGGATAAAAAAATGTCACGGAACGGTTCCATTCCCGTGTTTAGTTTTGGAATTGGATGAGAATGGAGTGAAATGGGTGAGAATGGAATCATTGCAAAATTTGATTAATTATTTCTAAACTTGATTAATTATTTCTAATCACGATTAATTATTCCTAATCTTAATTAAGTATTACTAAGTTTGATTAATTATTGGTAAACTTGATTAATTATTTCTAAACTTAATCCTAAACTGGATGATTAGCCGGCCTTTCCACCTCGTCCGGCCGAATCGGAGGAACCACTCCATTCCGGATCTAGAGGGAACATTCCATTTTGAGTAACCACTCCATTCCATTCCATTCTACAACCGAACATAAGAACGGGTTTCAAGTGCGGAACCGTTCCATTCCATTCCACCTCGTTCCGAAAGTGAACACACCCTAAGTGGACGCCCACAGACGCTAATAGAATCCTGACGGACGGTCACGGCGTGCTCGCTACCGCCGCCAGCGCGTCGCATCCACGACGCCATGCCGAAGGAACTGCTCCATTCCTCTGCTCCCTTCTCCGCTCCTCTTCTCTGGCCACCTCCAACCCGTCCCTCAAGCATTGGGTTGAAGGGGATCGTGTGCAGAAAACAAAAAAATTCCTAGCAACGATATCCTTAAACTAGCCAAGATCTACGCTATGCAGATATAGTAGTACGGCGGAGATCGGAATACATACCCTTGTAGACCGAATAGCGGGGATTACGCTCCCGCACAAGCGTTGACGACGAAGACGACGTAGCCGACCTCTAGGTCGCAGAGAACTCGGTGCGACGAAGATGACCCCGAGGTCGGGTGGAGGAAGTAGGCCTCCGAGTACCGCTAGCGCAGCACCTCGCAGGGCGTCACACACATACGGTGGAGACGACGGCCTCCGAAGCTCCAGTCCAGGACGAGCAGCGGAAGACTTGGACCGGAACACCAGCAGCGCGGCAGCGGGCTATGGTGGAAGAGATTCCCATCCTCAGCTCGGCGCAGCTCCGACGTGGGAACCACGAGATCGAGAGAGAAATTAGGGAATTAATTGGTGAATTAAAAGACCAGGGGTGCCCCTTCTTATATAGGCTCCCAGGGGGAGCCAACCTTGCCAGCCAGGCAATGTGGGACTATCCCCCATTGTCTGGTGCGGCCACACATGGTGCGCCGGCCTCTGGTGGGCCCCTTTTGGCCCACCTGGGTCGGCCCCATGGCTCCCACCGAATTCCCCTAGGGAATTTTCCCCCTCTTGGGCCTTCTTTCGACCAGAAGGCCCATTTAGGGAAATCAGCCTAAATAAATTCAAAAATAAATATATAAAATCATTTTTGCATATTAATTACACTAATTAATATCAAACATATATATATATATAATTTATTCTAGCTCCGAAAACTCTTTCGTCGCTGCCCGATCTTCATCGGACCATTCCCGGGACGCTCTCGGTGATCTCTTTCCTTTCCGGTTGTCTTGTCGAAACCCCTTAAGTGTGTTACCCTAGCGGTTCGATATAATAACAGGTATGATCAAGACTTCCCTATGATCAACGACTAACTCGTAGTCCTGGACCCCATGAATTAATCCCTGTGATATAACGAATGACTTTCATATATGAAACCTGGACGTCTAGTCTTAAACCCTTTGTCATGGCGATACTTAGCGTGTCCGAGCATCATTCTCAGATATCTCCATACCTAGCATGATCTCGTTACCGACAACACTATCTTCTACTCGTCCGTGATATTATGTCAGCTGGTGACCTAGTCACATGTTTGAAAACTCATTTGACATAATCTCACCGAGTGGGCCCTAGAGTATCTATCCGGCTATGCGGACTGACAAATCCCGTTGTTGACCCCTCGTCTCAACTACCCCTTTCCGATACCCCAAAGTATCACCTATCATTGTCACACTATATAAGATATGACGTTTGGTGCGATCAAAGTATCTTCCAGGGATAACAATAAGAGTTTATCTCACGGTCTTAAGGCGTAATGACTATGTCCTATAAATACTGGGTATGTTGACGAGGTGTTAACTCGACAAGTCCCAGGGTTGTGCACCCCGGGTTGATTGATGGGGAGAGAGATGAGTGCAAGGTGGTCACGACGGCTGACAAGCAAGGATTTACCCAGGTTCAGGCTCCCGGAGGATAACACCCTACTCCTGCTTGTCTGATTATTGATGCGAGTTGTGGTTACAATGGCGAGATTGCGATCTCGCTAGGGTTTGTGCTGTAGCTATGAACGTGTCCCCTGGGACGGGCAACCCTCCTGCCTTTATAGGCAGCCAGGTCTCGGGTGGTTGGTGCCGATGGCAACTACAGATATGGCAGGTTATGCTTCCTAACCGACTTGGACTAGGTTACATGGTACCCCGCGTGGGCCTCCTGTGGGCTTTTCCATCCTTGGCGCGGCCCAGGTAGCCTTATCGTGGGCTACCCGCAAGGCAGCCCCACGTCAGTAGCCCCCGAGTGCTTGGTCGAAGCGTAGAGTCGAACAAAGGACTCCTTCCTCCTGGACGCGCCATTGGATTGCTTGATCTTGAGCTTGAACTCGATTTTTTCAGTCGAACCGGCCACTCCCGATGGGAGTAACCTTTGCAGTCGAATTACTTTGCCTTCATCTTCTTGTGAAGCTTGCGTCTACTCAGCCTGTTTGGCTTACTTGTGGATGGATTCGGCTGCTCGAGCTTACTATGTTGCCACCCGAATGGTTTCTTCGGGTTCTCAGATCATTGGCTGATCCTACCTTGTTGGTTTCAGCTTTGAAGCTTACTACTCGAATCACTCTGTCGAGTTGCTTCAGTTGATTTTGGAGCCGTTGGCTTGATGACGTCACTGGTGACGATCTGTTGCACGCCTCTGCGCCCGATGGGACGTGACGTGGCGGGCCCCACTGTCAGAGCTGACCGCGGTCAACAGTTGTCACGTCTCCGAAGTGGGCGCGAAATTTGCGCGGCACGATGACGACGCCTCGGTTTTCGTGCATAGTGGACGAAGTGGGCGGTGACGGTTGGTTTCTCCGTGCGACACGTGGACGGCCGGATGTGCCTGCTCGGAGCCCTTGTTCGGTGGACGGTTGAGATGCTGATTTTCGAGGCATAAGTACTGTGTCTTGACGTTTGGGATTTCATCTTCTCCAATCGCTCTGTGCTTCCTTTCCTCTGCGCTCTACCATTTCCGCCGCCATCCAGAGCTCCGGGCAATCTGTCCGTACACCTTGCAAACTGACCATGGGCAAGCCGAAGAGCGCCGCTGGCTCCTCTGCCGCCGCCGATGAAGTCGGGGTGATGAAGAAACCCGACGGCGACTGGAAGAGATCATCGGTGAAGAAGGCCGAGGTGGAGTTTTTCCGCGCGCAAGGTCTGCTGCCACCTGCCGACCAAGTCCAGGTACGCGTTCCTGGCAAGGAGGTCTTCCCCACTCCCCGCGATGGGGAACGTGTTTGCTTCGCGGATTTCCTTCCGCGGGGCTTCGGGTTCCCCATGCACGATTTCGTGCGCGGTCTCTTGTATGCCTATGGGGTTCAGATCCACGATCTGACCTCCAATGGCGTCTTGAGCATTGCGGGCTTCATCGTGCTCTGCGAATGCTTCTTGGGTGTCGCGCCCCATTGGGCGTTGTGGAAGTCGCTCTTCCTCGTTCGCAAGAACGTGGGGAAGAGCGGGTTGACCTTCCCCGTGGGCGGCTTCGGAATCCAGGTGCGCGGTGACACCGCGTACTTCCAGATGAAGAAGTCCGACTCCGTCCAAGGATGGTGCCGGAGGTGGTTCTACGTCCAGTCGAACCAGGACGGCCTGGACGCGTTCGACAGCGGACGTGGACTGCGGAAGACCGGCGCCTGGGCGCACCCGCTGTCTGCCGTGGAGAAGGAGGCCGTGCGGCCCTTGCTAGGCCTGCTGCGCGATCTGACCAAGACCCTTGGGCGCGAGGCGGGTGGCGTCTTCCTGATGGCCACCTTCTTCCGTCTTCGGGTGCAGCCGCTCAGCGCCCGGACTCACCCGATGTGGGCCGCCGAGAGCGTCAGCGCCGAGCCGCTTGATGATGAGGAGGTGGAAGCCAATGTCAGATCCATCACCAACCTCCGAGCCGCGGACACGTGCAACGTCAAGTGCCCGATTTCTCCTTACGGGGCCTCGAACCCCGTTCCTGAGGTAAGTCTTGTCTTGTTTTCCTTTTGTCCTTGTTCGACTTGAGTCTACCTTTCTTTTTGGTTCGACTTTGTGTCTACTTGCTTCAGGGTCGAGCTCTGCTCGTCAGCCTTCCTCCTCTTCCTGAGAACGGACCCGACGACGAGTCGAAGTTTGTCGAGGAGGAAGACGAAGACGAAGAGATTCCCTCCGCACACTCTCCCCGTGACGAGGTGGAGGAGGAGGATGAAGTGGAGGAACCCGCGCGGAAGAAACGGAAGCTTCCGAGTCGTGGCGATTCTGCCACTGCGTCGTCACCTGCCAAAGATGCCGACGTTACTGTGGAGGAGGTCGTCGCGACATCGCCGGGTGCGCAGTCCTCGGGTGGCTGGGACGAACCCCTGAACGTTCCTCCAGTTAGCTCCGCGGCTCCTCGTTCTTTCGCGCGGATGCCTTCCCCTCCCTGGAGAGCTATGACGACGCCGGCACCCCCAGGTGAGCTTCTTTATGATGTGTGTCCTTCGAGTTGCATTTTGCGGTTGCGACGTGTAGGTTGACAGGTGTGCTTGGTTTTGATGCAGCCACCGTTCTGGCAATGTTAGCTCCCCCCTTCGGGACGTGGAGCATACATCTGCCCCTTCGACTGGACTGGGGACCCAGGCGGTAGTGGAGAAGGTGCTTGCTGAGCCTGCCGGCGTTGCATCGTCTAGCCGCGTTCCTCTTTCGACTGCAGAGGATCTTGAACTCCTGGACCACGTAAGTCTTTTATGCTTGTTCTTGCATTCTTGATTTTTCATCGGGTGCGCGATCAGCGCTCCGATGGGAGTAGCCCCCGAAGGTGTGGGTGACTAGTATAGTCGCCCGCAACTTTATTAACATCTTGCTTTTGCTTCAGCCGTACTACCGTCAACAGCTCGATGCAGCCGCGGCTTACGTTCGCCTGGAGAAAGAGAGGGACCAACTGCGTGCCTCTTTGGACCAGGCTACTGGGCGGGTTGATGAGCTTGAGAAGGCTCTTCACGAGTCTCGAGAGCGGGAGCTGGCGCGGGTCGCCTAGGAGAAGACTCAAGTCGGTCGTCTCCTTTCGCTCGCCGGTGTTTTTGGGGGTAAGTTTCGGCTTGTTGCCTACTACGTCTTTGATCTTTTTCTTTGCTTGACCTTGAATTTTTGCGCAGAGACTTGCGGTGGAGCTCCTCCGGAAGACGCGTCGAGTGACACGGTTGGCCTGGCGACCGCTGTTGGCTTCCTCGACCGGGTCTGTGCCTATGCCTCAGACGCGCTGAAGAAGTCCGCAGCCGCGTTGCAGAAATCGACTGGAGCCCTCACTGTGGTGCATCAGAGTATCTGAAAGGACAATGATGTCGCCTAGAGGGGGGGGTGAATAGGCGGTTTAAAACTTTTCTGGTTTAGGCTTGATAATTGCGGAATAAAACTAGGTGTTTAAATTAACAAGCCGACAACCTAAATAAACTAGGCTCACCTATGTGCACCAACAACTTATGCTAAGCAAGATAAACAACAAGGTGATAGCAATAGAATACTTCAAGCACAAAGGCTATCACAATGCAAAGTGCATAAGTAAAAGCTCGGGTATAGAAATAACCGAGGCACGCGGAGACGAGGATGTATTCCCGAGTTCCTCCTTGTTAAGGGAGTACGTCTCGTTGGAGAGGTGTGAACCAACACAACGGTTCAACAACCACAAAGGTTTCACCTTCTTCTCCGATGAACCGCACCACAAAGGCTTGGTTCACCTTCCACTATTGGAATTCCTTCGAGGCGGAATCCGGAGCCTTTCAACAATAATCCGGGGCACAACCCACAATGGGATTGGGGGCTCCCGAACGACCTCCAACAACAATCCGGGACACAACCCACAATCGGATTGGGGGCTCCCGAACGGCTTCAAGTGACCACACAAGGGTCCAACCACCACAAAGGCGTCTAAGGTCCAAGGACCCAAGAGTAACAAGCTCACAAACTTTCAACTTCCACGAATCCTCGTGGAGAGCACACCGATGCACCAAATGCAAAAGGCAAGAGCACAAGTGCTCAAATCCTTCACTCTCAAATCCCACCAAAAGCAACTAATGCTTATGGGGGGAGAAGAGAGGAAGAACAAGGAATCCACAAAGGAGTCAAATCCTTCACTCTCAAATCCCACCCAAGGCAACGAATGCTTATGGGGGGAGAAGAGAGGAAGAACAAAGGAGAAGAACCACAAAGTAACTCCAAGATCTAAATCCACTAGGTTCCCCTCACTTAGAGGAGAGATTGATTGGTGGAAAGGTGGATCTAGATCTCCTCTCTCTTTTCCCTCAAGAATTAGCAAGAATCATTGGAGGGATGGAGAGATAGCAAGCTCAAGAAGGTCAACAATGGAGGTCAAAACTTGCTAGAAAGGTTAGGGAACCATTGCGGAAGAAGGCCCCTTAAATAGGTCACCCCAAATTCCAACCGTTGGGTGCAGATTCGCGCCGTAGCGGTACTACCGCTGGACCTAGCGGTACTACCGCCCCCCTAGGGAGTTAGGGCATCAAAACGGGCTGAAAACAGGCTTCCGTAGCGGTACTACCGCCCCGGGCAGCGGTACTACCGCCCCGGCGGAACTACCGCTCCCGGTACCGCCGAAAACAGCTCTCTGTTAGCTCCGGCGGTACCTCGGGCGGTACCGCGGCGGTACTACCGCTACAGCAAAAAACAGCAGAAACTGATAAACGAAAACGTCAATATCTTTTCCATCCGGACTCCGTTTTCGATGATTTTTGGCTCGTTGGAATCGTTACAACGAGCTCTACTTGAATGTGCATAGAAACATCACAGTCCATCATTTGAGGTTAAAACCAAATGGGGAAATGTTGAACTTTCCTAAACAATGCAAACCAGTAAAAACTCCTTCATCAAAAACGCAACAAGATATTCATATGAAATCTGTTTTTGATGAACTAGAGCTTAGTATGGAGATAAACCAAGCTCTAAATCCTCACATGGATAAAAGGCAACAAGTTTTCCAAAGTAAAACCATTTTCGAAGGACTTGGTCTTGTCATGAAGATCACGACAAGCACCAAAACTCAACACGGAGAAAAACCAAATAAGAACCAAGAAATATGAGAAGCCAAGTATGCAAAGGTTTGAGCTCTCCACAACAATGCGATCAAGTTACTCACGTGAGAGCCCCTCTTGATAGTACGCCATCTATCCTAAAACCCGGTCTCCTACTAACACCATGAGACCGGTAAGAGAGAAAACCTATCAAGATCATACCTTTGCCTTGCGCATTCCACTTGAGCTCGATGATGAAGATCTTGACTCTCTCAAGTTGAAACACCTTTCTTGATTGTGCTTGCTTGCACATGCTTGATGAAGACTTCTACAAATGCTCCCCCATACTCCGTTATGGGAGGGACTCGCTAGGCTTTGTCTTCATATTTCCTTTGCAAGACTCAATCAAAGGATATCTTCCGATATGCATCATATTGAACTTGCACTTCATCTTCTTCTCTTGATATGTATGATGGCTTGGGGTTAAACATGATTGTTCACTCAATCTTCTATTCCAAGCCATACTTGCAATGAGCTCAACTCTACCCATGACCATTCTTCATATAAACCCTTTGAATAGAGCATTGGTCATTAAGTCATCTTGAAGAGTCCAACACATGAACTCCTATAATTTCCCATGGACAAGATCTATAAGAATATCTCAATGTAAACATTAGTCAATAAGGATTGTCATTAATTACCAAAACCACGCATGGGGGCAACCATGCACTTTCAATCTCCCCCATCTTGGTAATTGATGACAATCCCTTTTACGAGGGTTTATATAATGAATTTAAGCAACCATGCAACACAAAGAGCAAGGATGCAAGAGAACCGCAAGAGAATAAACCCATATTCCCTTAAACCCTCTAAATTTCTCCCCCATTGGCATCGATTGCCGAAATAGGAAGAAAAACTTAGAACGCAAATATAGTGAGAGCTCCCCCATAATGTGTGCATTTCTCATAATATGAGTGAAATCAAATGCACATATCCAATGACGAATAGATGGAGGGAGATCAAACTATATAGAGGATCCAAAGATTGCAAAAGAATTTCAAATGGAAAGATACTTCAACGAAAGAAGCAAGCAATCAAAAGGATCCGAAAAATGTTCTAAATATCATGAGGGAACTCCCCAAGGTACGTGCAAAAATAGGATTTGTGTTTCAATATAGTGTGCACAACATGGAATCCTCACTCCCTCCTAGATAAATTCGAACACAAGCTCATGCAAGAGAATGTAAATGATAAAGGAGGCAAAACAATTTTCACCTAATAAAATGTTTTGCAACAAGAGCAAGGAGCGGTAAATCAAATAATGGGTGTGAGATAAAAAGACATTATATGAGACTAATACAAGGATGATAGCATCACCATAGTCTTTCAAGAAGAGTTGCACATAGTGCATATCGTGTCTTTCCCATACCCACACACCAAAAGAGGTATAGCAAATAACTCCACAAGCTTAGTAAAATGCAAAAAGCATAACACATGAAAAATAAAACTTGTTCCTTTTAGAAACCACCAAAGAACTAAAAGCAAAAAGAGGTGGTCACTAAAGAATTGGAATATCAATAAAAGATGTAACTAATCTCATGTGTATAAGTTTCTAAGTAGACACTAATCACTAAGATATGGGTCTACAAATAAACATGTACACACAAGATAGATACACGGGTAAAGATTATGATATCCAGGAGGAAGTCATAAATACACCAATAAGATCTTTGCTTAAAAGCATAGCACAAATCCCAATTATATCTTAACGGAATATAAGTGAACTTCCAACACATACTCATCATAGCATCAAAAATTATCCACAAGGGATAAAGGTTAACAAATGGAGGCTCCGAGTAAGATAACAAGTATCACGAAAGGCAAATGATTTGAAGAAACATCAATATTGCACATGAGAGACTTTAAGTAGAAAGTGCTAGATTGACATACTTGGTATCGATGAATCATAGAAATGAATATATAGTCCCCTTATATGTAATCATCCCGGCTTACTCATATTTGCAATAAGGATGTTTTTCAAGAACCAAATTAATTGCAACAAAAAGATTCATGCCAAGATACAACCTACACAAGTTTGAAAGCTAGAAATGTATGCATCAGGTAGATACGTGTTACCGAGATAGCATTGGTATGTAGAAGATAATAGTGAACCATCATCCAAACTTGGCTCCAATGAACACATGGTGACACCACCTTGTAGATGAGATAAGCTTCCAATGCATCTCAAGTGTACCTAAAGCAAATTTAAGTACAACATGGTACCCAAACTAATTGGGTCCAAAGTAGTTAGAGCAACTACAACACATAGGACAAACTCCACATAAATATGTGCATATTGATATGAAATTGAATTTCATGCACATCTTAGCCATTTAGGATTTGATGGAGTTTATCCTATATATTGGATCAACGAAAGTAAGCATGCCATAATATATACATATAATAAATATGCATGCACAAGACTTACAAGAACCAAGCGAGATATAATTTAGATAAAAAACCAAGTAAACCAACAAAGCACACACAAGTGTGACAAGAAAATAAATTATCCAAATTGTATCAAATACCCAAATCAACACATGATTAAAGATATCACTTTGAAAAGATACCAATGAAAACAAGAGACCAATTGATGAAAATATCATCAAGGAATAAACCAAACCCTCTACACTTTTCATGATGGCACAAGGTACCAAGACGAAGAATGTTTGTCTTCCAAGAAGACACGTCATCGGGATCAAATATCAAACGAAGACAACTAATGTTCAAAAAGCATATAGGATTGCTCCCCCACGATGTGTGCATTATTTATGATTTTGCATTTGAATACACAATACACACAAATGAGATCATCACTCTCCATATATATTATTCAAACACTAGTCATGTTCAAGAAAGGCAAGAAATTGCAATACCAAATTAAAGAACGGTGTTTTACTCAAAGTAGGATAGCTTCCCAAAGAATAGTGCATTATCAAGAAGTATGACTTTTGAATGTCAATGCACAAGAATTGGTTCATTGCTTTTCCCAACTCAAGAAAGCACTAAATAAATTTTAAGTAGAGCAATAAAGGATCCAAAAGATACAATGAAGACAAATGAGAGTTAAATCAAAACAAATCCTTGGCAATCAAATAAAGCAATTCAAAGCAAGAGCCAAAGCGAATATGATCAATATATTTACCACAAAAATATTATCACTTGTCAAGACAAGTAATGTATGGAGATATTTCTCGGGGGTGGATTGCAAAGATATATTCAAGATCATATTCACAAAACATAAGCATATGGCAAATGATAGGAATTAAAAGCCATGCTTAGATAGATAGATATTCTTGATAGCTTCACAAATCATGCGAAGGTGTAAAGCAACTCCAAGGAGTAGCTTGAAACAATTGGCTTCCCAAAAGATACATGAGAACATATTTGGGAAAGCCATACCAAGAACATCCTCCACAAACAAGATCCAAAAGAGTGAGAGACAAAAAACATTTAAGTAAATGGAAACTTGTTTGAGCAACATGCCACATAGGAACAAGATAACTAGCAATATCAATTCTAGGTGGCAAAACCTCATATGTTCACATTTTCTAGACTTGTAATATGCACATAGCTTATTACTTCCCCATAATGTGATAATCCATTTATTTAAAGCAAGAGGCAAACAAAACCAACTCGAAAAATTAATGGACATTATAGAAATTGAATTTCTCATGAGAATGACATACCACATAGATAGTAGATAATATAAAAATATCAACACTAAGTTGTATTTCTCATGAATACACAATTTTAGGATTGTGAAGTGCACGAACCATATCACTCCCCCAAAATATGATAGTCCATTAATCTCTCAAAGAGAGCCAACAAGATAAGATATCAAATAAAAACAATAAGGCTCAAAACAAGTAAATGGTGTGCAAACCAACATACACATACTTGATTTCTCAAGATAAGTAAGTAGAGAGCACAACACATACAAACACTAGCAAGGTACAAAACCAAACACATGCAAGGGTGCAAGCAACTTTCAATGTATATATGATTTAAATAAAAGTTACCGCAAGGAGGAACATTGGATATGAGATAGAACAATATGATCCATATGACTTGACTTGAGAGAATATAATTGATGAAGATCCCTTAATTCTTCATAATGTAGCCAAGTCTCCAATGCCTCCAACAACACCTATTGGTCAAGTTTTAACTTGTTGGTCCCCAACCAAGTTGGGTCCTAAGAGGTTAGTCACAATAGGTTTGGCAACCCAAAGGGTTCTTTTCTTGACACCACTTTGAGTACCAACATATTTGGCAAACATATTGCCAACCTTATCCTTCCGAAGAGAATAAACATCATTAATTATAATGGGGTTGGATAAGGTACCATTTGTGCATGAAGAAGCAAGGTGACCCTTCTCACGACATAGGTAGCAACATCTACTTCCTCCTCTCTTCTTAGTTGGATTCTTGACTTGAGGAGGGGTAGCTTGATTCTTCTTGGGAAGAGACTGTTCTTCAACTTGAGGAGCTTGAGTTTGAACTTGAGGTTTCTTCCCTTGTTGCTTCTCACTAAAAGCCTTCTTCTTCAAAGGGCAAGATCTAACATGGTGCCCTTCAACTTTGCACTTGAAGCAAACAATCTTGGCTGAATCGTTGACTTGTTCTTGGCCCTTTTTCTTCTTGATGATCTTGGACTTGTTCTTGTTATTGGAGTTGAATCCAAGTCCACTCTTGTCATTGGGGCGTCTTTGAACACTCAACAAATTGTCAAGTGTGGACTTCCCAACATGACGCTTTTCCAAGTCTTTATTCAAATAAGTGACTTGGGCCTTGAGCTCTTTTAATTCCTCTACATGGTTAGTATCAACACAAATGCTAGAGGAAGTAGAAACTTCATTGTTAGAGTAACAAGGTATGGAAAGTGATTCATCACAAGATGTAGCAACATTATGAGTGGATGAATCACAAGGACTAGCACAAGATGATATAGCATTAAGAGAAGACGTTGTGCCATTGTCCACATGAGGCTTACAAGATGTTACCTTTGACATAATCGCCTCATTAGCTAACTTTAGCTTAGCATGGGATGCTAGAAGATCGTCATTAGAGCTAGAGAGCCTTTCATGAGTTTCTTCCAATTTCCCATACTTGCTAGATAGCAACTCAATTTGAGCCCTTAGCTCAACATTTTCCTTCAAAATAGATGCTTCACGAGAAGTGGAGTTAGTAGCACAAGCATCATTAACATTAGAAATGGAAGGAGACAATTTGGAAAGCTTATCATTGTTAGATAGTTGAGTATGGAGTTGATCATGAGACATGATAAGGAGAGAGTGTTCACTTTCTAAAGTTTTGTGAGCTTTGTCAAGTCTCTCTATGTCCTCACTTAGTCTAGCATTGCCAACATCAAATTCAACTTTTTCCTTTTTAAGCACTTTATATTTAGCAATAGCATGATCTCTTTCCTTAATGATTTTAGCAATAATAAGATCATTAGACTCATCAAGGGATTCAAGTTTCTCTTCAAGAGAAACCCTAAGCTCTTCTTCCTCTTCAAGAGAAGCTTTCAAAGAAGCTATGGTGATAGAGTCATCTCTCTCAATTTGACATTTCTCATCAAATTGACTTTCCAAATCCTCAATGAACTCCCTACTCTTAGTAACATAATCAATGATTTCACAAAGAGGAGGGATAGCTTTACTACCTTTGGGTAGAGCACCAAGTACCATCTCACCCATCTTGGTTAAGGATTCAAAGTCAAAACCTTCTTCATGAGAATCCTCATCCACATCATCACAATTTGGATTCGAGGTGGGAGATACCTCGGAATCCTTAGCCATAAGGCAAACATGATTAATGGGTGAGGAGGATGAAGAAATACTTGAAGCTCCATTGAGGTCCATGTCTTGTTCCAACAAGTGTTGGGATTCCTCTACATTGTTAGTCATGCAAATACTAGAGGATATGGAAGAGTAATTTTCATCACAACAAGACATAGAGAGCATATCATCATTATATTTAGTTAAGCAACTATTACTTGATATGCAAGGACAATCAACTCTAGCATGTATGACATTTGGAGTGCTAGAAGATTTTAAGTCCAAAGATAGAAGATTGCAATGTGATAGAGAAGAGGTATAATCAATAGTAAGTTCACCATCACCAATGCAATTTCTATCGCCACTCACCATATCGTTACCGTCTGACAAATCACATGTTGGTGAAGTGGAAGAAGTTGTGAACTCATCACGGCCGGAGGTGGAGGAAGAAAAATCATCCTCAATAATTTTGGACACTTCATATATATCTTGAAGCTTGGTCCAAAGCTCATGTGCATTTCGAAAAGGTATGATTGAAGCAAGAACTACATCGGTCAAAGCACACATAAGACCATTAGTAACTTGAGTCTCGAGATGAGAGTTTATCTCATCCTCTAAAGATAATTCATGAGAATCCTTTGGAGGAGATAAACACACATCTACAATCCTCTTAACATAATTTGGACCCATGGTCCTAAAAAGATTAAGCATGCGAATTTTCTAAACATCATATTTTGTGCCATCGAATATGAAAGTGGGATCGTGCACTAATTCTCTAAACGACATCTTTTACTCTCTAGGCGGTAAAGCCCAACAAGAGAGCCCAGGCTCTGATACCAATTGAAAGGACAATGATGTCGCCTAGAGGGGGGGGGGGGGGTGAATAGGCGGTTTAAAACTTTTCTGGTTTAGGCTTGATAATTGCGGAATAAAACTAGGTGTTTAAATTAACAAGTCGACAACCTAAATAAACTAGGCTCACCTATGTGCACCAACAACTTATGCTAAGCAAGATAAACAACAAGGTGATAGCAATAGAATACTTCAAGCACGAAGGCTATCACAATGCAAAGTGCATAAGTAAAAGCTCAGGTATAGAAATAACCGAGGCACGCGGAGACGAGGATGTATTCCCGAGTTCCTCCTTGTTAAGGGAGTACGTCTCGTTGGAGAGGTGTGAACCGACACAACGGTTCAACAACCACAAAGGTTTCACCTTCTTCTCCGATGAACCGCACCACAAAGGCTTGGTTCACCTTCCACTATCGGAATTCCTTCGAGGCGGAATCCGGAGCCTTTCAACAATAATCCGGGGCACAACCCACAATGGGATTGGGGGCTCCCGAACGGCCTCCAACAACAATCCGGGGCACAACCCACAATCGGATTGGGGGCTCCCGAACGGCTTCAAGTGACCACACAAGGGTCCAACCACCACAAAGGCGTCTAGGGTCCAAGGACCCAAGAGTAACAAGCTCACAAACTTTCAACTTCCACGAATCCTCGTGGAGAGCACACCGATGCACCAAATGCAAAAGGCAAGAGCACAAGTGCTCAAATCCTTCACTCTCAAATCCCACCAAAAGCAACTAATGCTTATGGGGGGAGAAGAGAGGAAGAACAAGGAATCCACAAAGGAGTCAAATCCTTCACTCTCAAATCCCACCAAAGGCAACGAATGCTTATGGGGGGAGAAGAGAGGAAGAACAAAGGAGAAGAACCACAAAGTAACTCCAAGATCTAAATCCACTAGGTTCCCCTCACTTAGAGGAGAGATCGATTGGTGGAAAGGTGGATCTAGATCTCCTCTCTCTTTTCCCTCAAGAATTAGCAAGAATCATAGGAGGGATGGAGAGATAGCAAGCTCAAGAAGGTCAACAATGGAGGTCAAAACTTGCTAGAAAGGTTAGGGAACCATTGGGGAAGAAGGCCCCTTAAATAGGTCACCCCAAATTCCAACCGTTGGGTGCAGATTCGCGCCGTAGCGGTACTACCGCTGGCCCTAGCGGTACTACCGCCCCCTAGGGAGTTAGGGCATCAAAACGGGCTGAAAACAGGCTTTCGTAGCGGTACTACCGCCCCGGGCAGCGGTACTACCGCTCCTGGTACCGCCGAAAACAGCTCTCTGTTAGCTCCGGCGGTACCTCGGGCGGTACCGCGGCGGTACTACCGCTACAGCAAAAAACAGCAGAAACTGATAAACGAAAACGTCAATATCTTTTCCATCCAGACTCCGTTTTCGATGATTTTTGGCTCGTTGGAATCGTTACAACGAGCTCTACTTGAATGTGCATAGAAACATCACAGTCCATCATTTGAGGATAAAACCAAATGGGGAAATGTTGAACTTTTCTAAACAATGCAAACCAGTAAGAACTCCTTCATAAAAAACGCAACAAGATATTCTTACGAAATCTGTTTTTGATGAACTAGAGCTTAGTATGGAGATAAACCAAGCTCTAAATCCTCACATGGATAAAAGGCAACAAGTTTTCCAAAGTAAAACCATTTTCGAAGGACTTGGTCTTGTCATGAAGATCACGACAAGCACCAAAACTCAACACGGAGAAAAACCAAATAAGAACCAAGAAACATGAGAAGCCAAGTATGCAAAGGTTTGAGCTCTCCACAACAATGCGATCAAGTTACTCACTTGAGAGCCCCTCTTGATAGTACGCCATCTATCCTAAAACCCGGTCTCCTACTAACACCATGAGACCGGTAAGAGAGAAAACCTATCAAGATCATACCTTTGCCTTGCGCATTCCACTTGAGCTCGATGATGAAGATCTTGACTCTCTCAAGTTGAAACACCTTTCTTGATTGTGCTTGCTAGCACATGCTTGATGAAGACTTCTACAAATGCTCCCCCATACTCCATTATGGGAGGGACTCGCTAGGCTTTGTCTTCATGTTTCCTTTGCAAGACTCAATCAAAGGATATCTTCCGATATGCATCATATTGAACTTGCACTTCATCTTCTTCTCTTGATATGTATGATGGCTTGGGGTTAAACATGATTGTTCACTCAATCTTCTATTCCAAGCCATACTTGCAATGAGCTCAACTCTACCCATGACCATTCTTCATATAAACCCTTTGAATAGAGCATTGGTCATTAAGTCATCTTGAAGAGTCCAACACATGAACTCCTATAATTTCCCATGGACAAGATCTATAAGAATATCTCAATGTAAACATTAGTCTATAAGGATTGTCATTAATTACCAAAACCACGCATGGGGGCAACCATGCACTTTCAGTATCTTCCCGGGCGACCAGCCGCCGGCAGCCGTGGACGCCCTTGCTGCGCCGTTTGAGGACGCGACCACCATCGCCGACTTCACGCGGTCGCAGATGGTACGCGGCTCCGAGCTCACCTTCCAGCTCCTATTAGGCCATCAGGTTCCAGGTGACTTCGAGAAGGTCGTCAGCGCTTTTCCTAGCAAACCCGATGGCCGAACCGCGTCGCTGAGTGGCGTGAAGGAGCGTGCCTCGCAGCTGGCCGTGCAGCTTGTGGCACTCTTCGAGAGGGCCCTTGCTAAGGCGACCGAGGCGGCTGCCGCTCAGAAGGGCCGTTCCCGGTCGCAGTCCGCAGCCTTAGAGTAGGCGTAGCTTTAGGAATTCGGCAGTCGCCGCGGTCTGTATTTTGAACTTCTTGCTTTGTAATGAATATTACCCTGTCGGGTCTTTTGGTCTTCAATATTGATTTTGCTGACTTTCTTTCTTCTGAGTTGATCTGCGCTTTGCAGTCGCATGATTGTATTGACTCTGCGTATCCCTGGCAGAATGTTGTGCGCGATGATGCTCCACCTTCTCATGTGGCCGAGCCGAGTGGCGCGGCTTCTTCTTCGGGTGCTCGCCGTCGTTGGGCGGCGCCGGCTCCTCCACGCAGTGTAAATGATCAGCGGATAATCACATACCTGAAGAACAAGGTGGTGGAGCTTGAGGCGACCCTGAAGAATACGGAGCGTCTGCTGCACCGTTCCCAGTCGCATCCTACGGCGGAGTTCTCGCGACGTGAGGATTTTTTGCTTGGGGAGATCGACCTGATCAGTCGGCAGTTGCAAGGTTTGTATCCTTTTGGCGGCTGCCGTCTTTGTTGGCTTTCCTTCTCGTTCTGACTTGCATTTTATGCGTGCAGATGTTAATCCTGATTGGGAGGCCGAGCGGGCTCGCGTTGAGGAGCGAGTCACCCGAGAGGCGTCCGGCGACTCCTACGAAGCTCGACAGTTCTGGGTGAACCAGTCGAGGGGGCGCGTCCTTGCCACCATGCTTGATCGTACGTGGCGCGCTGCTTTTCTTCTGGAGAACTGCCGGAAGACACTCTGGCACATCAATCGTGTGTACTTCCCGCATAATGCGCAGCCGAACGGGCTGTCCGCCTTGCTGGAGAGGTTTCGCGATGGTGAAGGACTGAAGGAGGTTGTCGACGCCCAACTTGTGGCTGGTGCGAACGCGATACGTCCGGATGCACCGGACACATCTTCCGCTTGAGAGGGTGCTTGAAGGCCTGCCGGGTGACGATGAATTTGACGAGACCTTAGCGGTTGCGCGCCGGATTATCCGGCAGGTTCAGGACCTGAGCGAGCGCCTTGTAGGGCCCCTTGATGCGCCGAAGGCCGAACCTGCAGTTTAGAGTAGCTGTCGTCTGATGTACAGGGTTAGCTATAGAGGGCAAATGTGCCTGTGTAAGCATGATGTAACAGATTGAAGTATTTTCGAGTTATGAGAATTGATCTGCTTGCTCGAAAGTGACAGTGCATGTATTGATTTGCAACCTGTTTGGCGCAGTCGCCTAGTACGCTGGGCAACGGCCTAGGTTTTTTCAAGTGTGACCTGTATGCCGCAGTCTCTGATTTTAACAGGTGGCGACTTAGGATTTTTGTAACTTGACCTGTATGGCGTAGCCCCCGAGTTGCTCGAGTGGTGGCATAGGATTTTGGTTAAGACCTGTGTGGCGCAGCCCCCGAGTAGGTCGAGTGGCGGCCTAGGATTACAAGTGTTACCTGTTTGGCGCAGCCCCCGAGTATGTCGGGTGGCGACCTAGGATTTTGAACTTGACCTGTACAGCGCAGCCCCCGAGTGGGTTCAAGTGGCGGCTCAGGATTTTTCTGAGAAGGCCTGTTTGGCGTAGCCCCCGAGTAAGTCGAGTGGTAGCCTAGGGTTACAAGTGTTACCTGTGTGGCGCAGCCCCCGTGTGTGTCGGGTGGCGACCTAGGATTTTGAACTTGACCTGTATGGCGCAGCCCCCGTGTCGGTCGGGTGACGGCCTAGGATTTTTTGACTTTATGCTTGTATGGCGCAGCCCCCGAGTAAGTTGGGTAGGGGCCTAAGCTTTTATTTCAACCTGTATGGCGCAGCCCCCGAGAGGTTCGGGTGGCGACTGACGAGGTGTTAACTCGACAAGTCCCAGGGTTGTGCACCCCGGGTTGATTGATGGGGAGAGAGATGAGTGCAAGGTGATCACGACGGCTGACAAGCGAGGTTTACCCAGGTTCAGGCTCCCGGAGGATAACACCCTAGTCCTGCTTGTCTGGTTATTGATGCGAGTAGCGATTACAATGGCGAGATTGCGATCTCGCTAGGGTTTGTCGTAGTGGTTATCAACGTGTCCTCTAGGACGGGCAACCCTCCTGGCTTTATAGGTAGCCAGGTCTCGGGTGGTTGATACAGATACGGTAGGTTACAAGACCTAACCGAGTTGGACTAGGGCACAAGGTACCCCGAGTGGGCCTTCCGCGGGCCTTTCCATCCTTGACGCGGCCCAGGTAGCATCATCGTGGGCTACCCGCAAGGTAGCCCCACGTCAGTAGCCCCCGAGTGCTTGGTCAAAGCGTAGAGTCGGACAAAGGACTCCTTCTTCCTGGACGCGCCGTTGGATTGCTTGATCTTGAGCTTGAACTCGAATTTCTTCAGTCGAACCAGCCACTCCCGATGGGAGTAATCAGTCGAATTATTTTGTCTTCATCTTCTTTGCGAAGCTTGCTTCTGCTCAGCCTGCTTTTGGCTTACTTGTTGGATGGATTCGGCTGCTCGAGCTTACTGCGTTGCCACTCGAACGGTTTCTTCGGGTGCTCGGATCGTTGGCCGATCCTACCTTGCTGATTTCGGCTGCGAAGCCTACTACTCGAATGATTTCTTCGAGTTTCTTCGGTTGATTTTGGAGCCGTTGGCTTGGTGACGTCATCGATGACGATTCGTCGCACGCCTCTGCGCCCGATGGGACGTGACGTGGTGGGCCCCGCTGTCAGAGCTGACCACGGTCCGCAGTTGTCACGTCTCCGAAGTGGGCGCGAAATTTGCGCGGCACGATGACGACGCCTCGGTTCCCGTGCGTAGTGGAGGGAGTTGGCGGCGACGGTTGGTTTCTCCGTGCGACACGTGGACGGATGGATGCTCTCGCTCGGAGCCATTGCCTGATGGATGGTTGAGATGCCGATCCTCGAGGAATAAGTACCGCGCTTTGGCTTTTGGGATGTCATCTTCTCCAATCCATTCTTGCCTTTCTTCTCCTCCTGCGCTCTGCCATTACCGCCGCCATCCCGAGCTCCAAACACTCCGTCCGCGCACCTTGCGACCTAGGCGATGGGCAAGCCGAAGAGCGTCGCTGGCTCCTCCGCCGCCGCTGACGACGCCGGGGTGATGAAGAAGCCCGAGGGTGATTGGCAGAGGTCGTCGACGAAGAAGAGCGATGTGGAGCTGCTCCGCGCGCAGGGCATGCTGCCGCCCGCCGACCAAGTCCAGGTACGAGTCCCTGGCAAGGAGGTCTTCCCCACTCCTCGCGATGGGGAACGTGTTTGCTTCGCGGACTTCATTCCGCGAGGCTTCGGGTTCCCCATGCACGATTTCGTGCGTGGTCTCCTGTACGCCTATGGGGTTCAGATCCACGATTTGACCCCCAATGGCGTCTTGAGCATCGCGGGCTTTATCGTGCTGTGCGAGTGCTTCTTGGGTGTCGCGCCCCACTGGGCGCTGTGGAAGTCGCTCTTCCTCGTTCGCAAGAACGTGGGGAAGAGTGGGCTGACCTTCCCAGTGGGTGGCTTCGGAATCCAGGTACGCGGTGACACCGCGTACTTTCAGATGAAGAAGTCCGACTCCGTCCAAGGGTGGCACCGGAGATGGTTCTACGTCCAGTCGAACGGCGACGGACTGGACGCATTCGACAGCAAGCGCGGACTGCGGAAGACCGCCGCCTGGGCGCACCCGCTGTCTACCGTGGAGAAGGAGGCTGTGCGGCCCCTGCTGTCCCTGCTGCATGAGCTGACTCAGACCCTTGGGCGTGATGCGGGTGGCGTCTTTCTGATGGCCACCTTCTTCCGTCTTCGGGTGCAGCCGCTCAGCGCCCGGCCTCACCCGATGTGGGTCGCCGAAGGCGTCAGCGCCAAGCCGCTGGAGGACGAGGAGGTGGAAGCCAGTGTCAGGTCCATCACCAACCTCCGAGCCGCGGACGCGTGCAACGTCAGGTGCCCAATTTCTCCTTACGGGGCCTCGAACCCCGTTCCTGAGGTAAGTCTTTTATTGTCTTCTCGCTTACCTTCTTCGACTTGAGTCTACCTTTCTTTCTGATTCGACTTGCGTCTATTTGTCTCAGGGCCGGGATCTTTTCGTCAGCTGTCCTCCCCTCCCTGAGAATGGTCCCGACGATGAGTCGAGGTTTGTCGAAGAGGATGACGAGGACGAGGAGATTCCCTCCGCGCATTCTCCCCGCGACGAGGTGGAGGAGGAAGATGAGGTGGAGGAACCCGCGAGGAAGAAGCGGAAGCTTCCCATTCGCGGTGAGTCTGCCACTGCGTCATCACCTGCCCGGGGCGTGGACGCTGCTGAGGAGGAGGTCGCCGTAACGTCTCCTGGTGCTCGTTCTTCGGGTGGCTGGGAGGAACCTCTGAACGTTCCCCCGGTCAACTCCGCGGCGCCACGCTCGTTCGCGCGGATGCCTTCGCCTTCCCTGGAGAGCTACGATGACGCCGGCACCCCCAGGTTATTTTCTTTGTAATGTGTCCATCCAGTTGTACTTTGCAGTCTGGACGTTTCTTGATTCGATTGGTGCTCTTGTTTCTGCTGCAGCCATCGTTCGGATGATGTTAGCTCCCCCCTTCGGGACGTGGAGCTCACATCTGCCCCTACGGCTGGCTTGAGGACGCCAGTGGTGGTGGAGAAGGTGCATGCTGAGCCTGCCGGTATTGCATCTTCTAGCCGCGTGCTTCCTTCGGCTGCGGAAGACCTTGAACTCCTGGACCACGTAAGTCTTGCATGCTTCTTCTTTGTGTTCTTTGATTTTCATCGGGTGCGCGATCAGCGCTCCCGATGGGAGTAGCCCCCGAAGGTGTGGGTGACTAGTATAGTTGCCCGCAACTTTATTAACTTCTTGCTTTTATTTCAGCCTTACTATCGCCAGCAGCTCGACGCAGCCGCGGCTTATGTTCGCCTGGAGAAAGAGAGGGACCAACTGCGTTCCTCGCTGGACCAGGCTACTGGGCGGGTTGATGAGCTTGAGAAGGCTCTTCGCGAGTCCCAAGAGCGGGAGCTGGCGCGGGTTGCCAAGGAGAAGACTCAAGTTGGTCGTCTCCTTTCGCTAGCCGGCGTACTTGGGGGTGAGTTTCGGCTTGACGCCTACTGAGTCTTTTGCTCTTTTTCTTGATCTGACTTTGAATTTTTGCGCAGAGACTTGCGGTGGAGCTCCTCCTGAAGATGCGTCGAGTGACACGGTTGACCTGGCGACCGCTGTTGGCTTCCTCGACCGGGTATGCGCCTACGCTTCGGACGCGCTGAAGAAGTCTTCGGCCGCGTTGCAGAAGTCGACTGGAGCTCTGGCCGTGGTGCACCAGAGCATCTTCCCGGGTGACCAGCCGCCGGCGACCGTGGACGCCCTGGCTGCGCCGTTTGAGGACGCGACTACCATCGCCGACTTCACGCGGTCGCAGACGGTACGCGGCTCCGAGCTCACCTTCCAGCTCTTATTAGGCCACCAAGTCCCCGGTGACTTCGAGAAGGTCGTCAGTGGTTTTCCTCGCAAACCCGACGGCCGGACCGCGTCGCTGAGTGGCGTGAAGGAGCGCGCCTCGCAGCTGGCTGCGCAGCTTGTGGCACTCTTCGAGAGGGCCCTTGCTAAGGCGACTGAGACGGCAGCTCGGAAGGGCCGTTCCCGGTCGCAGTCCGCGGCCTTAGAGTAGGCATAGTTGTAGGAATGCGGAAGTTGCCGCGATCTGTATTTTGAATTTTATGCCTGTAATGAATATTGCCCTGTCAGGTCTTTTGGTCTTCGATAATGATTTTGCTGGTCTTCATTTCTCCTGAGTTGATTTGTGCTTCGCAGTCGCCTGATTGCATTGACTCTGTGTATCCCTGGGAGAGTGCTGCGCGCGATGATGTTCCGCCTTCGCCGGCGGCCGTGCCGAGTGGCGCGGCTTCTTCTTCGGGTGCTCGCCGTCGTCGGGCGGCGCCGGCTCCTCCACGCAGTGCCAATGATCAGCGTATAATCACATTTTTGAAGAACAAGGTGGCGGAGCTTGAGGCGACCCTGAAGAATACGGAGCGGCTGCTACAACGTTCTCAGTCGCATCCCACGGCGGAGTTCTCGCGACGTGAGGACTTTTTGCTTGGGGAGATCGACCTGATCAGCCGACAGCTGCAGGGTATGTATCCTATTCTTGGCGGCTGCCTACCTTTTGTGGCTTTCCTTCTCGTTCTTAGTTGTATTTTATGTGCGCAGACGTCAATCCCGACTGGGAGGCTGAGCGGGTTCGCGTTGAAGAGCGAGTCACCCGAGAGGCGTCCGGCAACTCGTTCGAAGCTCGGCAGTTCTGGGTGAGCCACTCGAGGGGGCGCGTCCTTGCCACCATGCTTGATCGCACGTGGCGCGCTTCTTTTCTTCTGGAGAGCTGCCGGAAGACACTTTGGCACATCAATCGTGTGTACTTCCCGCATAATGCGCAGCCAAACGGGTTGTCTGCTTTGCTGGAGAGGTTCCGCGATGGCGAAGGCTTGAAGGAAGTCGTCGACGCCCAACTTGTGGCTGGTGCGAACGCTGCGTTGGCATACGTCCGGATGCACCGGCCACATCTTCCGCTTGAGCGGGTGCTTGAAGGCCTGCCGTGTGATGATGACTTCGACGAGACTCTGGCTGCTGCGCGTCGGATTATCCGGCAGGTTCAGGACCTGAGCGAGCGTCTTGTAGGGCCTCTTGATGCACCGAAGGCTGAACCTGCAGTGTAGAGTAGCTGTCGTCTGCTGTGCAGGGTTAGCTATAGGGTGGCAGATGTTACTGTGTAAGTATGACAATTGATTGAAATACTCTGGAATTGTAAGAGGTAATCTGTTTTACTCGAAAGTGAGGGCTTGATTTGGGCTTGTGACCTGTTTGGCGCAGTCGCCTAGAATGCTAGGCGGCGACCTAGGTTTCTCAAGTGTGACCTGCATGCCGCAGTCTCTGATTATATCAGGTGGCGACTTAGGATTTCTGCGACTTGACCTGTATGGCGCAGCCCCCGAGTCGCTCGAGTGATGGCCTAGGATTTTGGCGAAGACCTGTATGGCGCAGCCCCCGGGTAGGTCGAGTGGCGGCCTAGGGTTACAAGTGTTACCTGTTTGGCGCAGCCCCCGAGTATGTCGGGTGGTGGCCTAGGATTTGGAACTTGACCTGTGCAGCGCAGCCCCCGAGTAGGTTCGAGTGGCGGCTGAGGATTTCTCTTGGAGGTCCTGTTTGGCGTAGCCCCCGAGTAAGTCGAGTGGCAGCCTAGGGTTACAAGTGTGACCTGTGTGGCGCAACCCCCGTGTGTGGCGGGCGGCGCCCTAGGATTTTGAACTTGACCTGTATGGCGCAGCCCCCGAGTCGGTCGGATGGCGGCCTAGGATTTTTTGGCTTGGTACTTGTACGGCGTAGCCCCCGAGTGAGTTGGGTGGCGGCCTAAGCTTTTATTTCAACCTGTGTGGCGCAGCCCCCGAGTGGTTCGGGTGGCGACCTAGGATTTTTGATCATGCTTGTATGGCGCAGCCCCCGAGTGGTTCGAGTAGCGGCCTAAGCTTTTATTTCAACCTGTGCGGCGCAGCCCTCGAGTATTTCGAGTGGCGGCCTAGGATTTCGAGTGGAGAGCCCAAAGTCACCGCGGACGGTGATCACTCCTTTTGGCCCGGGTAACTTTATCATCAGGTAGGCGTAGTGGGGTACCGCCATGAACCTGGCAAAGCTTGGGCGTCCGAGGATGGCGTGGTATTGTGACTTCCAGTTGACGACCTCAAAGTCTATCGACTCCTTCCTGAAGTGTTCGGGTGTACCGAGGATGACGTCGAGTGTGATTGTTCCCATGGGCGTGATTGCTTGCCCTGGTACTATGCTGTGGAAGGTGGTCTCCGATTCCGGCAATTTCTCTGTCGACCTGTTCATTCGCCTGAGGGTATCGGCGAATATGATGTTGATGCCGCTGCCCCCGTCCAGGAATACCTTCTTCAGGCTGTAGTCGCCGATCAAAGCCTCGATCACGAGTGCGGCGTGCCCTGGTCGGACTACCTCCGCTGGGTGATCTGCCCTGGAAAATGTGATTGGTGTCTCCGACCCGCGTAGGTAGTCTGGTACCGCGCGCGGGCTGTTGATGGCTTGAAGTACTTGGCGTGTGATGATTTTCTGCCTCCTGTTCGACGGGGGTCCCTTCTGGATCATGTTCAACTGTCCCCGTGCGGCTGGGTACGCGTCGGCTGCTGCCGACGGACCTTGTTGCTGCTGCTGCGGCTGGGGGAACGCTCCTGCCGCCTGCACTTGATTGTTGTTTGCGGGTGCTGCCTGGATGGCTAGCTGCGGTGCCGCTTGTATGGCCTGCACTGGGGCGATGATTTGCTGCATGGCGTGGTAGATTTTTCTTGCTTTGCGGCAATCCTTTAACAAGTGGTTTGAACCCCACTTTCCTGTTGCGGGGTTGCGGAATGAGTGATGCTTACAGGGTTGCATCAGTTCCTCTGCTGGGGTCAGCGGGCGCTTCCACTCGCGCTTCTGACTTCCATCATTGTGGTCGATGCTGCTACTGCCACGGTTGTACTGACTCGAGCTTGGCTGCCGACTCTGCTCGTATTGTCGGCTGCTGTCACGTTTGTCCTCGCGGGGGGTTTCGTACCCTGCCGCTACTAATTCGATTGAATCGTGGGTGTAACGTGCCTTCTTCTTTTGACGTGCCTCGCGCCAGTTGCTTGTTTCGCCTTCCTTTTTGGGAGAAGTTTCGCGGACATAGTCCTCTCCTTCGGCCCATTGGTTGGCTGTCTTCATGAGTTCTATTATGGTCTTCGGCTGGAGCCTACCGAATTCCTCCCGGAGGTTGCGGCGAGCGACGCCATGCATGAAAGCGTCCATCACTCGATCCTCTGATACGGGTTCCATGGTATTGCGTAGGAGTGTCCACCTCTGGATGTAAGAGCAGAGCGACTCGTCCTTCCCTTGCTTGCAGGCCTGTAACTCAATGTAGGTCGTTGGCCTGGCGAATGTTCCTGAGAAACTCTTAATGAAGTTATCTTGGAATTCCTCCCATGTTCGGAAAGAGTCTTTGGGTTGGCTTGTGAGCCACCCTCGTGCCGAGTCTGTCAGCATGAGCTGGATGTACTGCATGGCTGTAGTCGACGTTCCGCCTTGACAGGTGCAAGCGATGAGGTAGTCCTCGAGCCATAGCTTTGGGTCTTGCTTCCCGTCGTATTTTGGTGTGCCCGCCGTCAACTTGAAGCCTTTAGGCATGCGGGTGTCGCGGATGTTGAAGGAAAAACATGCTGCGCCACACGGCTCGAAGTCGCGGTCGGCGTGGTCGTTTGCGTGTGCCACGCTAGCCGAACGTTCCTTGCGGTTGCGGTCCACCGTCTTCTGCGTCAGGACGTCACGGAGGTCCGTGATTGCTTGTCGCTGCGCCGCTGGGACGCCCGACGTCGTTGGCTCAGTCGCTCTGTTGCTTGGCCCCTTGGCCGCCAGAGCCTCTTCGATTGCCCTTATGGAGGCAATTTGTTGTTTGTGGAGAAGGGAGCGCGCGTCTCCCTCCGGTGGCTGCGTGAGCCGGAGGTATGTCTCGACTGATATCAGGGCGGCATTCACCGTCTTCGGGACGGGTATCCCATTCTCGTCTTCGGTTACGAAGGACGAGTCGAGATTGCGGGTGAGCCTTGTTCGATCAGCTTCTGCCATGTGGGGGATACGGGCTCTGGTTCGCCGTGCTCCCTGATTCACCTCTGTGGAGGATGTGAAGGAGAGAGCAGCTCGCCTGGCACTCGACGCATCCGCGTCCCTTTTGCGCCTGAGAAGTTCGGATTTTTCGGCGCGAATTCGTTCGCCTTCCTTGCGTAGCAAGTACTGGACCGCCAGGTGATCGTCTCGAGGTGCGTTGGGTGGCGGGAACGTGCCCTCGTCCACATGCTTCATGGCTTGGATCGCCATATCGCGCGTGATGACAAGTTTCGTCTGGTCCGGCATGTCCACCTCCAGTGGGTATGCGGGTTCGTCTTCGTCGTCATGCGGCGCTGTGCCAGCCATGAAGACTTGCTTGGGGTAGGCATGAATTGGAGAGTTGGTGCTGCCGCTGCTGCTTCTGTCACCCGCTTCTTGCTCGGGGTCGAAAATTGCTGCAACGTGGCGCGCGGCGCACCCGCTGTCGCGTCTCTTCGCGATTGTCCAGGTGCTCACACTTGCCGGGGCGAGTGCGATTGGCTTGGGGTAGACCTGGGATCTCCACGAAGACGAGGGCGCACGCGACATGGTTATCGGACGCGGGCCCCCAGTCGGCCGCGCGGGTGCGACGGTGGAGGTGGATCTTGCCGAGATTGTCGTTGTAGGTGTCCTCTTCGCGGGTGCAGCTGGCGCGACCCCTGCGGGTGCGACAGATGCGATCTTCGCGGGTTCGTCGGTCGCGATCTCCGCGGGTGCGGCAGATGCGATCTCAGCGGGTCCAACGGGCGCGATCTCCGCGGGTGCGGCAGATGCGATCTCAGCGGGTCCACCGGGCGCGATGGTCGGCGATTTTGGAGACGCCGTCACGCGTAGCGCAATAGTCGTAGACCTGAGTATACCACGACTATCTATGCAGCAGAATATGGAGCCGAAGATAATGTGTATACCTTTGTCCAGATCGGCGTACACCGATTGATGAGTCGGCGAGTGGACGACGTACTCGAAGGAGCCGAATCGGATCGACTCCCTGATGACGGATGCGCCGATCTTCATTGCGGATGGAGCCGGTGCGACCATGATCCTAACACTTGTTGAACTTCCCACAGACGGCGCCAATTGACGAGGTGTTAACTCGACAAGTCCCAGGGTTGTGCACCCCGGGTTGATTGATGGGGAGAGAGATGAGTGCAAGGTGATCACGACGGCTGACAAGCGAGGTTTACCCAGGTTCAGGCTCCCGGAGGATAACACCCTACTCCTGCTTGTCTGGTTATTGATGCGAGTAGCGATTACAATGGCGAGATTGCGATCTCGCTAGGGTTTGTCGTAGTGGTTATCAACGTGTCCTCTAGGACGGGCAACCCTCCTGGCTTTATAGGTAGCCAGGTCTCGGGTGGTTGATACAGATACGGTAGGTTACAAGACCTAACCGAGTTGGACTAGGGCACAAGGTACCCCGAGTGGGCCTTCCGCGAGCCTTTCCATCCTTGACGCGGCCCAGGTAGCATCATCGTGGGCTACCCGCAAGGTAGCCCCACGTCAGCGACCTAGGATTTTGGACACACTTGTATGGCGCAGCCCCCGAGTGGTTCAGGTAGCGGCCTAAGCTTTTATTTCAACCTGTGTGGCGCAGCTCCCGAGTGGTTCGAGTGGCGGCCTAGGATTTTGAGCTTCCTCTGAGTGATAGGTAAAGGAGACAAATTTTCTTCAAATCACTCTATTGATTCTTGCGAACAGGCCGCCTCATTAAAACCCTTCCAGTCCCCTCAGGTACCCTGGTAAGGGAAAGAGTGCGTCTGAAACCTGCCGCGCTGATTTTCTTGTACAATGATTGTTTTGAACTAGGCGTAGAACCGGCGGAGTTGTGCTACGTTCCACGGGTTGCTGCAGTCCGCTCCTGTCTTCGAGTCCTTTAGGCGGTAAGCTCCGTTGCCTATTGCTTCTGTTACGATGTACGGGCCCTCCCATGGGGAAGCGAGCTTGTGCACCTTCTTTTGCTTGAGTCGAAGAACCAGGTCACCTGCAACGAACGCTCTTGGTCGCAGCCTCCGTGTGTGATAGTTGCGCAGGTCCTGCTGATACACGGCTGATCGTGCTAGGGCGATGTCGCGCGCTTCATCCAGGGTGTCTCTGCTGTCTTCGAGTGCCTCCTCTGCATCTGACTCGTCGTAGGTGACTACTCTCGGTGCGTCGAACTTGATATCGCAGGGGAGGACCGCTTCTGCACCGTACACCATGAAGAATGGAGTGTACTGGGTGGATCTGTTTGGCGTTGTTCGCAGACTCCAGAGGACCGATGGCAGTTCTTCCACCCATGCGCCCGCTGCGCGTTTTAGGGGCACGCGCAGTCGTTTCTTGATGCCGTTGCAGACGAGGCCGTTGGCTTTCTCCACTTGCCCATTGGATTGCGGGTGCGAGACAGACGCGTAGCTGAGCTTGATCCCATGCTCTGAGCAGAAGTCCTTGAATTCTTCGGCTGTGAAGTTCGAGCCATTGTCGGTGATGATCCCGTTCGGTACTCCAAATCTGAAGATGATTGACCTGATGAAGTTGACCGCTGTGGATGCAGTCGAACTTGTGATGGGCACGGCTTCGATCCACTTTGTGAACTTATCGACTGCAACCAGGAGGTGAGTGTGACCTCCGGGTGAGGATTTCTTCAGCGGGCCCACCATGTCCAGACCCCATTGGGCGAAGGGCCAGGCTAATGGTATTGTTTTGAGTTCTGATGCTGGCGCGTGTGGCTTGTTGGCAAATTCCTGGCACCCTGTGCATTTCTTCACCAGCTCCTCGGCGTCCTGCATGGCTGTCAGCCAGTAGAACCCGGCTCGTAGCGCCTTGGCCACCAGTGCCCGACTGCTGGCGTGATGCCCGCAGATACCCACGTGGATGTCGAGTAAGATGGCTTGGCCGTCGACTGGATCTATGCACCTTTGCAGGATTCCTGAGATGCTTCTTCTGTAGAGTTCTCCGTTGATGACGGTGAAACTTTTGGAGCGTCTGATGATGCGCTTTGGTTCGACTGGGTCGGCTGGCAGCTTCTGATGTAGTATGTATGCCAGGTACGGTCCTGTCCATGTGGCTTCGACTAGCATGACCTCCATGGGGACCTTGTCTTGGCTTGGCGGGTTGGTATCTCCTTTTGTTGTTGCAGTGCTTGATGTATTCTGAGTCTTGATGGATCTCTGCGTGATGCACTCGAGGAAGACGCCGGGTGGGACTGGCACCCTGTCTGAGCCCATGTTAGCGAGGACGTCGGCTTCCTCGTTTCTTTCACGGCCAATGTGGCGCAGCTCGCAGCCGTCGAAGTTGCCTTCCAACTGATTGTAGAGGTCTCTGTAGGCGATCATGTTGTCAGCGACGACGTCGCATGACTTCATGGTTTGCTGTACCACCAGGTAGGAGTCACCGTAGATCATGAGGTGCGTGGCGCCGCAGTTCTTGGCCATCCGCATGCCGTGGATCAGGGCCTCGTACTCGGCTTCGTTGTTGGACGATGTCGGAAAGTCCATCTGTAGGACATACTTGAGCTTGTCGCCTTTGGGGGAGATGAGCACGACTCCTGCCCCGGCTGACTTGAATTTCTTGGAGCCATCAAAGTAAATTGTCCAGCGTTGGACAAGTCGGGGACATTTGGTAGCTGGGCTTCTATCCACTCGGTGGTGAATTCCGGGAGGACTTGGGCCTTGATGGACTTCGGGTGAGCGTACTTCAGCCCCCATGGTCCTAGTTCGACAACCCACTTGGCGACTCGTCCTGTCGCGCGCTGGTTTGTGAGAATGTCTGCTAGTCCAGAGGAGCTTACCACCGTGATCGGGTGCTCGGAGAAGTAGTGGACGACCTTTCTGGAGGTCATGAAGACTCCGTACGCCAGCTTCTGGTAATGAGGGTAGTTCTGCTTGGACAAGGTGAGTACTTCGCTAAGGTAGTAGACGGGCCTCTGCACCGGGTGATTGTGCCCTTCTTCTACGCGTTCGACTACGAGCACCGTGCTCACCACCCTGTTCGTTGCTGAGACGTATAGGTACAACGGCTCATTTTCCAGCGGTGCCACGAGGACTGGAGAGGTTGTCAGTGTTTTCTTGAGATGGTCGAATGCGTCCTGCGCCTCTTGTGTCCACTCGAACTTGTCTGCCTTCTTCATCAGTTGGTAGAAAGGTAAGGCTTTCTCTCCCAACTTACTAATGAACCGGATGAGAGCTGCGACTCGGCCAGCTAATCGTTGCACCTCCCTGAGCTTGGTTGGTGCTGGCATTGTGAGTATGTTCTGCACCTTCTCGGGGTTTGCTTCGATTCCTCTTGCGGATACAAGGTACCCTAGTAGTTCTCCGGCTGGTACGCCGAACACGCACTTCTCTGGGTTGAGCTTGATCTGGTACACGTCGAGTGCGGCGAAGACCTTGCGGAGGTCGTCGACTAGGGTATCCTCCTTTCGGGTAGTGACGACGATGTCGTTGACGTAGACTTGGACGATCTGCCCGATTAGCCCCTTGAGGCATGCTTGCATTGTCCGCTGGTACGTGGCACCTGCGTTCTTTAACCCAAACGGCATCGTCTGGTAGCAAAAGACGTCGTCGGGTGTGATGAAGGCTGTCTTCTCTTCGTCCTCGACTTTCAGCCTGATCTGCTGGTAACCTGAGTAGGCATCTAGAAAGGACATGCGTTCGCAACCTGCCGTCGAGTCGATGATCTGGTCTATCCGCGGGAGCGGGAAGTGGTCCTTGGGGCAGCAATTTTGACTGCGGTGAAGTCAACGCACATGCGTAGTTTCTTCGTCTTCTTTTTCTCAACTAGAACCGGGTTGGCGACCCAGTCCGAATCCTTGATCTCTCGGATGAACTTGGCGTGCAGTAATCTGTCGACTTCCATAGTGATCGCGTCTCGTTTGGGTCCTGAGAAGCGTCGCATGGATTGCTTGACTGGTCTTGCGTCCTTGTGGACTTTCAGAGAGTGCTCGGCGAGTTCCCTGGGTATCCCTGGCATGTCAGAAGGTTGCCATGCAAAGATTTTTCAGTTCTCACGTAGGAACTCGACGAGCGCGCCTTCCTATGCGGGGGTCAGACTCGCTGAGACCTTGACCGTCTTTCTGCTGTCAGTCGGATGGACTTGGTGGGTGATGGTGTCGTCATTCGCGTTGAACGCTGCGTCTTTGGCAGGCTTCTTGCGAGCCGGGAAGATGGTCTTGTCGTTGTCGGCTGATATGGCCTTGAAGTGCTCTTCGACGCCGAAGAACTTGGAGATCTTGGCGAACTCGCGGTCGCAGCTGTTGGAGAGCCCGAAGTCGCCGCGGACGGTGATCACTCCTTTCGGCCCGGGCAACTTTATCATCAGGTAGGCGTAGTGGGGTACTGCCATGAACCTGGCAAAGGTCGGGCGTCCGAGGATGGCGTGGTATTGTGACTTCCAGTCGACGACCTCAAAGTCTATCGACTCCTTCCTGAAGTGCTCGGGTGTACCGAGGATGACGTCGAGTGTGATTGTTCCCATGGGCGTGATTGCTTGCCCTGGTACTATGCCGTGGAAGGTGGTCTCCGATTCCGGCAATCTCTCTGTCGACCTGTTCATTCGTCTGAGGGTGTCGGCGAATATGATGTTGATGCCGCTGCCTCCGTCCAGGAATACCTTCTTCAGGCTGTAGTCGCCGATCAAGGCCTCAATCACGAGTGCGGCGTGCCCGGGTCGGATTACCTCCGATGGGTGATCTGCCCTGGAGAATGTGATTGGTGTCTCCGACCCGCGCAGGTAGTCTGGTACCGCGCGCGGGCTGTTGATGGCTTGAAGTACTTGACGTGTGATGATTTTCTGCCGCCTGTTCGACGGGGGTCCCTTCTGGATCATGTTCAGCTGTCCCCGTGCGGCTGGGTACGTGTCGGCTGCTGCCGACTGACCTTGTTGCTGCTGCTGCGGCTGGGGGAACGCTCCTGCCGCCTGCACTTGGTTGTTGTTTGCGGGTGCTGCCTGGATGGCTAGCTGCGGTGCCGCTTGTACGGCCTGCACCGGGGCGATGATTTGCTGCATGGCATGGTAGATCTTTCTTGCTTTGCGGCAATCCTTCAACAGGTGGTTGGAACTCCATTTGCCTGTTTCCGGGTTGCGGAACGAGTGATGCTTACAGGGTTGCATCAGCTCCTCTGCTGGGGTCAACGGGCGCTTCCACTCGCGTTTCTGACTTCCATCATTGTGACCGATGCTGCTGCTGCCACGGTTGTACTGACTCGAGCTGGGCTGCCGACCTTGCTCGTACTGTCGGCTGCCGTCACGCTTGTCCTCACGGGGGGTTTCATAACCCGCCGCTACTAATTCGATTGAATCGTGGGTGTAACGTGGCTTCTTCTTTTGACGTGCCTCGCGCCAGTTGCTTGTTTCGCCCTCTTTTTTGGGAGAAGTTTCGCGGACGTAGTCCTCTCCTTCGGCCCATTGGTTGGCTGTCTTCATGAGTTCTATTGTGGTCTTCGGCTGGAGCCTACCGAATTCCTCCCGGAGGTGGCGGCGAGCGACGCCATGCATGAAGGCGTCCATCACTCGATCTTCTGATACGGGTTCCATGATATTGCGGAGGAGTGTCCACCTCTGGATGTAAGAGCGGAGCGACTCATCCTTCCCTTGCTTACAGGCCTGCAACTCGATGTAGGTCGTCGGCCTCGCGAATGTTCCCGAGAAACTCTTGATGAAATTATCCTGAAATTCTTCCCATGTTCGGAAAGAGTCTTTGGGTTGGCTTGTGAGCCACCCGCGTGCCGAGTCTGTCAGCATGAGCTGGATGTACTGCATTGCCGTAGTCGACGTTCCGCCTTGGCAGGTGCAAGCGATGAGGTAGTCTTCGAGCCACAGCTTTGGGTCTTGCTTCCCGTCGTACTTTGGTGTGCCAGCCGTCAACTTGAAGCCTTTAGGCATGCGGGTGTCGCGGATGTTGAAGCTAAAGCATGCCGCGCCACATGGCTCGAAGTCGCGGTCAGCGTGGTCGTCCGCGTTTGCCGCACAAGCCGATCACTCCTTGCGGTTGCGGTCCACCGTCTTCTGTGTCAGGACGTCGCGAAGGTCCTTGACTGGCTGTCGCTGCGCCGCTGGGATGCCCGATGTCGTTGGTTCGTGCGCTCGGTTACTTGGCCCCTTGGCCGCCAGAGCTTCCTCGATTGCCCTTATGGAGGCAATTTGTTGCTTGTGGAGAAGGGAGCGTGCGTCCCCCTCCGGTGGCTGCGTGAGTCGGAGGTATGTCTCGACTGAGATCAGGGCGTCTTTGGGACGGGTATCCCGTTTTCATCTTCGGTGACGAACGACGAGTCGAGGTTGCGGGTGAGCCTTGTTCGATCAGCTTCTGCCATGTGTGGGACACGGGCTCTGGTTCGCCGTTCTCCTTGGTTAACCTCTGTGGAGGATGTGAAGGAGAGGGCGGCTCGTCTGGCACTCGATGCATCCGCGTCCCTTTTGCGCCTGAGCAGGTCAGCTTTTTCGGCGCGAATTCGTTCGCCTTCCTTGCGTAGCAAGTACTGGACCGCCAGGTGGTCTTCTCGAGGTGCGTTGGGTGGGGGGAACGTGCCCTCGTCCACATGCTTCATGGCTTGGATCGCCATGTCCCGCGTGATGACAAGTTTAGTCTGGTCCGGCATGTCCACCTCTAGCGGATATGCGGGTTCTTCCTCGTCGTCATGCGGTGCTGTGCCGGCCATGAAGACTTGCTTGGGGTAGACTTGAGTCGGAGAGTTGGTGCTGCCGCTGCTGCTTCTGTCGCCCGCTTCTTGCTCGGGGTCGAAAATTGCTGTAACGTGGCGCGCGGCGCACCCGGTGTCGCGTCTTTTCGCGATTGTCCATGTGCTTACACCCGCCGGGGCGAGTGTGATTGGCTTGGGGTAGACCTGGGATTTCCACGAAGACGAGGGCGCGCGCGACACGGCTGTCGGACGCGGGCCCCTGGTCGCCCGTGCGGGTGCGAAGGTCGAGGTGGATCTTGACTTGATCGACCGCACGACCGAGGTTGGGGTAGTAGACTCGATTCGCGCGGCCGTTGCCGAGATTGTCGATGTAGATGTCCTCTTCGCGGGTGCAGCTGGCGCGGCCCCTGCGGGGTGCGGCAGATGCGATCTTCGCGGGTTCGGCGGTCGCGATCTCCGCGGGTGCGGCAGATGCGATCTCAGCGGGTTCGGCGGTCGCGATCTCCGCGGGTGCGGCAGATGTGATCTCGGCGTGTCCGACAGGCACGATCTCCGCGGGTGCGGTAGATGCGATCTCAGCGGGTTCGGCGGACGCGATGGTTGGCGATTTTGGTGACGCCGTCACGCGTAGCGCGGTAGTCGTAGACCTGAGTATACCACGACTATCGATGCAGCAGAATATGGAGCCGAAGGTGATGTGTATACCTTTGTCCAGATCGGCGTACACCGATTGATGAGCTGGCGAGTGGATGACGTACTCGAAGGAGCCGAATCGGATCGACTCCCTGACGGCGAACGCACCGATCTTCATTGCGGATGGAGCCGGAGCGACCATGATCCTAGCACTTGTTTGCCCTTCCCACAGACGGCGCCAATTGACGAGGTGTTAACTCGACAAGTCTCAGGGTTGTGCACCCCGGGTTGATTGATGGGGAGAGAGATGAGTGCAAGGTGGTCACGACGGCTGACAAGCAAGGATTTACCCAGGTTCAGGCTCCCGGAGGATAACACCCTACTCCTGCTTGTCTGATTATTGATGCGAGTTGTGGTTACAATGGCGAGATTGCGATCTCTCTAGGGTTTGTGCTGTAGCTATGAACGTGTCCCCTGGGACGGGCAACCCTCCTGGCTTTATAGGCAGCCAGGTCTCGGGTGGTTGGTGCCGATGGCAACTACAGATATGGCAGGTTATGCTTCCTAACCGACTTGGACTAGGTTACATGGTACCCCGCGTGGGCCTCCTGTGGGCCTTTCCATCCTTGGCGCGGCCCAGGTAGCCTTATCGTGGGCTACCCGCAAGGCAGCCCCACGTCATATGTCCATCACATCGTTACTCCTAACGATATGACTTCCATTGCCGATCGGCGCCATGCCCTATGATCGGAAAACCTCAATCATCAATCGCGCAACGAAACTAGTCTTAGTCGAGGCTACTAGCGACCTGGTTGTTTATCTACCACACCTGTATTAATGTTTTCGCTTAATACAGTTATAGCATGGTGTAAAACATATAATGAACAATTGGGATATTGCCAATAAACTATGTTTATTAAGTGCCTCTAGGGCATATTCCCTTCAGTCTCCCACTTGCACTAGAGTAACACTTAATCTAGTTTACAACTTGGTAAAAGCTCAACACCCATAGCATATTGGTGCCTGCTCGCCTCGTGGAAGAGGAATACAGTCAATAGATCTCACAAACTGAGACCTATATGTGCTTTGCAACACTTCTATGTCACCTAGTTTGACATCATCCCGTATCTTACGATGACGATGAAATATATCCCAGTGGATGGAGTGAGACTCGAGCATTCGCGTAGCATGGGCCTTTAAAGTCTAAGAGATCTATTAAGGGGACCACCTACGCTCGGAAAACTGCTCAGTACAATCACACTTGCTACTTCTGAAGTCGCGATATATTTCTGTACCTATGTAGATTATGCGACAGTGCATTCATATGCGACTTCGCAAACTAACCATGTCTATTTTCAAAATAAAGGACATCTCCTATATGAGATTTCTAGTCGCATGGGTCAGTGTCATAACTTGCATCATCGTAACCGCTTTACGGCAAGTTGTCTTTCCACTCTTACCCTTTACTAGAAAACATATCTTCAGTTCTCATAGACACTGAAGAATAAACTTAACGTTTGTTCATTGATCCACACAAGGATCACTCTAGAACCTGTTCTTCAACCAAGAACTTGGGTCACACTAAGTCGAGCTTTCAATCTGATAGCATCTATGACTGATACATAGATAATGTCGAACATCATTTGCTATAACTGAAAATGCCAAGATAAACTTAATATTTTACCTAGTCATACAAGTAAGAACCTCTTTCTTTGCTTGTCCTATTCTGAAACACTTTAGAATCTTGACTTAAGAAATATCCGACTTAATGTTATTAAGCCCCTTACGATCTATATAATTATAAATCGGATGCCTAATACTCCTAACTTCATTTCATAGAAAATTTAATCACTTAAATAATCCTTTACACTCTACTAGAGGATCTGTGTCATTCAAGATGTCGTTACATACAAAATCACGAATGACACCTAGCTCCCACTCAAATATGCCTTCCGCATATAAGATCAGGGAAAAGCTACTTAGCTCCCACTCAAATATGCCTTCCGGATATAAGATCAAGGAAAGCTACTTTGCTCCCACTCACTTCTTTGCAAATGTAGGTTTCTTCAACTATTTTGGACAACTCCAAAATCCTTTGATCACATTATCAAAGTGAAGATTCCAGCTCCGATATGCTTGCTTCAGCCCATGAATGGACCACCGAAGTTTGCATACATGTTTAGCATCCTCAGGATTACAAACCATTCTTAATGACACTATTAAGAACCATGGTTTTCTCATCCATCTATCAATTTCTCATTCAAAATTATAGTAATTGCTAAACGACCCAGAATAGATTTAGGCTTCGCCACTTGAGACAAACTCTCATGTGGTCAACTTTTGAATCTGTCGGAACTGTTTCACGACAAATCGATCCTTCTCAATGTATATTCTCTCATAAAATTCCATATACTATTAACATCCTAGATGCCATCAAGAAGATCTCCCAAGTCATTACCTGGTAATCGTATATGGATTTTATTTTGGATCATAAATGACTCATAGCAATTTCTCGGACTTAGGTCCACCATCTCTTCTTCGTAGTTCGTAGGTCTATCATATTCCCTAGAGGCACTTAATAAACATAGTTTATTGGCAATATCCAATCGTTCATTATATGTTTTATACCATGCTATAACTGTATTAAGCGAAAACATTAATACACATGTGGTAGATAAACAACCAGGTCCCTATTAGCCTCTACCAAGACTAGTTTCGTTGCGCGATTGATGATCGAGGTTTTCCGATCATAGGGCATGGCGCCGGTCGGCAATGGAAGTCATATCGTTAGGAATAACGATGTGATGGACATACCCAGTATTTATAGGACATAGTCATTACGCCTTAAGACCGTGAGATCAACTCTTATTGTTATCCCTGGAAGATACTTTGATCGCACCAAACGTCATATCTTATATAGTGTGACAATGATAGGTGATACTTTTGGGTATCGGAAGGGGGTAGTTGAGACGAGGGGTCAACAGCGGGATTTGTCAGTCCGCATAGCCGGATAGATACTCTAGGACCCACTCGGTGAGATTATGTCAAATGAGTTTGCAAACATATGACTAGGTCACCAGCTGACATAATATCACAGACGAGTAGAAGATAGCAATGTCGGTAACGAGATCATGCTAGGTATGGAGATATCTGAGAATGATGCTCGGACACGCTAAGTATCGCCATGACAAAGGGTTTAAGACTAGACGTCCAGGTTTGATAGATGAAAGTCATTCGTTATATCACAGGGATTAATTCATGGGGTCCAGGCCTACGAGTTAGTCGTTGATCATAGAGGAGTCTTGATCATACCTGTTATTATATCGAACCGCTAGGGTAACACACTTAAGGGGTTTCGACAAGAAAACCGGAAAGGAAAGAGATCACCGGGAGCGTCCCGGGAATGGTCCGATGGAGATCGGGCAGCGACGAAAGAGTTTTCGGAGCTAGAATAAATTATATATATATATGTTTGATATTAATTAGTGTAATTAATATGCAAATATGATTTTATATATTTATTTTCGAATTTATTTAGGCTGATTTCACTAAATGGGCCTTCTGGTCGAAAGAAGGCCCAAGAGGGGGGAAATACCCTAGGGGAATTCAGTGGGAGCAATGGGGCCGACCCAGGTGGGCCAAAAGGGGCCCACCAGGGGCCGGTGCACCATCTGTGGCCGCACCAGGCAATGGGGGATAGTCCCACATTGCCTGGCTGGCAAGGTTGGCTCCCCCTGGGAGCCTATATAAGAAGGGGCACCCTTGGCCTTTTAATTCACCAATTAATTCCCTAATTTCTCTCTCGATCTCGTGGTTCCCTCGTCGGAGCCGCGCCGAGCTGAGGAGGGGAATCTCTTCCACCATAGCCCGCTGCCGCGCTGCTGGTGTTCCGGTCCAAGTCTTCCGCTGCTCGTCCTGGACTGGAGCTTCGGAGTCCGTCGTCTCCACCGTATGTGTGTGACGCCCTGCGAGGTGCTGCGCTAGCGGTACTCGGAGGCCTACTTCCTCCACCCAACCTCGGGGTCATCTTCGTCGCGCCGAGTTCTCCGCGACCTAGAGGTCGGCTACGTCGTCTTCGTCGTCAACGCTTGTGCGGGAGCGTAATCCCCGCTATTCGGTCTACGAGGGTATGTATTCCGATCTCCGCCGTACTACTATATCTGCATAGTGTAGATCTTGGCTAGTTTAAGGATATCGTTGCTAGGAAAATTTTTGTTTTCCGCACACGATCCCCTTCAGTGGTATCAGAGCCGATCTATCGTAGATATAGCTGTACGCTGTTAGAACCCGTGTTCTGCACGGGGGCACCGTTCCTGTTATTTGCTACCCTCTAGCGTGCACTTGTGATTCCAGCGGCATCGAGTTGATGAAGCGGCCCGGACCGACTTTACGCGTACGCTTACGCGAGACTGGTTCCACTACGGACATACGACTTGTACCGTATCTGTGGCTGGCGGGTGCCTGTTTCTCTCTCTTTAGTTGGTCTTGCATTTTCAATGGAGGGCCCGAAAGGGATGCTTAAACATGCAATTATTGGATCGTTGTTGTGGTCATAAGGTTCGTAGGTATGAAGCGGTTCTATTTACGAAAGCCCCAAGCCACGTAAAATATGCAAAAGATAAAGTAGAAGTGTCTAACTTTATTTTGCAGGGGCTATGTGATATGGTCAAGGTAGGTTTATTAAATTGTTTATAAACTGCGGGCGCCGAGAAGACCATGGCGCAATGGACTATATCACATTGCATTACATTTGATGTTTTGTGTGCATCTTATATTGTGTGATTGTATATATAGTATATATTAGTTACACGGCGGTAGCTATATAAGATGATCCCTTCAAAATACCACTAGTGTTCTGCCTCCAATGCGCACCACCAAGAAAGTTCTACGTTATGAAGCAGGCCGTGATGATCGGGTGTCAGACATCTCGTCGTTCGCATACAGTGGGTGTAAGCCATGTTGCACAAGCGTCAGCGTGGAGGTTTTTTGTGGCGAGCCTAGCATATTCAGAAATATGGCCTCGGAACAGGGAGACCGAAAGGTCGAGCACGAGTCACAAAATTGGTGTGGCGGACAATTGTCTACTCTTGAAGTTGTGCCGCCGGCTCTGATGATGAGGGGTGGTGCAATGGATGGGGGTCGTGTAATCGCTTAAAACGACCAGGAGGGATGTTCGTTTGAGTGGGAGTTTGGATAGTTATTTTCTAAAATACTAGAACTCAGAATATAATGAACAGAGTCTGTTTTGCAAACCTTTGTAGATATTAACCATTGTGATAGCATTTTTTCAAAATAGGCGCATTCCTGCGATTGGGAAACTTAAAAGGTTGGGTCCAAACTTCATAGTTTTATAATTTAGCTTGAGGATACTCCTTGTTTAAACCGTTAGCTCTTTGTGTTACAATACTCGCTAGGAGATAAACCCAGAGATTCCGCTAACAAAAGATAATTTGGATTATCAGATTTTGTGCGGATGATATCATCATAGTCCAGTGCATGCTATGATCTCTGCCATAGAGAACCAACGGTGGGTACGAGTTTTTAGATCGCGAACATATATATGGTCGCTAAACTCGGGGTACCCCAAACGTTGGGTTGATGAAGTTTATCAGTACATTGACTGATTGTCTTCTCAACCAAGATGGAAGAGAATACACACATTGAGGGAGCACGTGGCGGTCATACTTAATGACATATGTTCATGCTTAATGAACATTGAGATGCCTCGCTCAGCTCATTCACTGGATGACAGACATCGTTGCCAAGTGCAAATCCTCTAGACTATGTCATGCAAGGGGAATCGTTCACCTTCATGGTTCTTGATTACGGTGGAAGTATCAAGAAGATGAAACAGATCGCCGGAAGTCATCAATGATAATGGTGTATATATGATATACATGTTATGAATGTTTTAGCCAAGCAAGTACTCGCAGTAGTGACTAAGTTTTGAACTAGTCATGTTTTGTGAAAACCAGGTTTACTGCTTGAGTAGCTTGAAAGGATGAGGCGACATTGCGTGTTGATAATGACAATCAAGTTGTTGTGATGGCCATATACACTCTCCCTCTAAATCTACCATTTGGGTAAATTCTTTATGATCGCCTGTTAGTATGATCGTTACAAGTGTGTCTCCTCTAGCGAGACACTTGTTCATACATGATAGTGACAAATTGGTGTCCTATATTTATGAAGTAATGATCATATGCGGATTTGAATTTAGATGGTAGAAGCTCCCACATTCATAATATTAATGCCAAAGGATACAAACTTAATAAAGACACCACATATATGTGGCACTACCGTTTAGTCATGTCAATGTTATATGCATTAGCTCCACACTGTATGGACCTACAAGTCCTAAGATTTGATCTTTTCACACTTGCAAAATAATTGTTACACCGTTTTCGGAAAGCGGGCATATAACTTATTGATAGTCATACATGGAGATGTATGTGGTTCAATGAAGTAATTGACGGGTAGTGGAGACCTTTATTTCGTGAACTTCACTGAACGTTTTGAGTATAGCTTGTTGAGAATCGTGCATTTCGGTGTATGTGAATCAATGAAGTACTTTAACGTATAGTGGAAGTATTTATTTCATAGACTTCATGAACATTCGAATAGATATATGGATATCCACTCGGGGAATGTTGGCCTGGAAATTTCGATTCAATCAAACAAGTCCAGAATGAAGTAGGAAATAAACTTAACAAGAAAATCAAGTTCCCGCGTTGCATGTCGAGGAATGAAGATTTGAGTTATAATGTTGGCACATCATTGGAAGACTTGTGAGAAGAGTTCCACAAATTACGTCGCATGGAACACCATAGTGTCATGGTGTGTTAGGACGTCGTAATTACACTCTATCGGATAGTGTGTGATAAATAAATCTCTTACCGGATTATTTTGATCATTAGAGTCATATGGTAGAAACGTAAACACTTACGTTAGCAAATAGGGAAACCATTTGAATCCATGGAGACAATACCATACGAGTGATGGCATGGCTTTTGAGCCTGGATTGTCGTTTCAGCAATTTAGTGTTTCGATGTAATCGAACCTAAAAATGGATTAATCTTTGTAGTATACCCTACCTAAAGAGTTAGTTGGGTACATGTCTCACGACATAGGCAAAATCATTGTCGGGATATACCTTGCGAAAGAAACAGTTTCTTGTCCAAGGGTATAAGTGAGAAAGAAAGTAGAGCGAGACGAAGTTGGTGAACTTCCTCTCCAGACATCAGAGTGGCGCAACCGAAAGTGTGTTCGGTGTCAGGCTCCACAGCTTGAAAAAGCTGATGATTCAAGATCATGATGTTCTGAGCTCATACTAAGAGCGTAGGCATACGAGGTTGTGTTCCACACTGTGTGTTACGACAATCTTGTTATGAAGGTCATATTAATGGAATATGATAGACCTACGAACTACGAAGAAGAGATGGTGAACCTAAGTCCGAGAAATGGCTATGAGTCATTTATGATCCGAAATAAAATCCATATACGATTACCAGGTAATGACTTGGGAGATCTTCTTGATGGCATCTAGGATGTTGATAGTATATGGAGTTTTATGAGAGAGTAGATATTGAGCAGATTCGATTTGTCGTGAAACAGTTCTGACAGACCACATGAGACTTTGTCTCAAGTGGCGAAGACTAAATCTATTCTGGGTCGTTTAGCAATTACTATAATTTTGAATGAGAAATTGATAGATGGATGAGAAAACCATGGTTCTTAATAGTGTAGTTAAGAATGGTTTGTAATCCCGAGGATGCTAAACATTTGTGCAAACTTGGTTGTCCATTCATGGGCAGAAGCAAGCATATCGGAGCTGGAATCTTCACTTTGATAATGTGATCAAAGGATTTTGGAGTTGTCCAAAAATAGTTGAAGAAACCTACATTTGCAAAAAGTGAGTGGGAGTAAAGTAGCTTTCCTTGATCTTATATGCGGAAGGCATATTTGAGTGGGAGCTTGGTAGCTTTCCTTGATCTTATATGCGGAAGGCATATTTGAGTGGGAGCTAGGTGTCATTTGTGATTCTGTATGTAGCGACATATTGAATGACACAGATCCTCTTGTAGACTGTAAAAGATTATTTAAGTGATTAAATTTTCTATGAAATGAAGTTAGGAGTATTAGGCATCCGTATTATAATTGTATAGATCAGAAGGGGCTTAATAACATTAGGTCGGAATATTTCCTAAGTCAAGATTCTGAAGTGTTTCAAAATAGGACAAGCAAAGAAAGAGGTTCTTGCTTGTTTGACTAGGTAAAATATTAAGTTTATCTTGGCATTTTCAGTTATAGCAAATGATGTTCGACATTATCTATGTATCAGTCATAGTTGCTATCAGATTGAAAGCTCGACTTAGTGTGACCCAAGTTCTTGGTTGAAGAACAGGTTCTAGAGTGATCCTTGTGTGGATCAATGAACAAACGTTAAGTTTATTCTTCAGTGTCTATGAGAACTGAAGATAGGTTTCTAGTAACGGGTAAGAGTGGAATGGCAACTTGCCGTAAAGCGGTTACGATGATGCAAGTTATGACACTGACTCATACGACTAGAAATCTCATATAGGAGATGTCCTTTATTTTGAAGATAGACATGGTTGGTTTGCGAAGTCGCATATGAATGCACTGTCGCACAATCTACATAGGTATAGAAATATATCGCGACTTCAGAAGTAGCAAGTGTGATTGGACTGAGCAGTTTTCGGAGCGTAGGTGGTCCCCTTAATAGATCTCTTAGACTTTTAAGGCGCATGCTACGCGAATGCTCGAGTCTCACTCCATCCACTGGGATATATTTCACCGTCATCGTAAGATACGTGTTGATGTCAAACTAGGTGACATAGAAGTGTTGCAAAGCACATATAGGTCTGATTGTGTGAGATCTATTGACTGTATTCCTCTTCCACGAGGCGAGGAGGCACCAAAATGCTATGGGTGTTGAGCTTTTACCAAGTTGTAAACTAGATTAAGTGTTACTCTAGTGCAAGTGGGAGACTGAAGGGAATATGCCCTAGAGTCACTTAATAAACATAGTTTATTGACAATATCCAATTGTTCATTATATGTTTTATACCATGCTATAACTGTATTAAGAGAAAACATTAATACAGGTGTGGTAGATAAACAACCAGGTCCCTAGTAGCCTCTACTAAGACTAGTTTCGTTGCGCGATTGATGATCGAGGTTTTCCGATCATAGGGCATGGCGCCGGTCGGCAATGGAAGTCATATCGTTAGGAATAACGATGTGATGGACATACCCAGTATTTATAGGACATAGTCATTACGCCTTAAGACCGTGAGATCAACTCTTATTGTTATCCCTGGAAGATACTTTGATCGCACCAAACGTCATATCTTATATAGTGTGACAATGATAGGTGATACTTTTGGGTATCGGAAGGGGGTAGTTGAGACGAGGGGTCAACAGCGGGATTTGTCAGTCCGCATAGCCGGATAGATACTCTAGGGCCCACTCGGTGAGATTATGTCAAATGAGTTTGCAAACATGTGACTAGGTCACCAGCTGACATAATATCATAGACGAGTAGAAGATAGCGATGTCGGTAACGAGATCATGCTAGGTATGGAGATATCTGAGAATGATGCTCGGACACGCTAAGTATCGCCATGACAAAGGGTTTAAGGCTATACGTCCAGGTTTGATAGATGAAAGTCATTCGTTATATCACAGGGATTAATTCATGGGGTCCAGGCCTACGAGTTAGTCGTTGATCATAGAGGAGTCTTGATCGTACCTGTTATTATTTCGAACCGCTAGGGTAACACACTTAAGGGGTTTCGACAAGATAACCGGAAAGGAAAGAAATCACCGGGAGCGTCCCGGGAGGGGTCCGATGGAGATCGGGCAGCGCAGAAAGAGTTTTCGGAGGTAGGAAAAATTATATATATTATGTTTGATATTAATTAGTGTAATTAATATGCAAATATGATTTTATATATTTATTTTCGAATTTATTTAGGCTGATTTCCCTAAATGGGCCTTCTGGTCGATAGAAGGCCCATGGGGGGAAAATCCTCAAGGGAATTTTGTGGGGGAGGCTTGGCCGGCCTAGGTGGGCCAAATGGCGCCCACCTAGGGCCGGCGCGCCTTTCCTGGCCGCACCAGGCATGTGGGGATAGTCCCACATTGCCTGGCTGGCAAGGTTGGCTCCCCCTGGGAGCCTATATAAGAAGGGACACCCCTGGCCTTTTAATTCACCAATTAATTCCCAATGTTTCTCTCGGTCTCGTGGTTCCCTTGTCGGAGCCGCGCCGAGCAGAGGAGGGGGATAAATTCCACCATAGCCCGCTGCCGCGCTGCTGGTGTTCCGGTCCAAGTCTTCCGCTGCTCGTTCTGGACTGGAGCTTCGGAGGCCGTCGTCTCCACCGTATGTGTGTGACGCCCTGCGAGGTGCTGCGCTAGCGGTACTCGGAGGTCTACTTCCTCCACCCGACCTCGGGGTCATCTTCGTCGTCTTTGTCGCGCCAAGTTCTCCGCGACCTAGAGGTCGGCTACGTCGTCTTCGTCGTCAACGCTTGTGCGGGAGCGTAATCCCCGCTATTCGGTCTACGAGGGTATGTATTCCGATCTCCGCCGTACTACTATATCTGCATAGTGTAGATCTTGGCTAGTTTAAGGATATCGTTGCTAGGAATTTTTTTGTTTTCTGCACACGATCCCCTTCATCAAGCACGAAGGCTATCACAATGTAAAGTGCATAAGTAAAGAGCTCGGGTATAGAAATAACCGAGGCACGCGGAGACGAGGATGTATTCCCGAGTTCCACCCAAAGGGTGTACGTCTCGTTTGGATAGGTGTGCGCAACCACAACAGGTTAGACGCAACGCCACAAAGGCTCACCTTCTTCTCCTGATGAACTCAACCACAAAAGGTTGCGAGTTCACCTTCCACTATTGATCTCCTTTGGGGCGGAGATCGAATCCCGTACAACTCTTGAGGCACACACCCACAACTTAATTGGGGGCTCCCAAGTCTTGAGACACACACCCACAACTTAATTGGGTGCTCTCAAGTGACCACAAAAGGTCTTGACCACAAAAGGTCTTGGCCACAAAAGGCCGGCCACAAAAGGCGTCTAGGGTCCAAAGACCCAAGAGTAACAAGCTCACAAGTAACACAACCACGAATCCTCGTGGAGGGCTCAAACCGATGCAAATGCAATGGCAAGAGCACACGAAGTGCTCAAGTCCTTCACTCTTAAAAATCCAACACAACAACAAATTTTTATGGGGGAATAAGAGAGGAAGAACAAAGAAGAAGAACCACAAAGGAACTCCAAGAACTAGATCCACTAAGTTCCCCTCACTTAGAGGAGATATTGATTGGTAGGATTGTAGATCTAGATCTCCTCTCAACTTTCCCTAAAGAATATGGAAGATTCAATGGAGGGATTGAGAGGGAAGTGAGCTTTCCAAGGTCAACAATGGAGTAGGAGAGAGGGGAAAGTCGTGCTGCCTTGGATTGGCTGGGGAAGAAGAAGGGGAGGGGTATTTATACCCCTCCAGGAAATATAGCCGTTGGCTGTTTCGACACTCGGAAATTCCGGTATAAGTGAGACTCGGAAATTCCGGTCAACCGGAAATTCCGAGTCCATGAAATTTCCGAGCTGAAAATCCGGCTGGAGTCAGAAGCAAAACCAAACTTTTCCTTAGCCATTTCTGTAGGACTTTTCTGGGGGCACTCGGAAATTCCGGTAGACGGAAATTTCCGAGCACAATTTCCGACTGGAGTCAGAACCCTTTTTCTCCTTTCCTTAGCCGTTTTCTTGGACCAGCTGGGGAACCGGAAATTCTGGTAGAACGAAATATCCGGCCCCAATCATCTGAATCAGCAAAACACCGAAACGAAAACTGCTATAACTTTTGCAAATGAACTCCAAATGAGGTGAGACCATTTTTGTTGGAAAGATAGCTACGATGAGCACCCAACAATTTTGTTGGAAATATTGCATCCCATAAATAGAGTAAAATCACCACACATGCCAAGGTGTGGGACTTTCCTCATGGTAGAACCGACAATATTTCCGCCACCGAAAACGCAACAAGTTTTCCAAGTAAAACCGATTTCGATGAACAAGAGCTTGACATGGAGATGAACCAAGCTCTAATTCCTCACCAACATAAAATCCAAATAAGAAACAAGAAACATGATATGCCAAGTATGCAAAGGTTTGAGCTCTCCACAACGATGCGATCAAGTTACCAACTTGAGAGCCCCTCTTGATAGTACGCCTATCTATCCTATAGCCCAATCAAGATCATACCTTTGCCTTGAGCATTCCACTTGAGTTGGATGAAGACTATCTTGATCTCTTCAAGTGGTTCATCTTTCTTGATTGCGCGTCCAAACACATGCTTGATGAAGACTTCTTCAAATACTCCCCAATGCTCACAATGGGAGAGTCTCGCTTAGCTCCATCTTCATGTATCCATTGCAATCACCAAGCATAGGATCTATTCAAGAAGCTTATCTTGGTCTTGGTCTTGCACATCTCACCTTGATGACGATCACCACATGACGTCATCCTCCATGAGCTATTTGAGATCTTCATTTGATGCAAGCCCAAGGGAAGATACCTAACCTCATATAATGATACCACACACACATATATCATGGGTTAGTTCACAAAGCTATGCGGACAAGTGTTTACCATCCCAAGAGATACATGATCGCTCTTGGTACATCTTGTAGCTTTGTGTGTTGATCAACATCTTGATCAACCTTGTCTCTTCCAACATTTCTTCACTAATATGATGTCTTGAATCCTTCAAGACATACTTGCAATATGCTCCACTCAACACATAAGCTTCAAGAGTCCAACACATGAACTCCACAATTCCATGGACATGATCTATAATGATATCTCAATGCAAACATTAGTCCATAGAGATTGTCATTCAATTACCAAAACCACACATGAGGGGTAATGCTCTTTCAGAGGTTGAGGTCTAGTGGGAAAGACAGGTCGGCCGCCTCAATGACGTCGCCCTGTGGCGCGCGGCTCCTCGCCCCGCCGTCGTTGCAGTGGGAAAGACATGTTGAGCTCATGTCGCTGAGGCAGCGCCCCGGCGAGGCCGTCAACCGGTACCACCTCCACATGCAGGGGATCCTCCGACGGTTCCCGATGCCGGCGCCGACGTCCCGGAGGAACGCGTTCGTCGATGCCTCGACGGCCTGCGCGCCGAGTTCCAGGAGTGAGTGGCGCTGCAGCGAGCAGCTAGCTGATCTATACGGAATACTCTGTACCGCGACGCGAATGAATGATTGGTGGAAGCCTATGGTAGGTAGGGCACAACTGGGCTGCTAGCGAAACCCCAACTATATCAATCGGCCACGGGTGGGCACTTGGTGGGCCGCCGTGGGCGTGCCCACTCAGGCCCTGTTTGTTTCTAGAGTGTTTCGAGGGATTGGTGGGGATTATCCCGGTCAAACTTCAAAATCCCCACATACCCCAAAACATCGTTTGTTTCTAGTGTATGGAACAGGTTTTATCCCCACATTTCCCCACAAATTCCCAAATTCTAGTTCATTTTTTGTCAATCCCCTAGGGGATTCAATACACTACCCCTACCTAGTGGATTGGATCCCCAATCTCATAGGGGATTGGATGAAGTTTGGGGTTTCACCCAATCCACTAGAGTATTATCCACACCAACCCCGTAAAATACTCAAGTAACAAACAAGGCCTGTAAGAGAGCCCAAACCGGTGCAGCAGACAGAGAACGAGCATCGCTGCGTTGTCTGAGTTCAGAACATGTATCAGCATATTGATTGTGCCTTTCATCGACGCCTCCATGACGACGTCACCTCCCTGCTCACGTCCATATCATCCATACCTTCGTTGAAACACTGCGCTTTGCGCCTGGAAGCGTGCGACGCGAAAGTGGATCAACCACTGTTGATGCCGCCCCCGTGCACCAGTGGTGGAACTCTGAGGAGGGGCCCTCCTCCATGGTGCTACAGACGTCGACGCCGACATCGACGGAGACGACCCGCAGTGACGACGATTACGCGGGTGTGGTCGACAATGGCCACTACGTCGATGACTCTGACGGCGAGCGATTTGCCATCCAGTGGCAGTGCACGGCGTCGTTGGAGACCGAGGAGGAGCATCGCCACCGCGAGGATTTAGGGAGAGATCACCGTCGCCTCCATCCGCACGCATGCCCAGGAGGAACACCGCCGCAAGGAGGTCGTTGTGTGCGCCGTGAAGCGCGGATGATCTCACCGCGGCGAAAGGGAACAAGGCCATCCTCCTCGACTCCGACGAGAAGCTCTGAGCTCTCCTCCTCTGAATCGTGCGTCACCAGTGGTTGTCTGAGCGCAATGTCGATGACTTTTTACTGTAAAAATGTGTATGAAATTGAATGCAAGTGTTTGTCTATGAAAGTGTGTTCGTCTATTCGCCATCTCAGTTCGTATTTGGTTACTTGTAAACAGGCTAAAAATCAATCAACCGTGACCTCTAAACGACTTAAGGATCGGATCGGCCTTTTAAGGGTTCTTGCTAGAGTTGCTCTTATCGGCTCATCAGCTAAAGAGAAGTGAACGAGCATGTTGGTATTTCCTCACCATGAACGAGTTTGTTTCGGCTAGACCAGATGCACCAATACAGGGTAATGAAAATCGCCTCGTCAGGGAAATTTTACAAAAAGGTTTCCTTCGTAAACGTCCACGCGCGTGCGCTCCAGTGCTGACAAGTGTCGCAATTTCGTTCGTTTCTGCTCCCACCTTTTCTCCACGCAGTGACAAGTGGCAGCTCCTGGTGGTGGGCAGAGGGTTGTATATGTATTTATTTTGAGATTCGTTTTTTAAAAACGAAATATTTAAGAATCGTTTATCCAATTTACGAACCGTTTTCACTTTTAAACTCCTCGCGTCGAGATCTTCAAAACTAGATCCCATATTGATAGGTTTCGACAGACTTTTTTTTGTACGTCGGATTGTGTATGTTTTGTACACCCTAAGTGTAGTCGTACGTACAAACTGAATTTTGTAGTTGTACGTACAACTTGAACTTGCTACGTGTAGTTATTTGTACAACCCGAATGTATTTCTAGTACAACCCGGTATGTATTGCTGTATACCCATTCTGTGTTGCTCTACGTTGATGTACAACGGGGTGTCCGTTGCTGCACAACACGATCTGTGTTGCTGTACAACCCGGTCGGGTTACAGGTTGCTGTATAACCCAGTCTGCGTTGCTGTACATCCCGTTCTGCGTTGCTGTACTATCTTAATTTGTGTTTTGTACAAGTTTAATAATAGATCCAATTTGTGTTTTGTACAAGTTTAATAATAGATCCACTAGATCTAGATTTAAATATGGATCGGGACCGATTGCTTAATTTACGCCACGTGTCACAACGACAGCGCGCACGTCGCTCCCACTTTTCCCTTCGCTTTCCCTTCGCGAAGGCCGACCCAACCCGCCTCGTATCGTTGAACATAGAGTCCTCCATCGTCAGATCAAAAGCTCAGCTACACAGATGCAGTCTGGAAATATTTGTAGCGCAATGCTTGGCCATGGCTTTTATAATCAGCTACTGTCAGCCCATTAGCTTTTGTATACGCCTGTTGGAGGCTAGCCAAACGAAATTTCTTTTTTGAACAAAGAGGGCAGCCAAAGGATAATTGAACGGAGACTGGTTTTCATTCTCTTTAAAAAAAACCGTGCGCTTATTTTACTCACCCAAAAGTTCAGAAATACAACACAAATTACATCATTATTATGTCATGCACACAGCACACCCACACCATGATATGCAGTACAAGTAACAAAAAACAGAGCAGAGGATCGATCGTCCTGATCACCCAGTACTAGCTAGCCGACGTACTCGTGGGAAACATCCCGGGCCGCGCTCCAGCCAGTACAGCGCGGTACGGTCGACGTTACTAGGCGCAGTGTTTAAAAAATGTCGGAGAGCGTGGGCAGCTTGAGCTCGCCGGCCTTGGTGAGCGGCAGCGTGAAGTTGCCGACGATGGGGAGGTCGACGGTGAGCCCGACGCGCATCTCGTAGTCGAGGTCCCAGTCTCGGCCGGCGTCCTTCACCAGGCTCACCAGGAAGTCGTACGGCACCTTCACCGGCAGGTCGAGGGTCGTCGTGTTGTCGCCGGTGAGAGACCCCGGGTCCGGCATCGTGCCGGACGCCACCTCCCGGCCCGCGAGCTTGAGGGAGTAGCTGATCTCGCAGATGGGGATGGTGTGGGAGTAGGGGTTGCGAACGTCGAGGCGGCCGGACAGGGTGGCGCCGTCGCGGCCGACGTGCTGCACCGACATGTCGGACAGGTCCGCCTCCGGCTTCTGCACCCTGGCCACCTTCTCCGCCAGGAACCCCTTCGCCTTGTCCATCATCTGCGACATGTTGCTCGGTTGATCAACACTCGTCGCAAGTTTCTCTCTAGCTTGTGATCGTTATCGAAGATTTAATCCGTGCTGCTACTCTGATCTGATGGTGTTGCTGCGTGGCGATGCATGGAATTATAAAGGGCTGGGGTTGGGTTTGGAGTTTACGCGCGTCAGAGGGATGAGGTGGACGCGCGTCGACATCTAGAAGTCGGCCACCAGAGGACGATGGGTGGGCACGCGTCATCCCTAAATATTGCGTGTGGTAGCCGCGCGTCGGCACGGGAGAAAGGAGCTGTCCATCTTGAATTCTTGATGGAATTTGCTAATCTTGAACTGGTTGGACAAACGAGATTATCGCCTAGTGCAAACCTAAGTGTTATTTCTTTTTTTAAAATAATCCAACTTTAGTCTATTGAAAAAAAAATATAACTTGTATTTTTCACCTACTGCAACTAATTATAGTTTTTCAGAAATGTATGAGTTATCACTCAGTGAAAAATATAAGTTGCACTTTTTTTATCAGTACCACATTTCCATGTCTGAATATACATTTTTATTATGGTAACTTTTTACATTTTTCTTAAACATAGGAAAAGCTCAATTGATTGATACTATTTGTCAGCAAATAAATCATACCTGAAGGTCTCAAAGCCTGAAGGGAAAAATATTTAAATAAAATATTTTATTTGCCCAAATGTTGTCTCGGTAGATTTAAAAGTGGTAACTCATTAAATTTTCAATTTATTCAACAACTGACAAGAGGCAAGCCAAAAAAATGTCAAATGTAAAAAAAAAGTACATATAGATCCATAGACCACCTAGCAACGATTACAACCACTAGAGCGAGCTAAAATCGCGCCACTATCATCACCCACTAGTGGAAAAAGGGGCTCTAGTCCCGATTCCAGAGTGCCTATAGTCCCGGTGTAGCAACCGGGACTATCTGACTGGAACTAGAGCTCACCTTTGGTCTCGGCTCAATACAAACCGGGACTGGAGCCCCCTGCCCCCCCCCCCCCCAATAAGAGCTCTGCACGTGGACGTGACAGAACGCGTAGGGGCGAACCCCTTTAGTCCCGGTTCGTGTTACGAACCGGGACTAAAGGTTTTGTTTTGTTTTCATTTCAGCGTTTTGCTCTTTTTTTCATTTCAGGGTTATTTTTTGACCGGTTTTCCAGGTAGGGGTTTCGGATGGTATCACGTCGATGCGTCATGGTAGGGGGTTTCGGATGGTACCACGTCGATGCATTGGGGTAAGGGTTTCAGATGCTACGGCTTCAATGCGCGAAAAACACGAATATATTATTATACGAAGCAAGATGAATTTGCATCGTGCATATATACAGTTACATGAAGATCACGTTGATAACACATACACAATTAAGTACGCGTGGTACATGAAAATCACGTTTCCCGGTTTCAGATACTTAGAAGTACTTTGTTACATGGAGATCACTATTACATGTGCGCACTAGGGAAAATAGTGGTACTCTCCGGTCTCCGGTATGACATGGTCGAGGTAAAATCCCGTCAACTCCTCTACAATTGCTCTGAAGCGGGTCTTTATTGGTAACTCGTTGCGCTTTCTTACCAACTGTAAAAGAATGATATCACAATGAATACATGAGATATGAAATGAATAAAACTCATCACGATTGATGGTATAAAAATAATGTTGAGACTAGAGCTTTACGTACTTCAATACTTTTTTTGCTCTTCAAACTCTCGTTGACCACAGTGTGCATGTACTCGCAAACGTATAAGAAACCGACGATGACCCAGGTACACATTCTTGTTACCGAAATGTATACTATCAGTCTCCGCTAAACACTGCGTGCATGCATTGTATCCCTTGTTTGACTGTCCTGAAATGCTGCCAAGAGCAGACCAATCATTGATGGTTGCAAAAAGCAAAGCTCGTAGATCAAATTCCTCCAGTTTGTGCTCATCCCACACACGTATACCTTTTTCACGCCACAACTGCAAAAGTTCTTCAACTAATTGAAAGTGCATGGTTGCCCCCATGCGTGGTTTTGGTAATTAATGACAATCCTTATGGACTAATGTTTGCTTTGAGATATACTTGTAGATCTTGTCCATAGGAAAAGATTGGAGTTCATGTGTTGGACTCTAGTAGATTACATGATGATCAACGCTCTACTCAAGGGTTTATATGAAGAATGGTCATGTGAAGAGTTGAGCTCATTGCAAGTATGGCTTGGAATAGAAGATTGAGTGAACAATCATGTTTACCACCAAGCCATCATACATATCAAGAGAAGAAGATGAAGTGCAAGCTCAATATGATGCATCTCGAAGATATCATTTGATTGAAGGTTGCAAAGGAGTCATGAAGACGATGCTTAGCGAGGCCCTCCCATAATGGAGTATGGGGGAGCATTTGGAGAAGTCTTCATCAAGCATGTGCTAGCAAGCACAATCAAGAAAGGTGTTTCAACTTGAGAGAGTCAAGATCGTCATCATCGAGCTCAAGTGGAATGCGCAAGGCAAAGGTATGATCTTGATAGGTTTTCTATTTTACCGGTCTCATGGTGTTAGTGGGAGACCGGGTTTTAGGATAGACGGCGTACTATCAAGAGGGGCTCTCAAGTGAGTAACTTGATCGCATCGTTGTGGAGAGCTCAAACCTTTGCATACTTGGCATATCATATTTCTTGGTTCTTATTTGGCTTTTATGGTGGTGAGGAATTAGAGCTTGGTTCATCTCCATGTCAAGCTCTAGTTCATCGAAAACGGTTTTACCTTGGAAAACTAGTTGCGTTTTCGGTGGCGGAAATATTGCCGGTTCAACCGTGAGGAAAGTCCCACACTTTTTGTAGCCTTCTCCTTGTCGGTACCTTTCCAACGGAGTTGGTCTCACCTCATTCGGAGTTCATTTGCAAAAGTTATAGCTGTGTTTTTGGTGTTCGGACAGGCCCGGTAGTACCGGAGAGTTTTGTTCCGGTAGTACCGCAGTCAGCCGGTAGTACCGGGCTCTCTGCGGTACTACTCTCTGAAGTTGGTTTTCGGACGTTTTGGCACGGATGGCCCCGGTAGTACCGGGGTTGGAGCCCAGCACTTGGGCCCGGTAGTACCGGGGTATTTTTCCCCGGTAGTACCGCGCGCTCGGTTTTCTGCGTTGACGAAGATACCGCAGGGCCGGTACTACCGGGCTTTAGGCCGGTACTACCGCACTTGCGGAACAAGAAGTGCTGCAACGGCTGGATTTTTGAGTTGAGCTATTTAAGGGGCCTTCTTCCCCAATGGTTGACTAGCTCAAGAGCAAGTCTTTCTCCTCTCTCTCCTCCATTGTTGCCCTTTGTAAAGCTTGCTCTTCCTCTCAATCCCTCCCATGGTTCTTGCTAATATTTGAGGGAAAGTGAGAGGTGATCTTGATCTACGTTTCCACCGATCGATTTCTCCTCTATGTGAGGGAAACCTTGTAGATCTTGATCTTGGAGTTCTTGGTGCATCTCCTCTTTGTTCTTCCTCTCTTATTCCCCCATAAGCATTTGTTGCTTTGTTGGAATTTGAGAGTGAAGGATTTGAGCACTTGTGCTCTTGCCTTTTGCATTTGGTGCATCGGTGTGCTCTCCACGAGGATTCGTGGAAGTTGAAAACTTGTGAACTTGTTACTCTTGGGTCCTTGGACCCTAGACGCCTTTGTGGTGGTTGGACCCTTGTGTGGTCACTTGAAGCCGTTCGGGAGCCCCCAATCCCATTGTGGGTTGTGCCCCGGATTGTTGTTGGAGGCCGTTCGGGAGCCCCCAATCCCATTGTGGGTTGTGCCCCGGATTGTTGTTGAAAGGCTCCGGATTCCGCCTCGAAGGAATTCCGATAGTGGAAGGTGAACCAAGCCTTTGTGGTGCGGTTCATCGGAGAAGAAGGTGAAACCTTTGTGGTTGTTGAACCGTTGTGTCGGTTCACACCTCTCCAACGAGACGTACTCCCTTAACAAGGAGGAACTCGGAAATACATCCTCGTCTCCGCGTGCTTCGGTTATTTCTATACCCGAGCTTTTACTTATGCACTTTACATTGTGATAGCCTTCGTGCTTGAAGTATTCTATATTGCTATCACCTTGTTGTTTGTCTTGCTTAGCATAAGTTGTTGGTGCACATAGGTGAGCCTAGTTTATTTAGGTTGTCGGCTTGTTAATTTAAACATCTAGTTTTATTCCGCAATTATCAAGCCTAAACCGGAAAAGTTTTAAACCGCCTATTCACCCCCCCCCCTCTAGGCGACATCATTGTCCTTTCACTAATGGCCTGAGGTATACATCAATTTCATTGCCAAGTTGTTTCGGGCCTTGAATGAGCACTGACATCATAATGTACTTCTGTTTCATGCACAACCAAGGAGGAAGGTTATAGATACATAGAGTCACGAGCCAAGTGTTGTGACTGGAGCTCTGCTCTCCAAACGGATTAAAGCCATTTGTACTTAGACCAAACCTTAAGTTCCTTGTGTCGTCTGAAAATGTCGGGAACTCTCTGTCAATTTTTCTCCACTAGGATCCATCGGTGGGGTGTCTCAACATCAAGTCTTTTTTACGATCTTCTTTGTGCCATCACAACAACTTGGCATGCTCTATGTTGCTGAACAAACGTTTCAACCGTGGTATTATAGGAGCATACCACATTACCTTTGCAGGATCCTCTTCCTGGGCGCGGCTCGCCCTCAACATCACCAGGGTCATCTCGTCTGATCTTATACCGCAAAGCACCGCATACATGACATGCATTCAATTTTTCGTGCTCACCGCGGTAGAGATGCATTCGTTAATGCATGCATGTATCTTATGCACTTCTAATTCTAGAGGGCATACCACCTTCTTTGCTTCGTACGTACTAGAGGGCAATTCGTTATCCTTTGGAAGCGTCTTCTTAACTATTTTAAACGAATTTTCAAATCCCTTGTCAGAAGTAGCATTCTCTGCCTTCCATTGCAGCAATTCAAATGTGGTACCCAGCTTTTTCTGTTCATTTTGACAAGTTGGGTACAACAATTTGGCGTGATCAACTAACATACGTTGCAACTTCAACCTTTCGTTTTCACTTCCACAGTCCATTTGTGCATCACGAATGGCCCGACGAAGATCATCGTCGGGCTCATCAATAATGGAATCTTCTTCAGCTGGTAGTATCACTGAACCAAGGATACTTGTCATTATCCTCCTCTTCTTCATTTTCTTCCATCATAACCCCTGTTTCTCCGTGCTTGGTCCAACAATAATAACCAGGCATAAAACCATTATGCAAGAGGTGGGAGTGAATGACTTTTGAGGTACAGTGATCACTCATATTCTTGCAGGAACTACATGGACAACGAATAAAACCATTCTTCGGCTTGTTTGCCTCAGCCACATGGAGAAAATTATACATGCCATCAATGAACTCAGGACAACATCGGTCACCGTACATCCTTTGTCGGTTCATCTGTATTACATAAAAGTATATCCAACCCCATTATTACACTACTGTCATGAATAAAATGTAAGAGCAAATTAATTAATACAAGGTCATTCATTAAAATAAGAGTAGAGTAATGACAACTCGTAATACATAGTTCTCATAAAACATACATTAACTGAAACAAATATCAAAATTATCTAAAGAATTTAAATCCAACAACAAATGCGATCAAAATTGCAACTAAGGTAAATACTGAACCCACATCATAATGATACCAAGCCTCCAGATTAATGGCATATTTTCTAATCATTTTTATCTTCAAGCGCATTGCATCCATCTTGATCTCGTTACCACCGACCACGTCGGCAAGTTTGAGCTCTAATTTCATCTTATCTTCTAAGCATTGAAGATAAAGATCTTCACTTCTTTTCAATTTTGCTTTCAAATCATTGTTTTCTTTATCCAAAAACTTGACAATAGGGTCAGGATCAATTTCCAGTTCAACTACCTCCTAGATAAAAATAAATCTATGTCAAGTTGGTCGTCATAATTGCCAGAAACACAAAATGAAATAAATAGTTTTGAAAATACCACATCCGAATCATAGACCGGACGAGGACCGACGGGGACGGATATCAGAACCATGACACTATACATATAATACAAGTTAGAAAATTATAGAAGTAATTGAAGAATATGCCCTAGAGGCACTTAATAAACATAGCTTATTGGCAATATCCCAATTGTTCATTATATGTTTTATACCATGCTATAACTGTATTAAGCGGAAACATTAATACAGGTGTGGTAGATAAACAACCAGGTCCCTAGTAGCCTCTACTAAGACTAGTTTCGTTGTGCGATTGATGATCGAGATTTTCCGATCATAGGGCATGGTGCCGGTCGGCAATGGGAGTCATATCGTTAGGTGTAACGATGTGATGGACATACCCAGTATTTATAGGACATAGTCATTACGCCTTAAGACCGTGAGACCAACTCTTATTGTTATTCCTGGAAGATACTTTGATTGCACCAAACGTCATATCTTATTTAGTGTGGCAATAACGGTGATACTTTTGGGTATCAGAAGGGGGTAGTTGAGACGAGGGGTCCACGGCGGGATTTGTCAGTCTGCATAGCCGGATAGATACTCTAGGGCCCGCTCGGTGAGATTATGTCAAATGAGTGTGCAAACATGTGACTAGGTCACCAGCTGACATAATATCATGTATGAGTAGAAGATAGTGTTGTCGGTAACGAGATCATACTAGGTATGGAGGTATCTGAGAATGATGCTCGGACACACTAAGTATCGCCATGACAAAGGATTTAAGACTAGACGTCCAGGTTTGATAGATGAAAGTCATTCGTTATATCACAGAGATTAATTCATGGGGTCCAGGCCTACGAGTTAGTCATTGATCGGAGAGGAGTCTCGATCATGTCTGTTATTATATCGAACCGCTAGGGTAATACACTTAAGGGGTTTCGACAAGACAACCGAAAAGGAAAGAGATCACCGGGAACGTCCCGGGAATGGTCCGATGGAGATCGTGCAGCGACGAAATAGTTTTCAGAGCTAGAATAAATTATATATAATATGTTTGATATTAGTTAGTGTAATTAATATTTAAATATGATTTTATATATTTATTTTCGAATTTATTTAGCCTGATTTCCCTAAATGGACCTTCTGGTGGAAAGAAGGCCCATGGGGGAAAAAACCCTCAAGGGAATTTTGTGGGGAGGCTTGGCCGGCCTAGGTGGGCCAAATGGGGCCCCACCTCGGGCCGGCGCAACAGCCCTAGCCGCACCAGGCAATGGGGATAGTCCCATATTGTCTGGCTAGCAAGGTTGGCTCCCCCTGTGAGCCTATATAAGAAGGGGCACCCCTGGCCTTTTAATTCACTAATTAATTCCCCAACTCTCTCTCGATCTCGTGATTCCCTTTGTCAGAGTTGCGCCGAGTTGGGAGGGGGATATCTTCCACCATAGCCCGTTGCCGCGCTGCTGGTGTTCCGGTCCAAGTCTTACGCTGCTCGTCCTGGACTGGAGCTCCAGAGGCCGTCGTCTCCACCGTATGTGTGTAACGCACTGTGAGGTGCCGCGCTAGCGGTGCTCGGAGGCCTACTTCCTCCACCCGACCTCGAGGTCATCTTCGTCGTCTTCATCGCGCCGAGTTCTTCGCGACCTAGAGGTCGGCTACGTCGTCTTCATCGTCAACGCTTGTGCGGGAGCGTAATCCCCGCTATTCGGTCTACGAGGGTATGTATTCCGATCTCCGCCGTACTTCTATATGTGCATAGTGTAGATCTTGGCTAGTTTAAGGATATCGTTGCTAGGAAATTTTTTGTTTTCTGCATGCGATCCCCTTCAGTGGTATCAGGGCAGATCTATCGTAGATATAGTTGTACGCTGTTAGAACCCGTGTTCTTCACGGGGGCACCGTTCCTGTTATTTCCTACCCCCTAGCGTGCACTTATGATTCCAGCGGCATCGAGTTGATGAAGTGGCCCGGACCGACTTTACGCGTACGCTTACGCGAGACTGGTTCCACTACTGACATACGACTTGTACCGTATCTGTGGCTGGCGGGTGCCTGTTTCTCTCTCTTTAGTTGGTCTTGCATTTTCAATGGAGGGCCCGAAAGGGATGCTTAAACATGCAATTACTGTATCGTTGTTGTGGTCATAAGGTTCGTATCTATGAATCGGTTCTATTTACGACAGCCCCAGGCCACGTAAAATATGCGAAATATAAAGTAGAAGCGTATAACTTTATTTTGCAGGGGCTATGTGATATGGTCAAGGTAGGTTTGATAAATTGTTTATAAACTGCGAACGCCAAGAAGATCATGGCGTAATGGACTATATCATATTGCATTACATTTGATGTTTTGTGTGCATCTTATATTGTGTGATTATATATATTAGTATATATTAGTTACGCGGCGGTAATTATATAAGATGATCCCTTCAAAAATACCACTAGTGTTCTTCCTCCAACGAGCACCCCCAAGAAAGTTCTACGTTATGAAGCAGGCCGTGACGATCGGGTGTCAGACATATCGTCGTTCACATACGGTGGGTGTAAGCCATGTTGCAAAAGCGTCAGCGTGGAGGTTATAGTGGCGACCCTAGCATATGCAGATAGCCTCGGAACACGGAGGCTGAAAGGTCGAGCACGAGTCAGAAAATTGGTGTGACGGACAGTTGTCTACTCTTGAAGTTGTGCCGCCGGCTCTGGCGATGAGGGGTGGTGCAATGGATGGGGGTCGTGTAATCGCTTAAACGACCAGGAGGATGTTTGTTTGAGTGGGAGTTCGGATAATTATTTTCTAAAATACTAGAACTCAAAATATAATGAACAAAGTCTGTTTTGCAAAACCTTTGTAGATATTAACCATTGTGATAGCATTTTCAAATTAGGCGCATTCCTGCGATTGAGAAACTTAAAAGGTTGGGTCCAAACTTCATAGTTTTATACTTTAACTTGAGCATACTCCTTGTTTAAACCGTTAGCTCTTTGTGTTACAATACCCGCTAGGAGATAAACCCGGAGATTCCGCTAACAAAAGATAATTTGGATTATCGGATTTTGTGCGGATGATATCATCATAGTGCAGTGTATGCTATGATCTCTGCCATAGAGAACCAATGGTGGGTACGAGTTTTTAGACCGCGAACATATGAGATGGTCTCTACTCGGGGTACCCCAAAAGTTAGGTTGATGAAGTTTATCAGTACGTTGACTGATTGCCTTCTCAACCAAGATGGAAGAGAATACACATATTGAAGGAGCACGCGGCAGTCATACTTGATGACTTATGGTCATACTTGATGAACATTGAGATGCCTCGCTCAGCTCGATCACTGGATGACAGACGTCGTTGCCAAGTGCAAATCCTCTGTCATAGACTATGTCATGCAAGGGGAATTATTCACCTTCATGGTTCTTGATTACGTTGGAAGTATCAACAAGATTAAACAAATCGCCGTAAGTCATCGAGGATGATGGTGTATATATGATATTCTTGTTATGAATGTTTTAGCTAAGCAAGTACTCGCAGTAGTGACTAAGTTTTTGAACTAGTCATGTTTTATGAAAACCAGGTTTACTGGTTGAGTAGCTTGAAAGGATGAGGCGACATTGCGTGTTGATAATGCCAGACAAGTTGTTGTGATGGCCATAGACACTCTCCCTCTAGATCTACCACTTGAATAAATTCTTTATGATCGCTTGTTAGTATGATCGTTATAAGTGTGTCTCCTCTAGCGAGACACTTGTTCATATATCTTAGTGACAAATTCGTTGTCCTATACTTATGAAGTAATGATCATATGCCGATTTGAATTTAGATGGTAGAAGCTCCCACATTCATAATATTAATGCCAAAGGATACAAACTTAATAAAGACACCAAATATGTGTGGCACTACCGTTTAATTCATGTCAATGTTATAGTCAATGCATTAGCTCCATACCGGATGGATCTACAAGTCCTTCGATATGATATTTTGACACTTGCAAAATAACTAAGACACCGTTTTCGGAAAACGGGCATATAACATATTGATAGTCATGCATATGGATGTATGTGGTTCAATGAAGTAATTGACGGGTAGTGGAGACCTTTATGTCGTGAACTTCACTGAACATTTTGAGTATAGCTTGTTGAGAATCGTGCATATGGGTGTATGTGAATCAATGAAGTACTTTAACGTGTAGTGGAAGTATTTATTTCATAGACTATATGAACATTCGAGTAGATATATGGATATCCACTCGGTGAATGTTGGCCTGGAAATTTTGATTCGATCAAACAAGTTCAGAATGAAGTAGGAAATAAACTTAACAAGCAAATCAAGTTCCTGCGATACAGATCGAGAAAATGAAGATTTGATTTATAATGTTGGCATATCATTGGAAGACTTGTGAGAAGAGTTCCACAAATTACGTCGCATGGAACGCCATAATGTTATGGTACGTTTGGACGTCGTAATTGCACCCTATCGGATAGTGTGTGGAAAATAAATGTCTTACCGAATTATTGTGATTGTTAGAGTTATATGGTAGAAACGCAACATTCACTTGAGATAATAGGGAAACCATTTGAATCCTTGGAGACAATACCATACGAGTGATGACATGGCTTTCAGCCTAGATTGTCGTTTCAGCAATTTAATGTTTCGATGTGATCAAACCTAAAATGGATTAATCTTTGTAGTGTACCGTACCTAAAGAGTTAGTTGGGTACATATCTCACGACATAGGCAAAATTGTTGCCGGGATATACCTTGCGAAAGAAATAGTTTCTTGTCCAAGTGTATAAGTGAGAAAGAAAGTAGAGCAAGACGAAGTTGGTGAACTTCCTATATAGACATCAGAGTGGTGCAACCGAAAGTGTTTCGGTGTCATGCTCCATAGCTTGAAAAAGGCTGATGATACAAGATCATGATGTTCTGAGCTCATAGTAAGAACGTAGGTGTCGTGGTGGTGTCACGGCAGATGCCATAGGATGGCTAATTTGTGGGGCCGATGGACGTTGGTGGATCCGGGGAGGGATAGCAAGCTGAAGAGCTCACACGGGGAGGATCCCGGTAAAACCGAGATCTCCCAAGAACAAGGAATAAGATCTAAGTGCAAAGGGGAAGATCTAACAAACACAAACAAATGCACGAAGGCACACAGCACGCACACGATATACCCAGGTTCAGGGCCCTCGTGAGGAGGTAACACCCCTACTCCTGCCTTTCCTCTCTATATATTGGTGGTACAAGGACTACAACTTGCTACAAGATCTGTCAAAGGAAGAAGTACAAAGAACTAGATGAACTCAAGGTGAGAAAGAGTAACTGCTCTAAGAGTAAATGTGACTATAGCTTTGGCTCTGAAGTTGGTCTCTTCCTCTCAGGAGCAGTTATGGCGCCTTTTATAGAGTTCCGGCCAGGAGGGCCGGAAACCCTAACTTGGCTTGGCCCCACCGGACAGGCCTAGCCGGCATGCCGTCACCGGCTAGTGCGACCTAGTCGCCGGGCTATCCGGTGTAGCCCCTTCGTCATCATCTCGTTAAGGACGGCAGGCGCCGTCCTGCATCATCATTGTCCCCTTTTCAGAGACAAGACGTGTCTTTGCCCATCCCGGATAGCCTTTTCCGGATTGCCGGGCTAGGCATGTCAGGTCTTGTCGTACCACGATCGTACCGGCTGACGCGCTCCCGTGTCAGGCGGGAGGTGACCATGCTTCCGTGTCAGGCGTGAGGTGACCATGCTTCCGTGTCAGGCGTGAGGTGACCATGCTTCCGTGTCAGGCGGAATGGTACTTCCCCCCGCTATAGACGGGAAAGGCCTGCTCTAGACCGTTGACGGCCTACCGGAAGCCCTCACGCCGGCTACCTCCTCGCTTGCCACTGTGAGCTTCTGCATAAGATCAACACCGAGACATACATTCCAGTTAGCACATTCCGGACAACCTATCCGGTAAAACCGAATACACCTCCTTCCGGGAGTCTCCTTGGACCACGAGACTCGGGACCCTTTCCGGATACGTCTGAGCTCGTCTCAGGATGAGTATCTCTAGGCCTAGCCTCCCGAAGATGTCTTAGCCTATCGGCAAAGACATCTTCGAGAAGCTAGTTCTTAGAGGAACCACCCGCTCATGCTTGTGCTGCGATTATGAGGGCCGGGGGTGTCTATTTATAGCTGCCAGAGCTGACCCTTGCGGCTGCCAGGAGGCACTTTGCCCTCTTCCAGTGCCCAAGGGTCAAGCTGCCCTTTCGGCACGCCAGGAGGTGTCCCTTGCTGTCGCCAAAGGTCAAGTACTGTTGGCACTTACTGGACTTTACCGGGATCTGCCCCTACCCGGGGGGCAGCCCCCCGACACTAGTCCCCGAAGCTGGTGCTGCACAGCGACCTCGGATGATGTGCGGGATCAGCTTTAAACAACAATTATCTTCCGAGAACACATGACACCATCCTTTTATTCCATGCCGAGATCGATTCTTCCCGAGATCTTCTTACCGAGGTCTTCCCACCGAGACTGTCTTAACCGGGAGGCGAAGCCTGCGACCGGATAGCACCATCTCAGTGAATCTTGACCGTTGGCCTCCCGATGAATTCGAGACAGTGAGCCAGGGCCCACCCGACGTCCCGTCTGCGCAGAGATGCACTCGAGTGCCCCTGCACGAGCACGCCGTCGCTTGGGTTCCCGCGCCGGGGAGCCGCATCCGATCCGGAATCCAACCGTTGGGGCCGTGTGGCCCTCGGTGTGGCCGGATCGGGCGCTCCGGATAGTGCCACGTGGCCCGCGGCATAAAACAGATCCCACCCACGATCGTGGAGATCATGGGCGGGAAAATCGGAAACCGCTCCGGAATCCCCCCCATAAATAGGGGACCGGAACGGTCTCCTCCCCTTCTTCTTCTTCCTCGCTCTTCTTCCACTTCTGTCTCGAGCGCATCGCTGCCGCTATGCTTGTCGCCGAACGCCGTCGCCGTCGCCGCGCGCCGGAGCTCGAACGTTGCCGTCCGCCTCGCTCGTCACCGATTTCCTCCTTCACAGGTTAGTTCTTCTTCTCCGCTCCGATGTTTTTCTTCGGTAGCGCAACCGTCCGATTCCGGCCGTGCCGTAGCACGAGCGCGGTTGAGCCACCGCCCGTGAGCACAACTCGAGCGGCGCGCACTAGGCACACGGCGGTGAAGTATTGCCGCGGTAGGGCGTAGATTATTCATTTGCACTGCTTCGTAAGAGTTTTAGCCTGCCCCTTTTTTCCTCCCTTTTGTTTTGATTATTTGGCCCACGATAGATCTTGCTCCCCATCAACTCGGTAGTGTTTAGCAGTTTGTGCTCCGACATCCTAGTTTCCGGTAGACTAACCCCGACTAACCACCGCTGCGCCTGCAGAGTAGCTCGGATACCCCTGCGTACTTCTCCGACATGGGCGAAGAACGTACTCGGGGATGCTGGGATGGGTCCGAGACCAAGCAATCCGATCTGGACTGGCTGTATCGGACTCACCGGATTCCTCCGGAAGTCGAGAGCCGTCTCCCGGAGGGGGAGGTTGCACCGGAACCCCAACCCGGGGAATACGTGGTATTCCTCGCGCACTTCGAGCGTGGGTTTGGGCTTCCGGCAAGCCCCTTCTTCCGCGACTTCCTCGACCTCTACGACCTCCAACCTCACCATCTTCCCGCCAATGCCATAATGATGCTCTCGGTCTTCACCACATACGCGGAGGCATACCTCGGCATCTGGCCCTTCTTGGATCTCTGGGCCAAGTACTTCATTCTCCGCCGCCAAGCCATCCCCAATCCGGATAAGAAGATCAAAGACTTAGTCGATTGCGGAGCGGCCACCATCATTCCTCGCACGGACTCCGGATTCCCTATAGTCAAGGGACTAGAGTCCTGCCGGAAGTGGCAGCGCAGCTTCTTCTATGTGAAGAACCGGGAGCACTCGGGAGATGGTCCGGGATCCTCGAATCCGGACTTCATCAATCTGCCGGAGTTCGTTATTGGTCCTCCGCGCGAATTCCGTCTCTGGAAGACGCTTCCGGATAACGATGAGGTCAACTGCATGCACGACGTTCTGCACGTGCTAAATCATAAGATGACCGGGGACGATCTCCTGTGATGCTTCATTGTTCGCCGGGTCTGCCCCCTTCAAAACCGAGTGCACAAGATGTGCCACATGTCTGGGAACTTTGACCCCACTAGGACCAGTATCCTTGGGCTAAACCACGCCGGGGTCGTCCGTCGCGTTCGAGCTATTGCCCGGACGGAGATGACGGAGGACTACTCTTGGGGTGTCATTGGGGGGTCTCGGAAAAAAACCTGCGACCAGGTGCTCATATCTGTCTTTCGTGCATTCGCCTTCGTACATGCGTTCACCTGGACACCGACACGGCCTAATCTGTTTGCGCAGTTGTTCGAGCGTCAACACGAAGAAGACGCTGTCCACGTCAACGGGAATTACGCGCCGGACTTCCCGAGACCGGACGTGATGCCGAGAGAGGATCCCGACGGCGAGGACCATCTCGCCATCCCTTTCGTTAAGGCCCCGGGTAATCCTTCAACTCCAGAGGCAGTTTTCATTTCTTCGGATGATGAGGATGAGATTGACTGCCAGATTCTCGATGTTATTGACGCTCTCCCTCTGAATTGAGCCTCAGCTGTGGTTCCGAAACCGACAACCGGGACCAAACGTGCCGAGAGCCGGAAGCGCGCGGCTTCCGACACCGAGGGGGCCGATAACCCCGGCAACCCCCCCAAGAGGAGCAAACCGAGTAATCAGACGACCGAGAAGCCTGCTCGGCGCCGGTAAAGGGGTCCTCCCATTGTGGACTCCGGGTACGTCTTCCTTGCCTTATGTTATTTGACTTTGTTTTCTCCATAATTATTACTAAGACACTTCCTTACAGGGATGCACTCGAGCTCCCGTCACCTGCTGTTCCTCCTCCTCCCGGGACTCGGACTCCCAGCCCGGCTCGGGCTTCTCCTTCACCTCCTCGCCCTTCTACCCGAGGAAGTGATCCTGCGGCTTCCGGTGCCGCACCGGCTACCGTTGTGACCCCGGATGCACATCCGGTGATCGAGGAGACCCCGGTGCAGGCCCCGACCACCTCGGGAGAAGTTCTTCTTCCGGAGAGTCCGCGTCGGGTTCCTGGGCTGGAGGCAGAGATCCTTAGCCCTCGCCGGGAACCTGCGGCAAGTGGCGCCTCTCGGCCAGCCGCGACCAAGACCATCCCGGAGAAGCAGCCTACCGCCTCCTCCCGGCCAGCAGATCAACCTCCCAAATCTCGCGGCAAGATTGCAGGGCAGAAAACGCCTTCTGCCCCACCCGCAGCTGCCCCGACATCCTCGGCCCGCGACTTGGTGCCGCGCACGGGTACGTTCTCATCTTTACCACCGCCTCCCGCCGAGATCCCTACTGCTGCCTTGCGGATGTTGCGAGCAACCGTCAGTTCCTTTGTACCTTCAGGATCCCGGGATGTTGCCGCTACTCGCGCGCCCGGCGGCTCCGGCATACGGGTTGTTGACGAATACAACCATGCCTGGCTTGCCGCCGATGCCTCCGAGATCGTGGGAGACTTGCACGCTGCAGGCCCAAGCCGCAACGCCCAAGCTCTGCATGCTCTCCAAGTGGCCGCACTGGATGTTACTCGGGTGACCGAGGTAAGCTTGTTCTCTTTCTTTTATCGAAAAATACTTGTTCCTTCCATCACCACTAGTCCCCGAGATTGGTGCTTAGTGCTCTAGATTCCACCGAATAGCAGATCACTAGGTTCCAATCTTAGAGAAAAATTCCAGGACTCGGACACCGAGTCCCCGAGATCCTCCCAACCGGATAGGTTGCTTCAAAATTTGCTCCGCCACTAGTCCCCGAGATTGGTGCTTAGTGCTCTAGATTCCACCAAATAGCATATCACTAGGTTCCAATCTTAGAGAAAAAATCCAGGACTCGGACACCGAGTCCCCGAGATCCTCCCAACCGGATAGGTTGCTTCGAAATTTGCTCCACCACTAGTCCCCGAGATTGGTGCTTAGTGATCTAGATTCCACCGAATAGCAGATCACTAGGTTCCAATCTTAGAGAAAAAATCCAGGACTCGGACATCGAGTCCCCGAGATCCTCCCAATCGGGTTCCTTATATCTTTTCCCGACTAACTCCTTCTTTGTCTTGATTTCAGGAGTGCAGCCAGAAACGCCGCAATATCTTCAACCGGGTTCTTGCTGACCTCGGGCAGTCCAACAAATCCGAGGAGCGCCTCCGGGAGGAGCGAGACGCGGCGCGCAAGGTCTCGGTGGACCAGAAGACCGCTCTCGCCACCGCGCAATCCGAGATCGCGCGGCTCAACGGCGAGCTCGAAAAGGTCAAAGCTGCTACGGCCGACATGAAGACGCGCTTCATCGAGGCGACCAAGAAGCAGAAAGAGACCCTGGACCAGTCCGAGGAGCGCGCGCACAATGCCGAGACTGAGCTCGCTCTCCTCCGGTCTCGGTCTGAAACTTGGCTCTCGGAGCTCACAGTGTTGAACCGGGATCTGAACAATAAGTGGACCGACATCCCTCTTGCCTTCTCTCTGCTTCCTTTCTTGTTGTTACCCTTATGACTTAGTCGTTTGACAGCTCTTCTTTTTAAAGGAGAGTTCGAGCACTCCCGCGAGGCTGCTGCCAAAGCTGTTGCCGCCTCCCGCGAGAAGCGCGCCGGGAAGGGTCCCATCTCGGATGCCTGGGACATCGAGGATCACCTCATCGCCCTGAAGGCCCGTATAGTACCCCTCCGGTCTATCAGGACGGATCTTCTCAGCGCTGCGGTCCACGTCCACGGCGCACTATGGCCGAGTATCTGGGGGACGCTTTCGATTCCCGAGCTCGCGAGCGCACTCCGGGGTGCCGGGAGACGCATCCACGCCTGGAAGCGTTCCGGTGCGCGGGCTGGCGCCGACCAGGTCTTGACCCAAGTACTCAGTTGGTACGAAGGTCTCGATCTGGGGGCGATCCTGCGCCTGCGGACGGTTTCTCCGTAGGTCACCGATCCGGAAAAGGTCCAGCGCCGACAAGAGGTGTCGCACCGCATCGCTACGTGGGCAAGCATCCGCGCCTTCACCCCTAGCGTCATTCCTTCCGACTCGGAATCAGACTACGAGGACGACAAAGAAGATGATGCTGCTTCCAGCGAGGCGGAAGACGAGGCCCCTGAAGGAGATGACGCTGCTTCCGGTGCTGCGCCCGAGAAGGTGGTTCCCCGGGACGCAGCGACTTCGCCAAGACCCGAGGCCCCCGAGACCGAGGTGCGTCCCGAGGCCCCGAGTAGTGCCGCCGGAAGTGAAGCCGAAGTTGCTCCTGCTGCTGCTGCTGCCGCTGCTCCCGAGAACGCTGCTCCCGAGGTCTCCGCCGAGAAGCCGACTTCCCCTACCGTTTGAAAAATTTAGCAAATTCGTTAAATCCCCGGGATGTCGGGTGGCATATGTAATATACACTCATACTATTTTTGTTTCTTAGTGAACCATTTACTCGAACCACTTATGCCAATTTACTCTGCTTTGAGTTCTCAAATTGCCTTTCATGTTTACCGTAATTAGGTAAATTCTGCTCTTGTCTACCATTTCGGCGTTCGACAGTCGAGTCACGAAACTCCACATACAGCATACATTACTCAAAGCAATCCGAGTTCCTACTATCCGAGTTCCCGACATAAAAAACAACTAAATAAAAAACAGGTATGCCGGATAAGTTCCTGCTCCGAGTCCCCGAGACCGTTTTCGTGTTTCCCACCTTCCCTCTCTTTGCTCTTGACTACCATTTCGGCGTTCGTCAGTCGAGTCACAAGATGATTTCACATGACATACATTACTTTGACTTTGAGAGTCGAACTCGGAACTTTCCCGGCATACAAAAGAAAAGTAGAGAACAGCTATCCGGCAGTCCCCGGGTTCCTTCCCGAGATGCCGGTACAAAATAGTAAATGAATTTGTCAAAAATAACAACAAGACAAGCTCATAACTAGGCAGTCCCCCCGGGTTCCTCCCGGGGTACCTTACTTCCATTAAAACTGAAAATTGAGATACAACATACACTGAACCTTTTACGTGTAAAAGGGGCGAAGTAGAGCTACATTCCATGGACGCTTGGTTTCCTCACCGGATTTGTCCATTACACCTTTCCTAGCCTCCTGTGCATCTACAAGGTAATAAGAATCATTGTGCAATGCCCTGCTTATCACAAAAGGTCCCTCCCATGGAGGTGACAATTTATGCATTCCGGCCGTGCGTTGGATGAGCCTCAGCACCAGATCTCCTTCCCGGAACACCCTCGGGTGCACTTTCCGGCTATGATAGCGACAGAGGTTCTGTTGATAAATTGCCGACCGAGATAGTGCCAACTCTCTTGCCTCCTCGAGTAAATCAGCATCATCTTCTCGGGCCTCCTTTGCCTCAGTCTCGGTGAACATTGTCACTCTCGGGGAGTCATATTGTATGTCGGTTGGGAGTACTGCCTCAGCCCCGTATACCATGAAGAATGGCGTGTACCCGGTAGATCTATTCAGTGTAGTCCGGAGACCCCATAGTACTGCCGGTAACTCCTCTATCCAGCATCCCGGAGTTCTCAACAGTGGTTCGATCAAGCGAGCTTTGATACCGGCCAAGATAAAGGCGTTTGCTCTTTCGACTTGCCCATTTGCTTCCGGGTGTGCAACTGATGCTACATCCAGCCGGATTCCCTTCTCAGTACAAAATCGAGCGAATTCCCCCACAGCAAAGTTGGTTCCATTATCTGTGATAATGCTGTGTGGGTATCCGTATCTCAAGATGATGTCTTTCAGGAATTGCACAGCGGTGTGTCCATCGCACTTCCGGATTGGCTTGACTTCTATCCACTTAGTGAACTTGTCCACCATCACCAGTATATGTGTCATATTGCCTCTTGCCGGTTTGAATTGCCCGACCATATCCAAACACCACACTGCGAATGGCCAAGTGATGGGGATTGTTTTCAGTGCCGAAGCCGGCATGTGTATCCGGTGAGCAAATCTCTGGCATCCTCCACACTTCCGAACAATATCCTCTGCTTGCTGCAGCGCAGTGGGCCAGTAGAATCCATGCCGGAACACCTTTGCCACCAGGGCCCGGGATGATGCATGATGTCCACACTCCCCTTGATGTATTTCCACCAGCATCTCTTGTCCTTCTGCCGGCTCCACACATCTCTGGAGTACCTCAGTGACACTTCGCTTGTACAGCTCTTGATTGATGACAGTGTATGCTTTTGATCTTCGCAATATTTGCCGGGCTTCCACTTCATTCTCCGGGAGAGTTCCCTCCAAGATGTAAGCCATAATGGGCTGTGCCCACCCCGGGATAGGTCGAACCGGGAATGCGGGAGCGTCTATGTCCATTGGTTCTGCCGACATCACCTCTATCATCATCTTTCTTTGCCTCTCCGAGCACTGTGCCGCAGTCCCCGGGTTCGATGTGATGCTTCCGACATCTACTTCCATGGGTACTGCATCTGCACCAGGTTCCTTCGGGATGAAGATAGAATCCGATTCGGGTGAGGGTTGGATAGATGGCTTCCTCAAATGCTCCAGAGCTATTCCGGGTGGGATTGCATCCCGGGATGATCCTAGCTTGGACAAGACATCCGCTGCTTCGTTTTCTCCTCTGGGTATGTGCTTGAACTCGCATCCTTCAAAAAATCCGGAAATTTTCTGCACATGAAACCTGTATAAGGCCATGTTTGCATCAAGGGCATCCCAATTCCCCGACACCTGTTGTACTACGAGATCCGAGTCACCAAAGCATTCTATCCGGCGGATGCCGATCTCCTTGGCGACATTCAGCCCATGAACCAAGGCCTCATATTCTGCGACATTGTTGGATGCCCGAAAATGGATCTGCAGCACATACTTCAGTACATCTTGCTTTGGGGAAGTGAGGACCACTCCGGCACCCAATCCGATCTTAGCCTTCGAGCCATCGAAATGCATCCTCCAGAAATTGTAATCCGGCATCGGAGGTTCATACTGCATCTCGGCCCAGTCTACCAAAAAGTCCGGCAGCGCCTGCGACTTGATGGCATCTTGTCTCTCGTATGCCGGAGCGTACGGAGACAACTGGATGGCCCATTTGGCTACCCGGCCGCTAGAATCCTTGCAACCGATAATCTCGGCGAGAGGAGCTTCGCACACCACTGTGATCGGGTGTTCCTGAAAGTAGTGCTTGAGCTTGGTCACTGCCATGTACACCCCATATGCCATCTTCTGGTAGTGCGGGTAATTCTGCTTGGATTCCGAGATCACCTCACTGAGGTAATACACCGGCCTCTGTATCAGCTTGCCCCCTTCTTCCCTTTCTACTACCATTGCCACACTGACTACCCGGTTGGTTGCAGCAATATACAGCAGCATAGGTTCCTTGGGTAACGGGGATGCCAACACAGGTGCTGTTGAGAGCATTCTCTTCAGATCATTGAACGCTGCATCAGCTTGCGGAGTCCAGACAAATGTCTTGCTCTTCTTCATCAGTTGATACAGAGGCAAGGCCTTCTCCCCAAGTCGGCTCACAAACCGACTTAGGGATGCCAGACACCCGGTAAACTTCTGCACATCCTTAAGGCGCACGGGCAATTTCATGCTCTCAATAGCGCGGATTTTGCCCGGGTTGACCTCGATTCCTCGGCTTGAGATGAGAAAACCGAGTAATTTTCCTGCCGGGACACCAAATGTGCATTTATCCGGGTTCAACCTCATCCGGAATCTTCTTAGGTTCTTAAATGTTTCCCTCAGATCATCTATTAATGAGGCTTTTTCTTTTGTTTTTATGACAATGTCATCGACATAGACCTCGGCATTTCGGCCTATCTGGTCATGCAAGCACTTCTGCATGCATCTCTGGTATGTAGCACCAGCATTCCTCAAACCGAAAGTCATAACACGATAGCAATAAGCCCCGTAAGGGGTAATGAAAGCAGTTTTCAATTGATCATCCGGATTCAAAGGTATCTGGTGAAAACCAGAATAAGCATCTAGAAAAGTTAAAAGCTCACTCCCGGCAGTGGAGTCTATCACTTGATCTATCCGGGGCAGCGGAAAGGGGTCTTTCGGGCATGCCTTGTTGAGGTTGGTGAAGTCGATGCACATGCGCCACACCTTAAGCAGGAGGGGATCATCTTTCTTCTTCTCCACCAGGACCGGATTCGAAATCCAATCCGGGTGCAGCACCTCCATTATGAATCCGGCGGCCAGCAGTATAGCCAGATGCTCCATGACCGCAGCTCTTCTCTCATCCGAGAGGCGCCTAGTTGGTTGCTTCACCGGCTTCGCATCCGGTCTAACAAACAGAGAGTGCTCAGCCAACTCCCTCGGGACGCCTTGCAGATCGTCACTCGACCACGCAAAGGCATCCCGATTCTCACGGAGGAAGTCGACGAGCTCGCCTTCCTATTTGCTGTCCAGGTTGCTGCCAATGATAACTTGGCGCTCCGGGTTGCTGGGGTCCACACACACCTTCTTGGTCTCCTTGGGGGGCTGAAATGACGCACCCTGCTCCGGGTTCACCATCCCGGGCATTCCGAGTTGAGAGGTCTTGGCCATCGCCACCACCTGCTGGATCCTCTTCTTCTCTTCCGCGATCACCAGAGACTCAGCCAAGCACGATCCCGCCGAGGCACATTCCATGGAGCGCTTGTGGTCTCCCGAGATGGTGATTACACCGTTGGGTCCCGGCATCTTCATCTTGAGGTAGCCCACGTGAGTCGAGATCATGAACTTGGCGAGGGCCGGTCTACCGATTAGTGCATGATACGGGCTCTCGAGGTCCACGACCTCAAACTCCAAGCTCTCGGTTCGGCAGTTCTCCCGAGTTCCGAATAGCACCTCAACCCAGATCTTTCCCATGGGCGAGCAAGAGACTCCGGGCACAATGCCGTGGAAGGTTGTCTCGGTGGGCAGCAGGGTGTTCATGGATACTCCCAGCTTCAGCATAGTGTCCTTGTACATGATGTTAATGGCACTGCCATTGTCAATCAGAACCCGGCTGAAACGGACGTTGAGGTTGGGTCCGACAAAAGTTGGGTCCACCACCAAGGCATACGCTCCCGGCTTGGGCATAACCCGGGGGTGATACTTCCGGCTCCAGGTGATCTCCATCTCGGACCAGTGCAAGAATTTGGGCACCGCCGGGATCACAACATTCACCTCCAGGGCACGCTGCCGCACACTCTTTCGGTCAGTGGGCTCGGTCACGAAGACCACATAGCTCTGATGAGCCTCCCGGTAGTTGCTCTGCTGGTGTCCGGCTTGGTTACCGTTGTCGTTCCGGGTTTGTACCACATTCACTGGGCGAGGTGGGGGTCCTCTCGGAGGAGGGGGAAGTCGCACAGTGTTGGCCCCCGATGTCGGAGGAGGGGGTCTCGGGATATTGGGCCGAGATGCCGGAGCACTCTGCCGAATAGCTCCCGACCTGCCTTCCTGCAACGTGCGCTGATACCAGCTGCACTGCCGAGTAGAGTGGTTTGCGGGCTTGTTGGCCTCCAGAGTGTGGTAGCAGCATGGCTTGTTCAGCATTTCCTCATACGTCAGGGGCTTCTTCTGCTCCACCCAGGTCTTTTGCACCTCCTGACTTTGACCCCAAGCCGGGCCACTTGTCTTTTGACGCTGGCTGTTGCCGGCATCCTCCTGCTCCCGGGTCACTGTTGCGACATGCTGCGCGGCATGGTGGTACTCGGGCTGATTCCTCTTGTGGCCGAACTCCTGGCGATCATGGCTCCTGCTCGGTCCTGAACGCTGAGGTCCCGCATTCCTCCTGTTGGAGTCACCGACATCCACTAGGGGTTGCATGGGATCTCCAAGCGTGTAGGTATCGGCGATGCGCATGGTTTCTGCCAAAGTCGTTGGCATCTTTCTCTGCAACTTCTGCCACAGCATAGAGCCATGCCGGCATCCTTGCGCAAACCAGGAGATGGCCTGTGCCTCCACCACCCCTTCGCAAGAATTGCGAATATTGCTCCACCGGGTAAGGTACTCCCGGTCAGTCTCATTGCTCCTCTGCCTACAGATGGCGAGTTGCTGAGGCCTGTTGGGCCTCTTGTACGTGCTGGTGAAGTTGCTGATGAACGCCTCTTTAAAGTCTAACCAACAGTCTATACTGCCAGTTCTCGGATTGTTTAACCAGATCCGGGCTGGTCCTTCCAACATCTGCAGTTCATAACGTACCGCCCATCGTCTGTTTCCACCGGCTATGCTTACTGCAGTTACATAGTCGGTAAGCCAGTCCTCCGGCTTCTTGCTACCGTCATAGGTCTTGGCACCTCGATTGAGCTGAAAGTTCCGCACAGGAGGTTCCCGCATGATCCGAGGTCCGAAGCAGGCAGGTCCCGGAGGTCCTTGCTCTTCCACCAACTCGGATTGATGAATCCGGTCGAGCCGGAATCTGGCATCTGCCGGGTTCAGCTGCCTGGTTCCTATCCGAGATCCCAAAGGGTTCTCGTCTGGTTGATATCCGAGCTGCTGCAACCTCGAGTTGCCATCGTTGAGCCTGTCCTGTGCAGGGACCAGGGCCTGCTGGGGAACGGAGACGACCTCCCTCTACGGGTTTCCCTGATCGTGAGGAGGATTCCGGGGCGGATTACCACGGCCAACCGGGTTATTGTTTCCTACACCTCGGTTACCATCCCCACGGGTACTTCCCGCCTGTCCCGAGTTACGCTGTCCGGCCTGCCCGGCTTGCTGGATACCGGCAAAGGCTGGATCATAGGTCTCTAGCTGCTTGTTCTTTCCGGAACCTCGACTCCGGCTCCGGCTCTTTCTCTTGCTCTTGCTTCTGCTCGGATGCGGGGAAGAGGTCTCCCCATCCGACCTCTGGCTGTCGGGTCTGGCTGTGTGCACCTGGGATCCTGCCCCGGGGTTCTTCTTCTTGAAGGCCAGATTCTGACGATTGGCTTCAATCACCAACTCGTTTACTCTCTCCTGCTGCTTGCGCAGGGCTTCACCGGATAGCCCCACCAACTCGGCCATGGCGGCTTCGGCGGCCCTAAGGGTTTTCGCCGGTGAGCTGTACACCGGCTTCCCTGCTGAAATCCTACTTCCAGTGTTATAGGTGGTGGCTCCACCAGCCAGCTCCTCATTCCTTATTCTTCCTTTCTTGCGCAGATCTGCAATGCGCTTCTCCCGGGAGTCTATCTTAGGGAATCCGTGAGCTGCATTGTACTCCCGGAGGCTAGCGCTGAGCTCGCGGCGGATCTCGGCGATCTCCTGCGCCTCAGCGAGTAGCAACTTCCGCTGCTCCTCTAACTCGACCGAAGTGGCTTGAGCATCTGCTCCGACAGCTACTGGTACAGCCAACTTAGCCACGAGTCCCGAGAGGGGATCCGGACGGCGTCGCGGATGGGACGACTGCGGATCACCATCTCGGGCCGCAGGCCTCTCCTGCGGGGGTTTGGCCAAACGGGGGTGGCCGTCGGTATCGCCGTCAGCATCTTGATACTCCTCCTCGGTTGCCCCGACCATCATCACTGCGACGGAACTCGGGGGGCGACCGGCACGCAGACCCCGAGCAGCGCAGAGCATGGGAGGGTCCTCAGCCTCCAGGACCACGTCCGGGTAGCTACCGACAACTTCGGTGGCCACGTAGGTGGTGAAACCACCAAAGTCAATGAGACATCCGTGGGGCTGACAGAGGTTCATACTAGGTCGCACTAGCCCGGCTGACGTAGGAGGTTGTGTTCCACACTATGTGTTACGACAATCTTTTTATGAAGGTCATATTAATGGAATATGATAGACCTGCGAACTACGAATAAGAGATGGTAGACTTAAGTCCGAGAAATGGCTATGAGTCATTTATGATCCGAAATAAAATCCATGTACGATTACCAGGTAATGACTTGGGAGATCTTCTTGATGGCATCTAGGATGTTAATAGAATATGAAATTTTATGAGAGAATAGACATTGAGAAGGATCGATTTGTCGTGAAACAGTTCCGACAGATTCAAAAGTTGACCACATGAGAGTTTGTCTCAAGTGGCGAAGCCTAAATCTATTCTGGGTCGTTTAGCAATTACTATAATTACGAATGAGAAATTAATAGATGGATAAGAAAACCATGTTTCTTAATAGTGTCATTAAGAAAGAGTTGTAATCAGTACAATAATGGTTTGTAATCCTGAGGATGCTGAACATGTATGCAAACTTCAGTTGTCCATTCATGGGCTGAAGCAAGCATATCGGAGTTGGAATCTTCACTTTGATAATGTGATCAAAGGATTTTGGAGTTGTCCAAAATGGTTGAAGAGACTTGCATTTGTAAAGAAGTGAGTTGGAGCAAAGTAGCTTTTCTTGATCCTATATGCGGAAGGCATATTTGAGTAGGAGCTAAGTAGCTTTCCTTGATCTTATATGAGGAAGGCATATTTGAGTGGGAGCTAGGTGTCATTTGTGATTTTGTATGTAACTATATATTGAATGACACATATCCTCTAGTAGAGTATAAAGGATTATTTAAGTGATTAAATTTTCTATGAAATGAAGTTAGCAGTATTAGGCATCCGATTTATAATTGTATAGATCATAAGGGGCTTAATAACATTATGTCGGAATATTTCTTAAGTTAAGATTCTGAAGTGTTTCAGAATAGAACAAGCGAAGAAAGAGGTTCTTGCTTGTATGACTAGGTAAAATATTAAGTTTATCTTGGCATTTTCAGTAATAGCAAATGATGTTCGACATTATCTATGTATCAGACATAGATGCTATCAGACTGAAAGCTCTTGGTTGAAGAACAGGTTCTAGAGTGATCCTTGTGTGGATCAATGAACAAACGTTAAGTATATTTTTCAGTGTCTATAAGAACTGAAGATATGTTTTCTAATAAAGGGTAAGAGTGGAAAGACAACTTGCCGTAAAGCGGTTACGATGATGCAAGTTATGACACTGACCCATACAACTAGAAATCTCATATAGGAGATGTCCTTTATTTTGAAGATAGACATGGTTATTTTGCGAAGTCGCATATGAATGCACTGTCGCATAATCTACATAGGTATAGAAATATATCGCGACTTCAGAAGTAGCAAGTGTGATTGGACTGAGCAGTTTTCCGAGCGTAGGTGGTCCCCTTAATAGATCTTTTAGACTTTTAAGGCCCATGCTACGCGAATGCTCGAGTCTCACTCCATCCACTAGGATATATTTCACCGTCATCGTAAGATACGGGATGATGTCAAACTAGATGACATAGAAGTGTTGCAAAGCACATAAAGGTGTCAATGTGTGAGATCTATTGACTGTATTCCTCTTCCACGAGGCGAGCAGGCACCAAGATGCTATGGGCGTTGAGCTTTTACCAAGTTGTAAACTAGATTAAGTGTTACTCTAGTGCAAGTGGGAGACTGAAGGGAATATGCCCTATAGGCACTTAATAAACATAGTTTATTGGCAATATCCCAATTGTTCATTATATGTTTTATACCATGCTATAACTGTATTAAGCGGAAACATTAATACATGTGTGGTAGATAAACAACTAGGTCCCTAGTAGCCTCTACTAAGACTAGTTTCGTTGCGCGATTGATGATCGAGGTTTTCCGATCATAGGGCATGGTGCCAGTCGGCAATGGAAGTCAGATCGTTAGGTGTAACGATGTGATGGACATACCCAGTATTTATAGGACATAGTCATTACGCCTTAAGACCGTCAGACCGACTCTTATTGTTATTCCTGGAAGATACTTTGATTGCACCAAACGTCATATCTTATTTAGTGTGACAATAACGGTGATACTTTTGGGTATCAAAAGGGGGTAGTTGTGAAGGAGATATGCCCTAGAGGCAATTAATAAAGTGTATTCTTTATCATATCTCGTTTGTTCATAATAGGTTTTTGTGTCATGCTGGAACCGTATTAAGCGGAAACATTAATGCGGGTGTGATACGTAAACAACCAGGTCCCTAGTAGCCTCTACTAAGACTAGTTTCGTTGCGCGATTGATGATCGAGGTTTCCCGGTCATGGGGCATGGCGCCGGTCGGCAATGAGAGTCATATCGATGGAGAGCGATGTGATGGACATACCCAGATTTGGAGAACGTAGTCGATACACCTTTGACCGTGAGATCAACTCTTATTGATATTTCCGGAAGATACTTTGATTGCACCAAACGTCGTATCTTATCTAGTATGACAATAACGGTGATACTTTTGGGTATTGGAAGGGAGTATTGAGACGAGGGGTCAAGAGCGGGATTTGCCAGTCCGCATAGAAGGATAGATACTCTCGGGCCCACTCGGTGAGATCATGTCTAATGAGCTTGCAAGCATGTGACTAGGTCACGGAGACATGAGATCATGAACGAGTAGAAGATAGCGTCGTCGGTAACGAGGTCGGGATTAGGTATGGAGATATCTATGGAACGACACTCGGACATGCTAAGTATCGCCATGGCAAAGGGTCTAAGACTTTACGTTCAGGTTTGATAGATGAAAGTCATTCGTTATATCTCAGGGATTAATTCAGGGGGTCCAGGCCTACGAGTTAGTCGTTGATCATTGAGGAGTCTTGATCATACCTGATATTATATCGAACCGCTAGGGTAACACACTTAAGGGGTTTCGACAAGACAACCGGAAAGGAAGGAGATCACCGGGACAGTCCCGAGAGAGGTCCGATGGAGATCGGGCAGCGCCGAAAGTGTTTTCGGAGCTAGGAAATATTTTATATATTATATTTGATATTAATTACTGTTATTAATATGCAAATATGATTTTATATATTTATTGAGGCAGATTTCCCTAAATGGGCCTTCCGGACGAAAGAAGGCCCAAGAGGGGGGAAACCCCCTTGGGGAATTCGGTGGGAGCCTAGGGGCCGGCCTAGGTGGGCCACAAGGGGCCCACCAGGGGGCCGGCGCCCCCCCTTGGCCGAACCAGCCATGTGGGAATAGTCCCACATGGCTTGGCTAGCAAGGTTGGCTCCCCTTGGGAGCCTATATAAGAAGGGGCACCCCCAGCCTTTTAATTCACCAATTAATTCCTGATTTCTCTCTCGATCTCGTGGTTCCCAAGTCGGAGCCGCGCCGAGCAAGAGGAGTCGGGGATCTCCTCCACCATAGCCCGCTGCCGCGCTGCTGGTGTTCCGGTCCAAGTCTTCCGCTGCTCGTCCTGGACTGGAGCTTCGGAGGCGTCGTCTCCACCGTACGTGTGCGACTCCCTGTGAGGTGCTGCGCTAGCGGTACTCGGAGGCCTACTTCCTCTACACGACCTTGAGGTCGGCTTCGTCGGTCTTCATCGACAACGTTTGTGCGGGAACGTAATCCCCGCTTTCGGTCTACAAGGGTATGTATTCCGATCTCCGTTCGTACTACTATATCTGCATAGAATAGATCTTGGCTAGTTTAAGGATATCGTTGCTAGGAAAATTATTGTTTTCTGCCCACGATCCCCTTTAGTGGTATCAGAGCCGATCTATCGTAAGATATAGCTGTACGCTGTTAGAACCCGTGCTCTGCACGGGGGCACCGTTCCTGTTATTTGCTACCCTCTAGCGTGCACTTGTGTATTCCAGCGGCATTGAGTTGATGAAGCGGCCCGGACCGACTTTACGCGTACGCTTACGCGAGACTGGTTCCACTACTGACATACGGCTTGTACCGTATCTGTAGCTGGCGGGTGACAGTTTCTCTCTCTTTAGTTGGTCTTCGCATTTTCAATGGAGGGCCCGAAAGGGATGCTTAAACATGCAATTATTGGATCGTTGTTGTGGTCATAAGATTCGTAGGTATGAAGCGGTTCTATTTACGAAAGCCCCAAGCCACGTAAAATATGCAAAAGATAAAGTAGAAGCGTCTAACTTTATTTTGCAGGGGCTATGTGATATGGTCAAGGTAGGTTTATTAAGTTGTTTATAAACTGCGGGCGCCAAGAAGACAATGGCGCGATGGACTATATCACATTGCATTACATTTGATGTTTTGTGTGCATCTTATTTTGTGTGTCATTGTGTGTTACACGGCGGTAGTTGAATAAGATGATCCCTTCAAAATACCACTAGTGTTCTCCCTCCAACGCGCACCACCAATAAAGTTCTACGTTATGAGGCAGGCCGTGATGATCGGGTGTCAGACATATCTTCGTTCGCATACGGTGGGTGTAAGCCATGTTGCACAAGCGTCAGCGTGGAGGTCTTTGGTGGCGAGCCTAGCATACTCAGAGGTATGGCCTCGGAACAGGAAGGCCGAAAGGCCGAGCACGAGTCACAAAATTGGTGTGACGGACGATTTTGTCTACTCTTGAAGTTGTGCCGCCGGCTTTGATGATGAGGGGTGGTGCAATGGATGGGGGTCGTGTAATCGCTTAAACGACCAGGAGGGATGTTCGTTTGAGTGGGAGTTATGTCAGTTATTTTCTAAAATACTATAACTCAAAATTATTATGAACAAAGTCTTATGTTGTTGCAAATTCCATTGTAGATGTCTCGCCCCTCGTTTAACCTAGGTCTGTTCCTTGAGAAAGAAAAGCTTAAGACCAATGGGTCAAACTTCATGGCCTGGTTCCGCAACCTGAGGATCCTCCTCACTCCCCATAGGGTGGCCTACGTCATTGAGGCCACCATAGGTGACCCTCCTGCAGATGATGCCTCTGAGGATGAGAAGAAGGTCTTCCAGACCCGATCGGAGGATTCTGCCTTTGTCCAGAGTGGCATGCTCTACGCCATGGAAGCCGACCTGCAGAAGCGCTTTGAGAAGATGAGCGCCTTTGAGATCATTTCGGATCTTAAGGCTGTCTTCGCGCCGCAGGCTAAGGCTGAGAGATATGAGGCTTCTGAGCTTTTCTTCTCAGCCAAGATGGAAGAGCATAGCAGTGTGAGCGAGCATGTAGTCAAGATGTCTGGCTACGTTCAACGCCTGAATGCTCTGGAGTGCAAGATTCCCGATGAGTTGGCGATTGACAGGGTGTTGCAATCGTTGCCACCAAGCTACAAAGGCTTCGTCATGAACTACAACATGCAGGGCATGGCTAAGTCCCTGGGTGAAGTGTTCGTGATGCTCAAGACTGCTGAGGTAGAGATTAAGAAGGAGCACACGCTGTTGATGGTCAACAAGACCGTTGATTTCAAGAAGTCCGGTGGCAAGGGAAAGCAGAGCTGGAAGTCCCGGAGGGAGGCAAAGTTGGATGCCAAGCCCAGGACTAACAGGTCTGGTCCCAGAGCTAGCGTGGAGTGTTTCTACTGCAAGGGGAAGGGTCACTGGAAGCGCAACTGCCCCAAGTATCTGGAGGATAGGAAGTCTGGCAAGACGGTCGACAAAGAGCAAGGTATATTTGATATACATGTTATAGATGTGTACCTCACATCCGCCCGGAGCAATACGTGGGTATTTGATACTGGTTCTGTTGCTCATATATGTAACTCTCAGGAGGAGTTACGGAATAGAAGGCGGCTGGCGAAGGATGAGGTGACGATGCGCGTCGGCAACGGATCGAGAGTCGACGTGGTGGCTGTCGGCACGCTCCCTCTGCATCTACCATCGGGATTAGTTTTGGTTTTAAATAAATGTTATTTTGTGCCATCCTTGAGCGTAAACATTATAAGTGGGTCTTGCCTGTTACAAGACGGTTATTCATTTAAATCAGTGTCAAGCAATTGTGCTATTTATATGAATGATATCTTTTATGTTGATGCTCCCGAGAGTAATGGTTTATTCTTGTTGAATCTCGATCGTAGTACCCACATCCATAACATAGAGGCCAAACGAATTAAGTGTAGTGACGATACCGCCATGTTTTTGTGGCATTGCCGTCTTGGTCATATTGGAATAAAGCGCATGAAGCGACTCCACTCCGATGGACTCTTGGACTCGTTGGATTTCGGATCCCTCGATACATGTGAACCATGCCTCATGGGCAAAATGACCAGGACACCGTTCAAAGGTTTCGTTGAACGGGCATCGGATTTGTTGGGGATCATACATACAGACGTATGTGGACCAATGAGCGTTTCGACACGCAATGGTTATCGTTACTTCGTCACCTTCACTGATGACTTGAGTAGATACGGTTATATCTATTTGATGAAACACAAGTCTGAAACGTTTGAAAAGTTCAAAGAATTCCAGAGTGAAGTTGAGAATCTGCTTAATAGAAAAATCAAGCATCTCCGATCCGATCGTGGTGGAGAGTACTTGAGTTTTGAGTTTGGCACACATCTGAAGAGTTGTGGCATAGTGCCTCAACTTACGCCCGCCGGAACGCCGCAGCGTAACGGTGTGTCCGAGCGACGTAATCGTACTCTACTGGATAGTGTCCGATCTATGATGTCTCTTACCGATCTGCCAGTTTCCTTCTGGGGTTATGCGTTAGAAACATCCGCATTCATTTTAAATAGGGCTCCGTCCAAGTCCGTTGAAACGACGCCGTATGAATTATGGTATGGCCATAAGCCTAAGTTATCGTTTCTGAAGGTTTGGGGTTGTGAGGCGTACGTTAAGAAACTACAGCCCGACAAACTCGAACCGAAGTCGGAGAAAGTCGTCTTTGTAGGATATCCGCGGGAAACCGTTGGGTACACCTTCTACAACCAAGATGAGGGCAAAACTTTTGTCGCGAAGACCGGTGCCTTTCTAGAGAAGGAATTTCTCGCGAAAGGAGTAAGTGGGAGGAAGGTAGACCTCGATGAAATCGTTGATCCTGAACTCGAGATTCCGAGTGGCGCAACGGAAGCAATTCCGGAAACGTCCTCCGTGGAAGGAGTGGGAGAAACTGTCGAGGAAGATGTTCTACCTCGTAGGTCTGGTAGATCTCGGATCCCACCAGAATGGTATGGCAATATGGTTTTCACCGTCATGCTAGTCGAGCAAGACGAACCTACGAACTACAAGGAGGCGATGGAGAGTCTAGAGTCCGAGAAATGGCTTGAAGCCATGAAATCCGAAATAGGATCCATGTATGATAACCAAGTGTGGACCTTGGTGGATATTCCCGAAGGGCGCAAGGCCGTCGAGAATAAGTGGATCTTTAAGAAGAAGACTGATGCTGATGGTAATGTGACCGTCTATAAAGCTCGGCTTGTCGCAAAGGGTTTCCGACAAGTTCATGGAATTGACTACGATGAAACTTTTTCACCGGTAGCGATGCTTAAGTCTATTCGGATTTTGTTAGCGGTAGCTGCCTACTATGATTATGAAATCTGGCAGATGGACGTCAAAACGGCCTTCCTGAATGGAAACATTGAGGAAGAGTTGTACATGGTACAACCGGAAGGTTTTGTCGATCCAGGAAGTGCTAACAAGGTGTGCAAGCTTCAGCGATCCATCTATGGATTGAAGCAGGCATCTCGGAGCTGGAATCTTCGCTTTGATGAGGTAATCAAAGGTTTTGGATTTATCCAGAATGTGGAAGAGACCTGTATTTACAAGAAAATGAGTGGCAGCTCAGTTGTGTTCTTAGCACTGTATGTTGACGACATATTGCTAATAGGGAATGATGTGGAACTTCTGAATAGCGTGAAGGAATATTTAAACAGCAAGTTTTCCATGAAGGACTTAGGAGAAGCTGCGTATGTTTTAGGCATAAAGATCTACCGTGATAGATCAAGGCGCCTATTAGCACTAAGTCAGAGTACTTATCTTGATAAAATATTGAAGCGTTTTCATATGGAAAAGGCAAAGAAGGGTTCTCTGCCGGTTATCAAGAATAAGATATTGCGTAAGGCGCAGTGTCCGGTAACGGAACTGGGTAAGGCCGAAATGACGAAACATCCTTATGCTTCAGCCATAGGATCGATCATGTATGCAATGTTGAGTACTAGACCAGATGTGGCATTAAGTCTAAGTTTGACAAGCCGGTTCCAGAGTAATCCTGGAATGCCGCATTGGGTAGCTGTTAAGAGCATTCTTAAGTATCTCAATAAGACAAAGGAAATGTTCCTTGTGTATGGTGGCTGCGATGAGGAACTTGGCGTAACGGGTTACGTAGATGCAAGTTTCTGCTCAGACCCCGATGACTGTAAGTCACAGACAGGTTACGTGTTCAAGGTGAATGGAGGCGCCGTGTGCTGGAGAAGTGGGAAGCAACCCATAGTCGCACAATCTACAATGGAGTCGGAGTACATTGCTGCCTGCGAGGCCGCGAATGAAGCTGTGTGGCTGAGGAAGTTCGTCATCGAACTTGGAGTGTTCCCGAGCGTGCAAGACCCCGTGATTCTCTTCTGCGACAATACGGGTGCCATTGCGAACGCCAAGGAGCCAAGGTCTCACTCCACCGCCAAACACATTCTCCGACGCTTCCACGTGATACGTCAGTACGTACAAGAAGGCGATGTGAAGATTTGCAAAGTGCATACGGATCTGAATGTTGCAGATCCGCTGACGAAGCCTCTTCCGCTTGATAAGCATGAACAGCACCAGTTAGCTATGGGTGTTAGGCATTTACCAAGTTGTAATCTAGATTAAATTGTACTCTAGTGCAAGTGGGAGACTGAAGGAGATATGCCCTAGAGGCAATTAATAAAGTGTATTCTTTATCATATCTCATTTGTTCATAATAGGTTTTTGTGTCATGCTGGAACCGTATTAAGCGGAAACATTAATGCGGGTGTGATACGTAAACAACCAGGTCCCTAGTAGCCTCTACTAAGACTAGTTTCGTTGCGCGATTGATGATCGAGGTTTCCCGGTCATGGGGCATGGCGCCGGTCGGCAATGAGAGTCATATCGATGGAGAGCGATGTGATGGACATACCCAAATTTGGAGAACGTAGTCGATACACCTTTGACCGTGAGATCAACTCTTATTGATATTTCCGGAAGATACTTTGATTGCACCAAACGTCGTTTCTTATCTAGTATGACAATAACGGTGATACTTTTGGGTATTGGAAGGGAGTATTGAGACGAGGGGTCAAGAGCGGGATTTGCCAGTCCGCATAGCAGGATAGATACTCTCGGGCCCACTCGGTGAGATCATGTCTAATGAGCTTGCAAGCATGTGACTAGGTCACGGAGACATGAGATCATGAACGAGTAGAAGATAGCATCGTCGGTAACGAGGTCGGGATTAGGTATGGAGATATCTATGGAACGACACTCGGACATGCTAAGTATCGCCATGGCAAAGGGTCTAAGACTTTATGTTCAGGTTTGATAGATGAAAGTCATTCGTTATATCTCAGGGATTAATTCAGGGGGTCCAGGCCTACGAGTTAGTCGTTGATCATTGAGGAGTCTTGATCATACCTGATATTATATCGAACCGCTAGGGTAACACACTTAAGGGGTTTCGACAAGACAACCGGAAAGGAAGGAGATCACCGGGACAGTCCCGAGAGAGGTCCGATGGAGATCGGGCAGCGCCGAAAGAGTTTTCGGAGCTAGGAAATATTTTATATATTATATTTGATATTAATTACTGTTATTAATATGCAAATATGATTTTATATATTTATTTTCGAATTTATTGAGGCAGATTTCCCTAAATGGGCCTTCCGGACGAAAGAAGGCCCAAGAGGGGGGAAACCCCCTTGGGGAATTCGGTGGGAGCCTAGGGGCCGGCCTAGGTGGGCCACAAGGGGCCCACCAGGGGGCCGGCGCCCCCCCTTGGCCGAACCAGCCATGTGGGAATAGTCCCACATGGCTTGGCTAGCAAGGTTGGCTCCCCTTGGGAGCCTATATAAGAAGGGGCACCCCCAGCCTTTTAATTCACCAATTAATTCCTGATTTCTCTCTCGATCTCGTGGTTCCCAAGTCGGAGCCGCGCCGAGCAAGAGGAGTCGGGGATCTCCTCCACCATAGCCCGCTGCCGCGCTGCTGGTGTTCCGGTCCAAGTCTTCCGCTGCTCGTCCTGGACTGGAGCTTCGGAGGCGTCGTCTCCACCGTACGTGTGCGACTCCCTGCGAGGTGCTGCGCTAGCGGTACTCGGAGGCCTACTTCCTCTACACGACCTTGAGGTCGGCTTCGTCGGTCTTCATCGACAACGTTTGTGCGGGAACGTAATCCCCGCTTTCGGTCTACAAGGGTATGTATTCCGATCTCCGTTCGTACTACTATATCTGCATAGAATAGATCTTGGCTAGTTTAAGGATATCGTTGCTAGGAAAATTATTGTTTTCTGCCCACGATCCCCTTCAAGTTGAGACGAGGGGTCAACAACAGGATTTGTCAGTCCGCATAGCCGGATAGATACTCTAGGACCCACTCGGTGAGATTATGTTAAATGAGTTTGCAAACATGTGACTAGGTCACCAGCTGACATAATATCATGGAGTAGAAGATAGTGTTGTCGGTAACAAGATCATGCTAGTGAAAGAACATTTCTTAATGTTAGTTAACAATACCAATGATGTACTAATCCTATTGCTAAGTATTTCAGTTTGTGTGAGTTGCATATCACTTATCCCAAAGCCAAAATGTAGAGAAAAAGAGTTTCTGGAATTCTTCCCAGAATCGGATTATTGGAACCGGAAATTTCCAGGATCGGAAATTCCGGGTCTCCTATACCTAACAGAAAAATGGCTAAGGAAAAATCAGAAAGTGGTTCTGACTTCAACCGGAAATTCAGCTCGGAAATTTCACTGACTCGGAATTTCCGAGTCACCCTCAGAAATTTGGCTAAGTCAAGATGTCAAAGTGGTTCTGACTTCAACCGGAAATTCAGCTTGGAAATTTCACTGACTCGGAATTTCCGAGTCACCCTCAGAAATTTGGCTAAGTCAAGATGTCAAAGTGGTTCTGACTTCAACCGGAAATTCAGCTCGGAAATTTCACTGACTCGGAATTTCCGAGTCACCCTCAGAAATTTGGCTAAGTCAAGATGTCAAAGTGGTTCTGACTTCAACCGGAAATTCAGCTTGGAAATTTCACTGACTCGGAATTTCCGAGTCACCCTCAGAAATTTGGCTAAGTCAAGATGTCAAAGTGGTTCTGACTTCAACCGGAAATTCAGCTCGGAAATTTCACTGACTCGGAATTTCCGAGTCACCCTCAGAAATTTGGCTAAGTCAAGATGTCGAAGACGTTCTGATCTCAACCGGAAATTCAGCTCGGAAATTTCACTGACTCGGAATTTCCGGGTGACCCGGAATTTCCGGGTCCCCGAGGCAGCCAACGGCCAGATTTTGGGAGGGGTTTATACCCCCTCACTCACTCAAGAACAGCAAGCTCTCAGATTTTCTCTCTCCTACTATTCTTGAAAGATCAAATCAACAAGATCTCCCAATCCCTCCACCCAAATTCGTTGATCTTTGGAGGATTGGAGTAGAAGGCCCGGATCTACATCTTCACCGAAGGGATTTGCATTTCCTCCCCATTCACTTGGGGATTTCGTGGCTAGGGTTTCCGGTGGGAAAACCTAGTTCACCATTGTTGTAATCTTGGTGTTGCCTTGACCTTTTGTGGTCATCTTGAGAGCCCCCAATTAAGTTGTGGGTGCGTGCCTCAAGCGTTTGTACGGGATTCGATCTCCGCCCTAAAAGGGGATCAATAGTGGAAGGTGGACTCGCAACCTTTGTGGTTGAGTTCATCGGAGAAGAAGGTGAGCCTTTGTGGCGTTGCGGCTAACCTGTTGTGGTAGCGCACACCTCTCCAAACGAGACGTACACCCTTGGGTTGAACTCGGGATTACATCTTCGTCTCCGCGTGCTTCACTCGGTTCCCCTTATCTTTGCTCCCTTACTTGCTTGTTTATCTTGTTATTGAAAAGACTTAAAATTTGTAATAGCACCTATTCACCCCCCCCTCTAGGGGCCGGATTCCCGTTCAGCTAGGTATGGACATATCTGAGAATGATGCTCGGACACGCTAAGTATCGCCATGACAAAGGGTTTAAGACTAGACGTCCAGGTTTGATAGATAAAAGTCATTCGTTATATCACAGGGATTAATTCATGGGGTCCAGGCCTACGAGTTAGTCATTGATCGGAGAGGAGTCTCGATCATGTCTGTTATTTTATCGAACCGCTAGGGTAACACACTTAAGGGGTTTCGACAAGACAACCGGAAAGGAAAGAGATCACCGGGAACGTCCCGGGAATGATCTGATGGAGATCGGGCAGCGACGAAATAGTTTTCGGAGCTAGAATAAATTATATATAATATGTTTGATATTAATTAGTGTAATTAATATTTAAATATAATTTTATATATTTATTTCGACTGATTTCCTTAAATGGGCCTTCTGGTGGAAAGAAGGCCCATGGGGGGGAAACCCTAAAGGGAATTTTATGGGGAGGCTTGGCCGGCCTAGGTGGGCCAAATGGGGCCCACCTAGGGCCGGCGCAACAACCCTCTCCGTACCAAGCAATGGGGATAGTCCCACATTGTCTGACTGGCAAGGTTGGCTCCCACTGGGAGCCTATATAAGAAGGAACACCCCTGGCCTTTTAATTCACCAATTAATTCCCCAATTCTCTCTCGATCTCGTGATTCCCTTTGTCGGAGTTGCGCCGAGTTGAGAGGGGGATCTCTTCCACCATATCCCATTGTCGCGATGCTGGTGTTCCGGTCCAAAGCTTCCGCTGCTCGTCCTGGACTGGAGCTTTGGAGGTCGTCGTCTCCACCGTATGTGTGTAACGCCCTGCGAGGTGCTGCGCTAGCGGTGCTCGGAGGCCTACTTCCTCCACCCGACCACGAGGTCATCTTCGTCGTCTTCGTCGCGCCGAGTTCTTCGCGACCTAGAGGTCGGATACGTCGTCTTCATCGTCAACGCTTGTGCGGGAGCGTAATCCCCGCTATTCGGTCTACGAGGGTATGTGTTCCGATCTCCGCCGTACTTCTATATCTGCATAGTGTAGATCTTGGCTAGTTTAAGGATATCATTGCTAGGAAAATTTTGTTTTCTGCATGCGATCCCCTTCAGTAATAACTATGCATCTAAAACAATAAAGATATATTTATAAATCAAATAAAAGTAAAAGACTCACCGAGGTGGTGCGGGTGACGGGATGGCGCGGGCGATCGACGACGGTAACGACGGGAACGACAGTAAAAACACATAAATCATAATTTAGTTTGAGCTCAAATTACACATATGAAACAAATGAAATCCTAACTTGGGCATTTCATCAAACACCTAGCTTGCACTAGAAATTTGAAATAAGCTAAATGAGCTAGAGAAGAAACACCAAAAATAGGATGAAGCGGCTAACCGTGGGGTGTCTTCAGTCTTTCAAATGGGGCAAAATATTATGGATTATTTAGTCTTGGGGAGAGGAAATTGAGGAGAAATGGAGAGGAAATTTTTTTGAGCTCGAGCTCGGTGTGAAAAATGGAGTGAGCCGGAGGTGGAAGAACTGATAAAGGTCAGGAACTTTAGTCGCGGTTCGTGTTAGGAACCGGGAGTAAAGGGTTCTTGCGCTGGGACCCGCGTTTGCGGTCGCATGCCAGAACCTTTTAGTCCCGGTTCCTAACACGAACCGGGACTAAAGGTCCCTCGCAAAATCGTCCCACGGAGTTGCACCCCTTTACTCTTGGTTCATTTCAAAATGCGGGCTAAAGGGGTGAACTAAAGCCCCGTTTTCCACTAGTGACCCCTCATTCATAAGAGCCGTGCAAACCTTTTATAGTAGATCGTCGGAAAATTGTCATGCTAAGACCCACGTGACCAGCACTCTAGATGAGCAACCGTCACCGATGAAGAGAGAAGTAGATCGAAGGATCCAACTAGTAGACACACAAACATGTATAGACGAAAACCAGATCCACGAATCTACCGAAGACACGATTTTTTTTTACAAAATCCACCGGAGACACTTACACACGCCCTCCGACGACCGGCATAACGGGGCTACGCGGAGAGGAACTTATTCTATCACTGGGAAGATGTCGCCTCGACTTTCTAAATAGCACACAAACCCTAACAAGACACAAGAAACACCTAAAAATGGAGCCCTCCCGTCGAAAAGAAATCCATTTTAGGTGTTGTGAACCTAAGTTGAAGGACATTCACTATTCACTAGCTGTACATATGTGATGATTAGCCAAAATACATTTTAGGGAGATAATTCCATGAAGATGTCTCGAAATAAATATATCACCTTACTAGCAATCTTCAACTGCGAAAGGACTTTTCAAACTGGACTATTGGCTGAACTATCGGGTAGAGCTAGGTGATAAAACTATGATGTTAACCGTGCTTGACTTAGGTTAATAGTAGGGATAGGTGACCGACTAAGAAGTTTCCCCGATGCACATAAGTAAGGTGCGCAAAAAATGAAGGAGATATGCCCTAGAGGCAATTAATAAAGTGTATTCTTTATCATATCTCGTTTATTCATAATAGGTTTTTGTGTCATGCTATAACCGGATTAAGCGGAAACATTAATACGGGTGTGATGCGTAAACAACCAGGTCCCTAGTAGCCTCTACTAAGACTAGTTTCGTTGCGCGATTGATGATCGAGGTTTCCCGATCATAGGGCATGGCGCCGGTAGGCAATGGAAGTCATATTGTTGGAGAACGATGTGATGGACATACCCAGTTTTGGAGGACGTAGTCGTTACGCCTTTGACCGTGAGATCAACTCTTATTGTTATTCCTAGAAGATACTTTGATCGCACCAAATGTCGTATCTTATATAGTATGACAATAACGGTGATACTTTTGGGTATCGGAAAGGAGTAGTTGAGACGAGGGGTCAAGAGCGGGATTTGCCAGTCCGCATAGCTGGATCGATACTCTAGGGCCCACTCGGTGAGATCATGTCTAATGAGCTTGCAAGCATGTGACTAGGTCACAGAGACATGAAATCATAGACGAGTAGAAGATAGCGTTGTCGGTAACAAGGTCAAGCTAGGTATGGAGATATCTATGGAACGACGATCGGACACGCTAAGTATCGCTATGGCAAAAGGTTTAAAACTTTGCGTTCAGATTTGATAGATGCAAGTCATTCGTTATATCACAGGGATTAATTCAAGGGGTCCATGCCTACGAGTTAGTCGTTGATCATAGAGGAGTCTTGATCATACATGTTATTATATTGAACCGCTAGGGTAACACACTTAAGGGGTTTCGACAAGACAACCGGAAAGGAAAGAGATCACCGGGACTGTCCCGGGAGGGGTCCGATGGAGATCGGGCAGCGACGAAAGAGTTTTCGGAGCTAGAATAAATTATATATAATATGTTTGATATTAATTAGTGTAATTAATGTGCAAATATGATTTTATATTTATTTTCGAATTCATTTAGGCTGATTTCCCTAAATGGGCCTTCTGGTCGAAAGAAGGCCCAAGAGGGGGAAATTCCCTAGGGGAATTCGGTGGGAGCCATGGGGCCGACCCAGGTGGGCCAAAAGGGGCCCACCAAGGGCCGGCGCACCATGTGCAGCCGCACCAGGCAATGGGGGATAGTCCCACATTGCCTGGCTGGCAAGGTTGGCTCCCCCGAGGAGCCTTTATATAGAGGGGCACCCCTGGCCTTTTAATTCACCAATTAATTCCCCAATTCTCTCTCGATTTCGTGATTCCCTTTGTCGGAGTTGCGCCGAGTTGAGAGGGGGATCTCTTCCACCATAGCCCGCTGCCTCGCTGCTGGTGTTCCGGTCCAAGTCTTCCGCTGCTCGTCCTGGACTGGAGCTTCAGAGGCCGTCGTTTCCACCGTACGTGTGTAACGCCATGCGTGGTGCTGCGCTAGCGGTACTCGGAGGTCAGCTTCCTCTACACGACCTTGATGTCGGCTTCGTCGGTCTTCATCGACAACGTTTGTGCGGGAACGTAATCCCCGCTTTCGGTCTACAAGGGTATGTATTCCGATCTCCGTTCGTACTACTATATCTGCATAGAATAGATCTTGGCATATTTTAGGGATATCGTTGCTAGGAATTTTTTTATTTTCTGCACACGAACGCCTTCAAAAAACACTAGTGGTGATTTGTGGAGTGAGATGGGTGGCATGAGTGTTACAATAAGCGTGACATCATAGGGTTCAATAATTTATGCATTACATCGTATATTGATTTGAGAGATTTGAGAACATAAATAGGATGACACGTATCTCCAAAATGCTTCTCTTGATCTTGTACTTCTCAACCTTGATGATGATCTTCGCATGACGGTATCCTTCATGAGCTATGTGAGATGTTCTTTTGTTGCAAGCCCATGAAAAGATATCTAACCTCACATATAGATACCACACACACTTGGGTTAGTTCACAAAACTATATGGATAAGAGCTTAACATCCCAAGAGATACATGATCCACTTGGTACATCTTGTAGCTTTCAGTCTTGATCAACATTTTATCAATCTCGTATCATTCCATCTTTCTTCATATAGGTGATGTCTTGACATATTCAAGACATATTCAAGACATATTTGCAATATGCTTAACACAAACATTAGTCCATAGGGATTGTCATTATTTATCAAAACCATACATGAGGACACACGCCCTTTCAACTTACTAGTTGAATATCTTCGGATCATGTTGACATGTCGGACATTCACTAATGGTACCGATATGATTATTAGCCAAAATACATTTTAGGGGGATAATTCATGAAGAGTTCTCCAAATAAATATCTTCACCTTAGACCTTACTAGTAATCGTCAACTGCCAAAGGACTTTTCAAACTAGACTATTGGCTGAACTATCGGGTAGAGGTTGGTGATAAGACTATTATGTTCGTGCTTGACTTGGATTAATATTGGGGATAGGTGACCGACTAAGAAGTTTCTCGACGCACATAAGTAAGGTGCGCAAAAAAGGACTAGTGATGATTTGTGGAGTGAGATGGGGGTCTGGGTGTTACAATAAGTGTGACATCATAGGGTTCAATAATTTATGTATTACAACATATATTGATTTGAGGGATTTGAGAACATAAATAGGATGACATGATACTTTGAACAATCCGCACGTCTCTGAGCCGTATCCCCCCCAAAACTCCTCTTTATTCATAATATTTTTTTTTTTGATTGGTTTGAGCCTTTAAGGTAGGTTATCACATGTTCCACGCGAAAATATAGAGATAAATTAACAATCAAAATTTTACAAAAGTCATATTTTTCCAGTAATTTCGTTTTTTTAGAAGAGATTTCGTTATACAGTATTTTTTTGTGTGCAGAAAATTGTGCCTGGGCCTCGAACCAGGGTAAACTGGTGTGGGCTTTATGTGGACATTGGCTCGTAAGACACCAGGGCCTGACCGGTCCATGATCTTCTTCTCCAGCAGTATAGCTGGCTAACTGGGCCGTGCCAAACGGGCCAGCCCGAGGCACGTTTGTTTCAGCACGGCCCAGGCCCGGCCCGGCCCATGACCAACCGTGCCGTGCTGGCACGTGGCCCGTGCGTGCTCGTGCTGAGGTTGGCTCCGCGGCACGTGGGCCGGCCCGGCCCGGCACGCCAGGATTTTTTTATTTTTTTATTTTTTTAATTATTTTTTTAATTTTTTCGGTGTGGCGACGTGGGCCGACCGTGCCGTGCCGGGCCAACGTGCGGCCCACGTGCCGGCGTGCTCATGCCCGGAAACCGAACGCAGCACGTGGGCTGGCCCGGCACGGCATGAATGCTGTCGTGCCCTTCGTGGGCCGTGTCGCTCGTGGGCCGTGCCGAGGCCGGCACGCGACGGGCCGTGCCGGGCGGCCCGTTTGGCCAGCTATATCCAGCAGCAACAACTCCCCTCCACCCCGCATCATTTTCTCCTGTCCCCCCGCCGGAGATCCACGCCACACCGCCGCGCCCTCCGCCGGCCTACGCGATGCAGTTCTTCGGTGGCTCCTCGCTGACGTCGGTCGCTCCGGATTCCAGCCCGGCGCCAGCGGCGCCGCCGGGGACAGGCACGGGCTCCAACGCCCAGCTGATCTACATCTTCAACCGCAACGGCGTCTGCCTGCTGTACCGCGAGTGGCACCGCCCGCTCCGCACACTCGCGCGCAACCAGGACCAGAAGCTCATGTTCGGCCTCCTCTTCTCCCTCCGCTCCTTCACCGCCAAGATCGACCCTACCTCGTACGTATTCGGTCCCACTCTCTTCCGTTCCTGCTCTTGGGTGGGGGTTGTGTAGCCTCAAGGATTCAGAAGATGACTCACTGTTATTGAGTTCTCGAAATTAGACTACTTTGTGGGCATATTCACATGGACTCTACTTCTCTTGAAATGAAGATCCAGTGAGTTTATTGGTACTACTAGCATATGCTAATCCACGACTTCCACATTATGACTAAATTTGAGAATAGAAAATGTACAAGGACTTCGCATTATTAGAATAAACTGGAGTAAAATGAGGAGTGAAGGGTAGAGGTAAAGGGAGACAGCCTTGAAGACATTCTATACATGTCCCCATGATATTAACATACGGATTTGTATATGCATGGTACTCGCAAGGGAACTTTTACATAAAAAATAATTAGAAGGGAAACATTTGAGCTTCCTCTCGAGCACTTTGTTTCTGACATACAAGTGGTGAATGTAATAAGCTCCAGAATTATAAAAAAAAATACCACTTGCTTATCTATGTATCACTTGCCAACAAAGCCAATGTTATGTCTGATCTAACAAAAGGGTCAAAGTACGCACCTTAGCTTGTTTAACAGAGAATGTCAAATGTTTGAATATGGCTAAACCTTTTAGAATTCTAGCCACGACATACTGCTTCCAAAATCGTATGGTTTCATTCCCAAACACCGCTCGTCTACTGTCTCTTTCCCAAATAACAATATATACTAGATAACTGCAATTGTCATTTTTTTCTTTTCTTTTTTTCACCTTCAATCCCAGAGTCATAGTCATAGTAGCCGGGAACGGGGAACGGTGCCCCGTCACCTGACCCGTATTCATCGTCCCCAATCGATGTTTGGACTCATAGTTGGCTCATGAACCTCTTGCATATGCAGAACAGAAAACGGGAATCTTGGGGCGCCATTACTGCCAGGTCAGGGATGCTCATTTCATAGCTTCAAAACAAATACATATAAATTAAACTACATGGAGAGCCCATCTGGTATAAAGGTTAGTTGATGTGCTATTTACTTACTTTTGCTGCTGTCTTCCATTCTTAAATTTATCATGCTTTTATTTTGGCTTGTGAAGTAACTTGGTTAGATTCCTGTTAAATCGAAGTATCGTTTGTGGATAAACAAACATCCTATCTACTAGTAGAAGTGTAAGGTTGGATCACAGTGACTTCAAACTGATGAAACCCGGCAACTCTATCACTTCGGTCGAAACCATATTTAACTAGTGTGAGACGATATAGTAGAAGCATCAATGCAACTTCGTTCCATGCAGTCATGCAGACCTGCTCTAGTATAGACATGTGTGCTAACTATGATTGTCACCATCCACCTTTAGCATTGTAATTATTGTGCAGATATGTATGTAATTATCATTTGTTCAAAAAGATATATACTCACTGACAATGCCATATTATTTAGCTTATTCTACTCACCCATCCAAGGACTGGTGATCAACGAGATGCGTTGAAGCATATCTATAGCCTATATGTGGAGTATGTTGTAAAGAATCCTCTGTATGCTCCTGGAAGCCCAATCAAGTAAGTTTTGATTGTCAATGAAAAAATGGACAGTTACATGATTAGCTGAAAGCAATTGCTAATACCAGAAGGCTTGAAAGGATGATATCATTTTTGTTCAACTATTTATACAATGCATCCTTTTTATTTAATAATCGATTAATCTATCTAGAGTACGTGCCCGACGAAACTTATCTGTCAGACGGGTGCGTGTTAGGAATCTCCCCTATAGGGGCGTGAGACCAACGTCATACATGCATAAAAGGAATCTTTTCCCTAACCGAAAATTCAAAATAAATTATCTCTTCAACCGTTAATCTGATTGACGATCTGTTTTCACCGTTGAGTTCGGATCGATGAGAACTTCAAAACAAGATCCCATCTTAATATGTTTTGATGAACTTTTTTTTCGTCGTTAGTTACCAGATTATATTATCGTAGTTACCATATTACTAGTTAACACTTACCATCCAAATATTACCTCGTTACACGGTAAAATTTATATGTTTTTTGTCATATCCATGATTTACACGTCAAATAGTGAGTATATGATCCATTCAAAACACATAAAACATGGAATACCATCATGAAATGATTACGTTGACGAGTAAAAAAGTTTAAATAACTAGACAACCATTTGATTTTAATCTGGCTAAGAAAGTTTAAATAACTAGGCAACCATTTGATTTTAATCTGGTAACCAATTTGACAATACCTGGTGACTAAGTGACTATAATCTGGTAACTTGGTTCAGAAAAAAATGTTATCAAAACATATTAAGATGGGATTTAGTTTCGAAGATCTTGTCGTGACAAAGTCAACCATGAAAGCGGATTTGAAATTTGATTTACGGTTTGAGAAATAAAACATTTTGAAGCTCCAATATCCAAAAAGAATCTACGTGTCTGCTGCATGCAAGTTTGCGGTTGCCATATTATTTCCGTGCCCACGGAAAGCTAATCTAGGGCACGTGCCCTTAATAGCACAGTCCTTTAATAATTGAGCAACTGTTATATGATTGTTGCAAATAAGAGGAAACTAGTTAAGGAATTATGATAAACATAGTAACAATTTAGTTTAGTTCTCATGCCTAGTCTGTATTACATATCATACTACACATTCTAACTATGAAGAATTTATTTTACGAAAGAAGACCAATGATATTGTGTCCAGCTAAAAGGGCGTAGTGCCTGTTAGTTTATTTGCGTGAGAAGTGTTCAAGAAATCATTTTAATAATCATCGGGTTAAACTGGGCAATTCAAACTATTCATACATTTGTTTCTTAATTTAGTTTCTTCAGTAAGCTGTAGTCCTAGTTCTGTTTGAGAATCATCTAAACTACACATTCTTCTTCTGCTGCATAATGATACCCATACACAACCCCTTCCAGTTTTACTAGACACACTGATTATTGTTCGGCTCAATTTTGTAGTTTCATAAACACACTTTTGTTTGCAGGTGTGAACTTTTCAATAAACATCTTGATCAGTATGTGAAAACATTGATTTAATCCCATCCAGGTAACTCTCTAGTAACTCTATTATTAGTGTTTTGCACAGTCTTGCATATTATGTCTGTCTGGAAGTTTAAGAAATCAATAGCTGGTTCTGCATAAAATGTTATATACAATTATTTGTATGGGTGCTCGGCAATCTTTATGTCATTGCTTCTCTTAATATTCCTGTTTCATCTTGAATAAAATCTCTTCTTATCTTCCTTGAGCCATATGTCATGGTAAATATTACTCCCTCTATTCCATTGATTAGGGCGTATATATTTTTTGCAATTTTCGTCAAAAAGTAAGGCGTGGGTGTGAATCTTGTGTGGTTCTTCCCAGCCTTCCCCTCCCTAGTTTACTCGCATGCAGCTGAAGTGGCCAATAGTTTGCCGTGCATGCATCTTTAGAAAAAGCAACTGTACTGTAAGCCGGCGTAGCATGCGGGAAGTGGGCAGTTAAAGTTCTGGAATATGAAGTTCTGGAATATGAGAGGAACGCAGTAATTAACGAGGGGTAAGTTGGGAAACTAATCTCACTGCATGACTCTCCTTAATCGCCGTGCCAACTATTTTACGCCTTATTTAGAGGAACGGAGGGAGTACTAGTTTACACGAAATATATTGAAGTACTTACATGAATTATGTTTTCCGTTAAAGCAAAAACATGACATATTTACTACAACATAATTTTCTTTAGGCGATACTACAACATATATAAGGTCAAACATGCATTGCACGTGTGTTGACCTAAAGAACGAGCTTCATATGATAGTTCACGAGAACGCTTAAATCTGCATAGCTATACATTCCCCTCAGAATCTATCAATTGAACAAATTCTATAAAATGGTGAACTAGTGTCAAATGTAAATACTAGTTTTCCTTTTTTTTTTTCTTGAGTAGTCTACTTCATGTTATATTTTTCTTATGACGTCAAGCTTTTAAAGATGATGAGACGTCTTCAGTATCGTGTGAGCATGCAGTGCCCGTTCTGTCTGGGTGCTTGTGAATATTCAGTTCACATGTGTTTCAGTTTCCACTTGATGCTGCTGAACTTATTTAGGACTGAAGGCATTTAAAGACATAGTTCTCTTATACTCCTATTTCATACATGGATTTCTTACCGACACTGCAATATTTCCTTTCAGGTTTGGGCAGTGCATGTTGTTTGCTAGCGGAAAATGGTTCCATTCCATTTTATTTTTGTGGAAATTCTGCACCTTGGGGCAGTGGTATCTCTGTGACTTTGTATCTGATAATTCTGTTTATGTGAAAGTGTTGCTTCAAGGATAATGCAGACTTTTGTGGTGCAGAGTGGTCATGTTTTCGTTGTGTTGTACCGACTGCTATGTACTCTGACCACACTCCTGTAAATGACTTGCTTGATTATGACCGATTTTCTAAAATATGGAATCTAACTTATCGTTTCATGTCTGATGATTCATCCACGAGCTATCTCGGTATACTAGATATACTGTCTGCGGTAAAATCAATGCCCTTGTGAGACGCGTCCAACAGGTTTGAAGAGAGGAACGCATCGCCACGGAAGAGAACACGGCGTGGCCAGATCTAGAACACTGACGTGGCGCATCGCTTCACATAAATGATCATGCATAGGTGTGGGACCCAAGTGTAATGTTAAGGCATTCTTTCGATCACAGATTAGAAAACAGAGAAATTGAAGAAAAAAACTCAGAAATTTGACAGGATTGTAGGTGTAAAATAGAATATTATAAAACATAGGAAAACTACATAAATTATCATTTGGATGATATACATGAAAAATACAGAAAAAATGTCTTGATCTTATGTGAATGAGTGCATAAAAAAGGTTATGTGTACGAATTTTAAAGAAATTTAATAGGATTCTATTTTTTTCTTATGGGTTGCCTTTGGTTTAAATAAATGATGTTAACAAAATCCTATGAGTTGGATTCATATGCTTAATTGCACAGGAATTTAAACATCCACTACAACTTTTTTTTTTACACTCAATTCCATAGGATCGAGACATTTTTTCTACATTTTATTTAATTGACAATTTTCACACTTTTTATGTGTTTCACGATTCTCTGTTTTACAGTTACAAATCTATGAAATTCATGTGTTTTGTAACCCTGTGATCCAACAGGGCACAAGGCTCAGATTTATGTATACTTTCCTTCCTCCATCTATCACGCTCTCGTTTTGCTGACATATTCGTTCAGCTTTGAAATGAACCAAGAACTTGATGTGCTTTTGTGGTCAGGCCATATGCATCGATAATGGGCAGTGTATCAAACAGGTTTTTTGGATACTTAAATCGCTTCAATGCAAGATTGGACAGGAGATGTTGGTCTTAGGAGTGACGAGCAGAAGTAGAAGTGAGGGGAAGACCGGTATAAATAGAACATCTTTAAACAAAAAGCACATACATTCATATATATCATGTATATATCCCTCTAAAAAATACAACCTCGGGGGTTTTCTACTACCTAGTTCAAACACCATGACATTTAAATTGAAACAGAGAGAAAAGAAGCAGTTTTTTTTATTTTAAAATACAAATTTTGATTTTTTTTTTAATATCGAGCTTGTGGAGGCCAAGAGTCGTATCACTGCACTGTGTTGGTAGTCCTTATGTGTAATAGTGGATGTAGGCAGGGTCTAAAATGTAAACTGAACATTGTATATAATTAGTGTAGAGGAACAGATAGAAGGAGTACGAGTTTTTTTTAAAATAATACGATTTTTTATTACAAATTTGGAATCTAGCGCGCGGAATAAGGGAATTTCAAAAATAGGGCGCGGTCGGCTTGGGCCGTGCCGATCGGCACGGGCCGTGCCGATCGGCACGGGTCGTACCGAAAAGCCTCGGTCGGCAGTAGCCATGCCGACGGATGCATGGGCCAACACATTTCGGCATGGGCCATGCCTAAATGTTCTCAGAATTTCCCTTTCCGGCCATCCCGCCACCCTATCCCCCAAATTCTCCCGCCACCGTTTCCCGCCCAAATTCTTCCGCCACCGTTTCGCGCGAGAATTATCCCGCCACCGTTTCCCGCAAGAATTCTCCCGCCACCATTTCCCGCCCAAATTCTCCCGCCACCATTTCTCGCCCGTTCCTCCCGCCCGGCACCATTTCTCGCCTCCGTTTTCACCTCAAATGTCCTATAAAAACCACTCTAGGCTAAGCGGGGTACTCTCAAAGAGCGTCAGCATGGTTTGTATTGTACCTTGTGAGAAGTGTGTGTCCGGCTTTCATATAGCCGCATCCGAGCAGCTAGCTAAGATTGTCACCTATTTGAAGGTAGATGGTAGGGAAATTCCACTTGAAGAAATTGTTGGTAGTGAGAGACATCTCGCTTTGCTAGGGGCGAGGCTATGCCGAGATGGGTTTCCGTATAGGACCCCAGAACAAATCCGTGCTGAAGTCTTGAGGCTTGCGGATAAGTTCGATATGCATGTTACTAATGCGCCGATTCATCGGACTCAAGACATACGTGAGAGGTATGGTCGTTCATTTCTCTGGGTATACTCCAGCGATGATGACGACGATTTCATGCCGTCGTCAAAGGAAAAGCGGGTTGAAGCAGTGCGTAAGGGCAAGGAGAAGAAGGCAGAAACATCGAGGAAGGCTGCGGGTAAGAAGCCTGAATCATCGTCAAAGGGCAAGGGTACTAAATCTGCGGATGGTGCAGGCTGCATTGATGGGAGATAGGTAGAATCTTAATTTTTGTTATGTTGTATCTTTCTTTGAGTATCGATTAATTAGTAGTTGTACCTTCATTTCCTATTGTTGTGTGTTGTGATCGGTATGTAATCAAGGTTTGTTGTATCTTATCGCTTAATTAGTAGTTGTACCGTTTCGCGCCTCAAGGGAAAGAAGTAGCATACATATGTCTCATACATAGGTCTTACGGTACATGGAAAAGTAGCATACATATGTCTCTGATACGTAAAAGAATCAGTCCTCGTCTACCTGACGACGGTACCGCGTCCTCCTTCGCCGAGGGCCGGAAGGTGACAAACGCGTGGGAGCCTGGTGTTGCCGCATTCCGCGGCCTTGCAACGGCGCATCGTCATGCTCGTCGTCTGGCTGGGCTGTCTCCGGAGGTGGTGTCTGCTGAGTGGGCATCGGTGGCGAAGGCGCGTATGCCTGAGTGGTGTCCAAGTCGTACTGGGGAGAGTTGTACATCTGATCTGCACCTGCACAAGATAATATGTTAGTGTGAGTTGTCTGGATATAAATTATATATGTACGAGAAATTAAAAATTCTAACCTCCGTGCATTAGTTGCTGAGAGTACTGGCCCGTAAGATTGGCCATCTGCGGCTGGTGTGATGCTCCAACGAACTGCGGTCCGCCCCCATAACCGTAAGAATATGGCATCCCGGTGAACGGTGGTGTGTGTGCCTGCCAGGATGAACTACCCGGCATAAAGAGTGGAGGCTGTGCAGGACCCGACATAAACAATGGAGAGTGTGAAGTTGCCGGCATAAACATAGTTGGCTGTGAAGGACCTGACACATACACTGGAATCTGTGAAAGAGGTGGCTGGGATGGACCAGGGTCGATAACGTCGGGCTGGCGAGAGGTAGACGCAAATGTGTGATCTGTGGGGCGTATGCCAGGACTCTGCTGAGGTGTAAAACGTGGGCGTGGATTGTGCCGACGAGTGGTGTCACGGGGTGGTGATACCTGCGCGGCACCTAAGAGCCGTGCCGAGGAGTGCCGTGGGGGGCGCTGGGGTGCATGACGTGGAACAACGTCCCCAGCATCGGTGCATGTGAGCACACCATAAGCACGTCGTAGCTTGTCCTGTAGACGCTTGAACCACGACTGGTGCTGGGCACCAACGACGGGGTAGTACGCATCGACGTCCGCCTGAATATCTGCTATGATGTCGGCCTGTAAAATATAAAACAAGTGTCAGACATGTTTTTACTGTAGTACGTACAATGTGTAGTAGAGTACTGAAACTAGACCACTTACCGCTGTGTTTCCCCGAGCCCCGATTCCCTGTGTTGGGTACATGGCCGTGATATCAGCCGCAGGAAGGTCGACAGGGTCGGCTCTCGTAACCAAATGAGTGCGACAGGCGAGACTGTACGTCCGGAGGTACTCCTCAAAATCAGGAAGCACAAAGGGTGCGTCCGCGGGCCATAAATTTGCCGGATCCGTCGCACTCCCCCATTCTTGTATGTATGGTAGGATCGTCTGCATATAAGAAGCGAGCGATCTCTCTCCCTGCCGTCCTTTCCTGCGAAATGCACACATAGAATAAGTACGTACTAGAACAACAATAGTACCCCACATTTTAAATACAAGTTGTAGTTCTTACTTGTGCACGTGCTGAGGAAGTGTAGCCCTAGTAGGAGGCACCGGCCACTGGCGAAGTCCAAACTGTCTCATAACACGGTGTTGCGACATCTCCTCCACCAAGACGTCGAACACAATCCGACGTGTAGTCATCCAGTATGCACGGTCTCTGGTGCACAAAGAAGAAATCCCGCCGGGGTATCGTGCATGCATCCGCGACTCGTGATATGGCTCCCATATAACCTGGTGATGTGGCAGCTGATCGAACCACTCAGTGAACATCACGTAGCAGTTTCTCACTTGATCACCTTGAAATCGTCTCTGCAAACAATTGTAATTGTAATAAATAATTGAACATTAAAATTTGGAAGAACCTAACTTCAAAGTAATGGAGTATCGAATGGGTACCTCTCTATATGCCCACATACTACCAAATGTGGGAAGATCAACTGCGTTGTGATCCATGAGTCTGTAGTCCCAGGGCCTGGTCGCGTCGACGTCGGGTCTACCGACAGGGAACCTCTCCCAAGACCAGAGCTGTAGAAGTAGAGGACACCCCAGTATCGAAGAGCTATCCGAGTTCTTCGTGCACACGGTGCATAGAGCCCTATATGTTGCAGCTAATAGTGCAGACCCCCAACTCCGCTGCTCTATGTCTTCTTGGGTATGTGCCGCTGCAATCTCTAGTGCTATAGGTACCCAACGAGCAGTAATAGTGTCCTGATGAGTCTCAGTGAACATCACCTTGCCAAGTAGCCAGATGACGTACGCCTCGAGGCTCCTCGTAACCTGCTCCTGAGTCAGGTGCTCCACCGGGATGCCGTATGCCCGTACCTAGAAAGCGCAAACTAAATAAGTTAGTCATGGAGTATACACCGAGAAAGTAAACTCGCTACATAATTAACATTTACCTGCCACTTGTTAAGCCACTTCAGCGGTACACCATGCTTGTGCTCAGGCAACATGGGGTTCTCAGGATGCACGCCTGCGAAGCGTGCCTGCATGGCCTCATGCCAGTCGGGGGGAGGATCTGCAGGTCCAAGCACTGCGCCAGCCAAAGGGAGTCCCAACAAATATGACACATCCTGAAGAGTCGGTGCCATCTCCCCCCACGGGAAGTGAAAAGTGTGGGTCTCCGGCCTCCAACGGTCCACTAAGCAGCTAAGCAGTGACCTGTCCATCGTGATCTTGGTAGTGCCAACATGGTGCATCTGCCTCGGCTCGCCGTCTACCTCATCGGGCTGAATGGGTACCCATCCTGCGGGGATGCTCTCAACTAGACGTGCCAGCGGTAATAGACCTGTCCAAGTCAACCTGCAAATACTTAAAAGAACTTTGTTAGAAGTCCGTTAATAAAATCTTTGACTGTGTAAACAATATATAAAATTATTACGTCGAACGTACCGATCAATCCAATCAGGATGCAACTCCCAGTTAATCGATGGTGTCCGAGTACGCAGAAGATGTGGCTGCCCACCAGACTCCCATATCTTAGCACGATGCTTTGAATCAACATCGGCACTAAGCAAAGCACGACCCGCCATCTGCAAAGTTATACAACATGAACATACTAGTAGAAATACCACTTTAAACAATTCTACGAATTAAACAACGTCGTCCCATTGTACATAATTATTACAAATACGAATTAAAACATATACCCTACAACAAACAACATCGTCCCATTGTACATAATTATTACAAATACGATTAAAAACACAGCACTAGCCACGATTTGCTCTTCCCCTTCCTTGGGGGAATTTCGTACAATGTTTCTCTTTGTGGCCGAACATATTGCATAGCAGGCACTGACGAGTGGAACCACCTGCTTCAGACTCATCCATATCATTCCGGATGCGCCGTGTCTGACGTCGTCCTCTACTAGTCCGCATGTTTGCTGGATGAGGAATGATTTCTCTATTAGCCTCTTCAACCGTGTTGAAGTTACCTTCAACTCGGAAACCTCTCATTTCCCCGGTCCATGTTTGAACCAGTGCGTCCTTCATGTAATATGGTGACACGAATGTGGCTGCATGCAAACCCAACTGACCACAAACTACTAACACATGAGAGCATGGAAGGTGAAGAAGTCTGGGTTTGTTGCATGTGCACTCACAAGTTGGCGGATATCCGTCAGTAATGAACACCTCATGGGTTCTCTGAACGCTATCACCAAATCTTTCTGTCGGGAGGCGCACCTCATACCTAGCTTCTTCATTACCTACTCGAACCACGTTGTGGAACCGAGCCTTCTGTGTCTTCTTCTCCATGTATGTTCTTATCTTGCGACAGTAAGGTGTGCCCGGGTACCACTGACAATGATTCACGGCTTCCACACGTCTATCTCTGAAATAATTCATTGTTCCATGCATAATCCCCTCGACGAGAGCTGTAAGTGGCAGACCACGGTTACCTCGAAGGACAAAATTATATATCTCCGCAAGGTTGGTTGTCATGATGCCATATCTCGCTCCATGTGCATCGTGCAACAAAGACCATTTCACTGGCGGTTCTTTCTCTATCCATTCTTCAAAATTCCGGATGCGTGCTCCTTTCTTCCTCTTTGTGCCAGGTGGATCAATTTCAGGCAAATCACACAACCCAACTGGTTCTGAATCTTCTGCTACTGCCGCTTGTGCCGCCTGTGCAGCTCTTCTTTCTTTCACCTGGTTCTGCGTGAATTCGGTGAGCCTCTGCCAAAAAAAGTCATACTTCCGTTGCTGATTCACATTGCAAAGTCTTTTGAACAGATTCATAAGACGTTTACTCTTGAAACAAGAATAAAAATTAGCACCCATATGTCTCATGCACCATCGACTCTGCACATCAGTCCACGGAGTTTGTTCATCATCGTCGGGCTGCTCTAGTTTCCTGATTGCCTTCAACAGACCTGCATGCCTGTCATGAAGAATACATACATTTGGCCTATCCTTCACAACACCGCTTTTCAACAGCCTCAGAAACCATAACCAGCTATCATAATTCTCACTCTCAACAAAGGCAAATGCAACAGGAACGATTTGTCCGTTGCCGTCCACACCTATTGCGGTAAGTATAACACCCTTGTACTTGCCCGTGAGAAATGTGCCATCGATGCACAACACTGGCCGGCAATACTTAAAAGCTTCAATGCATATGGCGAAAGAGAAGAACATCCTGCCAAACACAGCCAACTGAGGCTGCCCAGGAATTTTTACTAGTTGGACTGTTGCCTCTGTACCAGGATTTCGCTCTCTCAACGTGGAAACCATTTTGACAGCATTATCATAAGCATCATAAAATGTCCCAAATCTCATTTCTAGAGCCTTCTGCTTCGCTCTCCAAGCCTTCCCATAAAGAATTTTTGTTTTCCATCTACTCTTAACTGCCAACTGAATGCTTCTCGCGGTCATGTCTTTCTTCCGCACTATCTCACTGAACAAGAGTCGTGCAATGAGAGTTGAAGACAGGTTTGGATGGTTCGGCACCGTACTAGAGATCTCACATGTGTGTGGTACGACATCTGAAACCACCCAAAGCACGTCGTACTTCGGTACGTGAGCATGCACCCTTGCTGGACAATCAATATTAATGCAGCTCATAGTCAAATATCGACTATTTGACACCTCAGTACGGAAAACCCTTTGCGTGGACAATGCCCACTCAATCACGGCTTCCCTCAACTCTTGCTTTGTGTTATACTGGACTCCAATTCTTACATTTTTCCTTCGGTACTCCCATGCCGGATGATATCCATCATCCACAGCTGTCATATTCGACTTGTCGAGATCCCACGAGTGAGGAATCGGCAAAGTGTCGACATTCCAGGACTCAGGAAGCGGCACATCTCCAACATTATCTTCTTCATCATTATCTACCTCATCCTCATTTCCAACATCTTCATCACCTGAATCAAGATCTTCTGCAACACCATCCTCATCTTCAGCCAACATCTCTTCTTGCATAGTACCTTCATACTCATCCGCATCAGCCTCTCCAAGTGGCGGAGGCCCTTCCGACTCAACACTGAGTGATGGCTCATACTGTGCAGGAATGTCCACATTTTCTGAATGAGTAGCATCACTGCTCTCTCCATGCTGAAAATCTCCGCCTCCTTGTTCTAAATTGTTCTGCTTCGGATAAAATATCAGTAGGATTTCTGGTTGGGTGCCTCGCCGTTTACATGATGCTAGCCAAGCTATCCACTGACCAGTTCGATCCAGCGGTAACAACTCCCGAAAATTATTTATACGGGATTTGCACCACACTGACTGAATCTTAACCGTAAACATATTAGGATTATACCCAAAATTTCCAGTGAAAAACTCCTGCACTGCTGCTATTCTAGCTCTCTCTGGGTCTGGCAACTGCATCACCATATTGTTAAATTCACTAAGATCAACCCCAGTCTCCGTAACACGGACATTACCGGCGCCGAAGTGCACAACAAAATCAACGACTTCCATTACCTAAACAAATTAATTCCGTCAAATAATACGCTATAAAATATGCCGACCACCCAAAATATTACCAATATTTCTAATAGCCCTCAAATAATAACAAAGAACAAACATACACCCATAAATATCGACCGCCACACTAACCACCCTCCACCCACTGACGCATCCATCGGACAAAATTATTTATACAACTGTACAGCCACCGACAAACTATTTGTACATTACAACTATCACATCCACCGACACAAAAAATTTACAACTAACTCATACATAATACTAAACAAGATTCATCTAGTGATTACTTAGGGTTTACCCTTGACGCGTGGAAAGCCCGTTTCTTCCGTTCCCGGTCTCAATCTACCGCCACCACTGCTCCACCACCAAACCTCCTCCTCCAACACGAGCTCCCACCACTGCTATCCACCATTGTTGGCCTCCATTGCTTCCAATCCTTCACCTCCTCTCCTTAAAATGAATCCACCAAAATTTACTGCATGGACAGATCCTTGATGCCCTAGTCCTCCTCTCTTGTTTCCTAGTAATCTAAACTGCTCACACTAATTATTTGGGCAAGATTTGGCAGAGTATTCGTGGGGGAAGGAAGAACTGAGCTCACAGCGCTCTTGGGTCGATGGGAGGAAGAAGAAGAAGGGAGAAGAAGGAAAGGAAGAAGAAGGGAGAAGAAGGAAAGGGAGCCGCGGCGCAGGGGTCCAGATCGGCACGGACCGTGCCGATCGGCGCGGATAAAGCCGAAAGGCGCGGGCCCGGCCTGCGAGCGCCTGCCGCATGCATCCGTCGGTGCGGGTCCCGCCGACAGTAGCTTTTCGGCACGGCCCGTGCCGATCGGCACGGGTCACGCCGACCGCGCCCTAGTTTTGAAATTCCCAGATTCCGCGCGCTAGATTCCAAATTTGTAATAAAAAATCGTATTATTAAAAAAAAAAACTCGAAGGAGTACTACTCTTTCAGAAATATCTCTAGCTCTCTGGTGATTCCCCACTACTGATTAGTCCCAAATTCGACAATATGGTATCAGAGCAGAGAAAGAAATCGATCTGGCATCCTGCTGATTGAAGGCGCTGGGCATCAGAAGGTGAAGGTGGATCAGTTGAGATCCAATTGCAGTGGTGGCGAGTGAAATCGGCGCTGGGTGTTGCTGCAGCGAGGTGAAGTGCTGGGGCGGTCGCCGGTGGTGAACGGCGGCGTTTGGCGGAGATCTGGTGTTTGTGAGGTAGGCGGATCGAGAGCAATCCCGTTGAAGGGGTAGCAAACCCAGTTTGAGTCGTTGAGGTTCTGCCCTGAGGCATTGTGAAGGTGCGGAGGCGGCCGTACGCAGCGCGCGGGAGGACGACGGCCTGCAGGGTTGAGCTGCGGTAGTGAGGTCTGTGATTGCTCGTTGCCTACAGGTGTGATTGCTTGCTGTTTGTGTGAGTAGAGCAGAGCTAGGGAAACAAGATGGGAGATAACACAGGTGAGTCCAAGGGTGTCATGGCTGGGGAGCTTGCAGCTGTTCTGCAGGCAATGGACGAGAAATACAAGCCTCTGTTTGATGCCTTAAGCAGACAACACGCAGGAGGATTAAGACCGGAAGCTGAGATTAAGGAAGAAATTCATCCGTTGCAGATGACACTTGTGAAGTTAGAGGGGTCTGAGAGCTATGTAAGCTGGGCTGAGCACGCTGAGACCATCTTGGTCTCCAGGAAATTAGAGGGATACATACTTGGCACAGTTGAGAAGCCAACAGAGGAAGATTCTAAAGAAGGTCAGAGGTGGAAAATGACCAATGCATTAGTCAGAGCATGGTTGTTGAGTTCTTTGTCACCTCAGATTTCTAAGCAAGTAGAGAGGATTAAGGAGGCGTCTGAAATTTGGCGACTTTTAAAGGGTACTTATTCAGGACTTGGCAATGAGATGCTTGCTTGCAGGATACAAAAAAAATTTGCAAGAGTTAAGCCAAGGTGAAAAAACAGTGGTGGACTATATGTCCGAACTAAAGAGGTTGTGGAGTGATCTTGACTATTACGATCCTGTTGAGATGGAATGTGGCAAGTGTGTTGAAAAATTTCAAAAATGGACTGAGAAGAGACGTGTTAAGGATTTCCTAAATGGATTGCACATGAAGTTCGAAAGTAGAAGGGCAGCTCTTTATGGCACTGGCACGCTACCAAATCTAGAACAAGCAATTTCTGCAATATTAAGTGAAGAGACTCGGTTAAAACTGGAGGATAATGGACATGGTGTACATAGCATGTCACAAAGACGCTCAGCCTTACTTGCTGCAGAGAGTGGTATTTTTCAGCGGCCAGGATCAAACCCGTCTAACAGAACCTGCTATGAATGTTGCCAACCCGGGCATTTGAGGGTAGCTTGCCCACAATTAATAGGAGGAGGTAGAGGACAAGGTTGGCGTGGCAGAGGCCGTGGTCGCATGTTTGAGGACCGTGGAGGCCGTAGTAGAGGTATGCGGCATGTATGGAGAGCCAATACCTCTGGAGCTAGTGAAGAGGCTTCCCAGACTATAAGTGTGGAGATGGCAGTTGATGATCTAGAGAAATGGCGCCAATTTAAAGAACTTCACATAGGAGAGGGGAAGTCTTCAGAGGCATCTACATCGGCTGCTTCGGCCAATTTTTCGGGTAATAACCTCCATACCGACAAGTGTAATGATAATTATAAAAGTGCCCCATGGCTTATAGACTCAGGTGCGTCCAGACATATGGCTGGGTCTTTTAAAGAATTTATCAATTATGTTGTTGATCAAAACAAAGAAAAGGTGAAATTGGCCGATGGATAAACACAAGTGGTTTCTGGGTCTGGAACAGTTAATTGCAACTATAATTTGGCTCTTTCATCTGTATTACATGTCCCTTCATTCCCCATCAATCTCTTATCTATAAGCTGCATTACTAGAGACCTCAATTGCGTTGTCATATTCTTCCCAACTTGGTGCATGTTTCAGGAACTTGGGACTGGAAGAAAGCTTGGGATGGGGAGTCTGCGTGATGGACTCTGTTACTTGGATAATAGAATATATCCTGCTATGGCTGGTGCGTTACCTCCCTCACCACTAGAAGAGTTACTACTCCAACATCGCCGATTGGGACACCTATCTTTTGCTACATTGGGTCAGTTGTATCCTAATCTTTATTGTAAGATCAGCAAGGAGAAACTAGTATGCGATGCTTGTCAGTATGGAAAGCAGACTAGGAGTTCTTATTTGTCATCAGGCAATAGAAGTGATGTACCACTCCAAACTATCCATTCAGATGTGTGGGGTCCCAGTAGAGTGGTGTCTTTAAATGGGTATCGGTATTTTGTCACGTTTATTGACTGTTGTACCAGAACCACTTGGGTCTATGTTCTACGAAATAAGTATGATGTGTTTGAATGTTTTAGAGATTTTCATAACTTAGTGATGACCCAGTATAGTGCCTGTGTGAAGGTGCTACGTACTGATAATGGTACGGAGTATGTGAATAAAGAGTTTGATGAATATCTATCAAGCTATGGAATTGTTCACCAAACTACATGTCCAGGTACTTCTGAACAGAATGGTCTAGCGGAGAGGAAAAATAGGAGTCTTCAGGATAATGCACGATGTATTATGTTTGCTATGAATGTCCCTAAATTTTTGTGGTGTGAAGCAGTGATGACTGCAGCCTATTTAATGAACAGGATGCCGTCAAGGGTACTTGACTACAAGACACCAATAGAGTGTCTCACTGGGAAGACTACATATGCGGTTCCACCTAAGGTCTTCGGTTGCACATGTTTTGTGAAGGATTATAGGCCTTCAGTTGGTAAGCTGGACCCAAGGGCTTTAAAATGCATATTTGTTGGATATTCTGGTAAGCAAAAGGGGTATAAATGTTGGTGTCCATCTGAAAGGAGAATGTTTGTGAGTATGGATGTGGTATTTAGAGAGCAAGAACCATTCTATGGAGGATCAATTGACTTAACTGATGTGTTTCCTGATTTAGTTACTGATGATATCACAGATGCAGATTGTGAGACAGGGGGAGATAAAAAGGAGGAAGACAACGATACAACTTCGAGAAATGTGATAATTGGAACAATACCAGTGGAAGAAGATGCCGAACAGGAGCTGATACAAGGGGAGCAACAAGAGATACCAAGTGAGGAAGCAAAGTGGCCAAAACCAAATGAGGAACACGAGATTCAGGTGTATAAGCGAAGGCGCCGAATTGAGGAGCAACATGTGCAGGGAGAGGAAACCACTTCATTGGGACATGATTCTGAAGCCCAAGAACAACGTGACATAGACTCTTCAGCCTCATTGCAAACTCCAGAATTATCCCCAAGTTATGATAATACTTATGATCAGTGTGGTGACTTGGATGTGCCTATTGCACAAAGGAAGCAACCTCGGAAAAATGTAGGGAAACTGCCGTCAGAATTAACCCCTTATGATGTCTCCAACTATATATCTTACACATCTATTGGACCGTCGTATAAGTCTATTATTGCAGCATTGGATGGTGCTGGACCTATTCCACACAATTGGCAAGAAGCAAAAATGCATCCACGTTGGAGAGAAGCGATGCTTGAAGAGATGGCTGCACTCGACAAGAACAATACTTGGGTAATTACCACACTCCCAGCTAATAAGAAAGTTGTAGGCTGCAAATGGGTATTTACTATTAAAGAAAATCATGAAGGGAAAATAGAAAGATATAAGGCCAGACTTGTGGCAAAGGGTTATAGCCAGACTTATGGTGTGGACTATGATGAGACATTTGCTCCTGTGGCAAAAATGAATACCATTAGAACATTAATCTCAATTGCAGCGAATAATAAATGGAAACTATTTCAGATGGATGTTAAAAATGCTTTTTTGCATGGCGACTTGCAAGAGGAAGTATACATGGAAATTCCACCTGGGTTTAATAGCAAGATAACAGAGGGTAAAGTATGTAAACTAAAAAAATCACTCTATGGGTTGAAACAATCACCGAGAGCTTGGTTTGGTAGATTCCGCAATGAAATTTGTTCTCTTGGATATCAGCAAAGCAATGCAGACCACACTCTATTCTTTAGGTGTTGTCATAACAAAGTTACAATACTTGTGGTTTATGTGGATGATATTGTGATTACAGGGAATGACGATGATGAGATAAGGAGTTTGAAGAAAATGTTGGCAAAGTTATTTGAGGTCAAAGATCTTGGACATCTTCACTACTTCTTGGGGATTGAAGTAGCATATGGGTCGCAAGGTATATATCTCTCACAAAGAAAATATGTCCTTGACTTACTTTATGAAACTGGAATGATGGATTGTAAACCTGCTACCACACCGATTGAGCCAAATCACCGTATTATGGCAGAATCTGGTGATCCTGTTGACAAGGGTCAATACCAGCGACTAGTTGGGAAGCTAATTTATTTATCACATACTAGACCTGATATTGCAAATGCGGTCAGTATTGTGAGTAGATACATGGATGATCCTCGGTCCACTCACCTAGATGCAGCAAATAGAATTTTACAATATCTTAAGGGCTGTCCTGGGAAAGGAATTCTATTTTCATATTGTGGACATCTAAGGATACAAGGTTATACAGATGCTGATTGGGCTGGGTGTGTTGATGATAGAAGGTCTACTTCAGGCTACTGCGTGTTTGTAGGTGGTAATTTGGTAAGTTGGAGGAGCAAAAAACAGACCGTAGTGGCTAGATCTACAGCGGAAGCAGAATTGCGCTCGATGGCAGCTGGATTATGCGAGCTAATGTGGCTACGGTTGCTACTTACTGAACTTCAAATGTATAAAGGGGAACCCCTTCAGCTCTACTGTGATAACCAGGCCACTATAAATATTATGAATAATCCAGTGCAACATGATAGAACAAAACACATTGAAATTGATAGGCACTTCATTAGAGAGAAACTAGAGGAGGGAACACTACAAGTTACCTTTGTTAAATCTGGAGATCAACTTGCAGATGTTTTAACGAAAGGTGTTAGTGTTATGTCTTTCTTAAAGATATGTGACAAGATGGGGCTTACAAATATTTTCGCCCCATCTTGAGGGGGAGTGTTGGTAGTCCTTATGTGTAATAGTGGATGTAGGCAGGGTCTAAAATGTAAACTGAACATTGTATATAATTAGTGTAGAGGAACCAGATTGAAGGAGTACTACTCTTCCAGAAATATCTCTAGCTCTCTGGCGATTCCCCACTACTGATTAGTCCCAAATTCGACAATACACTGCGAGCTCGTGAACAAATTTTTGGTGGACGTGCATGTTTTTTAAAAGAAATGGTGAGTGTACAGATTCTTTGTGCTGATTTGATTTTTAATACTGGTGGTAGAAACGTGTTCGTGTTTGTATTTTCCCCGTTAGACCCTCTTTGGATTGAAGTATTTTTGGATGAATTTTGAAGGGTTCAAATCCTATGGATTTTTTCCTACAAATCTCGTTGGATCATAGGATTGGAACCATCAAAATCATATGGATCCGTTCCTATGTCCCCAGTTTCATAGGATTCTCATGTCAGAACTCGTTTGGAACAAAGGAAAACAGTAGAAATTTTACAGAAAATTTATCTATGATACCGTTAGGAACAAAGGAATAGAAAATTCGAATTCCTTTGAAATTCCTATGAGATAGGCTATTCTGTAAGAATTATGGAGGAAACACTCATGAGGTCTCACCTCATGTTTTAATCTTCCTATGTTTACGATTTCTTTTTTTCCTGTGCAGCATCAATTCTTTAAAAATTTGGTGTGCACTATCCAAAAACACATGCTGTAAAATTTCTGCGTTTCATAATCCTGTAAGAATCCACTTCATATGACATCTTAAACCTGCATTTTTTCTATTCCTATCTTTTTAAAATCCTGCAAGTCCAATTATTTTGAACCCACAGTGGGCTTCATTCACACTATTACGGCCTGCACTGCACTTTGCTTCGTTCCACAAACAGAAAAACGACACTTCCTGCATCAGTGGCTAGGGTTTAGTGCGAGATGAGCTGCCTCCGCCGCCGCCCCCACTCGCCGGCGCTTAAGACGCAAGAATGATTCAATGTGCACAGGATAGATGACATTTTATAAAAATAGGCATAGGGATAGGGTTTGGGTTCGCACGTTGGATCAGGAGAGATAGGATTTGAAACCAACGTCTTCGGTGCGTAGAGAAAGTAGTTGCCATCGAGGAAGTAGTCGTCGCGGAACCGGGGCATCGTCGTTTGTCGGTGTCGTGGAGGGCGACGACCTTCTCTCCGAGATCCTCCTCCCTTCCCCGCGCGTCCCTCGTGTGCAAGCGCTGGCGCAGCCTCGCCTCCGACCCCGACTTCTTCCGCCGATTCCGCCGCCACCACCGCCGGAACCCTCCCCTCCTCGGTTTCTTCGATAATTACGAAGGCCTCTCCTTCATGCCTACCCTCGAGGCCCCGAATCGTGTCCCGGCCGGACGCTTCCCTTTGCAGGCCGGCGAGGGCGACCGCTTCAGTGAAGCATACAAGGACACTAGGGTACGCTGAGGAAAACAATGTGGTGATCATGTGGTCATGTGGCACGCTGTTTATGATCCATCTTGAGTCATTGCAGTCGAAGAAACTATTTGAACCCGACACCCTTCCTGATTGTCATCCATTTGAAAGTCTCTACACTACAGGTAATAGTTTGCCTTCACATGTCTGTTGTAACAAAACCAAGTTACTGTATGATAATTGGTTGAAGGAATTTCGTCACATCCTTCCGTTTTAAGTTAACAATTTAAGTAGTGTCTTATCACTTGTTTGTTTTGCTGCTTAATGACCTCTTCTACATAGAGCGATTTTGTTTCTGTGGTATGTCTGTTCTGATATTTGAATGGTGGCGTTTTATGTAATGATGATTATGATCTACAAAGAAATAACTGTTGAGTGGTATCTATTTTTTCTGCTCTGTTGCCAGGCAGCAGGCTGCAATTATTCTACTGTTATCTTCATTTCTTAAACTATTGTGATTCAAAGTGAGAGCTAGAAAAATCTCTTTTTCAAGTTTATTATATGAATATTGATTCAATAAAACAATGAACACGAAGGTTGGCAAATTCAGTCTGTAATATTGAACTATATTCACTATTTCTTTCCTATTTACACATGCAAGATTTTTTTTTTGTTTCACTCTTAGTTTTCGTGCATAGATGCGGTGCAGTTCTTCTCAAGATAAGATGCATAACTTTTAGAAGTTGAAGACAACTACTTGAAAACTAGCTTGGACCAACTGAAATGTCAAATGTATAGTCAATAGTTACAGTTGGAAGCCTAAAGCTAGTATTTCGTTCAATATTTACTTTGTTTTTTAATCTTCTACAACTAATCTTAAGTCCATAATGTTGAATTTGTTTGTGATTGATGAATAATTGTTCGTTTTTATCACTTCCGGAGAGCCCCTGCTGCGAGTGCAAATCAGAGAAAACTAATAGCTTGAGTTCATTTCACTTTTGAGGCTAAATTTTGTTTGAAGATATCTAATTGTTAATAGTATTGATCACCTTCCTTCTAGGGATTTCAGCATGATTTTTATTTTCAAGGCTAAATTTATTTGAAGTTGATCTTAACCTGAATAGTCTTGACCACTCTGTTTTGCTAGGATTTATTAGTATGATTATATTATATTTATTCTGAAATGGTATGGTCGATAATGCTGGATGGTTTGTCTCTTCTGACCAGCTAATAGTCTGTGTGTGTGCAATGTGCATCTTCTTCATTTTTAAGATAGCAATCAGTTATACTGTTTTATGAATTGAGTTTGTCAGTAAGCATATTTTAAGTATATCCCTAATCTTGTATAATACTGATTATTTTCATTTTTTCACACTACAGCTGTGAGGTGACCTTTGCCTCATATTGTCTTTTTGTTGGAATGTCATTGGTTGTTTGACTTGTTATGATTGCTTAAACAGACATTGGCGGTGGGCATGGTGGAGCTGATCTGTGGCGCAATACATAAGATGTAACTCATTAGATATGCTATCCTTATGTACTGGTTGAGCAGGTAAGCTCTCGTTTTGCATTTATGTTTTTCTGAACTGTTCTTTAGAAGAAGAAAAATGTATTGCTTTCCATTTTACTGCCATTTCTCAAGTACTAAATTGCAATCGAAGATAAGATTTTCTTGGCAATGCTTTGCTTATCTGTTTACCACCTGGCCACTTCTATCACACATTCATGCCAGGCTGCAGCTTGGATCTTTTCTCCAGGCCTTCATACCTTAATCAGCAGCTCTCCAGTCTCTTCCCCATGCCTCTGCCACCTACATTCTCTGTTATTTGTTGATGTTCTACCTGCTCACTATTGAATGTGCCTTTTTTTGCCTTCCCTGTCTGTCAAGATGCCTTGATTTCAGTTGTACCCCTCCTTAGTACTCCCCCGGTTCCTTCTGTTAGTACTGTTTCTCCCCCTAGTTCCACAGATGACGGATTACTTAGGGCTTCTCCTTTTTGCGTGTATGTTTGTATGCTAAGTGTATAATGAAATGCATCCTCTTTTGTGTCCTTCATATTTATGTTTAGCACTTTTCACATGCCTTTGATTTGTTTTTTGGTGTTATGGATCTATTAAGTCCTAGTGCAGTTTATATGTTTTTACCTTTACTTAAGTAGTTGATAACTGATAATACATGAATAGATGCTTCATACTTTCTTTATTTAAACGATTTATAGCTTTGCAATTTCACATTGCTGCTTATTTTGGATCATTGAGGTACCTAGTGAACTAATGATTGTCATAGTACTAGAAGAGCATAACATAGCCCACAGTCCTTTACTTGAGATTTTTACTGCATGAGATTAATTAAGTTTGTTTTGTTTGCCACTAGCTAGCTTGTTCATTTCCTAGAAGTATATATATCAGCTAGAAACCAGATGGTTGTATGCCCCATCAGAACATTTTTTTAAATGACTTGATATGCTCGTATGTTCAGTATTTCCCTCTAATGGGGTGATTTGAACTAGTAATCTTATGTACGTTTACTAAGAAAAGAATAGATGCAGCAACAAACTTGAGAATATGCTAACAATAAAAGTTGAATGTCTAGCAATTAATTAACCGTTATCTTGTAGTAGCTGTTCTCTGTTTCTAATGTTTTGTTTGTCCAATAATCCTAAGACGGTTCAGTTTTGGACCTTTTGGCACAGTTCTCACAATGCTAGTGAAGTTAATGCTTTACCGTCTGCGTTGTACAAAAATATTGTGATACATGACTTCAACAACTTCTTAACTAGAGAACTTGCCTGTGGCAAGATGGTTAGGAGGATGGTTGTATCCCCAGCCCATCAGAGTTCAAACACCAGGTTTGACGCTGGTGTTTCTCATTTAGCTGGAATATTCTTTCAGTGCGAGGCGACGTTCCCGTCGACAGCGAGGCGCCTGTGATGACTTCGTCAATCTCAAGACCCGCCGGTTCAGTCTCTCGGAGGTGCTCATAGAGGTAGGGTGTGCGTGCGTGCGTTCATAGGGGTGAGTGTATACGCGTGTATATGAGCGTTTGCGTTGTACTGTATTTTAAGAAAAAAACAACTTCTCAACTAATGAATTGTAAAATTTGGTTGCTCCACAGGTATTAGGATCACATTCTGGTGGCTAAGATGCAGAAATGGAGCGTGTGTTGTTTAGTATCTTCCATTTTCTATGTTGTGCGTCACCCACCCGGGAATCGGCCCACCGTGGCTTGTCGGAACTAATTGCTTAAATTTTGTCAACTTGCCGTCTATTATCTAGTTTCTGTTAAGACACTAGTCCACTGGAATGGAAGACGTAGTGACTTGGTCGTATTGATGGTTCGTGTTGACCCTCAGTTAATATTGGATTCATGTGCTTCATGCCTTCATGCGTGCCCGCTTCATCTAAGGCAGTCAGTGGCATTTGCTTATGCCCCCTGCTGAGTCAGGTTGAGATTTCAAATTCAATATCTCTGCTTATGTTTCGTCAAATGATGTTCCCATTTCTAGTTTTCTACTTTGGTTGTGTGTGTATTAGGCAAGTTTCTAGGGAAGAAAACCATGGAGATTTAACAACATGAAAAGGCTAAATCCCTATACACAAAAGCTGATAATAAGAACTCTGGGCATTCATCTAGCCAGACATGATTGTTCCAGGACATTAATTAAAGACGCCCCATAACTTGCAAGTTCCTTGGCAACAGAGTTACTTGTATGCGGTTCAAGAAATAGAATGCTTGGCTTCTATTTTGCTACTATATGTAGCATCGGTTCAAGGGTAGAGATGAGGCCATCTAGCAAATATTTAAAAGTCTCTGTCCATTGTTGCTTACAGGTGTCCAGTGTTGATTAGCTTTGCATGTAACATGTCTATTTTACAAGAGGGAATCGAACTTGTACCGAACCATGTTTGTGGTTCGCTTTTCTCTGTTGGATCCTGTTAGAATATTAGGCACAGTTTACATGATTAATTTTAGTATATTAAACATTACTATAACAGCTACTAGCATGTTAATCTCGCAAATATTAGATGTATTAATTAACATGAACATCAGCAAAAAGTCTACACACATAGACATACTAAATCGGCACGTCGGCACGTGATGAACGTACCGAACAACTGTAGATGAAGTAGTCGTAGTAGTCGTCGTAGTTGTTGCAGCAGCAGCAGCGACGTCAGCAGCTTCCTGAAGACGATGGCGACGTTGTTGACGAGCAGCCCGCGAGTCCGGCGAGCGTGCAGGAAGGCGAGCCGTGATGAAGAGTTTGAGAGCAGTCGCGCGGAGCGCTTCCCAAAAAACTTATTCGCCCTCTCCCGTACAGGATCACAAGGACGAGGGTTTCGGAGACCTGCTGTCCCGTTCGCCGGTGCACGCCGGCGATCGGGATGGAGTAGACTACGGTGGCGGCGCAAGGCACGAGGTAGCAAAACCTAGATTGGTTCGGGGTATTTGCAGCGCACGCAGTGCCCGACTTTATATAGCGCGGCTAGGGAAAACCCTAACGGGTATAACATGGGTCAAGTCCACGTCACGCACGCTTAGCTCGGTTACAGTAGCCCACGATCCGGGAGCGACCCGAACCGACTATCTGTGACGCGTCCGTCCAAACCGTTTTTCCCAGACTGCAAAAATAAATCTCGGCTCGGCGAGATTCCCGCAACCCGCGGCGCGTCGTGACGGGGCGGGCGGTGTGTGCGAGCGGCGGCGGAGGAGGAGGAGCGCGTGAGAGAGCCTCATGTTCTCACAAGCTTACCAAGTAGCATAACACTCCACTATATAAGGTGGTGCCACTCCTCTTAAACTAGCAATGTGGGACTAAACTTTAGCTCCCACTCCACTCTCATGTGTGCTGCCATTTTTTCATGGGTTTTGAGATTTCAGAAATTGCTAATTGGGTTTCCCACATATGGGCCCAAATTCTAACAATCCCCCACCAGATCTCAAATCCCATTTAGAGATGTTTGCCAGACCTCGAGTCTTATTTATATACCAGTGTTTCAGCAGAGACTGTTAAGTTGAACTTCTGCCTAGAACCTTGAGCTACGTCTATTGGCAACTTGAACAATGGACGAACCTTGAATTGCAAGTTTGGTGCTTCTAGATTTCACACAAAATCATAACTGGTACTTGGCTGCCAGTAGCCTACCCCACGGGTGTAGCATATGCGTCCTACTACCTGGTCTCTTCGTGAGTTTACTAGAGATCACCCAAATCTCATAAATTGCGACGTTTAACAATTTGACTCATATAGGTGTGTTCTTTCAAGAATGCTCTGTAGAACAACATCTTTGCTATGGATAGCCAACAGAACCACATTAAGGCATGCAGCCAACCTGCCTTACAGATTTTGAGAGTTGTGCATCTTAACATAGAGAGGGTTAGGTAATAACTCTCCTCTGTCACACCACTAGCTTGTTCTTCACAGGTCCTAATTCACGGGATCTCCGATCACATAGGTTGGGTTACCACTATGGAGTAACGCTCACGGGTCTCAACCCCATCTCCCTCGATGCACTTTCTATCACATTACGTGATAGTCCCTTCGTAAAGGGATCTGACAGGTTTTTGTCTGTTTGAATATACGAAACAGTTATTACTCCGGAGTTTCTCAATTTCCTGACAGACTTCAAACGTCTTTTAACGTGTCTTGATGACTTCGCGTTATCCTTAGCACTGTTCACTTTGACAATAACCGTTTGGTTGTCGCAGTTCATAAGGATGGCTGGTAATGGTTGCTCAACCACCGACAAGTCCATCAAAAGCTCACGCAGCCATTCTGCCTCAACAGAAGATGTATCTAACGCAGTAAGTTCTGCTTTCATGGTTGACCTCGTCAATATGGTCTATTTACAAGACCTCCATGATACTGCGCCACCACCAAGAATAAACGCATATCCACTTGTGGCGTAGAGCTCATCAACATCTGAGATCCAGTTCGAATCACAATATCCCTCAAGCACAGCAGGGTGCCCTGAATAGTGAATCACGTAACTCATTGTACCGCTCAGATAGCGCATGACCCTTTCAAGTGCATGCCAATGATCAGTACCCGGGTTAGACATGAACCTGCTCAATTTGCTCACAGCAAATGAGATATCAGGTCTCGTCGCGCTCGCAAGGTACATGAGTGAACCGACCACTTGAGAGTATCTTAATTGATCTCTCGTCTCTTTCTTGTTCTTTCTGAGTGTCACGCTGGGATCATAGGGTGTTGGAGAAGGCTTGCTGTCTATAAAGCCGAATCGGCTCAAGACCTTCTCAACATAGTGTGATTGCGTTAACGTAATCCCACTCTCATCCCTAATCAGCTTGATGTTCTGTCCCAGATCTTTCATATCAAAGATTTTTGACAAGAAAGACTTGACCTCATTTATCACTATCATGCTTGTACCGAAAATTAGTATGTTGTCAACATACAAGCATAATATGACACTATCGCCCCCACCATGGCGATAGTACACACACCTATCAGCCTCATTAATGGCGAAGCCTGCAGACGTTAATGTTCTGTCAAACTTCTCATGCCATTGCTTAGGTGCTTGCTTCAGCCCATACAAAGATTTTAACAATTTGCACACCTTTCTCTCTTCACCTTTTACTACAAACCCATCGGGCTGATCCATATAGATTTCCTCTTCCAACTCTCCGTTAAGGAAAGTTGTCTTTACGTCCATTTGATGAACGATCAGACCATAGGAGGCAGCCAGGGAGAGTAGTACACGAATGGTGGTCAGTCTAGCGACAGGTGAATAGGTGTCAAAGTAATCTTCGCCTTCACGCTGAGTGTAACCCTTGGCTACAAGCCGTGCCTTGTACTTCTCAATAGTACCATCAGGCCTTAGCTTTTTCTTAAACACCCACTTACAACCCACAGTTTTGCAACCGTAGGGTCGTTCAGATAATTCCCAAGTTCCATTAGAAAGAATCGAGTCCATCTCATTATGGACAGCTTCTTTCCAGTCATCCGCATCAGGAGATGTGAATGCCTCTGCAATGCAATGGACGTAGGGGTATTGTCCACAAGGTACACAATGAAATCATCACCAAAGTATTTTTCAATTCTATGTCTCTTGCTCCTTTTAGGAGCTTCATTGTCATCCTTCTCAAGGACTTCCTCAACATGTGGTTGTTCAGAATAATCAACGGATGTGCTAGATTCAGTAAATATCTCAGAAGAAATCCTAGTAGTGCTATGCATATCCTTCATAGGAAACATGTTCTCAAAAAATGTTGCATCACGAGATTCCATAATACTATCAACATGCATATTAGCTACCTCAGATTTAACTACTAAAAATCTATAGCCGATGCTCCGCTGAGCATAACCCAGAAAGACACAATCCACTGTCTTTGGTCCGAGTTTACGTTTCTTAGGAATTGGAACATTGACTTTCGCCAAGCACCCCCAAGAGCGTAAATAAGAAAGTGATGTGTTTCTCCCAGACCACTCCTCGTAAGGGGTCTTCTCTTTATTATTGTTAGGAACTCTATTCAGGACATGACATGAAGTCAATAAAGCCTCCCCCACCATGCCTCAGATAAACCAGCAGTGTCCAACATGGCGTTCACCAAGTCGGTCAGCGTGCGGTTTTTCCTCTCGGCAACCCTGTTTGATTGGGGAGAATAGGGAGGCGTCCTCTCATGAATAATACCATGTTCCTCACAGGAAACATCAAATATTTTGGAGAAATACTCGCCACCACGATCCGACCTAAGACGTTTGATCTTTCTCTCTAGTTGATTTTCTACTTCGACTTTGTAAATTTTAAAGTAGTCTAAAGCTTCATCTTTAGTTCGCAACTAATATATATAACAGAACCTAGTAGCATCATCAATTAAAGTCATGAAATATTTCTTTCCACCTTTTGTCAACACGCCATTCATCTCACACAGATCCGAATGTACGAGTTCCAGGGGTGCTAAGTGTCTCTCCTCAGCTGCCTTGTGAGGCTTTCGAGGTTGCTTTGATTGCACACAACTATGGCACTTGGAACCTTTGGCAATAGTGAAATTCGGAATTAAACTCATACTAGACAACTGAGACATCAAACCAAAATTAATGTGACATAAACGAGAATGCCAAACACTGGTATCATCGGAAACACCGCCACAAATATGGTTTACTGATTTATTACAGAAATCTGAAAGTGAAAAACGGAACAAGCCTCCGCACTCATAATCTTTACCAATAAATTGTCCAAACTTTGACACTACAACTTTATTGGACTACAAGACTAACTTAAACCCATCTCTGCATAGAAGGGAACCGCTAACGAGATTCTTGTTCATAGTAGGGACATGCTGCACGTTCCTCAGCTGCACGATCTTCCCTGAAGTAAACTTCAGATCTACCGTGCCAACACCACGAACAGTAGCATGTGATCCATTCCCCATTAGAACGGAAGAATCCCGAGCGACCTGATAAGAAGTGAACAAAGAGATGTCAGCGCACACATGAACGTTAGCACCCGTATCAATCCACCAACATGGAGAATGAAATACTGAAAACACAAATGGTAAATTACCATACCCATCAGTATTGCTAGCGGTCACGACATTGACAGTCTTGGCCTTTTTCCCTTTCTTGTCTGCACGATCTGGGCAGTCCACATAGAAGTGACCGAGCTCCCCACAGGTATAGCAACCTAGCTCAGACTTGTTCATCATCTTCTTCTTCCTCCTCTTCTTGAAAGAATTAGTCTTGGCAGGTACATTGAAAGCAGGCTTGTTCTTTCCTTTGTTCTTGCCGGGGTTATGGTTCTTCTGCACCATGTTGGCGCTAGACTGACCTTCACCACCTCTCTCAGCAGTGTTCTTAGCCCGAGCCTTCTCCTCAACATCAAGAGACGCTATCAGGTTTTCAACCGATATCTCCTGTCTCTTGTGTTTGAGAGTTGTGGCGAAGTTCCTCCATGAAGAAGGCAACTTTGCAATAATGCACCCGGCCACGAACTTGTCAGGTAAGGCACACTTAGCGTGTTCAAACTCCTTCGCAATGCACTGTATCTCATGAGCCTGTTCGACTACAGAACGGTTGTTAATCATCCTGTAATCATGGAAGCTCTCCATGATGTACAGTTCACTGCCAGCATCTGCTACACCAAACTTAGCGTTCAGTGCCTCCCAGAGCTCTTTCCCATCTGAGATGTGCATGTACATATCAAACAGCTTGTTGCTAAGAACACTCAGAACGAGTTCCACAAAGGCAGTGTTGGTATCCTTGAACTTATTCTGATCCTCGTCAAATATAGCTCCTTCAGGTAAACCCTCACTGGCCTCGAACACTTTAAAAGATCGCAACCACAACGTGGTCTTGATCTGCCATCTCTTAAAATCCGCACCGGTCAACTTGTCCGGCCTCAGCGAATCAGATAGATGTCCCATGTTTAATTCAGAAAATTGCCTATAACACATATAAGGTTTTTGGATTGTTGGAATATTAGGCACAATTTCCATGATTAATTCCAGTATATTAAATATTACTACAACAGCTACTAGCATGTTAATCTCGCAAATACTAGATGTATTAATTAACATGAACATCAGCAAAAAGTCTACACACATAGACATACTAAATCGGCACATCGGCACGTGATGAACGTACCGAACAACTGTAGATGAAGTAGTCGTAGTAGTCGTAGTAGTCGTCGTAGTTGTTGCAGCAGCAGCAGCGACGGCAGCAGCTTCCTGAAGACGATGGCGACGTTGTTGACGAGCAGCCCGCGAGTCCGGCGAGCGTGTAGGAAGGCGAGCCGTGATGAAGAGTTTGAGAGCAGTCACGCGGAGCGCTTCCCAAAAACCTTATTCGCCCTCTCCCGTGCAGGATCACAAGGACGAGGGTTTCGGAGACCTGCTGTCCCGTTCGCCGGTGCACGCCGGCGATCGGGATGGAGTAGACTACAGTGGCGGCGCAAGGCACGAGGTGGCAAAACCTAAATTGGTTCGGGGGTATTTGCAGCGCACGCAGTGCCCGACTTTATATAGCGCGGCTAGGGAAAACCCTAACGGGTACAACATGGACCAAGTCCACGTCACGCACGTTTAGGTCGGTTACAGTAGCCCACGATCCGGGAGCGACCCGAACCGACTATCTATGACGCGTCCGTCCAAACCGTTTTTCCCATACTGCAAAAATAAATCTCGGCTCGGCGAGATTCCCGCAACCCGCAACCCGTAACCCGCGGCGCGTCGGGACGAGACGGGCGGGCGGTGCATGCGTGCGTGTGAGCGGCGGAGGAGGAGGAGCGCGTGACAGAGCCTCATGTTCTCACAAGCTTACCAAGTAGCACAACACTCAACTATATAAGGTGGTGTCACTCCTTTTAAACTAGCAATGTGGGACTAAACTTTAGCTCACACTCCACTCTCATGTGTGCTGCCTTTTTTTATAGACTTTGAGATTTAAGAAATTGCTAATTGAGCTTACTACATATGGGCTCAAATTCTAACAATCCTTGAATCGCTGCTGTGTTATGTATCGAACCGGCTCATAGAGCAATTTGGTTCACTTTTCCACCACATAGTGGATGGTCTTACAAACATTGGGGCAAAAAAGAACTTAACTTTGAAAGAACTACAAATACAGGGGCGAATTTCTGTGAAGATAGCGCCATTTTTACCATCATTCATTTCATCATCTTCAGGAGACGATTTGCAGTCCCCTTGGTGCATGCCACAGCTTCAGCACACTTGCTAGATTCGTAGAGCCTGATCTGCATAAAAGTGCAAACCAAACACTGCCCATCCTCCAAAACCTTCTGATGGGTTAACACTTTCACAGAGCCTGACTGGGCTCTCCGGCCCTGCTCGGCTCCAGTGTAAGAGCACACGCAGGGGAGGGCTGAGCCAAAGATGCTCAAAAATCATGCGGTACTCGGGGGGGCGGGGGACACATACCGCATCATGTTCTAGGGAAAGACTATGGCCTGCGTGTTTTGATTCGTAGGTTTAGATGCACCCATGTTTGAAAATTTATTTTTAATACATTTTAAACTGTTAAAAAATCTAATTAAAATTTCGAGTGTACAATGGAACACCTATGTTCACACAAAATTTTGCGAAAAACGATAGTGTTTGTGCATTGGAAACAAATCAAGTCATTTTGGAGCTCTGAAAATTTTCATTTTTACACAGGGCACAAATAATGTCACTGTCATGAAATGTTTCGAGAATATAGAATGTTTAGGTATATACCCTAATTTTTCATTTGCATTTCTTGACATTTTAAAATATATTTTTTAACTAATGGGTACATCTACACCTATGAGGCAAAGCTAATTTCCCCTGTATTATGCTACTATGTTGAAATGCTAGTAACTTGTGCTACCTAAAATTCAGCGTGAGGTGAACAAAAAAGTGCGTAAAACTCGTTGTTGTTCGTGCAATGCGGATACTATATTTTTCCTCCTTGGAGTACGACGCTATGTTGTGTCATATTGGGAACGAGAGGAGTTGCTTCGGATGTACTCCCTCTCTTCCAAATCACCTTGTTTTTCTTCTAGTAAGCTGCATCTGGCTGCACGTTTTATGGCAGTAAGAACAAAACGTGGACGATGTAGCTCCTTCATCGTTTGTACTACTGGGGACGCCGTTCTACGCGCGTTGTCTTGTCTAGTAGCGTAGTTTGCAGAGTAGTTAATTCGCTCCAAGAGATACCCAGATCTTGTGAATCTTATCCATTAACAGAGTAACAGGTACGATGCATGTACGTAGCCTACTCCGTCACAAGTGCTAACAGTTACCTCGAGCCGTGCAAGACCTGTCCAGGTACACTGTTATAGCTTCCCCTTCCACTAAGGTGTCAAGCGGGATCCCATCATTATCCCAGTTTTAGTTTATTTGTAAATTTCTAATTCGAATTTTGATCAAAATTTTATACTAAGAGTCTCCAAATGTATTAGAAGTGGGATATTGGTAGGATCCCACTTGCATCTCTACCTTCCACCATGGTCGTGTCAATATTCTACGTTCTGCGACGCAAATTTGTGGACGAGCTCCTAGTACTTTAAATCGCAGGATATTCACAGTTTAATTCTGTCAACTATCCACGTGAATCCAACTGACATGCCTTTTTTTGGTTTTCGGCTCCGTCCGATCTAAGATCCATGGGGCATGGCGTTCTGGGCAGCGGACAAAAGATGTTTCTTACAGGTTCAGGGTCGCAGTGCAGATGGCAGCAGCAGCCTATGACAAATGCACGATATGGATATTTTGCACATGACCAATGATATTGGATGTGATCCTTACCACACAAATCTATAACCAGGTTGTGTACGTACGTGCGCTGGAATTTTATTGTGTCCGTTAACGGGCTACACGAGGTAAAAACATCGAGCAAGGATGAGAATCTCCCCTTGTCACTCACAGAGTCACAGTATGTGCTGCATTTTTTTTAGCACTGATGGAACCTGTAACTTACGCTAGATATCAATCTTCTCGATTTTTTGTGACCCTTTTATCGAATAGGAAGTGAGAAATGCAATCAATCAAATGCCCAAAGATATGGTGAGCTAACTCCAAAAACCCGTCCTCGGTTCGAATTGTAGGAATCACGCCAAAAAAATTCATTGGCTCAATTCCACCAACATTTCCCTCTTGTCAAAGAAGGAGAGGGTGGAGGGAGTTTCCCAATACCGGCCTATTTGTCTTATCAATGCAATCGCAAAAATTGTATCGAAGTGCTTTTCATCAAGAAGAGGAGCATTCATGAAAACTTCCTTTATGTCAGATCCTTGCTAAAAGCTTTCAGAAAGCAAGACACCGACGCTTGTCTTCAAGCTTGACATCCGTTAAGCCTTCGATTCGATCTATTTGGGGTCATACTTGATCTTGTGTGACAGCGGGGTTCCCTATCTGCTTCCTAGTTGGATTGTCGTCTTGCTATCGGCCACCTCCTTCCGTATGCTCCTAAATGGCAACATTAGCACCCCCGTTGTGCATAGGCAAGGGCTTCGACAAGGAGACCCATTATCACCTCTCCTATTTGTTATAACCGGTGATCCACTCACTCAACAAGCGTGCAACTAGGGAGGCTTGCTACAATGCTACATAAGCTTCGTGGGAGGGGCACCATTTCGCAAACCTCCCTCTACGCGGACGATGTGGCAGTTTTTGTTGCTCCAATCAAAGGAGACATTACAATCTTGGCCTCCATTATTGAAGATTTTGGGGAGGTTACCGGACTCCTGCATAACCGGTTTTCGTATCTCAGGTTACCGGGTTTTACCAGATTGAAGATGTGTAGTACTCATGTAATTGATACGTAGAACTGGTGCCAAGATTGTAATACTCAGTTACTCAGTTCTACACATCTCCGGCAACTACTCGTAGTATACATACACAGTTACTTAGTTCTACACATCTTGGTTTCCATTATTCCTGCATAATCGATTCGTCGAACCATGTCAGAGTTGTCAAGCATCGGTCGTCAGGCCAGTAGACCACATCAACCAGAACAACGCACCTTAAAAGTACAGCATCAACCCCACCAATAGCGCGTAGAACAGATGGTGGGCTTTGAAATGTCGATGCCGATGTACATAGGAACTCACATCTTGTGAACGCTCACAATTTTGTTTTGGAATTTTTGACAATCGTATATCCGAATTTTGAGTATCATGGTATCTCGTTAGGTGTGCTATTGTGCTACTGTTTAGTGTGATTCAGGTAACCGAAACAAAAATTCGGAAGGGTGCACATCTCAAATCCTAGAGACAAATCCGGTATCCAGGGTCCTACTTTGTTCTTTGGAATCATTAGCCACATTTGGAGCATCGCTCCAGAGTCACAATCAAATCATCAATTAGAGGCCCACTTTAATACAAATTATATATACGAATCAGCGTGTTCCATTAATGGTACTGTGTTTTTTTTTAAAACAACAACAGGAGAACTGCTATATTAATCGCGATAGAAGAGAGAGGTACAGAGACCCGGACTGCTCGGTTTATTCGAGGAAAACCGGGCAAAAACCCAAACATCTACGCAAGCACTACAACGCATACAGAGCACCAGAAGGCCAGCCGAGCGACGTCATCGTACATCAACAACCATAGTGCTTACTATGGAGTGACTTCGACTTTTTCGCAACAGCACCAAGGCCGTTGGGAGAGCGACACATCCGCCACGAGGTTGTTCGCCGTCTTCTGCAACACCGGAGAGACACGCCCTCCAGTCCGGAGAAGAAGACCCCCAACACACGCCTGATGCCAACGGCATGGCGAGAGTGCTTCCGCCAATCACCCAACCCACCGCGTACCTCGGGTCCCTCTTGCCGGTGCCGGTCTCCAAAACGAAGCCCCCAGGAGGGAAAACGACACCAAGGCGCCATCATCGTCCGATCACGAGATCATGGGTTTCCCCTGGAGTGCCAAGCTGGCCGGATCCGTGCAGTAGGTGGGCAGCAGCAGAACGATAACGCCTCCATGAAGGTCACGACAGCCTCAACCGCCGCCATCACCGGCCAAGGCACAAGGCCGAGGCAGGGTGCTCACCCTAGCCGCACATCACGCACCGGCGCCGGCGAGCCCACCTATCACCGCCACCCTCTGAGACGATGACGAAGAGGTCGCGCAGGACTCATCCGCCGCCAACGAGGACGCACAAGATGGTCGCAACCATCAGGGACCGACGGGCCCAGATCGGGCCCGCCAAAGCCATCGGCCGCTCGCCCTCCCCACAGCCCTGCCAGCAACGCTTCCCTCCGCCTGCGCTCTAGTCGTCGTCTCCGTCCGAGCCCGCCGGCTCGGCTTCCACTTCCCCGACCGCCCCCCACGGGCCGGTCCGCCGCCTGCTTGAACGAGGGCCTCGCCCCAGCCACCTTCTGGCAGCGGAGGGGTGCTGCCACCGCCGCGACCAGGGCCGAAGACGGCAGCGACAGGGGTGGCCAGAGGAGGCGGCCCGGCGGCTTTTTTTGGAGCGACGCGAGGGGGAGAGGAGAAGGGCCGAGTCATGTATGTACCACTGCTGCGAACAATGGTACTGTAGTGGTAATCCATTCGTGAGCATAGGCAAGGCTTGTCTGCGAGCGCGTGCAGTGCAGCCGCCTGACGATTGACGAAGAGACATGTCGGCGTCTCGTACTCCACGATATCTTTCGTGCTATTTCGCGCATATTTCTCACAAGTTATATAGACAGTAAACGATTACATCGTGAGATACAGTAGATAGATATACGAGCACGCTGTCGTGTTGTACCACAAAAATAAAACTCGTAAACATCTTATATTGTGGGGGAACGGAAGGAGTACTGTTGAACCAGCTATTTCATCAGTGAAAGATTTACATATTCTTATTTGATGACGAGGCAGGGTTATGAATGTACCCATTACCCGCGTATCCTGCGGGGATAAACCCTGTTAGGATGAGGGTCTGGTGAAACAAAATACTCATGGATATATAAATGGGTAAATGATGTACCCATCGGGTGAAGAGGGTGCGGGTATGGGTTTATATAACCCATACCCGCAAACCCATGTACCCTCCTAATTATCCAACTACTAACAAATAGGTCTCTAAATCATAACATGCATGAGCAGACAAGTACTACTACTGAGAACTATATGCTACTGTTTTATGAATGTGTAGTGATGTTTATCATTATAATGTGTTGCTTTTTATTCGCAAGTGTTGCTATTTATATGTTTTGTTTATGTCTAAGTTTTGTTGTTTATGACTATTTTGTATTCATATGTGTGTTGCAAACGAGGATATTTTTACCCACGCGTAACCCTTAACCCTGTCGGGTGAAGGGTATGGGAAAAGGTTATACCCGCACAAGGATATAGATAAGAGTAACGGGTAAGGTTGAGAGCGACGGGGAAGGGTATGGGGTGGCTTCAGCCTTACCCATACCCTGCTACCCATACCCTGCGATCCATAGGCAGGGTTGGATTAGTGAAGGTAAGTCTTGGGCCACGTACTGCAGGGGTGTTTTTTTTAATGCCAACATCTGCAAAACCCCCTACCTTCTTCTGAAATATCTAGCTCTCCCAGGAAATCACTAATTGTCCTCTCCCTGATTCGTCATGTGGCACAACCAAAGTCGACAGATTATGTTGATCCTCACACTCGCTCGGCAGCTCCTCTGGATTCTCTCTACAAGATCCGCTACGACATGACATCTTTTTTATTTTCACGCTATCTATATATACTGTAAACCCCTATCGAGATATTTATAGCATACAATTTAGATATTTTACCAACATGTATAAGAGTACACACATGCATGTACACTATACGTAACCATCCAAGTGACACAAACTAATCATGGATGATATTTAGTCTTTTTATATCTCCCATTTGACACAATTTGGTCTATATATTTTTAAGTTGTAATGTATTAAAAATCAATGTAAATTTCATTATAAATATGGTGACCACAAATCAATAAAAGAGTTATATACAAGTTTATAATTTCAGTATAAATAATTATATTTATTTTGACACAACCTAGTGATTTACGAACTATGAGGAGATGATTTGAACGCGGAGCCTAGTGTGGTCCACTTCGAGTTCTTTGGTTACAAGGGTGTGGGGTGTGGTTCATCTTCAACGCACGTGCGAGGGTGACATAAGATGCCCTTTAATATATGATAAATGTTGACAGTAAAATGAACTTTCTCCACCGAACAATTTTGACCATGCACGACCAGCGTGCTTGCTGATCAGCAAAGGAATTTAAATTTTAAAATTAGATCATAATTACATTCAAGCTAGTGGAATAATTACATATGTGCACCCGGATCTTGACTCTCGGATGAGGGGACTTCTAAACATTGCACTAAACCAATAACAAAAGAGTATCTAAACTAAGAATTCATTATTAAAAAATGGTGTGAGATGAAACTGAATTCTAACTTACTCCCTGCATTCTAGTTTAAAGGGACTGTCTCAATAAAATTATTATTTTCATATTTATAAGCCTTTTTGCACAAAGGATTGAGAAGGCCATGCATCTCACATTAATTTATTGTAATTGATTAGGACTTCCTTGGTTGATATGATATAAAAAATGAGCCCAATAAACACGGAAGGAGGTAGTATGTAAACACAATGTAGGAACCTATATAATGTTAGGCTTGTTAAGATTAGCCCAGGTTCAAATCGCAGGATATTAACAGTTTAATTATGTGAACTATCCGCGTGAATCCAACTGACATGGCTTTTTTGGTTTTCGGCTCCGTCCGATCTAAGATCCATGGGGCATGGTGTCCTGGGCAGCGGACATAACATGTTTCTTACAGGGTTCAGGGTCGCAGGTGCAGATGGCAGCAGCAGCCTACGACTAATGCACAATATGGACATTTTGCACATGACCGATGATATTGGATGTGATCCTTGCAACACAAATCTACAACCAGGTTGTGTACGATAGGACGTGCACTGAAATTTTATTGTGTCCGTTAACGGGCTACACGAGGTAAAAACATCGAGCAAGGATGGGCATCTCCCATTGTCACTCACAAAGTCACAGTATGTGCTGTATATTTTCAGCACTTACGCTAGATATCAAGCTTCCCAATTTTTTTTGACCCTTTTACCAAATAGGAAGTGAGAAAGGCAATCAATCAAATGCCCAAGGATAAAGCTTCCAGGCCAGATGCTTTTACGGGAGCCTTCTTCAAAAGATCTTGGGAGACAATAAAGACATTCATGTATATTCAAAACAAAAAAATGACATGTCATGAGGGTGGTGAATTTCATTGGCTCAATTCCACCAACATTGCCCTCTTGTTCAATTAGGAGGGGGTGGAGGGGGTTTCAGAATACCGGCGTCTTAATCTAATCCATGCAATTGCAAAAAAATTATCAAAGGATGCTTCTCTCCGGCTTGCCCCCTCATGAACGACCTTTTCTCCAACGCTCAAAGTGCTTTTCATCAAGAAGAGGAGCATTCATGAAAACTTCCTTTATGTCAAAAGCCTTGCTAAACGCTTTCACAAAGCAAGACACCGGCGCCTGTCTTCAAGCTTGACATCTATTAAGCCTTCGATTCGATCTATTGGGAGTACATACTTGATCTTTTGCAATGCCGGGGGTTCCCTAGCCGCTTCCTAATTGGATTGTCGTCTTGCTATCGACCACCTCCTTCCGTGTGCTCCTAAATGACATTGTTAGCACCCCCATTGTGCATATGCAAGGGTTTCAACAAGGAGACCCATTATCACCTCTCCTATTTATTATAGCCGTTGACCCACTCACTCAATTTTAGAACGTGTAACTAGGGAGGCTTGCTATAATGCTACATAAGCTTCGTGGGAGGGGCACCATTTCGCAAACCTCTCTCTATGCGGACGATGTGGCGGTTTTTGTTGCTCCAATCAAAGGAGACATTAATCTTGGCCTCCATTATTGAAGATTTTGGGGAGGTTACCGGGTTTTACAAGCATAGAACTTCTGCATAACCGGTTTTCATATATCAGGTTACCGGCTTTTACCGGAATTAAGATGTGTAGTACTCCGGTAATCGATACACAGAACTGTTGGCAAGATTGTAATACCCGGTAATCAGTTCTACACATCTCCGACAACTACTCGTAGTATACATACTCAGTTACTCAGTTCTACACATCTTGGCCTCCATTATTGTAAGCTCCTGCATAATCGATACGTCAGAGTTGTCAAGCATCAGCCGTCAGGCCAGTAGACCGCATCAACCAGAACAACGCACCTCAAAAGTGCAGCATCAACCCCACCAATAGCACGTAGACGAGTTGACGATCGGGTGACAGGCTTTGAAATGTCGGTGCCGATGTACATAGGAACTCATATCTTGTGAACGCTCACAATTTTGTTTCGGAATTTTTGAAAATTGTATATCTGAATTTTGAGTATCATGGTATCACGTTAGGTGTGCCAAGTGCTACTGTTTAGTGTGATGCAGATAACCGAAACAACAATTCGGGAGGGTGCACATCTAAAATCCTAGAGACAAATCCGGTATCTAGGGTCCTACTTAATTTGTCCTCTAGAATCATTAGCCACATTTGGAGCAATGCTCCAGAGTCACGATCAAATCATCAATTAGAGGCCACGTTAATAGTACAAACTATATACGATCAGCGTGTTCCATTAATGGTACTGTAGTAGTAATCCATTCGTGAGCATAGGCAAAGCTTGTCTGCGAGCGCGTGCAGCCGCCTCACGAACAGTCGTGTCGGTGTCTCGTACTCCACGATCTCTCTCGTGCTATTCCGTGCATAGTTCTCACAAGATATACAGACAGGAAACGATCACATTGTGAGATACAGTAGATAGATACATGGGCACGCTGTCGTTGTGCCACACTTGCTGAGGTACTACTGAAACCAGCAATTTAATCGTTGAAAGATATACGAATTCCTCTCGGCAATTTGAATACTGACATAGCAAAAGAGGGGATCGTCATTACAATTGTTTAAACAATATGATTTCATCATTTTACTCTGGGAAGGGCGATTTAGAGTGTTCTACAAATACTGTAGCTCTCCCAAGAAATCACTAATTGCCCTCTCCCTGATTCGTCACGTGGCGCAACAAAAGTTCGTCGGATTTTTTTACCCTCACATTCGCTCGGCAGCTCCTCTAGGTTCTCTCTCCAAGATCTGCTACTACGAAGTATACATGGCATCTTTTTTTTATTTTCAAGTTATCTATATATATTGCAAACCTATATCGAGATATTTGTAGCATACAATTTCGATATTTTACCAGCATGTACAAGATTTCAAACATGCATGTACAGAATACTCATGCAAGTGACACAAATTAGTCATGGAAGATGTTTTGTCTTTTTATATCTCCCATTTGACATAATTTGGTCTACAAATTTTGAAGTTGCAATGCATGAAAAACTAATGTAAATTTCATATAAATATGGTGGCCACAAATTGATAAAAGAGTTATTAACAAGTTTATAAGTTTAGTATAAATAATTATATTTATTTGACATACTCCTGTGCTTTAAGAAGTGTGAGTAGATGAACTGAACGCGGACCCTACTATTAGAGCTTCCAGTCGTTTGCGAGGGTGGTGGTGTGGCCCAACTTGAGGTCCTTCGTGACCCGGGTGCACTATATCTTTAACGCTTTTGCGAGGGTGACATAAGATGCCCTCTAATAGATGATAAAAATTGGCATAAAAATTAACTCTCTCCATTTAACAATTTTCACCATGCACGACCAGCGTGTTTGCTGATCTGCAAAGGAAATTCGAATTCAAAATTAGACCATAATTACATTGAAGCTAGCGGATGTTATAATAATTACATATGTGCACCTCGATATGTACTCTCGGGTGAGGGAACTTCTAAACTTTGCACGAAACCAATAACAAGCAAGTATTTGAATTAAGAAATCCTTATAAGAAAAAAAATGGTGTGAGATAAAACTAAATTCTAACTTACTCCCTCCACTCTAGTTTAAACTATACTTGACCCACGCGACATCTCGTCTTGCAATGCACACCCATTCAAGCACATGACAAATACACTCTTGCCCAAACTTCGGCCAAGAATGAGGTGGGCTAGAGGCACAGAATCACTAGTCTATGTCACAACCGAAACAACACACCTCAAAAGCACGACACCCGCTGCCGTATGACACAAGTCGACATACTGTCCACCGATAGCGTCTACTAGAGTTGGTGAATGGATGACGAGAAGACCTAAGGTAGGCGGAAGTTAGGAAATGCCGGTATCGGGAAACATAAAACATACATCTTGTGATTTTTGAACACTCATATTTTTAAAAAAAATTGTATCGATGAATTCCGAGTATTGTTGCATCAGTCATACTGTCTTGTGTGAAATGGCACGAGAAAAGGGCATAGAAATCGAGCAGTAAACAAAACAACATTTCGGGAGGGTGCACATCTCAAGCCCTAGAGACAAATCCGGTATCCAGGGTCCTACTTTGTCCTCTAGAATCATTAGCCATTTGGAGCAACGCTCCAGAGTCACGATCAAATCATTAATAAGAGGCCCACGTTGTACTACAATTTAATCTACGATCAGCGTGTTCCATTAATAGTAGTGGTATAATCCATTGGTGAGCATAGGTGGAGAGCTTGTCTGCGAGCGCAATCCGACGAACAGTCGTATCATTATCTCGTATTCCACACTATCTCTGGTGCTATTCCGTGCAAATTTCTCACAAGATACAGCCAGGAAAACGATTACTGTGAGATAGATACATGGCCGGGCACACTGTTGTGCCACACTTGCTGAGGTACTGCCGCATGACATGGAGACCTTGCTAATGAAAGATGACAATAACGCAAACTAAACCCGATCGTGACCTCAACTGTCGGTCTGTACGACAAAAAATGGTACTACTGTAATTTTGTTGGTCGTCCTCTCCTCGACACAGTCGACACCAGTGGTGGAGGCCGAAGGCAACTGGGGCAATAGAAAATCCATGGATGGCTCCCGCCTCGGTGGCGGTGCGCCGGCGGTGGCACGCACTTCCGCCGCTCCGACAGACCGCCGCCGTGCCGTCTCCACGACGCCAGTCGATTGTGCACGGACACGTCGGATCGGACGCTGATACTATCAGCTTACGCCGCTATCTGGTCCAACACCTGCAATTGTTAATTAGCGCATGCAGCTGTACTAGTATCGCACGCAGCAGCCGATTTCCCTGTCCGTATCTCTGCTAATCCACCCCCCGGGGCCATCGAGATGCTCATTTAAGCAACTTCTTTGCCGGGGTCTGGCTGGGTACACCGCACGAGAGGACAAATTTGTTGAGGAACCATGTTCATTCCACTATAGATATGAGCAGCAGGCCGGATGGCGAAGATTCAAAACGAAGAACGCAACATGCCGTGGACATTAAAGCAGGCGATGTGTTGCAGCAGTCAGTCCTGGATGGTGGCTGGACATGGATCAGTAGCATTTTTTTGTTTTGAATTTTTGACATTACCCTATATATTAAGGTTGAAGATTTTAGAGCCCTGTGGTTGCTCGTAAATTGGGCCGTCCGATCGATATCGGACGGACCAGATCGCCCAATTCGGGCGATGAACAGTGCGGCGTGCGCTTTTGCAATTACCCGCCCGCCGAGGACCTAGATACAATTATCACACACTGTAGGGACTGTTTTCTAAATCCCCCTCATTCATCCCCACGCCCAGGCGGCCCAGCCAACCCAGCGGTGAAAACCCTAGCCTAATCCTTCTGTGTCCACCTCGCCCTATCCCCTTCCTCTCCACCCGCCCAAGCCGCCATCACACCTCGCACCTGGACTCGATGTCCCTCTCCTCTTCCACCTGCTGGAAAAGCCGGACCGGGAGGTACTACGGGCGGCGCCACCTCGCTCGGGCGGAGGGCCGACAACGGGAGACCAGCGGCTGCGATTGTGCATCGACGGGAGGCTGGCGGCGGTGAGGTTCTATCCACGAGCGCAACGGCGACGGTGCACCGACAAGATCGACGAGCCCGCGTTGCAAGCGCGCCGTCGTGGGAGGCGCACAGCAAGGACGGCAGGGAAGGAGCAGCCTCACCGGTTCGGCTTGCGGATTCGGCGCCGCCGAACTCCTTCTCCGTGGATAAGCCCCTCAGCTTCCCGCTTTCACGTCCCTCTCTCACTTCCTCTCTCCGTCCTTTCGTGTATTTGATGGCAAGCTAGCTCACGGGTGATTTCCTGCGGGCCTACTGTTGTCCTCATTTCAATTTTTGGTTGGTACAGACTCCACGGATAGCTATGCCATTAAAACAAGGATCATTACTGTGTGACAGTGTGTGTGAGATATTCGCCTGGTTTTGTTCAAGCAATTCCTGAATTTTTCCATGTTCTCTAATGATATGCAACTAACTTAGAAATTATCCCCCATGTTCAAATACTCTATCAAGTTAATTGATATGTTGAATGTGACTCTTGCTCGAGCCCGGCTTGAAGTAAGTGGTTGCAATTGTACATCTGTTTGCTGAGAGCATGATGTTTATAGTGGCCAGTTTGTGCAATGACAACACCCTTAAGCTGGTGTCAGTATAGTTGTTTGAATATGCTTGAGTAAATATCATATTATCATGGTACTGTGACCACATTGAGAGTAATGTGTTCTTAAGTGAAATCCTTCAAAGGCTCATACGTACTGGTAAGTATGATTTAAACTATCTAGATTACAACCTCTTGCAGTCTTGCCATTGGATTTATATGTTTGTTTGCGCCTTTTGTTACTATATCATTCTCTGATTTTGTCTCAACATTTGCAGTGTCTTTTTTTTTTGTAAGACTTTGATCAACTGAGCGATAGCAAAGTAGTCAGAATGTTAGTCATGTTACAATCAGAACATTATCTCTATCTGAAATAAGAACATTGTTTGGACTTGGTCGATACTTAGTTTCAACTTCTGTCAGCGTGGGAGAGGTAAGCATGAATCAATAGTACTTTAGCCAATGCAATTGTTAGGAAATACATAAAAAAAAAAATTTGCTTTTCTACTCTTTGAAACACAACTTCTACTTTAGATGGAAAGAAAGGAAAAACTCATTGGCAAAAAGCAGACCGTTTAAAAAAGGGTATGTTCCTCCTTTTATTTCCGAGGATAGCCATTGTCAAACGGAAGGCATTAACAGTTTGCCATTTCATCTACTTACATGTCAACCAGTGATGGCAAAGGATCAGCTAGAGCTCTGTTTCAAACGAATTGAGAGACTTACATTACTTAGGTGATATTCTAAGTCTACTGTACTGTTTATATTGCTTCTGCGTCCTTACAAAAACGGATATAATTCATACTCATTATATGGTATAGGTGAGATGTCCGTCGCACTTGGTTCATCAATCAATAGCTGGGATAAGTTAGATCCAACATTTGCAAAGGCGCATCCTGAACGAATGACTGAACTGTACTTTTAGTTATCATTTTGCTCATATGTATGAAGACTACCAGAACACCTCTCCTATCCTATCTTACTTTTCGTTGCTTATGAATGTATAATTAGGCGGTTACCCAGTATCTGCCTGCCACATACTTCCTCCATACCTATGCCTGTATAATTAAGATACTATGCATTAATCTACTGTTTACTGTTTTCAGCGTTGCTTTATTTATGTCTGTACATACAACTTGCTACAGGAAATTCCCATATATTATTAAGATGCAGCAGAGAAACAGGAATTTACATGTGTTTTGCATTGTTTCTGAATTCTGTACAGTCTATATTAGCCATACTGGACAGGTGCTTAACAATCTCTGTGATCTAGCCACTTATTTTGTCATTCAAGCATTTCTAGCTTAGCCCTTGAATCAGTTTGTGTTTTAACTTAAATGGTGATGTGGTATCGACAACTTCTATGTTTTCTCTGAAATTTCAATCACTTCTGGCCTAACCACGGGTGAAACGACTGTAGCTCTGAGGGCATAAGGCGTATAGTCTTGGTCTGATTCAAGTAAGCCTCTTGTGGTTGCTCTTTTTTAGGCCGCATGTATTGATTTGCCTTCATGGGGACAAATATTAGGTGAATGTAATCAGCAAATTAAGTTAAATAGCAATCTTTGCCTCTAAGTCTGTATAATATGAATGTTTATGTTCCTACATTTCTATTTAATTAAAACACATACCCTGGTTAGTAATGCCGAGATAATCTACTAATGTTGTCAGATTGTCCAACTCTCAATACATTACAAATTAAATACAAAAGTTTTTTTTCTGGTTTAAATGGGACTGCGTCCGTTCCTCTCGAAACACATACCCAGGTGTTTAGATTATTGTAGGCTATTTGTTTCTCTCGAGATTTTTTTTGCTTCTTGAATGACATAATCCTTCAGCTGTAAGTAGTGTAAAATTATGTGTTATGCCCTTATTAGTGAGAGTTGCTACTAATGAGTTTTAAGTTCTCAACTTCTGTTAATGGCAGTATCCAAGGCAATGATATGTTATCATCGCTCACATAATATACTGTAGAACTCTTAAGCGCTTAGAGCAGGTAAAATATGTGAGGGTTAGCCATTTTCATCTTCTGTAATGCTGAGCAATTTAAATTGATTATTGGGGGTGAAATAGTTAGCCATTGAGTCCATTTACCTGCAAAACTTGCTTACTTAATTTTGGAACATTTTTACTCAAGTTATCCTCCCCTATTCCGCATTGGAAATATTCATGCACTACTAAATATATTTCATGCTGGAGAAGGGTTTCTCCTTGCCCGCATTTTCCAAGCACGTTACACTATCTCATTTCCACATTTGTTAGCTCTTTTTTTACAGATTAAAAGATTGGTCCGCTCTTTCTTTTTCTGACAAAAGAGCCTTTCTAATTCAGTAATTTGTAGAGAGATACTGGACTTCTGAATTAGAATTTTTTCATAAGACATGTCTAAAGTAGATGGTGATTGATACAGTAGTTTTAGGTGTTACATTGTTATGGTTTGTGCAGATAATTTTGTTCTTTTCTTGCAGGTGCTTCTGGGTCGTGTTCTTATGTCCCTCGCCTTTATTGCGATTGGCCTTATTTTCCGTATGCTGGACGTACATTTTCTCGCGAACTCTATGTAATTACTTACATGTATTACTATATATATAAAAATATTGCTACATCTAAGCATCCGAGATTCAGCTAATACTAAATACACTACAAAAATCACAACCTCCAAAACCTACTTACAATATATATTATGCCACTACAACAAGAAAATATTTATCATACATAAAATTTCTCTATAAGGACGCGACGTGTCGCCGCGCCGATTTCAACTAGTGGAGTAGTATGGGCATTGGATTCTATTCCAGGTCCAGAGCGTGGATACGGCTTATGTTAAGCGGGGGCTCTGACACTGATCTAGATCCATCAAGTCAATGATCCTGCAATCCAGTCCGAATTAATGAGTCTCCTGATACTGTACTACGAGCTCTGCGTGAGTACTGCTCCTATGTCCTAGACCTAGTATGTCGCTAGGCTGACACGCATGGATACACCACCCGGTACACACAGATGACACGTGAGGTGAAAACAAAACACACGGGCGGGCCGTACTGCTGTCTACGCTTGGGTCGTGTTCGGCTGTTAAGCGAGACCAGGCCTAGTGGATGCATATTGATGGGTTTGGTTCCACGTAACTGCATACCCATGAAAACTTTAGAAACATTAATTTATTATTAAGCCGTTAGACCATTTTCATTGGGGGCGTCGAACGACCCTCCAAAAGTCCCAGTAAGGGTCTGGACATCTAAAAACGTCCTCAGGGATACCAAATAGTCGGACTTGAGCTTTTTTCAATCCAGCGCTCAGACTTCAAATTTAAAGGCTCTCAATGGGTGTTGGACATGAGTTCGATACCACCCTTAATATGGGTGGTCAGACCGTCATACACATGGCCCAACTGCCTAGTTTCCTGTTCCTCTGTATGTCTGCCATGTGGCGTCAAAATTTAAATCCTCCCTCTATTTTGAAAACCCATGCACCGCCGCCGCGACCTCCTCGCCTTCTTCGACCTTGGCCCCAAAGCCTATCGGCCTCGCAAAAACCGAAGGCTACTCCTCGCTAGCCGACGTCGTTGATGCAGCAGAAGAAGCTGAAGCGGGAGCAGCCGGAGATGTTGAATCCGGAGTTGTTGCGCCATCCGCTTCCCTACTTCGACAAAATCAACGAGTTAAGGCGAAATACAGGGCGACGACTATGTCCGTTAAGAGAAAACCACCAATATGTTGATCGTCATGAGTTAGACGAGCTCTACCACAGTCGCCCCCATTGTCGGCTCGCCGTCTGCCTCTGGCTTCTTCGACAACTCGCCTATGGCGCGTCGTCATCCGAATCGGTCATGGGTGGCACCTGGCCAGTCGTCCGCCACGCCGTGTTTGAAGTACCGGATGCCACTCCGGTACTGGTGCAGCAGCCACACATGGCGGCCACGGGGACCAAGAGTGAGCTGGTGAAGTCGCAGGCTCGTCGTCCTCCACTGTGACGCCCTCCTCATGCTGAATCATCAATGCAGGGCGCGGGCAACAACTGAGGTGATTGTAAGCGTAGCACGCCAGGCGTGCTGAGTATGCGGAGTACTAGCTGCCATCACGTGCTGCGTATGTAGTATGTACACTTGGAATCGTAGTAGCTGAGTATAATAATTGTACTACTAGGACGCTGCGGATGCTGAGCTACGCGTTGCGCCAAACCGCATGCATGCGTGCATGCCCGGCGCGCACGGACGGCAGAGAGCTGGCATGCACCGGTCCTCAGGCCGGCGCCCGTCCCGCGTGGGCGGCCACGCCGGGTAGCCACGCACGCTCCACGTCAGAAGAAGAAGAGCCGCCAGCGTGGGTTCAGGCAATGCCGCCGATGCCGCGTCCACGGCCCCTGGCTAGCTCCTCTCCTCCTCCACGCCTTTCGAGGCCATGCCGCCGATGCGACGGCCGGACGCGACGCGACGCGACGGCACGGAGGAGGCGAGGCCGCGCGGCGCCAAGCGAGAGAGTACTACACGGAGGGACGTATCACAGTCTTCACAGATTCACAGAGCATCGCGGCCGGCGAGAGAAAAGGAAAAAGTCTATTCTAAACCAATTTATAGAGGTTTGACAATTTGAACCTGAACTCTAAATCCCTGTCGTTTGAACCCTAAACTTACCAATCCCGGTCTATTTTGAACCCTGAACCAGGATTTCAGCATAGAAAAAATAATAAAGTTAAACTGAATATTTTGCTAGTTTTACTGACTGAGATGACCCACATGTCATGTGTATCTTCAACCTCTTAACTCTAGAACAAATCCAGCGCAACAAATCGAGGATCCAACAACTAAGGTGGTCCTCACCGCACAAGACGTGGTCGTGGAGGGCCCTGCATGAGCCGATGCGGCGTGCACGGCCCTAACCCCCGGGCGCGCACGACGTACGTCTTGGTCGGTAACTCTTAGTGCCCGGGCCAGTGCGTGTGGCTTTTCGACAAGCCGGTGAACGGGCCGCAGGCGCCGGCGCTCGTGCCGCCAAGCAGCGACGTGGGCATGAACGTGGCTAACATCTGTCGCCACGTCCACGCCGGCCTCCTGACGTGCGGCGACACCAGCGTGGACCTCGCGGCGACGGACGACAAGGCCTCCTCCGCCGCCGTCTCCGCCAGCCACCGCGGCGATATGCCCGTGTCCAGGGCCAAGACGCCGCTCGAGAGGTACATGTGTTGCAGAGGCACTCACCATCGTCGACTCGAGTTCCTCTACAGCATTGCGCTCCAAGTTCCTCTTGTCGTTTCCTCGTCGTGTTAATTTTCCGCATTCATTCCCTTGCCTAAAATGCGCTGATACACACACATGTTCTGCCTGCACTGCAGTATGTGTGTGTGTTGGTAGCCACCGTCATCAAGGGGAGCAGCTTGTCCAGACTCAGGCCAGCTCGGCAGCGGCCAGATTGGAGATGAATTGGGGGAAAGAGATGAATATGACATGTGGGTCCATCCTGTCAGTGAGACAATCGATATTCCTGGTCGGGATTTTCTGTTTCCCGCTGTGCCAAACAGTTATAGGGTTCATTTTAGACAGGGATTGTTAAGTTTAGGGTTTAAACGACCGGGATTTAAAGTTTAGGGTTCGATATCCGTCCGAACTCTACAAATTCAGGGTTTAAAATGGACTTTTCCGCGAGAAAAAGCAAGCAGCGGATGGATTCCGGTCGACCGCGACGCGAGGTGATGTCGCACAGGTAGGCCCTCATCTTTCTCGAACGGAAACAAACTCGAGCGTGCAAATCAGCCGGGAAAGCCTTTCTCCCTCCTCCTGTTCTTCGACTTGAGGTTTCCTCCCCGGAATTCCACGACACATCACGCACCATGGATAAAGCTGCCTGCCTGCCCCTCCGACACAGCCGTCTTTTCACCGCAACATGGTTTTGTAATTACACGGCCGGTCAAGTCACCGAGACTTGCACTGTCGTGTCGCTGTTCAATCCCGCTTCCACCAGTCGCGTATGTATGCACAAAATGATATGCAAACCACAGTGCCTTCCCCAAGATAACAAACAAGGAAGCAATTAACTACTACTCTACTCCACATTGACATTGGGGGGATGGAAATATTTTACATGCGAACCTACTTAAAAACAGATTATTGCGGCCGATAGACGGCGCCAAGGGGTTCATCGCGGCCGAAAAGACAAGGTTTCGCCACGCTAAGACAAAGGAGCGCACACACTTGCACGTTTTCTTAATCAATAGCACTCATCTGGTACTACTAAAAATGCTACTACTAGCATCTACAGAGTAGGCTACTAAGATTTAATAACTACGACGGCGATCACCGTTCCGCGCCATCGCCGCCGTCCTTTGCTGTGCTGTCGGCCGCGCCGCCGTCGAGCCTGGGGGTTGGGTCGGTCATGGAGCGCAGCAGCGGCGACTCGGACCCTACGGTTCGTAACAAAGACGAAAGAACATGTTATTATCATCGACACGTACGTCTGCCACCGCCGGGCAACAACAAGCAGGTCGTCAGGACGGGAGATTAATGGTGTTTGTCGTACCTTTGGACGCGTTGAAGGAGCGCTTGCAGTGGGCGATGGCGCTCTGGATGCCGTCCTGCAGCTGCAGCAGCGAGTCGTCGCGCCGCTGCGGCTGCCCCTGCCCCTGCAGCGTCGTGGTGGGGGTGGGCGGCGTCTGCGACGGCGAAGGCGCGGCCGCCACGGCGGAGGACGCGGACCGGCTCTTGCCGAGCCGCTTGCACGCCTGCTTCAGCCCTGCCGGCACGCTGGCGCGCGGCGCGCGCACCCCACAGGCGACCACGACCGGCTGCGGCTGCGGCGCCGGGGCACGAGGCTGCTGCTGCTGCTGCTGCTGCTGGGAGGAATTAGGCGTGCCGGAAGGGGACGGCTCGGGCTCCGGCTCCGCGTCCGTCTCCTCGCCCTCGCTCGCGCCGCCCGCGAACCGGAGGCGCTCGCCGTAGCGCCGGGAGACCTTCACGTACAGCGGCTTGATCTTGTTCAGGTACTTGAGCATCACCTCCTTGGCGAAGCGCCGCTCCTCGGCCGTGATCGCCTCGGAGGGCTGGGCAGCAGCTTGCGACGTCGCCGGCCTGGCCGCGCTAGCGTCGGACGTGCGAGAGCTGTTGTCGCGCGTGAAGAGCGACGCGAAGGGCGCGTCCTCCACCCGGAACTTGATCAGGAAACGGTTCGCCTTGGGACCCGCCGGGGCGTTGCCCTCCACCACCGGAGCACCGGCGAGCTTCGGCTGCTTCCTCAGCTTAAGCAGCAGCACGCGGAACTTGGTCGCCGGCCGGAGGAAGGACGCCGCCGCTGGGGTCTCTGGCGCTGCCGTCGCGGCGAGCTCCGGCGCCTCCTTCGCGACGACGCCGTCCTCACAGCTGCTGGCCAGCGCCACCACCGGCTCCACGGCCACCACCTCGCCGCCTGACGCGGCGTCGCCGGCGACGGAGAAGTTGAACTCCACCCTCTCGTCGTCCGCGTCCGACGCCGCGCTCTCGTCGCCCGGCACCGCGAACTCGAGGTCGAAGAACGCCGCGTCGTCGTCCACGACGTCCCCTTCGCAGGCGGAAGCGGCGATTGTCGTGGCCGACACGGCCGCGCGCGGGTTGCCGGCGAGCGCTCCGCCGCGCAGGTACTTGAGGAAGGTGAACGATTCCATGACGCACGCACACTGAGGTCCGGCAGAGCTCACTCTGCTCAGTGCTCACTCACTCCCGCTTCTCTCACTCACTCTCCAGTCTCCACGCTGAGGAAAAAAAGAGTCTTTAGGGGGGGAAGCTTTTGCCTTTCGGGGCGGAGGAGGAGGACAAGGTGGTGATGGCGCTGCCTTGCATCGATGGGGTAATAGATGAGCTCATGAGAATGGCAGCAAGCAAGCGGTCAGAAGTCTGGGGGGACACCGTGGTGCAGGACAGTTTCTTCGGCATGCATGGCCCGTGTCCGTGTGTGTAGGCGGCACAGCACTTCTCCGACCGTGGGGTTCGCGTGATACGGTCAGTTCGTCGCGCCTCCAACGCCCCTCCACGAGGACCGAGTCCATATGGGCCCAACCGTCAGGCACATAAGGCCACCACCTGCCACATCCTCCCAATCCTCACTCTCGCCCGGCCGTCGTCACCCTCGCCACCAACCTCGATGTAGGATGACCGCTTAACCAACCCGACCGTCACCACCGTTATGTTGGAGCCAAAGAAGGAGTGGCTCTCGGAGTCAGTCAAGAGGGTTGCCCGGAGAGAGAAGACGCGACAACGTGTAACCGAAGGGAAGGTCGTCAAGCCGATAGCGGCTGAGGCAAAAAAGGATATGCTCGGAGTGGTGCCTCACCTTGACCTCAACGTCACTCCGAGTGACGACGACGTCTTGGTGCGCAGCAAGGCAAGGGCACGCTCAATGTTGGCCTCAGGGAGCATGCCCCAACCCTGACTCCCTGAGCAATTGATTTCGAGGAGATGCCTCCTACGACGTCGGCCAACCCAGCCTAATTTGATCTGGAAGCATTTTAATGAGCAATCAATGGTGCCCAACAAAAGGAGACTGCGTTTTGGAAGAGGGTGTGGAAGCATTTTAATGAGCAAAGGAAGTTGTCGCCCTATAAGATTGAGAGTGGTCACAGTGATATCTCTTTTCGCTAGAAGTGGTCGAACATATAATGCAAGTTCCAAGTCGCCCTTTGATCATGTCAAGGTCCGACCGGTGAGTGGCATCTGGGTAGGGGATGTTCTACTCCAAGAAATGCAGTATCAATACCACAAGGAGGTGTACAAGTCCAAGTTCACTTTGAGCCATTGTTAGCAAATGATCAAAGCATGCCAATGTGGACCGAACTCTACAATTCGCTCAAAAAAAGGGAAGGGGTGGATCAAAGAAACGCTCCATTGAAGATAAGGATGGTGATCAGGGCAACCAAAGCTCCGGGGCCCGTGCGGTGAAGCAGGGACACAAGTCCACCAATCAATATGCCAAGCGCAAGGTCGCAACTCTTGCATTGGAGGAGACATTGGAGAGAGGTTGATCAGCGACAAAAATTATCCACAAAATAAGCGGAGAAGCGCAAGGAAAAAGAGGACGTAATGGCATGCTATTTGAAGACGTAAAACAAGAATCTAGAAATAAGCATACCTGCTGGTTTTTTCTTCACCATGCCCTCCCTATTTATCGGGGGTACCCGTCAGATTAACGAGTACATACCCATTGTCATCCGGAGTCTCATTTAGCGTTCGATTTCCCACAAGCAGTTGGACGTCTAATCAGCCGATAAGATCGAACTAGGCAGCAGCTAGAGGATGTTTCACTGAGATTTTCATGAGAGACACTTGTGAAGTGGTGAGTACTGGATCACATGCCATGAGGTGGTATTGTCACATGCTAGCAGCTAGACGTGAACAGTTGCGTGTCCTTGTTGTGGAATGGGGTGTGTTGCAGATGGTAAATTTAGCTCTGCCTACGTAATAAAAAGATCAGCAACCATCCAGCTACAGACAACGCTGATCTCGAACCAATTGCAGAAACCACATCATGCGTGGCGTCCAACCAGCTTGCTGTGAGTCGGAAGCAAAAACCACAGACCCCTGTGCGTAGCGTGCTCAATGGTTTCAGCACTGGGATTCTGATTCTCTGAGACGAACGCGACTACCGACGCTGTGAGCCATATGTGATGTGAGACTTGATCAGCTGATCATTTCAAATGACCGGGATGCGATTTCTGTAGAGTCAGGGCAATCATGGTGTTCCTTCAGTCCGGAGCCTGGAGTCCCTCCAGTCGACTGTCGGTCTGTCGCGCTACATCTTCTTTGGAATTGCACCTTCTTTTTCCACGGTACAGTGCAAGTGCTGCGGTCAGTTTCACATTGAAAGGAGACTTGGACCTGGTACTATTGCTGATCAAAGTTCAAACCGAAACTGTAGTTGACTTGGTTGCCTGCAAAGCTGTGCAGTCTCCTGTCCACTGCCGGATACAGTGGGATGACCTTGATCTCTGCACGCTCATAAAAACACAAGCAGCGACTCCTTCCGATAGAGGAACTTCGTAAGAGAAAAAATGCGTTGTTTTACGGAAAGGAAAACACTCTTGCCTTCTGAAATCCCGTGCTCCCTCTCCCCTAATGTAGCCCAACCTACTGTCACTACACCAAGTATCTACATTGGATCAAGAGAAATGCTCCTACGGTTTTTAGAAAGTATTTCGCACGAATTTTAAAACCCACTGACGGTTGTGATTAGGAAAGGAGATTGGGGGTGCTATGCCACCTGATTAGTCCTTTTACGACACTTCTATATTCCATATGAACATAACCACAGACGTCATTGCACTTTAGAATCCGTGTAGATATTTTTTTACGGAAAGCACATGAGCACTTCGTAGTTAGGATCAAAACTCTCCGTGAAAAGGTGAACAAACTCCTCTCTATGTGTGACCTAAACACTTCTTTGATGGTTGATAGTTCATTCTGATACTCTTTGTGTGCTTTGGTACATGTCACTTGATGACCACCAATAGCATGGAGAAGATGGACAAGGAGAGCACCAAGGAATAGAGTAGAAAAGAGAAGAAAAGGAGAAGACTCGAGGCGTCGAACTCAGGTTAGTCCGTCTGTGGCCCTCTTTCCGCTATTATAAGCGAGTTTTCTTTTTTTTGGAGAAAGAGTTGGGAAAATTCGCTCGGAATCGTTGGACACATGTCTGGTGCATGTTCGGACGCTCTTGGTGTTTGTTGTCGGACACACGCCAGACTACCTGACGTTTGCTTACGCGCAGAAACGGGTCAACGACAATTGTATCTCTTTACGTATCTATCATTCGCCCCAAGTATTATAAATATCTCTTGTATGGTTTAGATCTATGTTAGACTAAGATTAATGCCAATGGATGGATTAGATAGATTATGTCCTTTATCGTCACGTTTTTTTTCACTTTCTAATGCAAGCTCCCATTTGTGTTCGTTGCTTTCGTCTTTGTCCATGGCAAACCCTATACATCGCCCTACGGCCACGCTGGTGGCGCGCGGTTCGTTCCTTTTGTTTTCCCTTTTTTCTTGTTTCTATTTTTTAGTTTTTTTATGTTTTCCTTTTCTTTCTCATGTTTTCAAAATTTTCAAATTTGGATCTTTTTTAACCATTTTGAAAATAATGAAAATGGTTCTAATTTTTTAAATGGTTCCAATTCGAAATGGTTCCAAAATATTCAAAAAAGTTCATTTTTAAATGGTTCCAATCTAAGAAATTGTCGGAATTTAGCCTCCGAAGAAGCTAAGTATGAGTATCGAACACTGGGAACCTTAGAGCCCTGCCTCTTACCTCATGAGGCTCGATGAAGGAGATGAAAAAAACTACATCGATTGACACTTTGTTTATCCAGCTTCAGACCACCGCGGAGGTGAACACTCCACTCCTGCTTTGTTGTATTGCTTGGTAGAACTCAAGGAGCTACAATGGTGAAACGCCTAGAGCTTCTAGGGTTTGTGTGTATAATGTCCGAACCCTTAGCCAGGTTGGGGTATGCCTCTTTTATAGGCGGCTGGCGGCCTTAGTCTTCAAACTCCATGACGGAAAGACCCCGCAAGCTTCCAAGATCTCCTCTCCTCTTCTTCGGCTGCTTTGGCAAAGTCGGCCGACCAGCCAAGGCATACGGCACTGCTCTGCGACGATGCGACTTGTCCTCTTCTTGTAGAGACTCCAGTCGCCGCTACTTTTGTTCTCGATTGGGTGTCCTTGGTAAAGAGGAAAACGAGAGGTGGGAGGGGGGGGCAGCGTCAGTCCATGGCGTCGTCTTGCAGCAGAATAACAAGTATCGAGGGGGGGGGGCGTGGTGGTGGCTCTGGCCCCTTCCTTTAATCACCAAAGAGGTAAGCTTTGGGGCCGCTGCATATTTTATATCTACTGAAGGAGATATGCCGTAGAGGCAATTAATAAAGTGTATTCTTTATCATATCTCGTTTGTTCATAATAGGTTTTTGTGTCATGCTAGAACCGTATTCGGAAACATTAATACGGGTGTGATACGTAAACAACCAGGTCCCTAATAGCCTCTACTAAGACTAGTTTCGTTGCGCGATTGATGATCGAGGTTTCCCGGTCATGGGGCATGGCGCAGGTCGGCAATGGGAGTCATATCGTTAGAGAACGATGTGATGGACATACCTAGATTTGGAGAACGTAGTCGTTACGCCTTTGACCGTGAGATCAACTCTTATTGTTATTCCTGGAAGATACTTTGATCGCACCAAACGTCGTATCTTATATAGTATGACAATAACGGTGATACTTTTGGGTATCGGAAAGGAGTAGTTGAGACGAGGGGTCAATAGCGGGATTTGCCAGTCCGCATAGCAGGATAGATACTCTCGGGCCCACTCGGTGAGATCATGTCTAATGAGCTTGCAAGCATGTGACTAGGTCACGGAGACATGAGATCATGAACGAGTAGAAGATAGCGTCGTCGGTAACGAGGTCGGGATTAGGTATGGAGATATCTATGGAACGATGCTCGGACATGCTAAGTATCGCTATGGCAAAAGGTTTTAGGCTTTGCGTTCAGGTTTGATAGATGAAAGTCATTCGTTATATCACAGGGATTAATTCATGGCGTCCAGGCCTACGAGTTAGTCGTTGATCATAGAGGAGTCTTGGTCATACCTGTTATTATATCGAACCGCTAGGGTAACACACTTAAGGGGTTTCGACAAGACAATCGGAAAGGAAAGAGATCACCGGGAGCGTCCCGGGAGGGGACCGATGGAGATCGGGCAGCGACGAAAGAGTTTTCGGAGCTAGGAAATTTTTTATATATTATGTTTGATATTAATTAGTGTAATTAATATGCAAATATGATTTTATATATTTATTTTCGAATTTATTTACGCTGATTTCCCTAAATGGGCCTTCTGGTCGAAAGAAGGCCCAAGAGGGGGAAAATCCCTAGGGGATTCGGTGGGGGCCATGGCTGCCGGCCTGGATGGGCCAAGGGGCCCACCAGGGGGCCGGTGCACCTAGCCTAGCCGCACCAGGCATGTGGGGATAGTCCCACATTGCCTGGCTGGCAAGGTTGGCTCCCCCTGGGAGCCGATATAAGAAGGGGCACCCCTGACCTTTTAATTCACCAATTAATTCCCAATTTCTCTCTCGATCTCGTGGTTCCCTTGTCGGAGCCGCGCCGAGCTGAGGAGGGGATCTCTTCCACCATAGCCCGCTGCCGCGTTGCTGGTGTTCCGGTCCAAGTCTTCCGCTGCTCGTCCTAGACTGGAGCTTCGGAGGCCGTCGTCTCCACCGTACGTGTGTGACGCCCTGCGAGGTGCTGCGCTAGCGGTACTCGGAGGTCTGCTTCCTCTACACGACCTTGAGGTCGGCTTCGTCGGTCTTCATCGACAACGTTTGTGCGGGAACGTAATCCCCGCTTTCGGTGTACAAGGGTACGTATTCCGATCTCCGTTCGTACTACTATATCTGCATAGAATAGATCTTGACATGCTTTTAGGATATCGTTGGTAGGAAAATTTTTGTTTTCTGCACACGATCCCCTTCAGTGGTATCAGAGCCGATCTATCCTAGATATAGCTGTACGCTGTTAGAAACCGTGCTCTGCACGGGGGCACCGTTCCTGTTATTTGCTACCCTCTAGCGTGCACTTGTGTATTCCGGCGGCATTGAGTTGATGAAGCGGCCCGGACCGACTTTACGCGTACGCTTACGCGAGACTGGTTCCACTACTGACATACGGCTTGTACCGTATGTGTGGCTGGCGGGTGTCTGTTTCTCTCTCTTTAGTTGGTCTTCGCATTTTCAATGGAGGGCCCGAAAGGGATGCTTAAACATGCAATTATTGGATCGTTGTTGTGGTCATAAGGTTCGTAGGTATGAAGCGGTTCTATTTACGAAAGCCCCAAGCCACGTAAAATATGCAAAAGATAAAGTAGAAGCGTCTAACTTTATTTTGCATGGGCTATGTGAAAGAGCATCTTCTAATTGACCCTTGTTTTGGTGCTAATGACAACACAATATGTGTTCTAACATGGCTATTAAAGTTTGCAGGATGTATCTAAGATCTTAGCAAAAAGGAAACGATCGAAACGGGCACTGCAAAAGCTCTTCAGCAAGCCTTGCTCCAGGCAGCGGTAGTACCGCTGGCATCAGCGGTAGTACCGCTGCACTGGACTGAGCGTTGCTCGGAGCCCTGGCTGCCGCTGGCGGTACCGCCCGAGCTACCGCCGTTTTCGGCGCTCTGTTGATCGGTGCGGTACCCCCAGCGGTACCAGAGCGGTACTACCGTTGTCCAGCGGTACTACCGGCCCTTCCAGCGGTAGTACCGTTGTGTGTTTTTCTGCAGGTTCGAAGGCCAGCCCGACGTCGAGGTACCGCTGGCAGTACTGCCGGAGGTACCGCCGTTTTCGGCCCTCTGTTCCTCTTAGCGGTACCTCCGGCGGTACCGGAGCGGTACCACCGTTGTCCAGCGGTACTACAGGCCCTTCCAGCGGTAGTACCGCTGCGTGATTTTTTGCAGGTTCGCAGGCCAGCTCGAAGTCGAGGTGCCGCTGGCGGTACCGCCGGAGGTACCGCCGTTTTCAGCCTTCTGTTTCTCAGAGCGGTACCTCCAGCGGTACCGGAGCGGTACTACCGGGCTCCACAGCGGTACTACCGGGATCGCCAGCGGTAGTACCGCTGCGTGAAGTTGGAGTCGCAGTAAAGCGTGTGAAGCGGGCAACGGCTGGATTCAAAGATCCAGCGGTACTACCGGCCTCTCCAGCGGTAGTACCGCTGCGTAAGTTACAGCTCCAAACGGCCAGTTTTGGAAGAGCTATAAAAGGACCCCTTCACCTACCTTTGAAGACTTGAGCTTCTACACTCTCTCACCTCCATTGATGCAAAGCAAAGAGCTCCAAGCTCTCCCAATCCTCCCACCCAAACTCGTTGACCTTTGGAGGATTGAAGGAGGAAGCCCCGATCTACATCTTCACCGAGCCGTTATTCATTTCCCCTTCATTCATTTGAGGGAACACTTGCTAGGGCTTCCACTAGGAAACCTAGCCCATTGTTGTACTTACCTATTGTCTTTGTGACAGATTGTAGCTGTTCGGGAGCCCCCAAGCCCTTTGTGGGTCGTGCCTCGAATCGTTGTTGTAAAGGCTCCGGATTCCGCCTCAAGGATTCTGATAGTGGAAAGTGAACCAAACCTTTGTGGTGCGGTTCACCGGAGATTAGGGTGAGGCCTTTGTGGCCGTTGAACCATTGTGTTGGTTCACACCTCTCCAACGAGACCTACTCCCATTTTAGGGAGGAACTCGGGAATACATCCTTGTCGTCTCGTGCTTTCACTTCGGTTACTTCTATCCTTACTTATCGCCTTATTATATCTTGCTTAGTTGTTAGCTTGTCATATAGGTAATTCACCTTAGTTGCATATCTAGTGAATTTACCTTTTGTGTCAAGCCTAATTTGAAAAAGAACTAAAATTTGAATTAGCACCTATTCACCCCCCCCCCCTCTAGGTGTCATACCGATCCTTTCAATTGGTATCAGAGCCAAGGCTCTCTTATTGGGTTTAACCGCCTAAGAGAAGTATGACACAAAGTGAGGATGAGACCGTAAGGCTTGTCGAGGCTAATGAGTCCCTTAAAAAGGACCAAGCCACCGCGGCATCCATGGCCGATATCAAAGCTTTGGAAACAACTTTGACATCTTCCATGGATGCTAGGTTTAATGAGTTTCGTGACTTGCTCAATAAACTCATTAACAACAAGCCCTCGGATATCATCACGCTTGAAAAAGCTTCTAACTCCGATGAGGGTGGTTCCAAGGAGAATAAAGAGCAAAAAGAGAAGGAGGCGAAAGCCAATGATAAGCCTAAGTCATCTCCCAACTCGCATGAGGAAAAGGAAGGGTATCATGCCGTTCAGGGATGGTACTCTCCCGATCCAATTATCACTACCTGCATAAACCCTTTAGGTCCCCCACCTAAGCTTAATGCATTAGCTTTTGCTAGTTGGCAACGCTCAATGAAATCTCATGTCAACAGTGCCTCCATCGAGCTTTGGAGGATTATTGAAGAAGGATACATAGTGGAGGATCCAAGCAACATGACCACGAGAGAGTTCGCCGAAAAGCAACTAAACGCTTCCGCTCTCCACATGATTGAACTCTCCTTGAGCGACAACGACAAGCATCATGTTCTACATGCCACCACCGCCAAAGAAGCTTGGGATTGTCTTGAGCGTGCCTTCCTTGGAAATGAAAGCATGAAGAGAAATAGATATGAATCTTTGAGCAATGCTGCCGAAGGCTTCTACATGCTTGACAACGAGACCCATGAAGAGATGTATGGTAGACTCAAGACTCTTGCCAAAGCCTTTTATGATGTGGGAGCAACCTATGTTGATGATGCTTGGGTCAAGAGGAAGTATGAGAATGCCCTCTTGCCTTCGGAGCCAATGGAGTTGAAGTCTATTCAAGGAAGATACAACTACCTTCAATTGTCTTCCCATGAAGTTATGCAAGAAGTCCAAGCCTCCAAGGTTGCCACCAAGAATGCCGAAGATAACCGTGCTAGGGCCATGGGAATGAGACAAGGTCCCTCTCTTGCCTTAAAGGCCAAGGTGACTTGCATAGATGCCAATGACGAAGTTGAAGCTTGTCCTAGCAACATTGATCCACATGATCTTGAGCAAGCCCTCAATGGTCACATTGCACTTGCCACAAGAGTGTTTTGGAATGACCCGGCTAGTGCTAAAGCTCGTGTTGATCGAGATAATAACTCAAGTGGCAAGAAAGAGCTTGCCTCAAGGACAAAGACATGCTACAATTGTCATGACAAGAACCACTACATTAGAGAGTGTCCTTATGAGAACCGTGAGCAAAATGGGGAAGCTTATCCCAAACGATCACTCCAAGTTGATTCAAAAGAATCCCGCAATACCAAGAAAACCCTTCTTCAAGAAGGCACCAAGAATTGTGTTGCTGGCACAAGAGGAATATGCCACAAGTGATTCCGAAGATGAAGATACACCTAACAAAGAGGTAGCCGCATTGGCTATTGTCTCCACTTCATCATCATCTCTCTTTGAATCCCCCAATGAGAACCTCTCCATCAACACCGCTCGTTGCCTCATGGCTCATGTCACCGAGGTATCATCCCCTTCTCCTAAGACTATGCATGATCAATCTAGTCTTGAGATTAAGAAGGAACTAGTTGCCTTCGATACTCTTGTGACTAACTTGCAAGGTGAGGCCAAGGAACATGTTGAGTCTCTCATGAGACAACTATGTGCGGCCGAAGAACTTCTTCAAGAAAAGAGTAAGATTGAGAGAGAGGATTCTCTCACCATTGCTTCCTTGAATGCTTCCATAGCATCCTTAAATAGCTCTCTTGATGAAGAAAGTGAATATAGAACCACTCTAGAGGAAAGACTTGAGTCTCTTGATGCTAAAAATGATGAAATCATTAGTAAAATCATTAAGGATAGAGATCATGTTTTTGCAAAATATAAAGTGATTAAAAAGGAGAAAGTTGAACTTGGGGTTGCGAATACTATACTTCTTGAGGATATGGAGAAGCTTGATAAAGCTCACAAGGTCTTGAAAACGACCCACTCCATCCTTGTTAAGTCACATGAGCAACTCCAAACTCAACTCTCTAAAACTTGCTCAACTAGCATAACCATTCTTCCTCGTGTTCATGAAAATGTCATTGAAGAAAATGCTAGGTTGAAGGTGGATCATGCTAAGACCTCTATTCCTAAAGGTAACGATAAGGATTTTGCTTATTTGTTTGAGTTAAAACCACACAAAGGAAAGGAAGGTCTTGGGTATGTGGCCGAGGCAAAGAAGAAGGTGAGCAACACAAAGGAGAACAAGACCAAGCCCGCACAAGCTAAGACTAACATTGCGAGTGGTAATGCCACTAGGGGCAAGACCACTCGTAGTGACTTTGCGGGGCATAACAATCCCAACTACATTCTTTATGTTGATTATTATGGTGATGTTTATGCAAAATATGTTGGTCCTTATGATGGTTACATTGATTATTCTATTTGGGTTCCTAAGACCCTTGTTGCTAACCGAAAGGGACCCATTGAGAAATGGGTACCTAAATGCAAGAAATGATTTCTTGTCGGACTATGCTTCCGGTGGATCTAAATGGGTGGTTGATAGTGGATGCACTAGTCATATGACCGGAAGCAAGGAGATCATGACGGGGTTGAGACCAAATTTAAATCACTCAACCGTCTCTTATGGTGACAAGTCCAAAGCCGAGGTAAAGAGTCTTGGCAAGGTGGTAGTTGCAAGGGATATCACCCTTGTAAATGTCATGCTTGTTGAGTCTCTAGGTTACAATCTTATGTCCGTTCGTGCTCTTAATAAGATGAACTTTGATGTCCACTTTACTCTTGATATGGTGGTACTCTTGAGGAGCAAGACTCTAAAGGTCATGTTCGTTGGGTATGTTGAAAATGAGTTGTTTGTGGTAGACTTTTCGGGGTCAACCAACACTCAAGCAATATGCCTATTCGGAAAGGCCGACGTGGGGTGGTTGTGGCATCGCCGCTTGTCCCATGTTAATATGAGAACTTTGCAAAGTCTCCACAAGGGTGGCCACATTCTTGGACTAAATGAGAATGTTTCTTTTTCTAGAGATCGTCTTTGTAGGGCTTGTGTTGAAGGAAAGATGCATGATTCTCCCCATCCAAGCAAGACCATCATCTCATCATCAAGGGTATTGGAACTTCTTCATGTTGATCTTTTTGGTGCCGTACCTCAACCTAGCCTTGGTGGGAAGAAATATTGTTTGGTGATTGTCGATGACTATTCAAGATTCACTTGGGTTTTCTTCTTCAAGACGAAGGATGAAACTCAACAAACCATCATCGATTTCTCCAATGAAGTTCAACGTCAACACAATCTTCCCATATTGGCCATTAGAAGTGACAATGGCTCTGAGTTCAAGAACTACACCCTAAATGAGTTTCTTAGCGATGAGGGAATTCGACATCAATACTCCGCCGCATATACTCCTCAACAAAACGGTGTAGCCGAGAGGAAGAACCGGACTCTTATGGATATGGCTAGGTCCATGTTGGCGGAGTTTAAGTCCCCACTCTTCTTGTGGGCCGAAGCTATCTCCACGGCGTGTCACTCCTCCAACCGGTTATTCTTTCGCAAAGGGAAGAAGGAAACTCCATATGAAATGCTTACCGGCAACAAGCCCAACATCTCCTACTATCGAGTCTTTGGTTGTAAGTGTTTCTACAAAATCAAATGTGTACATCTTTGTAAGTTTGAAGTTAAAGCCTTAGAAGGTGTTCTTGTTGGGTATGGTGCGAACTCTCACACTTATAGAGTCTATGACAAATCCTTAGGGAGAGTTGTAGAATCTTGTAGTGTGAGGTTTGATGAGAATGACGGCTCCCAAGTGGCGCAATTTCATGTTTGTGATGTAGATAAAGAGGAACCACAAGATTCAATACAAAGAATGGGTGTTGGATTTCATCGCCCCATCGAGATTCATCATGAGCCTCCTCAAGGAAGTACAAGCTCCACTCAAGTGGAGATTCCATCATCACAAGTTGAAGTGGACCCTCTATGGAAGCAAATGAGACACCTATCCAAGAACAAGAAGAAGCTTCTCCTCAAGTTGACCAAGAGGTCTCACAAGATTCAAGAACTCCTATTCTCAACCCTAGTCAAGATCAAGAGCAAGAGCATCCATCTTCTCCCATCATTGAAAATGTGCAACAAGATGGCAATGCTCATCAAGACGGTCAAGACGGGGACTCAAATGATCTAGGTGATCAAGCCGAAATCCCACGCAACAATGGGGATATCGAAACCCGCCGTCAAGCAGAAGTCAAGAGAAATTTGGAAATCAAGTGTCACAAGCTTGAAGCCATCATTGGTGATGTATCTCGTAAGGTTTCCACAAGAGGTCAATTGGCAAGCTTTAGTGAACATCAAGCTCATATCTCTATGTTTGAACCAAAGAAGGTGTTTGAAGCTCTTGAAGATCCGGATTGGTTGGAAGCCATGCATGAAGAACTCAACAACTTCAAGCGCAACAAAGTATGGAATCTAGTAGAGAAGCCAAAAGATTGCCGCAATGTTATTGGCACCAAGTGGATATTCAAGAACAAGCAAGATGAGCATGGAATGGTTGTAAGGAACAAGGCGAGATTGATAGCTCAAGGGTACTCTCAAGTTGAAGGCATTGATTTTGGAGAGAGTTATGCTCCCGTGGCTCGTCTTGAGTCCATCCGTATCCTACTTGCCTATGCATCACATCATAATTTTAAGTTGCAACAAATGGATGTGAAGAGTGCATTTCTTAATGGTCCCTTAAAGGAGTTGGTATATGTAAATAAACCACCGGGATTTGAGGATCCACACTTCCCAAACCATGTCTACAAGCTTGATAAGGCCCTCTATGGTCTCAAACAAGCACCTCGTGCTTGGTATGAGCACCTAAGAGAGCTATTGCTAGACCGTGGCTTTGAAGTGGGGCAAATCGATCCCACTCTCTTCACAAAGAGGGTAAAGGGGAGCTTTTCATATGTCAACTTTATGTTGATGATATTATCTTTGGCTCATCTAACAAAGCTTTCAATGATGAATTTTCAAAGCTTATGACGGATAGGTTCGAGATGTCCATGATGGGAGAGTTGAAATTCTTTCTTGGTTTTGAAATCAAGCAATTAAGTGGAGGGACTTTCATCTCTCAAGCCAAATACATCCAAGATATGCTCAAGAGGTTCAAGATGCAAGATGCAAAAGAAAAGAGGTTTCCTATGGACACCAAATGCCATCTTGAACTTAGTCCAAAGGGTAAAGATGTCGATCAAAAACTCTATCGCTCTATGATTGGTTCTTTGCTTTATCTTTGTGCATGTAGACCCGATATTGTGTTAAGTGTAGGAGTGTGTGCAAGGTATCAAGCGGCTCCTAAAGAAAGTCACTTGATAGCGGTGAATCGAATCTTCCGATATTTGGTTTATACCCCAAGGTTTGGTTTGTGGTATCCTAGGGGGTCCAACTTCTCTCTTGTCGGTTACACGGATTCGGATTGGGTCGGTTGCAAGGATGATAGGAAGTCAACCTCTGGTGCATGTCAATTCCTTGGGAAGTCATTGGTGAGTTGGTCTTCCAAGAAGCAAAATTGCATATCACTATCCACCACCGAAGCCGAATATGTGGCGGCCGCTAGTGCTTGCACTCAGTTGTTATGGATGAGGCAAACTTTAAAGGAATACGGTGTCCTTTGTGACAAAGTGCCTCTTTTGTGTGACAATGAAAGTGCTATCAAGATTGGTCACAACCCGGTGGAGCACTCAAGAACGAAGCATATTGAGATTCGTTATCATTTTATTCGAGATCACATCAACCGGGGTGACATTGAGCTTGGTTATATTCCCACGAAGATTCAACTCGCCGACATGTTCACGAAGCCACTTGATGAAGCGAGGTTCACTTTTTTGAGGCATGAGCTAAATATCGTGGATTCGAGGAGCGTCGGTTGATCACCTTGCATGCACACCTCTATCTTATCTCTCTATTTGATCTAGGTGTAGGCATGGACATAGGGGGAGTGCGGTCCTAATCCATTGGACTATCCCTCCCCCCATTATGCCGATAGCAAGTGTTCTTTTATCTCTATATTCATTCTTATGTCTAAATGAGCTAAAATGAAGAGTATTGGTTATGTACCCAAGATATATCTTCGCGGTGACATGCCATACGCTCCAACATGGTGGCCTCGGCCACCGCCCTCTTCTCATTGAAAGAAGAGTTGGATTGCATGACATTTTCGTGTAGTTTTTTTTTGCTTCGTCTTGGTTTTGTGGGAAACACACTCATTTTGGTCTTCTTGAGTTTCATGCGTTTTGCAAAGTGCGTGTGAAGTACCACTCTCGGTTTGAGTTTCTATCCTAAGCCATAACTCACTTCCCTAAAGCCTTTCTCCCTCTAAATGCTTTGTTTCATGATCTCGGTTGAGTGGATGGTCGGAACCGGCGTGAAAAACGCATTGTGGGCATCATTTTGAGCCACAACTCATTTTCCCCAGGCGCCGGTACTACCGGTCACCCTAGCGGTACTACCGCTGCATCGCACCAAGCGGTACTACCGCTGTCCCCAGCGGTACTACCGTGCGCAGCGGCAGATCCGCTCGGGCGCCCGACAGAACCGGGGCGGTACTACCGCTGGACCGAGCGGTACTACCGCCGCGGGAATCTGGACGATAAGGGCACGGGGCTGGGCAGTTTGAGAGGGCACTCCCTCACTTTCCCCCAACCCCATCTCCTTCTCCTCCACGACCCCGCCGCCGCCGGCCACTCCACCGCCGGGAAGAGCCCTTCCCCGGCCTAGGACCTCGTGCTCCTTGCTCCGGGAGGACTCCAGCTTCTCTCCTCCTCCTAGATCCTTCACCATGAGCTCGGGTAAGCCAAATCCCTCTCTCTCATCTAGTTGATAGATAGAGATGATATTAGTGCTTTCCTCTTCGGATTTGTGGTGAATGAGTTGGTAGAGATGCTTCGTTATGGATTAAGAACCTTGTGTAGAAATTTCATGGAAAGTTATAGGCTAGATTTAAAGTTCCCCTCTTAGATTTGTTGGAGCAACACTAGTTAGGTCTAATGCTTGTCTTAAGCCTTACATCTACTCATTGTTGCACCTTCAAACCCAAATGTGGTACTTTACCTCTAGATTTACTCTTCCTAGAATTTTGTACACTCGTGCTCTTCGTTCATAATTCATGAAATTTGTGCATTCTCATCTATATGCTTTCCACCTCATGCTATTCACAGGTAGTGGTCGTACCAAGTCCGTTGCGGGTAGGAAGAAGCAAAAGACCGCTTCCACTGATGAAGTCCAAGATGCCCTTGATGGATTGCAGCGCCGGAGGTTCCCGGCATCATCAAAGTCCATTCCCAAGCGCCCAAAGACAGCTAGTCAACTCAGTGAGCCCGAGTTTGTGGCAAAGCGAGTTGTGGATTACTATGTGATTGATCGTATGGATCAAATACCCTCCGTTCGCGGCAACAATCCTTTCTTCCACAACTCCTTCCAGGAAGAGTGCTACCGGGAAATCCTCTTGAAGAAACCAAAGGACAACACCGTGGTCCAACACCACATCAACATCGAGTTCATGAGGTCCAAGCCCAACTACTTTGGTGAAGCTTTGGAAATTTGTGAGGAATTTGACCTCTTTCACATCATGGAGCTAGAGCAAGACTATGATGAGGACATTGTGGCTCAGTTCTTAGCCACCGTGCACATGGGCAATGAGACCACAAGAAGAATCAAGTGGATGACAAAAGAGAAGGTGTTTGAAGCCACTTGGGAAGATATTGCCGAGTCCCTCAACTATCAAGAGTTTGGCCCTTTTCCTCCGGAAGAGTTTGATGAGACTCACTTCCGTGTTCACTTCCAAGGTGGAAGTGCCTTTGGTGTTGAGAAGCTTGCTCCCCTCTACAACCCGGATAGTGCGGATAAGTGGAAGTATGGAGATTCCAAAGGCCTATACCCCACTTGGGACATCATGCACCGCATCTACCGCGAGACAATCAATCCAAAAGTGGGCAACGTTGATGAAATTCATGGCTACTTGAAGAACTTGATGGACCTCACCATGCAAATGAAGGGACAAGGCAAGAAGCTTGATGTGATGGACTTCATTTGGCATGAGCTATGGCATGTGATTAGCAAGAAGAAGAACATCTCCTTTGCTCCTTTGATCATGAGGATCGTGGTGTGGAAGTGGCTTGAGCACAATGACATTGATGATCTCGGTGACACCGAGAAGTGGACCCCTCACAAGGGCAAGAGGCTCCTTATCAAGCCCCACAAGCTCAAACCTAGGAAGGAAGTGGTGGATGAAGCCGAGTCCTCCAAACCCTCCAAAGGTGGTTCTTTTGCTTGGATGGCTCGTGCTATGAAGAAAATCTTCCAAGTGTCCAAGAAAGTTGAGAGGCATCAATATGATGTCCATAAGGAGAAGATGAAGGCTCGCCAAGTTGAGGTTGCTTGCCGCCGTGCCGAGGGGGAAGATGTGCCTTCCGGGTCCGAGCAACACATCCCCACGTGGGATGAATGGCAAGCCAAAGATGACGAGGGCGAGATCATCACGTGGTCGAGCCCGGAACGTGATGGTGCTTCTTCCTCTCACACGGATTGGGACCCTTGGGGCGTGTAGGTCCGATCTTTTCCCTTTTTGGTGCTTTGGTGCCAAAGGGGGAGAGATAACTATTAGGTTGCTCTCGGGAATTTGCATGGGTGGGTGTCACGAGCTCGTTTTCACTTATTTCGACCTCTTTAGCTTGTGAACACCTAAATTTATTAGTACTTGTGGAACTCCTTGATGTATGCATGGTGTAAGACATGTGAAACTCGTTTTCTTTCTATGTGTTGCTTATTTGTCTTTTGGTTAGTTTTGTATTTGTGATTGCTATCATTGTGGCTTGGCTTGTAAAATTTAGGGGGAGTGTTGATTCTAGATGCTGTGTATTTGTGTATTCAAAGCACTCAAAGAATATGCACACATCTAGTGGGAGCTCCGTCGAAATTTTATGAACCCTCGCTTTACATGTTGTGTTGTCATCAAACACCAAAAAAGGGGAGATTGAAAGAGCATCTTCTAATTGACCCTTGTTTTGGTGCTAATGACAACACAATATGTGTTCTAACATGGCTATTAAAGTTTGCAGGATGTATCTAAGATCTTAGCAAAAAGGAAACGATCGAAACAGGCGCTGCAAAAGCTCTTCAGCAAGCCTTGCTCCAGGCAGCGGTAGTACCGCTGGCATCAGCGATAGTACCGCTGCACTGGACTGAGCGTTGCTCGGAGCCCTGGCTGCCGCTGGCGGTACCGCCCGAGCTACCGCCGTTTTCGGCGCTCTGTTGATCGGTGCGGTACCCCCAGCGGTACCAGAGCGGTACTACCGTTGTCCAGCGGTACTACCGGCCCTTCCAGCGGTAGTACCGCTGTGTGTTTTTCTGCAGGTTCGAAGGCCAGCCCGATGTCGAGGTACCGCTGGCGGTACCGCCGGAGGTACCGCCGTTTTCGGCCCTCTGTTCCTCTTAGCGGTACCTCCGGCGGTACTGGAGCGGTACCACCGTTGTCCAGCGGTACTACAGGCCCTTCCAGCGGTAGTACCGCTGCGTGATTTTTTGCAGGTTCGCAGGCCAGCTCGAAGTCGAGGTGCCGCTGGCGGTACCGCCGGAGGTACCGCCGTTTTCAGCCTTCTGTTTCTCAGAGCGGTACCTCCAGCGGTACCGGAGCGGTACTACCGGGCTCCACAGCGGTACTACCGGGATCGCCAGCGGCAGTACCGCTGCGTGAAGTTGGAGTCGCAGTAAAGCGTGTGAAGCGGGCAACGGCTGGATTCAAAGGTCCAGCGGTACTACCGGCCTCTCCAGCGGTAGTACCGCTGCGTAAGTTACAGCTCCAAACGGCCAGTTTTGGAAGAGCTATAAAAGGACCCCTTCACCTACCTTTGAAGACTTGAGCTTCTACACTCTCTCACGTCCATTGATGCAAAGCAAAGAGCTCCAAGCTCTCCCAATCCTCCCACCCAAACTCGTTGACCTTTGGAGGATTGAAGGAGGAAGCCCCAATCTACATCTTCACCGAGCCGTTCTTCATTTCCCCTTCATTCATTTGAGGGAACACTTGCTAGGGCTTCCACTAGGAAACCTAGCCCATTGTTGTACTTACCTATTGTCTTTGTGACAGATTGTAGCTGTTCGGGAGCCCCCAAGCCCTTTGTGGGTCGTGCCTCGAATCGTTGTTGTAAAGGCTCCGGATTCCGCCTCGAAGGAGAAAGTGAACCAAACCTTTGTGGTGCGGTTCACCGGAGATTAGGGTGAGGCCTTTGTGGCCGTTGAACCATTGTGTTGGTTCACACCTCTCCAACGAGACGTACTCCCATTTTAGGGAGGAACTCGGGAATACATCCTTGTCGTCTCGTGCTTTCACTTCGGTTACTTCTATCCTTACTTATCGCCTTATTATATCTTGCTTAGTTGTTAGCTTGTCATATAGGTAATTCACCTTAGTTGCATATCTAGTGAATTTACCTTTTGTGTCAAGCCTAATTTGAAAAAGAACTAAAATTTGAATTAGCACCTATTCACCCCCCCTCTAGGTGTCATACCGATCCTTTCACTATGTGATATGGTCAAGGTAGGTTTATTAAATTGTTTATAAACTGCGGGCGCCAAGAAGACCATGGCGCAATGGACTATATCACATTGCATTACATTTGATGTTTTGTGTGCATCTTATATTGTGTGATTGTGTGTATGGTATACATTAGTTACACGGCGGTAGCTATATATGGTGATCCCTTCAAAATACCACTAGTGTTCTCCCTCCAACGCGCACCACCAAGAAAGTTCTACGTTATGAGGCAGGCCGTGATGATCGGGTGTCAGACATCTCGTCGTTCGCATACAGTGGGTGTAAGCCATGTTGCACAAGCGTCAGCGTGGATGTCTTTGGTGGCGAGCCTAGCATATTCAGAAATATGGCCTCGGAACAGGAAGACCGAAAGGTCGAGCACGAGTCACAAAATTGGTGTGGCGGACGATTTTGTCTACGCTTGAAGTTGTGCCGCCGGCTCTGATGATGACAGGTGGTGCAATGGATGGGGGTCGTGTAATCGCTTAAACGACCAGGAGGGATGTTTGTTTGAGTGGGAGTTATGTTAGTTATTTTCTAAAATACTATAACTCAAAATTATTATGAACAAAGTCTTATGTTGTTGCAAATTTCATTGTAGATGTCTCGCCCCTCGTTTAACCTAGGTCTGTTCCTTGAGAAAGAAAAACTTAAGACCAATGGGTCAAACTTCATGGCCTGGTTCCGCAACCTGAGTTCCTCCTCACTCCCCATAGGATGACCTACGTCATTGAGGCCGCCATAGGTGACCCTCCCGCAGATGATGCCTCTGAGGATGAGAAGAAGGTATTCCAGACCCGATCGGAGGATTCTTCCTTTGTCCAGAGTGGCATGCTCTACGCCATGGAAGCCGACCTGCAGAAGCGCTTTGAGAAGATGAGCGCCTTTGAGATCATTTCGGATCTTAAGGCTGTCTTCGCGCCGCAGGCTAAGGCTGAGAGATATGAGGCTTCTGAGCTTTTCTTCTCAGCCAAGATGGAAGAGCATAGCAGTGTGAGCGAGCATGTAGTCAAGATGTCTGACTACGTTCAACGCATGAATGCTCTGAAATGCAAGATTCCCGATGAGCTGGCGATTGACAGGGTGTTGCAATCGTTGCCCCCTAGCTACAAAGGCTTCGTCATGAACTACAACATGCAGGGCATGGCTAAGTCCCTGGGTGAAGTGTTCGTGATGCTCAAGACTGCTGAGGTAGAGATTAAGAAGGAGCACACGCTGTTGATGGTCAAACGACCGTTGATTTCAAGAAATCCGGTGGCAAGGGAAAGCAGAGCTGGAAGTCCAGGAGGGAGGCAAAGTTGGCTGCCAAGCCCAGGACTAACAGGTCTGGTCCCAGAGCTAGCGTGGAGTGTTTCTACTGCAAGGGGAAGGGTCACTGGAAGCGCAACTGCCCCAAGTACCTGGAGGATAGGAAGTCTGGCAAGACGGTCGACAAAGAACAAGGTATATTTGATATACATGTTATAGATGTGTACCTTACATCCACCCGGAGCAACACGTGGGTATTTGATACTGGTTCTGTTGCTCATATATGTAACTCTCAGGAGGAGTTACGGAATAGACGGCGGCTGGCGAAGGATCAGGTGACGATGTGCGTCGGCAACGGATCGAGAGTCGACGTGGTGGTTGTCGGCACGCTCCCTCTGCATCTACCATCGGGATTAGTTTTGGTTTTAAATAAGTGTTATTTTGTGCCATCCTTGAGTGTAAACATTATAAGCTGGTCTTGCCTGTTACAAGACGGTTATTCATTTAAATCAGTGTCAAGCAATTGTGCTATTTATATGAATGATATCTTTTATGTTGATGCTCCCGAGAATAATGGTTTATTCTTGTTGAATCTCGATCGTAGTACTCTCATCCACAACATAGAAGCCAAACAGATTAACTGTAGTGACGATACCGCCATGTATTTGTGGCATTGCCGTCTTGGTCATATTGGTGTAAAGCGCATGAAGCAACTCCACTCCGATGGACTTTTGGACTCGTTGGATTTCGGATCCCTCGATACATGTGAACCATGCCTTATGGGCAAAATGACCAAGACACCGTTCAAAGGTTTCGTTGAACGGGCGTCGGATTTGTTGGGGATCATACATACAGATGTGTGTGGACCGATGAGCGTTTCGACACGCAATGGTTATCGTTACTTCGTCACATTCACTGATGACTTGAGTAGATACGGTTATATCTATTTGACGAAACACAAGTCTGAAACGTTTGAAAAGTTCAAAGAATTCCAAAGTGAAGTTGAGAATCAGCTTAATAGAAAAATCAAGCACCTCCGATCCGATCGCGGTGGAGAATACTTGAGTTTTGAGTTTGGCACACATCTGAAGAGTTGTGGCATAGTACCCCAACTTACGCCAGCCGGAACAGCGCAGCATAACGGCGTGTCCGAGCGACGTAATCGTACTCTACTGGATAGTGTTCGATCTATGATGTCTCTTACCGATCTGCCAGTGTCCTTCCGGGGTTATGCGTTAGAAACAGCCGCATTCATTTTAGGGCTCCATCCAAGTCCGTTGAAACGACACCGTATGAATTATGGTATGGCCAAAAGCCTAAGTTATCGTTTCTGAAGGTTTGGAGTTATGAGGCGTACGTTAAGAAACTACAGCCCGACAAACTCGAACCGAAATCGGAGAAAGTCGTCTTTGTAGGATACCCGCGGGAAACCGTTGGGTACACCTTCTACAACCAAACTGAGGGCAAAACTTTTGTCGCGAAGACCGGTACCTTTCTAGAGAAGGAGTTTCTCGCGAAAGGAGTAAGTGGGAGGAAGGTAGACCTCGATGAAATCGCTGATCCTGAACTCGAGATTCCGAGTGGCGCAACGGAAGCAATTCCTGAAACGTCCTCCGTGGAAGGAGCGGGAGAAACTGTCGAGGAAGGTGTTCTACCTCGTAGGTCTGGTAGATCTCGGATCGCACCAGAATGGTATGGCAACATGGTTTGCACCGTCATGTTAGTTGAACAAGACGAACCTACGAACTACAAGGAGTCAATAGCGAGTCTAGAATCCGAGAAATGGCTTGAAGCCATGAAATCCGAAATAGGATCCATGTATGATAACAAAGTGTGGACTTTGATGGATATTTTCGAAGGGCGCAAGGCCGTCGAGAATAAATGGATCTTTAAGAAGAAGACTGATGCTGATGGTAATGTGACCGTCTATAAAGCTCGGCTTGTCGCAAAGGGTTTCCGACAAGTTCATGGAATTGACTACGATGAAACTTTTTCACCGGTAGCGATGCTTAAGTCTATTCGGATTTTGTTAGCGGTAGCTGCCTATTATGATTATGAAATCTAGTAGATGGACGTCAAAACGGCCTTCCTAAATGGAAACATTGAGAAAGAGTTGTACATGGTACAGCCGGAAGGTTTTGTCGATCCAGGAAATGCTAACAAGGTGTGCAAGCTTCAGCGATCCATCTATGGATTGAAGCAGGCATCTCAGAGCTGGAATCTTCGCTTTGATGAGGTAATCAAAGGTTTTGGATTTATCCAAAATGTGGAAGAGACCTGCATTTACAAGAAAATGAGTGGGAGCTCGGTTGTGTTCTTAGCACTGTATGTTGACGACATATTGCTGATTGGGAATGATGTGGAACTTCTGAATAGCGTGAAGGAATATTTAAACAGTAAATTTTCCATGAAGGACTTAGGAGAAGCTGCGTATGTTTTAGGCATACAAATCTATCGTGATAGATCAAGGCGCCTATTAGCATTGAGTCAGAGTACTTATCTTGATAAAATACTGAAGCGTTTCCGTATGGAGAAGGCAGAGAAGGGTTCTCTGCCGGTTATCAAGAATAAGATATTGCGGAAGGCACAGTGTCCGGTGACGGAACTGGGTAAGGCCGAAATGACCAAACATCCTTATGCTTCAGCCATAGGATCGATCATGTATGCAATGTTGAGTACTAGACCGGATGTGGCATTAGCTCTAAGTTTGACAAGCCGGTTCCAGAGTAATCCTGGAATGCCGCATTGGATAGCTGTTAAGAGCATTCTTAAGTATCTCAATAAGACAAAGGAAATGTTCCTTGTGTATGGTGGCTGCGATGAAGAACTTGGCGTAACGGGTTACGTAGATGCAAGTTTCTGCTCAGACCCCGATGACTGTAAGTCACAGACAGGTTACGTGTTCAAGGTGAATGGAGGCGCCGTGTGCTGGAGAAGTGGGAAGCAACCCATAGTCGCACAATCTACAATGGAGTCGGAGTATATCGCTGCTTGCGAAGCCGCGGATGAAGCTGTGTGGCGGAGGAAGTTCGTCATCGAACTTGGAGTGTTCCCGAGCGTGCAATACCCCGTGATCCTCTTCTGCGACAATACGGGTGCCATTGCGAACGCCAAGGAGCCAAGGTCTCACTCCACCGCCAAACACATTCTCCGATGCATACGGATCTGAATCAGATCCGCTGACGAAGCCTCTCCCGCTTGATAAGCATGAAAAGCACCAGTTAGCTATGGGTGTTAAGCTTTTACCAAGTTGTAATCTAGATTAATTTGTACTCTAGTGCAAGTGGGAGACTGAAGGAGATATGCCCTAGAGGCAATTAATAAAGTGTATTCTTTATCATATCTCGTTTGTTCATAATAGGTTTTTTGTGTCATGCTAGAACCGTATTAAGCGGAAACATTAATACGGGTGTGATACGTAAACAACAAGGTCCCTAGTAGCCTCTACTAAGACTAGTTTCGTTGCGCGATTGATGATCGAGGTTTCCCGGTCATGGGGCATGGCGCCGGTCGGCAATGGGAGTCATATCGTTGGAGAACGATGTGATGGACATACCCAGATTTGGAGAACGTAGTCGTTACGCCTTTGACCGTGAGATCAACTCTTATTGTTATTCCTGGAAGATACTTTGATCGCACCAAACGTCGTATCTTATATAGTATGACAATAACGGTGATACTTTTGGGTATCGGAAAGGAGTAGTTGAGACGAGGGGTCAAGAGCGGGATTTGCCAGTCCGCATAGCAGGATAGATACTCTCGGGCCCACTCGGTGAGATCATGTCTAATGAGCTTGCAAGCATGTGACTAGGTCACGGAGACATGAGATCATGAACGAGTAGAAGGTAGCGTCGTCGGTAACGAGGTTGGGATTAGGTATGGAGATATCTATGAAACGACGCTCGGACGTGCTAAGTATCGCTATGGCAAAAGGTTTAAGGCTTTTGCGTTCAGGTTTGATAGATGAAAGGCATTCGTTATATCACAGGGATTAATTCATGGGGTTCAGGCCTACGAGTTAGTCGTTGATCATAGAGGAGTCTTGGTCATACATGTTATTATATCGAACCGCTAGGGTAACACACTTAAGGGGTTTCGACAAGACAACCGGAAAGGAAAGAGATCACCGGGAGCGTCCCGGGAGAGGTCTGATGGAGATCGGGCAGCGACGAATGAGTATTTGGAGATAGGAAAAATTATATATATTATGTTTGATATTAATTAGTGTAATTAATTTGCAAATATGATTTTATATATTTATTTTCGAATTTATTTAGGCTGATTTCCCTAAATGGACCTTCTGGTCGAAAGAAGGCCCAAGAGGGGGAAAAATCCCTAGGGGATTCGGTGGGGGCCATGGTGGCCGGCCTGGATGGGCCAAGGGGCCCACCAGGAGGCCGGCGCACCTATCCTAGCCGCACCTGGCATGTGGGGATAGTCTCACATTGCCTGACTGGCAAGGTTGGCTCCCCCTGGGAGCCTATATAAGAAGGGGCACCCCTGGCCTTTTAATTCACCAATTAATTCCTAATTTCTCTCTCGATCTCGTGGTTCCCTTGTCGGAGCCACGCCGAGCTGAGGAGGGGGATCTCTTCCACCATAGCCCGCTGCCGCACTGCTGGTGTTCCGGTCCAAGTCTTCCGCTGCTCGTCCTGGACTGGAGCTTCGGAGGCCGTCGTCTCCACCGTACGTGTGTGACGGCCTGCGAGGTGCTGCGCTAGCGGTACTCGGAGGTCTGCTTCCTCTACACGACCTTGAGGTCGGCTTCGTCGGTCTTCATCGACAACGTTTGTGCGGGAACGTAATCCCCGCTTTCGGTCTACAAGGGTACGTATTCCGATCTCCGTTCGTACTACTATATCTGCATAGAATAGATCTTCGCATGCTTTTAGGATATCGTTGGTAGGAAAATATTTGTTTTCTGCACACGATCCCCTTCAGTGGGGGGGGGGGGGGGGGCAGCGTCAGTCCATGGCGCCGTCTTGCAGCAGAATAACAAGTATCGAGGGGGGGGGGCGGCCCGTGGTGGTGGCTCTGGCCCCTTCCTTTAATCACCAAAGAGGTAAGCTTTGGGGCCGCTGCTCTGTCCCAAGGATGAATACCGATAGCGGAGGGAGGGCCCGTCGACCCGACGTTGCACGTGCCGCGGGGCGGCATGCCTCACGATTGCCTTCCGGGCGTTCCCCTCATGAGGGACCCTTGGGCGTCAAGTCCTCCTGAAGCGACCACTCTTGATCAGGAAGAGCCTGCCCCCTCCCCCAGGCTCCCAGCTTCAGAAATGTCCATGGGCTTTTAATGCCCCAAATCTGCACAGTGTGCCCAAGAGGCTCCTCACCCTCAGAGGAAAACACGGGTCGTTATACCGTAGGATTTATTGGCCCGACATAAATGGTTCTGATTTTTTTAAAATATTTATTTAAAAAATGATGTCAAATTTGAAAATTGGTTCATAAACAAAACATAAATAAAGATGGTTCAGATTTTTTAAATATGAAAAAATGGAAAAAGAATTCAGATTTGAAAAAAAATAGAAACATAAAACTATACACTTTATATTGGGCCGCTTCAAATGCGGCACATGAAGAAGCTCCTTGAGACGACGAACACAGACACATGTACGTCGCCCCGTGTCCATCCGTGAAAGTCGGGCCGCCCCACATCATCTTCTCTCGTTATTTACCACTTCTTGAAGGATATACCAGAGATACAGGATATTTTCGATGTTTTTCAACACAGATAGTACTGTTGAATTAGATTTATTTTTCTTGCAGGTGACAATGGAGACTCGACCAGTATATGTCGTTGTGATATATTAATTTCGGATAATTGGAAACTCACACTCGGAGCATTCCAAACTCACACCGAGATGGAATACTTGGAAGCCAAGAAGGAAATGCTTCCCCGCACGACGTTCATAAAAGGATGTCGCACCTATAGCTAAATTTATATATATCTACACATTAAATCATGTCTAGGTACATGTTAATTTAGATGAAGTTAAGACATGTACGGAGGGAGTACTATGAAAATGTGCTCTCACAAAAAAAATGCAGAAGCGTCATTCCTTCGTGCATCGCAAATTCGTGAGCTCCCAAGATCTTTAGGTTCTGCGGCCCACAAGAGAGCCCAAGAGAAGGCAGTTTAAGACCTCTCCTAAAAACAAGAACTAGGACGGGTCGAGAAGCGGCCCATGTTTATTCCCTTGTTGAATGGATTGGTAACCAAAAATTGATTCCCTACACCCCCACACACCCCCCCCCCCCCCCCCCTATATGTATCCTTATTTAAAATGTATTTTAACCGCTTTTCAAAATGCCAAAAAAAAATGTTCACGCGTACATTTTGACATCCGTTCACAAAGTTGGTTCATGAAAAACCAACATTTTGTGGGCTATGTAAAAACAATATGTAATTTGGTAATAAAATAAGTATTTTCACGATTTTTATTGTACTTTGACAAAAGCCACAAAGCATGTCACTTTTCACGATACTTTATGTGTGCACATAAAATGAGGAGATGGACGCGTGATTTCTTCCAGATTTTTTTTACATTTCAAAATGACTTTTTACTTAATAAAGGGAGTATCTTCACCCAAGAGTCAAAGTGAATCTCTTGAAAATGAAGTCCTTTGCATGTCTCTAAAGAATAGAAGAAATAAATGTTTTGGTAATTCACATTTCGCATGAGAAATACGTTAGGACTCTAGAACATCGCGATTCATATACCAAGTGGGTTTACAAAAGTATTTATAGTTACAAGTTGGTTGCAATTGAGAATAAATAGTTTGTGCGGTAAAAATAGATGGTAGAAAGAATCAACTGAATGGATGGAAACTAAATGATTTCTCAATCGAGTAAGAATTAGCCACAAATACAAAAAAATATACATGTAGTTTCTCGTGTAGGCGTGAGGTCAATACGTACGGTAGCAGATAATCTGACATCATATACGTCAAAATACTTAGAAAAAGGATACCTTTACAAAGGTCGCTACTCTGGTACTGATAAGTGTCGTAATTTCTCACACCTATTATCCATACGGTGACAAGTGTCACTCATTTGTATATTTGAAAATAAAAATATGTTGAGAACCGTTTGTCCGATTTACGAATCATTTTCACTTTTGAACTCGTCGCGTCGAGATTTGCAAAACTAGATCCCATATTAATAGGTTTTGACAAACTTTTTTTTATACTTCGATTATGTATGTTTTATACAACCTAATAACCTAATTGTAATTGTACGTACAACCTATATTTTATAGTTGTACGTACAACCCAAATATAGTTGTTGTACAAACCGGTCTGTGTCGTTGTACAATCGATCTGTGTTGTGTAACATGATTTTTGTGTTGCTGTACAACCCGGTCTTTGTTGCTGTACAACACTGTCTGTGTTGGTGTACAACCCCGTCACGTGGATCTGGATCTGAGAACTGTACACTGTAATACTGCCACGTGACGGGACCGTGTCGCGCGTATGGGTCAAAAAGAGATGTTTGCGAAGGTCGACATATACGTGCATTGTTCTTTACGTAAAGTCTGGACACCGAAGACGACCTGTGATTTCCTTGGAAAAACAATGCGTTGGAATTGGGCCCTTGAGCCTTGGATCATCAGTTTGTGCTTGCGTGATCGCTGGCTTCATCATGATCAAGCGAAAGCCTTGCATATACCGGCAGCAATAGTTTTCGAACGCAAAGCGCCAGGATTCCCGTGGGTGCGTCTCCACGCAAGGGTGCACAATACTGTGATTCCCTTGTGGGACCCGCTTGACCACGACGAATCAAAAGGCCCAGGGATGAGATTCCGAATGCAAGTAGTAAGCAAATCTGGTGGTCCCCATCTCCAGCCCAGCAGAAAAGCTGAGCGGATGCGCAGGGTGGGGGTGGTGCCCGCCACGTTGATTCCGCGGTCCTTTCGTGCACTCCCCTCCATGCTAGGCGTACACAGAGGAAAACTACGATCTACCAACAACCCAATGCAAAACTCTTGCCCTTCGACATATTCGATTGGATACACTGGACTGATAAACCATCTCAGCGAGGGGGTTTTATAGACCCAGACGAGAGTAAAGCGCCGGAAAAATTTTAGCACAAATAATGGAATCAACCGCTTTCGGTGGTCATACATAGCAAAAGGAGGCGGGAAAATCTGAGTTCTGCGTCGTAGACGTCACATCCCATGGTGCCGAAAGGAAAAAGAGAAAAAAAATCACATTGTCACTCATTATCGGAGCCGTCCCGTCATGTATGTCCTCCCTCCATCCTCTTTGGAGGGATGTGCCTCCCGCCATATGCATTGGTGGGATGATGTGGCAACTGGCCTCCCGCCATTGTCTACTAAGGCAGAAAAAGGGGCCTCCTGCCAGTCCGTACGGAGGGAGGATCATCCCGCCATCAGGTATGGAGGGGAGGTGCCATGTGTCGCCTTTTGGTGCTCCCACCAGGTCACTTTTGACAATAAATTTTAGAGGGGCCAATTTTGACAAAAATATTTGGCAAAGGGTCATATTTGTAAAAAAATCGTGAATCAACGGTCGCCCTGCTATAAACTTGTGCTACCAATGGATGGTTGGATGTATTGCATGGTAGGCAAAAGTAATGAAAAGTGGCATATGCCTAGCAACTCTCCTAAGAACACTACTCTCTCCATTCACTATTACTCCCTACATTCACTACTCCCTCCATTCATTATAATTTATAAGACCTATTGCCATTTTTGAAAAATGTATGTATCTAGAAGAATTTAGTCTGCAAATTCACTTTATTTTGATCTGTATCTAGTCCACATTGATATATCTAAAAAACAATAACTAGTACAGTAGTAAACATAGGAGTAATAAACAAATGAGCATCTTCGCCAGTCGCACCGCCATATAGCACCCAACAGCAATGCCAGACGAGTCTATGGGGTGCTCGCATGAGCTTATCGTATGAGGGGGCAGGGCACCACTTCCTAGCTGCGCCCCCACGCGCCCTCCCATTAGATATTTTCATCTTTTTGTTATTCATTTTTTCTTAAAAGGAAATCACACATAGTTTTGGTCATACATTTAAAGTTTCGGCCATAAATTCGAAGTCGGACCACAATTTCCAATATTTAGGCCACAAAAATGCCATAGAAGTCAGACACACATATTGCATGTATTCAAAAGTCTTCTGGAGCTCCTCTTTGTCGCACCGTCAATTGCGGGGCATTCGTGTACCTATGCCGTCGTAGACAGTCAAATTCCCATGTTTGGTTGGGTATGTCAGCGGCTTCTCCATGGGTGGTGAAGCTTGTGCCTCGGGTGAACGTCGAGCTTCGCCCCCTTGGGTGCTTTGGGCCCCTTGGGATTTTAAGAAATTAAACTTTGGGGAGGGGGGGGGTGGGGGAGAAGAGAATAAGGGTTTTGAGTGTCTTTATGACAGTGTTCCCCCTCCTGTCGGGTAACGTGAGCGGCTTCATCCAACATGCCCAAGCGGTTTTCAACCGGAAGGAGTTGGCCTGCTAGCGTCGGACGAATTATTAGGTGCATCAGACATGAAATGACCGTAGAGACCATGACTTAGGCGGTTCTACATCTAGCGCTCCTCATCGCCATTGGAAGGGCTACGGGGGCGTGACTGTGGATGCTCTTGAATCACCATAAGCGTTTTGCTTGGTCGTGTTATCGTGTACACAAAGCATTTTTCCTTCAAACTCTAGTAACAGAGGACACACTGGTCCGTCGCAAAAGCACCCCGCCGTCCACCGTGAACCCGCCATCCACCCAATCTCCGCTGCCCATTCCAAATTCAACGTCCGTGATCTCCCCACCAGACCTAAACCCCGCCGCATCTATAAAACCTCCACCAGGCCAGAACTCCTCCCCGCCGCATTCGCTCCGTCAATTCCCAGACGCACGCCGGCGCCACCTTTTTCCAGCGGAGCAGCGTGCGTGAGGGCTTCGGAGAGGTTGCCATGGCGGAGCACGCTGAGGACGCGAGCCACAAGCCGGAGACCCTGTTGGAGAAGATCGCCGATAAGCTCCACGTCGGCGGCGGCGACAACTCGTCGTCGTCCTCGGACTCCGACGCCGACGAGCGCCCGCGCCCCTCGGCGCCGCCCGCCCCCGCCGCCTCCGAGGTCACCACCGCCTCCTTCACCGACTCCGCCTCGGTGGCGGCGGCCGAGGCCAAGGACAAGATGTTCCGCCTCTTCGGCCGCGAGCAGCCCATCCACAAGGTCCTCGGCGGAGGCAAACGTATGGCTCCGTCACTGATCTGATTGATGCTCTTTATTATTTACAGCGACCTTGCTTTCGAACGCGTAGATCGGATCGGGGTATATGGATCTGGGTGATTTAGTTTCAGACTGGATCTGGTAGCGGATTTGGTAGTGCAACTGTGCAAGTGGGGTTCTATGCTTTTAGAGAAGACGCGGTTGTTTAGATCCGCCAGGACGATGCTTCACTGAAATAAACGCGACCAGAGTCATCTTATTCACCAATGCAGTTATCTTATCTCCGTATGAATTTTGCTGAGGCCGTGGGATCTGATCTTTATGATTTATCCCCTTTATAACTATTTTACGGTTGAAATGGATGCGACTAGTTTGGTCAGTAACCATTAAACTTATGCTTGTCATGGTCTATTTGAGGAGAAGCTGTCTGTTAGCGCAGTTTTTAATCGAGTACTGCCCTATGCTCTGTTATCCTATCATTTTTTTACGCTAAAAAAACTCCTATCCTGTTTGCACTGTTGTCCATCAGTGTGCCAGTATTAATCTCTATGGGTATATAGCATCTCCATTTGTAATAGTATGATTGTGTTAAGAATGATATTCATGCAGTGAGTGTTCCCTGGGCTTGAATTTATCGATGTGCTTGAATGATCATAGGCGAGCGTGTTCAAAGCGCTTGGTGTTATGCTTTGAAATACTTACTTAGCGAATGCTACTTTGTCCTGGCTAGTGTATGTTTTCTAGAGACAATCTTTGTGCTCGACATGAATTGCCATTGTATGACTGTTGGGTTTATTATCTATTAAGGTTAGGCAAAGAAGTTTAATGACTATTAGTCTTCTCTTGCCTTAAAACCGCTCTTGTCATTCCATAGCTAAGCTTATTTTCTCCTTCTACTTGTCTTCAACACGGCCATATTTTATCTCCATTATGTTGTCTTGTATAGCGACCAAGATGTAATTTCTGGGCCCATGTTATGTATTCAATCTTCTTGCTGTATTCATTTTTTTATCTATTCTGCAGCTGCTGACGTGTTTATGTGGAGGAACAAGAACATCTCTGCTGGAGTACTAGGTGGTGCAACTGCCATCTGGATCATCTTTGAATTGCTTGGCTACCATCTTCTGGCTTTCCTTTGCCATGGTCTCATATTCTCTCTGGGTCTTCTCTTTCTCTGGTCTAATGCCTCATCATTCATTAACAAGTAAGATTATCTTCCCCTCGATATATCACAGGATGTACATATTTGCAAAAGATATATATATATAACCCTGACCTTTGCAAGTTTGATCACCAGTAACCAAATAGTCAGCTCTTAATTCTGCCACCTGTTTCAGGTCTCCACCACAGATTCCTGAGGTGATCATCCCTGAAGATTTGATTGTCAACATTGCGCTATCTACCCGTCATGAGATCATTAGAGCCTTTGCAAATCTCCGCCAGATTGCTCTTGGCCGTGACATAAAGAAGTTCCTCATTGTATGTGTGTTATGTCTTTGCTTACTAGTGTTCCTACTTTAAATTGTATTTTTCTGATTTAAACCTTCTTTTTACAAAATTTTAGGTGATTGCTGGTCTATGGCTGCTTTCCGTTCTTGGGAGTTGCTGCAACTTCTTGACCCTGATTTACATTGGTAAGTGACTTCAACTGTTTGGTACTGAACTTTGTTTTAGCATTTCTTTCGAAAATGGATTTGGCTAACACTTGATTTTTCTCATTTATGTCAAAACAGTTTTTGTGGTTCTGCACACAGTCCCAGTAGTGTATGAGAAGTATGAAGATCACATTGACTCGTATGGCGAGAAGGGGTGGATTGAGGCCAAGAAACAGTATGCTGTGTTTGATGCTCAGGTTCTGAGCAAAGTACCAAGAGGACCCTTGAAGGACAAGAAGAACTAGAAATCAGGTGATGTGATGTACCATCTGTATGGAATGATAGCGACTGGTTCGTGGTTCTCAGGAAGCATTCCTTTTGGTATGAGCACCAAATTTGTCACCTGCTTTTCTTTTGTTATGTAAGGTTGTCTTGTTGGTCTCGACTTGGACGAGAGTAGCCTGAGTAGTTTGCTCCGACAGTAATGTGGACGCAGCACTTGTTTTGCTCTGCTGCCGTTTGATTTTTGATCTGTTAAGATGTCGCATGGCTAGCATGTATGTGGTTTATGTGACGCTGATTTTGCTACTTGTATTGCTGCTGTTTGTACTCTGATGATGCGATGTTATCTACTCTATCTCTGTTGTAGCATTATTGAAAATTAACTTCTGCTAGCAAGGTGCGTGTATTAGTCTCTGCGCTACTATCTTAGTTACTCCAGAAATTTTGTGCCACTACAACATCAAGGAATCTGAGATTACTGGGTTGGATTCATCAAGCAATTGTAGCTGCTGAGCTTGGGATTTATCACCTTTTGCATTATGAGGCATACGATCTGTAACAGCAAAGGGAACTGCTATATACATACAAGAATCTCATAAACCTCTGATTTTGCATTGTTTTCAAACAAAATGTTAAGTTCACCACAGATGTATGAGAACCACATGAAAGATTCAATACGAAAAGAAAAAGAAAAAAAGTTAACTAAAACAGACACGCTGATACTATTTTGTGCCCAACCACAACCTACCATGTAGTATGAACTACCTATACAAATACATCTGAGGTAGGCAGTAATGCACAAAAAGGAGCAAAACTAAAAGCAAATCTGCTCTGCAGATTCATTATTAGTGCAGTACAACAACCGAACACAGGCAGACTACAACAGTTCAGGTGAAGAGGACTGTTCTTTCATAGTTCTGAGGAGCAAATTCTGTTTTTCCTGATATATATCCCTTTCCTCCCTAATATTCTGTGTTTTGACTGATGAACTTACACCCCAGACTCCGGGTCTATGGTTGTTTGCCGTCTATTCTAGTTCCAGATTATATTCATACACCGGGTGTTCAGAGGAAGTATGTCAACTGCTCCTTCTTCCTCGAGCCTCCTTCACCATACAACTCATTCCATTGCTTCAGTTCACCCATTATCGAACCTTCAGCGGCAAAACTTGCCGCCACCTGCAATTCCAAGTTTTTGAAATATTAGCGAGTTCTGAGCGCTGCTCCATGTAAGCTTTACGCATTTCTACATGCTTGCATAGGTGAATTCTACTTGGACTGTACTAGAAGATGGGTTCACCTGGTTCTTTGCTTCTTTCAAATCTTTCATGTTTAATGGCCGCAGAATGATTTCCTTGTCCTTTTCTTTGATCTTTGAAGCATCTAATGGAGTGCCTCCTTGTTCAAGCTTCTTCTTCTCCTGCAGATATTTAAAGAGTGCCTTTTACATAAAAAATCAACAGAATTTTCATGGATAAAATGCTGAAGTATGGTGGTGATGAGATTACGAGTTCCTTCTTCCTTTCCTTCTGGATAAGTTCCCTCACAGGGCGATATGCCGCCGTTGTGCACAGGTTCTGTGCAAGAGCAAACTGAGTCACTCGAGAAGTTTGTTTAGGTTGAGAAAGATTAATGGCTCTTGATACTGACCTTGAGATCACTGCCACTGTACCCTTCAGTCATAGTTGCTATTTCCTTGAAGTCTAGTCCTTCATCAACCTTTTCCTTTGATAAAAGGTTCCTCATGATCATTTCCCGATTCTGTGCTGATGGCAGGCCGACCATGATTCTGTGGATCCAAAAGAGCACTCGCTTAGGCATAGAACAATGAAATGGCAACGAAATAACATTACTGATTGATTTCAAGGAAGGGATGCAAACCTGCGCTCAAACCTTCTGATAATAGCCTCATCAAGATCGAAAGGACGGTTGGTTGCGGCCAGAACAAGAATTTTTTGATCTGGTCTTGACAGGAGACCGTCCCAGTGTGTCATGAACTCATTCTTAATCTTCCTCATCGCCTCATGCTCACCAGCTCTGTTTCGCTGCCCAAGCATGCTATCGACCTCATCGACAAAAATGATAGTGGGTGATACCTTAGCAGCTAACGTGAACAATGCTCTAACATTCTTTTCATCTTCACCAAACCACTTTGATGTGATAGTTGACATCGACACATTTATGAAACTTGCTTGAGCTTCATTTGCAATAGCCTTAGCAAGCATCGTCTTTCCAGTTCCAGGAGGACCAAAGAGTAATATACCTCTACAGGGCTTAAGGAGACCCCCCTTGAAGAGATCAGGCCGTCGGAGAGGTAACATTACAAGCTCTTGAAGGGATTCTTTGATATCATCCAAGGCACCAATATCATCAAATGAAACTCCAATTTCATTTGCAGGAATGACTTCTGGTCTGATGCGCTTTTCGAACTCATTATCTGGGAGCACTTCCTAAATAAATAAATTGGAAGTACCGATGGGTAAATTAGTTTCTTCAGACTTGCACGGAGTAACATAAAGTGGCCAACAGTTATCTTACTGGTGCTTTGGCGGGTGGAGGTGGATTCTCTGTTTTCTTTGGTTCTGGTTTGCTCTCAGGAGGAGGAGGAGCAGGAGTAGCGGCAGCAGGAGCTGCTGGTGGCAACAAAGTTGCAGGTTTTGTCTCCAATTTTGCGGCACTTGGAGCAATTACCTTTTCAGCAACCTATGTAGGTGATGCATGACATGAGAATGTTTACAATTATTAATGTTAAAATATTCCAAATGTAACATATCAATTGATACACAGCATCCATCTTTTTTATGCATCATAAAGCTATTTAGCAAACTTTGCAAAAGCATTAGATGCCTATGCAAGAAACAAATCCGCCTTTTGGGGGAAAAAAAAGGTATGGAGAAAACAAGCAGCAGAATCTAAAAATGCCCAAGAATATAAGCAATCCTTCCCCATTCACCTGCAAATTCAAAAACAATAAAAATAACACAAACCTTCGAAGAGTCAGCATGTTTTTCCAACTTCATGGTGTCCTTATCGCACATCTTGTTCTCTTGAAAAATTTCCAATGCATGGGACAAGCTGCGTCATGAAAGAGTCATAACCCAAGGAAGAAATGACGAAACCAACAGACAACTATACAGAAACGCAAATACCTTTTAGCAGACAGAATCAATTTTCCATTCCGGTAGTCTGGATCTTTGTTATTCATCAAGTGGTAAGAAACTGCAGATACCACAATCTCTTCAATATACCTGCTAAGACCCATTGTATCAGATAGGCATATTGAGCCTAAATCAAGACACTCGAGATCATTTTCTGCAAGGACTTCCGTAATATGGTTTCGGTTATCTTGAAACTGAATAATCTTCATATCTTCTTCTAACTGGGAGTTCCAGCTTACAAGGCGATTCTCATTTTCGGGTGGCTTGATGTCTATGTTATATGGGAATAAAGCAGATAGCCTGTCATCCAACTCATCATCATCGAAGTCCATATCCACAATTCTTGAGCCGAGGAGTAGCACTGGCCCTTCAAGCTTGGTCAGGAGTTTCTCAAACAAAATATACATTTTTGGGGATTTGTGAAGAAACTTCTCGACATCTCTGATGTAGAGGACAATTGGGCTCTTCTTAGATACTGAAACCAGAACTTTGTATAATGCTTGTACCAAAATTTTCTCATCAAAAGTCCAGCTGCTAGCACGTCTGAGAGGAGCTGCATTGTTTGTCACAGAGAAAAAAGTGAAGTGTGTGAAGCAGCGTCACAACAAGAAATAGTGAAGGTAGTGTCTGTAGGAAGCAGTGGGACAAAATCCACAAAAAAAAAACGATACAGCTCACAAATATGAAAACTGATAATTTTCAAAGGAGCACATAATTTATTTTGTGCCATCGGAAGTCTTTCAAAGGACATGCTATGACCTGAATTGCTTGAAGGACCTTGCGATGACAGGCTACTCAAATCGGATGAGGTAGATGCATTTCTTCTGAGCTTGGGCAAGCTGTTCGTACTTTCAGAGCTCCTGTAAATTGCATGATGAAGTAAGTAATTGGTTTTTCTTTATGTAATAGTTCCATTATAGTATAATTTTCCCACACCTTAACTTCATGTCTGTTAAACTGTTTTGTCTACGTATACTTCCTGCATCATAAAATGGAAGTACATCAATGAATATACTGATATAATTTCTGGAAGTAGAAAACACACCATGGAATCATGTTCTACAGTCCATGCAAGCAACTGAATCCAGTTATGCCCTGAGCAAATAAAGATTTTTCTTTACATCGTTCAGTTTTATACTTTTATGAAGGCCAAGTTACGTATAAGTCGCTCTGTTCACAGGAACTCCACTGGTTAGAACTTACTTTATTTCTCTTAAAGAACAGAAATTAATTACTATTTCAAGTAAAAACAGGAAATTAATATTGTCTATCAGTTCGTCAGATCTTGTAATTCTCCAGAACGTTGTTGTATGACTACTTTCATTCGTAGAGGAAGTCATACATCTGGTGTCAATATATGAGACACGACATACATCTTCCTTTTCTTCTATGAATAAGAAACTACTCATGATTTGAGGCTTTTAGTGCGTGAAATAATTAAATTAGTGTGCTATTGATATGAAAATACATGTTCCCATCCGGTTTGCATAAACAAAATGTCACAGAGATTTTCTCATCAACTGCTAATTACTGACTTAGATAAAAGAGAAGTAGGCTACTAGAGAAACTAACAAAAGCCTAGATGTGTTGAGCACACTACCACTACACAATACTAAACAGTTGAACACTATGAAGTACTCCGTAAATGCTCAAGCGTCACCTCTGGATTGCTCCTTTTGTGGAGCCATCGTAAAGGATTGTAGTAATCCAGACATCCTTTCAAGAGTTGTCTCGGAGATAGATCTTTTAACAGGCTGATAAGAAGGAAACACTCTCCGGTTAGCAGTCAGATAAGATTTACCAATATTGGTGTTGAACTAAGAAGACTTTTTTTATATATCATTTGAGTTTGCTGACAGAGCTTCCCACTCTGTTGAACTAAGAAGACTTTTTTTATATATCATTTGAGTTTGCTGACAGAGCTTCCCACTCTGTTGAACTAAGAAAACTTGGATATATACACTAACTTCAATAACTTCAATTCACCAGCATACAAAAATTAGAAAACCGGTGACTGCTATGTAAATATGTAAGTTTAAGCAGGGGTATGTTAAGTTCTTTACCTGGTCGCTGCTACCAGTTCCATATTTGCCGTGAAGCTGCAAGGAGGAATATTGCATTACGACATGTGTACCCACACTGAAGGGAACATGCTCCAGCCAGACTCACCTTTATGAGGAAATCTGTAGGATCCAGCAAGAGGATTTTCGCTTCAAAGTAGTGCGCAAGCGCCTTTGCGAGCATCTGCTGGTAAAGCTCTTCAAGAGGAGAACTTGGTCTTAACTTAGTCGGAAGCAGAGGAACAATGGATCCTTGAACTGTTGTGATGAAGATGGTTTACCTGCAGGGCCTGACAGCAGAATTGCACGGCTGGCCGGAGCGAGATTCCTGGTGTATTTAGAGATCTCTGCTTGCTTCAGGTGAACATAGGCTGCGCTCGTCAGCACAACACGAGTTTGCTCACTGCAAAGAGGCGACGTAGGAAAGAAAAAACGCACGGATGAGGAGAGGATCGCAGGAGACGAAGAACAGAGTAAGCCCAAACGGAACGCGTAGAGCGTGCGATCTACTAGCACTAATCTAGCGTGATGGATGGGTGGTTATCTCTGTCTGAACCTCAGTTTTTCCGCTGATTGTGTTCTGGCAGCATCCAATTTTCAGGCGATCCCGCCACTACCTTTCATGGGCATCTCAAAACGCAAGAAAACAGATCATTCATCAACAGAAATATGCCAAATCTGTTCCATGAACATGGCAAAAAACGCCCTTTTTGTACGAAATATGCCAAATCGGTTCGATGAACATCACAGTAAACAGAAAAATGAACGGTTTTTTTATTCTCCAAAAACAAAAGAGCAGACCAACAAACTGGGATGATGCAAGGTGACGGTCGGGGCAGTTCACGAAAGCTTGAGCAGCTGTTTTATTGGTGCGAATCGACAGTCGCACCATGGAATGGAACCATTCGTGATCAGTTTTTGCGACAGAACCTACGTACGTACGTACCTGAGGTAGTATGGGAACTCGTCGAAGGTGACCTTGCTCTCTTTGCCGTCGACGACGAGGCGGCGGAGCTCCTGCTCCACCCGCTCCAGCGTCACCCCGGCCCTCGCCGGGCCTCCCGACCCGCCGCCAGCCCACGGCGCGGACGCCAGCCCCAGCCCCACGCCGACGCCTATCCCGATCCCCACCGCCGACATCACCATGTGCTTCCCCTCCATGCTGCTCCCTCCAGCGACGGCGAACGTTGCAGCAGAGCTCCTCCTCCGACGATGTCGATCGTTTGTGGCTAAAAGAGGGTGGAGAGAGATCAACGGAGCAAGAAGGAACGATGACGATGACGACGACAAACAGCAGCAGGCTAATAATGGGTAGTGGTTTGGCGAGATGGATGGAAGCGGGGGAGGGGGTGGCGGGCCTCTCTGCTCGCTCCCTGCGGGGCTGCCGCGACGCAAGCTTCTCGGCCCTTCTCTTTGATGATATGATGATGATGCGCCGGCGCATGCAATGGTGAGCCGGCACGCGGGCGTGTACGTGTGCACTGCGCTGTAGTATTGTAAGAAAGGGATCAGGATGGGCATATGGCTAGTCGGGAGAGGTGGCATTGACAATTTGACATGCCACTCTTGTGGATAGGGACTCTCGCTTTCACTAAATTCCGGGTCTGGGCCCGAAGTAATATTGATTTGGCATCAGGTTTTTTTTATAACATTAGACAAATTTAAATGTGTGTTGACTTTTGACTAGAATTATAATCCTACTAGTGCTATTTACTCAGCTCAGCTGCTATGAAAAAAATACTCCTCGACACCACTGACCCCCCTTCTCTTCGACAACCTCGTTGGGCGGAGATGAGGGGGAAGGGAGGTCGCCCCTCTCTATTGATAGGCGTAGATCTAGGTCTAGAGTTTTTGTTGCTTGTCTGTTTGATCGTAGGACATACCATCGTTCGGATCTTCAGTCTGAATCGTCGTCTCGGGCTAATTAGGCAACAAGGCGACAAAGGTACACATTGGGCATGTATTATTTGTGGCATGGGAGTCCAAGGAGGTGCAACTCCATCACGTGAGTAGCCTAGGAAGATTTTGTTGGGAACGGTTAAAGGTACCGAATCTATAATGTGCATCATGTTGGCACAAGGCATACAATTACTACATAGGACCTCTAGAAAACTAGAAATGGAAACTAGGTCCTTAATTCTTATACAAAGCACCCTATATGATACCACGGAAATGTGATCAAGGCTTGTCTTCTCACAAGAAAGGTCATTTAGAGAAGAAGGTGCGCTCGATATTGCACTATAGCTAATGAAGATCCTGTAGAGGATGAAGCACAAATTCGAACAACATCTACTCCAAGTATGGCGAGGACAGTGCTCTGGCGAAGAAGAGTGGCGGTCAAACGCCGCCTCCACTCGGGGAACCACCCAAGGGAGACACATGTTCCAATATCTCTCGCCGTCCTCACAGCCCCACTCAAAGTAGAGCAGTCATGCTCCTCTCCCTCGCCAACCTGACCGGCCGAGAGGAAGCACACCACTACAAACGAGTCGAAGAAGATGGGATGCCATCGCGAGTCAACATAGAGGTCACCAATCCTGCCTTAGGATCATGTCGGGGAATCTCCGGATCATCTGCTTGGCCCGGCGCCCGGGAACCAAGGCGAAACCTCCGAAGAGCGAGCGGGAACTAATTCGAGCCTTGCAACAGTTATTTAGTGGCGCCTCAGCAGACATCGCGACTAATCACCGTCCATACCATGGAGAGTCGCTAGCATGAGGATCTAACCACAAGCCATTGATGGGCGACGGCGAGGGAGTAGCTCCGACACGGTAGAGTGCCAGACGGGCGTAAAGTAAACCTGTAACTACTATAAAACAGGAGGACCAGACACCCTTTTCTTCCCCTACTCCGGCCGACAGTGCGGTGAGAGAGAGAGACTAGGAGAGAGGAGAGGGGCCGAATGAAGGGCGATAGGCGGGAGAACCGCCTCCCCGCTACTTACTATTCAGAGCCTAGACAGTTAGAGAATGGCTAAGATATTATGGGCCTAACTCATATGCTAAAAGTGATAATTTCTTTCTTAATTTATACATTGCGTGCTTTGTTTCACATTTTTTAGGTTTTGTGACATCTCAGCGAAGGAACAAATGTAATATGTGAAACGCAACATGTTTTTGTTTTTGTTTTTGGATTGGGTCGTTGTTCCTTGCAGTACCCAGTCTCGTAAAACAAGATTTTATATTAGATGACTTCTTTTTATAAAAAATGATGTATCTAATAAACCTACTTTTATCAAATAGAAGTCATCTAGAACGAAGAGAGTATGGTTTTTCTGTTGAGCCGCGGGCATGTTGCATGCATGCACCTCACTTTGGATCAGTCGCTGGCATTTCAGGCACGAATCAACCGGGAATGGCCGGCCGCAACTTGTAATGCGGTTGGGCATGGCGTCACGTGCGCGCACGCTGTGCACCGGTGGATCTGGCTGAATGCGCAGCGCGCACAAATTACGAAGCAACAGTGCCGGCCAATGGGTGCTGCCGGCTACGCGCGCCCGGTACGGCCAGGGCCAGTGTTTATTTAGCTGCGCCGCCGGCGGTGAGGTGAAAGCCACACCTGGCTCTGTAGTCTGTACGGATTGAAGCCTCAGTGGTGGTTTTGGACAGATGATTCAGTCGACCCACACGCCTCAGATTATACTATGGATTTATCCATTTATCCGGATATTTTGATCGTGGGAGTCTCTGGACGTGGACTTTGTTTTGTTTGAACTTTCAGTTTCAGAGCGACTCAGTGGAAAACTGAAACGTGTGTGCACTGCACGGCGCTGGCCAGATTGCCTACGCGGCGCGCATGCAGGGTGCTTCGGTGTACGAATTGGCCCTACCCTCACGTGCAAGTGGGCCCCACGCCATACCAAATCAAAGACGCGACTTCATTGGAAATCATTAGAAAAAAGTCTTCCCTTCACAAAAGTCCACGCGCGTGCGCTCTGGTGCTGACAAGTGTCGCAATTTCGTTCGTTTCTGCTCCCACCTTTTCTCCACGCGGTGACAAGTGGCAGCTCTCTGGTGGTGGGCAGAGGGTTGTATATGCATTTATTTTGAGATTCGTTTTTTAAAAACGAAATATCTTGAGAACCGTTTATCCGATTTACGAACCGTTTTCACTTTTGAACTCCTCGCGTCGAGATCTTCAAAACTAGATCCCATATTGATAGGTTTCGACAAATTTTTTTTTGTACTTCGGATTGTGTATGTTTTGTACACCCTAAGTGTAGTCGTACGTACAAACTGAATTTTATAGTTGTACGTACAACTTGCTACGTGTAGTTGTTTGTACAACCCGAATGTATTTCTACGTACAACATGTCCTGTGTTGCTGTACAACCCGGTCTATGTTGCTGTACAACCCGGTCTGTGTGTTGCTGTACAACCCGGTTTTTGTTGCTGTACAACGCGGTCTCCGTTGCTGTACAACGCGGTCTCCGTTGCTGTACAACCCGGTCGAAGTTGTTGTACGTACAAACTAATTTTGTGTTGCTGTACGTTTATGTTTGTATAGTTGTACGTCCAGATCTATATAATTGTACGTGTAAATCTGTGTGCATGTACGGGTTAAATCTGTGCGCAGGGGGCTTTGTACACGGGGCGCGGGGACGTTGTGAACGTGAACGCGAGGGGCGTACGTGCCCTGTACGCGGGCGGGACAGGTACAGGATTTGGCGTTCGCGAAGGCTGTACCCCCATCGAGCCCAAATCAGTGACCCAATAGCACCACACTTTGTCCATTCGCGGATGGGCTGCCCAGCCACACTTCTCCACGCGATCGGTGATACGGCCCGAAAGGCGTCGCACTCCGCGTCCTGCCCAAGCTCCCCCACGCCGGCGCCTCCCGTCTCCCCTCTAACCTTGCTCTGCCGCCCTCCGCCAGTGTCTCTCCTCCTCCCTGGATCCCCGCCGGTTCATCCTCTCCGTGGCCGCGTGGCTCCGCCGCCCGACGGCTCAGCTCCGGCACCAACTGCCCGGCTCCGGCTCGTCCGCCACACCTGCTCGCAGTGGCGTATCTAGCGGGTGGGCCGGTGGGGCCGTGGCCCACCCCGAAATTTAGGGTAAAAATCAAGACCCCCCATATTGGGCCTGGGTGCTGGGCCTTTGCCTATCGCTGGAAGCCTGGAGAAGTGCCTCGCTAGTCCTTCCTGGCTCGCTACTCGCTTGACATTCGCTCCTGCCTTGGCCCCAACTCTCACCGAGCCGCCGTGCGGATGCCCATGGCGATGGCCTAGCTCGCCGGCTAGCCGCCCGACCTCCAGTCCCGGCGTCTCGCCCCTTGGCCGACCGCGGTCACGACCCGCCCGACCTCCAGTCCCGGCCCCTCTCCCCTTGGTCGCGCTCCTCTCCTTGGCCTCGAGCTCGCCTGCTCCGATTTTCGGCCGCCGCTCCGCTCCGCCAGCCGCGGTCCTCCTCCAGTCCTCCGGCGTCCGACCTCCTCGGGTAGCTTAACTGTTAATCCTTGACCACATTTGGTTGTGTATTTTGTATAGGGAATTGCCAAACAGAATAATGAAATATCCCCAATTTACTATCTATGTTTTGTATGAAATTGATAATTTTGGTTTGGAATTGACCACCAGTTAATTGATTACACATCTTGTTCTTTTTTGTGATTGTAGAATTGATTATGAAGAGGAATGGCCAGTTGGCCACACTGCATATCTTTTGTGAATTGTCTAAATTTTATAAGTAGTATGTATGTGTTGTTTACAAATGAGAGTCATCTAATATGGAATTGAGGGAATCTAAAACATACCTATTGAATTACAATATTAATATCATCAATCGATCGCCTATTTATATCATTCATCTGAAAAAATACCCGCGGTGCGACATTTATATTGCAGTGTGCCCACCCTCCATTTTTTTTTCTAGATATGCCACTGCCTGCTCGCCTGCCCGGGGCTCCTGCGTGCCTCAGTTGACTGCGACCTAGCCCGCTTTCTCTGCGACCCTCAAGGGCCTCTACCTTGCCGCCGCGACTACCTCCGCAACCGCCAAGTATGATTATTTCCCCCCTGTTTCCCTGGTATTTTTCACTCCAAGTGCAGAAAATTCGGTGCATTCGCTTGTGTGAACCATGCTACTTTTTTCTTACGGTCATGTCTACCATGAGAGCCATGATCTTTTGCTCGAAGGGTAGTTGGTCGTCTGAACTCATTATGCGTTGAATGCTGCCGAAATGTTGTCCAGTTGTGCTAAAAGAAATGATGTCAAAATTAAATGAGATGGTGCTATACTATTCCTGTTGAACTGTTGCTGAAAAAAATGCTGTCAACGTGCTGCTGAAATGTTGTCCAGGTGTGCTGAAATGCTGTCAAAATGTGCTAAAATGATGTTATGTTGTTGAGTGACGCAAAATTGATCTCAGATTGAATTGTTGCTGAAATGCTGCTGTTTTCATACCCTTTTTCTGATGAAATGCTGCTGTTTTTCACACCCTTTTGCTGGTGAAATCTAGTTGCTTTCATACCCATTTCCTGTTGAATTGTAAGTTTTGCATGTGAAGAGGTGGTCCTCGCATGTCCCGCCCTCTGCCGCCATGGATTTAACGAGATTTAAACTTTCCATTACCTAATCTGCAGGGCTCGTTCGCAGCAGCAGGCGCGTCCAGCCCTCTCTCCGTGCACCATGTTCGGACCACCCAATGCCTTCGGAGCTCCTTGGCCTCCTCACCCACCGCCATGGCAATGGCAGCAGCAGCAGCAACCTTTCCAGCCACCTCTTCCTCCTCCTGCCACGGCGGGGGCCAGTTCCTTTTGGCAGCGCGAAAATGTGCGGGAGCATGTGAGGAAGCTGCAAGAGACTGTCGCGGTTTCAAAAGCTCTGTGAGTTCCCTAAACCTTTAAAAGTTAGTGATGACCATTTACCCGAGTCTCTACGGCCTTTGTGCTGAATAAAGGCTATGGATTGACAGGATAAAAGAGCTAGAGGAAATCACACTCGCTAGGAGTTCTGTCGATGCTAGTGCACAAGAACCAGATTCGTCTGCAGTACAAGTGTCTACAGGGTCTGTGGATTCTTCTGCAGACAGGCCCTGTCATTTTGTTGAGCTCGCAAGTGAACTCAAGATTAGTCAGGACACTCATGAATCTCTGGCGACAGATGCAGCTAATTATCTCTGTTCCCAACTTCAGCACCTCCTGGCACCTATCTCTTGTGCTGTTGACCAAGGGGGGCCCTGGGAAGAAAGGTCGGCGATGGCTAGGTTAGCTCAGAAGCTGCAGAAAACCGAGAGAAATAAGCGATGGAGGAAGAGGAAGAGAAAACATGTAGCAGAGCTTTTCCAGAAGGTGGAACTTCATTCACAAGTTTTCATGTTCTTATCTTTGTAAAAAAAACTCCAGTTAGCATCAAAGCGGCGACTAATCCAATAAATGGATGTAATCCTAAATCCTTTTCTTTGATGTTGTGTAGGAGAGTGAAGATTTTGACAGAATCGATCAGGAAGCTGATGAATGGAGGGCTAGGCAAATAGCAAATGACATTGCAAAACGCAAGGTGCTGTCTCATTTATCAAAACTGCCACTTCATTCGTAGCAGGTTTTTCTGTAGTAAGACAACCCAGTTGTTCCACAATAATCAACTCACTGTTGTATGTATGAACCAGATGGAAAGCATGAAGCAAATTGCCAAAAAGAAAGCAAATGAGGAAAGAAAACGTCTCGAGTCTGAGGTAATACTGTAACAAAATTCTGAATCCTTGTGTAGGATGTGCTTTGATTGTGGTTTTGTTCCTTTTGTTTTATGTGCGTGTGTTTATGTCTGGGCTATGTCTTCTTAATTTTCTGCAAGCTGAATTTAGATATTACCTAATACACTTAAATACTATCAGTGCCTTAGATAGGTTAAGCGTAAGCCTCAAGTTATGCAATTGATAGTTTCAGACCTTTCTCGATAAATCATATCGATATACTGAATTTCTATAAGATTCCCTTTTGACGATTTCTCAAAATTGTCAACTAGTTGTCTTAGACATAGCAAAACCCTACTTATGTGCTTGATTTCATGTACCTGCTTACTCGATTGCTTCGCAGATTCTTGCGCAAATAGTTTTTGTATCCTTGAAGATTTCATATGTTGATTTGCAGCTATTAAAGTTCTTTGTGGAAGTATCAGTGCAATATATCTCATTCCAACTAACTAATATTTGTGAAAATAAATTTGCCATTTCCAGCTTGAGCTCGCACTCATGGTCGAGAAACTACAGGAGCTCCGCTCTATAAGGGTTCAAAAACTGAAGAAGCAAGGCAAGATATCCCCATTTAGAGATCCCCTCCTCTTTCATACAAACTATTGGTCCATATTCTCAAAGGGCATGGTAGCATAGCATCTTGGAAACAGTTCTTAGGTTGGATCATTCTCCATAGTAAATGAAGTACTTTAACCACCCAATTTCTCTTGTATCGCTAAGTGCATGGGCAGTAGTTTGAAAGATTGATGTAACCAAAATCTTAATTTTCTCAATGGAATTTCATTGTAAAATGACAAATTCCCCAGAAAATGGACTCGTATTGAAACATAGGAAGTATACTCTTACATAAATTTAGGTCTTATCCATAATCTTTGCATTCTGTACTCAGTTCAAGGCAATGCTTTTATGTTCATATGAAAGTTTGTGTCCAGATATGATGTTATAGTTAGTCTGCTTTATTCTGGCTGTTGCAAGTCATCCATGCCTGATAAGTGATAATTATTAACATTGAAGACATGTTTATATTTCAGGTCATTTTCTGCCAGAAGAGGATGATAAATATCTTGAGCGTGTCAAGGCTGCAGTTGAGGAAGAGGAGCGCCAAGCTGCAACTGCTGCTCGAACTGATGCCGCTAAGGATGCTATTCTTACCGCTGAGGAATCAAGGAAGGCCACCCATCATACAACTGCTCAAGAAAATGGTCCCGAACAACCTAAAAGTGGGTCGACACCAGAGCAGAACCAAGGAGATGCAAGCATAAGTGAGAGAAGTGATCATGCAAATAAAAAAATAGAACATGTAGATCAAAAGGTTGAGATAAAAGGGCCTGGGCATTCTGATTCTGTTACGAATCTGCCTTTTGAGTTCTACCACTATTATCACGGGAGTAGCTATGATATGGGGACACTCATTGAGGTAATTTATTCCAACTTTTGAATTTCATGGAAGTGTCATGCGTTTGTAACACAGTGTGACTAGGCTTGACAATCTTAGGCGTGACTTGTTGAGTTTCAGTGGATTTCATCAGTGTGATGTTAGGGAGCCACTAACCATTGTTCCAAGCAATAGTGAGAATTATGTGAAAATAAATTAGGATAATTTGCTTGAAGTTTTATTGACTTTATTTATGCGAGTAGGAGACTTTGCCGAGCTTCGAACAAAATATCATATATTAGTTCATGTTACTAAATGTCATTCATCTTATCTGTATTTTACCGCTGATTGTAGGTACGCAGAATGTGGGATTCTTTTATCAGACCTGGAGGAAGGTGAGGCTTTTACTTACGAATGATTCTGCTTTGCATTTTCTCATGATACAATAGCTATAACACACAATATTGTCTATTTGAAAAATCCTTGTCATGCATTCGAAATCACTGTGTAAATCTTGTTTGCTGTTCCCTCTAAACATGTTGTTTCATAAGCTGCAAAAGAAACTCATGTGAAATCCATCATGTAATCCTGTGTTCAAATTGGATGAGACTTAGGTCCACTACGATAAACTAGCATCTTTGATGAGCAACAAAGTTAGAATTGGTTAAGTGTTTAATCAGGTCTGAAAAAGTATTAAGATGTCAATGGCTTGTACCTTTTTCTATATAGCTTTGATCCAGTTTTATTAATGGTATGGTAGTAATATCTTGCTGTGTTGGTGAACAGCTAACAGTTTATTAGTTATCATAACCTTCATTATTGCAGTTTTGTAAGAATAGGATTTAACTTACTATTTTAGCCTCCATCACAACCATAATACAATTTTTGTTGTGCAGTGTTAAACATATGTTGCATACAACTTTTGTTCTGAATGTTTTTGTTTTATTCCATCTGCATGCAGCCGCATGCCTGGCCACTGGGTTCAGCCACCCACTCCAGCTGATGAGGTATGGGCATCGTATTTGGTGCAGCAGAAGTAAATCTTCTAGCAACGGTTCTTCTGTCCACCCACTGTACCTTTCAAGACAAGGTAATACAGTCCAGTTACTAGAACTTTTTTTCATGTCAAAATGATATATGATGTTCATACCGGATATAGTGATTGTCAGACTAAAATTTTCAGTGAAAGCTCATTGCTTGTGACGTAGACCTTCTTTGTCGAATCCTTTGTTTTCTTCTGGGTTTTATTTATTGTCCAATTCAAGTAGAAACCTAGTTCTCCGGTGTCTAGGATATTGTAATTTTCAGTTCACTGAATGCTCCATCTCTGATGTCCATACTGTTACATGAAAAGTTCAAACCAAATTTCTGGGTTGGGAAAGATCTGCATCTTAACTTATGACAAGTGATTATCACGTCTTTACTATCTAAGTATCTAGGGTTGCAGTTGGATTTTACCACGTGTCTTTGAGATATTCTCTGTAAGACTGTAGTCAAGTGTTAAAAATCTAGATATCCTAGTGTTGTTCATCCTGGCTGCTAGAACACTGGCAAAAATGGGAATACTTAACTGTACTACTATACTTATGTAGTTCCTGATGCAGTTACGGACTGAGATATCTCACAAGTGTAACTGAATTTGGTCCAGTGCCCTTTTACCTCTCTTTTAATTGGTCGACATGCACACCTAATTTTCATGGGAACTGTAGCTTTTGGTGCATTTGCACAGGATATGCCTTCACAATCGAGTGCCAAACTTTAGATATGCCATGTAGCCTTATGTAAACAAAAAATTTACTAGGTTTGCGCTATTTTGACCAATATTTGACAAAATTGTAAGTTTCTTCCGTATTCTGAGTTGGAAATGAAACAGAATGTTAGAATGAACAATCAAGCCCCTAAAAAAAGACTGAATAATCAAGAGGTGGTGGTTCTGTACTTCTGTTTTTTTTTGGATCTGCCTCTCGGTATCCTTGTACACAGTCTCCGCATGTCTGTACTTATGTGTTTTTTTTTGGATCTGCCTCTTGGTATCCTTGTACACAGTCTCCGCATGTCTGTGACAGGGTGTGGTACACGTAAACCTCTTCGACTAATGATACGTGCCCCGCGACTTACTCAAAACAATAAAAATCAACAATTGGTGGTTCCATTCCATCAGGACGAGGCATTTATATCCGAGATGGCTAACCACAACTTCTTTTAATGACCTGAGTAGTTCATAACGACCGTTAGAACACGACACCAAAGAAATGGAAATATCTGTTTTAATCGCATTCTTCTAGATTCAAATGCATAGGAATTAGGGGTACAGGGTACTGTTTGATGGAGAAAAACTGAATGCCACTGGAAGATCAAAATATAATGGCTGGTTGGTCTCTCTCTGGTGGTTAATGTATGCTATTTTGGCTTTGCACATGATCATTAGATCAAGGGATTGATAAAGCCTTATATATAATTGAGCATGCTGGGAAGCATTTTATTGTGAGATCAAAGGCTCTAGTGAAGACCTTAACTGAGACCTATTCTTGTAACCCAGTTACTTCCAAGCATGGTCTCACTTCTGGATGGATAAGGATATCTTGCCAGGATATCCTGGATCTTTAAATTACTTTCAGTGAGTGGTGACATCGGAAAAGAAGATACACTAGCTAATTGATCAGATGTTGACATTATGCAGACTCCGGTTCTACAAATAGGCGACAAGAGAAAACTGCAAAATTGAAGCAGTAAATAGAGACTGCAAAGTGGTGCTCCACCAAGTAGAACTCATGAAAGTGAAGGGTTTTACTTTGGTATATGCCAAATGATCAGCATGATCTATCCTAAGGTTTATTGGTTAATACGCCGCTCCTCTGATCTTCAACTAGGAAAGAGTGTCACGGCTACGATTGCAGGAATATCATTCCAGATCTTACAGTTGAAGTCATTTGTTAGAGGGCGATATAGCAAACGGATTTAGCGTTGCAGGTTCTTGGATTGTCTTTGTAAATGGTAGATAAGTTGTCCGTGTCTCATTTGATTGAGTGACAAACATGTGTAAACGATAACTTATGACCTAGATTGTACCTCACAGTTGTGAATTAAATTCCATTGGGTAAGTTCGGTTACGATGATATGTCATCGAATAACAGGGAGGTTGTTTTGGTTATCGTTTTAATAAAATTTGTTCAACCTTCTTCCCTGCTGCAGCACTTTTAGGAAATGGCCCCCAACCCACCTGTGAGCTAGGGCTTTGTGCTTTTCTGTATTCTGCAGCATAGATGAGTCTTCAAGGACAAGATTACCAGTGAAAAACTTATAGCCGCCAAAAGAAAGCAAGAGGTTTAGTGAATTGGATGGCACTATCATCTAGTACTCCCTCCGATCCATAAAAAGTGTCGCCCATTTTGTACTAAGGTAGTACAAAGTTTGTACTAGAGGAGCGACACTTTTTGTGGATCAGAGGGAGTACTAGATATCCTATAGAGAATACAATGGTACTGCATTAATGCGCAGTGCCTTTCTGGTTATGCTTTGCTTGCTCCTCCCATTCTCTCTCTCTTTGAGGTGATTACATAACCAAACACTTATGATTATTTTCTTCTTAAAAAGGACAATAATCATTAAAGCTCATAAGAGACAAATGGCTGACCTCGGAAACCTGGGCAAGATATCTCCCCGCTTTCATGAAAAAATAGTGCTGCTTTGCTCATTGGGAAATTATTGAGTGCACCGGGTTTCCTGGTGTGATGGGAAACATACAGTCAGACGTTAAATGGAATTATGTTTCTTTCTTCCGGGGGTCTCAGCCATCATATACATATTTTTTGGATCTGTTCAGCCATCACATTGACTTTGCTGGGACAGTTTCCTTTCTACATTTAGATCGGACGTTTAGAAACAGGTGAATGAATCGACTCATCTAGTTTGATCTCCTGAAATCCTTTTCCAGTATAGCTTAATTTCAATGAAGATCTCATCTAATTCATATGTGATATGTTTCTGACACACGCAACTAGGGACTCACACAGGTGAAGACTAGCTGAAGCGAGTGTGTGGAAAGTGGCTTAACAATATGTTCAAAATTATTAGCCGCTCAATGAGAGTTAGTGCTCTTCTGTTTTACCTTTTTAGGTTGTACTTTTTAATGCGACATTTGTCTTTTAGTTTTGGCAAAAGAATAACAAGAAATGAAATCACGCCATACTTTTGGCTCTTTTGCACTTTCCATTACCATAGAAAAAATGTCCGGATATCCAAGATTTTGAATCCTTTAACCCTTTCCTCCACAACCTGTAGTGACCTCCCAGCTCGTTTGGGGGCTTAATAAAAATCAGGAGACATATATTTCTGGATCATCCTCATTGATTAGCTAAATATGGCCGACTAAATACGAGTACCGATGTGCCGTTACATGCTTTAGGCTGATTGTAAATCTTTATCTACTTCTCTTGGGTCTAGTTCTCGCAAAAAGTAGAACTATTACCAAAGTCGTAATTTTGTCCCTCAACTCCAGTATCAGATGTTTTTGGTCCATCAAGTATCATAACCATCTAGATTTAGTTATTTAGCCCAAGATGCTTATACATGCAATTATACACAGTTAAATTGAAACATGTTGTAGCTGATAGGCCTGATTCGATGTGAACTACTCCTTCCGTTTTACGTCTTTAAGGCCTTTTTGAGCTAGTGGATCTGCACTGACATAGCCCTAGCCTCTATCCGCATAGCGCAATTTGATGAGCTCCGGTTTCTTTTGCTCCATCTTGGTAAATGCTTGGTGCCGCTGAGTGCCGAGGAGGCTGGAGGCAGCTAATCAAAATATCTACATGCTACAAAAATGATAAAATTCTAGTGGAGTCATTTTCTTGTGATATCAACTTCTAAAGCACAAAAGGTGGTTGATTTTCTTGTAGTTCCTGAACTATGACATCTCACTCTTAAAGTTTCCGTAAACAGTAATTATATCCCTTTAATGTATACCACAACCTAGTAGATAAATTAAATTTTCAAATAATGATCTTCACACCTTTCACCTTATCCCTTAATTTCAAAAGAGTGAAGTGCATCATAGGTCCCTAAAGTCATTTTGAAAATCTTCATCCAGGTCCCATGAGTGCATTAATCGAGTCATCTAGGTCCTGGAAGTGCAAATGGTGAATCATCCATGTTCTCTGGAGTATTTTTTTTCTAGAACCTAGATGATGATTTTTAGAAGTTCTATGTCCTATGTGACACCCTGGAAATAGTTTAGGGACTTACCATGCACTTCACTGGTTAAAAATTAAGGAGGCATAAGAACACTTGGTCGCCTAAAAACAGGTCAAACCGAGTTTTCCACCTCAATGACAAACCTAACTTGTCGAGTTCATAAACGGTTAAGTAAGTTCTGATGAACTTGATCTCAAGGAGAAGAAGGTGAAGTTTAAGTGACTTTGAGGCACATGTGTCTTTGCTTCAAGACACAATCCTCTATTTGATAATCTTTGTTTTCACCATCCTCTATTTGATTAAGCTTGATCTATCAAGATCGAGACACAATCTGGTCATTGTACGAGATTCACAGTGACGTTGCTATCAGTGTGGTGCTTTAACCTAAGCTAGTAAAAAAGGAGAAATTACTTCACATGTTGGTGAGAAAAGGGAGAGGTAGGTTAATTAAGATGTACAAACAAACTGAATCTATTTATTTTCATGTTGAAGACATAGGTTAAAAAGGGGAGGAGGTTAATTGCTACTCCCAATTTTTTCAAATGTCAAACTTTGTAAAGTCTAACCAAGTGTATAAAAAATAACATCTACAATATAAAATTAGTATTAGTCTAACCATGATAAAACACTTTTTCTTAAAATCAGGCAAGAGGATTGTTCTTTCATTGATAAATCATAATAGAGTTGGCCAGTTTTATAAACTGGCAGGAAACCGATACAACAACATGACACCACATGCCCCGAGGCCATGTACACCCGAGCCGACGCCCAAACCGACCAAGCGGTTAAGGCTGACATGGCAACACCTCAACATGACATAGTGCAGATGCCTAAATCAGAGCCGCCTCTTAGACATCCACACTGATCCTGAAGCAGTGCTCCACACGAATCGAAGGCCAAACTGACAAGACAGACACCTCAACGCGTCCGAGGTGAAAATACGTCCAAACACTGACAAAAAAATAAACATTTCTCTTGTCGCGCCGAACCCAACTCCTGTAAAAACGTTTCTCTATTAGACAAACATTGCAATTGCATCGGCTGTTGGAACTTGCGTATATAAATCCCATGATGGGAGGCCGAGGGGACAACACACACAAGTCACAAACACTGGCAGCAATGCAATGCTCGTTTGTCTGTACACGTACACGACCACCTGCACTTGTATCTCTAGTTGACAGATTGCTTCTGCAATCAGCGCCAGGAGTTGGCTCCTGTCTGCTCACGCTCCATGTCTGCTGGTGAGTCAGCAATCCTTCATTTTCTCGCCAGAAAACATACATCGATTCGCAAATAGTTTCAGATTGATAGCTGCCACGTAAGGCCATTAGCTGGTTCCTTTTGACGGGCATGGAATGGTTAGGATTATGCCCACCCAAGACAACACATGTGAATCTTAGGGTACACTAACTTGGAATTGACTCATAGAGTATGCAGACGTTTCATCAGGTTTTATAGAGAATAGTTTGCAAGTTACGCCGAGTCATTGTCATGGATTTGCCGGTGCTTCCAAAAATAATGACGTGCTACTTTTTTTTGGTCTAGAATTTAATTTAAGCGAAAGAAATGCGGAAATCTAATAGGATTCTCGGTGGCTCGTTTACACTTTTGCCTTGCTGTGAATCTTCTTGACAATTTGATGCTAGAATAACATTGAGATTCTTGCAGAAGAAAATATTTAGATATTCAAATTCAACTCTAAACATCAAATTAGTGGAAATACACTGTCAGTTCTCAAACCTGTTCCTCATAATTGAAACAGGTGTGATTTAGGATGATAATAATGAGCCTACATGCCAACTTTTATACCAAAGTTATTGCCGTGTCAGAAGAATTCATTGGGTGAGCCTTGAGACAAAAGTAGCATACAAATACAAGTTCTCAATACATAAATTTAAAATTATGAAGATGATACAAAAAACCTAAAAACAGTTAAAATAAAGAAATGTAGAAATATTGGAGTTCAGAAAATGCTTCTTAGATATAAAGACACATTTAGTAAAGTTCTTTTAAAATTTCGGAGTACCCATCTTTTTTATTTGGAAATTTCAGAAAAAACTAGGATAACTATGGGTTTGTTTATTATTATAGCTAACCTACCATTTCGTAATTGTAGCCCTTCGTTATAATAGGTTAATAGGTCTCTTTTTGGTTGAGGTGCCAATATGTATCTCATGTTAGTGTTGAGAAAAGAATCCATGAGTGAGAACTCCATAAAAAATATGGTAAACATTCAAAGCATACAAATTCAAGGTCCCTCAAGATAAAAAAAATGTCATGAACAACATACAAAATAACCTAGAAATTTGGGGTCAATAAATATAACACAAAGGAACTAAGAACCCATTGAAAAACTACAAAATAATAAAACATCAGGACTGTAAAAAAATCCATATATGGACATTCTTCTGAAAATATGAAGATACATTTGGCATAGATCCTTAATTTCTATTTGATTGGAAAGTTTAGTTTATAGGGAACTTAAAGGAACTAGATCAAATGTATCTACATACTCCAAAGTGTTTATTGATTTTTCAAAATTATTTCTAGAATTACCTCATTTTTTTGTGATAGCTTAGAATTCCAATTCGAAATGCTTCCCCCAATAAAGTATACTATTTTACATAGCAATCATTTTGGGCTGGAACCATGGAATTCGAGTGAGATTCCATACTCAATATGTTTGGTTGTCATGAAATTGACACATCATTTCAACTGTAATTTCGGTGAATGCTATGTTAAGTCAATTTATGTGCCTAACCCTTCAATTTCACTTCTTCAAAATGAAATGATGAAATCAGTGTCTTTTCATTCGATCCATACCAAATGGAATGATGGGTGTCAACGAGCTCTCATTTCAAAGACTACTATATTATAACACCGTTTGTCTCCTCCCTATTAAGTTTTCATTATTTTTTGTTGGCATCATATGTGGTTTTACAATATGCTAGAGAAAAGAATAGACACGTAAGCAAAACAACCCATGCGCGGCTAACTGATCTTCTAGTTTTGAGGGAGCATTTCACATGGGTGTTTACTGTGAAGTGAACGACTAAGAGAGTTGGGTGCTGTCTTGTATGACATAATTTGCATGTGAAATGCCCCATCAAAACTATTTAAAACGATTTTCTTCTTTCGAAAAACAAAAAAAGAAACAGTAGAGCTCGCGAGCTAGTGGCGGTGCCAGGACCCGCATCCCCCATGCGGGCCCGACCCACTCAGAGCCACAGAGGCAACTCTGCCACTCACGCACATCACCTCGTCCCAATGCCCTGGCGCCACCTTCCCGACCGAAGTCCGGCTCGCCGCCGCCGCGCCACCGCTCCGATTGCCGCTGCTTCTCCACGCCCCGGCCGGCCTCCACCCCATACTGGTCACCACCACAGTCTAGGCCTCGCCGGAACCACCGTCGTCCCTGGGCTCCCGCATTGCCGGACCCTTCCTGATCGCGCCTACGTTCCAGCATTATATTCCAGGTAATCGACGAATTTTCCTTATAACCCTTTAATTTTTTCTTTCATCACACAACAACCTCGTGCCGCAAGGCATACCCTTCCTCTCAAGTCTGAACCCACAAGACGACCAAAAAACCTCGGATTTACAGGCTAGCGTACAACCCTGCACTCTTTCCGTGTTCTTCCTGCAATTTCCAACTAGAGGACATGGCCAAGAACAAGAATGTCTCGCCAGTTTCGGCACGGAGACCCACACGCACTAGGCGCCCGGCCGTTAGGCGCCATTGTTTGTTCTTGTTAGCTCTAGCATCTTGGAGGATTCTGCACGCAGCTCGTTTTCAGTCCCGAAAGTTGGTGCATGGCCTTGTGCGCTTGCGGACATGCGTCGCCGATCATCAGAAAGAGACGCGTTTACTTAGTAGAATCGGAAAAGGTTAGCGAGACGACTTGCACTTCTTGTTTCTACAGCTGACGGTGATCGTGATAAGAAGGCTTGCCACACAATTGCCGTATCAATTAGCTGTTGAGTTCCAGCCATGAGCGTGATCACTTAATTGGTAGAAAACCTGCAAGATTATTCCCTAGCCATGAACATCTTGTTGGCGGTGTTCGTTGGCACCTACCTAGAGAAGCAGGGCAGTTCTCAGTTCTTGCTCCTGGTGGCACTACAAGCCAGTAACAGTCTAGCTTACACTTCGCAGACCATCATTTTATATGGTAGCGATAAACTGAAACTTGTTCTTCTTTTGGTAGACAATGATTAGACTCAATATATCCCCTCAAAGAGAAACTGATCTGATCCCTGTCTATGTCAAGGGTTTTGACATGATCCCCACCGATCTGAACAGGCCTTAAATATGAACATGACAAGCAAATTGAGCACATCCTATCATGCCAGCGATGATTCTCGACGGCGTTTTGCGGTTTTTTTCCCGAACCTTCTGGCACTTTCAGTTGTAGCCAATTCATTCTGTTGCCGGTTGTGTGCATCCTACTTATGTAAATGCTGGATGTGAACTCTTACAAATTGTATCAACTTGATGCTAATTATTCTAGTTTAAGAAATCGTACTTCATACAAAAAAAACCATTCTGTTGAGAACATTTCCAGGAGATGACTTAGAGCTGTCTCTGGTACCCAATGTAGAATGAGGGAAATGGTTAGCGAGCAGAATGGGAGAAAAGATTAGCGAGAACTCCTGTTTTTGCTGATGGTGACCGTGATAAGAAGTCCTTCACAACTGCCATATCAACTAGGTGTTGAGTTTCAGTCACAGATCAATAAGACTAATAGTCTAAATTACAGACACAACATCATTTTTTTCTTGGTAGTGATCCATCCATAATCCAATTTGTGCTTCTTGTCAAGCTTTATGTGCTAGCCGCTAACTACAATTCCATAAGACCGATCTAATGGAAAATGGCTAGCACAATCCACATATACTGTAACACTTCTTTGGGCAGACAATGATCAGTGTGCCAAACGATCCATCCCAATTCAGTTTGTGCTTCTTTGGGAACACAATATGACCATGAAAAGAAAATCAAAGACAACGCCCGATCATGCCACGGATGATTCTCCAGGTTTTTGGTAGCTAATTCCATTCTGTTAAGTTTTCAAGTGAAACTGCTAGAAGATTCAGATGTTGTCGCATGCCCTGCACACTTGGGCATTAGAGGACTGGGACGTTTTTGCACCCCTTCTTTGCAAAACAAAACAAAAGAAAACAAAACTGCTGGCCTAACGCGACACTGGGATGAATCATCACAAATTTTCTGATGACCAACACAGTCCGGCTAGCCACAGTCCGACCATTAGCAGCGAACTAACCATCTTAGCGTATCTATTTCATAGTGTAGTAGATGTTTTCTTATCTAAAAAAAGTGTAGTAGATGTTTCTGATTGTTCTTTAATTCCTTTCCTCTGCAACACTGTCACTGGAGCCCCACGCCAGGGTTACCAGTAGACAAGGCAAGATTCTGCCATTTGTCTCTGGAACGCTCTGTCCAACATTGCTATACTGGTCGGCGAAATTCTGAGCGCCACAAGTCTGGGAGTTCGATTTCCTTGGTTATCTTGCACACATATACGCCACAGAACAGAGGCTAGATGTACGGCGTCGAGTTGCGTATGTACAGTTTCCTTATCAATCTGTCCAGAACGATCGCGTCGTGATTCTTTCGTTTTCAAGCTACCAGAAACCTTCTTATATATAGGGTATGTTGAGATGGGCAAGGAGCGTATCCTTGTGATTTTAGAAGACCAGACAGAACCAGGCAGTTAGATTTTGGCCTACTGATTCCGAGCAGTATACAACTGGATTATAGCTGAGCCTGAGCTATATATTCTCACTCACTGACGATCGATAATGTCAGGTTACAGAGTTTGCTCCAGTAAGATATTATCTTTCTTCTTAATTATGATCAAGATCAATACAGAACTGAAGAACAACCGAGCTTAGCCTAGGAATCTAGGATGCTTTCTTGTTCTTTTGCTTGGTTTTGTAGGTTAGCCCTGTTTTGGTTTCTTTCATGGCTGGGCTAGCCTTGGCGCCTTGCAGTTTTGTTTTTCTTTGTTAGATTCCTCGTACTCTAAGTTTTGGCGTCCTTCTTCTGAAGTTCTGATACAACAAAATGACGTGCATTTGCGAGAGATGAGATTCAAGAGAGATCCTTCCATATTCTGTTGCACACCGGCAATGGGATCGTTTCTCTGAATCACACTTCACTTGCCCTGCAGATTCCCCGAGGTTGATGGAGACCGACGGATCCACGGCGCAAACGGTCGGTGGTCATGTCCCAGGCAGCCGCTCGGCCGAAGAGCAGGCCTTCAGCTTCAGGGTAAGTCTCCTAACGCCACCGGCTTGTTTGTGTCATCGATCATGCAACGCCAACTTGATCGATACGAACCACGAGGTTGAGCAATGTCGTGCCGGTACATGCAGGAGCGGCATGGCGAACCGAGAATAATGGCGTCTCCTGACCAGGAGCTGGACTCGCCGTTCGACGCGTCCGCGCTCCGCGTCGCCGCACACCCGGTCTCCATCAGCCTTCCGGCCTCTCCGTCCAGGTTCAACGTCGCACGGACAGAGGCGGAGTTTCCGCCGCGGCACGCCGCCCCCGTCGTCCCGGACGAGTCGTCGCGCATGCTGTCGCTCCCGCCGCGGCCGCCGCCGATAGTGTCCGTCGCGTTCGAGCGTGTCGAAAAGGTGATGTTCCGTTCCCAGCCCATCCCCGCCGCAGATTCTGAGCTGCCGAACGCCGAGAGCTCTCAGTTCCTGGTGGTGGGCGACGACTCGATGAGCCGCGGGATCGGGACGCGCATGGGAGGGAGGAGCAGGACGCGGCGGGAGCGGGACACGAGCTACGACTCGTTCAAGACGTGGTCCGGGAAGCTGGAGAAGCAGCTCACCACCCACCTTCGCGGCGTCAAGCCGCCGCCGGCGCAGCAGCAGGAGGGGGAGCCCAAGGAAGACGACGACCCGGCTGCGACGAGCGGGCGCCCCTACTCGTCCATGCCCAGGGTCCATCGTTTCTTCGCCGCGCTGGAAGGCCCCGAACTCGACAAGCTACGGGTACGGTACCTCCTGCAACTCGTTACATGGTTGCTAAACGCATTGATGGAACAGAAGACCTCACGTGCCGCTGTCGTGTTTGCCGTGCCGCGCCGCCGCCGTCGTCATCAGTCGTCGGAGGAGCTGGTCCTTCCGTCGGACAAGACGTGGCCGTTCCTGCTTCGGTTCCCGGTGTCCGCCTTCGGCATGTGCCTGGGCATGAGCAGCCAGGCCATCCTTTGGAAGAACATCGCCATCGCGGCGTCCACGCGGTTCCTGCACATCACGCTCCGCACCAACCTGGTGCTCTGGTGCGTCTCCGTGGCGCTCATGTGCTTCGTGTCGGCGCTGTACGCGTGCAAGGTCGTCTTCTACTTCGAGGCGGTGCGGCGCGAGTACTACCACCCGATCCGCGTCAACTTCTTCTTCGCGCCCTGGATCGCGTGCCTGTTCCTGGCCATCGGCGTGCCGGAACTGGTGGTGGAGAGCCTCCCGCACTGGCTCTGGTACGTGCTCATGGCGCCCATCGTGTGCCTGGAGCTCAAGATCTACGGGCAGTGGATATCCGGTGGGCAGAGGCGGCTGTCGAGGGTGGCGAACCCGTCGAACCACCTGTCCGTGGTCGGCAACTTCGTCGGCGCGCTGCTGGGAGCCATCATGGGTCTGAGGGAGGGACCCATCTTCTTCTTCGCCGTCGGGCTGGCGCACTACATCGTGCTGTTCGTGACGCTGTACCAGAGGCTGCCCACGAGCGAGACGCTGCCGAGGGACCTCCACCCGGTGTTCTTCCTCTTCGTGGCCGCGCCCAGCGTCGCCTGCCTCGCCTGGGCGAGGATCACCGGCGAGTTCGGCTACGGCTCCCGCATCGCCTACTTCATCGCCATGTTCCTCTACGCCTCCCTGGTACGCAAGATATATGGACATGTTTTGCTGCGTGGTCGGTCGGTCATTCGCCACTGATCGATGTCTGTCGTGTTCAGGCTGTGCGGATCAACATGTTCAGGGGGTTCAGGTTCTCCCTGGCGTGGTGGGCGTACACGTTCCCGATGACGAGCGCGGCGATCGCGGCCATACGCTACTCGTCGGAGGTGAAGAACGCGTTCACGCAGGCCATGTGCATCGCGCTCACGGTGGTGGCCACGCTCACGGTGACGGCGCTGTTCCTCACCACGCTGCTGCACGCCACCGTGCACCACGACCTCTTCCCCAACGATATCTCCATCGCCATCACGGAGCGCAGGCCCAAGCACACGATCGCCGAGCTGAACGAGCTGCGCGGCAGCAAGGTCGGCGGCGCCGACGGTGCCGCATCATGCAGAGACCTCGAGGCCGCCGCGACGGCGGCACCCTAGCTAGATGTACACTTACAGTTACGGATCGACGACGCTGACTGAACTGTCTAAAACACGACCGCCCCGCGCGCGCGAGCTCGTCATGTGGCGCCGTGGCGGAGGATACAAACGTCTAATGGCGATCGACTAGTCCGCATCCGCATTCCGCAAGGAGGACTGAGCAGACGCGAGCACGTACGTTGGTGCCTTCGAGCGTTCTCTCTACGTGGGTCTACTTGACTGCCGTACCAAGCAGTGCGCTCGGTCCGAACCAACACGTACTCCTACCTACATCGTGTAATGCGGATGTGCCATAGCCTATCGTATATGTTGTAAATTCCGGCCGGTGATCATAGAAGAGAGTTATAACTGGAGTAGCTTTCCGTGAGATGTGACACACGGGTGAACGATTAATAAGCTGATTCGGATCCTACTTTGTCACGCCCCTTTCTCCTACACTGTCCTGTGAGTAGATTGGGTTTGGATCCACTATGTCACGCTACAGAAAACAGTCTCTACCCGATGGCCACGAGCTAGGCTGACTGTTTTTTATCGAGGTCGTCGACTTAGCCTCGTAGGCTGGTCGGCCCAGTAAACTTGTCATCGACGTGACGGGTCAACGTGCCCTAAACGTGTTGGTGTGTCCAACCTTGAATCGATACCCGTGTATCGGCCCAGGCACGACACAAGTACTATTCGTGCCTAACTGGTGGTGCCGCTATCGGGTCGTGCCTGGCACGGGACATGCAGTGTCGGCCCGTTTGGCCGCTATGCGGAGGAGCCTCATCTCACATCCCTGTCGCCCCACCCTCCACCTCTGGATGGCAACCCGTCATGATTGGGGATGGGTTTGACACCCCCATACCCACACCCGACCCTTCACCTCATCCCTACCACCTGCCCCCGTACCCGCCACCGGGTCGGCACCATACCCGCCCCCCGCCGGGTACACAAGACCCGACGGGTACCCATGAACCTGACGCACGAACCACACCGTGAAGTGCCGTGACGAGGACTTGGGGAAGGAGCTCATGGACGCGACGAGATTTGCACAACGACGTCGTGACGAGGACTTAACGGCGAAGAAGCGGTGCACGAAGGCACAACCGCACAGGAGGTTGACGGCCGGTGGCGACAAACCGTCATGCTTGCCCTCTCCTTGTGCTCCCTGGGGTCGAGGAAAGAGGAGGGAAGTGACGTCACAAGAAGAATGAGCGAGCACGGCGGCGCAAACTCCAGGCAACTAGGTGTGTCCGTGTATAGCCTGGGGTGCGTGCGTAATGAGTTAGTGGGCTAGGTAGCTAGGATGGCTTTGGGCTGGCCTGGTGTTGTGTGTGCTGCGTGGCTAGGGTCGTAGAGGGCTAGGTAGCTGGAGTGGCTTTGGGCTGGCCTGGTGTTGTGTGAGTTGTGAGGCAATAATATGTACTCCACCTGCTCCCTACCTTTTCCCATCCTCCTTATTAAAGCCGCCGCAGCGCCCTCCTCCAAACCCAAGCCCGCTCTCCTTCCTGAGCTGCCGCCGAAACCGCCACTTCCCTTTCTTCCTCTCCATCTCTACTCCCTGGATTTCACCACCGAACACATTCTCCACGTTGAGCAGCTACTCCGGCACCGACGAAGGCTAGTGGAGCCACCCTGGTCCCTGGAGCAACACCTTGACATCCACGACGTCACCCCCAAAGGAATCGAGCCGGAACGGTCCTAGCGCTATGGACGAGCTCAACCGCTTCTTCCCCACGGCCGGCGACCTCCACCCCCGCACTTCACCGTCGATGATAGTCCCCGACCCATACAACTACACCAGGATCCTCCTGGGGAACCTCTCGATCGATTCCCCCGCTCCCCTTCTTGAATTCGTCTACGTCTTCTCCTCCGGGTACGTCCGCCATTGCCGCACCTTGTCGAACTTGTGCTAGAGCGATCGCTCCTTTGCGCCTGATTCTAGTCTAAAATAGCTCTACATTACAACTTTAGATCGAGAGTGACATGAACTTGACAAGACTTCCTTACTGACGAGTGACCCCACATCTAGCCAAGATGAAGACTACGCAAGCATTGCTCTTGACTCTCGTGTTTCTCGTAATATCTTCTGCAGGTATTTTTCGTAAAGTAATTTTTTCATCATCTTGACCAACAAGCTATAGCCATGATATGTGACTTGTTTAGTTTTTTTTGAAATCATATGTGACTTGTTTAGTTTATTCATGGCAATATTTTGCAGAGACTATGGTGGAAGGCTGGAAGGAAGCTGAACAGTTATGCCCAGGAAAAGTTACACCTGTGCCTTGTTATCGTTCACGTTGCTTGCTCAAATGTCGTCAAGTTCTTCATATATGCCCTAAGTGCACTTGGACTGCTGAATGCACTTCCTATGGCTGCGACTGCGAGTGCACAGTGTGTGAGTTTACATAGATAAATAGGTTAACCATTTGAATACTTCGGTTAAATAAGGTTAGCCGATGGTTATTATTAAGGTTTGAACCTTTATGCAATGTAAAACAAAATCATGGTGTCATGTAACATCCCTATATATAGCAAGGTTAGAAGATTTCAAAAATCAAACGATACAAAGCTTTCTCCATTCCTGGAAACGGTCATGTTGGCAAGGTTAATTCATTGCTTGGGGTAAATTGGTGAACACAAATTTCGTACTGAGAATAACATAGATCTCATAAATACTCTCACACACTCAAAATGCACCATTATTATTCAGATATATCATGCTACGATTAGCAACAAGCAGCAACACTGTGTATGTAGGATTTTATAATCACATGACATATAAATGCATAGATCGACATTTACAATAGTTCAATACATCTAAAATCAACACTTGTACATGCATGCTATAAGATTTACATCGACAATCATACAACTTTCAAGTTTAAAACATGGACAGTTTGATAAAATAAACAACACTCATAGCTCAATTGCTTACAATGTTCAGAACATTTCATATCTCCACCACCCACAGTGTCCAGACACTATCTCGGATCAAACATGTAATCGCTTACTGTCAAGCTAGCTTAGTACGGATAATTGGGCAGAGCTTTTGAGTACTAAACTCGCAAAAATTGCAGCCGGGGGCAGTCAGGCATAGCTTTGGGAAGCTGTAGCCCTGCAACTGATTGTACGAAACTCACAAAAATCACAGCCTCGGGCAGCCAGGTAGAACCTGAAAACAGCCGGTGCCACTGACAACAGTCGCGCCAATCGATTTGACGACGTAGCCGTCCGTCGGGCAGAGGCAGCCCCTGAGTGTGCACATGCCGATGCATCTGAGACGATCGCGAACCAGCTGCACGGTGGTACGGCGGCCTCGCGGCTTATAATCAAGAAACACACACGGATTCCTCGAGGCGAGAGGCGCTCGGAGAAGCGCTGGCCGGCGGCCGCTTGGTGTCCGGGAGGCGCTCGTGGTGGAGGTCGGGGTGCTGGTCGGAGCTCGGGGAGGCGCTGTCCGGCGGCAAGGCGGCGCTCGTTGTCGCCTCTCGGTATGAAAGAAAAGGATAAACCACTGGTTCAATCGGATCGAACCTAATTTTTATTTTAAGAATAAGCACACGCAAGCCGCCTCATTAAAAACCTCCCAGTCCCTTTCGATACCCTGGTGAGTAAAAGAGCGCGTCAGAAACTTGCTGCTCCGAGTTCACAGAAATATTACAACGTTGAGTAGGGATACAAATAAAATCTAACGTATCAATTAGCCAAGTATGACGACCCACACTAAACGTAGACGAAGCTCGAGCCAAGCTATGAGCTTCTCGATTAAACTCCCTCTTCTCATGGATGAAGTTCATCGCTGAGAATCCGCTTGCACTTGCCTTGATCTCTTTTAGAATTGTTCTGAATCTTCCCAGGTTCGCACTCCTCATGCTCTTAACCACTTCGAGGCAATCCGAAGAAATCACCAACCGTCCTAGCGAAAGGTCTTGTCCCAAGGCGATGGCCTCCCGGAATGCCAACGCCTCTAGTGTCCCAGGATCAGTTATTCCAGGAACCACCACAGAAGAGGCTCCAAGGTACAGCCCCTCCCTTGACCTGCATACTGCCGCCACCGCACCACCTGTCTGATCTTTTTTCACCGCCGCATCCACATGGATTTTAGCGTATCCCTTCGGCGGAGCACACCACCTCTCCGCCCCAGCCCGAGTTGGCGTCATTTTATGTGTCTGAGTGCTCGGTTTCTTGTCTGTCGCCACTTCTAGGTCCTTCAAAAAATTCTCCACAAAACAGTTAGTGGATAAAGGACTCTGAAAGATATCCTCATGTATCATTTTCCTTCGTGCATACCAGATTGCCCACAACGTTACCAGGCACCGGATCAGCTCCTCATTCGGCAATGTATCAATGATGAGAAAAATCCATTGCTTTGCATCAGTCTCAGATGTATGATCCATGTGTTCTGTCAGTGATTCCGGAGCCAGCGCCCACACGCTCCGTGACGCTACACACTCTAGCAGCGAGTGCCTCCAGGAATCAGTAGCTCCGCACAACACACAAGAGCTATTGTCCGCCATATTTCTCTTGTGTCTCAGGTCTGCTGTCGGTATAGATTGCTTCGCAAGACGCCACAAGAAGACTTTAATTTTTGATGGTACCTTAATATGCCACGCCGATTTCCAGCTCAGCTCTTCTCCATGGTGGTCAGACGTCGTCGCTGTACCCTCCAACCACGCCTCTCGCCGGCGTTTAGTTTCTGCGAGCATACGGTAAGCCGAGCGGACAGAAAAAATGCCCGAGCGCTCGTAATGCCATGCCCAGAAATCTCCCAACCTCCTTGTACTAATTGTGATCGATCTAATTAACTCAATATCCATGGGCTGGAAAAATTTCCGCAACTTTGGTAAATTCCAGCACGCCCCAGTCAGATCAATGAATTCCGAGACTCTGATCGGAGGGTCCTCTTTTAGACACGCTGCTGGCCTCAGAAAACCATCCCGAGGCAACCAGTTATCATGCCAAGCATCCGTATTTTCCCCTGTACCAGTCCTTCGTATCAGCCCTTGCTTTATACAGTCTCGGCCTTCAACAATGGCTCTCCAAATTTGTGAAGGATGCGAACCCAACGTCGCATTAAGAAGGTCTGTCTCCGGAAAGTACATCGCTTCCAGAATCTGTGCACTTAGTGTCTCTGGACTCTAGATGATGTGCCAAGCTTGCCGGGCTAGTAGCGCTAAGTTAAACAGCTCAAAATCCCTAAAGCCCATCCCTCCAACGTTTTTGGGTGTTGTCATTTCCTCCCACGAGACCCAACAAGTTTTCCTCTTCCCCTCTCGGCAGCCCCACCAAAAGTTACGAAGAAGCGAGTTCAAACTCTCGCATAAACCCTTTGATAACTTAAAGCATGACATGGAATATAGGGGTATAGCCTGTGCCACCGCTTTAATCAAGATCTCCTTTCCACCCGCCGACAGGATCATCTCTAACCATCCTTGGACCTGTTTCCAAACACGATCACGAATATATTTAAAAGCTCCATTCACTGACCGGCCCACATATGATGGCATTCCCAAATACTTTTCGCTTAACGACTCATTAGGTACATTCAGTATGCCCTTGATCTCCTCCTTCATAGATTAAGCACACCCCTTACTAAAAAGATGGATGATTTATCAAAAATAATTCTCTGTCCGGAAGCTAGGCAATAAGATTCCAGAACTTCTGTCACTTCATTAGCTCCCTCCGCACCTGCTTTAACAAACAGCAGGCTATCATCCGCGAATAAAAGGTTGTTTACCACAGGAGCAGTATTAGCCACCCTAATCCCATTTAGGCTCGATTATGGAACAATTCTGTTTTTTAAGAGGCACGAGAGGCCCTCTGCTGCTATTAAGAACAAATAGGGAGATATCGGATCACCTTGACGAATTCCCCTCGAAGGTTTAAAAGACTCCAAAGGCGACCCATTAAATAAAACTGAGAATGACACCGTGGAGATCATCCTCATCACTAGGCTAACCCATCCCACATCAAAGCCTAGCCGGAGCATAATAGCCTCCAAATAATTCCATTCAACTCGATCATAGGCTTTCCTCATATCCAGCTTTAGAGCACAATGTCAATTTTTCTTTGCCTTATTCCTTTTCATAAAATGCAAGCACTCATAAGCTGTAATTATGTTATCCGTGATCAGTCTACCCGGGACAAAAGCTGATTGTTCTTCAGAGATAATATTGAAGGGAATATGCCCTAGATGGACTTAATAAACATAGTTTATTGGCAATATCCCAATCGTTCATTATATGTTTTACACCATGCTATAACTGTATTAAACGAAAAAATTAATACAGGTGTGGTAGATAAACAACCAGGTCCCTAGTAGCCTCTACTAAGACTAGTTTCGTTGCGCGATTGATGATCGAGGTTTTCCGATCATAGGGCATGGTGCTGGTCGGCAATGGAAGTCATATCGTTAGGTGTAACGATGTGATGGACATACCCAGTATTTATAGGACATAGTCATTACGCCTTAAGACCGTGAGATCAACTCTTATTGTTATCCCTGGAAGATACTTTGATCGCACCAAATGTCATATCTTATCTAGTGTGACAATAACGGTGATACTTTTTGGTATCGGAAGGGGGTAGTTGAGACGAGGGGTCAACAGCGGGATTTGTCAGTCCGCATAGCCGGAAAGATACTCTAGGGCCCACTTGGTGAGATTATGTCAAATGAGTTTGCAAACATGTGACTAGGTCACCAGCTGACATAATATCATAAACGAGTAGAAGATAGTGATGTCGGTAACGAGATCATGCTAGGTATGGAGATATCTGAGAATGATGCTCGGACACGCTAAGTATCGCCATGACAAAGGGTTTAAGACTATACGTCCAGATTTGATAGATGAAAGTCATTCGTTATATCACAGGGATTAATTCATGGGGTCCAGGCCTACGAGTTAGTCGTCGATCATAGAGGAGTCTTGATCGTACCTGTTATTATATCGAACCGCTAGGGTAACACACTTAAGGGGTTTCGACAAAGACAACCGGAAAGGAAAGAGATCACCGGGAGCGTCCCGGGAGGGGTCCGATGGAGATCGGGCAGCGCCGAAAGAGTTTTCGGAGCTAGGAAAAATTATATATATTATGTTTGATATTAATTAGTGTAATTAATATGCAAATATGTTTTTATATATTTATTTTCGAATTTATTTAGGCTGATTTCCCTAAATGGGCCTTCTGGTCGAAAGAAGGCCCATGGGGGGGGGACGCTCAACGGAATTTTGTGGGGGAGGCTTGGCCGACCTAGGTGGGCCAAATGGGGCCCACCTAGGGCCGGCGCACCATCCCTGGCCGCACCATGGCTGTGCGATAGTCCCACATTGCCTGGCTAGGGAGGTTGGCTCCCCCTGGGAGCCTATATAAGAAGGGGCACCCCTGGCCTTTTAATTCACCAATTAATTCCCAATTTCTCTCTCGATCTCGTTGTTCCGTTGTCGGATCCGCGCCGAGTAGAGGAGGGGGATCTCTTCCACCATAGCCCGCTGACGCGCTGCTAGTGTTCCGTTACAAGTCTTCCGATGCTCGTCCTGGACTGGAGCTTCGGAGGCCGTCGTCTCCACCGTATGTGTGTGACGCCCTGCGAGGTGCTGCGCTAGCGGTACTCGGAGGCCTACTTCCTCCACCCGACCTCGGGGTCATCTTCGTCATCTTCGTCGCGCCGAGCTCTCCGCGACCTAGAGGTCGGCTACGTCGTCTTCGTCGTCAACGCTTGTGCGGGAGCGTAATCCCCACTATTCAGTCTACGAGGGTATGTATTCCGATCTCCGCCGTACTTCTATATCTGCATAGTGTAGATCTTGGCTAGTTTAAGGATATCGTTGCTAGGAAATTTTTGTTTTCTGCACACGATCCCCTTCAGTGGTATCAGAGCCGATCTATCGTAGATATAGTTGTACGCTGTTAGAACCCGTGTTCTGCACGGGGGCACCGTTCCTGTTATTTGCTACCCTCTAGCGTGCATCGAGTTGATAAAGCGGCCCGGACCGACTTTACGCGTACGCTTACGCGAGACTGATTCCACTACTGACATACAACTTGTACTGTATATGTGGCTGGCGGGTGTCAGTTTCTCTCTCTTTAGTTGGTCTTCGCATTTTCAATGGAGGGCCCGAAAGGGATGCTTAAAGATGCAATTATTGGATCGTTGTTGTGGTCATAAGGTTCTTAGGTATGAAGCGGTTCTATTTACGAAAGCCCCAAGCCACGTAAAATATGCAAAAGATAAAGTAGAAGCGTCTAACTTTATTTTGCAGGGGCTATGTGATATGGTCAAGGTAGGTTTATTAAATTGTTTATAAACTGCGGGCGCCAAGAAGACCATGACGCAATAGACTATATCACATTGCATTACATTTGATGTTTGGTGTGCATCTTATATTGTGTGATTGTGTGTATAGTATATATTAGTTACACGGCGGTAGCTATATAAGGTGATCCCTTCAAAATACCACTAGTGTTCTCCCTCCAACGCGCACCACCAAGAAAGTTCTACGTTATGAGGCAGGCTGTGATGATCGGGTGTCAGACATCTCGTCGTTCGCATACAGTGGGTGTAAGCCATGCTGCACAAGCGTCAGCGTGGAGGTCTTTGGTGGCGAGCCTAGCATATTCAGAAATATGACCTCGGAACAGGAAGACCGAAAGGTCGAGCACGAGTCACAAAATTGGTGTGGCGGACGATTTTGTCTAGTCTTGAAGTTGTGCCGCCGGCTCTGATGATGAGGGGTGGTGCAATGGATGGGGGTCGTGTAATCGCTTAAACGACCAGGAGGGATGTTCGTTTGAGTGGGAGTTATGTTAGTTATTTTCTAAAATACTAGAACTCAGAATATAATGAACAGAGTCTGTTTTGCAAACCTTTGTAGATATTAACCATTGTGATAGCATTTTTCCAAATTAGGCTCATTCCTGCGATTGAGAAACTTAAAAGGTTGGGTCCAAACTTCATAGTTTTATACTTTAGCTTGAGGATACTCCTTGTTTAAACCGTTAGCTCTTTGTGATACAATACCCGCTAGGAGATAAACCCGGAGATTCCGCTAGCAAAAGATAATTTGGATTATCGGATTTTGAGCGGATAATATCATCATAGTACAGTGTACACCGGAGAACCAACGGTGGGTACAAGTTATTGGATCGTGGACATATGATATGGTCGCTAAAACTCGGGGTACCCCTAAAGTTGGGTTGATGAAGTTTATTAGTACGTTGACTGATTGTCTTCTCAACCAAGATGGAAGAGAATACACACATTGAGGGAGCACGTGGCGGTCATACTTAATGACATATGTTCATGATTAATGAACATTGAGACGCCTCGCTCAGCTCAATTACTGGATGACAGACATCGTTGCCAAGTGCAAATCCTCTGTCATAGACTATGTCATGCAAGGGGAATCGGTCACCTTCATGGCTCTTGATTACGGTGGAAGTATCAAGAAGATGAAACAGATCGCCGGAAGTCATCAATGATGATGGTGTATATATGATATAAATGTTATGAATGTTTTAGCTAAGCAAGTACTCGCAGTAGTGACTTAGTTTTGAACTAGTCATGTTTTGTGAAAACCAGGTTCACTGCTTCAGTAGCTTGAAAGGATGAGGCGACATTGCGTGTTGATAATGGCAATCAAGTTGTTGTGATGGCCATAGACACTCTCCCTCTAGATCTACCATTTGGGTAAATTCTTTATGATCGCCCGTTAGTATGATCATTACAAGTGTGTCTCCTTTAGCGAGACACTTGTTCATACATGATAGTGACAAATTGGTGTCCTATATTTATGAAGTAATGATCATATGCCGATTTGAATTTAGATGTTAGAAGCTCCCACATTCATAATATTAATGCCAAAGGATACAAACGTAATAAAGACATCACATATGTGTGGCACTACCGTTTAGTCATGTCAATGTTATATGCATTAGCTCCACACTGGATGGACCTACAAGTCCTAAGATTTGATCTTTTGACACTTGCAAAATAACTGTGACACCGTTTTCGGAAAACAAGCATATAACTTATTGATAGTCATACATGGAGATGTATGTGGTTCAATAAAGTAATTGACGGGTAGTGGAGACCTTTATTTCGTGAACTTCATTGAACGTTTTGAGTATAGCTTGTTGAGAATCATGCATATGGGTGTATGTGAATCAATGAAGTACTTTAACGTGTAGTGGATGTCTTTATTTCATAGACTTCATGAACATTCGAATAGATATATGGATATCCACTCGGGGAATGTTGGCCTGAAAATTTTGATTCAATCAAACAAGTCCAGAATGAAGTAGGAAATAAACTTAACAAGAAAATCAAATTCCCGCGATGCATATCGAGGAATAAAGATTTGAGTTATAATGTTGGCACATCATTGGAAGACTTCTGAGAAGAGTTCCACAAATTACGTCGCATGGAACACCATAGTGTTATGGTGTGTTAGGACGTCGTAATTACACCCTATTGGATAGTGTGTGGTAAATAAATCTCTTACCGAATTATTGTGATCATTAGAGTCATATGGTAGAAACGTAAACACTCACGTTAGCAAATAGGGAAACCATTTGAATCCATGGAGACAATACCATACGAGTGATGGCATGGCTTTTGAGCCTGGATTGTCGTTTCAGCAATTTAGTGTTTCGATGTAATCGAACCTAAAATGGATTAATCTTTGTAGTATACCCTACCTAAAGAGTTAGTTGGGTACATGTCTCACGACATAGGCAAAATCATTGCCGGGATATACCTTGCGAAAGAAATAGTTTCTTGTCCGAGGGTATACGTGAGAAAGAAAGTAGAGCGAGACGAAGTTGGTGAACTTCCTCTCCAGACATCAGAGTGGCGTAACTGAAAGTGTGTTCGGTGCCAGGCTCCACAGCTCGAAAAAACTGATGATTCAAGATCATGATGTTCTGAGCTCATACTAAGAGCGTAGGCATACGAGGTTGTGTTCCACACTGTGTGATACGACAATCTTGTGATGAAGGTCATATTATTGGAATATGATAGACCTACGAACTACAAAAAAGAAATGGTGGACCTAAGTCCGAGAAATGGCTATGAGTCATTTAAGATCCGAAATAAAATCCATATAAAATTACCAGGTATTGACTTGGGAGATCTTCTTGATGGCATCTAGGATGTTAATAGTACATGGAATTTTATGAGAGAATAGACATTGAGCAGATTCGATTTGTCGTGAAACAGTTCCGACAGACCACATGAGAGTTTGTCTCAAGTGGCGAAGCCTAAATGTATTCTGGGTCGGTTAGCAATTACTATAATTTCGAATGAGAAATTGATAGATGGATGAGAAAACCATGGTTCTTAATAGTGTCATTAAGAATGGTTTGTAATCCTGAGGATGCTAAACATGTATGAAAACTTCTATGGTCCATTCATGGGCTGAAGCAAGCATATCGGAGTTGGAATCTTCACTTTGATAATGTGATCAAAGGATTTTGGAGTTGTCCAAAATAGTTGAAGAAACCTACATTTGCAAAGAAGTGAGTGGGAGCAAAGTAGCTTCCCTTGATCTTGTATGCGGAAGGCATATTTGAGTGAGAGCTAAGTAGCTTTCCTTGATCTTATATGCGGAAGGCATATTTGAGTGGGAGCTAGGTGTCATTTCTGATTCTGTATGTAGCGACATATTGAATGACACAGATCCTCTAGTAGAGTGTAAAGGATTATTTAAGTGATTAAATTTTCTATGAAATGAAGTTAGGAGTATTAGGCATCCGATTTATAATTGTATAGATCAGAAGGGGCTTAATAACATTAAGTCGAAATATTTCCTTAGTCAAGATTCTGAAGTGTTTCAGAATAGGACAAGCAAAGAAAGAGGTTCTTGCTTATAAGACTAGGAAAAATATTAAGTTTATCTTGGCTTTTTCAGTGATAGAAAATAATGTTCGACATTCTCTATGTATCACACATAGAGTCTATCAGGCTGAAAGCTCGACTTGGTGTGACGCGAGTTCTTGGTTGAAGAACAGGTTCTAGAGTGATCCTTGTGTGGATCAATGAACAAACGTTAAGTTTATTCTTCAGTGTCTATGAGAACTGAAGATAGGTTTTCTAGTAACGGGTAAGAGTGGAATGGAAACTTGCCGTAAAGCGGTTACGATGATGCAAGTTATTACACTGACCCATACGACTAGAAATCTCATATAGGAGATGTCCTTTATTTTGAAGAAAGACATGGTTAGTTTGCGAAGTCGCATATGAATGCACTGTCGTATAATCTACATAGGTATAGAAATATATCGCGACTTTAGAAGTAGCAAGTGTGATTGGACTGAGCAGTTTTCCGAGCGTAGGTGGTCCCCTTAATAGATCTTTCGGACTTTTAAGGCGCATGCTACGCGAATGCTCGAGTCTCACTCCATCCACTGGGATATATTTCACCGTGATCGTAAGATACGGGTTTATGTCAAACTAGGTGACATAGAAGTGTTGCAAAGCACATATAGATCTCAATGTGTGAGTTCTATTAACTGTATTCCTCTTCCACAAGGCAAGCAGGCACCAAGATGCTATGGGTGTTGAGCTTTTATCAGGTTGTAAACTAGATTAAGTGTTACTCTAGTGCAAGTGGGAGACTGAAGGGAATATGCCCTAGAAGCACTTAATAAACATAGTTTATTGGCAATATCCCAATCGTTCATTATATGTTTTACACCATGCTATAACTGTATTAAGCGAAAACATTAATATAGGTGTGGTAGATAAACAACCAGATCCCTTGTAGCCTCTACTAAGACTAGTTTCGTTGCTCGATTGATGATCGAGGTTTTCCGATCATAGGGCATGGCGCCGGTCGGCAATGGAAGTCATATTGTTAGGTGTAACGATGTGATGGACATACCCAATATTTATAGGACATAGTCATTACGCCTTAAGACCGTGAGATCAACTCTTATTGTTATCCTTGGAAGATACTTTGATCGCACCAAACGTCATATCTTATCTAGTGTGACAATAACGGTGATACTTTTGGGTATCGGAAAGGGGTAGTTGAGACGAGGGGTCAACAGCGGGATTTGTCAGTCCGCATAGCCGGATAGATACTCTAGGGCCCACTCGGTGAGATTATGTCAAATGAGTTTGCAAACATGTGACTAGGTCACCAGCTGACATAATATCATAGACGAGTAGAAGATAGCGATGTCGGTAACGAGATCATGCTAGGTATGGAGATATCTGAGAATGATGCTCGGACACGCTAAGTATCGCCATGACAAAGGGTTTAAGACTATACGTCCAGGTTTGATAGATGAAAGTCATTCGTTATATCACAGGGATTAATTCATGGGGTCCAGGCCTACGAGTTAGTCGTCGATCATAGAGGAGTCTTGATCGTACCTGTTATTATATCGAACCGCTAGGGTAACACACTTAAGGGGTTTCGACAAAGACAACCGGAAAGGAAAGAGATCACCGGGAGCGTCCCGGGAGGGGTCCGATGGAGATCGGGCAGCGCCGAAAGAGTTTTCAGAGGTAGGAAAAATTATATATATTATGTTTGATATTAATTAGTGTAATTAATATGCAAATATGATTTTATATATTTATTTTCGAATTTATTTAGGCTGATTTCCCTAAATGGGCCTTCTGGTCGAAAGAAGGCACATGGGGGGGGGGGAACCCTCAAGGAAATTTTGTGGGGGAGGCTTGGCCGGCCTAGGTGGGCCAAATGGGGCCCACCTAGGGCCGGCGCACCATCCCTAGCCGCACCATGGCTGTGGGATAGTCCCACATTGCCTGGTTAGGGAGGTTGGCTCCCCCTGGGAGCCTATATAAGAAGGGGCACCCCTGGCCTTTTCATTCACCAGTTAATTCCCAATTTCTCTCTCGATCTCGTGGTTCCCTTGTCGGATCCGCGCCGAGTAGAGGAGGGGGATCTCTTCCACCATAGCCCGCTGACGCGCTGCTAGTGTTCCGTTACAAGTCTTCCGCTGCTCGTCCTGGACTGGAGCTTCGGAGGCCGTCGTCTCCACCGTATGTGCGTGACGCCCTGCGAGGTGCTGCGCTAGCGGTACTCGGAGGCCTACTTCCTCCACCCGACCTCGGGGTCATCTTCGTCATCTTCGTCGCGCCGAGCTCTCCGCGACCTAGAGGTCGGCTACGTCGTTTTCGTCGTCAACGCTTGTGCGGGAGCGTAATCCCCGCTATTCGGTATACGAGGGTATGTATTCCGATCTCCGGCGTACTTCTATATCTGCATAGTGTAGATCTTGGCTAGTTTAAGGATATCGTTGCTAGGAAATTTTTGTTTTCTGCACACGATCCCCTTCAAATATCCGGTAAAATCTTTTTCAACCTGTTAGCCAAAACCTTCGAGGCAATTTTGTATATCACATTACACAGGCTGATTGTGCGAAATTGACCCAATTATGTGGGGCTAACAACCTTTGGAATCAAAACTATAAAAGTGTCATTTATTTCCTCCGGGATATCAATTCCTCTCAAGATACGAAGAACTGAGTTTGTGACTTCCTTACCACACAGGTTCCAATTTTGCTGGAAAAAATGAGCTGGATATCCATTCGGACCCGGTGCTTTAGTAGGGAACATCTGAAAAAGAGCGACTTTAACCTCTGCCTCCGTGAAAGGAACCATTAGATCAATATTCATCTCCGGTGTAACCTTCCTAGGCACAGTCTCTAAAACCCTGTCCATATGTTGTGTACCCTCCGATGTGTAAAGATTGCCAAAGAACGCCTTTGACATATCATTAAGCTCCTCAGCATCTTTGGTCATCACTCCATCCGGCCGTTTAAGGCGCGTGATCTTATTCTTTTTCCTCCTCCGGTTAGCTCTTTGATGAAAAAAGTGTGTGTTTTTATCACCCTCGCTCAGCCATTGGATCCTTGATCGTTGCCTCCACATAGTCTCCTCCATATGCTGCAATTCAACAATCCTTTGCCGGACCTTGGTCTCCTCATAAGACGGTCCCACTCTCCCTGGCAAGCCTCTCAATCTTTCAAAATCAGTATTCAGCTCTCGTAGTTGCCGTCTAACGTTCCCAAAGGTTTCAGTTTGCCACTTCACCAGAGTCCTTGAAAGATTATTTAATTTTTCCTTAATCTCCCGAGTGGAAGATCCTTCCCCCTTCCGCTGCCAGGCCTGATGCAGCATTGGGTCAAAACTATCATGTGACTCCCACATAACTTCATACCGAAACGACCTCCGAGCCACTGTTCTCTGTTCCTGTATACCATCAAAACGAAGTAAGAGATGAGCATGATCAGAGTTAATAGCATCTTTATGGAAAAGTTGTGCCAAAGGATATCTGGCATTCCAGCTTGGCGAAGCTAGCGCTCGATCCAGCCATGAACGGCAGTAGCTCCCTCCTATAACTCGCTTCTCAAACGTCCAAGGTGATCCAACATATCCCAGGTCGAGCAGTCCACACACATCCACTGTTTCACGCAACGCTGCAATCTGGGCATTGCTTCTCTCCCTAACCCCCATATGCTCCGAGCGATGAAGCACCTCATTAAAATCTCCAATGCATAACCATGGAAGCGCTGATGAAGAACGGATAGATTTCAACACCTCCCGTAAGACGCCAGGGGTCCATATCATGAGCTGACACAATAGCATCCAAATGGTACTGAGAGTACGGCAGAATCTCAATATTAGTGTCATTTTTCCAGAAGATACCAATCCCACCATTCCTCCCGGAACTGCTAACAGCAAAACTCCGGTCAAAACCTAGCGTATGAGCTAGTCTTTCCACCCTTGTTTTGTGAAGTTGAGTCTCAACAACACACAACGCCGATGGGGCATGTTTCCGTGCAAAATCGCGAAGCTCATTAATGGTCGCGTCCATGCCAAGTCCGCGCCCATTCCAACTTGAGACACTCATTGCTTCGGGCGGCACTCCTCGCCGGAGTCCGCCAACTTGTTAACACTCTCACTATGGTTTGCTTCCTCCCCCTCCTTCGGCTTCATACATGCTTTCATTTTATTCAAACGCTTTTGCTCACTCAGTGTCACATACGCTGGAGGCGGTGGTGGCACCTCCTCCCCGAGTTTTAGCACTTTTGTCACCCGCCCGCACAGACATATCCAACCTCCTAGCAGTCTGCTCATTCTCTCCAGTCTCCTTCTCCTAATCTTCTACCCTTGGGTTTTTCTTTAATGGGCTTATTGCCGTATCGGCCAGATCATCGTCCTTTCCCTTGCTCAGCCCTGCATCCTGAGAATTGTGTTTCCTAGATTCATTGCCCTCTTGACTTGTTGGTTTCTTTGGTTGCCACTTGCGATAGTTCCTCTCAGCATAGCCACGGCCTCCCATACGACCACCCCGGGTGCCCGGTTGGCCCCTGCCAAAACCTTCCTGCCTTCCACTCGGGCGAGGCATCCTCGCTCCCGGAGTTCCCACTTTCCAGCTAGTTTCATCAGCTTTCATCCACTGTCCGAACTGAAGTTCATCTTCCGCAAACTCTCCCGATCCACACTCCAGAAACTCATGTCCCATCAAGCCACAATGTTCACAATAGCGTGGGATCTTCTCATACTTCACTTGTAACAACATCCGCTCATACCCCTCCGGACTCAAAGGTGCAAATATTGTCAGCGGTTTAGCAGCGTCTAGCTTCACACGAACCCGGTGAAACTCTCCATGGTCAGACGCAATGGCTGCCATCTCCACAGCCACAACCTCCCCAACTCTCCTAGCTAGCTGGGTAATCACCACCTTCGTCCTAAACAGCGGTGGGATACGGTAAATCTGAATCCACGCCTGCATTTTTGACGGTAACACAGGTGGTATCGCCGTCGATCCATCAAAAGGTTCGATCATCAGTGCATATCCGCGAAACAGCCACGGACCCTCCTCAGTAATCCTCCTCCAATCTCCTAGACAGTTTGCTTGAATTGTGAATAGGTTTGCTTCCACCGTCCTAAAAGAGATCTCTTGTGCCAGGTTCCATGCCGCAACCATGGTCCGTTTCAGTGGTTCTGGGCTAAAGCTCTTTCTAGTGAAGAGTTTCGTCGCCGCCATCCACTTCACCGCAGGCAGATTTCCTACCTCCTCTTTCCCTAAAAAGACATCATCAAGTTCAGCATCATGCAGCTTAAGGTCCTTGAGTAGATCGCCCACGTCCGGGTTCCGAGAGCCCGATCTCCTCGCTCCCGTCTTCGATGATTCCGCCGCCATGGCAGATGAGTCGCCCTCCGATTCCTTCCGCCCCTCACCGTCGAAAGCTCTCACCCCCGCCAAGGCCGGGCAACCAGACTAGCCGGTCCCTTAATCAGCCCGAACAGGAGGAGAAGACGACGAGCATGCGCTTGCAGAAAAGAATCCCGTCGCTGGTTCCTCCGGCGCCCGAGAATCGCCGCAGTCGCCCAAACCCAGAAAAACCCTAGGTCACGTAGTTCTTATATAGTCCATGGATCGAACCTAATAACCCTACTCTAATTGATTTGTGGGTTTTTCATCTGGCCCATTGGGCTCTTTTTCAGGGGTTTACGTCGGCCCAATGAAATCCTTATTTGCATCTCGGTAGCCTATGGACGCATGTTTGTCCGGGGCTTTGTTCTTCAAAACAGTGATTTTTTTTTTCTATATCATGACTGAAAGGCAGTGTCGTGTATAAGCGATTTTCTCCATCTGGCTTGGCACTGAATGACTTTCAAATTTGACGCCTTGTGCTCGCACGTCTTGCATTTGCAAGCTACCGGAGCAGTTAACCCGTACTACATGTCCCGTCTTCCCCTTGATGGAGTCATGGAGCATTACTAATTTTCTGCAGCGCAGTGAGAGCCAATCCCATTTCTCCGATCCCACCACACGCAGTCGTGCAGAAGCCCGGAGCACGCGTAACTCTCTCTCTCTCTCTCTCTCTCTCTCTGAATTGTTCGTCAGATGATCATCATACCAGCTCCATCTAGTCACCATTTGGTTACCACTTCAGACTGGATATATCCCTGATTCCTTCAGCTGTCGGCATGATTATTCCACTCGTCCACACGCAGGCGCAGCAGAGTAGACTTGCATGCGCAGAGCAGAGCGGAGGCGATCGACGACGTTCGCTAGGTTGCGCCGGAGCAGGACAAGACGGATCACATGACCGGAAAGGCGGCCTGCGTCGTCGCAAAAGCTGGCCGGCCGGCCGGAGAGATCGTATCGCAATATCGCTCGCATCGGTCGTTTGCTCTGCATGCCGTTATGCGATCGACAGCACAGAGAGAAACCTTCTTCTGCTTGGCGCCTGGCGGAGAGGGGAGCGAGCCCATGAGGTAAGACAGGGCGCGTCTGCCGGATCGATGCAAAGGCGGTGCGCGGTGGTGGCCGGCTTGCCGGCGGCATATGGTCCTGATCGACCCGTCCGATCGTGCAGGCGATTGGTCCCTGTTTTGCTCATGATAAAAGAAAATTTATGCGTTCTTGAGGCTCGATCGGGTCGGCCATACTGATCCCCAGTAGGTTACATCCCTGTCGTACCACATCTCACCTCGGATTATGTGTGCATCTGAGATGGACCGATGACGATCGGTCCCCATGTGTATGATCTAGACCCATGCATCACCCACTTACGAACCTTGCGTAGCTTGTTCTCTGTAAATTCTATGCAAATCGATCGGGAATAAGTACGTAGACGGCCGGTAGACCATGCTTGGATACAATTCGTAAACATCCCAGTACACGTACGGATCTTTCTTACAAGACATACTGTCGCGCGCCCCATACGTTACCGTCTGAAAATTGGATCATATTCATCTGGTTTCTCCTTGTCCATTGCACTACCCTGTTTCCCCTGGAAGCTAGCATCGCCGCCGGCTGCATGCGGTTGGCGCTCCATGCATAGGAAGTGTGACACGACGCGCATGCAGCTAGCGGGGCCGATCGATCGCGTTTGTGGAAAACGCCAACAGGCGACAACGTCATGCGCACGTACGTACCTGTGCCCCTCGCTAGTCGCTGCACAGCACGTAGGAGGTACGTAGTACTCCGGCATGCATGTAGGAGTATATATCATACTACAGAGATGATCAAAAGCTAAGTGACAATTGGTACATTTCTTGATGCGGTTACCGATGGATATGTATGTGGGTACCATGTTACGTAGGCAACCACTACGTTGTCTGCATCGTGATTAGTAAGCTAGACTGCACACCAGAGAGTACTGATATATTAAGCTTAAGGTAAACACACGTCAGAACTCTCAGCTTGCACCGTTTCAAACTGGTTGATTTTTTTACCATCTTGTTTGAAAATGGATCAGATGCATGCATGGGCACAAGGACGGACGGACGGGCGGTCGACTAGTGGCTGCCTGCAAAAGTCCACGCAGTTTGCGGAATCTGATGTGGCGTGAATGGCTGCTTCCAGGAATCGAACGCGAGTAAGTCCAAGCGGCAGCAGCAGGGTATTTGCCCGGCCAAGGCACCCGTGTCGCCCTGTCCCTCCCATTTCATATCGCCTAGCTACTTGTACTGAATCTCGATCGTCAGCTGGCTGCTACGAAAGCTGATCGAGGCCATGCATGAATCTGCTAGATATGCTCCTCGCATATCCAATCCTAATCCTTGCATGAAAGTCAGAAAGTGCCTTAATCTCAACAGTACATGTCCACAAGATCACAATCGCAAGGTTTAAACTTTTTCGTCTAAAAACGAAAAGAAAGTGGGAGTAAATAATGTTTTCCGATTTTGATTCTTTTCGGTTCCAGTAGATGCACGAATATAATGCATTGAGTTTGGAGGCAAAAGAAGGTACTACCATATCGTGGTCTCACGTGGTGGTAAGAATCGTTCACTGTTGTGTTTTGTAGCATCCTTTTGGTGTGTGCACATACGCATGGATGGGGCTGGATCGATCTACACTGTTGGTGTGACAAGGAAGACGGAACCAACTGTTGCCTCGATCTACCGATGCATGACATGATGTGTTTGAGGCCAGTGCGTCTTTTGCCTTTACAAACTCGATCCACTGCTGAATGGTGATCACTGTGTGACCGCTGCATGCAGAAGTCGACTCACATGCATGCATGCCATGCTAGCATCGCATGTAGAACTGCGTGCTTGCATGTTTGTACTACTACAAAAGCATGATATATCTCACGTCAACTCAGCTCATGCATGCATGCAGCAACACTATTGGGCATTGGCATCGAGCCAAGTTAGAGCTAGCCTCGAGCGTACGTACGTGGAATATGCAACTTTCATGGACTGCCACCAGAAAGCAAAGATTCTACGTGGAGAGTGCAAGTTTCAATTATTTTGGGACGAGAGAACGTACTATACATACGTTGAAATGTGCAAGCTCCATGCATGCATGATGCAATGTCTGTTGCCGCAAGATCCTTCGTCTTACAGTACAGTATCACTGATACTAGCATAATGGCCTTAATTAGGTTTTATATTCAATGAAGGTCTGCAATATTGGCGAAGTAGCAACGAACAAACATACGTGTCTCTATAAAGGCGATGCATGTGTGAATGCGAGAGATGGCCAGCTACTAGTACAGTAGCAAGCTGTTCGGGATAGAGAGGTTGAAGGGACTACAGAGGCAAAAGGGTCCAACAGGGTTGCAGGTGATTTGATGTCGATGAGAAACGCGAGCATATAACAATTAAGGGCACACGTACAGTACGTCCTTGTGAATTTCAAAGTTCAACGGCCGTTCATCAGAAACTCTACTCGTACAGAGGCAGCGTGCCTCCAATTAAGCCAGGACGAGCTGAACCTTGTCCGCATGCATGTATACGTTATACTGTTGGGAAACCTGTTGGAAGTGGAGTGCTGAATGACTAGATTAATTGTTGAGACTGTTGAAAAGCAAGTGCGATCCTGGTTGGACAAAAACGAATATACAGTACTCAGATATGAATGCACAACCAAGGCTTAAACAAGAATGAGACGTACAAGTACCACACAAATTTCCTAGCAACTTGCTCCTGAGCCTCTTTAGCTAGCCATTAGCTAATAGACTAGCCAGTAGCCACTAAGGAAATGGTAGGAGTATATGGAGCTATCCAGCAATGGACCATGGAGACCCATGCATACATATGAACATTCTATCAGTAAACCGACTCTCTCATCGATGGGAAAAATAGGCATGTACGCATGGTAGTAAATGGAGAGGATAAGGACATGTAACTGCCCATAGTAGTTTTAGCACGAGCAGCCCCACTAGCTAGCCAGTTAAGCTCAATGTAGCATCTATGGATCATTGGCCAATACATGCGTGTTCAACACTAGCCATCTACACTAGGTAAGAAGCTAAAAGAATAGGGGTTCAGTCGTGCAGTGCCGTGTGACAAGATAGCCATATAGGCGTGTACATTGTTTGAATTGACATGTTTAAGGTCTGCAATTGCTTATGGGAAGTACCATAAGTTTTAAGACAAAAATATATTCGTTGTGTAGCCAGAGTGGCTGGAGCAGAAGTGCAGGGATAGTAAAGGAAGGAGAGGTGCGTGGGGAAGAAGATGAAGAAGAAAGCCTTGGAAACATACCCTCTGCTGTGCCAGGAGAAATAATGAGGCCATCATCAATTTCAAATGCCCCGAGCAGAAAAGATCCTTCCTTTACTCCTACAGCTACTGCCTTGTGGCAATATAATACGCAGGGTTTGATTCCTTTGGATCGAGAGCCGGTGTAGTAGACGAGGTCTGAACGAAGCATTCATGGCGATCCGTCTGGAATGTGTGTAGCTGCTCACTGCTGAGCAAGCATGGCCGCTCTTGTCAGAGCTGAACATCGTTTCGTTTGCTGCTCATCGATCGACCGGCGCTGTACAGCAAAAACATGTCCTAGTAGTATGCAAGTCTTCCAAGCGGAGTATATAGTCTGAAGCATATGTTTGAAAGCAGTAAGAAAGTACAGTATAAGGTTTGTAATCAAAGTGCAAGCAATTGTAGAACAAAATGGTGCAGCTAATTAGCTTCGTCCGCGACTGCAAGTTTGCTGTGGCAAATAAAATGAAGTGGAATCATGGGAACAGGAAGCTAGTATGTATGTACTATGCCTCTCTGATACATACAGTTTCCTTTGAGAGAGAGAGAGAGAGAGAGGAGCATGTCTGATAAGTACATTGAATTGAATGTGAATGATATGGATGGACTAGCCTAGGCAGTTACTCTAAACCTCACTGTTTGCCTGCTGTAACCTCCATTTGTGGCAACCTAGTCGATCGCAGCCTTGGAAGTTCGAACGCTACAGGATACACATCAGGAACACGGGGCCCGCAGGAGTGGGAAGAGGGTCCCCCACCCCCGCTCTGCACACACACCGCGCTGCACTGCATCACAGGTCTTGAGGCAACTGTTCCCGTTTCCACTTCTGAAGGAAGCAGAGGGCGCGGAGGCCATGTGCGTAGCATGTTTTAGTCCAACCTGCCTTCGCGTGTATTCGATTCAATGCGCTCCATGGGCTAGCTAGCTAGCTTGGCCGTTGCAGCAACAGTGCAGGTGTTTACTGGTCCGGGGCTCTGTAATCCCTTCTGCTTTACCTGAATCGAGAGCGAATTTGAATCTCGACGAGGTTTGTCTGAATTCTCAAGAAGGAGGAGCAATACGAGAACCAGTGTACGGCGACACCAGCGAAGCAGTCTGCAGCGTAGGCTGGTGGAGTGATGGGCGAGGTGACTGGTGGTGGGCGCGTCGCGTGTGCGCGCCATGCGTCTGCCGGCCTCGCGGAGAGGAACAGCCCGGTGGAGCTGCTCGTTCTCCTCTCCACCGGAACAGCATCCGAAAACTCTCCACTGAGCTGAGACGCTGGTGTTGAGGAGACAGCGCGCGCGCGGCGCCACGGCACGCAGGTTTCGTACGAACCACACGTGCTGCGCGTCGACTACGTTCCCAACGAGATGACACATTCTGTACGACGGGTCAATTTTGTTTTACAAAATTTTCATTAGGAATTCGATCGAGGATTACATTAAAAATCTATCTATTATATACTAAAAGCAAAATAAGTTAGTTTTTAGAGGCACTACGTTAAGCCACATCATCATAATTAATGTTAACAGTCCGATCTAAAAGTTGTGGCTGTGATATAACTAGAGTTGTATATTATGTTGTGACTTCACACGTCAATCCAAGTCCTAGAGGTAAGATCTAGGGATCGAATACCAGACCACGTATTAAATATAGCTGGACTCTTTTTAATACGAAACAAAGAAAGAAGTGCCCGTGATTAGATCAGCAGGCCATCAGACGAAAAACCAGTTGTTTTTCTCGCTCACTCTTCCGTTCTGAAGTGCATATATCAGTTGGCCGGCCGGACGCCGTCGGATCATGCCATGAATAAGAAGCGTTTTCTCAATATGTTCCAACATTCATCACGCTCTACAGCTGTGACCAAAATCGTTGGGAACGTCCATCGTCCCATACTCAATACACCGAGAGAAGATAAGCAATTGAAGGATGCATGGGCGCATGACAGTCTGGCATGCATAAGAGCGAATTTAAATTAATTGATCGAAGCCCCTAACCAATGATGTGAAATAAAAACATGTGGTAAATGAGACCAGGTACCAAACACGGTTGGTGGGTGGCATCGTGTTCCAAGAGATTGTGTAGGTGAGGACAAATAGTAGAAACTAATAGTTCTAGGAGTTGCTTGTGGAAGGATATTTTATATTTAGATCATAAATGTTAGACTAATTTTAGTTTATCACACTCATTTTGAAACCAAAAATTTCTTCGAGTATAATGTTTTCTATAATGATATATATATATATGTAATTCTGTAATAAATCAATGAAAACCAAGATGCCAAAACTATATCGGCCGACAACTAGATCAGACAGTTAGGATATAGGAGTGACATGACAGGTAATTAATAATGATATATTAGTAGGTTAAAAATATTGTTAATGATAATAATACCTCCATTTCGAAATTAATTTTGTCAAGAGAACTTGCAATCAAAGTCTCTAACGTTGTGTGTCGATGTATAAATATATACAAAAGATAAAACGTTCAAATAATTTACTACTCTTAATTAAATTTGTTGCATATTTGTATACAAACAGTGGTATAAATTGCACCTTGGATAATGTCGGCAAATACCTAAAGTGTCAGCTATTTGTCAAGAGAGGAAACATCTAATATTTTAGAAAGAAGTAAATGAGAATGTAATATATATTTTGTGAGGGCGAATGAGAATAAATATTTGCATACTAAAGTTAAATTTCTTACTGTTTTAAGGGGCTAACACTTTAATGAGGAGAAATCATACTCTCTTTGTAATAAAAGCAGAGAATGTTTTTTTAAAACTTATGAAGCTGTTACGCTCCTCCATTAATCATTTAAATATTCTCTAGATGTATTGCTCATGTGAAGCATAATATGATTTTGACCACGACAAATGGTGTTTGTAATTCAAATATGATTTAGCAATTGACAAACTGAATCTAATCTGACATGATTTGATATCACGGAATAATTCATCACAAGGTCTTTTACACCATGTATAAGTCACACATATGGTCAATGAGGGTTGATTTGTACATGGCATAATTAATCAACTACACGTCATAATTTTGGTAGAAAAGAAAAAGTTAAATGGCTCCATAGCCATATCATTTTCTTTCATATTATGTGAATATGTATGGACCAATAGATATATTTCTAATTTAGGTTGATGCCCTCGCATTGCGAGGGCCATCATGCTAGTTGAAAATAAAAACATAATTTAAGACCTAATCTACGGCTCCTCCTCGTCGTCGTCCTCCAATGGTGACGGTGCAGTAGCCGGTTTATTGATCGCTGGTGGTGGCGGTGGAGATCCTAGCATGTTCGCCTGACACCTCGGTTGTACCTGGCACCGCGGCCGGAGCCCACGGTGGTGCAAACAAAATACTTGGATCTACACCGGACAACCGAGATTCACATGGAGACCAAGGCCCCCGCAGGTTCCACGCCACGAAGGCTCCTTCAGCACGGCAACCACCTCTTGCATGGCCATGGGTTCTGTTTTCTCAATTAGCCATCGCAGCGATGAGTGGTGGACTGCGGCGAGGGAGTTTATAAGGGCGGGGGGGGGGGGGGGGGGGGGGCGTTGGGAGTTGCCAGATTGTCTGCCTAATGAGCCTAATGACGTCGGAGATCTACCTCCCGCCTATGTCTCCTAGTGTTACTAGCAAGAGTGTACATAGTAGATGAAATAGTTCGAACAAGATAACCCAATATAGAAATTAGATTGACACATATATAGAATGAATGTTTTATCTTTATTAATATCCGTCAACTTAAAGCATATGATGCTTGTTCCCGTATATATATAGAAGGGAAATGATGAAAGGTTAAGACCCCCTAACGCTAAATGTGGGGGTTGACTAGTCATAACATGGACTTAGACGACGCCACTGAAACGGGCTGGCCGGGCATCGATGGTCCAGTTTCGTAACACTTACCCGTATAATCATTACCCGTTCTTAAAAAAACAGTAGATAAATATGAAGAAAAAGATATGGTATACTTTACTATGTTGCATGAATTAGCTCGTTAGAAACTTTATCTGAAATTTTTCATAAGAACTCACTAAAACAAAAGAAGAGTACACCTCACTTAACTTTTAAGTCAAAAATAATTAATTATCAGATTTAGCTTTCCATGGTGAGTTGTTGAAGATTCTTCCCCATCTCCCTCTAGAAGAAGATGCCTGTAATGAATTAGTAAAAATTTCTCAGGACTTACTATGTAAATACTCTTACTTTGTTCTCTTTTTTTCCAATCATGCTCTGAAAAATCCGGGGTTGATATCCTTCATGAGATTTCTCTTACGTAATAATTATGTACTAGTGCAACACAAGCAGCATTATCTTCATAGAAAGTACTGGGTGTTTGAATGGTGTTCAATCCACATGTGATTGGATGTGGCTGATCATTGCCGAAAATGTACAACCTCCTTATGCCCTATATACCATATAGTGCTATGGTTTTGGAGTGGTCTTTTGAAGTTGACACTAGAATTTTGTTTAATGATTTTTAACAAAACTACGGTTCCACCATCAAAGAAAGCATACCCCGTCTTAGACCTGAAAGTGTGTGTATCCGACAAGTAACAATCGTCAGCATAGCATAGAAAGGAGATGTCTTGATTTTTATGGTAAAACAAGGCAATATCATCGGTCCCTTGCAGGTATCGGAAGATGTCCTCGAGACCTTTACAATGTCTATTTGTAAGCTAAAATTTGTACCTAGCAACAAAATTGATGGTAAACGCAATGTCAGGCAATTCACAAGCCATGTTATTGCGGTAACAACACTCAAGTAGGGCAATTATGCTCCTAGAATTTTCTCTTCCGCTTTGTTAGGCCTGTGCGGGTCCTTATACCTCTGTAAAGATCTCCCAATCATGTGGTTTTAGAGGGACATTATGTTGCACACGTGTATATTGCGAGCCATCTATACTGTTAGATCCATATATTATTCTCAACCACGAGCAAAACTGAAAAAGAATGATTTGTATGATGACAACTAATTGAACTAGATGATTCTCCGCGCGTTGCAACTGGAAAATATAGTTAAAAAAAGATGCACTACTATATTACAAAGTCATGAGATTAGAAATTTACAAAAACCAAAGTGTACAAATCCTTCTTTTTGAACATATAGCTTGCAAACACTCAGAAACCAAATAGGATAGTCTAATGACGATGCTACTTATGCAATATTTCAAAACGAATCATGGTCATGAGAAGAACGAACGAAATGACGGTAAAGATCTGACTTCGATTAACTATGATGTCCCAAAAAAATTGTGTAACGCTGGTTTTTTCAGCCATTTTCAGAAAACAGTGGGTTGATTCTCTCGTTCATCTCTGTAACTTTATATATACTAATTAACTTCTGGAGATTAACTCTGGTCAGGTAATATGGCATCCAAATGCAACACTAACATTAGAAAACAATAATTAGGCTACTTTCTCATTGTTTGATAAACGTGCAGAATCAAAATTCAGAAACTTGTAGCATACTTCTGTTTCAGGCGGAAACTTTACAATTGAAAATAGAAAACTAAAACGACATCGATGAAATCTGGTTGGTTAGAAAGATGTGATGAAATGGCACTGCTGGTAACAAATCTCAAAATACTACGGCTTAGCTGAATTTAAATGTTTCTCAACTGGGCTAGCCTGATTGGCTGATTCATTGTAAGGGACATGAAGAATTCCATTTCTATCCTTGAGAGGGAAAGTGCTGAACGAACTGTTGAAATTATTGTTGCAACCTTAACTTCTCTTAATGTAAAGTAACTCGATTTCTCATGTACATGAACCAAGACAGGTGGCGCACATGTGACCCTTTCTTGTCCAAACCATGTATTGTTCGTAATTTGGTAGAAGCGAGGACGCAAACCATAAATTTCAATAAAATCAAGAAGGTGCAGCAAAATAAATTAAGCCCAAATGTCCCAAGCTATTAAAACTGACCTAAAATGTTAAGGAAGCGACTGGCATGAGCTGATAAGAGGATCAATCGAACAACTCTAGCACCGCAAATAAATCCCTGCACCAAAAAAGATGGAGACTGAGAGCATCCATGGCGAGACCGATATGTCTTGGTTTCCTTGCAATCACGGTGTGACGTTGGGCAGGGACCCATGGAGAACGACGGGGTAAATATGAGGTGCGCAGGCAGTCAGGCTGGCCGGCAGCCGCTTCCTTGCCTCGCCGGTTACACCTCAAGTGATTCGTTTTCTCCACTACTACAGCAGGAAAAGAAGTTTTAAAATCAACAACGATCGATGTGCAGTTTTCCTCACCATTACTATCGTACTAGTTGAATTGGCGCGGCGTGTTGCCCTTGATGAGATTTTTTTGTGATAGTTTGTTTATTTCTTTAGTTGTGTTATATCCATAATTAGAAGCTGAAATGTGCATGTAATAAGGCGTTATTTAAATTTAACCATATAATTAGGGAGAGGTAAGTGTAAGTTGAGAAACTGTTAATTCAGAACCATTTAAAAAAACTAGGTGTTTAGAAAGATTTAAGTTATATTACTTGCAAATAAGTTAGCTAAATCTAAATGGTCAAATATGGTTTCATTTTACCACAATTAGCTTGTGTACCACCATAATTAAAGGAAACATGTTATGGTATCTCCAGATATTATATTTATAGCATATCATGATGTGTAGCAACATCCATATTGAATATAGTCGCAAATATTTCAATGTGAAAGGTTAGGTTTGTAGCCATGGGGAATGTCTGAACATTTGTACTCAAATCATGTTGCAAAAACACTGGCACAAACTTCGAACATGAAAAACCCCAGTTTCTGCTTGGTTTCCATGTATTCACTTGGAACATGGAAATAGAGAACTTCATCTTCTTCCTCCAGAATACACTTTAATCAAACAATCATCAGAGGGGTAAGATTAGAAGCACATGAATCAAAAGGGAACAACATAATAGTGAGTCAAAGTGTCATCTCTAAGTTCCCAATAAGAAGATAAAGGAAAGAAATGCACCTTAAACACATAACGGTGACAGCTAACTATGTTTACCACATAGTCATATTAATTGTTGTAATCGTTTTATAGTTGACTTAGATTTTGTTAAGCAATATTGGAGATGAATTTATAAAATCCACATTTAATATGGAAACACAAAAATGGGTAGTGCTAATTATTTTTTAAAATTATTTTTTTTACATGCAATGGGGTTGGGTTGGATGTAAGACATTTTTTCTACGAATTTTGATATTTGTTTTGCATTTTTGCAAGTTGTATTTAAAAAGATATGTTTTTTTTGTTTCTTTCCGTTTGAAATTGGGAAAACCCTGCCATGGGGGACCCACGCGTTAGCCTCACGGTGCTGATGTCAGCCCTCGACGTCAGCACGCGGCAGGCGCGCCCGGCGGCGCCGAGCCCGCGCTGTGCGGCGGCGCACACGCCCGGCGTCGAGAAGGCGCAGATGCGATAGAGGGAGAGTCGCCGAGTTGAACGGGCCACGCGCCGTGCCGTTTGGTCGACGGAGTCGCCGGTGGCGGCCATATTCGCGGCGTCGGACCCAGAGCACGGCGAGGATGACCTCCGATGGATTGGCGGCGATTCCGTCCATCCAACAACGCGATAACTGGCAAGGCGGTAGAGCAGACGAGGAGGCGGCTCGTAGGGTCCTTGGATTGAGCGGGGATGCGTGGTGCGGCGGCGGCGCTCGGTGGCGGTGCGGCGGCGGCGCTCGGTGGCGGCGCCGGCGACCCGGAGGTCACGGGAGAGAGAGGAAGAGCCGGGGTGATTGTGGAGATGCTTTTGTGGAAAAGCCCCTATATTTTACCATAATTGCACCTAGATCCTTGGCGGGGATAATCGCAAAAGCATCTGAACACTATTCATAACCGTTCACCGGCCAATCGGACAAATTCGACTGTCTGATCTCGATCGGATGGCCCAATTTTTTAGCGACGAACAGAACGCAAAAAACTTGCGCCTTAATATATAGGTACATATCGCTGCAACAATAAATGTAAAGGAGGGCAATAGACTTGGCGTAGCTATGGATGCATTCAGTAACCAAGTGATATGCCAGCCTAATGTAGGACGTGGACATAACTCAACCAGGGTGAAAGGTGATGTGGAAAACTGCTTGTGTAGAAATATACAATAGTGGTGACAACGTGGATGGTTGGATGACATGGACCAATTAGAACCTTGTTGAGGTGTATAGCTTGCATGTTGAGAGAATTATTTGTAGTGGGTCTTTGCTATTTAGATATAGAAGATATTCATGAGATGCTACCAATTAAGGTAAATAAATAATACTTCACTTATGTTACGCTACTATCTCCTTCACTTATGTTATAACTTGCATGTTGAGAGAATTCTTTGTAGTGGGTCTTTACTATTTAGATATAAAAGATACTCACGAGATGCTACCAATTAAGGTAAATAAATAATACTTCACCTTATGTTACGCTACTATCTCCTTCACTTATGTTATGCATAGTTAGAAGACACGATATACAAGTAAGGTTGAAAAAAAGGACACAAGGGCATTCAAATATGTCATTTCATTTCGCTTGTCCTGCCAAAATTGAAAATGAAATACTCCCTCCGTTCCGTAATCCAAGAGCTATAGTTTTCCTGCACGATAATTAGCGCACGTTTGTTTTCTGTTGAGATGTTGCATGCGGTAGTTAGATTAGATTGAAATAGTGATTAGTTTTTCTCGAAAGTTAGCTGAGCGATCAAACAAACTCCATGTTTTCAGTGATTTCCCTCAATTTGTGCACGCGGGACACAACAAAAACATCCGAAGCCCATTTATTTTGAAACAGTTGTAAAAAAATTATAGCTCTTGGATTACGGAACGGATGGAGTAGATAATAGGGAAGCAGAGATCAATATATTAGGGATATTATAATTGAGACAAAAACAAAACCTCTCACGCACTCTACATTTTTGACCGTCCGAAGAGATCGACATATACTAATACAAAACGAATACATGGGGACGAATACGCTATGAAATACTCCCTCCGTTCCTTGATATAAGGTGTATAGTTTTTTGAAAAAAAATCCAAAATATAAGATGTATTTGCTATTTATGGACAATTTGATCCATCAAAAAATCAAACCTAGTCTCCAAAGAGCGATATAACAGATTGTATTCATTTATACCAATTATGAACTCATCTCTCGCCATTTTTTCCAAAAACTTTTTAAATACACCGTGTATAAAATAGCTTATCTTAATATTCGTGCAGAAAACTTATATACTCTATATTCAGGAACAGGAACATAGGGAGTAAGACATTTTGAATATTCGGTCTCCCCGCTCCTTTTCGATAACCGTTTTCGTATATTGCTCTCGGTTTTCTCTTATGTGGAAATAGGATCAAAATTTCCATTTCCTTTTCAACCCTACCTACAAGGATAAAAAATGTGACACTGCAACATTTTTGTCTTACTTTAATATAGCACACTAAAACCATATAATCTAATATATATTAAAAGCAAAATGAGTTAGTTTTCCGAAACACCAGCTCAAGTCACATCATTAAAATTAATTATGGGCTAGCCGCCGCCCTCGTCCCTCGTCGGCCCCCACGCGGGTGACGGGGACAACCCTCCTGCCGCCGCCCTCGTCCCTCCCCAAGCTCCTCCCTCTCCCTCTATAAAGGCCCTCCTTATTATAAGGTAGCGACCTCCTGTGTATAGTGCTAGTCCCTGGATCGACTTGCTAGCACACACAGTTTAAGATGAAATATCATAACATTGCATCAATATTCATTACACGATGATCCAGGAATAAAAGGGTTCGATACAAGGTGCATAGCCCATGGCTAGCTCAAACCGAAATAAACACACAACGGAAAGCAAATGGATAAGTGAGCTCCATCTTCATCATGGGCCACAGGCAAGGCATGTTGGTTGGAGACTCGCGACCCTATCAATCCTTACTCCTCGTCTGAGGGTCCTGCAATGGTGAGTTGCAGCCCAAACTATATTGGGTCAGCACAATTGAATTTTGGTGGCAAGATGGCACTTTAAAGCTAAAATTACTAAGACTATATCTACATGCATATTTGGTTCGGTGGAGTTGGAGCCTAATTTGCATAAAGCCAGTTTTGTCCTATCATTTATAAACCAACTTTTCATCTTAGACAAAGAGTACCACTGATAGAAAACAGTGAACACCTTTGACAACAAAGAGTACCACCGATAGAAAACGGTGAACAACTTTGAAAACTACTCACAACGAGCACCACCGATAGAAAGCGGTGAGCTCTCCCAAACCCTTGCTCACCCATCAAATTTTATTATAGAAATTGGGATGAGGAGATCTTCAACATCTGCCCTGTCTAGTTGCTCAAATGTCCATAACCGGGGACACGGCTAAGTATACTTAGTTTTTACTCTCGAGAGGGTGTGCACTTTCACCACAAGACCCAATCATTCCCTCGTCCATGTCACCCAATTATGAAATGGAAAAGAGAAGACCGAGACGAGACCTTTCAGAAGAAATTCCCCAAAATCCATAAAGCGGACCCATCCCCACCTATCACCCTACATCTGCTGGTCACGTGGATCTCGGGGTCTCGCAACTTATGTGGTCAAGACAGAGCCCATATGACATGTGGTTGCACTGGAAGCTTCTAAGCAAGGTGTGTCTACAATCTCTTTAAGCCTGAGTGACTTTCCACATTTGTGCGCTTCCACCAAGGGTAATTACCATAGACATGAACCATAGACATGGACCCCCTGAGTAGCCACCCACCATGGTTCTCCAACCAGCACCCAGGTTGTTCATTAATTAACTTCATTAATTTTTCCACTATCCAACTAATCAAAACAGTTTTCATTGCTTGGCTAAGCATCCTACTAAGTGTTCTTACTTCTAAACTCAGGGTGGGGGATAGCTATACAATACATAGGAGCATAGCATAATATAGTAACTTCACACAACTCCTAACATGCATACTACAGAAAAAACACTACTATGCATATAGTGAAAATAATAGGTGGTTTATGTGCGTCACTTGCCTTTTGGAAGTTGTCGTTTCTCACACTCTTTTCAATGAATACTGTTTCACTTCGTTCAATCTAAACGATGAAAGTGAAATACAATAAACAACAATTCAACAAACACATAACACAAAATCAAACATCACAATAATGTGTTGAACATTAGTTGTTTTTGTTCATTTATTTTATTGTTAGGTCTTATCACATAATTCAATTTTACAAAAAGAATCAATGTGATAGGACTTAGGGTTTGCTGGTTGTGGTCAGGGGATGGTCTAGAATTTAACTTGTACATTTCAATTTTGAATAGGTATGAATATTATTTCAATATTGTAATGTTTGGTCATGTTCAAAATATTTGCACTATACTTTTATCAAAGGAAAATAATAACAGTTCCAAACTATCGTTGTGATTTAAGGAAGACACAAGATTTTAGTCAACTTCACATGTTTATGAATGATATGGATCTAATGAAGTTTAGCTTTGGCTCCTCAAAGACTATAGTTATTTTAGTGACTTTTTGCAGAAGATTTCACATTAAAAATAATTTGTGGAATTTAAGTTATATCTAATTTACACAAGTTATATCTCTGATTTATAAAACCATATTTAATTAGACAAAATCATTTCTAGTAGTAGCATCATGTTATACTAGTTGAAAGGTTTGTAGAAATATTTAATTTGCATTTTTAGGATCCATGAATTTATATTTATGTCAAATTTACCTAATTCTTCCATTTGAAATTTCAATACATATAATCTTCAAATCTAATAGGTTTTAAACATATATTTACAAGTTTATATTTCAAAAGTGATTGAGTAGGCTTAGTTTTGTTACCTCTGGTCAAAAGATAATACTTGTGTTATTTTTGTAAAAGAAACAATTTATTAAGGTTAATATAATTTAAACTATGTTATAAACATAAAATTAGGGTTTCTGATTTTAAATGGAAATGACATTGCTAAAATAAATTTTAACAGCGCAACATTATTAGACAGATCCTAAGTTTCCCAAAACTATTTTATTTGAAATTTTTGGACTTATGGATTTGAACCTTGGTCAAATTTACTCAAATCTTCCATTTGAAATTTGAATAAATTTTAACTAGTCAAATTTAAAATTTAACAATACCAAAAGATTCTACGTGTCAAGGGCTTTCCAATGGTATAAAGTTTGTCAAATTTGGATGTGTGGTTTAAAAGATATGATGTTTTGAAGTTACAGGGGCTTTTCTGCTAAATTGCCATTTAATTTAATTCGGAAATTAATCTAGAAAAGCTCGAGTGACGTGGCGGGCTATGAGTGGCTGATACCGGTTCGTTAAGTGATCTAATCGCGGCCGTTGGATGGACATCGGGCGGCTCACCTCGGGACTACAGCAGGTGGTGGTGCGGTCTCGCCGGAGACGACGGAGGCAACGGCGCCGGCGCTCGGACTTCATCGTTTTCGACGCTCCGGTGACGCTCCGCTCTCGGGTGGCTCGGAAAATGTGAGCCGTGGCACGGTGAACTCTGTGGGGGAGGAGACGCCGTCGAAATCTTTCGGGAAGCAGTGGGGACGCGCGGACGGAGCGGCTTCTTCTCCGGCGATCTCCGGTCACGGTACTCTCGCTCGTTTGGCTGCAAACCAAATTGGGAAAAGGTCTTTAAGAGTTGCGCGATGGCTAGAGAATGGTAGGGCAAGGAAATTAGTGACGGAGGCTCACCGGGTTGACCGAAACCGAGGAAAACGGTGGCGGCGGAGGTGAAATCCGGCGACGAAATACGGCGGCCTCGAGGCACCAATCGCGACGGTGACAGAAGGAAAGGAGGCTGGGGTCTCGGAGATTTAAAGGAGGGAAACGGGGCGCTGCTTCTGGCCTCGGGCGGGTGGGGAAAGGTGGGCGACGTGGGGTGCGAGCTTCGGTCGTGGGCGTGGCTGGAGGTTAGGGATAACCTCCCCTGACGGGTGGGTCCCAGCCACCAGTGAGAGAGAGGGGAGAGAGGGCCGCGGCTGGGCTGGTGTTGGGCTCGGCCCAGTTACGTTTTTTTTGTTCTGGCTCTTTCATTCTCTCTTTTCTGTTTTCTTATATAGCTTTTGTTTTATTCATCCAAATAAAGTCAAATCAGTTTCTAAAATTTTGTGAAGATAATATCTATTCTTTAAAATATTTATTAAACCTTTTTTTTTACATTTGAAACTTGAAATTTACAAATATTGTATAATGTTTTATTTGACACTTTTTGCAAAATTTAAAATAGAGTCTCAATTATGAAATTTGTATCTTAATAAAATTAAGTAAAATTTCAAAAATGCATATGTTTAAAATAAATCTTTCCAAACCCATTTTCAAAATCAAACACTTTAATCAAAACTATATTTTAAGGATACATGATGTTCTAAATAGTTTTATGACTTTAAATATTTGACTAGGGTTTATTAGGAATTCCAAATATAATGTTTTTGAATTAAATAACTTATACAAAACATTTTGAAATATGCAAACCAAAAATAAGTGATGATACTTTACAAATATGGTGTTAGGATTAAATAAGTATTTAGGATATCAATTTATAGTTCAACACTTAAGTTTGAAAATAAAGTTACTTTATTCAATTAATATGATAATGCTTTTGAATGAGTCATAAAATCCCTTTTGTTTGATCTTCTTGTTTAAAGGTGATTCTATTTTAATATAAATTAAAAGTTTTAAATTTTAGTGAATTTTGTAAACATTCAAAAAATTTGGGATGTTACAGACTACCACCCTTAAAAGGAATCTCGTCCCGAGATTCGAGAAGGCTAGAAAGAAAGATAGGTTTGGATATCCGGGGTTAGGGGAATTGGGTGGGCTACCACTCTTAAAAGAAAATTTTCATGGATAGCTTGAACTTTCTTGCTTCAAAAGTGTCATATATGGGTTCATAAATCCTTGTTAGGTAAACTGGAGTTGTTGGATGATGCTTCATCGTTCTTTATTCCACCATGCTTGTACTAGCACCTTACCATGATTGAACCGACTGATACATTGTACCACACCTTGGCTTTTGTGATTATCCACTCTTCCCTTCCAATAGGTAGGTGTTTCTCATACAGCTTGTAGTTTTCCTCAAGTTGGTTTACGTAAAGCTTTGCTTCACGACAGAGTTGTGAACAACTGTAAGAAGTCTGCTGATTATCTTTTGACTCAGAAGGGTCACTCCTGGGCATATAAGAAGTCCAATATGAGAGGTTTTCACGACATTAGCTCATTATTCCTTTGATGTCCGGCGGGCTTACAACTCGTAGTTGACTTTCTTCAGCGTAACCACCAAACTATTTCTATCGATACTCTCATGGTAGGCACAAACTCTCATTCCAGAGTAACTACAAAACCTTGCTTGTGGTTATCCTCACTTGTCTTATCACGTAGATAGTTTCCATAGGCACGAACTAAGGTTCGAAACTCCCACTTATTCTATCTGTATGACAAACCTTACTAATCTATCAACTCTCAAACTATTGGGATAGCGTAACACAAAACCAACTCTAACTGGAAATTTTCCAAAAACTACTTCATATCCTTCTCCTGATTTATAACCTTTCCAAAATTGTACTAGTATCAAAGTGTTCGTGTGGATAAAAGAACTGTTTAGGAACTTATTTTCCGCTGCTCGACCCATTGAGTAACTTATTCTTCATCTTTCCTTGGCAGTTTTGATGTTTCTCCTCTGGGCATTTATCGGTCTAGTGTCCCTTGTACGGCGGAGATCGGAATACATACCCTCGTAGACCGAATAGCGGGGATTACGCTCCCGCACAAGCGTTGACGACGAAAACGACGTAGCCGACCTCTAGGTCACGAAGAACTCGGCGCGACGAAGACGGCGAAGATGACCTTGAGGTCAGGTGCAGGAAGTAGGCCTCCGAGTACCGCTAGCGCAGCACCTCGCAGGGCATTACACACATACGGTGGAGACGACGGCCTTCGAAGCTCAAGTCCAGGACGAGCAGCGGAAGACTTGGACCGGAACACTAGCAGCGTGGCAGTGGGCTATGGTGGAAGAGATCCCCCTCTCAACTCGGCGCAACTCCGACAAAGGGAATCACGAGATCGAGAGAGAATTGGGGATTTAATTGGTGAATTAAAAAGCCAGGGGTGCCCCTTCTATATAGGCTCCCGGGGTGAGCCAACCTCCCAGGCCAGGCAATGTCGTACTATCCCACAGCCTTGGTGCGGCTAGGGAGGGTGCGCCGGCCCTAGGTGGGCCCCATTTGGCCCACCTAGGCCGGCCAAGCCCCCCACCGAATTTCCCCTTGAGGGGTTTCCCCCCTATGGGCCTTCTTTCGACCAGAATTCCCATTTAGGGAAATCAGCCTAAATAAATTCGAAAATAAATATATAAAATCATATTTAAACATTAATTACACTAATTAATATCAGACATAATATATATAATTTATTCTAGCTCCGAAAACTACTTCGTCGCTGCCCGATCTCCATCGGACCATTCCCGGGACGTTCCCGGTGATCTCTTTCCTTTCCGATTGTATTGTCGAAACCCCTTATGTGTGTTACCCTAGCGGTTCGATATAATAACAGACATGATCGAGACTCCTCTCCGATCAATGACTAACTCGTAGGCCTAGACCCCATGAATTAATCTCTGTGATGTAACAAATCATCTATCAAACCTAAACGTCTAGTCTTAAACCCTTTGTCATGACGATACTTAGTGTGTCCGAGCATCATTCTCAGATATCTCCATACCTAGCATGATCTTGTTACCGACAACACTATCTTCTACTCGTCCATGATATTATGTCAGCTGGTGACCTAGTCACATGTTTGCAAACTCATTTGACATAATCTCACCGAGTGGGTCCTAGAGTATCTATCCGGCTATACGGACTGATAAATCCCGCTGTTGACCCCTCGTCTCAACTATCCCCTTTCGATACCCAAAAGTACCACCGTTATTATCATACTAATTAAGATACGACGTTTGGTGTAATCAAAGTATCTTCCAGGAATAACAATAAGAGTTGGTCTCACGGTTTTAAAGCGTAATGACTATGTCCTATAAATACTGGGTATGTCCATCACATCGTTCAACCAACGACATGACTTCCATTGCCGACCGGCGCCATGCCTTATGATCAGAAAACCTCGATCATCAATCGTGCAACGAAACTAGTCTTAGTAGAGGCTACTAGGGACCTGGTTGTTTTATCTACCACACCTGTATTAATGTTTTCGCTTAATACAGTTATAGCATGGCATAAAACATATAATGAACAATTGGGATATTGCCAATAAACTATGTTTATTAAGTGCCTCTAGGGCATATTCCTTTTAGTCTCCCACTTGCACTAGAGTAACACTTAATCTAGTTTACAACTTGGTAAAAGCTCAACATCCATAGCATCTTGGTGCCTGCTCGCCTCGTGGAAGAGGAATACAGTCAATAGATCTCACACATTGAGACCTATATGTGCTTTGGAACACTTCTAAGTCACCTAGTTTGACATCATCCCGTATCTTACGATGACGGTGAAATATATCCTAGTGGATGGAGTGAGACTCGAACATTCGCGTAGCATGGGCCTTAAAAGTCTAAGAGATCTATTAAGAAAACCACATACGCTCGGAAAACTGCTTTGTCCAATCACACTTGCTACTTCTGAAGTTGCCATATATTTCTATACATATGTACATTATGCGAAAGTGCATTCATATGCGACTTCGTAAACTAACCATGTCTATCTTCCAAATAAAGGACATCTCCTATATGAGATTTCTAGTTGTATGGGTCAGTGTCATAACTTGCATCATTGTAACCGTTTTACGGCAAGTTGTCTTTCCACTTTTACCCTTTACTAGAAAACATATCTTCAGTTCTCATAGACACTGAAAAATATGCTTAACGTTTGTTCATTGATCCACACAAGGATTACTCTAGAACCTGTTCTTCAACCAAGAACTTGGGTCACACTAAGTCGAGATTTCAGTCTGATTGCATCTATGTCTGATACATAGATAATGTCGAACATCATTTTCTATTACTGAAAATGAAGGAGATATGCCCTAGAGGCAATTAATAAAGTGTATTCTTTATCATATCCCGTTTGTTCATAATAGGTTTTTGTGTCATGCTAGAACCGTATTAAGCGGAAACATTAATGCGGGTGTGATACGTAAACAACCAGGTCCCTAGTAGCCTCTACTAAGACTAGTTTCGTTGCGCGATTGATGATCGAGGTTTCCTGGTCATGGGGCATGGCGCCGGTCGGCAATGAGAGTCATATCGCTAGAGAGTGATGTGATGGACATACCCAGATTTGGAAAACGTAGTCGTTACGCCTTTGACCGTGAGATCAACTCTTATTGATATTCCCGAAAGATACTTTGATTGCACCAAACATCGTATCTTATTTAGTATGACAATAACGGTGATACTTTTGGGTATCGGAAAGGAGTAGTTGAGACGAGGGGTCAAGAGCGGGATTTGCAAGTCCGCATAGCAGGATAGATACTCTCGGGCCCACTCGGTGAGATCATGTCTAATGAGCTTGCAAGCATGTGACCAGGTCATGGAGACATGAGATCATGAATGAGTAGAAGATAGCGTCGTCGGTAACGAGGTCGGGATTAGGTATGGAGATATCTATGGAACGACACTCGGACGTGCTAAGTATCGCTATGGCAAAAGGTCTAAGACTTTACGTTCATGTTTGATAGATGAAAGTCATTCGTTATATCTCAGGGATTAATTCATGGGGTCCAGACCTACGGATTAGTCGTTGATCATTGAGGAGTCTTGATCATACCTGATATTATATCGAACCGCTAGGGTAACACACTTAAGGGGTTTCGACAAGACAACCGGAAAGGAAGGAGATCACCGGGAGCGTCCCGGGAGAGGTCTGATGGAGATCGGGCAGCGCCGAAAGAGTTTTTGGAGCTAGGAATAATTATATATATTATGTTTGATATTAATTAGTGTTATTAATATGCAAATATGATTTTATATATTTATTTTCGAATTTATTAAGGCAGATTTCCCTAAATGGGCCTTTCGGACGAAAGAAGGCCCAAGAGGGGGGAACCCCCTTGGGAATTCGGTGGGGGCTTGGGGGCCGGCCTAGGTGGGCCACAAGGGGCCCACCAGGGGGCCGGCGCACCCCCTTGGCCGAACCAGGCTATGTGGGGATAGTCCCACATTGCCTGGCTGGCAAGGTTGGCTCCCCTTGGGAGCCTATATAAGAAGGGGCACCCCCAGCCTTTTAATTCACCAATTAATTCCTGATTTCTCTCTCGATCTCGTGGTTCCCAAGTCGGAGCCGCGCCGAGCAAGAGAAAGAGGGGATCTCCTCCACCATAGCCCGCTGCCGCGCTGCTGGTGTTTCGGTCCAAGTCTTCCGCAGCTCGTCCTGGACTGGAGCTTCGGAGGCGTCGTCTCCACCGTACGTGTGCGACTCCCTGCGAGGTGCTGCGCTAGCGGTACTCGGAGGCCTGCTTCCTCTACACGACCTTGAGGTCGGCTTCGTCGGTCTGCATCGACAACGTTCGTGCGGGAACGTAATCCCCGCTTTCGGTCTACAAGGGTACGAATTCCGATCTCCGTTCATACTACTATATCTGCATAGAATAGATCTTGGCTAGTTTAAGGATATCGTTGCTAGGAATTTTTTTGTTTTCTGCACACGATCCCCTTCAGTGGTATCAGAGACGATCTATCGTAGATATAGATGTACGCTGTTAGAACCCGTGCTCTGCACGGGGGCACCGTTCCTGTTATTTGCTACCCTCTAGCGTGCACTTGTGTATTCCAGCGGCATTGAGTTGATGAAGCGGCCCGGACCGACTTTACGCGTACGCTTACGCGACACTGGTTCCACTACTGACATACGGCTTGTACCGTATCTGTGGCTGGCGGGTGACAGTTTCTCTCTCTTTAGTTGGTCTTCGCATTTTCAATGGAGGGCCCGAAAGGGATGCTTAAACATGCAATTATTGGATCGTCGTTGTGGTCATAAGATTCGTAGGTATGAAGCGGTTCTATTTACGAAAGCCCCAAGCCACGTAAAATATGCAAAAGATAAAGTAGAAGCGTCTAACTTTATTTTGCAGGGGCTATGTGATATGGTCAAGATAGGTTTATTTAATTGTTTATAAACTGCGGGCGCCAAGAAGACCATGGCGCAATGGACTATATCACATTGCATTACATTTAATGTTTTGTGTGCATCTTATTTTTGTGTGATTGTGTGTTACACGGCGGTAGCTGAATAAGATGATCCCTTCAAAATACCACTAGTGTTCTCCCTCCAACGCGCACCACCAATAAAGTTCTACGTTATGAGGCAGGCCGTGATGATCGGGTGTCAGACATATCTTCGTTCGCATACGGTGGGTGTAAGCCATGTTGCACAAGCGTCAGCGTGGAGGTTTTTGGTGGCGAGCCTAGCATACTCAGAGGTATGGCCTCGGAACAGGAAGACCGAAAGGTCGAGCACGAGTCACAAAATTGGTGTGGCGGACGATTTTGTCTACTATTGAAGTTGTGCCGCCGGCTTTGATGATGAGGGGTGGTGCAATGGATGGGGGTCGTGTAATCGCTTTAAACGACCAGGAGGGATGTTCGTTTGAGTGGGAGTTATGTTAGTTATTTTCTAAAATACTATAACTCAAAATTATTATGAACAAAGTCTTATGTTGTTGCAAATTCCATTGTAGATGTCTCACCCCTCCTTTAACCTGAACCTGTTCATTGAGAAAGAGAAGCTTAACACCGATGGGTCTAACTTCGTGTCCTGGTTCCGCGATCTGAAGTCCATCCTTGAAACCCACAAGGTGGCCTACATCCTTGATACCCCCTTAGGTGATCTTCCTAGCACCGCCCCGGAAATCGAAAGGATTGTCCATGGGGTAAAGGCGGAGATTTCTTCTTATGTCCATAGTGGCATGCTCTTTGCCATGGAGGCTGACCTGCAAAACCGTTTCATGAACAAGGGTGCTTATGATATAATCACTGAACTCATGGTTGTTTTTGCACGACAAGTCAAGGCTGAGACGTACGAGGCAACTGTGCTTTTCTTCTCAGCCCAGATGGAAGAGCACGGCAATATCAGTGAGTACTTGGCCAAGTTGTTTGGCTGCGCTCGACTTCTGAGTGATCTAGGAAGTGTGATCCCAGAGGAGTTGGTTATTGATAGGGCGCTGATTTCTCTGCCCCCTAGCTATAAGAACGCCATAGTGGACTACGGCATGAAAGGGACGTCAAAACCCCTGTCGGAAATCCTGAAGATGCTCGAAGTGGCCGAATTAGAAAGCAAGCTGCAGAAGATGGTGGTGACCATCGGATCACCTGAGGGCAACTGCCCCAAGTATCTGGAGGATAGGAAGTCTAGCAAGACGGTCGACAAAGAGCAAGGTATATTTGATATACATGTTATAGATGTGTACCTTACATCCGCCCGGAGCAATACGTGGGTATTTGATACTGGTTCTGTTGCTCATATATGTAACTCTCAGGAGGAGTTACGGAATAGAAGGCGGCTGGCGAAGGATGAGGTGACGATGCGCGTCGGCAACGGATCGAGAGTCGACGTGGTGGCTGTCGGCACGCTCCCTCTGCATCTACCATCGGGATTAGTTTTGGTTTTAAATAAATGTTATTTTGTGCCATCCTTGAGTGTAAACATTATAAGTGGGTCTTGCCTGTTACAAGACGGTTATTCATTTAAATCAGTGTCAAGCAATTGTGCTATTTATATGAATGATATCTTTTATGTTGATGCTCCCGAGAATAACGGTTTATTCTTGTTGAATCTCGATCGTAGTACTCACATCCATAACATAGAAGCCAAACGAATTAAGTGTAGTGACGATACCGCCATGTTTTTGTGGCATTGCCGTCTTGGTCATATTGGTATAAAGCGCATGAAGCGACTCCACTCCGATGGACTCTTGGACTCGTTGGATTTCGGATCCCTCGATACATGCGAACCATGCCTCATGGGCAAAATGACCAGGACACCGTTCAAAGGTTTCGTTGAACGGGCGTCGGATTTGTTGGGGATCATACATACAGATGTGTGTGGACCGATGAGCGTTTCGACACGCAATGGTTATCGTTACTTTGTCACCTTCACTGATGACTTGAGTAGATACGGTTATATCTATTTGATGAAACACAAGTCTGAAACGTTTGAAAAGTTCAAAGAATTCCAGAGTGAAGTTGAGAATCAGCTTAATAGGAAAATCAAGCATCTCCGATCCGATCGTGGTGGAGAGTACTTGAGTTTTGAGTTTGGCACACATCTGAAGAGTTGTGGCATAGTGCCCCAACTTACGCCCGCCGGAACGCCGCAGCGTAACGGTGTGTCCGAGCGACGTAATCGTACTCTACTGGATAGTGTCCGATCTATGATGTCTCTTACCGATCTGCCAGTGTCCTTCTGGGGTTATGCGTTAGAAACAGCCGCATTCATTTTAAATAGGGCTCCGTCCAAGTCCGTTGAAACGACGCCGTATGAATTATGGTATGGCCATAAGCCTAAGTTATTGTTTCTGAAGGTTTGGGGTTGTGAGGCGTACGTTAAGAAACTACAGCCCGACAAACTCGAACCGAAGTCGGAGAAAGTCGTCTTTGTAGGATATCCGCGGGAAACCGTTGGGTACACCTTCTACAACCAAGCTGAGGGCAAAACTTTTGTCGCGAAGACCGGTGCCTTTCTAGAGAAGGAGTTTCTCGCGAAAGGAGTAAGTGGGAGGAAGGTAGACCTCGATGAAATCGTTGATCCTGAACTCGAGATTCCGAGTGGCGCAACGGAAGCAATTCCGGAAACGTCCTCCGTGGAAGGAGTGGGAGAAACTGTCGAGGAAGATGTTCTACCTCGTAGGTCTGGTAGATCTCGGATCCCACCAGAATGGTATGGCAACATGGTTTGCACCGTCATGCTAGTCGAGCAAGACGAACCTACGAACTACAAGGAGGCGATGGAGAGTCTAGAGTCCGAGAAATGGCTTGAAGCCATGAAATCAGAAATAGGATCCATGTATGATAACAAAGTGTGGACTTTGGTGGATATTCCCGAAGGGCGCAAGGCCGTCGAGAATAAGTGGATCTTTAAGAAGAAGACTGATGCTGATGGTAATGTGACCGTCTATAAAGCTCGACTTGTCGCAAAGGGTTTCCGACAAGTTCATGGAATTGACTATGATGAAACTTTTTCACCGGTAGCGATGCTTAAGTCTATTCGGATTTTGTTAGTGGTAGCTGCCTACTATGATTATGAAATCTGGCAGATGGACGTCAAAACGGCCTTTCTGAATGGAAACATTGAGGAAGAGTTGTACATGGTACAGCCGGAAGGTTTTGTCGATCCAGGGAGTGCTAACAAGGTGTGCAAGCTTCAGCGATCCATCTATGGATTGAAGCTGGCATCTCGGAGCTGGAATCTTCGCTTTGATGAGGTAATCAAAGGCTTTGGATTTATCCAGAATGTGGAAGAGACCTGTATTTACAAGAAAATGAGTGGGATCTCGGTTGTGTTCTTAGCACTGTATGTTGACGACATATTGCTAATAGGGAATGATGTGGAACTTCTGAATAGCGTGAAGGAATATTTAAACAGTAAGTTTTCCATGAAGGACTTAGGAGAAGCTGCGTATGTTTTAGGCATAAAAATCTATTGAGATAGATCAAGGCGCCTATTAGCACTAAGTCAGAGTACTTATCTTGATAAAATACTGAAGCGTTTTCATATGGAGAAGGCAAAGAAGGGTTCTCTGCCGGTTATCAAGAATAAGATATTGCGTAAGGCGCAGTGTCCGGTGACGGAACTGGGTAAGGCCGAAATGACGAAACATCCTTATGCTTCAGCCATAGGATCGATCATGTATGCTATGTTGAGTACTAGACCAGATGTGGCATTAACTCTAAGTTTGACAAGCCGGTTCCAGAGTAATCCTGGAATGCCGCATTGGGTAGCTGTTAAGAGCATTCTTAAGTATCTCAGTAAGACAAAGGAAATGTTCCTTGTGTATGGTGGTTGCGATGAGGAACTTGGCGTAACGGGTTACGTAGATGCAAGTTTCTGCTCAGACCCCGATGACTATAAGTCACAGACATGTTACGTGTTCAACGTGAATGGAGGCGCCGTGTGCTGGAGAAGTGGGAAGCAACCCATAGTCGCACAATCTACAATGGAGTCGGAGTACATTGCTGCCTGCGAGGCCGCGAATGAAGCTGTGTGGCTGAGGAAGTTCGTCATCGAACTTGGAGTGTTCCCGAGCGTGCAAGACCCCGTGATCCTCTTCTGCGACAACACGGGTGCCATTGCGAACGCCAAGGAGCCAAGGTCTCACTCCACCGTCAAACACATTCTCCGACGCTTCCACGTGATACGTCAGTACGTACAAGGAGGCGATGTGAAGATTTGCAAAGTGCATACGGATCTGAATGTGGCAGATCCGCTGACGAAGCCTCTCCCGCTTGATAAGCATGAACAGCACCAATTAGCTATGGGTGTTAGGCTTTTACCAAGTTGTAATCTAGATTAAGTTGTACTCTAGTGCAAGTGGGAGACTGAAGGAGATATGCCCTAGAGGCAATTAATAAAGTGTATTCTTTATCATATCTCGTTTGTTCATAATAGGTTTTTGTGTCATGCTAGAACCGTATTAAGCGGAAACATTAATGCGGGTGTGATACGTAAACAACCAGCTCCCTATTAGCCTCTACTAAGACTAGTTTCGTTGCGCGATTGATGATCGAGGTTTCCCGGTCATGGGGCATGGCGCCGGTCGGCAATGAGAGTCATATCGCTAGAGAGTGATGTGATGGACATACCCAGATTTGGAGAACGTAGTCGTTGCGCCTTTGACCGTGAGATCAACTCTAATTGATATTCTCGGAAGATACTTTGATTGCACCAAACGTCGTATCTTATTTAGTATGACAATAACGGTGATACTTTTGGGTATCGGAAAGGAGTAGTTGAGACGAGGGGTCAAGAGCGGGATTTGCCAGTCCGCATAGCAGGATAGATACTCTCGGGCCCACTCGGTGAGATCATGTCTAATGAGCTTGCAAGCATGTGACCAGGTCACGGAGACATGAGATCATGAATGAGTAGAAGATAGCGTCGTCGGTAACGAGGTCGGGATTAGGTATGGAGATATCTATGGAACGACACTCAGACGTGCTAAGTATCGCTATGGCAAAAGGTCTAAGACTTTATGTTCGGGTTTGATAGATGAAAGTCATTCGTTATATCTCAGGGATTAATTCATGGGGTCCAGGCCTACGGATTAGTCGTTGATCATTGAGGAGTCTTGATCATACCTGATATTATATCGAACCGCTAGGGTAACACACTTAAGGGGTTTCGACAAGACAACCGGAAAGGAAGGAGATCACCGGGAGCGTCCCGGGAGAGGTCCGATGGAGATCGGGCAGCACCGAAAGAGTTTTCGGAGCTAGGAATAATTATATATATTATGTTTGATATTAATTAGTGTTACTAATATGCAAATATGATTTTATATATTTATTTTCGAATTTATTAAGGCAGATTTCCCTAAATGGGCCTTCCGGACGAAAGAAGGCCCAAGAGGGGGGGGAACCCCCTTGGGAATTCGGTGGGGGCTTGGGGGCCGGCCTAGGTGGGCCACAAGGGGCCCACCAGGGGGCCGGCGCACCCCCTTGGCCGAACCAGGCTATGTGGGGATAGTCCCACATTGCCTGGCTGGCAAGGTTGGCTCCCCTTGGGAGCCTATATAAGAAGGAGCACCCCCAGCCTTTTAATTCACCAATTAATTCCTGATTTCTCTCTCGATCTCGTGGTTCCCAAGTCGGAGCCGTGCCGAGCAAGAGAAAGAGGGGATCTCCTCCACCATAGCCCGCTGCCGCGCTGCTGGTGTTCTGGTCCAAGTCTTCCGCTGCTCGTCCTGGACTGGAGCTTCGGAGGCGTCGTCTCCACCGTACGTGTGCGACTCCCTGCGAGGTGCTGCGCTAGCGGTACTCGGAGGCATGCTTCCTCTACACGACCTTGAGGTCGGCTTCGTCGGTCTGCATCGACAACGTTCGTGCGGGAACGTAATCCCCGCTTTCGGTCTACAAGGGTACGTATTCCGATCTCCGTTCGTACTACTATATCTGCATAGAATAGATCTTGGCTAGTTTAAGGATATCGTTGCTAGGAAAATTTTTGTTTTCTGCACACGATCCCCTTCAGAAAATGCCAAGATAAACTTAATATTTTATCTAGCCATACAAGCAAGAACCTCTTTCTTCGCTTGTTCTATTCTGAAACACTTCAGAATCTTAACTTAGAAAATATTCCAACATAATGTTATTAAGCCCCTTACGATCTATACAATTATAAATCGGGTGCCTAATACTCCTAACTTCATTTCACAGAAAATTTAATCACTTAAATAATCCTTTACACTCTACTTGAGGATATGTGTCATTCAGTATGTCGTTACATACAAAATCACAAATGACACCTAACACCCACTATGCCTCCCGCATATAAGATCAAGGAAAGCTACTTAGCTCCCACTCAAATATGACTTCCGCATATAAGATCAAGAAAATCTACTTTGCTCCCACTCACTTCTTTGCAAATGCAAGTTTCTTCATCTATTTTGGACAACTCCAAAATCCTTTGATCACATCATCAAAGTGAAGATTCTAGCTTCGATATGCTTGCTTCTGCCCATGAATGGACAACTGAAGTTTACATACATGTTTAGCATCCTCAGGATTACAAACTATTATTGTACTGATTACAACTCTTTCTTAATGACACTATTAAGAAACGTGGTTTTCTTATCCATCTATTAATTTCTCATTCAAAATTATAGTAATTGCTAAACGACCCATAACAGATTTAAGCTTCGCCACTTGAGACAAACTCTCATTGTGGTCAACTTTTGAATCTGTCGGAACTGTTTCACGACAAATCGATCCTTCTCAATGTCTATTCTCTCATAAAATTCCATATTCTATTAACATCCTAGATGCCATCAGGAAAATCTACCAAGTCATTACCTGGTAATCGTACATGGATTTTATTTCGGATCCTAAATGACTCATAGCCATTTCTCGGACTTAGGTCTACCATCTCTTCTTCGTAGTTCGTAGGTCTGTCATATTCCATTAATATGACCTTCATAATAAGATTATCGTAACACTCAGTGTGGAACACAACCTCGTACGCTTACGTTCTTAGTATGAGCTCAGAGCATCATGATCTTGTATCATCATCTTTTTAAGCTGTGGAGCATGACACCGAAAACACGTTCGGTTGCGCCACTCTGATGTCTGGAGAGAAAATTCATCAACTTTGTCTTGCTCTACTTTCTTTCTCACTTATACCCTTGGACAACAAACTATTTCTTTCGCAAGGTATATCCCGGCAACGATTTTGCCTATGTCGTGAGACATGTACCCAACTAACTCTTTAGGCACGGTACACTACAAAGATTAATCCATTTTAGGTTTGATCACATCGAAACACTAAATTGTTGAAACGACAATCTAGGCTAAAAACCATGCCATCACTCGTATGGTATTGTCTCCATGGATTTAAATGGTTTCCTAATTATCTAACGTGAATATTTACGTTTCTACCATATGACTCTAATGATCACAATCTACCATCCGAGTACCGCTAGCGCAGCACCTCGCACGGCGTTACACACATACGGTGGAGACGACGGCCTCCGAAGCTCCAGTCCAGGGCGAGCAGCAGAAGACTTGGACCGGAACACCAGCAGCGCGGCAGCGGGCTATGGTGGAACAGATCCCCCTCTCAACTCGGTGCAACTCCGACAAAGGAAATCACGAGATCGAGAGAGAATTAAGGAATTAATTGGTGAATTAAAAGGCCAGGTGTGCCCCTTCTTATATAGCCTCCTGGGGGAGCCAACCTCCCTAGCCAGGCAATGTGGGACTATCCCACAACCTTGGTGCGGCTAGGGAGGGTGCGCCGGCCCTAGGTGGGTCCCATTTGGCCCACCTAGGCCGGCCAAGCCCCCCACCGAATTTCCCCTTGAGGGTTTCCCCCCTATGGGCCTTCTTTCGACCAGAAGGCCCATATAGAGAAATCAGTATAAATAAATTCGAAAATAAATATATAAGTCATATTTAAATATTAATTACACTAATTAATATCAAACATAATATAAATAATCTATTCTAGCTCCGAAAACTATTTCGTCGCTGCCCGATCTCCATCGGACCACTCCTGGGACGTTCCTGGTGATCTCTTTCCATTCTGGTTGTCTTGTCGAAACCCCTTAAGTGTGTTACCCTAGAGGTTCGATATAATAACAGACATGATCGAGACTCCTCTCCGATCAATGACTAACTCGTAGGCCTGGACCCCATGAATTAATCCCTGTGATATAACGAATGACTTTCATCTATCAAACTTAGACGTTTAGTCTTAAACCCTTTGTCAAGACGATACTTAGCGTGTTAGAGCATCATTCTCAGATATCTCCATACCTAGCATGATCTCGTTACCGACAACACTATCTTCTACTCATCCATGATATAATCTCCATACCTACTCTGGTGACCTAGTCACATGTTTGCAAACTCATTTGACATAATCTCACCGAGTGGACCCTAAAGTATCTATCCGGCTATACGGACTGACAAATCCCGTTGTTGACACCTCGTCTCAATTATCCCCTTTTGATACCTAAATGTATCACCGTTATTGTCATTCTAATTAAGATACGACGTTTGGTGCAATCAAAGTATCTTCCAGGAATAACGATAAGAGTTGGTCTCACGGTCTTAAGGCGTAATGACTATGTCCTATAAGTACTGGGTATGTCCATCACATCGTTCAACCAACGACATGACTTGCATTGCCGACCGGCGCCATGCCCTATGATCGGAAAATCTCGATCATCAATCGCGCAACGAAACTAGTCTTAGTAGAGCCTAGTAGGGACTTGGTTGTTTTATCTACCACACCTGTATTAATGTTTTCGCTTAATACAGTTATAGCATGGTATAAAACATATAATGAACAATTGGGATATTGCCAATAAACTATGTTTATTAAGTGCCTCTAGGGCATATTGTTTTTGGTCTTTTTTTTAGATACGACTGTCGCGACTTGAAGCTTCTTCTTGCCGGCCATGGTGGCGAGGGGAGGAGGCGGCTTGATGTGGCGTCGATGGTTGGGACCTTCTGCTCGGAAATCTTGGATTGGAGGTACTGCTTCCCCATCTCCTGCCTGCCCGATGGTCTAGAAAAGTATTTTAGCTCTCACTCCTCAGGGTGGGCACTCCTACGGTGTTCAAAGCCCAATGTGGCGAAGGTGGTGGCGTGATTCGATGGTGTCTGAAGATGTGCTACTTCTGGTTCCGGTTCCTGCACTTGGGTGGTGACGATGAGGACGATGGGTTTGATCGCGAAATGGAAGTACGGTGTGTGATCTTTTGGGTCCACATTGTATTTTCCTGTTTTTGTGGAGTTTTATAACCGGTTTCGCTATTGCTGAAACTCCATCAGTTGTTATCTCAAAAATAATTAATTATGATAGTTGGATTTAAAATCCATGGCTAAGATTTAATGAAAGATTATTAGCTACATAACTCTGTAGGTCCGTTTGACACGATATATGCGAAAAAAACTGTCAGGTCCGTAATGCATCTGTAACTTGGCACCAATTTTTTCTACCGGATCTGCTCTTTTTTAAATCGATTTTTTTTTTGCACTGACCTTTTTAAATCGGTTGACGTACCGCTTGGGGCCTGATTTACAGGTCAACCAGATCGATACCAAGCACAAACGTACAGCCACAAAATACACCGCAATGATGGAAGACGCTCACACGATGTAGCTGCCCGCAAAATTAATCCAAGGTGATTTTCTTAAGGTAGTCTAAGGTGTATTGTACGGTGGGATGTGGGTTCCATTTTTTCCGTTGCAAGTTACTAATAAGAAATTGTTGTGAGAACTGGAAAAAGAATTATGTGCACATTAACCTCTCAGATGAATGCAGCAGTACAAATCTAACATTAGTCAGACCATGTTAGCTACACACCATCTAATTATTTGTGTTTACTTCATAAAATAAAATGTTCTTTTTAGATCGTAAAATAAAATGTTCTTTGTTAGATTATAAGATAGAATGTTATGCGTCATATTGGCTTAATTTATGCAACCGTATATACGCTGAATATGTACATGCCGCTTGCTTGCTCTATTTATATCCAATACGCGCAAAAGAACTATGTCGTATCAATCACTCAAGAATTACGGTAAAATACTATCGAATGAACACATATGGAGAGAGATGACATAAATATCATCCATCAGATTTCTAGATTAGTTCGGAGAACAATTTAGATAGATTTGAAGGGTCAGGCTAGTGACGTCCGGTTTTTAGAACAATGAACAAGATTTAAAATACATATCAAATGTGCATCATGCACATCGTGTGGCATTGGTGGAGAATTGATCAACTCATAGATATAGTTACCGGTTGGGCAGAACATGATTTAAATTGTTAAAAATGCCCTACAAGAATCTTGAGATTTTGGTAATTTTTATGGGGAACAATATACATGGCGTTTAATAGATGCACCATGTTGATTCACATCATCAAGATTATTCTGATTGTTGGACTTGTAATTAATGGTAAGATTTGACTATTGATCAAATATATAATAAACATAATCGTTTAATTGCATCAATGAAGTCTATGTGAAACATGGCCTTCAAAAAATAGTACGTCGGTTGAGCCTGGGACGAATACGACTATGAAGTCGAAGACAAATACAACAGAGAAAATAAATCAATACTATGTGCTTACATCAAAAAATAAAAATCCAATGTAACATGGGTGTGTATGCGGAAGGGAACTACGTTTAGATGTGACATATGTGATGGTAGGATCGATGTACATATGATGGAAAATATAAATGCTAAGAAACTGCATTAGGACGTCGTAGCACAGCTAAATAGTTTTGGAATGTTGTTTCATGAAATATTTGTCTCAATTTGCATGAAGTTCTTATTATTATTTTCTCAACTTGCAAGCACCTCTTATTGCTCTCGACTTTATTACTAAAAAGTATTTTATATAAATTAAACTTCCATTTCATTGACGTTAGAAGCAACTGACAAATGTATGTGTTGGGAACAGTCCAAAACGACATGTATTTGTGGACATAATTGTTAGAAAAAACTTATGTGGTCTCTCACTAAATATATAAGTACAAGATTCAAAAAGAAAATTAAGATGTGCCCAATAGTATCAAATGTCTAAACCTGGACTATCCTATCGAATTTGATAGGAGGTATATTCATACATCTTAAGGAGTGGAACCATAATAATATTGCCTAATGCACTTCGGAAAGGGACCCGCTGCTTGAAACATAAGCTAAAAACCGATTCTCTATCGGTGAAGTACATAATAAATTTAAAGCACAAAGAGACGTGTATGGGTACCACTGGTCGTATACGAAAAATCATAATAACCACCCTAGGACAATGAGGAGTCATTAGATATCTAAATTGCTGACTCCTCGAAGACGTGGGAAGCAAAAGTTGAAAACCGGCCAACGATGAATATAGTTGTTTTGAATGATAAAGAACTTTGAATGCATCTACATCATTGTTTTTCCTTTTCAGTGAAAATAGCTAACATTATCTATGTTATTCTACCATAGTTTGGAAACCTTTGAATCGATAAATAATATAATAAATTCGTAAAATTGTAATTGTTCTAAAATATAAATGGTTAAAGTAAGCGAAATGTATGGCTACTATTTTATTGTATCCTAATTTTCTTATATTTAAAAAACATTAGATCTTCAAGTGTGCCTATCATTAGATCCCCGTAGAGCATATGATATTACGAAAGGTAATAAACATTTGTGGTAATCGTAGAACCATTTTCTCTCCTACCGCATAATACAAATATCATTGCAATCAGAAGTTACTTATCTTCCATTTGAATGTACTCCGTATTATAGATGATGCCCTCGCATTTGCGAGGACCACCTTACTAGTTAACCATAAAAAATCAAACCATGAACAAGAGAAAATTTGTGAATGCAGAAACTAAACGTGCTCAGCGTTAAGTTTAAAATCAGAAAGACGAAAGAAAACATAAAAGTATCACAAACTATTCACAAAGTTAGTAAAGGGCATTATTTAAGCCACGATTAGTTAGCCAATGTGATCTTCGTTAACTGTCAGCCCGACCATAACGAAGATCTTTCATGTCAGCGAGTCGTTAAAGAAAAGCTTTTACAGGACAAAACTTTCGTCCGCTTACATTGATTAATAATCCGTCACGTGACCTACTTTGTACGCCGGCTCGTAGTGCACGTACCGTACTGGCCTCCGCACACGCTAGCCATTTCAAACATCCTTCGCCCGGCTCGAGCTCCCACGGCTATATATAACACTGCTGCCTCGCCACCAGTGCTCCCGGCCTGCTTCAAGAACCAACCGAGTCCTGTCCGGCGGCAAGTGATTAGTGTCTGACTGAGCTAGCAATGGATCATGGGGGCGGTGGCGGCAGGAGTAGCAGCCGGCTCCGGGACCGGCTGGCACGTATGTTCCGGCCGGGCTCGCTGCTGCGCTCGACCTGCAACAACAACACCGCCTCGACATCCTCCACGTCGTGTTCTGCCGCCGCGACCACGGCGGCCGATGGGGTGACGGCGTCGTCGAAGCCTGCACCGAGCTCCGCCTGCTCCTCCAGCCGCGCGCTCCTGGCCGCCGACTCCGCCGTGGCCCGGGACAGGGACTCGTTCCTCACCTCTTCTCGCCGCGACTACGCCGTTCTCGTCGGCCGCACCGAGTCCTTCTCCAACGCCCTCGACCGCGTGCACCGCCGGACCGGCTCCGGCGGCGCGGCGCGTCCTCCGGTTTCCTCCCGCTTCTCTATGCACGCATCGCCTCTGATGGAGACCAAGAAAAAGGAGAAAGAGAAGAGCCCTCTCCACGGTCACCCCCAGCACCGCCACTGCCTCGGTGGCCGGGCCAAGGGCGACAGGAGCAAGAAGCTGCTCTCGACCAACCCGTACGGCTTCAGCAGCTCGGACGACGACGACGACGACGATGCCGACACCGACGTCTTCAGCAGCGACGCCGACGAGCGCGGCCGCGGCGGCGCCAAGAAAGGCGAGGCGGAGGCATTCTTCTCCTCCTCGAGAAGCTTCTCCTTCTCCTCCGACTCCTCCGAGTTCTACACCACGAAGAAGAAACCCAAGAAGAAGAAGAAGAAGTCCCCTTCCGCCGCTGTTAACAGCGCCGCGGTGGCGCCGAAACCGCCGGCGGAAGCGGCGAGGACGAGGACGAGGACGGGGAAGAAGCAGAGGCGCAAGCATCGCAAGACGAACAGCTGCGACACGTGCGGCGTGAAGGAAGGGTTCCGGCCCGTGGTGTCGGCTGCGGAGGAGCAGGTGCGCCGGGGGTTCGCGGTGGTGCAGCGGTCGCGGGACCCCTACGCCGACTTCCGGGCGTCGATGGTGGAGATGGTGGTGAGCAGGCAGCTGTTCGGCGCGGCGGAGCTGGAGCGTCTGCTGCGGTCGTACCTCTCCCTCAACGCGCCGCGCCACCACCCCGTCATCCTCCAGGCCTTCTCCGACATCTGGGTCGTCCTCCACGGCGGCTAGCTACAAGCTAGGCTACCTCTCAGTAGCTCTAGCGCCTCTCACTCAATTAGTCAACTGTTAATCAGAAGCTAAGCCCCAGGACGCTTAATTCACTAGGAATGTGTTTCCACGTGTTAATTAATAATCACTCGTAGTGATCATGAATGATTAGCTCCAACTATTTTCACTCGTACTATTCGATCTCAGTAGTAAGTATTAATGTTGGCTGTAACTGGGTGTGCAGTTCTGCTGTATGTAATGTACTGCTGTTCTTGGCTCTGAGCCTCTGACCCGGTGTGCTAAAGCTAGCTTCTGATTTGGAACTGGGTTCAGAGAGGCGACGTGGGTTTGTTTGGTAGCTAGACGAGCTGTACGTCGTTTTCTTTTGGGCGTCAATGATTTGAAAATCATGATGGCGTTGCAGAAACTTTGGGTTTGTACTCCCCTCTATTTTTCGAAAAGGGAGAACATGTCGGCAACTATTGTGTTTTGGTCAAAATAATGATCTGTTTTCTGAATTTGAAACAATCTTCTTCAATAATAAAGAAACCGTGGAATCTTAATTCTTTCTGTGAAGAAAAATCTGGAGTAACCACATACATACATACATACATACATACATACATACATACATACATACATACATACATACATACATACATACATAAAGAACAAGAAATGTAGTCCAATATATGTCACAGACTTTACGACTACTGCCGGAAGAGGTATATTTCCTCAAAATCTCTGAACTTGCCTCATCTGTCAGTAATCAATCAGTGGTGCCCATTTTTCCTTCAGGACAAGGAAATAAAAGCTGCTGGTACGCACATTACACGACCTTAAACGCGAAATGTAAGGCCAGAAAGAGCATGTTGACAGGGACTACCCGTCAAAAAAGGTGCTCACTCGGCTTGCGCTGCACTGCTCCTGCTCTTGCTCTGCTGAAAATAATACTACTATGCTGTAGATAACCCCAAGCGCATCAGCAATCATCCATGTCGAGCCAGCCAGGCCGGTCCAGATAAATTTCAAACGGAGTGATACATTAGGGTTTAGCCCTTCTCTCCGAGTGTTACGTTACACGCTGATGGGGGGTGAAAGAATATACTACTGCTCCACATCACACTGTATATCGACCACCTCCTCAAAAGAGGCCTTTGCTGCGCAAGACGTCAAGCGGAAAAGGGAATCGAAGATGGCAATAGAGTATCGCCTTTCCCTGCCCTGCCCACATCAGCACTACGTCGCCTGGGGATTCGAGAGCCACTACGTCGCCTCATCAGCCCTTCTTCCTCGCCCATCAGCTGTCAGATCCAACTCAAATCATATCAACTTCGCTCGTTTAGGAAGATCGAGGTGCACCACAAGCAAAGGCATCAGGATAGTACGAACTAGTACCCGTCAGGCCGTCACTGATGATATACGTGATCGAGTTCGTACAAAGACGTTGGCATTTCCACATCGAAGCAGGAGCTGCTGGCTGGCTGCAGCACCATTCTCCAACGTACTGGAGAAAAAAAGGAAGGCTACCGGCCCTAGCTAGATTGCTGAGTCCTGGGTATAGCACTATAGTTGTATCGCATTGCGTTTGAATTTTGAGATAGGTGAGAATCAGATGGCCCTTGACGCATCCTTCAGATTACGTGCGGCTTGGGCGTGATTCATTAGTCAGAAGGGATGGGTTGGGGATTAGGTTTCTGGGGTAGTGTTGTTTTCCATACATACACACAAGGGACACCAGGCACCGGCCAAGACGACCTGAATGCCATGCCATAGCTTTGCTGCCCTGCTGCTGCTGGTTGTTACGAAAGCATCACGTTGTACTTGTAATGGACACAAGCTTAAGACAAACATTCCCGGATTTCTACTAGCCCATCAAGTTACTAAAGAAATGTTGTGTGTCAGAGGCATCACACAGGCCGGTGCTGCATTTGGTCAAGCTAAGCCACATGCTTGCCTGACTAAGTGACTATAGCATTGACATTTTAGCTCAAGACCTGTCCTTGTTTATTAGTGCCCCCTTTTAGCTAGAGCATTGCAATGAACTAGCTAGCTCCTCGAGGTGCTTTTACTTCAAAGTGATAAAAAGACACTTTGTAGGTGCTTTCTCGAGCCTGTACGTATGATTTCTTCCTGGGGCTGCATGCGGATTTGTACGTTGTCAGTCCGATTAAAGGTTTACTTACAAAATATATACTGTATAGCCCATGATAAAGCTAAAGTGGAGCAGATAACTAGATAAGGCAAGAGGAGCTAGCAACAGCTAGCTATATATACCCTCTTTGACGTGGTAGCTAGCCACTAATCTTATCTCTCCATGCATCTATGCATGGGCGTGTCATCTCACGTCAAAACTTTCCCGTTGAGAAAAGCTAGAGTTTGGAAAATTAAAGGCGTTGGCTTTATGTACGGGCCAATGGCCGGCAACCTGAGAGGTGAGGTCACCTCGGTAGTGGCCTCGATCGACTGTTCGGGTGACCAGGTTTTTGGTTGCTACGGAAAAAGGTGGTATGATCACGAGGAAATTGACTGTCCCTTCTTCCACGGCACGGGCGCACGTCCATCGACCAACAGACGTCGCATGCATGGCGGTTCCGGTCGAGGATTGTTGTTGGTGCCTTGGTGGTGCACCAACAGTCGCATGCATGGTCGTTCCTTGTCACGAGAGCATGCATGCACTTGTTCACGAGAGTATTGCGTAGCGTACCCTCGATCGTAGTACGGTAGTAGTCCTGTAGAAGAAGACCTACGTACATCCAACGTTCTCGAGATGGACTCCTACTTGTGCACACGGGGTACAAGATACTCTCGTGACAGATTGGAGTCAGGATGACTCCCACAGGCCGACCCATGTGTTTGTTCGTGTCCACGCGGGCCAATTTTAAGTCCTAACAGATGATGCAGAGACGTAAGAGAGTTCAATAACGTTATCCTCGATGGTCCTCGGGAAAGCAGGGTGATGCACCCAGGAACGACGTACCATGGTGGAAAGTGGAGGAGGGGAGCACTCGATGACGCCTTCCTAAGCATGACGGACGTTGTTAAGGAGTTTGCCCATGTCATCAGAGGACGCAATCCCACAGACACAGTGGCGGACCCTGAATTCAATCTCACCCCGGGCCAACTTCATATTACATGTTGTAGTAAGTGTAAATCATAGACTAAATCAACATTATTTGCTAATGTATAGTTGAAAAATATTCTGCACCCAGGGCCATAGCCCAGGCTGCCCGGGGTGTAGATCTGCCCCTGCACGGACATGCAACATGACTCTCCATTGGGTTCACCAAGGATGCTCTGATGGTGGTCAGCCACCTCGTCGACCATAAGGCACAGGGTATCAACTTCATCGTATGGCACCACAGCGCAGGACCATCTAGCTAAGGAGCTTTCTGTTCAGTACTACAACGATTTTTTTGAATTTTTCACATATATTAAACCAACAAAGAGCACACGATTACATCGATTACAAAAATAAAACTAGAAGAGACGAGCAAATCTATGAGATCTTCAAGCCCTTTATTTCTCCATGACACAATCTTGTACTTTTCTAAAAAAAGTCGTAGAAAAACGCCAAGAACACCAAAGCACAAACATGTGAATACCACTGATGATTCTCCCCTTTTAATTTTGAGCCGCAATGCCAAGGCCTTGTGCACGCACGCAGCCATCAAATAACATTGGCAAGAGCACCACCACTGATATTACAGGGACAAATAACCGAACCACTTTGTCGATGATGTTGGGAGCCGAGAGAACGAATCACCATTGTCGAAGATGTAGTAGCCGGGATAAATAACGCGAGGACAAACCTCCTCGCGGCAACCATGAGAAACAATCCAAGATTGATCTGACGAAGCAAGATCTGAAGAACCATACCTAGACAAACTTAATCTTCCAAAGCCACCATTAACGTCGAGAAGCTCCCGCCGACGACTGAAGCACGAAAGATCACTTATTGCAGACGATGCCATCTCCATTGACGAAGAAGACAACAACCAAAACACTACTCTAACATTAAGGATCCTTGTTTAGCGCCTTGCGTAGTTCCGAGGTCCCCACCCCTCCTAGTGCCAGAGCGGCACCTAGAGGAGGTGAGGACCCATCAAATCTTAAATGAAGGTGACGATGAAGTTGAAGATGGCGCCGGCGGCGACGGCTAGGGTTGAAACCCTAGGCCGCCGCCTCTCTACTCACGTGTATGTATTGTAGCCCAACAAAGTTCAGTACTACAAAGATTGATGTTGCACTGTGGTGTTGGTGTGGGTGGTAGCAGCAACATGTTGTTAAAGATGAAGTAATGATGATGTTGTATATTTTGGTTTAGGTAATGCTTAAAAACTTTTCTTATGGCATGTATATCTTGATGAGGTGTTATATACTAACCCCTCAGATGAGGAAAATTGCTAGTGGTGCTGGTAGGATGACACCCACTTTTAATGTGGTGGTATGTTTAACATTATAGTGGTAGGATGGCCTTTGTGATATCCTCGCTAATTGTTGTCTACTTGTAATGGACTGCTCCAGTGTTTTCATTAATCTCTGGTTTTTCTTGTGTTTCCATAGATGACATGATATGTGGTGTACAAAAAGAGGCGTCCAGTAGCGTACAACTCGTGGATAATCTGTTGGAAAGAACTCTTCGCCTTCTCCAACAACACGAAGGGTTTGAAACAGTTGATGAAGCAGTACCGAACTACTGCAATTTTCTGAATCAGGAGAGCGACATAGAGGTCATGATCAAGGTTGGAGACAATTTGATGTTGGCCGATCAGGTGCTAGCTCAGATGCCAAATACCAAAACGACTCCAGGAGCCGGATTCCGTCATCAAGGATAACAGAACAAAGTTTTTGGCTCAGATGCCAAATGAAGTCCAGCCTTTCATAAGTCCTGTTTGTGGTGATTGTGAAGCTTCTGCAATTATAGATGGCAGTGTATGATGGATGTTACACGGTGGCGAAGACTGGTGTAGGCTCATCACATTTAAATTTAGGTCACCCTAGCGGACCTCTTACACGCAACTAAACAATACGTACTTAGCTTCAGCTCAGCAGTAAACCAAAGAGTGCATGGTACCAAACAATATGGGTCTGTTTTCCCAACCCATACAGCAACATCTCATCCGGCTGTTAAAATGGCAACACATCATATAGCTTAGGCCGTTTTCACGTGGCCATACCCATACAAACCGCTGCATGCATGCCGCCGTTTCCGAGCTTTGCGATCCCGACATATGCTAAGGTACCTGCCGGCGGTCAGGCATGCCTCGATTCTGAACATGCCGCGGCAACGGCGTTGGCTTGGAGCCTCGCGGCGTGGCGTGGCGCGAACGCAGCGTGGTGGTGCATGGCTGCCGGTGCGGGCCAGTGGCCAGCCAGCACCCCCTCTAAATCTAATGGCTATGGCTAAGCGCCGCGCACGGCCTGTGCCCGTGTCTGCAGGAAATGGAACAGCAAGCTGAAGACGGGATGTTGCTGCTACTGACAGCGCGAGTCGGTCGATCTGCATCCGCCGCTCCCGTTCCGGTGAACCTGTACGTGCTCAAACAACCAAGTCGTGCTGCCGATCCACCGCTCGTCGCGAAAACGTAATACTTCGGCCAGAAGCCAACGGTACGCGCCATTCATCCGGCGACGTGCGGCGTCAGGCGCGGCGCCAGTGAAGTAAATGCCGATCACATTCTGTCTCGCGTGCGCTATAGCTAGCCAGAGGTCGATGACAGCATTGGCAGCTTCCTTCCGACGAGCAAACCGGACGGAGCGCCGCCCGAGGCGAGGCGCCTTAATTGCGGCCCTCGCCGGGCCTGGTACGCTCGCTCGTTCCTCTCGACGTCGGGCGCCGCGCCGTGGACCACGGGGACGAAGCTGCATATGGTTGGCCTCTGCTCCGCCCCGCTGCCTAGTACGTGGGCGTTTCCCGTATCCGGCATCGGCACAGCCGGCTTCAATTAAATGCGTTTTGGCCCGTCGTCGGCGGCCACTGTCTGTCACTCGGCATGCAGGAATGCAGGATGCAGCGTCTAGTGAGCGGAAGACGCCGGCCGGAGCTGGCTAGCTCCTCGTCGATCTGCCCGCGAGCAGAGCAGAGCAGTAGACGGCCACCGCTTCGTGCTCGCCGCCCATGCCTCTGCACCGGTTTCTGTCGTCTTCTTTCCGGGGCAGCCGGACCGGATATGGTGACGACTGCTGCTGCCTTGCAGTTGCGCCGCTGTTAAAGTTTTTTTGGAGCCGTATATTCGCGGCTGTGGGCACAATCCATTAGCAAAAAGGATCGGTCGCGCACGTCTTCAGTGGGCCTTTCGCGCCCGCGCGCCCCTTAATGGGCCTTCCGCGCACGCATCGGTCCAACAGCCAAGCATGTAGCTGCTGCTAGCCAGCATAGAACATGCGCACTTTTCCTTTGAAAAAAGTGCACGCATGCACAAGCAAAAGCTGCTGCTAGTACTCCTCTATTGCAAACAATTTTGCAAAAAAAAAAGTTGCTACTGTACCACTTATTTATTGGTACGAATGCATGATTTTTTTGTTTTCATCGTTTGAATTTTTTTACTAAATCACGTTTGAGCTCGAGAGAGCTGTTACTTTTTTCATAGACTTGCGTTTAATTCTTACCGACGAAGGCTTTCGAATTGGCTCTTTTCAGGGGACGACGGTTTTGTAACCCGCTCACCCTATCTTGCTGGGTAAGGCTAGTTTTTTATTCTTCTACACCAAATGGCCGTTCTTGCTGAGCAAGGCGGATTATGCTTGCTCGAGACCAAGGTTGGAAAAAGTGCTAGATCGTAAGCGAGGCGGTTGGCATTCGCCTAGCGCCTAGGCGATGTTGAAGCGTACTAGGTGTGACATGGCCATGGGCGGTATATAGTTTTTGCCATCTGATGTATATCAGGGTTATTCTATATCTATATATACGAACTTATCTGATGTAATTATGCAAATGAATAAACTAACAACAATTGCCATTGGATTATGGTCCATCTTATCTGTATGTGTAATATGGAATGCTTTTTTTGCTAGAGAAGACATTTTTTAGTTGTGTTGCCTAGGACTCCCTTATGACCTAGGCGAGGCGGTTGTCCATCGCCTAGTCCTTAAGTGTGCTTAAGCACACCTAATCGTATACTGGTGGAGATATAAATGTACCCGGGCCACATAATTTACTTTTGTTACGTTTTTCTTGTTATTCCAACTATTTCTATATATGCATATTGTGACCATACAACTGAAAGATTGGAACGCCATCGTACAACCAAGAGGTGTCCCAGCCTCTAGTATCTACAGTTCCTCGCAACAGTGGCAGAGGTTGGGCCATACATTGAGGGGGGAGGGGGGCGCAAATGGGCTATAGGAGCAAAATAGCAAGGTTTTAGGCTAAAATGAAGGGAGGGGGCAAATGGGCCAGATATTAGCGGATGGGGCGATGCACCTCTGGCATCAACGTAGCTCCGCCTATGCCTCACAACCCTGCAACAACCAAGCACTAAAAGCAAGATGAGAGCTATGCGGTAACAGCCAAGCAACGTGCAATCAAATAAAAAAGGTTGAAATTATGAAACATAGGAACTTGAAATTGATACTCGTTGTGTATTAACAGTGCCTCATCACTGTTCTCCATGTGCATTAACAATCAACTTTTCATTGTGGTATTTCTGTTCTATAAGTAATTTGAAATTGATACTCGTTGTGTAAGATTGAATATTGTGTCCTTGCTTAATCTCTTCTAGGTGACGAGAACTTTGATGATTCTTATTATGTTGTTGGAACTCTCTGTATGCTAAAATGAAAATGCCAAAAGTCGAGGCAAAATGTTGCCAATTTGCTTTTGTGCATGTTCTTCAATTGTTGCTTATTTTTCTTTTAAGGCAAGACTCTCATTTGACCTCTTACCGAAGCGGGGTAACCCTATGCTAACAGTTCATTAGTGGTACATAAGCGCTATAATTTGTTTGTGTTTGATATATAAACACTCGAGATTTATTGGATAGTTAAATGAGGCATTACAGAAGTTGCCAATGGTTTACAATCTATTTTCTCGATGATTTTACTTGCCATGCATGCATCCGGATCAGCTAGCTAATCTACGATCTTACGTAACAACAACATGGCTAAATTGTGTTTCCAATCCACCATTCTCTCCACTGACCCATAAATCATTGGGAGGTGCCTAAAGATGGAGAACTATGTTTTTGTTTGGTAGAATTCAACATTTATTCCTGTCATTGAAAATACCAGTACATCAAAATTTATCCTAATTATGATTCAAGTGGGGTCAGTATTTTACCAAACAAGAACAACGTCCATACTATTTGTTTATGACCGAATCCAAACCTAAATTTACCGGGCAGCGAAATAGACGACTATATTTTTATTTTTATTATAATGAAATATACCGAAATGCAAAGACTGAAATTTGGGTCACGTACACCCACCCCTAGAATATACTGTAGATGCTTGGTTAAAACATGGTACCGGTGACACTTTTCCTCGTGGTTACGATGCATCTACTCTAAGCTTCTGTATGATGGAGAAGGTCGACACTACAGGAGTAACAGCACAGCCCGACGGCATTTGCCGTCGGACTCAGCACAGAAACCCTCGGCCTAAGTGAGCCCGACGGTCACCGTCGGCCTAACGCCGTCGGGCTGTGATCCATCGGGCTCACGCCGTGGCCGTCGGCGTCGCAAATACCGTCGGGCTCATAGTGAGCCCGACGGTATAACCGTCGGCCTTATAACTACCAATTTAGTCAGCAATGCCGTCGGGCTCATAGATGGCTCTACCAATTTTTTTAAAAAAATATTTTTTTTCAACTTTTTTATTATTATTTTAACTCCAATTTAGTCATATATTTAATCTCATATCACACACTTAATCATAATCTTAGCTCAAACTATCCACTCACACACTTAATCATAATCTTACCTCAAACTATCCACTCACACACTAAGCTTCTGTATGATGGAGAAGGTCGACACTACAGGAGTAACAGCACAGCCCGACGGCATTTGCCGTCGGACTCAGCACAGAAACCCTCGGCCTAAGTGAGCCCGACGGTCACCGTCGGCCTAACGCCGTCGGGCTGTGATCCATCGGGCTCACGCCGTGGCCGTCGGCGTCGCAAATACCGTCGGGCTCATAGTGAGCCCGACGGTATAACCGTCGGCCTTATAACTACCAATTTAGTCAGCAATGCCGTCGGGCTCATAGATGGCTCTACCAATTTTTTTAAAAAAATATTTTTTTTCAACTTTTTTATTATTATTTTAACTCCAATTTAGTCATATATTTAATCTCATATCACACACTTAATCATAATCTTAGCTCAAACTATCCACTCACACACTTAATCATAATCTTAGCTCAAACTATCCACTCACACACTAATCATAATCTTAGCTCAAACTATTCACCCTTAGTCAAACTTCCACTAATCATAATCTTAGTTCAAACTATTCACCCTTAGTCAAACTTCCCAGACGGTCACCCATCTTTATAGTGCTCCAGGCCAAGCACGCTTAACTATTGAGTTCTATTCAAATGAGATTCCAGTTGAGATGTCATACCTTGTTGCTATTAGTATGATAGCAATCATATTAACCCTCATCTCAGATATTATATTTTTTAATCTTTAAAATTTCAAAAATAAGATTTGAATAAACAAAATAACTATGTTTAATAATACTTGAATAATAATAATCAATTTTTTTTGTCTTTTCCATTTAATAAGAAATAATTCATATCTTCATATTGATATATCAGAATTTAATAAATAAAATGTCTATATCGATCATAAAAATGAGAGGAATCCAAATATGACATCCATGCCATCATTTTCATAATGAATAATATCTTTTAAAACAAACAAGAACCAACATAAATCAGTATAAAGTCAATTAAAGAGGCAAATTTAGATAGAAAACGAGGAAAATCCTCATATTAAGTTATTATCCATAAAATATGTTCTACTCTTTGTGAAAATTAAATGGGTGTCATTTTGGACCATATTTTATGTACTTGCTTCACAAAAAAAGTCATTTCTGACACTTAAAAAATGGAAAATGATATTTCTAAAAAGAATTTTGAAAATCGCTTCGACGACGTTGTTTCCCATACCATGACACACATATGTGCTGAATATGGGCACTTTATCACAAACTATGACATGATAATGGTCATACATTGGTCATTTGTCTTGAAACCTATGCATGTTTATAGATGTTTGACATTTTTGTGAAGTTTCGTTTTGAAAAGTTTGCCAAAAATCAAGTTTATCATTTTTCCTATTAACTAGTACACGTAAAAGGACTTCATGCCAAAGGGTTTCTTTTTTTGAGTACTTTTTCATATTTTTCCATTTCTTTCAAAAAACGGTCAAAATGGAGAGCATGGCTATTCATCAAAAGTGGTCGAATTTTTCAAAACTATTGACGGTTCTATGTTGTAACCACTACTTGTGTACCTTAAAATTATTTTTGTAAAAACTTCAGAGCAAACTATCACACAGTTGTAGTTCAAATTTGAATTACTTCCAGAAAATTGACATAAAGTCAAGTAAAGAGGCGAATTTAGATAGAAAGCAAGGAAAATCCTCATATTAAGTTATTATCCATAAAATATATTCTACTCTTTGTAAAAATTAAATGGGTGTCATTTTTGACCATATTTTATGTACTTGCTTCACAAAAAAAAGTCATTTCTGACACTTAAAAAATAGAAAATGATATTTCTAAAAAGAATTTTGAAAATCGCTTCGGTGACGTTGTTTCCCATACCATGACACACATATGTGCTGAATATGGGCACTTTATCACAAACTATGACATGATAATGGTCATACATTGGTCATTTGTCTTGAAACCTATGCATGTTTATAGATGTTTGACATTTTTGTGAAGTTTCATTTTTAAAAGTTTGCCAAAAAACAAGTTTATCATTTTTCCTATTAACTAGTACACGTAAAAGGACTTCATGCCAAAGGGTTTCTTTTTTTGAGTACTTTTTCATATTTTTACATTTCTTTCAAAAAACGGTCAAAATGGAGAGCATGGCTATTCATCAAAAGTGGTCGAATTTTTCAAAACTATTGACGGTTCTATGTTGTAACCACTACTTGTGTACCTTAAAATTATTTTTGTAAGAACTTCAGAGCAAACTATCACACAGTTGTAGTTCAAATTTGAATTACTTCCGGAAAATTGACATAAAGTCAATTAAAGAGGCGAATTTAGATAGAAAGTAAGGAAAATCCTCATATTAAGATATTATCCATAAAATTTGTTCTACTATTTGTGAAAATTAAATGGGTGTCATTTTGCACCATATTTTATGTACTTGCTTCACAAAAAAAGTCATTTTTCACACTTAAAAAATGGAAAATGATATTTTTAAAAAGAATTTTGAAAATCGCTTCGACGACGTTGTTTTACATACCATGACACACATATGTGCTGATTATGAGCACTTTATCACAAACTATGACATGATAATGGTCACACATATGTGTTAAAACTATTACATATTTATATATGATTGATATTTTTTGTAAAGTTTTATTTTAAAAAGTTGCCAAAACTCAAATTTATCATTTTTCTAAAAACTAGTACACGTCAAAAGACTTCATGCCAAAGGGTTTCTTTTTTTTAGTATTTTTTCATATTTTTTTTGAATGTAATCTAATTTTTTGAGAAAAACTGAAAAACTGTATAGTGAGGCCGACGGTTATACCGTCGGGTTTACAATGTGATCAGGTCGCTTCGTCCAGAACGCCCACGCGGGGGAGACGGGGGGAGAAGTCCGACGGTGTTTTGACGCCGACGGTGTCCGTCGGGCTCACATTAGAACGCCGACGGTGTTTTGAGCCCGACGGTTTTTCTCTGGCCGTCGGTGCTAGATTGTGACGCCGACATCCCCAACGTTTGGCCGTCGGCGTTATAATTACCGTCGGGCTGGTCTGCCACTCCCGTAGTGCGAAGACCATGGATGGATTGCGTATAGTCACCATGCTAGCTCAACTAAGCTTCCCGATCCGCGCATCTACTCTAAGCATCTACTCTATGCTAGCTGTTGAGTGTACGCTTACGTTAAGTAACGCGCTAGCTCCAAATAAAGCACAGTCAGTCGACCGCGTGACTGTCAAATTAAGCATGCACAGTTGAACCGAACGCTAGCCCCCACAAACAGTTCAGGATGAGACTGACCGGTCACCAATTCACCATTGATTTTCCTGTCATCCGAGTCAGCTAGCTTGCGGTGTTTGCCGCCGAGTCCGTCTTCCTATTCGATCCGTTTGCCGTCGAAGCTTCCCGATCCGACGTTCCGTGCACGTAGCCACGTTCGTGCTCGATCGTCCGTCCGTCGGCCGGCCATGTGCCAGTAGACATGTGCACGGCTGAAACTCGTCTTGAACCATGTTTGCACACAAGGTTCTCTCCTCACGCGATTAACTTGAACATTTGAGTGAGTTACTTTCCCCGTTTAAAATTAGATTTAGATGATTTCTATCTATGTATGTGTATTAGAGTGGAGGAAATATCTTTCTAATGATGATTATGAATTTTTCTTTGCAATATTTACCGCATTTGTAATCTCGGACTTCTGCCATTTCTGTTGTTGCGTGGTACTATCAAATTGGTCCCAAAATTGGATGTTTCTTGCGTCGATATCTTACAAAAAACGGACAATATCTCACATCCAGAGAGGCATGCATGGCCCCAAAATTGGATATTTCTAGCATTTGGATATATAGAAACAAAGTGGCGTGTGGAAATTATGAATCTCTAATCTTTTGTTGTTTTATTACCATGACCCTTATGAGGTATATACAGTGGTACAAACTTGGGGGCAAGAAGTCTAAAACTTAGAATACAAGAAGGACTCCTAATCTACCTAGTCGTACACGTATACATATTCTAACATTCCCACTCAATTGTAACGGGAGTAAAACGAACGTTTACGACTGGAGATGCTAAAAGGAAAAATATCCAAGATCCAGAGAGACATGCATTGCATTGCATGCCCTGAGAGCCTGAGAGGGATAATGAGATTCATGTTCTCCAGCCAGCTCGTGGTTGCAGGGCGCGCCCCGGTGGCCCCAGCAGCAGCGCTAGCTTAAGCTGATGATTCGGCTGACCGTGCGGTGACAAGGAGAGTGCGAAAAGCAAGCGACCAGGAAGGTCGCGGCTTGGCTACGTACGTGGCGCCTATCCCCGCGGAGATGAGGCTGCTTCAACGTGTGGCCCTCTCCATGCTCTTGCTTCCTCGCTTGCGTCAAGTAGACAGATATTTTGTTCTCTCTCTTTTGCTTCATCGATGGGATCGTATGTATGGGCGTACTTTTGTCCCGTTCCGGCGTAGTTGAGCCGTAGGGGCCACGATCTTTTACATGGAGGACCAAACATGGTACGGGACGACCATCATTGGTGCCGTGGAAATGGGATCTCCAACTTGCTGTTTTTGCTGGGAAACCCTCCATAAAAAGGCCTATTACAACATAGTGCTTTCTCCTAACTTTAGGCGTGTTTCTTATTTCCCTAAATTGTCCAACCAAAGACTTACCTTATTTTTGTTGAAAGGGACAACCTGATAGCCACATCAAGAAATGCACGTAGGTATTGTGAAATACCCCATCCGTTCATAATTATCCTTTTTCTGAGAAAAGAATGTATCTAAACGCGTTTCACTGTGTGTTTTCATATTTTTTGACTGTTTATAGTCCACATTGAAATATCTAGGACATCTTCTGGATGGGAACGGAAGATGTATTGAACTAACTATAATTTTGGTTCAACTTTACTTGCCCGTGAGCTCGCTATCTATCCAATTTTTCATAAGTAGGATTTTCCCTACGGTTAGCCCATGTACATTGTCACCCTGAAAACTGACCTATAGTTGGTAAAGTAGCACCGCCATTCCAAGTGATTAGCTACTGTTCACACAAGGATAGTATTTTTTGATCATGACGAAAGTCTTGATAGTTTACAACTGTGGTCATAATCCAAACATACCCATGCACATATATTTTGTTGACAAAGGCTCCCACTTTGTGTTATAGTAAAATGTCTTGTCTATCTTATTAGTTAGAGTTTTGGTTGACTTTGCATGCACATGTAGTTGTAGGTGGTATCAAATGCTCGAGTTGAAGACTCAAGTTACACAATTTTGATAATAAAAAATGCAGCTCATCTTTTGTCTATAAATACATTGTTCACCTTTTCCCACTTCAGTTCTTATAAATTTAAAAAATACTTATATATGTTACAGGGAGCTAAAAGAAGACGAAGATATTACTAGATGCTATGTTTCCACTGATTGACTCGATGGACATATTTGCTTCTATGGAAAACTATAGAAAATTCATTTCTTTATGCAAATCCGGCTCATCTTTTTCGAAAATATTATTGTTTCTCACTAACCAGATACCCCATGTTCTTAAGAGAAAAATATTCTGAAAAAATGGTGAAGAATAAATACAAGTGTTTTACAGACATGCCAAGTTTCATGATGAAATGAGATGTGTGGTGTTATGTGAAAACAAAATACAAAATCAATGCTTTAATATTTTTACTATTCTTTTGACCACATTTTTTTAGATAAAGAAAATGTCATTTGACCATGAAAGATATCACATATGTAGAATAATTTTGTATGTTTGGTACCAATTTTTCAGAATTATTTGAATATTTTCTATTGATTATTTATTTTTATTCAGCTAGAGCAGACGAGCTCGGGAGTCGAAGTGAATTTTCCACACTGAACCTTATTTGTGTACGGCAGAAAAATCTTTTCTTTATAGAGGGAGCCCCTATTGGACGTAAGCATAATTTCAAACAAACCAGAACCTGTATCGGTAAGTCGACCACATTTTCCTCTCCGAAATATCTAGAACATTTGTATTCACTGTTAAAGTGCCGGGCACACGCCTCTCCATAAATTAAGGAGCGAAACAATCCCCACAGAAGAAGGAACGCGCACGCACACACAGTAGCACAAGTGAGAGGCGAGAGGGGAGAACGGAAGAGCGCAGAATCCTTATCTCCTGCGGGGGAAGCTCGCCGCCATGGCCACCGCCGCGGTCGTCCACCTCTCCTTCAACGGGCGCCTCCGACGCTCTCCGGAGATCGTCTCCCAGACGTGCTACCGCCCTTCACTCCTCCGCTGCCGTGCGTTCAAGCAGGAAACCGGCGGCGACGATGAGAAGCCGCCGCCGTCGTCCGAGCCGCGGAAGCGCAGGAAGGGGCCGCTGTACAAGCTGAAGGCGGCGATGCAGGGTCTCGCGGGCTCCCGATCGGCGGCGGCGGAGGTGTATGGCGGGCAGTACGAGCGCGCGGTCGAGAAGGCCGAGGAGATCTTTTTCTCGGTGAGCCCCGCTCGCTAACCATCGACCCCCGCCGGTTATTTTTGTCATTTCATCGGTTCCCCGCTCCTTAACTATTAACTCGTTGTACTACATACCTCATGCATAGGCATAAAATGGGAAGATTATTAATTAAGCCGCCGCATGCGTGCGAGAATTGCTCGCATCATGCATATGCTGAAAGCGATAACTCATATCTTCCAGGGCCTAAATTCTACGTTGTTGATATTTCTCTTCTAAGTGGGAGCTTACGTTTCCGACCCACCAGTAGTGGCACAACGGATGTGTTCTACACCGATCAGCTTGTTGTGCATAGAGGAGGAGTTGCTACTGTAGTGTTCGTTTTTTGCTAAATTCTCGGTTGCCTGACTTGTTGTTACTGAAAGTTCGACATCATGAGCCTAGAATTGCAGTGTGAAAGGCTTGCAATTTAGCTCAACATAAAGGATTTTATCTTCTTCTTTTTTCCTGAAAGAGGTCACACATCTGTACTCCTTGTATAAAACATAGATGATTTGTATTCACTGACTTCCTTCTCCTCTGATCAGGTTGCTACCCAGGTAGGCAGATACGTTATCACTATGATGAGCAGTGGTGTTGTACTTGCAGTTGGATTTCAGTTATCAGGTCAGACATACACTCGTGTACAATCTGCTACATTGTCTTTGTATTCTTCTTTTCTCTTTGTTTCATATAAATCCCTCGTGAGGTTTCAGTTAATAATGTTGTTACCTTTGTATTTAGGTGGAGACAGCCAAACAGATGCGTTAATTTGGTATAGCTGGCTTGGTGGAGTAATTATTGGCACAATGTTAGGTGCAAACAGTGTCCTAGAGGAACACTGCAAAGCTGGACCTCGCAATGTTGTCATAACGGGAAGGTAGCTCATTTTTACATTCTTCTAACATGCCATGTGAATCTTTTGCCAGGAAGTAGTGTCAATACTCTAAATATAGAGCAAACTAAATAATCAAAGATAATGAGTTTGTCCCCTAGATAATTTCATAGCCAATACTATTCTCTATCGACATTGATCCCTGCAATTTGATTTTGGCAGCACAAGAGGATTAGGGAAAGCACTTGCTCGGGAGTTTCTTCTTTCTGGAGACCGTGTTGTAGTTGCTTCCCGAAGGTGGTAGTCATTAACATAGTGCTCAAAGTTTACATCAATGTTTTGTCCTAGTTTTCTTAACAATCTTCGGGTTTTTTGGCAGCCCTGAATCAGTTGTACTGACAATCAATGAGCTTGAAGAGAACATACAGGAGGGCTTGTCAGTTGCCAAAAAGAAACAAAGAGAAAATTTATTACAAGCTAAGGTTGTTGGTACATCTTGTGATGTTTGCAAACCAGAAGATGTGAAAAAGCTGGTAAATTTTGCTGTTGAGGAGCTGGGTTCAATTGACATTTGGGTAGGTAATTCTGTACATATGGATCTCGTTAAGCATATTCTGGCATTTCACCTCAAGAATCACTTGCTGACAACTTTGCCTACTTGTACCCTTGCATTTTATTTTTTACTTTTGCATTATATACTTCTCTAAAATTTATCATTTCTTACTTTCTCTACAGATAAATAATGCTGGCACAAACAAAGGTTTTCGGCCGCTCGTAAATTTTTCTGATGAAGATATTGCCCAGGTTTGTTAGTTGATATCTTCTACCTGTTCGTATTGCTTCCTTTTAATAACAGAAATGATATTGCTAGACGATATTCTCAACTATACATCTGATTTCACGATTCCTTAAATCTTTTTTTGGCTTTATTTGCAGATTGTCTCAACAAACCTAGTTGGTTCTCTACTCTGCACCAGAGAAGCTATGGATGTCATGCAATACCAAGAAAAGGGAGGTCATGTATTCAACATGGATGGAGCCGGATCTGGAGGATCAAGCACGCCATTGACAGCTGTGTAAGCACCTCAGCCCTTTTAATTCTCCGCTATTTCTCTAACACGTACACTGTAGAGACACTCTGTCTGCTTTTCTCATTCACTAAAACCTTATGATACGTTGCATTTTATTCGCTTGCTTTTGCAAGGAAACTAAATCTGGTGTTAATTTGTAATTTGTAGTTATGGTTCAACTAAGTGTGGACTAAGGCAGTTCCAAGCATCACTTATGAAGGAAAGCAAAAGATCAAAAGTTGGAGTTCACACTGCTTCCCCTGGAATGGTCCTTACAGATCTCCTTCTAAGGTAACCTCTAAGTTGCTTGACACCTTCAGATGCCAGGATTTGATTGTTAAAGTTTGTTCTGAACTCTATGTATATAAGATTGCTAACAACAAAACTTTTTCGGTGTTGGGAGAAGCGTTCATGATCTCCAAACAGCATTTTCTGCCTGTAATGCTTTAGTACTGTCTGATAATAATTTACACATTTCAGAGCAGATAAATGGTGAAGGTTAACAGGTGTTTTTGTTGAAATTCATTCTGAACAGTAGCAATTCCACTAGTGTGCCACATACGGAGTATATAATAAGCCTCTTACTAATTTATTTATAAATATAATCAACATGTGTAACTTGTTAGAGCTGTTAAGCCTCACAAATTACTAAAGCAATGGAGAGTTCAAACCTGGACATTTTCACTAATCACTAGCCATGCTGTACAAAAAAATTAAATGTGCTTCTATTTCTTTGAAAATGATGATCACCGCCTGATCTTCCATATGGTCTGATTGTTCTTCCATTGTCACATGCCTGAATGTATGAAACAACGTTCTTAACCTACAGTTTATTCTTTGCAGTGGTTCATCTCTCCAAAATAAACAGATGTTCAATATAATATGCGAGCTTCCAGAAACAGTAGCAAGAACATTGGTTCCTAGAATGCGAGTTGTGAAAGGAAGTGGAAAGGCAATAAACTACTTGACACCACCAAGAATCTTGCTTGCCTTGGTTAGTGCATGGGTTCGCCGTGGCCGATGGTTTGATGAAGAGGTAGCATGCTTCTCCCTATAATACTTCCTCCATTTTGCATTATCTGTCCAATCAAACAGCGAGGGACGCACCAAAAACAATAATAATATTGCCCTATTAAATGATGGGAACATATCAGGCACACATGGTCAGTATTTCCCCAAGACAAACATCATGAAAAATCGGCAGTTCGTAGTTAAATGTGCAAATTTTGTGCAATGGAGAAACTATTTTTTTAAATTCATTCCAGCAAAAGCCCCATTTTTTTCGAAACATGCAGGAGAACTGCATGTGTTATATTAAGAAGAGAGCGGCCAAAGAAAGGCCGAGAGAGTTTACACCAATAGTTCAAATAACCAAACGAAAGTAAGAAAGCCCCATCTGCAAACATAGCTATTGCGAACTATCTGGGATCACTATTTATTGCATATAAAGAAGCTGACTGGGCATCACTTGATTATCCAAATTATGTGTTTACAATATTCTAATAAGATTTGTTCCTTCCAACTTCGAAGGCTAGACGGACTAGGTAGGACAGAGTTGTCAAAGAAGATAAAACTAGCTAGGTAGGTCAGATCAGAAAGAGGCTGTAAAATGATGTTACATTACGTCAGGTGTCTATTCTCTACAATAGATATTGAACCAGTCTGGTGTGATTCCCATGTTCATAATAACCAGCTCAGTCCATCACATTTTTGCTATTTTAGTGCTCAGTTTTGTGAGATATCTCTATGAAGGCCTCCCTGAGTGAGACACCCTTTGTGTATTTACTACATATTTGCATAAGTTATGTGCAGCTTGTGACCTATTGTTTACCTATTGCAGGGGAGAGCGGTATATGCAGCGGAGGCTGATAGAATTCGCAATTGGGCTGAAAGTCGAGCACGCTTCTCCTTCACGGATGCCATGGAGATGTACACGGAGAATACTTGGGTTTCTGTATTCTCTCTCTCGGTCGTCTGTGCGTTTATAATGCTTTCCAGTTCAGGTGGACCTTTCCCTGGCACATGATCCCTGGAGTCGCCAAACCAGACAATTCTTTTTTCACCACTGGAATTTTATCATCTAATGACATATGAGATGACAGTTGTGAATGGGGCAAAGGTGATCCTAGACGCATAATTACGCGCAAAGAGGATCGGCATCAGCTGCCTCGCCATTTAAGGATAAGCTAACCATGCCCTCAGATTCAGGAAAGGGGTAAATAACATTTGTTATGTGGGCATTCCACTTACTGTAAGCTAGTCTGTAAGCTGTCTTGTAAGAACATGTGTGTGAAGTGAGCAGAGCACATACAGAGTCGGAGGTGGTGCTTGTTTCTTGTACATGGATGTAGATATGATCCTTGTAAATTCCTTGTACCATTCGAAAAAAGTATAGCAAGTTAGCAACACAGCGTAGAACTCGAAAAACTGATGCAGGTCGCCATACATTGTTCATCATCTATTTTAGACGTGTAAAGTTCAGGATATGTGTATCCCTTTTCTTATAGGCTTACTATACCAGGGAAGTATGGGAAAGACCAAAATGTTGTATAAAAGCAATGAAATGCATATTTGGATAACAGAATGATGATTTTCCACTCTGACTTCTGGATGGGAAAACAATAGTTCAGATCGGAAATCAGGCCCTACATGTTTGGATCTTGTACAATCAACGGACTATACAGAGAGAGGACACTATATTAAAAAAACGTTAATGTAAGCGAATGCATGAATTGCAGGAAATATCTACTTCCTTGTCGGGTAATGACTCCCAGGAATCGGGGGTAGTCACTTCCTGAAGTGTAGATTGAAATGGGATTGAACGCGGAGGTCTAAAACCCTCAAGTGGCTCCGCGACGTTGCTCGCCGGAGCCGAAAAAGACGCACACCCGACCAAGGAAGACATTGTCCTTTACCCAGGTTCACGGCCCTCGTGAGGAGGTAAGACCGCTATCATGCTTGTCTGTATTATATATGGAGGATTACAGTACAATTGAGCTTGCCGGCAGCCCCCTTGAGGCAGTTCTTGCCTGGGGAGGGAAGCGATGACCTTCTTCCTCCTCCGGCCAGTGGCTAACTTAACCAGTGCTGCTAGGGTTTATAAGGGTCCTTTGCATGCAAAGGGCCGACCCTTGTTACGATGGATGTCTTCTCTCTTTTATAGGCGCCTCGGGCCTTCTCCTTCGGCTTGGCCTTCAAGGTGGCTCCCACTTGCCAGTGGCGGGGCGGAGCACGAGTCCACCGTGCTCCATTCGTCCATGGACTCGGTCCATTGTTGATAAAGGTGGCGCCGTGGCCGACAGGCGGCCGACCGCGCGGTACTATCCGCAGAGCGGGCAGTCTCTGAGGTGGAGCCCGCGATGACGATCTCCGTTGTAGGGTTGCGCCGTCCACCTGCTTTATCGTCAGAGTAGAACGTCCTTACATCTGTGCAGCAGGCGGAGCAGCTTTGTTGACCACTTTATCGCCAGGGACAGCGACGGGGGGTGTGCGCGCCACTACATGAGCGTGGCAGAGGTCACGTGCGCTATGCCGTGCTTCCTTGGCCGCGACGTTTCCCTCCAGGCCCGAGGGGAGATTCCTGTTGGACTCCCCTCAGGCGGGTTGGTGCCTTGGGGGGGTCCCCTTAGGCGAGGGGTCCCTTGAGGCCCTCGAGGGGAATCCCCTCTCCAGGGTCCCGCCAGGCGATGACGCCTGGTCCTTGGTCGTTTCGTCCGTCTGGCCCGCGAGCGGGGCCTGGGGGGATGGGCTCTTGATACCCCAGTTCCCACTGGGCCGACAGTAGCCCCCGGGCCCATGATGGGCACGACTGAGCCCTTGGGCTTAGGCGAAGCGTCGTGGGCCCTTAGTGCCCAGCCGGCCCGAGCCACGCGGCACTTGGACGATTAACGGCTTTGCACGATCTGGGGCGTGAGTCGTGGGGGGTCCCACCACGCCCCGGTAACTGCTCTTGGAGAGGACATAAAGCCCGAGCACTGCGGCAGGGAGCCGTTACTGTTTCCACTTCTTCGCAGAAAATTCCGCTCCACAGAGCTCTCCGCCTCCGCTCTCCTCTGCGAGTTCCTGTTCTCCAACTCCTTCCGACCTCCGCGCCCGTGACGATGAGTCCTCTCAAGAGCAAGGGCAAGGCCGCTGCGGGGTCTTCCTCCCAGGCGGAAGCCACGGAGACCGTGATGGGCGGGGCGCTGCTTGGCGTGCGCGTCAACGAGAAGGCGCTCTCCAAGGTCCGGTACCTGTTGGCGGACCGGACGAACGAGCACGGCGCCACCGCCCTGAAGCCTGCGGCGCACGGGAAGTGCCCGCGGGGATTTTTCCCGGTCTTCCAGCACTGCCTGGCCGCGGGACTGCTGCCGCCCTTCTCTCCGTTCCTGGAGGCGGTGCTGGCGTTCTACCAGGTGCAGCTGCTGCACCTGCACCCCAACTCCGTCCTCATCCTCGCCGTCTTCGCCTATCTCTGCGAGGCGTACCTGGGCCTGAAGCGCACGGTTGGGCTGTTCCGGTGCTTCTACGCGCTCCGAAACACGGCAAAGAACGAGCGCTCCGGGTGCATCTCGTTCCGCATCGTCGACGACATGGGGGGCGTCTACATCCCCATGTCCTGGAGCGAGGGCAAGGCCATCACGTCCGTGACGAAGAAAGTAGACGACTTCCGCCAGAAGTGGTTTTTCGTCGGGGTGGAGCGTCCCTGCGCCTTCCTCGAGGTCCCCGACGAGCCTCCGGTGAAGAACTCCCATTGGGGCAAGGCTACCTTCAGCGGAGCCAAGAATGCGAGCCTGATGGGGCGCCTGAGCTTCCTTCGCGAGGAGGGCCTCACAGGGCAGATGGTCGTGGCGGACTTCGTGACCCGCCGCATCGTGCCCCTCCAAGCTCACTCGGTCCCCATGTGGATGTACTCGGGGCCGAACGACAAGATGCGGCTCCACGTCGAGGAGAACGACAAGGACGTCGTCGACAACATCCTCTCCGCGCTCTTCGTCAACCCCTCTGTGCTCCCCGCGGATGAGGTTCGCGCGGCGCTCCGGCCCCTTCACCAGTACAACCTGACGGAGCGCATGGCCCGCCTAGAAGGGATGCCTTCGTTCACCCCGACAGGCCCGACGGACTCTGATGTGCCGATGCCGGCCCCGCGGGGAGCGGAGGGGGCCCATTCTCCCTCGGCTTCAGGGGCTGGCCTAGGTGAGGAGGAAGCCACAGCTGGGGAGGTCTCTTCTTCTAGAGCTGGGCCTTTCACTGACGAGATTCGTGATATCTCGTCAGGCGACGAAGACGCCTTCGTGGTGGCGCCCTCGCACCCCGTGGAGGAGGAAGCTGAGGAAGGGGAGGCCTCAGGCGCGGAGAGCTCTCCAGGAAGGTGCGGGCCTCGCGCCAAGGTCGTCGTGGACCACACAGGGGCGAGGCTGTCTGACGTCCCTTCCAAGAGGAAAGCGGAGGCGCCCCCCGCGAGGCCTGCTCCCAAGCCCTTTCCCTCATGGCGCTCGTCAGGCCTGGCGTGGGTCGATGCTGGCGCTCCCCCTCCAGGGTGAGTTCATACGTCGTTGGGTCGTTTGCCCTCTTGGTTTCTTTTTCCACCTCATCCTTTGCTGAAGTTTTTCCTTGGGCTCTTGACAGCGGTCCTGCGCCTGCTAAGCACCGCTGGCTCTGCAAGGCGTCCGAGGTGAAGAGCGCCACGGCAGGAGCCGTGGCTGACGAGGCCGTGAGGCCTGTGGAGGCAGCCCCAGCGGGCCCCCTTGAGGAGGCGCCTCAGGTGGAGGTGACTGCGCCCATCGCGAGGGCGGCTGGTCCTCATGTGAAGGAGGGCGCCGCAGGCCCGGATGCTCCTGCAGCGCCCCGCGAGTCTCCGTCGGTGGAGGGCTCGGAGGCGAGAACTGCGCCATCTCGTGCTACCACTTCACCTCGTGCGGCTACGCCCCCGCGCGAGGCCACTCCGCCACGTGCGGCTACGCCTCCGCGCGAGGCCACTCCGCCACGCGAGCCAACGCCGCCGCGCGCGTCGACGCCTCTGAGTGTGCCTGCTGCGTCGCCTGCGCCCGCCGCTTCTGCGCAGCCCGCGACGGAGACCTGCGAGGCACCGGCAGGCGCGGGTGCGTCTGCCGGGGACGGTTCTTCCTCTCCTCCCCGCCAGGCTGGAGGTGAGGAGCGCCTCGCGGCTGCAGGGCCTGAAGGTGGCGCGGGCACGGGCTCCGGCGGGGCTCAAGCTAGCCCCCTTATTCTTCCCGAGGCCGGAACTGCGGGACTCGACGCCGAGGCCTTCTACGAGCCGAGACCTGGTGCTCCGCGTCTGGGACTGGAGCGTGGGGCGTCGCGAGTGAAAGAGCATTTTCCCTCATGTGTGGTTTTGGTAATTGAATGACAATCTCTATGGACTAATGTTTGCATTGAGATATCATTATAGATCATGTCCATGGAATTGTGGAGTTCATGTGTTGAACTCTTGAAGCTCATGTGTTGAGTGAAGCTTATTGCAAGTATGTCTTGAAGATTTAAGACATCATCTTAGTGAAGAAAAGATGAGTTGTGCAAGACCAAGACAAGCTTTCTCGAAAATATCCTATGCTTGGTGCTTGCAATGGATACATGAAGACAAAGCTTAGCGAGACTCTCCCATTGTGAGCACGGCGGAGTATTTGGAGAAGTCTTCATCAAGCAAGTGCTTGGACGCGCAATCAAGAAAGATGAACCACTTGAAGAGATCAAGATAGTCATCATCCAACTCAAGTGGAATTCTCAAGGCAAAGGTATGATCTTGATAGGGCTATAGGATAGATAGGCGTACTATCAAGAGGGGCTCTCAAGTTAGTAACTTGATCGCATCGTTGTGGAGAGCTCAAACCTTTGCATACTTGGCATATCATATTTCTTGGTTCTTATTTGGCTTTTATGTTGGTGAGGAATTAGAGCTTGGTTCATCTCCATGTCAAGCTCTAGTTCATCGAAATCGGTTTTACTTTGGACAACTTGTTGCGTTTTCGGTGGCGGAAATATTGCCGGTTCTTCCTTGAGGAAAGTCCCACACCTTGCCATGTGTGGAGATTTTACTCTATTTATGGAAAGTCCCACACCTTGCCAACGGCTATATTTCCTGGAGGGGTATAAATACCTCTCCCCTTCTTCTTCCCCAGCCAATCCAAGGCAGCACGATTTCACCCCCCCTCTAGGCGACGTCTATCCGTTCAATTGGTACCAGAGCCAGGTTATCTCATTATTAGGACTAACCGCCTAGAGATAAAGATGTCGTTTAGAGATCTAGTGCACAATCCCACTTATAGATTCGATGGCACAAATTATGATGTGTGGAAAATTCGCATGCTTAATCTTTTTAGAGACATGGGTTCAAATTTAGAGAGTATTGTAGATATGGGTTTTTCTCCTCCAAAGGATTCACAAGAATTATCTTTAGAGGATGAGAAAAACTCTTATCTAGATACTCTAGCATCTAATGGTCTCATATGTGCTTTGAGCGATGTAGTGCTTGCGTCAATCATGCCTTTTCGGAGCGCTCATGAATTATGGACAAAACTTCAAGATATATATGAGGTGTCCAACATTTCCAAGGATGATTGTCCTCCTTCCACTTCCGGTCGTGATGAGCTCACGACTTTCTCCACTTCACCTACATGTGGTGTGCCACAAGGTAATGATATGGTGAGTGGTGATAGAAATTGCAATCTTGATGGTGAACCGACTATTGACTATACTTCACACTCATCTTTTTGCAATGCTCTATCTTTGGACTTAAGCACATATAGCACTCAAAATGTCATACATGCTAGTGTTTATAGTCCTTGCATATCATGTAGTAGTTGCTTAACTAAATCTCATGATGATATGCTTTCCTTGTCTTGTTGCCATGATCAAAGTGCTTCTATTTCCTCTAGTACTTGTTTGGCTAACAATGTAGAGGAAATCCAACAATTGTTGGAACAATACTTGGACCTCAATGGTGTTTCAAGTAACTCTTCATCGTCTTCATCCACTACTCACCTTTGCCTTATGGCTAAGGAGTATAAGGTAGGTCCTACCGTGCACTCCAATATATCTCATGGTGATGATGATGATGATGTTGATGATGATACTAGTCTTGAAATCGAACAAGAAATTATTGCTTTTGATCATTTCATGACTAACTTGCAAGGAGTTGGCAAGAAACACTTTGGCTCTCTTATGAGCCGTATAGGTGAGCTTGAGGATGTTCTTGAGCTAAAAGGTGAGATTGAGAGATGCCTATGAAAAGGTATCTCTTCAATCATCTCTAGAAGATGAACAAGAAACTAATGCTCACCTTCAAGAGAAACTTGAAACTATCATGGAGTCTCATAACTCCAAAATTGCTAAACTCACTAAAGAACATGAACATGCTATTGCTAAATGTAATGTGCTTAGTAAACAAAATGCTAAGTTAAATAATGAGCTTGTCATGTTGTCTCCTTCCACGTCTAATGATAATGATGCTTGTGCTACTAACTCCACTTTGTGTGAAGCATCTATTTTGAAGGAGAATGTTGAGCTAAGGGCTCAACTTGATTTGCTAACTAGCAAGTATGGGATATTGGAAGAAAATCATGAAAAGCTTTCAAGCTCTAATGAGGATCTTCTAGCATCCCATGCTAGGCTAAAGTTAGCTCATGAGGCGGTCACAACGAAGGTAAAATCTTGTGAGCCTCCTATGGTCACTAGCACAAACTCTACTACTAATGCTTTATTGCAATGTGCTATTACTAGTAATTCTACATCACATACCATTGCTAAATCTTGTGATGAATTACATCCCTTGCCTTGTTGCTCTAACAATGTAGCATCTACTTCCTCTAGTATTTGTGTTGAAACTAACCATGTAGAGGAACTCAAAGAGCTCAAGGCACAAGTCACTTCATTGAAGAAAGACTTGAAGAAATGTCATGAGGGTAAGTCCACCCTCGACAACATGTTGAGAGTGCAACAACTTCCTCATGACAAGAGTGGACTTGGATTCAACTCCAATAACAAGAAAAAGTCCAATGTCAAGAAGAAGCACAAGTTCGTCAAGAAGAAGGGCCAAGAACAAGCCATTGATTCGGCCAAGGAAAGGAGAAAAAGGGTTCTGACTCCAGTCGGAAATTGTGCTCGGAAATTTCCATATACCGGAATTTCCGAGTGCCCCCAGAAAAGTCCTCCAGAAATGGCTAAGGAAAAGTTTGGTTTTGCTTCTGACTCCAGCCGGAATTTCCGAGCTCTCTTAGACCGGAATTTTCGGGTGACCGGAATTTCCGGGTCTCTCTAGACCGGAATTTCCGAGTCTAACTTATACCGGAATTTCCGAGTGTCGAAACAGCCAACGGCTATATTTCCTGGAGGGGTATAAATACCTCTCCCCTTCTTCTTCCCCAGCCAATCCAAGGCAGCACGATCCCCCCCCTCTAGGCGACGTCTATCCGTTCAGCGAGGCCGCCTTTGGCCTCGTGAGGGAGTCCCTGGAGAGCTTGGAGGCGCACCTCGCCCTTGGGGACATATGGCTCGCTCGACAGCAGAAGGAGCTGGCGAAGTCGTGGGCGTCCTTCCACGCGGCGGTCGAGGCGCGCCGGCTGGAAGACTTGGCGCTGCAGGCCGCCCGCGAGGAGGCCATCAGCTTCGCCAAGGAGACCGGTGAGGGTGCCATCCGCGACGCTGCAGAGCTGCTTCACCCCTTCCAGGCGGAACGCGACGCTGCGGCGAAGCTCCTGCGCGAGGTCAGGGCGGAGCGCGAGGCGATGGAGGGCTCGTTGGCGCAGAAGCGCCGCGAGCTGGGCCAGCTGGAGACCCAGCTGCTCTCCACCCACCAGGCCGCATCGGCTGCTCTGGAGAAGGACCGCAAGGCCTTCGCCGAGCGCGAGCTGCAGCTGGTCCTCAAGGAGGAGGAGCTGCAGTAGCGCGAGGAGCAGCGCCTCCAGGCGGAGAAGGAACTAGTTGCTCAGCGCGAGGCCCTCGAGGAGCGAGAAGGCGAGTTGGCCCAGGCGACTCTGAAGTACGAGGAAAACGTCGCTGCCCAGAAGGTGGCTTACGAGCGCTTCGAGCGGCGCTTCGCCGAGAAGAAAAAGGAGGCCAAAGACGCCCTCGCGGAGCGCGAGAAGCAGTTATGCAAGTCTACTTCTCAGAAGTACCGCGACATGGCCCAGTCGCAGGAGGACCGCTTCAAGGCCAAGCATGCCGCGGACGCTCGGAAGATTGCCGAGCACGAGAAGGCCAACTCCAAGCTGGAGGCCCGCCTCACTCGCGCTAAGGATGGCCGCCGCCGAGCGGAGGAGGCTCGCACCGAGGCTGTCCACAACCTAAACTCCCTGGCCAAGGACGTGGAGGAGCAAGTGGCCCCGGCGATGCAGCGGGCGGTGGAGGCCTCAGACTCTACCAACGCGGCTCGGGCGCTCACGAAGCAGCACGAGCGCATGTTCGAGGCGCTGGTTGCTCGTGGCAACGAGCTGGCCTCGCAGCTGGGAGCAGACGCGCCGCACACCGACGTTCGGGGCCGCGACGATGTTGCCATGTACTTGGTCTACTTCGAACAGCTCTTCGCAACGCTCGAGGGTCCCGTCGCCGAGCTTCGGGATATGATCGAGGACGAGAGTCGGCAGCTCTTGGGGGTGGTTGTGGATCGCGTCTTCACCAACCTCAAGCTCCTCACGCCAGAGTTCGACCTGGGTTCTGTGACCGAAGCCGCCCAGGGCGAGGACGCACAGCGGGTCTCAAGCTCCCTCCGCGAGCAGGTGGACGCCTTCTGCAACCGCTTTAGGCGCACGAAGGCTGCGCCGGAGCACAGCGAGGAGGAGGCATGCTCTACCGAGGCTGACGAGGGCGCCGCGGAAGAGGTCCAAGACGGTGCTGCTTCCCACTGAGTCATTATTTATTGCGCCTGCGAGCGTTTGTATCTGCACCAGCTGTGTGCTTTAGACATATTAAGACCTTTTGGCTTTTAATATACTTTTAATTGGTGTTTTAATTCGAGCTTGTCTGCCCCTCGTGAGGTCTCTTTGGACTCATCTTCATGTCTATTTGTTCTCTGCGTCGTTAGGTCCCATCTCTTCGTGCCATGACTCCGCCACCTCGGTATGCGGGAGCAATGAGTCTGCAAGGCCGGGGGGAGTTTAGTCCTAGGAGAGGTTAGAGCCTTGAGTCGCGATGCTCAAGTGCCCCCCTTAGACGTGCGAGTAGTCAATGAAGCGTAAGGGAAAGCGAAGTCGCTCAAGGGGCAAAGACGCGCGCTAAGGAGAGAAAGACGCTCTTAAAGCGTGGGTGCGAGACTTAGCTTTTCGAGGTTTTCGCTCTGTGAAGTCTTTTCGCCTGGCGAGTGCCCACTTGAGGGGTCGCTCCTGGGAGGGCTCTTTGCCTGGCGAGGTTGCCCGCTTGAGGGGTCGCTCCTGGGGAGGCTTTTCGCCTGGCGAGGTTGCCCACTTGAGGGGTCGCTCACGGATGCCCCTTCAGGCTCGCGGGAGAGTTCTTCCCTGCAGGTATTAGAGGGGCGAACCCAAACGCTGGAACACGGATCAAGGGATCGTGCGCGCTTATAGGTCCCCTCAGGCGTTCCTTGCGAGGAGAGTAAGTACCAAGGTCCTCTGTAGAGATGGCGTGTTTGTGGGGTATTGCCCTCCAGCCAGAGCTCGGACTCTTGGATTTTGCAGTGCTGCTGGTGTGTCATTTGAGGCATTGGTACCGTACTCAGCCCCCACTCGCGAGGTACGCATGTGGAGAGATATAAGCGCACACTTCAACAATAGTAATGCGTAACCCCCCCCCCCCCCCCAAAACATTTTTTAAGCGGCGCCGAAGCGCTAAGTTCACTTAGGAACGAGATTGAGTCATTATGCTTGGGGTTGCCAAGTTAATGCTCTGACCATGTCGAGGCATGGGGACCACCTGTTGGTGGCAGAGACTCTCAACGGCCTGATGTGGCTCGTTTTAATTGAGAGCTCGGAGGGTTTTCCCTCGAGTGAAGCCTTTGGGGCTTTGGAGGTTTAAGCCGTTGGCGTTTTAACCTCCAGAGACAAGAATGCTTGGAGGTTGAGCCGTAAGCTGCCTCGTCCTCTAGGAGTCTCGACGTGACAATGATCACGTGCGTGGGAATGACCACGGTTGCGTTTGTTCCCTTAGGAGACAAAGCATGTGTTTGAGGTTTAAGCCTTTTGGCGTTTTAACCTCTAGAGACGACATTGCTTGGAGGTTGAGCCGTAAGCTGCCTCTTCCGCTTGTCTTCTCGACGTGACAATGATCACGTGTGTGGCAATGACCACAGTTGCGTTTGTTCCCTTAGGAGACAAAGCATGTGTTTGAGGTTTAAGCCTTTTGGCGTTTTAACCTCTAGAGACGACATTGCTTGGAGGTTGAGCCGTAAGCTGCCTCTTCCGCTTGTCTTCTCGACGTGACAATGATCACGGGTGTGGCAATGACCACTTTGGCATTTGTTACTTTAGGAGACAAAGCTATGTTTTTGGAGGTTTAATCCTTTCGGCGTTTTAACCTCTAGAGACGAAAAATGCTTAGAGGTTGAGCCGTAGGCTGCCTCGTCCGCTTGACGTCTCGACGTGACAATGATCACGGGCGTGACAATAATCACTTTTTTAACTTGTTCCTTGCGGATACAAAGGTTTGCGAGGTTTAAGCCTTGAGCTTTTAACCTTGAGGGACAAAAAGGTACTTGGAGGTTGAGCCGTGGGCTGCCTCTTTCGCTAAATGCCCTGACGTGATAATGATCACGGGTAGAACTTGCGCAGATGCATGATGTTCCATGGATTCTTGACGGGGACACCGTCTTCCGTCTCGAGGCGAGCCGCGCGAGGCCTGTCGATGTGGGTGACCCTGTAGGGACCTTCCCACATCGGGGACAGCTTGTGGAGGCCTTCCCTGGAGAGGATTCGCCTGAGGACGAGATCGCCTGCCTCGAGGGTGCGCGAGCGCACATTGCGGCTGTGGTAGCGCCTCAGAGACTGCTGTTACTTGGCCGCCCGTAGGGCGGCGCGGCGTCTTAGACCTTCAAGGAGCAGCAGGTCGTCGTTGTGGAGGTCCTCCTGCTGGTCCTCATTAAAGGCAAGGACCCGTGGGGATCCATGCTCTATCTCTGCGGGGAGGACTGCTTCGGCTTCATAGACGAGTGCGAACGGCGTTTCCGTGGTGGGCTTGGGTGGCGTGGTACGGATGGACCAGAGCACCGAGGGTAGCTCATTGATCTAGCCTTGCCGTGGCCCTTGAGGACATCGAAGGTCCTGGTCTTTAAGCCTTTGAGGACCTCTGCATTTGCACGCTCGACCTGTCCGTTGCTTTGCAGATGGGCGACTGAGGCGAAGCAGAGCTTGATGCCCATTTTCTGGCAGTAGTCTCTGAAGATGCCGCTTGTGAATTGCGAGCCATTGTCGGTGATGATGCGGTTAGGCACTCCGAAGCGGTAGACCAGGCCTCTGATGAATTTCACCGCCGCGCCTGCTGTGATTGTGCGCGTCGCCTCCACTTCAGGCCATTTTGTGAACTTGTCAATGGCCACGAAGAGGTAGCGATATCCACCTTGCGCCATTGGGAAATGTCCCAGGATGTCCAGCCCCCAGACCGCAAACAGCCACGAGAGCGGAATGGTTTGTAGCCCCAGCGCTGGTTGGTGGATTTGCTTGGCGTGGAATTGGCAGGCTTCACAAGCTTGAATGATGTCCGTTGCATCTTGAAGCGCTTGCGGCCAGTAGAAGGCGCTCCTGAAGACTTTTCCTGCGAGGGTGTGGGCGCACGAATGGTGGCCGCATTCCCCGTTGTGGATGTCCTTAATCAACAATTTTCCTTCTTCAGGACGGACGCACTTGAGCGCGATGCTGTTTGGGCGCTTGCGGTAGAGAATTACTTCGAGGATTTGGTACGATTTTCTTGGCGGGCAATTCGCTCCGCTTCAACATCTTCCTCGGGAAGGATCCCTTTGTGGAGGTAGTCTTTGATCTCGTCGATCCATCCTGCCTCTTGGTGCACCGCTGTGAGCAATAGACGCTCCCCTGTGGGGGCCCGCAGTCTGGAGCTCCGCTTGCAGGTGGTGGCGGGAGCGCTTCGTCTGTGCTTGCGGGCAGGACCTCTAGGGGCTGCTTTATGGATGCCTTGACGAGCCTTTCTTCAAAGACACCTGGCAGCTGGGATTGCCTCTTTGATGCGCGCTTGGCGATGTCATCAGCCTCTTGGTTTTCCTTTCTTGGGATATGCATGAGCTCCATTCCCCTGAAGTTCTTCTCCAGCCTACGGACATCTTCAAGGTATGCGGCCATGTGGTCGTCCTTGGCCTTGTAGCTTTTGTTGGAGAAGTTGACGAGCAGCTGGGAGTCGCCCTTGATAAGTATATGCTTGACGCCTAGGGCGATTGCGGCGCGTAGGCCAGCAAGCAGCCCCTCATACTCGGCGATGTTGTTGGATATCTTGTCGATTCCGAAGCACAGCTGGACTGCGTAATACTGAAGGAGATATGCCCTAGAGGCAAATAAATAAGTAGTATTTATTGCATTATCTCATAAGTTTATAATAGGTTTGTGTATTATGCTATAACTGTATTAATCGGAATTATTGATACACGTGTGATACATAGACAACCAGGTCCCTAGCAAGCCTCTATATGAGCTAGTCCATTGGGCAACAGTTGATCGAGATTCCCGATCAAGGACAATGACGTCGGTTGACAATGGGGTCATCTTGTTAGTTGAATAAGGTGATGGACATACGCAAAGTATTGCAATAAGATCGTATTACGATGTTTGTCATTTGCAATAGATAAGAATATGGTAGCTTATTCCTTAGACCGTGAGACCGTACTTATTGATGCTTCGTAGGGGTGCTTTGAGAGCATCAAACGTTGTGTCTTATATAGCATGACAATAACGGTGTCCATCTTGGGTATTCCGAAAGAGCATCGAGACGTAAGGATCAAGAGCGGGATTTGTTCATTCTTGTAATGGAAAGATACTCTGGGCCCACTCGGTGATATTGCATCTATATAGCTGCGCAGCTTATGACTAGGTCATGGAGATGTAATATCGCAGAGGAGTTAATAACCTTCGTCGGTAACGAGATACAAAACAAAGACATCGGTGTGTCTACGATCATATCTCGGACAAGGTAGTATCGCAGAGACAAAGGGAATGAATATCATATTTATGGTTCAACGACGATATTCGTAGAATGCACAGGGGTCGTCATATACTTCCAGGTATCCCTGACGGTCATTGGTGAGCGGAGTGTCTCGACCATGTCTGGAGTGTTCTCGAACCGTAGCGTAACAAACTTAAGGTCTTAGCGACACCAGGAGATAGGTTCTGGAATATTATAGGAATTTGTTGAAAAGAGAGAAATGATCCGGAAGGAGTTCCGGGGAGGTATGGAATGGTTCCAGGAATGTCCGAAAGTTGTTCGGGTGGTTCCGAAATAGTTTCGGAGTCATGGGATATTGAATTATATATAAATATATTAATTATGAATTAATGGGATTTTTATATTAATTTAATATTAATTAAATAAAGGAAAAAGGGGGCTCCCACCTACATGGGCCCTAAGAGGGCCCAAGAGGGGGCAGCCGCACCCCACAAGGAAGGGGAGGCTTGGGCCTCCTAGTCCGAGTTGGACTAGGAGTGGGACAAGCCCAAGGGGGGTTCGGCCGAACCCCCCCTCCCCTCTCCTCCTTTAGTCCCACATGGGGGAGCCAGGGGGTTTGCACACCCCCTTCCCCCTTTATATACCAAGGCATATTAATTGAATTAATTCATTGGAAAATACAATTAATTGTATTGCATGCCGGCCGAGCTATTTCTCCGCCCGTTTTGCCCCCTCTCTCCACCTAAGCTATACCGCTGAGCACCGTTGCTCTGCGGGATTCCAGATAAGATCTACCCCTGCGATTTCAGCTGGATCTGAATGACCGGGGGTTGTCGCTAAGCTCCGTATGTTTGTGAGTGCTCGGAGGTAACTCCTTTTGAGTAGCCTGGGCGACGTCGTCTCGCCCCTGCAGCCGCCGCGCCCCCCTCCCCTCTACTGCCGGCGCACCACCCCTGGTGCTGGCGCTTTGCCTTCTTCCGCCCGACGCCCGTCGACGCAGATCATCGTCGACACCCCGGCGTCATCGTCTTCGTCATCGCGGCAAGTTCTCCTCGACCTCGAGGTCGGCTACGTACGACTTCATCGTCAACGCTTGTGCGGGAGCGTAATCCCCGCTATCGGTCTACATGGAGGTAATGTAACCCGTTCCGCCACCGTTATCGCATGTACTAGATAGATAGATCCTGGCTAAGTTAGGGTTTCATACGCTAGAAAATTATTGTTTTCTGCACCGTAACCCCTTCAGTGGTATCAGAGCCGATCTATGCGTAGTACTGCTGGTACGGTTAGAACTCATGTTGAATGAGGGCGTCTTTCTTATATTTGCTACCCTCTAGCGTGCACTTGCGATGCCTTCGGTATTGAGTTGATGAAGCGGCCCAGACCGACTTTACGCGTACGCTTACGCGAGATTGGTTCCACTACTGACATACGGCTTGCACCGTATCTGTGGCTGGCGGGTGTCTGTTTCTCTCTCTCTCTAGTCGGCAAAGCATTTTCAATGGAGGGCCCGAAAGGGATGCTTAAACATGCAATTATACGATCGACGTTGTGGTACAAAGTTCGTAGGTAGGGAAGCGATTCTCTTACGAATAAGCCTACATGCCACGTAAAACTTGCAAAACTAAATAAAGCTAGAGGCGTCTAACTTTGTTTTGCAGAGGCGTTATTTTATGTGACATGGTTACGGTAAGTTTTGATATTACTCGTACTGTCGGAGGCAATGGAGGGCTCTGTAGACTCGGAGCCATGTCGGGGCGCCGGGGGCCAGGCACATGGCGCCATGAAGGTCCAGGCGCATCGACCATGTCACATCGCACTTCATTGCATCATTATTGTGTGCTGTTGTGTGTGCATCCTATTGATTGCTTATATGCTAGATATACAACGGTAGCATCATAAATAGGATGATCCCTAACAAATACCAAAATTGTGTTCTCCCTCGTTGCGCACCACCAAGAAAGTTCTACGTTATGAGGCAGGCCGTGATGATCGGGTGTCACACATCTCGTCGTTCGCATACAGTGGGTGTAAGCCATGTTGCACGCGCAGGGTCTTCGAGGTTTGATTGGCGAGCCTAGCATATCCAGAAATATGGCCTCGGAACAAGGGAAGATCGAAAGATCGAGCACGAGTCACAGAGTTGTTGTGATCGACATTTTATGTCCACCTTTGAAGCTATGCTGCCGGCCGTGATGATCGGGGGTGGTGTGGTGGATAAGGGTCGTGTTATCGCCATTATTATTTTTAGGGATAATAATCTTGGTGTGGTGTGTTTTTAGATAATGAGATTATAAAACTAAAACTCACCTACATATTATAAACTTTACCTTACCTCTTTTACGATCACATCTGTAGACTACGCAACTATACTTCGGTTACTTCCTCAAGAGCCCGGATGCTACATTAGAAGCCGACGGGTCCAACTTCATCAGATGGTACAGGGGTTTTATAAACATTCTCGAACACAACAACATTTATATGTTCTCGATGAACCGTTAGGAGAAGGACCAGGAGATTCTGCTAGCGAGGAGGAGGAAGATGATTTCCGTAGGCGTCGAGACATATTCATTGAAGTGGAGATCACTATGACCGTATGCCTGGCACCCGAGTTGAAAGAGTTGTTTCGACGCAAGGAGCCAAGCGTCATGATTGATGCGATAAAGACACACTTTGGGGATGAATTAAAGCGTGAGCAATTCAGGCAGCTTAGAATGTTCCAGACCATTCACATGGAGGAGCATACCTGTCTGAAGACACATTTGAAGAGATTGTATGACATCTACTTCCAGCTGACGATGGTCTTCGATTACTGGATGGCAGATTCTTGTGCCATTCGGACTGTCCTGATATCTCTACCTCCTAGCTATGAGAAGCATGTGCGCAAGTACATTTTGAAGACAGATGATATGAACTTCTACAAGTTTGTGTCTGAATTCAAATCTCTGAAGGTTGATTCCATCGAAGGAGAGATCTTCGATGCTACAGGTATATATTTGATATATACATAATTATGAATTCGCCTCTTGGTATATGATGAAGTATTTGATACTTGTTCTGTTTGTGAAACAGGTCCTAATTATCACATATATGCGGCGCAGTTTGATGTGACCTGGCGCTGAAGCTGGTGATCAAGGAGTTGATGGCCATTTGGTGTTCACGTCCTCAAGTTATCATAGTTATCATTAATAGTTTTTGATAAGATCATTTGTAATAGTGAGCGAGTGTGTGTGTCTTGATTGTTGCAAGACAAAGTTATTCATGTAATAAGACAAGTTAAGTTGTTTTATGTTATGGAACAAGTCAGTTGTTTTATATTATGAATAAAGATTCCACATCTCAGTTACATTGATTGTATGATAAGTATTCATAATTGTAGAAATGATAAAGTAGCGTGTCCTATGAATAAGAGTTCTGTTACTAGAACAAACACCATCGAGTTTAGTCATGAAAGCAATGAAAGAAGTAATGGATGTTTTTTTTTTGGTCCATTTAATTATTTCGAGTGCCGAGTTGATTAAGCTTGAAATCAAGTATTGAAGTTGCAATACCAGAGGAAATTAATTGAGTGTCATTTTTAATGACTAATTAATGGTGTTTATTGCTTGATCCGAATTCCCCTATGATTTTGGTAAATAGGAGTATTTGCCCGACAAATCATAAATCTGAAATTAATTTGATAATAGATCAAATGGGGTTTTTGAGAAGAAAGATTAGTGAATATTATATTCACAAGATTCGATCAAAGGACAATATTTTTGAATTATGGTTTCAACACCAAAAGACTTGTGGAAATTTGTTTCACAAAATTATAATGTCATATATGGTGATATGTGGGGAATTATAATCATGCTCTATTTTAAATAAAGTGTGGTCTGTCAGAATCAGTCTTAGAATCTCCTAATATGTTCGAAACATTATAGTCGATGTCCACTTTAGAAAATAGATGTTTTCTCAACAAGAATTCATGAGATCGACAGTAGTGTCGACATGTATATGATTACACGATAATTCGGTATATACATGAATAGTTCTTTGTAGAATACTCACATTGAATGGGAGTGTATTCCAAAACCAAGTAGAAACAAAGCTCAGTTTGTTGTCTATGTAATTCCGAGGAAAATATGATTTTTCGAATTATGGTTTATGGTTTGGAATTAGAAGCTTAAAATAAAGTGTCAGACCTATGTTGGAAGGTGTTCCAAAGAGTATATGTCTGCTAATGAAAATTTGGTGATTAAGAGTGAGGGAGACTAGAAAATTGTTTTCTGCTTGCAATCCTCTTCATAAAGATCATAATATTTTCATGAAAGAAACTTCTAAATAAAGTGCTGTTATATTTAATATTGCTGTCAGGTCACATCACTGTATTAAGTGTTTCGGATCTTGTTGACAGATCAAGGTGCACTATACGGATACAAAGAAAGTTGAGAAAATATCAGAGTACGAACAAAGGCTTTTTGAGCCTGGAAATCCAAGTTACATTTGAAAGGATTAAAAGAGTAATTGTTGCTGCAATTCTTATTAGAGGAATAAGATTGTTTAATCATCATATAAGGTGTTATATGAGAAATGTGACTATAAGAAAGACGCGGTAGCATGTCTTGTCAAGAAATGTGTCTTGGACAAAATCAAATTTGTTGACTACATTTGTGTAGACATGCTTGAAGTCTGAGGGGTTTGTATTAATGTAATACTGTAGTTTGTATTAAATTCGAATTGATAGTAGATCAATGATTTTGGTTTGACCAAAAATATCGATTTGAGTGGGAGTCATAGTTAGTTCACTCAGCTGAAATATGTGAAGAACATATTTTTGAGTGGGAGCTTAGGAACTCAAATATGTGGATAACATGTTTTTGAGTGGGAGCTCGTGTTCTCAAATATGTGGAAACATGTTTTGAGTGGGAGTCGAATTCATCTTGTGTAGTTAACACATTGTGAAACTGTACCAATAGTATAGGATGAAGTTGTAAAACTATTTGAAAGTTGGTGTCTATTTGGAAATAGAACGGGAATTTTAAATAGTTAGTCAAGTTGTTTTGGATTATATCTGAGGAGTCAGAATAGAATCAAAAGGATGGTCCTTTGGAATCCAATTGATCATTAAGAGTAATGATGCATGAAAGTAATGGTTGTATGACATGTGGGTCTATTATGTAATATTAGACATCATACAGAAACCATATTATCTGCTCGATGAAATATAACCGATGTTCTTGAAAGAAGAGCAGTTATAAAAGTAAATTTGGAATTTACTGGAAGTAGAAGTGCGTTAGTTAAAGGATTGACATTCGAATGTCAAGTTTTCTACATTGGTGTGAAAGTATGTACATATCGCGAGTTTGTAATTGTTACAAGGGGCTCTCTATGGCTGAGTGTGTTTTTCAGGGCAGTTATCTGGTTAGTATAATCAGAGTAAGCGCTGGGAAACAGAAGTCTCAGTTAGTTACGGTATTTGCATATGTGTTGTTGGACAACGTGGTGATATCAAGCAAGTTGATATCAGTGAATCGTAAGAGCATGTACGATCATGGATAGTGCAGTAACACTCTTCCACAAGCAAGTATTATCAAATGATTCTTATTTGATAAGGGATTCTGATAAAGTAAAATGCAGCTAGTTTATTTGTACTCTAGTGCAAGTGGGAGACTGAATGAGATATGCCCTAGAGGCAAATAGATAAGTAGTATTTATTGCATTATCTCATAAGTTTATAATAGGTTTGTGTATTATGCTATAACTGTATTAATCGGAATTATTGATACACGTGTGATACATGGACAACCAGGTCCCTAGCAAGCCTCTATATGAGCTAGTCCATTGGGCAACAGTTGATCGAGATTCCCGATCAAGGACAATGGCGTCGGTTGACAATGGGGTCACCTTGTTAGTTGAATAAGTTGATGGACATACGCAAAGTATTGCAATAAGATCGTATTACGATGTTTGTCATTTGCAATAGATAAGAATATGGTAGCTTATTCCTTAGACCGTGAGACCGTACTTTTTGATGCTTCGTAGGGGTGCTTTGAGAGCATCAAACGTTGTGTCTTATATAGCATGACAATAACGGTGTCCATCTTGGGTATTCCGAAAGAGCATCGAGACGTAAGGATCAAGAGCGGGATTTGTTCATTCTTGTAATGGAAAGATACTCTGGGCCCACTCGGTGATATTGCATCTATATAGCTGCGCAACTTATGACTAGGTCATGGAGATGTAATATACTTATTCCTTAGACCGTGAGACCGTACTTTTTGATGCTTCGTAGGGGTGCTTTGAGAGCATCAAACGTTGTGTCTTATATAGCATGACAATAACGGTGTCCATCTTGGGTATTCCGAAAGAGCATCGAGACGTAAGGATCAAGAGCGGGATTTGTTCATTCTTGTAATGGAAAGATACTCTGGGCCCACTCGGTGATATTGCATCTATATAGCTGCGCAACTTATGACTAGGTCATGGAGATGTAATATCGCAGACGAGTTAATAACCTTCGTCGGTAACGAGATACAACAAAGACATCGGTGTGTCTACGATCATATCTCGGACAAGGTAGTATCGCAGAGACAAAGGGAATGAATATCATATTTATGGTTCAACGACGATATGCGTAGAATGCACATGGGTCGTCATATACTTCCAGGTATCCCTGACGGTCATTGGTGAGAGGAGTGTCTCGACCATGTCTGGAGTGTTCTCGAACCGTAGCGTAACAAACTTAAGGTCTTAGCGACACAAGGAGATAGGTTCTGGAATATTATAGGAATTTGTTGAAAAGAGAGAAATGATCCGGAAGGAGTTCCGGGGAGGTATGGAATGGTTCCAGGAATGTCCGAAAGTTGTTCGGGTGGTTCCGAAATAGTTTCGGAGTCATGGGATATTGAATTATATATAAATATATTAATTATGAATTAATGGGATTTTTATATTAATTTAATATTAATTAAATAAAGGAAAAAGGGGGCTCCCACCTACATGGGCCCTAAGAGGGCCCAAGAGGGGGAGCCGCACCCCACAAGGAAGGGGAGGCTTGGGCCTCCTAGTCCGAGTTGGACTAGGAGTGGGACAAGCCCAAGGGGGGTTCGGCCGAACCCCCCCTCCCCTCTCCTCCTTTAGTCCCACATGGGGGAGCCAGGGGGTTTGCACACCCCCTTCCCCCTTTATATACCAAGGCATATTAATTGGATTAATTCATTGGAAAATACAATTAATTGTATTGCAGGCCGGCCGAGCTGTTTCTCCGCCCGTTTTGCCCCCTCTCTCCACCTAAGCTATACCGCTGAGCACCGTTGCTCTACGGGATTCCAGATAAGATCTACCCCTGCGATTTCAGCTGGATCTGAATGACCGGGGGTTGTCGCTAAGCTCCGTATGTTTGTGAGTGCTCGGAGGTAACTCCTTTTGAGTAGCCTGGGCGACGTCGTCTCGCCCCTGCAGCCGCCGCGCCCCCCTCTCCTCTGCTGCCAGCGCACCACCCCTGGTGCTGGCGCTCTGCCTTCTTCCGCCCGACGCCCGTCGACGCAGATCATCGTCGACACCCCGGCGTCATCGTCTTCGTCATCGCGGCAAGTTCTCCGCGACCTCGAGGTCGGCTACGTACGACTTCATCGTCAACGCTTGTGCGGGAGCGTAATCCCCGCTATTGGTCTACATGGAGGTAATGTAACCCGTTCCGCCACCGTTATCGCATGTACTAGATAGATAGATCCTGGCTAAGTTAGGGTTTCATACGCTAGAAAATTATTGTTTTCTGCACCGTAACCCCTTCAAATACAACTTGTCGCCTTTGGGTGAGGTCAGGACTACACCTGCCCCACCGTGGCGACAAGCGAAAGCTCCGTCGAACTTCATGGTCCAGTAGCTGGGCATTGTGGCTCCAGAGGACTCGTGCTCTTCTTCCCAGGGCTCTTCAGGGGTTGGATCAGTCCATTCGACGACGAAGTCTGCCAGCGCTCTTCCTTTGATTACCCTTGTGGTATCGAAGCGCAAATTGAATGGCTGTAGCTCGATGTTCCATCCTGCGACACGATCTGTTGCATTTGGGTTGCACAGAATTTGCTCCAGGGGGAAAGAGGTTACCACCGTGATGGGCTGCCCCTGGAAGTAGTGTCGCAGCTTTCTTGAGGCGATGAGGAGTGCGAGGAGAAGCTTCTGCTGCATCGGGTACCGCTCGCGAGCATCACGCAGTACTGTGCTGACGAAGTAAACTGGATGCTCGACGAGAGTAGTTCCTATTTCCTTGGCGTCTTTCGCATGAGGTGGCCCAGCTTGGCCCTCGATGGGGTTGGCTTCAAGGGGCTTGTCCTGGGCCTCGAGGGTGTTGGCCTCGAGGGATGTGGCCTCGAGGGACTTGGCCTCGAGGGACGTGGCCTCGAGGGACTTGGCCTCGAGGGACGTGGCCTCGAGGGATGTGGCCTTGAGGGACGTGGCCTCGAGGGACTTGTCCTTGAGGGACGTGGCCTCGCAGCGCTCCACCTGGGCCTCGAGTGTGTTGGACTCTTGAGACTCCTCAGTCCCTTCGGCATGAACCTCTTGCAGCAGTTGACTCGGGGCGGTCCCCTCTTGAGGCTTTGGGCCTGGCGGTGGCTCTGTGAGGACTGCCCTTTCGTCGAGCTCTTTATCAGGAGGCTTTTTCTTTGGAGTGGTTGCACTCTTCTTGTGAAGTACAGGCTCCTCTCTTTCCACCACAAGGACATCACTGGCTGTTTGTGGAGTAGCTGACAAGTACAGCTTTAGGTGCTCGCCAGGCCTTGGGGCGACCATTACAGGTGGGCTGGCCAAGTACTTCTTGAAGTCCTCAAATGCTTTTTCAGCTTCAGGGGTCCACTTGAAAGTGCCCATTCTTTCCATGATCTTGAAAAACGGCAGGGCCCTTTCGCCGAACTTGGAGATGAATCGACCCAAGCTGGCCATGCAGCCTGCCAGGCGTTGCATGTCCTTGAACCTGCGTGGAGGTTGCATGCCTTCTATGGCCTTGATTTTTTCTGGGTTCGCCTCTATGCCCCGATGAGACACGAGGAACCCCAGTAATTTGCCTAAAGTACTCCAAAGACGCACTTGGCGGGGTTGAGCTAGATGTTCACCTTGCGCAGGCTGGCAAAGGTTTCTTCAAGATCTCCGAGAAGAGTACTTCCTTCTCGCGACTTCACGACGATGTCATCGACATACGCTTCAGCGTTTCGCCCCATTTGCCTGCCAAGGGCTATCCTCATTAACCTCTGGAAAGTGGCTCCGGCATTTTTTAGGCCGAAGGGCATGCAGACGTAGCAATACACACCACATGGGGTGAGGAAAGCCGTCTTATCCTCATCCTCTTTAGCCATCTTAATCTGGTGATAACCAGAGAAGGCATCGAGAAAACAGAGGAGGTCGCAGCCTGCCGTGAAGTCCACGATCTGGTCAATTATGTGCATGGGATAAGGGTCTTTGGGGCAGGCCTTGTTATCAGTGTAGTCAATGCAGAGGCGGCCTCCGCCGGTGGGTTTTGGGACTACCACGCCGTTGGAGAGCCAAGTGGGGTGCGCGACTTCGCGAACGACTTTTGCCGCTTTGAGCTTCTCGACCTCCTTGACGATGAATGCTTGCTTCTCGGGGGCTTGCTTTCTTGCGTTTTGCTTGACGGGGCGCGCGTTTGGGCACACGGCCAAGTGTTGCTCGATCACCTCCCTCGGTACACCAGACATATCTGACGGTGTCCATGCGAACATGTCAGAGTTTGCCTGGAGGAAGGCGACGAGCGCGCTTTCCTATTTGGGAGGCAGCGCGGCGCCAATGGTGACGCTAGCCCCCGAGCCTTCAGCCCCCGAGCTACCTGAGCTCAGAGAGATCTTCTTTGTAGCAGCTGCCTCCTGGGATAACAACTGCTTCTTCTTCTTGGGCCTCTCGAGAGGCTCTTGGTCCTCGTCTGCGGGGAAGGCCATGGCGGCGGTCTTGTAGGCCGTCTCAACAGCGCGCGTAGCGTCCAGGACATGCCCATGTATGGTGATCGTGCCGGCGCTGCTGGGGATCTTGACCATGTTGTACGCATGGTGCGTGACGGCCATGAACTTCGCGAGCGTGGGGTAGCCAAGGATGGCGTTGTACGGCAGGCCGATGTGCGCAACATCGAAGTCGATGTGCTCGGTGCGGTAATTTTCCTCGCTCCCGAAGGTGACGGCAAGCCTGACCTGGCCTAGAGGCTCGATCGAGCCGCTGGTGACCCCCGTGAAGGGCCTCGAGGGCATAAGACTCTCGTAGGGCACTTGAAGCGCCTCAAACGTATCTATGGAGATAACGTTCAGGCCTGCTCCGCCATCGATGAGCGTCTTGGAGACAGCCACGTTGTCGATGGTGGGGGTGCAGACCAGCGGGAGGGTTCCAACAGTCTTGGTGGAATTGGGGTGGTCCTGAGCGTCGAAGGCGATGGTGTATTGCGACCACTTGAGGGGCCTGGAGGTTTCCGTGCTCGGGAGGGCGGCGTTGAGCTCGCGGGTGAACTGCTTGAACTGGTTGTTCAACTTTGGCGCCTGCGCCCCCCCCCTCCCCCCCGAGGATGCAGGCAATGGCGCCCCTCGGGGCTTGGTAGCCGCCGTCTTCCTCGTCAGGGAGGTTGCCGTTCTTTTCTGTGGCGTTTGCTCGATTTCCAGCTGGTTTCTGGTAGCCGCCCTTGCGTCCGCTCCCGCGGTAGCCACGGCCTCGACCGCGGCTGCCGCCGTCTTCTGCTTGCTCGCGCTCCTTGCTCAACCTTTTGAGGTTGTAGCAGGACTCTGTAGAGTGGCCGCGCCTGTTGTGGTAGATGTAGAAAGGGCGGTGATCATCTTTCCTCTTTCCAGCCTTGAGGGAGTCCCTGCGGGTGCCTTTTGTGTCAGGCTCTACCGCGAGAACTGCGGTGGCCTTGCGCTTGGGCTCCTCCTTCTTCTTCTGGCTCTTGGACCCCTCAGCATGATCGTCCCCTCTCGAGGACATTTTCACGAAAAGGAGTCCCTCTTCAGCCTTGGCGCACTTGTCCGCCATGTCGAACAGCTTGATCACAGAGGTGAGCTTGTCGTGGATGCCCAACTTCTCGAGCATCCTGCTGTTTGTGACGCCCTCGCGGAAAGCGGCGATGACTTGAGTGTCGGGGATGGTCGGGATCTTGTTGCGCACTTGGCTGAAGCGCTGGATATACTTGCGGAGCGTTTCATCCTTCCTCTGCACCACAACGCGCAGATCGTTGTGGGTGAGGGCGCGCTCGTACGTCCCCTTGAAGTTGGAGACGAACTACTTGCAGAGCTCCTCCCAGGAGTTCACAGAGTCCTCCGGGAGGTTTAGGAGCCACGACAGCGCAGAGTCGCGTAGCGCGTGGGAGAACCAGTTGGCCATGACCTTGTCGTCTCCCCCTGCAGCTTGGATGGAGGTGGTGTAGAGCTGCAGGAACTCGATGGGTTGCTGGAGCCGTCGTAGCCCTTGGGAAGGGCCGGCATGAATTTCTGCGGCCAGATCACGTGACGCAGAGAGCGAGTGAACGCCATGCAGCCAGAGGTGTACGTAGCGACCCCGTGCTGAAGCGCGCCACGGTTCTGCTGTCCCGCCTGGCCGAGCTCCTCCACCAGCCTGTTCTGGCGGTCTCGCTGGAGCTCCATCCCCACACGAGCGTCGGGCGCGGTGCGCTGCACGATTAAGCAATCGTGTGGCGAGGACGCGTGTGAAGCAGCCCTTTGTGCCGCAGCCGGTGCAGGCCCCGGAGGTGGCGGAGGCGCATTTGTTGCGACCGTGCCCGTGAGGGAGGGGTGCACGTTGGACTGCGACGGAGCGGGGCGCGTCGTGGCGATGCCGACGAGGTGGTTGAGGCGTTGGAGCCACTGCTCGTGGGCCTCAGCGGTGGGCTGGTAGCGGAGCAGCTCCTGCGCCATGAGCAGCGCGGTGTGGGGCGTGGGGTCGGTCCTCCCCGGGCCCGAGCCGCTCGGGCGCTGCGTCGGGTGCGACGACTGCGCGTCCTCCTGGTGCTCGGCGTCGTGCTCCGGCGCCTCCGCGTGAGGGCCAAAAGGGACGTGCTCCTCGTGGCGGGGTCGGCCCCGCCGCGCGCGGGTGGTCGCGGCACCTGGGGGCGTGCGTGCTCCCGCGGGCGCACGTCGGTTGACTCGAGCGGCGCGAGTGGCGCGCGTGTTCACCATGGCGCGGAGACGAACTTGAAGGTTGTTGACGCGCCTCAATCCCCTACTTGGCGCGCCAAATGTCGGGTAATGACTCCCAGGAATCGGGGGTAGTCACTTCCTGAAGTGTAGTTCGAAAGGGGATTGAACGCGGAGGTCTAAAACCCTCAAGTGGCTCCGCGACGTTACTCGCCGGACCCGAAGAAGACGCACACCCGACCAAGGAAGAGACTGTACTTTACCCAGGTTCACGACCCTCGTGAGGAGGTAATACCGCTACTCCTGCCTGTCTGTATTATATATGGAGGATTACAGTACAATTGAGCTTGCCGGCAGCCCCCTTGAGTCAGTTCTTACCTGGGGAGGGAAGCGATGACCTTCTTCCTCCTCCGGCCAGTGGCTAACTTAACCAGTGCTGCTAGGGTTTATAAGGGTGCTTTGCACGCAAAGGGCCGACCCTTGTTACGATGGATGTCTTCTCTCTTTTATAGGCGCCTCGGGCCTTCTCCTTCGGCTTGGCTTTCAAGGTGGCTCCCACTTGCCAGTGGCGGGGCGGAGCACGAGTCCACCGTGCTCCATTCGCCCATGGACTCGGTCCATTGTTGATAAAGGTGGCGCCGTGGCCGACAGGCGGCCGACCGCGCGGTACTATACGCAGAGCGGGCAGTCTCTGAGGTGGAGCCCGCGATGACGATCTCTGTTGGAGGGTTGCGCCGTCCACCTGCTTTATCGTCAGAGTAGAAGGTCCTCACAGCTGTGCAGCAGGCGTAGCAGCTTTGTTGACCACTTTATCGCCAGGGACATCGACGGGGGTGTGCGTGCCACTGCATGAGCGTGGCAGAGGTCACATGCGCTATGCCGTGCTTCCTTGGCCGCGACGTTTCCCTCCAGCCCTGAGGGGAGAGTCCTGTTGGACTCCCCTCAGGTGGGTTGGTGCCTTGGGGGGGTCCCCTTAGGCGAGGGGTCCCTTGAGGCCCTCGAGGGGAATCCCCTCTCGAGGGTCCCGTCAGGCGATGACGCCTGGTCCTTTGTCGTTTCGTCCGTCTGACCCGCGAGCGGGGCCTGGGGGGAATGAGCTCTTGATACCCCAGTTCCCACTCGGCCGACATTCCTCTGTAACGAACCTTAATGTATGCATTGCCAGCCGCTGGATATTCTGCTCCATGGATAAAATTGCCATCCTTATAACAGCGTCTTATAATTTGTTATGGATGGAGTACCAGGCTAAAGTGCAGTCGTGGAATACGGGCACGTACTGAATGAGTTGGCAATTTTCCTGAACGAAAAAGTGAGGACAGACGCCTTCTTTTTCCAAGTGTAAGTGTTGACAACAGCCGGCTCTCCGAAGTTGGACGTTAAATTCCTCACCTTTTTGTGCGCACTCTGAAGGCCCTTTCGATGTAGGCCGCCGGAAGAATCATACTTGCACACTTCGAGCTCACCGATTTGCTATGGTATGTTCAATGACCCAGCCGCAACACAGAAATCAAAACCAAAACTGGACACCTACAAAAATGTATGTTACAGTTTTTCCTGATGTGTTGAAGTCCAATCTTAACTCACAATTCACATCACATGGACTTGCCACTACTTGAGACAAGGGCAAGACAGCCAGCCCTAATGTCATACTCCTACTCCATATCCTGAATAGTGTCTGCTGAGCCTTAGGGTCAATGGTGTTTTGTTTTTTGTTTTGGAGATGGGGGTGACCAAGCAATAGGGCGCACTACACCACCATGTGGGGTTCTCCATAATGAACTCAACCGCTCGGTCCACGTCTGTTGGAACTTTGGCAGGAGACTGAACTTTGGCGATGGTTCATAAGGAGAGCTTTTGTAACATCGTCAGTGAAGGGCTTGCACTGTGTCAAGGGCCGTAGAAAACATTGTTGGAGAATGATGTTGCATGTTTGATTGATGACCCGAGTAGTAAAGCAATATCAGTGTGATCAGATCACTTTATTTCTTCTTCTGTGCAAGCATAACGATCACTGCCTATTGGTTAATGGCTACTGCGAGGTTAAGCTTTTCGACGGCGAATCCTGGTCCGCTCTAGTGCTCTACGGGTGACCCGAAAGCAACATAAGCATGAAACCTGCCAAGACACACACACCAGCCAGCCCAGAGAATTTGGTCGTGCGAGTGCGACGGGGATAGGCCACTAGTAACCACTCGCGTGCATGTGCATCGCAGCATCGGTGGATCGATCTCTGGATGTGGAGAAAGCAACGGCCACCATAGTACCATACATCAAACGAAAACAGGAAGGTGAAGGGAATCGTACGCCTTAATTTCCACCTTTGCAATAATGTGTTGTTTGATCGAGTTGCTCTTTGCGTGCTTGATCTCGAGCTGGCAGGGATTTAGAAGCAGTCAGAAAGATCAGGTATGAGTAGTTTCGTACAAGAAGGATCAAGGGTCCATCAGAATTCACCTGCTGGGAGATATTCATGCATGCATGGGTGCTGGCTGTCTGGATGATGAATTACTCAGATAAGACGGCCTTTCTACAAGGGAATCTAATTCGATCGCTTGATGATTCCCAAGAATCGTTTGCTCGGAAAATGATTCCAAGAATCACGAATCACTGCGGGGAACCAAACAATTTGCAGAAAGAGGGATGGCGCTAGCAACAAGGCTACATTGATGCGAACTTGGGATTGGATCGATCGGTCTCCATATTCGCCGGGGGGATTAATTGTGCATTTGTTTGCAATTCAGCATACTTCTTCGTTTCGTGATGCAAAGCTAGTAAAGCGAAGAAAAAGGGAACGACCGGGTGTGCACTCGCTGCACAGACTCAGTCCGTGTAATTTGGTTTTCCATGTACTGAATATAATATACTCCAGATTTTAAATCGAAGTAGTAAGAAAAACTGCCTAATGAACTATAGCGCCTGCACTTATTTGGTCAAACGCACATGACATGATTCACGTAAAACTTACTAACCATGTGAATGGATATATTAATTAGTTTTGTTTCGTTTGTTTGTACTACCTTGACACGACTTTGTTTGTGAGGGCGGATATAACATGCCTCTGCAAGTCTGCAGATTTTATGTACGGAATTTTGAAAGCAAAGGATCAGGCCTGCACTTGTTCTTGATTGACCGCCCATTCTATATACTAGGCAACTTAACGCGGCAATGCCGTGCCCTGTTGTAAATAAAATTTGAATTATGTGTTTTGAACATTTTGGAAATTTGTAGATTTAAACTTGGTGTCTGGGTATTTCAAAATTACGGAGGTTTCAAAATTAACGAAATTTGAAGAAGTGTGCGTCTGGAAATTGTTTAGTTATTGGAAATTATTGGAAGTGATGCGTTTTCATATTTGGAAGTGTAGTTTAATTATGCTACTGCGCGGTTTTCATATCAGTAAAGTTATAATTCTCATCTGTTTTGAAAATATTTGAATAGACAACAGAGAAAGTTTATGTATTGAACATGGAGTTGTAGAACATCGCGAAAATATTTAAAAGACGTAAACAATAATTACAAAGATTAGAAGGAGCAACATGTGCTAATTTATCCATGTGTAATATATCTTTTGTAGAGTATATGCACATGATTGTAATATCGGAGTGAAGTATTCAAATTAAAACCGAACAAATTGATGGAGTTACATAAATTATAATGTGTAGTGTATTTTTTAAAAAGTTGTTTAAACATGTATGGGGTTGGGTTGTTTGTAAAGATGTTATTTTTCTATGAAATTAGATATATTTTTTATCCATGTGTAATATATCTTTTGTTGAGTATATGCCCATGTTTATGATATCGGAGTGAAGTATTCAAATTAAAACCGAACAAATTGATGGAGTTACATAAATTATAATGTGTAGTGTATTTTTTTTAAAAAAGTTGTTTAAACATGTATAGGGTTGGATTGTTTGTAAAGATATTATTTTTCTATGAAATTTGATATATTTTTTATCCATGTGTAATATATCTTTTGTAGAGTATATGCACGTGATTATAATATCGGAGTGAAGTATTCAAATGAAAACCGAACAAATTGATGGAGTTACATAAATTATAATGTGTAGTGTTTTTTTTAAAGTTGTTTAAACATGTATGGGGTTGGGTTGTTTGTAAAGATATTATTTTTCTATGAAATTTGATATATTTTTTGTATTTTTTCGAGTTGTATTTAAAAAGATATGATTTTTCCTGTTTTTTTCGTCTGGAAATGCGAAAAACCTGACAGGCGGGCCCGTCGCGTCAGCCACACAGCGCTGACGTCAGCCCTGGGCGTCAGCGCCGGCGAACGCGGGCGGCGGCGCTCGACTCGCAGCAGCGCAGCGCCGTCCACTCCTGGGCCATGGAGGCGCGCCGCTTGTAGAGCAAGCCGAGCTGCGTCCAGCCGGCCGCGGGGCGTGCCAAATGGTCGCCGGAATCGCTGCCGGCGACCATTTCCGCGGCGGCGAGCAGCAAAAAGGGCGGCGGCGATTTCCGGCGGAGTACCGACGACCCCGGCCGCCCAAGCGAGATTCGTCCGGCGAGGAGGAAGAGGAGACGACGCTGCACCTTCCCGTGGCCACCGATGTGAGCTGGGAGGCGCGGAGAGGCGGCACGGGCCGACGGCAGCACCGGCGACCGCGCGGTCGCGAGAGAGAAGAGGGAAGTGGGGGGAAAGCGCGTGGTCATTTTGCACAAAAGCACGCGAATTTTCCAGTAATCACGAATAGGTCCCTCTGAAGGAGATATGCCCTAGAGGCAAATAAATAAGTAGTATTTATTGCATTATCTCATAAGTTTATAATAGGTTTGTGTATTATGCTATAACTGTATTAATCGGAATTGTTAATACACGTGTGATACATAGACAACCAGGTCCCTAGCAAGCCTCTATATGAGCTAGTCCATTGGGCAACAGTTGATCGAGATTCCCGATCAAGGACAATGACGTCGGTTGACAATGGGGTCATCTTGTTAGTTGAATAAGGTGGTGGACATACGCAAAGTATTGCAATAAGATCGTATTACGATGTTTGTCATTTGCAATAAATAAGAGTATGATAGCTTATTCCTTAGACCGTGAGACCGTACTTATTGATGCTTCGTAGGAATGCTTTGAGAGCATCAAACGTTGTGTCTTATATAGCATGACAATAACGGTGTCCATCTTGGGTATTCCGAAAGAGCATCAAGACGTAAGGATCAAGAGCGGGATTTGTTCATTCTTGTAATGGAAAGATACTCTCGGCCCACTCGGTGATATTGCATCTATATAGCTGCGCAGCTTATGACTAGGTCATGGAGATGTAATATCGCAGACGAGTTAATAACCTTCGTCGGTAACGAGATACAGCAAAGGCATCGGTGTGTCTACGATCATATCTCGGACAAGGTAGTATCGCAGAGACAAAGGGAATGAATATCATATTTATGGTTCAACGACGATATTCGTGGAATGCACAGGGATCGTCATATATTTACAGGTATCCCTGACGATCATTGGTGAGCGGAGTGTCTCGACCATGTCTGGAGTGTTCCCGAACCGTAGCGTAACAAACTTAAGGTCTTAGCGACGCTAGGAGATAGGTTCTGGAATTTTATAGGAATTTGTTGTAGAGAGAGAATTGATCCGGAAAGAGTTCCGGTGGTCCGGAAGGAGTTCCGGGGAGGTATGAAATGGTTCCGGAATGTCCGAAAGTTGTTCGGGTGGTTCCGAAATAGTTTCGGAGTCATGGGATATTGAATTATATATAAATATATTAATTATGAATTAATGGGATTTTTATATTAATTTAATATTAATTAAATAAAGGAAAAAGGGGGCTCCCACCTACATGGGCCCTAAGAGGGCCCAAGAAGGGGAAACCGCACCCCACAAGGAAGGGAGGCTTGGGCCTCCTTGTCCTAGTTGGACTAGGAGTAGGAGAAGCCCAAGGGGGGTTCGGCCAAACCCCCCCTCCCCTCTCCTCCTTTAGTCCCACATGGGGGAGCCAAGGGGGTTGGCACACCCCCTTCCCCCTTTATATACCAAGGCATATTAATTGATTTAATTCATAGGAAAATCCAATTAATTCCCGTTTTCTCTCTCGATCTCGTGGTTCCCAAGTCGGAGCCGCGCCGAGCTGAGGAAAGGGGTCTCTCTCCACCCAAGCCATACCGCAGAGCGCCGTTGCTCTGCGGGATTCCAGATAAGATCTACTCCTGCGATTTCAGCTGGATCTGAATGACCGGGAGTTGTCGCTAAGCTCCGCATGTTTGCGAGTGCTCGGAGGCTACTCTATTGAGGAGCTTGGGCGACGTCGTCTCGCCCCCTGCAGCCGCCGCGCCTCCCCCCTCTGCTGCCGGCGCACCAGCCCTGGTGCTGGCGCTCTGCCTTCTTCCGCCCGACGCCCGTCAACGCAGATCATCATCGACACCCCGTCGTCATCAACTCCGACATCGCGGCAAGTTCTCCGCGACCTCGAGGTCGGCTACGTACGACTTCATCGTCAACTCTTGTGCGGGAGCGTAATCCCCGCTATCGGTCTACATGGAGGTAATGTAACCCGTTCCGCCACCGTTATCGCATGTACTAGATAGATAGATCCTGGCTAGTTAGGGTTCCGTTCGCTAGAAAAATTATTGTTTTCTGCACCGCAACCCCTTCAGTGGTATCAGAGCCGATCTATGCGTAGTACTGCTGGTACGGTTAGAACTCATGTTAAATGAGGGCGTCTTTCTTATATTTGCTACCCTCTAGCGTGCACTTGCGATGCCTTCGGTATTGAGTTGACGAAGCGGCCCGGTCCGACTTTACGCGTACGCTTACGCGAGACTGGTTCCACTACTGACATACGGCTTGCACCGTATCTGTGGCTGGCGGGTGTCTGTTTCTCTCTCTCTAGTCGGCAAAGCATTTTCAATGGAGGGCCCGAAAGGGATGCTTAAACATGCAATTATACGATCGACGTTATGGTACAAAGTTCGTAGGTAGGGAAGCGATTCTCTTACGAATAAGCCTATATGCCACGTAAAACTTGCAAAACTAGATAAAGCTAGAGGCGTCTAACTTTGTTTTGCAGAGGCGTTATTTTATGTGACATGGTTACGGTAAGTTTTGATATTACTCGTACTGTCGGAGGCAAAGGAGGGCTCTGTAGACTCGGAGCCATGCCGGGGCGCCAGGCACATGGCGCCATGAAGGTCCAGGCGCATCGACCATGTCACATCGCACTTCATTGCATCATTATTGTGTGCTGTTGTGTGTGCATCCTATTGATTGCTTATATGCTAGATATACAACGGTAGCGTCTTAAATAGGATGATCCCTAACAAATACCAAAATTGTGTTCTCCCTCGTTGCGCACCACCAAGAAAGTTCTACGTTATGAGGCAGGCCGTGATGATCGGGTGTCACACATCTCGTCGTTCGCATACAGTGGGTGTAAGCCATGTTGCACGCGCAGGGTCTTCGAGGTTTGATTGGCGAGCCTAGCATACTCAGAGGTATGGCCTCGGAACACGGGAAGATCGAAAGATTGAGCACGAGTCATAGAGTTGTTATGATTGACATTTTATGTACACCTTTGAAGCTGTGCTGCCGGTCGTGATGATCGGGGGTAGTGTGGTGGATGAGGGTCGTGTCATCGCCATTATTATTTTTAGGGATAATAATCTTGGTGTGGTGTGTTTTTGATAATGAGATTATAGAACTAAAACTCACCTACATATTATAAACTTAACCTTACCTCTTTTGCGATCACATCTGTAGACTACGCAACTATACTTCGGTTACTTCCTCAAGAGCCCGGATGCTACATTAGAAGCCGACGGGTCCAACTTCATCAGATGGTACAGAGGTTTTAGAAACATTCTCGAACACAACAACATTCTATATGTTCTCGATGAACCATTAGGAGGAGGACCAGGAGATTCTGCAAGCGAGGAGGAGGAAGATGATTTCCGTAGGCGTCGAGACATATTCATTGAAGTGGAGATCACCATGACCGTATGCCTGGCACCCGAGTTGAAAGAGATGTTTCGACGCAAGGAGCCAAGCGTCATGATGGATGCGATAAAGACTCACTTCGGAGATGAATTAAAGCGTGAGCAATTCAGGCAGCTTAGAATGTTCCAGACCATTCACATGGAGGAGCATACCTGTCTGAAGACACATTTGAAGAGATTGTATGACATCTACTTCCAGCTGACGATGGTCTTCGATTACTGGATGGCAGATTCTTGTGCCATTCGGACTGTCCTGATATCTCTACCTCCCAGCTATGAGAAGCATGTGCGCAAGTACATTTTGAAAGACGACGATATGAACTTGTACAAGTTCATACGTGAGTTCCAGTCTCTGAAGGTTGATTACGTCGAAGGAGAAATCTTCGATACTACAGGTATATATTTGATATATGCAGAATTATGAATTCGCCCTTGGTATATGATGAAGTATTTGATACTTGTTCTGTTTGTGAAACAGGTCCTGATTATCACATATATGCGGCGCAGTTTGATGTGACCTGGCGCTGAAGCTGGTAGTCAAGGAGTTGATGGCCTTTTGGTGTTCACGTCCTCAAGTTATCATAGTTATCATTAATAGTTTTTGATACGATCTTTTGTAATAGTGAGCGAGTGTGTGTGTCTTGATTGTTGCAAGACATAGTTATTCATGTAATAAGACAAGTTCAGTTGTTTTATGTTATGGAACAAGTCAGTTGTTTTATCTTATGAATAAAGATTCCACATCTCAGTTACATTGATTGTATGATAAGTATTCATAATTGTAGAAATGATAAAATAGTGTGTCCTATGAATAAGAGTTCTGTTACTAGAACAAACACCGTCGAGTTTAGTCATAAAAGCAATGAAAGAAGTAATGGATGTTTTGGTCCATTTAAGTATTTCAAGTGCTTAACTGATTAAGTTTGAAATCAAGTATTGAAGTTGCAATACTGGCGGAAATTAATTGAGTGTCATTTTTAATGATTAATTAATGGTGTTTACTACTTGATCCGAATTCCTCCATGACTTTGGTAAATAGGAGTATTTGCCCGATAAACTATGGAGTCTGAGATTAATTTGATAATAGATCAAATGGGGTTTTTCAGAAGAAAGATTAGTGAACATTGTGTTCACAAAATTCGATCAAAGGACAGTATTTTTGAATTATGTTTTCAACACAAGAGACTTGTGGAAATTCGCTTCACAAAATTATAATGTCATATATAGTGATATGTGGGGAATTATAATCATACTCTATTTTAAATAAAGTGTGGCCTGTCAGAATCAGTCTTAGAATCTCCTAATATGTTCGAAACATTATAGTCGATATCCACTTTAGAAAATAGATATTTTTCTCAACAAGAATTCATAGGATCGACAGTAATGTCGACGTGTATATGATTATGCGATAATTAGGAATATACATGAGTAGTTCTTTGTAGATTGCTCGCATTGGACGAGAGTGTATTCCAGAATCAATTAGAAACAAAGTTCAGTTTGTTGTCTATGTAATTCCGAGAAAAGATGACTTTTCGAATTATGGTTTATGGATTGAAATTAGAAGTTTGGAATAAAGTGTCAGACTTATGTTGGAAGATGTTCCAAAGAGTATATGTCTGCTAATGAAAGTTTAGTGATTAAGAGTGAGGGAGACTAGAAAATTGTTTTCTGCTTGCAGTCCTCTTCATAAAGATCATAATATTTTCATGAAAGAAACTTCTAAATAAAGTGTTGTTATATTTAATATTGCTGTCAGGTCACAGCACTGTATTAAGTATTTCAGATCTTGTTGACAGATCTAGGTGCACTTTATGAATACAAAGAAAGTTGAGAAAATATCGGAATACGAACAAAGGCTTTTTGAGCCTGGAAATCCAAAGTTGCATTTGAAAGGATTAAGAGAGTAATTGTTGCTGCAATTCTTATTAGAGGAATAAGATTGTTTAATCGTCATATAAGGTGTTATATGAGAAATGTGACTATAAGAAAGACGCGGTAGCATGTCTTGTTGAGAAATGTGTCTTGGACAAGATCAAATTTGTTGACTACATTTATGTAGACATGCTTGAAGTCTGAGGGTTTTGTATTAATGTAATACTGTAGTTTGTATTAAATTCGAATTGATATTAGATCAATGATTTTGGTTTAACCAAGATGTCGATTTAAGTGGGAGTCATAGTTAGTTCACTCAGGACAAATATGTGAAGAACATATTTTTGAGTGGGAGCTTAGGAACTCAAATATGTGGATAACATGTTTTTGAGTGGGAGCTCGTGTTATCAAATATGTGGAGACATAATTTGAGTGGGAGTCGAATTCATCTTGTGTAGTTAACACATTGTGAAACTGTACCAATAAAAGTTAGTGTCTATTATGAAATAGAACGGGAATTTTAAATAGTTAGTCGAGTTGTGTTGGACTATATCTGAGGAGTCAGAATAGAATCAAAAGGATGGTCCTTTGGAATCCAATTGGTCATTAAGAGTAATGATGCATGAAGGTAATGGTTGTATGACATGTGGGTCTATTATGTATATATTAGACATCATACAGAAACCATATTATCTGCTCGATAAAATATAACCGATGTTCTTGGAGTAAAGAACAGTGATGAAAGTAAATTTGGAATTTACTGGAAGTAGAAGTGCGTTAGTTAAGGGATTGACATTTGAATGTCAAGTTTTCTACATTGGTGTGAAAGTATGTAGATATCGCGAGTTTGTAATTGTTACAAGGGGCTCTGCATGGCTGAGTCTGTTTTTCAGGGCAGTTATCTGGTTAGTATAATCAGAGTAAGCGCTGGGAAGCAGAAGTCTCACTTAGTTACGGTATTTGCATATATGTTAGACAACATGGTGATATCAAACAAGTTGATGCCAGTGAATCGCAAAAGCATGTACAATCATGGATTGTGCAGTAACACTTTTCCACGAGCAAGCATTATCAAATGATTCTTATTTGATAAGGGATTCTGATAAAGTAAAATGCAGCTAGTTTATTTGTACTCTAGTGCAAGTGGGAGACTGAAGGAGATATGCCCTAGAGGCAAATAAATAAGTAGTATTTATTGCATTATCTCATAAGTTTATAATAGGTTTGTGTATTATGCTATAACTGTATTAATCGGAATTGTTAATACACGTGTGATACATAGACAACCAGGTCCCTAGCAAGCCTCTATATGAGCTAGTCCATTGGGCAACAGTTGATCGAGATTCCCGATCAAGGACAATGACGTCGGTTGACAATGGGGTCATCTTGTTAGTTGAATAAGGTGGTGGACATACGCAAAGTATTGCAATAAGATCGTATTACGATGTTTGTCATTTGCAATAAATAAGAGTATGATAGCTTATTCCTTAGACCGTGAGACCGTACTTATTGATGCTTCGTAGGAATGCTTTGAGAGCATCAAACGTTGTGTCTTATATAGCATGACAATAACGGTGTCCATCTTGGGTATTCCGAAAGAGCATCAAGACGTAAGGATCAAAAGCGGGATTTGTTCATTCTTGTAATGGAAAGATACTCTGGGCCCACTCGGTGATATTGCATCTATATAGCTGCACAACTTATGACTAGGTCATGGAGATGTAATATCGCAGACGAGTTAATAACCTTCGTCGGTAACGAGATACAGCAAAGGCATCAGTGTGTCTACGATCATATCTCGGACAAGGTAGTATCGCAGAGACAAAGGGAATGAATATCATATTTATGGTTCAACGATGATATTCGTGGAATGCACAGGGATCATCATATATTTCCAGGTATCCCTGACGATCATTGGTTAGCGGAGTGTCTCGACCATGTCTGGAGTGTTCCCGAACCGTATCGTAACAAACTTAAGGTCTTAGCGACGCTAGGAGATAGGTTCTGGAATTTTATAGGAATTTGTTGGAGAGAGAGAATTGATCCGGAAAGAGTTCCGGTGGTCCGGAAGGAGTTCCGGGGAGGTATGGAATGGTTTCGAAATGTCCGAAAGTTGTTCGGGTGGTTCCGAAATAGTTTCGGAGTCATGGGATATTGAATTATATATAAATATATTAATTATGAATTAATGGGATTTTTATATTAATTTAATATAAATTAAATAAAGGAAAAAGGGGGCTCCCACCTACATGGGCCCTAAGAGGGCCCAAGAAGGGGAAACCGCTCCCCACGAGGAAGGGAGGCTTGGGCCTCCTTGTCCTAGTTGGACTAGGAGTAGGAGAAGCCCAAGGGGGGTTCGGCCGAACCTCTCCCCAAGGCATATTAATTGATTTAATTCATAGGAAAATCCAATTAATTCCCGATTTCTCTCTCGATCTCGTGGTTCCCAAGTCGGAGCCGCGCCGAGCTGAGGAAAGGGGTCTCTCTCCACCCAAGCCATACCGCAGAGCGCCGTTGCTCTGCGGGATTCCAGATAAGATCTACTCCTGCGATTTCAGCTGGATCTGAATGACCGGGAGTTGTCGCTAAGCTCCGCATGTTTGCGAGTGCTCGGAGGCTACTCTAATGAGGAGCTTGGGCGACGTCGTCTCGCCCCCTGCAGCCGCCGCGCCTCCCCCCTCTGCTGCCGGCGCACCAGCCCTGGTGCTGACGCTCTGCCTTCTTCCGCCCGACGCCCGTCGACGCAGATCATCATCGACACCCCGGCGTCATCAACTCCGACATCGCGGCAAGTTCTCCGCGACCTCGAGGTCGGCTACGTACGACTTCATCGTCAACGCTTGTGCGGGAGCGTAATCCCCGCTATCGGTCTACATGGAGGTAATGTAACCCGTTCCGCCAACGTTATCGCATGTACTAGATAGATAGATCCTGGCTAGTTAGGGTTCCGTTCGCTAGAAAAATTATTGTTTTCTGCACCGCAACCCCTTCACCCTCTGCGTAGTGTAGGCTGGACTGCGGGTTCGGTTTCTAGTTTGTGCAGTGGCTTTTCTGCAAAAATGACGTGCGACCGGCGGAACCGGAGGCAGCGGGCTGGTGACCGGGCGATGTGGCAGCACTCTATTGGTGCGGAAGGGCGTGCTACAGTAACCACCATTTGGGGAGTTCTGTGGGCGCATCTCGGCCGTCCGACGCGCCGATCGGACGGCCGATGTTTTCCGGGTGACGTGGAACGCAGAACTTGGGGTGAATATGTCGCTCCTTCATATATAGTGTATGCATTTTTCTGTAGTTTAGTAAATCTTGCACGTCATGCAACATATCTCTGATCGATGATGAAAAGCCAGTGGGTGGATGGCCATGCTTGCGCACCCATCCGCTTCAGCTTGATCGACATCGCCAAAGTAAAGATCAAGATATCAATGAAGGAAACATCAAGTAATGCTATAAACTCGAAACGTTAAAAGTCTAGCTCCATCAACATCATTGATTGATCTTATGTACCATTCATGCCTTCATAAATTTTGTCTCATCAAACAATAACATAGCAAATGGCTCAAGTTGGCCCGAGTTTAAGCCAATAGTATATCCAGAAAAATGGGAAATGGCAAAACATGCTAGGTGCCATCTAATTTGGGTGCCCCCTTTCTTACCGGAAATTAGTGTATCTACAAAGAGTGACTAGTCTATCAACATGTGCAACTTAAATAACCAATGCATCAAAGGCAAAGAACAAGATCTAAACACCCCCTTGCATCATGTACCAAAAATTGTTGCAATAGAATGATGTTGTGTATGTAACAACAAACATACACGCCTGCAACATGTCAAATCAACATACACACCCCACACACAAAATATGTCGTAACCACTAACATCTCACCATCAACATGCTAGGTGTCATCTAATTCATGTCTCTCTACTAGCAAGAGATTTAGGACGTCTACACAAATGGCTCTTATTCTCGAAGAGAGATAAGGAGAGAGGATTAAACATTCTTGTCGGTATTTTTTTTACTCCTAATAAGAATCATACTAAGAGTTAATCCTATGTTGGAATCTCAAGCATAGTTTACATTCATTTTTTAAGTATGAAAACAACTTAGAATATCAACCGATGAATATTTAGGAACACAAACGGACTACCATAGGCTGCTAAGTACTACAAGATTTTTTCTCAATTTTTTATGTTTATTTGATATTTAATGATGTCTTGGGAGTAAATAGTAGAATCTTCTTCTTAAAGGGGCACACTAGACATCGGTCAGGTGATATTTTGTTGATTTGTTGCCTCCCCAACTTGACATTCTCTTGTTGGCTCCTTCATTGTAAATATTAAATCCATTGGTTCCTACCTTAAACTCGTGCAAGAAATGGGCTTATGCACCATCAATGCCAGTGTTTCACCGACTCGTCAAAACTCGCTAAATATTTTGCAACATTTTGTTATGCTTATGCACCATCATTGCAAACATTTTCCCCGGCTCGTCAAAACTCGTAAAAAATTTGCAACATTTCAAACATTCTGTAACATCCCAAATTTTCTCAAAAATTTAAAACTTTGCATTCATGCATCATGCATCATAAAAGTATGGCATTGAAATCACATAAGGAGTAAATTGAATTTTAATTATAATGTTAAATAGAATTGTTTTCATTAAAGAGGTTTATTTGAGCTCCTCATACAAATCTGTATTTTATTATTTTATTTATTTAACAAAATGATATCAAAAAGTCATAAACTAAATTAGCTTTTCAAAACATATTTTATGAATTTTTCTGTTTTGATAAGTTTTAAAAATCAAATTTGAATTAAAGGTTTTAAATCAGAAAATGTTTTGTTAAAAAAAAGGGGAGGAGACGACCCAACTGGGCCGAAGCCCACTTCTTTCCCTCGCTATCCGCCGCGCGCGCACGAGCTAACGGCCTGCGACCAGCCCACCTCACTCCCTCTCTCGCTGCCAGCCGGGGCCCGCACGTCATCTCCTTCATCGTGAAGAACACGATTTCTACCGAACCCTATATCGAATCGGATCAAAATCCGTTGTTAACTCGCGGTTTAATCGGTCCCCTACGTCCCCATATAAACCCCCCCCTCCGCCGCCGTCTCCCGCGTCCAAAACCCTAACCGAAACTCACCAAAATCGCGAGTTCATCGCCGACATTGCCGCCGCCGTACTTTGCATCTTTCCGGTGAGTCCAGCACCCGAGCTTCATCCCCACACCCCCTCTGCGCCTCCCCGTCTCCGTACGCGTCTAATGGACTTGCTCCGGCGTTCTCTTGTGCACCAGGGCGGCTGATCCTGCGACGACCGACGCCGCCATCCGCCGCGCATCTCCGACGAGCTCGCAGAGGAGGAGAAGGGCCATCTCGACCGCGTCTGCCACGCCATCAAGTTCGCCACGACAATCCGCGTCCAGTGGTACGTGTTTCCCTCTCCCCTTAGCCGTAGAACACGAGGTCAAGCGTTGCCGACGATGGCGCCGCCGCGGGCACGGGATCGCCGGCGAACCGCGCCGCTCGTCTGCCACCTTCTGATCCTGGCCGTCGGATCTAGATCCAATGGATCTAGATCGGGTGGATCTGGAGCGTGCGATTTAAATTAGATCGGACGGCTGTCGCGCCGATCCGCGGCGAACCGTTACCGCCCAATCAGAGCGCGCCGCGTGGCGTTTCTATTTTTTATTTTCGCAGAGAAATTGTTTTAAAAACAGAAATCAACACAAACTTGTAAAAATCATATCTTTTGATCTGTTCATCCAAATTTGAAGAATTTTATATCCACGTGAAGCTCTGCTCGTGTAGTTTAATATGGTTTCATTAGTTTATCCTTTTAGTGCATATTAAATGGCGAAATTAAATTGTTTAACTTTCAGATATTAAATCTATAACTTAATTAATAAATTTTCTCTCCAACTAAATCCAGTTGTTTTAGAGAGTTATTAATGCCCTCTGTCCAGAGAGTGCAACATGAGTTTTATTTTAAACTTCTCAAAATAGACTTAAAAGAAATTGGTTTTAGAACTTAAAACTACTAATATACTCAATATTTTAAATGATTAAATAAAATATTAAAATATTGATCATTGCATTTTCGTGCATGAATAACAGAGAATTTAAAATAGTAATTAATTGGTCTTGTTAAGTTCATTGCATATTAAGCATGCATACATATTTTTGTATTGATATTCTAAGTGTTATGCTTGTGTGTTTATTGAGTGTTATTATTTGTCTCTAGATTGTGAAGAGGAGGAAGGTCCTTGTGATTGTTATTCTTGCTGTGCTTGTTCCCTTTGTTAACAAGGCAAGTGACATTCATAATCTATCCTATGTTTTCTATATGCATTATTAGTAGAGTTTTGAGTAGTATGCATGATAGGTAAATTTTGATACTATCTTATAATGTTAAGTTAGTTTACACTTTGAAAATATCCTTGTAGTGTGTAGCCATCCCTCCCCATGCAGCCACCAAAAGTTTTATTAGATGCTTAGCTATGCTATAAAGGAGTTTACTTATCATGTTATAGAATTATTGCTAAGTGTTAAAACTTTGAATGCACTTCTGGGTGGAATTGGTTGTTTGGTTTATGTTGAGTGGCATTTGGGACCATGCTTGTGGTTGTCTTTGCCTAGGATGAATTTCTATTCTACTTAGGGCCATGAGTATGGTGGTTGTCACCTAGAAGTACACTTGTGGACGGCCACCCAGGAACAAAGAGATTACTAAGTCCCTCCAAGTTTAGAAGCTTTCCGTGCAGCCTTTTGACAATGGGCTCTGTCTAGAATTACTAAGTTGTGAGAGTGCAACCTGTCAGCTTGACAAGCAGATGTAGAGTTGATAGGTGGAACGGGTCTTGCTAGTATGGTTGCATTCTTCTTCTGAAAGTTCTTGTCTCAATTCTCTCCTTTCCATAATACACTCCGCGTGTATAGGATTTCCCGGACAAATTGAGTCTTAAGGTGAAAGTGCACAACCTCTGCAGAGTCGACAAACTGAGTACTCAGCCGTGTCCCCGGTGATGGACAACTTCGAGCAACTGGACAAGGATGGACGGAAGAATCTCAACATGGTTTTCGTAAAGTAAAATTTGACTAAGGAAAGAATTATTGGTGCACTTGGGCTTCATCCCTTGGTGCCAAGTCTTTGAGAAACAAAAATGTTTTACAAAAGATAGGAGAAAACTGGCTTTCTGCAAAATAGCCTACAAACTCCACCAAGCCAAATATGCATATAGAATTAGACTTGTCATATTTATCCACCATAGTCACTTGCCAATACTTTATTGTATTGACCTCCTTCGGGGGCTGCATATTCAAATGTGCAGGTAATTCTGATGAGGAGTAAGTTTGGACTCGATTCTACACCCAACATGTCTGCTTGTGGCGTATGCTAGAAGAGGAGACCCATTGCTTTTATTTTCGTTGTGAACTCTGAATATTTTAGCTAGTCTTCATGACTATGCACTTTGTAATAAAGCTATACTTGGCTATTTTTGGATCTCGATGTAGTATTTTGATACTTATGCACTGATACTATATATTTTGTACTGTGGTGCTGGCAGTGATCCAGGGACTAGCACATAACACAGGTGTTCCATCTTTATTTAAAGATGGGGCGCTACAAAATGGTATCAGAGCAAAAGTGTTGTCTGTAGGTTCGGGCCCTTAGGATTGGTTAAGCCTCCTTTTTGATTATAATATTACCATCTTTGAAGTATGTTGGATCCTAACGGCATAGTGGGATGAAGCGGCCCGGGACTAACCTTACATGTCCGCGTACATGAGACCTGTTCCACAATTATAAGTGGCTGGCCGGGTGTCTGTCTCTCTCACTATAGTGAATATCCGACTTACAAAAGAGTTGATAATAGTATTGATCACCGGATAGAAAAGAACTTCCTTTTCTCTAAGTACTTAAGTACACCATAATTAGTATATCTTACCTTTGTCTTGTGTTAATAAACTCTACCTTTATCACTTAAGGATGTCGTTCTTCATGTATCAAACCGCGGAGGACTTCAAGGACATGCGCTTTGGAAGATATCTTCTAGAGTTGGTAGAACTGTTGGCACTTCCAACACCCATCATCAAGGCAAGCCAGCTGAAGCACTTCAACAAAGAAGACGTATGGGGAATTCGCCTTTACCAACAAGGGCGCCAGACTGAACCCAAGACCGAAGACATCCAGTACAAGTCGATTAGTGACTCCTTGGAGAAAGGGCTGAATCTCGTCACGCAGGAGCTAATAGGACGTCTTTGCTTGCAATACCAAGAAGAGTTAAAAGACCACTACTTTGCTCACCTTGGCCAACGTGACGAACATGGGATTCCTTACTGTATTAGCGAGGAAGACAAAAACAAACCAGAAGCTTTGTACCCATATCTCCAAGACTTAGAACTTCACCTATGGCAACTAGAAGAAGATAGACGCAATGAGCTGTTGAAGAATGATGAAATAATGGCACAAGTCAAGGAGACTCAAAAGAAGATTGAAGCCCAAGAAGAGGTGGCCAACGCTCAAGAGGAGAAGTTCCGAGCTCAAGAGAAGAAGTTCCAAAGTCAAGAAAAGAGAATTAGAGATAAGAACAAGGAGATCAGGACCTTGAAGGATGAAATCCAGAGCAACGACGTCGAGTTCGAAGCTGATCGAGATTTGATCGAGACTCTACGCCGTGAGAAGAGAATACTACAAGAGAAGATTGAAGTCCTGGAGAAAGAAGCAATCGAGACTCTGCACCGTGAGACGACAATGTTACAGGAGAAGAATGAGGCCTTGGAGAAGGAGGTGAATGACTACAAGGAGATCCTTACGAAGGAAAGCATCACCATCGAGGAAGTGGAGGAAGATGAAGGAGACGTCATGGACGAAGTTTAGACTTAGTAGTTGGACCACCATGGTCTCCCTCGTTTAGTTCGTCGTTCTTTTTAAAACATTGATCTCCAACTTGTGGTGTGACAATGATAGAATTGTTTGGTTTGCAGACTCTGTTGTTTTATTAAATCAATTTAGACTACTTGTTTTGTTTTGCTAAGTAGACTTGTCTTTTTAAGTTGTCTTATGAGAGTTGTTTGTGTTGACTTGGTTACTTTGTGCATGGGTAGGATTTTTCTTCTCTTAGTTCTGTCTATCTTTCACTCATCTATGCTGAAAAACCCTACAGATGCCTCCTCGTCGTGATACCAGCAACGACGACGTCATGCAACAACTGATGGCCGCTCAAGCTCAGTTGATGAATATGATGACTCAGTTCATTGCAGCAACCAACAACAACAACAACAACCACAACAACAACAACCCACCACCTCCACCCCCACCCCCAGTGGACAGACTTGCTAGATTCCTAAGGCTTAGGCCTAATAAGTTCTCCTCTGCTACTGAACCAATAGTGGCAGATGATTGGCTCCATTCAGTCAACAAGGACTTAGTAACTTGTGAATGTTCTGAGGCAGAAAAAGTGAGGTTCACTGCACACCTGTTGGAAGGACCCGCAACATTGTGGTGGGAAAATTATCAAGTGACTCATCCTTTGGATGGCATGACTTGGGATGCGTTCAAGGAAGGCTTTCGGAATGCTCACATCTCCTCAGGTATAATGAACCTGAAGAAAGATGAATTTCGCAGCTTGAGGCAAGGAGGTAGAACTCTGAAGGAGTATATGGATGACTTCTGTATGCTATCAAGGTATGCACCAGAGGACATCGATACTGATGCAAAGAGGAAGGAAAAGTTCCTCAATGGACTTAAGGGAGAACTGAAGATACCTTTGTCTGTGGCATATACTCCAAACTATCAAGCTCTGCTGGATCAAGCTATCACCTTGGACAACAACATAAGAAAGGAAGAGAATAGGAAGAGGAAGTTCAGTGCAAGTAAGGTTCATTCTGAAGGGACATATAAGAAACACACCTCGGAAGTCAGTAGTCATAAACCCTGGAATCACTCCAACACTGGTAGTGGCCAAAAACATCATGGCCATAACCACAATGGAGGAAACAAAGGAAGCAATGGAGGATACAATGGAAATAATGGTGGATCCAGGGGAAACCATCATCATGGTCATAATCATGGGAATGGTAATCACCGTCCTAACCATGAAGGGAAGAAAGACTTGTCTCATGTGACCTGCTACAAATGCAAGAAGACAGGACATTATGCAACTGATTGCCCAGAGAAGAAAGCTGATGAAAATTCCAAGCCCAATCCTTTCCAGAAGGGACAAGTGAACCACATCAATGTGGAAGAAGTTCATGATGAACCTGATGCTGTGATTGGTACGTTCTTGCTCAACTCCTTTCCAGCATTAGTTTTATTTGATACTGGAGCATCTCATTCATTCATATCAAGAGCTTTTGTTAACAAACATGGGTTAGCTGAGGAAAGTCTAGGAAAACCTATTAGGGTAAGTTCACCTGGAGGAGAGATGCTAGTAAATTCCGGGTGTAGGCAGTTAGACTTGCAAATTGGAAAACACACCTTCCCAACAGACTTAGTCATCCTAGAAACTCAAGGATTGGATGTTATCATGGGAATGGATTGGATGACTCGTTTTGAAGGAATCATAGATTGTGCGAATAGAGCAATCACCCTCACCACCCCAGAGAAAAGGAAGATTAAGTTCCGATCAACTTTCGAACTTAAGAAGGTTAGGCTAAATTCTCTTAAGGGGGTTAGCCTTGGTGATGTGCTTATCGTCAAGGAATACCCAGATGTTTTTTCGGAGGAACTACCGGGAATGCCACCCGATAGAGATGTAGAGTTTCTCATCGAACTTAAGCCGGGAACAGGGCCAATAGCAAAAAGACCTTATCCTATGGCCGTCGATGAATTGAAAGAGCTCAAGAAGCAATTAGAGGAACATATCCAAGAAAGGATTCATTCGTCCAAGTTCATCGCCATGGGGAGCACCAGTCTTATTTGTTAAAAAGAAGGATCAAACCCAGAGGCTAGTCACGGATTACAGAGATATAAACGAGCAAACTATCAAAAACAAGTACCCGTTACCCAAGATAAATGAACTATTTGATCAACTGGAAGGTGCTTGTGTTTTCTCAAAGATCGATCTTCGATCGGGGTACCTCCAAATGAAAGTTAGAGAAATGGATATACTCAAAACTGCATTTGTTACGAGATATGGCTCTTATGAGTACACAGTAATGCCTTTTGGATTAACCAATGCACCAGCTTATTTCATGAATATGATGAATAAAGTGTTCATGGATTTTCTGGATAAGTTTGTGGTCGTGTTCATAGATGATATTCTAATCTATTCCAAGAGTCACCAAGAACATGAAGAGCACTTGCGTCAGGTATTGCAGAGACTACGTGAACATAAGTTGTATGCCAAGTACAGCAAGTGTGAGTTTTGGTTAGAACAAGTCGGATTTTTAGGCCATGTGGTGTCCAAGGAAGGTATAGCGGTGGATCCTGAAAAGGTTTCAGCTGTAACTAATTGGGAACCGCCGAAGAATGTTGGTGAATTACGAAGTTTTCTGGGTCTAGCAGGATACTACCGACGATTCATTGAAAACTTCTCCAAGATTGCCAAGGCCTTAACGGAATTACTAAAGAAGGAGAAGAAATTTGAGTGGACAGAGGCATGCGAAGCCAGTTTTCAGGAGTTGAAGAAACGTCTGGTTTCAGCCCCAGTTCTATGCTTACCTGATTTGGAGAAAGAATTCCAAGTATACTGTGATGCTTCACGCCAAGGTTTGGGAAGTGTGTTGATGGAGGAAGGCAGAGTGGCATCTTATGCCTCTAGACAACTCAAGAAACATGAAGCAAACTATCCAACTCACGATCTCGAGTTAGCATCAGTAGTGCATGCTCTGAAAACTTGGAGACCCTATCTAATGGGAAAAAGGTGTGAGGTATTCACGGACCACAAAAGTTTGAAGTACATATTTACACAGAAGGAATTGAATATGAGACAAAGAAGATGGTTGGAACTTATTAAGGATTATGATCTAAGTCTTCAATACCATCCGGGAAAAGCTAATGTGGTAGCAGATGCTCTGAGTCGTAAGGTGTATGTGAATGGCCTTACAGCCGGAGAATTACCCGAGGATTTATGTAAGGCATTTAAGGACCTCAGGTTGGAAGTAGTACCTGAAGGGTTTGTAACCTCATTAGTGGTACAACCCACTTTGATGGACAAGATACGTGAAGCTCAGAAAGGAGACAAGGAAATAGAAGAGATCAAAGTCAATTTAAGAGCTGGAAAAGCTAAGGGATTTCATGAGGATGAGCAGGGAATTTTGTGTTTTGAAAAACGTGTATGTGTGGCCAATGACCCTGACCTTAGGAAGTTAATTCTGCAAGAAGCTCATGAAACACCTTATTCAATTCATCCGGGAAATACAAAGATGTATATGGATGTGAAAGAGAGATTTTGGTGGAATAATCTGAAGAGAGAAATAGCAGAATACATCGCCAAGTGTGATGTATGTAGTCGGGTAAAGGCAGAACATCAGAAACCAGCAGGACTCTTACAACCTTTGAAAGTACCGGATTGGAAGTGGGATTCAATTGGGATGGACTTCATCACTGGATTACCAAGGACCAGATCGGGTTATGATTCTATTTGGGTTATTGTTTGTCGCCTAACCAAAATAGCTCACTTCATACCCGTGAAGACCACTTATACTAGTGCAAAGCTAGCCGATATTTACATGAAGAGAATTGTGTGCCTTCACGGCGTTCCTAAGAGTATCGTGTCCGATAGGGGGACCCAGTTCACTTCTCATTTCTGGAAGCAGTTGCATGAATCTTTGGGAACCAGATTGGAATTCAGTACGCCTTTCCACCCGCAAACAGATGGTCAGACTGAAAGAGTGAATCAAATTTTAGAAGATATGTTAAGAGCTTGTGGGCTTGATTATGGATCTAGTTGGGATGATAATTTGCCATACGCTGAGTTCTCCTACAACAATAGTTACCAAGTTAGCATTGAGATGGCACCGTTCGAAGCTTTATATGGAAAGAAATGCACAACCCCACTGTTGTGGAGTGGTGTAGGAGAACGGAGTTTCTTTGGGCCTGATATAATACAGGATGCCGAAGAGAAAGTCAGGCTGATTAAGGACAGATTGAAAATAGCACAATCACGCCAGAAAAGCTATGCAGATTCCAAGCGTAGAGAAGTCACCTATGAAGTGGGAGATAGAACCTATTTAAGGGTGTCACCACTTCGGGGTGTGAAAAGGTTTGGAATCAAAGGAAAGTTAGCACCTCGATTCATTGGACCATTCAAAATTCTCTCTCGCAAAGGTGAAGTGGCATATGAGTTAGAACTACCTGAAGTATTGTCTGCTGTTCATAATGTGTTCCATGTCAGTCAGTTGAAGAAATGTCATCCCGAGATGATGGGAGTTCCCTTAAAGGATACTGTACCCCTCGAGGAGGTACGATTGGAGAGTGACCTGACATACGAAGAGAAGCCCATCAAGATATTACAGACAGCAGAAAGAGTCACCCTACCAAAACCATCAGGTTTTGCAAGGTCCAGTGGAATCATCACACCGAAGACGAAGCCACCTGGGAACGAGAGGATGACCTCCGAGAAGACCACCCACACCTATTTGCTGACCTTTTCGAAGCTCGAGGGCGAGCTTCTTCTTAAGGAGGTTAGTCTGTAACATCCCAAATTTTCTCAAAAATTTAAAACTTTGCATTCATGCATCATGCATCATAAAAGTATGGCATTGAAATCACATAAGGAGTAAAATGAATTTTAATTATAATGTTAAATAGAATTGTTTTCATTAAAGAGGTTTATTTGAGCTCCTCATACAAATCTGTATTTTATTATTTTATTTATTTAACAAAATGGTATCAAAAAGTCATAAATTAAATTAGCTTTTCAAAACATATTTTTATGAATTTTTCTGAAATGTTTTGATAAGTTTTAAAAATCAAATTTGAATTAAAGGTTTTAAATCAGAAAATGTTTTGTTAAAAAAAAGGGGAGGAGACGACCCAACTGGGCCGAAGCCCACTTCTTTCCCTCGCTATCCGCCGCGCGCGCACGAGCTAACGGCCTGCGACCAGCCCACCTCACTCCCTCTCTCACTGCCAGCCGGGGCCCGCACGTCATCTCCTTCATCGTGAAGAGCACGATTTCTACCGAACCCTATATCGAATCGGATCAAAATCCGTTGTTAACTCGCGGTTTAATCGGTCCCCTACGTCCCCATATAACCCCCCCCCCCTCCGCCGCCGTCTCCCGCGTCCAAAACCCTAACCGAAACTCACCAAAATCGCGAGTTCATCGCCGACATTGCCGCCACCGTACTTTGCATCTTTCCGGTGAGTCCAACACCCGAGCTTCATCCCCACACCCCCTCTGCGCCTCCCCGTATCCGTACGCGTCTAATGGACTTGCTCCGGCGTTCTCTTGTGCACCAAGGCGGCTGATCCTGCGACGACCGACGCCGCCATCCGCCGCGCATCTCCGACGAGCTCGCAGAGGAGGAGAAGGGCCATCTCGACCGCGTCTGCCACGCCATCAAGTTCGCCACGACAATCCGCGTCCAGTGGTACGTGTTTCCCTCTCCCCTTAGCCGTAGAACACGAGGTCAAGCGTTGCCGACGATGGCGCCGCCGCGGGCACGGGATCGCCAGCGAACCGCGCCGCTCGTCTGCCCCCTTCTGATCCTGGCCGTCGGATCTAGATCCAATGGATCTAGATCGGGTGGATCTGGAGCGTGCGATTTAAATTAGATCGGACGGCTGTCGCGCCGATCCGCGGCGAACCGGTATCGCCCAATCAGAGCGCGCCGCGTGGCGTTTCTATTTTTTATTTTCGCAGAGAAATTGTTTTAAAAACAGAAATCAACACAAACTTGCAAAAATCATATCTTTTGATCTGTTCATCCAAATTTGATGAATTTTATATCCACGTGAAGCTCTGCTCGTGTAGTTTAATATGGTTTCATTAGTTTATCCTTTTAGTGCATATTAAATGGCGAAATTAAATTGTTTAACTTTCGGATATTAAATCTATAACTTAATTAATAAATTTTCTCTCCAAATAAATCCAGTTGTTTTAGAGAGTTATTAATGCCCTCTGTCCAGAGAGTGCAACATGAGTTTTATTTTAAACTTCTCAAAATAGACTTAAAATAAATTGGTTTTAGAACTTAAAACTACTAATATACTCAATATTTTAAATGATTAAATTAAATATTAAAATATTGATCATTGCATTTTCATGCATGAATAACAGAGAATTTAAAATAGTAATTAATTGGTCTTGTTAAGTTCATTGCATATTAAGCATGCATATTGATATTCTAAGTGTTATGCTTGTGTGTTTATTGAGTGTTATTATTTGTCTCTAGATTGTGAAGAGGAGGAAGGTCCTTGTGATTGTTATTCTTGCTGTGCTTGTTCCCTTTGTTACCAAGGCAAGTGACATTCATAATCTATCCTATGTTTTCTATATGCATTATTAGTAGAGTTTTGAGTAGTATGCATGATAGGGAAATTTTGATACTATCTTATAATGTAAAGTTAGTTTACACTTTGAAAATATCCTAGTAGTGTGTAGCCATCCCTCCCCATGCAGCCACCAAAAGTTTTATTAGATGCTTAGCTATGCTATAAAGGAGTTTACTTATCATGTTATAGAATTATTGCTAAGTGTTAAAACTTTGAATGCACTTCTGGGTGGAATTGGTTGTTTGGTTTATGTTGAGTGGCTTTTGGGACCATGCTTGTGGTTGTCTTTGCCTAGGATGAATTTCTATTCTACTTAGGGCCATGAGTATGGTGGTTGTCACCCAGAAGTACACTTGTGGACGGCCACCCAGGAACAAAGAGATTACTAAGTCCCTCCAAGTTTAGAAGCTTTCCGTGCAGCCTTTTGACAATGGGCTCTGTCTAGAACTACTAAGTTGTGAGAGTGCAACCTGTCAGCTTGACAAGCAGATGTAGAGTTGATAGGTGGAACGGGTCTTGCTAGTATGGTTGCATTCTTCTTCTGAAAGTTCTTGTCTCAATTCTCTCCTTTCCATAATACACTCCGCGTGTATAGGATTTCTCGGACAAATTGAGTCTTAAGGTGAAAGTGCACAACCTCTGCAGAGTCGACAAACTGAGTACTCAGCCGTGTCCCCGGTGATGGACAACTTCGAGCAACTGGACAAGGATGGACGGAAGAATCTCAACATGGTTTTCGTAAAGTAAAATTTGACTAAGCAAAGAATTATTGGTGCACTTGGGCTTCATCCCTTGGTGCCAAGTCTTTGAGAAACAAAAATGTTTTACAAAAGATAGGAGAAAACTGGCTTTCTGCAAAATAGCCTACAAACTCCACCAAGCCAAATATGCATATAGAATTAGACTTGTCATATTTATCCACCATATTCACTTGCCAATACTTTATTGTATTGACCTCCTTCGGGGGCTGCATATTCAAATGTGCAGGTAATTCTGATGAGGAGTAAGTTTGGACTCGATTTTACACCCAACATGTCTGCTTGTGGCTTATGCTAGAAGAGGAGACCCATTGCTTTTATTTTCGTTGTGAACTCTGAATATTTTAGCTAGTCTTCATGACTATGCACTTTGTAATAAACCTATACTTGGCTATTTTTTGATCTCGATGTAGTATTTTGATACTTATGCAATGATACTATATATTTTGTACTGTGGTGCTGGCAGTGATCCATGGACTAGCACATAACACAGGTGTTCCATCTTTATTTAAAGATGGGGCGCTACACATTCTCACACAACAGAAAATTCCGTTGGTGCAATAAATCCCCATACATTTCAATAAAATATTAAAAATATGACACAACACGTGCAATGTAAAAAAGCCAATGCAATAAACATAAAGAAACAACGTGGTAATTAACTAAAAACACATTTGCGACATGAATGCACCATACACCAGTATCCAGTGGGGATGCACACCTTTTTATTTAGTACTAACTTGCTTTATGCAACATCATTGCAAGCGTTTTCACCGAGTCGTCAAAAGTCGCTAAAAATGAGCAACATTTCAGACACTCTCACACAATAGAAATTTCCATTGTTGCAACAAATACACGTATATTGCAATAAATATTAAAATATACAACAACGCATGCAACGTTAAACAACCAATGCAAGAAACATAAAGAAACACATCATAGAAAATGCTTGCGAATACACTTGCCTTATTGCATGTGTATTAAATGTGATAAAAACAATTTTAGATGATATATTTAAGCTACGAACACTCCGTTGGCACCCCATGTTATTTAGTCCTGCATCCACCATAACCATACAACACATAAGCATTGCAATATGGTGACTGATGCACACGGTGGGTGTGTTGTTGGGAGACCCCAAGAGAAAGGTATGAAATAGAGCAGCAACAAATTTCACTCAGTTGTGAAACCAAGGTTATCGAACCAGTAGGAGACACAAATTCCCCCGAGGTATCAACGGCGCCAGAAAAGAGCTTGACGTAGTTGACGTGGAGCCTGCACACAAAAAATCTAGATTCTTTGCCCCAACTTAACAGTGAGGTTGTCAATCTCACCGGCTTGCTGTAACAAAGGATTAAACGTATATGTGGAAGAAAGGATGTTTGTTTGCAGAAAGTAACATGTTCGTAGTTGTGGTTTTAGCAGATTAAAGAGAAGGACCTGAAGGCGAACGCGGGCAGAAAACAATAATTTTTCTTGCAACGAGATCCTTAAACTAGACAGAATCTATACTATGCAGATATAGTAATACGACGGAGATCGGAATACATACCCTTGTAGACCGAAAAGTGGATATTACGCTCCCGCACAAGCGTTGACGAAGAAGACGACGTAGCCGACCTCTAGATCGCGAAGAACTTGGCGCGACGAAGCCGACGAAGATGACCTCGAGGTCGGGTGGAGGAAGTAGGCCTCCGAGCACCGCTAGCGCAGCACCTCGCAGGGCGTTACACACATACGATGGAGACGACGGTCTCCGAAGCACCAGTCCAGGACGAGCAGCGGAAGACTTGGACCGGAACACCAGCAGCGCGGCAGCGGGCTATGGTGGAGAGACCTCCTCTCTTCTCGGCGCAACTCCGACAAAGAGAATCACGTAATCGAGGAGAGAAAGATAAATTAATTGGTGAATTAAAAAGCTAGGGGTGCACCTATATATAAAGGCTCCCGGGGGAGCCAACCTAGCTAGGCTGACGGTGTGGGACTATCCCGCACCCCCATCCGTCCAAACATGGTGCGCCGGCCCTAGGTGGGCCCTATTTGGCCCACCTAGGCCGCCCTCCCCCAATCCGAACCCTGAGGGGGACTTCCCCTCCTCATGGGCCTTCTTTTCACAAGAAGGCCCATTTAGGGAAATCAGCCTTTAAAAATTCGAAAATAAATAAATAAAAATGTATTTAACTATTAATTACATATTATATAATTTATTTCGACTCCGAAAACTATTTCGCAGCTGCCCGATCTCCATCGGACCATTCCCGAGACGTTCCCCGTGTTCTCTTTCCTTTCTGGTTGTCTTGTCGAAACCCCTTAAGTGTGTTACCCTAGCGGTTCGATATAATAACACACATGATCGAGACCCCTCTCCAATCAATGATTAACTCGTAGGCCTTGACCACGTGAATTAACCCCTGTGATATAACGAATGACTTTCATCTATCAAACCTGGACGTCGAGTCTTAAACCTTTTGCCATAGCGATACTTAGCGTGTCCGAGCATCGTTCATAGATATCTCCATACCTAGCATGATCTCGTTACCGATAACACTATCTTCTACTCGTCTATGATATTATGTCAGCTGGTGATCCAGTCACATGTTTGCAAACTCATTTGACAATCTCACCGAGTGGGCCCTAGAGTATCTATCCGGCTATACAGCCTGACAAATCCCGCTCTTGACCACTCGTCTCAACTACTCCCTTCCGATACCCAAGAGGGACACCTTTATTGTCACACTATATAAGATATGACGTTTGATACAATCAAAGTATCTTTCAGGAATAACAATAAGAGTCTATCTCACGGTCGAAGGCGTAATGACTACGTCCTACAAATTATGGGTATGTCCATCACATCATTCTCCCAATGACATGACTCCATTGCCTACTGACGCCATGTCACATGATCAGGAAACCTCGATCATCAATTGCACAATGAACTAGTCTTAGTAGATGCTACTAGGGACCTGGTTGCTTATCTACCACACGTGTATTAATGTTTCCGCTTAATACAGTTATAGCATGGTGATACATCTCCAACGTATCCATAATTTGTTGTGTTCCATGTTATGGTATACCATGTTATTACATGTTTATATGCATTTTATATAGTTTTATCATTTTCTGGGAATAACCTATTAAAAAGATGCCATAGTGTCAGTTCCCTGTTTTCTGCTGTTTTTTGTTTCAGAAAAGTACTTAAGGAAATATCCGCCAAATTGGAAATAAATCAACCAGGAATTATTTTTGGAATATTTACGTTCCAGGAAGCCGAAGAGGAGACGAAGACGATGCCCGAGGGGCCCACATCATGTCCTAGCGCGGCTCCCTTTCTGTCCGCGTCGGGAGGTGGTGTGGGGCCTACTGAGGTCCACTGCCTTCGCCCTTTCACCTACATATACCCCTTCGGCCAAAAACCCTTGCACGTTAGATGATTTTTCCTCCACGGGTCCCGATCACCGCCGCCATCGCCGACAAGATTCGGGAGACATAAGTCTGTTCCGACACCCTACCGGGACGGGGAATTGCCCCCCGGAGCCATCTCCATCGACTCCACCGCCATATCCATCGCCATTGCTGGCTCCTACGATGAGGAGTGAGTAGTTCTCTCCCGAGACTGCGGGATCTACGGTAGCCATGTGGTTTATCTCTCTCTCCCATGATGTGATCTTTTATGTGATCATGAGCTTTGTAATCTAGTTGAATATGTGATGCTACTCTTTGTCTATTATGCACTCTAGAAGTTACTTTAATATGAACTTCGGGGTTATGCAGGTGTGTAATGGTGACAGTGTGTGCACTGTGTGTGATTCCCTTTATGACATTGTTGGTGTTAGTTTACTCTGACTTTGAGGGTGCTCTTGTAGCACTACACAATGAATGGTGTTTGTTATCCAACATGAGAGTGTTTGAGAGTAGTGTTTATTTATTTAACTTTGATGTCATTGTTGAGAATGTCCACTAGTGAAAGTAGGATCCCTAGGCCTTGTTTCTAAGCATGAAAACACTATTTCCAACAAATTCTGCTACATGTTTGCTTGCTGCCATTTTTATTACAGATTGCAATTACTACTTATAATCATCCATATTACTTGTATTTTACTATCTCTTCACATAACTAGTGCACCTATACATCTGACAAGTGTATTGGGTGTGTTGGGGACATAAGAGACTCTTTGCATCTTAATTGCAGGATTGTTTGAGAGGAATATCTTTGACCTCTACCTCCCTGAATTCGATATACCTTGGCTGATCCACTTGAGGGAAACTTGATGTTGTTCTACAAACCTCCGCTCTTGGAGGCCCAACACTGTCTACAAGAATAGAAGCGTGCGTATACATCAAGCTATTTTCTGGCATCGTTGCCGGGGAGGTGAGCGCTTGAAGGTATCTCCTTTAGATTCTGCAGTTATTACTTTTTGTTTCTTGTTTTTATTTTCACTAGTTAGGCTGATGGAAAACAACAAAAAAATTAGAGATCTCTATGGAATTTATATTGCATTAGGACATGATACTTTTGAATAGAAAATTAAAAAACCTATGGAAGTTTGTTTGCATAATAGTGGAAGTAATGTTATTAGTATAAATTCTTTGGACACCATATTGCTAAGGCCGTGGAAAAGGCTAAGCTTGGGGGAGCTAGTTTAAACAAAAATAATCTTTTTTGCTCCTCAGCTTTGGAGGAATTATTTTTCCTTGATAACGTTGTGCCTCCAATATGCGATAATTCTTATGATGCTTGTGATATTCTTGAGCCACCTGAAGAAATAGTGCCATTTAAAATACCTATAAAAATTATTAAACGTGTTATGAATAACCGCTATGTAGGGGATGGAATTGTCCATCCTGGTGATCATTTGCAATCTTTACATGAATTATGTGAGTTGTTCAAGTGTGCAGGTATTTCAATGGACAAAGTTAAGAAGAAATTATTTTCTATATCACTTGGTGGAAGAGTTGCGAGTTGGTATAAATTGTTGAAGGATAACCACTCTCTTGAATGGGAGGAGGTTGTATCTCTCTTTTATTTTAAATTTTATCCTCCAAGTGAGATTCACAAAGATCGCAATTCTATATATAATTTCTGGCCTCTTGAAGGAGAGAGCATTGCTCAAGCTTGGGAAAGGCTGAAAACATTAATACTCAAATGTCCTAACCATGAGCTTCCTGATAATATAATTGTTAATAATTTTTATGCAAGACTTTCAGGACATTGCAAGGATTATCCAGATTCCTGTTCGGACGGCTCTTTCTCAAGTAAGAAGGTTGAAGCTAGATGGGATCTCCTTGAAACAATTTGAAACAATGCTAAAGATTGGGAGAATGACAAAGGTAAAGAATCAGGTATAAACTATGAATACGATTGCATTAAGTCTTATGTTGAAATTGCTGGTTTTCAAGAGGTTAGTGCTAAATATGGTCTTGATTCTCATATTATTGTTGATTATTTTAGAACCTTTGCTTCTCATATTAATGTTCCTAAAGAAAATTGGGACGTGTATCATGAACCTTTCAAAGACACTTGCATGGAAAATGAAATTGTTGTTAATGATTGTGATAAACATGCTCCAACTTCTGAAAATACTATTTCTTATAAGCATGTTAATTTTTGTGGAATACATAGACCGTGTGGAATTAATCAAACTGAAGATGAATATTGTATCCATCATAGGAATGAAAATACTAGAAGTTGGTATAAAGTTTTAAAAGATCTTGGTAAAACGATTTGTGCCACCTATCCTTTTATTTATGAACTTTGCTATGAAGAGGGTCATTTCGAATTTCAATGCTTTGGTTCTCATAAAGATATTGCAGGAGACTTTAGTGATAATATGATCACCCCTGATCAACATGATGAACTTACATTATTTTTGGGGTGTGAAGAGATATGAAGAAAAACTTCATTGTTAAATATGAGTGATATTGATATGAATGATTTTTTGCATGGATGTTATCTCTATTGTGTTAATAATTGCCATGCTAACACCTAGAAACAAAATATTATAAAAGATGGGACTTTACCAAAGTATGATAGGACTAATATGTGTTTTCATCTTATTAATGAAAGAGAGGAATTCTCCCAAGTTTTTTCCATTGTTTCTAATACTAAACCGGATTATGTGGATAAGCTTCCTTTCAAGCCTCTCCCTCCTAAAGAGGAAAAGAAGAAGAAAAGGGAAAGAGGAAGAAAAAGAGGAGTAAAAGGAGAGAGGAAACGATATTTTCTCCCAAACTTGTTGCTCCTGTTACTATTTATACTTATAATTCTGAATTCGATGATTCTGAACTTGATGATGTACCTATGCTTGTTATTTATATTAGTGATCATGATTGGGATAAGCACACTTCTTTTGATATTGAAGATCTTTGGAATAAATATTTTGAAAATGATGATGTTAATAATTGTTGCACTATTAATACTATCCATGTTCCTTCCCATGATGATATAGAGAGCTTTGAGCTTGGGGATGAAGTGTTTGAAAATCCTTTTGCCACTAATGATTGTATATTTGATACATCTCCTTCTAGTAAGAATGATGACATGTTTGCAAATGAACGTACTTTAGAGGATAATTATTCTATTGCTTATGATGATACCATGCCTCCGGTCTTTGATAATTATAAAGAATACTATGACATGGGTTATAATTACAATTATCCTTTTGAAACTTTTCATACTTATAGAGGAATCACTCAAACCAATCCTTTTAGTATACATCTTGTCTATCATGTTCAAGTTCTATATGATGATCCTACTCCCCTTCTTATTAATGAGAAGAACTTTTCTTATGAGGGAGATAATGATACTTTTATGCATATGGATTATGATAAGAATGTTACATGTGATATTTATATTGTGGATTTCATCAATGATGCTACTGAAAGTTATTATGAGATAGGAAAACACGGGTGTAAAATCTTTCAAGTTACTAAAACACCTCTCTTTATGTTGGAAGTTTTGAAATTTTATTTGTTTCATGTTGCTATGATAGTTGCTTTATGTTTCAATAATTTATTCTATCACAAGACTCCTCTGCATAGGAAGTGGGTTAGACTTAAATGTGGATGTTTACCTCTGGATGCTCTCCTATGTTTTTCAACTCTCATCTTTATAAGAGCATCATATGAATCTCTATACCTAGCTCAAAGGCGTTAAACAAAAGCGCTTATGGGAGACAACCCAATTTTATTTCCTGTTATTTTATTTTGTTTTGCTTATGTCAAGGTACATGCCTACCTCTGTAGCAATTCCTTTGTATCTTTATTTTATCGCAATGTTGTGTCAAGTTAAGCCTCTAGCCGAAAGTTGATGCTAAAATTCAATTCCTGTGCTGAAACAGATTTTTGCTGTCCACCGTAAAATTCATATCAGTTCACTGGAACGTCAGAAAACTCTGCCCTTTTTTGTTCATAAACCTCAGATGTATACGCAACTTTCCTTAGTTTTTAGTTTTCTGATCTAAGCAAGTTAAGTGTCTTGAAAGAATTCGTCTTTATGGACTGTTCTGTTTTGACAGATTCTGTCATTTTATTTTGCGATGCCTCTTTTGCTATTTTGATTGGATCTTTTTATCCTATTAAGTATCAGTGGCTGTAGCTAATGTCCAGTAGCAATGGAAGAAATTGTGTTCCTACAGAATATCGTAATTTTTGTGCACTAACCCTCTAATGAAGTTACTCTAAGTTTGGCGTGGAGGAAGTTTTCAAGGATCAAGAGAAGAGGATGATATAATGTGATCAAGAGGATAGTAAAGCTAAAGCTTGGGGATGCCCCGGTGGTTCACCCCAATATAAATCAAGAATACTCAAGCATCAAAGCTTGGGGATGCCCAAAGCATCCCCTTTTTCATCAACGAACTATCAGGTCCTTTCTAGTGAAACTATATTTTAATTCCGTCACATCTTATGTACTTGCTTGAAGCGTCTGTTTGTTTTTTGTTTTTGCTTTTGTTATTTTCATTCTCTGAATAAAAATGGATCCTAGCATTCCTTTGTGGGAGAGAGACACGCTCCGCTTTTTCATATGAATACTCGTATTCTTCTCTTATATTCGATGAGTATTCTTTTCATGTTATTGTTTGCTTTCTAGCTCTTGTTTTTCATGCATCTCTTATTAGAGCTGTTAGCTTTGTTATATCATACTCTCATATATCATTGTTTAATTACTTGGAGAGTTTATCTTTTAAATAAGTTGATTGGTGTTTGGTTGGAAACAGAAAATGCTAAATGTGGTAGATGGTATAAAGAAAGATACACATGCTCTTATGGATTGTTATCTTGTATGTTGTGGTGCTTGGCAATTGTTTTGAGCTCTCACGTAGATCATGTTTAAACTTTTTACATCATGTAGTTAAAACCTATTAGTGAGGAACTACTGTAAAACTTGCTGAAATTTGGTTTGTATGTTTGGTATCTCTAAGGTCTAGATATTTTCTAGTTAAAGTGTTTGAGCAACAAGGAAGACAATGTAGAGTTTTATAATGCTTGCAATATGTTTTGTATATACGACTTGTTGTCATAGGTTATACTTGTGTTTGCTTTAAACAACCTTGCTAGCCAATGAAGGGGATCGCATGCCAAAAACAAAACAAAATCCTAGCAACGATATCCTAAAACTAGCCAAGATCTACACTATGCAGATATAGAAGTATGTCGGAGATCAAAATACATACCCTCGTAGACCGAATAGCGGGGATTACGCTCCCGCACAAGCGTTGACGACGAAGACGACGTAGCCGACCTCTAGGTCGCGAAGAACTCGGCGCGACGAAGACGACGAAGATGACCTCGAGGTTGAGTGGAGGAAGTGGGCCTCCGAGCACCGCTAGCGCAGCACCTCGCAGGGCGTTACACACATACGGTGGAGACGACGGACTCCGAAGCTCCAGTCCAGGACGAGCAGCGGAAGACTTGGACCGGAACACCAGCATCACAACAACGGGCTATGGTGGAGAGAGAACTCTCATCCTCCTCGGCGCAACTCCGACAAAGGGAATCACGAGATTGAGGAGAATCGAGAATTAATTGGTTGAATTAAAAGGCTAGGGGTGCCCCTCTTATATAGGCTCCCGGGGGGAGCCAACCTCCCTAGCCAGGCAATGTGGGACTATCCCACTTTCCTTGGTGCGGCTAGGGAGCATGCGTCGGCCCTAGGTGGGCCCCATTTGGCCCACCTAGGCCGGCACTCCCTCAATCCGTAGCCCTCGGGGGACTTCCACCCCCCCCCCCCCCCCCCCCTCATGGGGCTTCTTTCCACCAGAAGGCCCATTTAGGGAAATCAGCCTTTAGAAATTCGAAAATAAATATATAAAATCATATTTAAACATTAATAACATTATAACTCAAATCTTCATTTCCTCGATCTGTATCGCGGGAATTTGAATTTCTTGTTAAGTTTATTTCCTACTTCATTCTGAACTTGTTTGATCGAATCAAAATTTCCAGACCAACATTCCCTGAGTGGATATCCATATATCTACTCGAATATTCATGAAGTCTATGAAATAAAGACTTCCACTACACGTTAAAGAACTTCATTGATTCACATACACCCATATGCATGATTCTCAACAAGGTATACTCAAAACGTTCAGTCAAGTTCACGAAATAAAGGTCTCCACTACCCATCAATTACTTCATTGAACCACATACATCTATATGCATGTATCAATAAGTTATATGCCCATTTTCCGAAAGAACAAGTGTCTCGCTAGAGGAGACACACTTATAATGATCATACTAATAGGCGATCATAAAGAATTTTTTCAAATGGTAGATCTAGAGGGAGAGTGTCTATGGCCATCACAACAATTGTCTGCCATTCTCAACACGCAATGTCGACTCATCCTTTCAAGCTACTCAAGCAGTAAACCTGACTTTCATAAAACATGACTAGTTCAAAAACTTAGTCACTACTGCGAGTACTTGCTTAGCTAAAACATTCATAACATGTATATCATATATACACAATCATCATCGATGACTTCCGACGATCTGTTTCATCTTCTTGATACTTTCAATGTAATCAAGAACCATGAAGGTGAATGATTCCCCTTGCATGACATAGTCTATGACATAACATTTGCACTTGGCAACGACGTCTGTCATCCAGTGATCGAGCTGAGGGAGGCGTCTCAATGTTCATCAAGTATGACCATATGTCATCAAGTATGACTGCCACGTGCTCCTTCAATGTGTGTATTCTCTTCCATCTTGGTTGAGAAGACAATCAGTCAACGTACTGATAAACTTCATCAACCCAACTTTAGGGTTACCCCGCGTTTAGTGACCATCTCATATGTTCGCGATCTAATAACTCGTACCCACCGTTGGTTCTCTATGGCAGAGATCATAGCATACACCGGACTATGATGATATCATCTGCACAAAATCTGAGAATCCAAATTATCTTTTGTTAGCGGAATCTCCGGGTTTATCTCCTAGCGGGTATTGTATCACAAAGAGCTCACCGTTTAAACAAGGAGTATCCTCAAGCTAAAGTATAAAAATATGAAGTTTGGACCCAACCTTTTAAGTTTCTCAATCGCAGGAATGCGCCTAATTTGAAAAGATGCTATTAAATTGGTTAATATCTATAAAGGTTTGCAAAACAGACTTTGTTCATCATATTTTGAATTCTAGTATTTTTGAAAATAACTATCCGAACTCCCACTCAAACGAACATCCCTCCTGGTCGTTTAAGCGATTACACGACCCCCATCCATTGCACAACCCCTCATCGTCAGAGCCGGCAACACAACTTCAAGGGTAGATAATTGCCAATCACAACAACTCTGTGACTCATGCTTGACCTTTAGGCCTCCGTGTTCCGAGGCCATATCTGCATATGCTAGGCTCGCCACTATAACCTCCACGCTGAAACTTGTGCAACATGGCTTACACCCACCGTATGCGAACGACGATATGTCTGACACCCGATCGTCACGGCCTGCCTCATAACGTAGAACTTTCTTGGTGGTGCTCGTTGGAGGAAGAACACTAGTGGTATTTTTGAAGGGATCATCTTATATAATTACCGCCACGTAACTAATATATACTATATATATAATCACACAATATAAGATGCACACAAAACATCAAATGTAATGCAATGTGGTATAGTCCATCACGCCATGGTCTTCTTGGCGCCCGTAGTTCATAAATAATTTAATAAACCTACCTTGACCATATCACATAGCCCCTGCAAAATAAAGTTAGACGCTTCTACTTTATCTTTTGCATATTTTACGTGGCTTGGGGCTATCGTAAATAGAACTGCTTCATACCTTCGAACCTTATGACCACAACAACGATCCAATAATTGCATGTTTAAGCATCCCTTTCGGGCCCTCCATTGAAAATGCAAAGCCATCTAAAGAGAGAGAGACAGACACCCGCCAGCCACATATACGGCACAAGACGTATATCAGTAGTGAAACCAGTCTTGCGTAAGAGTACGCGTAAAGTCGGTCCGGGCCGCTTCATCAACTCGATGCCACTGAAATCACAAGTGCACGCTAGAGGGTAGCAAATAACAGGAACGGTGCCCCCGTGCAAAACACGGGTTCTAACAGCGTACATCTATATCTACGATAGATCGGCTCGGATACCACTGTAGGGGATCGCATGCAGAAAACAAAAATTTTCCTAGCAACGATATCCTTAAACCAGCACAGATCTACACTATGCAGATATAGAAATACGGCGGAGATCGGAATACATACCCTCGTAGACCGAATAGCGAGGATTACGCTCCCGCACAAGCGTTGACGATGAAGACGACGTAGCCGACCTCTAGGTCGCGAAGAACTCGGCGCGACAAAGACGACGAAGATGACCTCGAGGTTGAGTGGAGGAAGTGGGCGTCCGAGCACCGCTAGCGCAGCACCTCGCAGGACGTTACACACATACGGTGGAGACGACGGCCTCCAAAGCTCCAGTCCAGGACGAGCAGCAGAAGACTTGGACCGGAACACCAGCAGCACAACAACGGGCTATGGTGGAGAGAGAACTCTCATCCTCCTCGGCGCAACTCCGACAAAGGGAATCACGAGATTGAGGAGAAATCGAGAATTAATTGGGTGAATTAAAAAGCCAGGGGTGCCCCTTCTTATATAGGCTTCCGGGGGAGCCAACCTCCCTAGCCAGGCAATGTGGGACTATCCCACATGCCTTGGTGCGGCTAGGGAGCATGCGCCGGCCCTAGGTGGGCCCCATTTGGCCCACCTAGGCTGGCCCTCCCTCAATCCGAAGCCCGGGGGGACTTCCCCCGCCCCCCTCATGGGGCTTATTTCCACCAGAAGGCCCATTTAGTGAAATCAGCCTTTAAAAATTCGAAAATAAATATATAAAATCATATTTAAACATTAATTACACTAATTAATATCAAACATATTATATATAATTTATTCTAGCTCCAAAAACTTTTTTGTTGCTGCCAGATCTCCATCGAACCATTCCCGGGACGTTCTCGGTGATCTCTTTCCTTTACGGTTGTCTTGTCGAAACCCCTTAAGTGTGTTACCCTAGCGGTTCAATATAATAACAGACATGATCGAGACTCCTCTCCGATCACTGACTAACTCGTAGGCCTGGACCCCATGAATTAATCCCTGTGATATTAATGACTTTCATCTATCAAACCTGGACGTCTAGTCTTAAACACTTTGTCATGGCGGTACTTAGCGTGTCCGAGCGTCGTTCTTATATCTCCATATCTAGCTGACCTCGTTATCGACATCGCTATCTTCTACTCGTCTATGATATTATGTCAGCTGGTGATCTAGTCACATGTTTGCAAACTCATTTGACATAATCTCACCGAGTGGGCCCTAGAGTATCTATCCGGCTATACGGACTGACAAATCCCGCTGTTGACCCCTCGTCTCAACTATCCCCTTTCGATACCCAAAAGTATCACCGTTATTTTCATACTAAATAAGATACGACGTTTGGTGCAATTAAAGTATCTTCCAGGAATAACAATAAGAGTTGGTATTACGGAGAGTTGGTCTCACGGTCTTAAGGCGTAATGACTATGTCCTATAAATATTGGGTATGTCCATCACATTGTTCAACCAACGACATGACTTCCATTGCTGACCGACACCATGCCCTATGATCGGAAAACCTCGATCATCAATCGTGCAATGAAACTAGTCTTAGTAGAGGCTACTAGGGAACTGGTTGTTTTATCTACCACACCTGTATTAATGTTTTCGCTTAATACAGTTATAGCATGGTATAAAACATATAATGAACAATTGTGATATTGCCAATAAACTATGTTTATTAAGTGCCTCTAGGGCATATTCCCTTCAGCCAAAGACTTGTACTGAGAGGAATTATTCTCGTGCATCCAAATCCTTGAGCCAAAACCCCTGCCATTTGTGTCCACCGTACCTACCTACTACATGATATTTCCTGCCATTCCAAGCAAATACTTCATGTGCTACCTTTCATTCAAAATGTACTCTCTCTTATTTGTGTCAATCTTTATTAGCTCATGAGGAAGTACGTGGTGTTACAGATATCAACCTTGTCATTTGTTTTTAGACCGACTTTCACCAACCGGACTAGAGGCATATACACCGCTTATCCATTAATTTTTCAAAAAGAACTGGCAAATGGGGTGCCCAGTCCAATTAATTACAACTTTAACCGCTGCATTCTCTTCACATTTTTGCCCTGATCTAATCGGTCAAGCAATGATACTAGTTCCAAACTACATGTGTAAACAAAAGAGAAAAGAGGGATGATCTGCCCTTGGGTAGAAATAACGTCCTTCATGGGAGCCGTTCTTAAGAAAGTCTGGTTGACAAGGGGGGTAGAGTGCCCATTACCATTCGTTGACAATGACAAAAACCGCTCAAAACTTACTTTTATGCTCTCTATATGATTTCAAAAACCTATAAAACTAAGAAGCTCTAGCACATGCTTGTACCCCTGCTTCCCTCTGCGAAGGGTCTATGTTTTACTTTATGTTGAGTCAGTTTACCTACTTCTTTCTATCCCCAAAACAAACACTTGTGTCAACTGTGTGCAACAATTCTTATATGCTTACTTATTGCACTTGGTATATTCCTTTGTGTTGGCAACTATCTATATGATATACATGTTCAAAGTCGAAAGCTAATGCTGAAACTTATCTCTTCCTTTGTGTTGCTTCAATGCTCTTTTACTTAGATATATTTCTTTATGAGTTAACTCTTATGCAAATCTTATTGATGCTTGTTTGAAAGTACTATTCATGAAGAGTTTTTACTTATATGATGTAGTTGTTTACTCCTTGTCTATTTGTTAGCAAACTATAGATCATTGCCTTGAGTCATTTCATTCATAACATGAGCCTTACAATATTATATGATCAAGATTGTGTTAAAGCATGTCACTTCAGAAATTATTCTTCTTTTATCGTTCTTGCCTACTCGGGACGAGTAGAACTAAGCTTGGGGATGTTGATACGTCTCCAACGTATCCATAATTTCTTATGTTCCATGCTATGTTATACCATGTTATTACATGTTTTATATGCATTTTATATAGTTTATGCATTTTCTGGGACTAACCTATTAACAAGATGCCACAATGCCAGTTCCATGTTTTTTGTTGTTTTTGGTTTCAGAAAAGTACTTAAGTAAATATCCGCCAAATTGGAAATAAATCAACCAGAATATATTTTTGGAATATTTGTGTTCCAGGAAGCCGAAAAGGAGACGAAGACGATACCCGAGGGGCCCACATCATGTCCTGGCGCGCCTCCCTTTCTGGCCGCGCTGGGAGGTGGTGTGGGGCCCACGGAGGTCCACCGCTTTCGCCCTTTCGCCTACATATACCCCTTCGACCAAAAACACTAGCATGTTAGACGATTTTTCCTCCACGGGTCCCGAGCGCCGCCGCCATCGCCGACAAGATTCGGGGGACAAAAGTCTGTTCCGGCACCCTGCCGGGATGGGGAATTTCCGCCGGAGCCATCTGCATCAACTCCACCGCCATCTCCATCGCCGTTGCTGACTCCTACGATGAGGAGTGAGTAGTTCTCCCCCGGGTCTGTGGGATCTACGGTAGCCATGTGGTTTATCTCTCTCTCTCATGATGTGATCTTTTGTGTGATCATGAGCTTTGTAATGTAGTTGAATATGTGATGCTGCTCTTTGTCTATTATGCACTCTAGAGGTTACTTTAATATGAACTCCAGGGTTATGCACGTGTGTAATGGTGACAATGTGTGCACCGTGTGTGATTCCCGTTATAACATTGTTGGTGTTAGTTTACTCTGACTTTGAGGGTGCTCTTGTAGCCCTACACAATGAATGGTGTTTGTTATCCAACATGAGAGTGTTTGAGAGTAGTATTTATTTATTTAACTTTGATGTCATTGTTGAGAATGTGCACTGGTGAAATTAGGATCCCTAGGCCTTGTTTCTAAGCATAAAAACACCGTTTCTAACAAGTTCTGCTACATGTTCGCTTGCTGCCATTTTTATTACAGATTGCAATTACTACTTATAATCATCCATATTACTTCTATTTCACTATCTCTTTGCATAACTAGTGCACCTATACATCTGACAACTGTATTGGGTGTGTTGGGGACACAAGAGACTCTTTGTATCTTAATTGCAGAGTTGCTTGAGAGGAATATCTTTGACCTTTACCTCAGTGAGTTCGATATACCTTGGGTGATCCACTTGAGTGAAACTTGCTGCTGTTCTACAAACCTCTGCTCTTGGAGGCCCAACATTGTCTACAAGAATAGAAGCGTGCGTAGACATCACATGGTATAAATAATGAATAATTGGGAATAAAATATATTTATTAAGTGCCTCTAGGGCATATTCCCTTCAGGACCGGGGTCCACAGTTCACTAGTGGTGTCTCTCATAAATAATAATAACATTCATTCATGCGTGGTAAACAAATTACAGTTGGACAATTGATAGAATAATGATGAGCAAACCAATGCATATACTAACGTTATGATGTCTAGTGTGAGATTCATTCGGGCATTACAACAATATACATATACCGTTCCACCCGCATCTATGACTAATAATCCACCTTCCAGTTAGCGTATGCACCCCTTTCAGTATTAAGTTGCATGCAACAGATTATCACCTTAAGCACTGTGTGTAAAGTAAGTAAGTAAGTAAGTAGGGTCAATTGGTTATGTGCCATGGTTCGCTGAGTTTAATCGGTATGTGCCATACCCGCGCTGTTTCTCTGGTCTGTGCCCTGGTTTACTCGCATATCGCCCAAACGCTTGTCTCCCTCTGGTCAACCTCCTTTGACCCGCATATGGCCTGACTGGTGGGGTCGGCCTAGCGCGGCTCGTGTGTCGGCTCGGTTGGGATTTCCTGAGGTCGGCGTGTGGGGCCGGGGCACTAGTCTGACTTGTGGGGCCGGCGCACTAGTCTGACTGGTGGGGACGGCGCGTGGGTTAGGGCGTCAGGTTGGCGTGGGGTTGGCGCGTGGGGTCAGCGTAGATTTCTCGCCGCCGACCACTTCCAACCTATCCTCCAGTCGACGATTCCGGCTACCATGGACGCCCTTCCATGGCACCTCCGCCAGGAGCGCCACCGCTGCGTCAAGGCCGATGGAGCGCGCAAGCGCTCGAGTAGGCGGTGGACACCGAAGGAAATCCAACCGCCGTCTCTGTTGCGGCGGGAGACGGAGGAGTTTGATCTCCTCCACGGTCCCATGCCCGCGCCGCCAGCGCCCCGTCCTCGCGCCACCGCCACCTCCCGCCGACGAGGAGACCTCGTCCGGCTCGTGGACCTTGTCGTCGTCGCCGCGCAGCCCACCGAGGTCGCCGTGGACGAGGAAGGGTTCAAGATCTACGATCCCGCCGCCTTCGAGTCCTCGGTGACCAGCGAGGACTTCTTCCCCGACGAGGTCCTCGAAACGGTCACCGAAGCCGTCCAGGCACACTCCTTGGAGGAGGTCCAAGCGTACGCGAAGCGCCGCCACCGGGGGGTCGAGATCGAGCTGGACCGCCTCCACCGCGAGCAGGAGGCCGGCGCGAGCTCGAGCAAGGGGAAGGACATCATCGTCTACGTCAACGACGACTCCTCCGACGAGGAGTGAAGCACTCCGGCAACGGCACGGCCGCACCCTGCGAGCTCCGGTGAGCTAATTTTGCTGCTTAGGGTTAGGGCCGCGTAGTGTACATAGATTTTGGAAGGTCGTATGTAATCTCCGGCGAGCTCCGACGAGCACGCTCTGAATGTAATCTCTCGCGAACGAAGAATTATATGAATTTTAAATATGCGGGTCCAATTTGCTCCGGCGAACACATTTTTCAGCGAGTCCACCATTTTTGCTTAGAAATGTGGCGTTTACCCTACCTTTGGAGCTCATTTCAAACACAATTTCCAGCGAATCCAACATTTTTGCTTAGAAATGAGGCCGTTTAACCTACCTTTGGAGCTCATTCGCAACACTTTTTTCAGCGAGTCCACCAGCCTACCTTTGAAGCTCATTTGAAACACATTTTTCGGCGAGTTGACCATTTTTGCTTAGAAATGAGGCCGGTTACCCTACCTTTGGAGCTCATTTGAAACACACTTTTCAGCGAGTCCACCACCCTTCCTTTGGAATTCATTTCAAACACATTTTTCGGCGAGTCGGCCATTTGTGCTTAGAAATGAGGCCGTTTACCCTACTTTTGGAGCTCTTTTGAAACACATTTTTCAGCGAGTCCACCACCCTTCGTTTGGAACTCATTTCAATCACATTTTTCGGCAAGTAGACCATTTGTGCTTAGAAATGAGGCCGTTTACCCTACCTTTTGTAGCTCATTTGAAACACATTTTTCAGCAAGTCCACCACCCTTCCTTTGGAACTCATTTCAATCACATTTTTGGGCGAGTCGACCATTTGTGCTTAGAAATGAGGCCGTTTACCCTACCTTTGGAGCTCATTTGACGGTGGAGGTTTCCATTTTAGTTATTAGTTGATTTATTAAGGGCAAGTGCCAATTTAGTTATTATTTGTTGATCTATTTTAGTTGTTAGTTTCTTTATTAAGGGCAATGGCCTTGTGCTTGACGCCTCAAATTGTGTGTGTAAATCCACTTCAGTTTGCAAATTTTCCGGCGAGTCCACCATTTTTGCTTAGAAATGAGGTCGTTTACCCTACCTTTGGAGCTCATTTGAAACACATTTTTCAGCGAGTCCAAGCTCATTTGAAAATTTATATGGATTGAAGCTAGATTTGAGCAAGCTCATCGCTATCCCCAATTGGTTTGACAAAATACGCATTTGGTTACGACGGGTAACAGTTGAAATCCGCATTTGGTGCGCCAAAATACCCATTTTGTGTCACTGAGGAAAATGGGGGTGGGCGAGCAAAAATCCATGTTGGGTCCACTCATCAGTGGGTGTACAACCCTTGCCCTACGCGCGCGTCCAATCAGATCGCAGAACGAGCTTCTCGCGGATCGCCTGCAGATTCCCTCTGGAGGAAATAGGACTGCTGCATATTCCTTCTAGAGAAATCGGACGGCTGCAGTTTGATCGACATTTGAAATGAGCTTCAAATATTCAAAAAATATCAAAAAAGGAAAATCCTGCGCACATAGTCGTCTTATGTCATATACTAACGACTCAAGTTGAAAAACATGGTGTAAATACATTCAAAAGGATAAGGGCATGGAGATCAGGTGATATCGCATAACTCAAACTATGAGGTCTAAGGTTGGAGAAAAGTGGTTTTGGAATTGCAACATGAAATTTTCAAAAACCTCACAAAAGCTTTGTTTTGGAATGACTAAGAAGTATCCATGCTTAGTTTTTCATTTTCATGTTTTAAACTTGTTTAATTGTTGGTCAAACTTAGGTTTGACCAATTTTGAAATAACCATAATAAATTAAAAAATTATCGAAAAATTGAAAAACCGACGCACATAGTCTTAATATGTCATATACTAACGACTCAGGTTGAAAAACATGATCCACATACATTTAAATGAGAAGGGGGAGAATCTCATGTGATATCGCATATCTCAAATGTGGAAATGAGAATTGCAACATGATAATTTTAAGATACTCACGAAATTATCATTTAGGACTGACTAAGAATGGTCTAGTCCCAGTTCGCGCACAAATTTTACACAAATATGCGCCTGTTCACACTCGGAGCACGTCGGGCACGCTCTGAGCGCGTCTAGAGTCCGCACTTAAGGTGTTTGACAGAAGTACAATAACATAGATTCAAACGATTCAAGTTGATAAACAAGGTCTACACACGTTCAGATCACATAACTACACAGAGCGTGCAAGTTCACGTCCAGTTCGTGTCTATATTGCGCTTGCTGTGTTGACACGGACAGTTCTTGTCCACTCGTCCTCGTCCGGAACGCGTCCAGAGTGCACACTTAAGGTGTTCGACAGAAGTACAATAACTCAGTAACATTAAGTACAATAACGCTATATAGAAGAGAGGTTCATATTCGAATATCCCTAAGTTCATAATATATATGAAGATAACGCTAAGTTCATAATTGGATGAAAATAAAAAGGCTGATACATGAGTGTTCAAACAAACAGAGAGAGCTCCCTCTGTAGCACCTGCGCTTTCTTGGACCTGCAGGAACACCCTACTGGCCTCGCTTGGCCATCTCAACAGCGAGGAGCTCCCTCTGTAGCAGCTGCTCTTTCTTGGCCTTCTCCACCTTCTTGTCGAGGCGGTGCTTCTCCAACGTCATAGCTTGGTTTTGCAGGGCTAAAGCTTCATTCCGCGCCAGGTTGTTCTCCATCTGGAGGGCCAAAACCTTCTCATGAAGCTTTAGGTTGTTCTCCACCTGGACCTTCAGCTGGTCGGACAGCTTCTCAGCGAAGTCCGAGGCCATGAGGAACTGCTCTCTAGCTTCCACCGTCTCGGTCCATGTACTGATTAGCTTTCTTCAAGGCTGCAACTAGTCGTTCTTGTAAGTCCTCAATCGACTACGTGAGGGAGGCGATCACCGACACCTCTTCCGGCGTGCGATCCGCCTCCGCTGCATTATCCCTGCTCACATAATCCGAATATATATGATGTTAACAAACCATGAGACCGGATGTAAACAACAGATGCAACCGTAAGGAACTAACAATCGGAATCAGACCACACGTACATCATGGTAGCGGAGCGCTTGAGCGGTGATGCCATGAATGGTGAAGCCACGACGAGTACAAGAATTTGGATGAGTGGCGGCGTCGGGAAGACTGGAGGATGAAGTACATACGGGAGGGGGTGTGCACCTCTATTTATGCGAGACTGGAGGATGAAGTACCCCACGAACTCGTTTCCCCACGCCCCACAACTGCACGTTTCCCACTTACTCGGTTCCCGCGTGTTTCCCACTTACACGCTTCCTGGGGGCGTGAGGTTGTGCTCTAAATTGCGCCGGTGTGCAGGAGGCCGGTACGCAGTCTTAATGGCGACGCGTTCTGCAGGCGACGAAGCGACGGGACGGCGAGCCGTCTGCGCACGCCTCGAAATTACGCCGACGCCCAGGCTTTCCTGGCTTCCCAAGCGTCGGTGTGGCCATATCTCGTCGCCGCCGCAATAACTCGACGTGATGCATGCTCACCCACCCGCCGCTTATGGCCCAGTGCCACCGCTTCCTGCCTCCGTTTCCATCCCCTCCCCGCCTATATAACTCCTCCGCCGTGCCCGCAGCCTCTAAAGCCAACACCATGCCTCGCCGCCTCCAGACCACCTGGGCCACCCTCACCCGCGCCCACCCTTTGGGGCAGGAGGACCAACCGGAGCAGGCGTTGGAGCTCCAGCCTATCGGCGACGTCTTGCCCCTCGACTGGGCGGACGTCGACGTGGAAGACCAGGAGGAGGAGCCGTCGCAAGAGCAGGAGCTTCCACTGTCGTTGTGGCCCGACCAGGTAGCCGCGGTGAACTCCATCGACACCTTGGATGAGGCGGATGATGACTTCGCGGAGGCGGTTGCGGTTGATGACTTCGCAGAGGCGGTTGATGTCTACGCGGAGGCGGCGGACGCGCTCGTTGACGCCATGGAGGCGGTTGCTGACGCGATGAACTCCATCGACGCCTACATGGCCGCCGAGAGCGTGGTGTATGACGACCTCAACGCCGAGGCGGCGGAGCGCGCGGTGAACCCGGCCTTGATGGAGGCCACCCAGCTGGCGGTTGTCTCCGACCTGCGCGCCATGCGGAGAGTCTGGGTGGGCGTTCGGGATTTCCCAAAATTTCGGGACAGGAAATTTGGGAAATAAGAAGTTCGGGAATCACAAATTGACTCCCGATTTTACATGAGAAATTTTGATTCCCGCCAATTGGGGATTCGGGAAATTCGGGATCGGGATCAGGAAATCCCAAATTTCCCGAAGTTTAAATTGTAATGAACATGGGATTAGACTTCTTGACCGAATAGGGATGTGTGTGCTCGAGAGAATAGGGTTGTTGCTGACTTGTTGGGCCACTAGAGGGAAAAAACATGGTCTAGTCATAAATTCACCAAACATCGCATACATGTGCGTCGTCTAGGATGGAAAAGACTAGCGTTTCACCTATGCCTTTGGGATTTTTTATCTTTTCGAGATATTCGGGATTCAACACTACATTCCCGAATTTCCCGAAAAAAATTCGGGAATTCAAAACAGCTTCCCGAGAATACGTTCGGGATTGACGGGTTCGGGAAATTCGGGATCGGTAACGGGAGATTCGGGATTTGGGATTCGGGATCGGCAAATACGCCCAGCCTGAGCGGAGAGCATGCTACGAGGCAGGCCAGGGCGACCTAGACGGAGTTTAGAGTAGGGCTAGTTAGTGTATATTAGGGCTAGTTAGGGTTCAAATTCGAAAACAGCCGACCAGCGGTATTAAAATGGAGCCACGGTATTACTAATTCATCCAACGGTCCATTTCGAAAACAGCCGACCAAATCGCAACCGAGCCGCACACTAGCCGAGCCACGGAAATTCCAGCCGAGCCGATCTAGGCCGACCCCACCAGTCAGGCCAAGTGCGGGTCAAAGGAGGTTGACCAGAGGGAACCGAGCGTTTGGGCGATATGCGAGCAAACCAGGGCACAGAACAGATAAACTGCACGGGTAGGGCACCGACCGATAAAACCCGGCTCGGTATGGCACATAAATAATTAACCCAAGTAAGTAACATCCTCCTTAGATAAAGTACTATTGTTTTACACCTAGTAGCAACAGTATATCTACAACCTTAGAGCTTTCTGTCACTGCCCCAGGTTAAATAGAGACAAGAAGCTACTATCGAGTATAAATACCCCCCGTTGGAGTTATAAGCATCTACTTGGCCAAAGCACACACGAGTAACAGAGAGCATGCAAGATCATTAAATAGCACACACATGATATATTATGAAGCAATAACTTTAGTACTCAATATTCATCGGATCCCAACAAACACAACATGGAGAATTACATAACGGTTATCTTGATCATGATAGGCAGCTCACAAGATCTAAATATGATAGCACAAGAGGATAAGACAACCATCTAGCTAATGTTATGGACCCGTAGTCCAAGGATATACTACTCACGCATCAGTCCGGAGGCGGTCATGGCGACGTAGAGGCCTACGGGGACGATTTCCCCTCTCGGCAGGGTGTCGGGGAGCAGTTCTGATCTCTCCCGAATTGGTGTTGACGACGGCGGCGACTCGGGACCCGTGGAGGAAATAATGAACACCGTGCGATTTTTAAATTTTTGGGGGGTACTTATAGGCGAAAGGGTGAGGTCGGTGGATGTCGTGGTATCGGCATAATTGATAGGAGACGGGGGTCCTCTAGCCTACGTATGGATTGTGGGGAAGAAGGTTGGTGTCGTCGAGGACGGGATTGAACACGGCGAGTTTACATAGCTTCGGATCCCGCAGCGGTGGCGAGATCCTACGTGCTGCTATAATTCACTATGACGCAATAGCCGGGAACAGGTTACAATGTGTATGATGCCTATTGAAGCGTGCCCTAAAGGCTCCCTGGTGGCCGGCTTATATAGGCGGCCAGACCCCAGGGTACAAGGCAAGTACTTGTCCGGCAAGTAAACAGAGTCCTAGACCTAGCCGGCTTAGTTGCCGCCTTCCGTCTTGGGCTTGGTGGCTTGATGGGTTTCGGCCTTTCGCCTTCCTTGGACCGTCCGCCTACTTCCTTGTACGTCAGCTATCTGGGCCGCCCGGCAGGGTTCAGCCTTACCACCCTTGGGCCACCCTGGACTAGCCGGATTGATCCATGTTGGTGATACCCCTAGTTGATATATCCCCAACATTAGCCCCCAGAAAGGTTGAAGTTCTCCAGGCGCCGGCTTCTTCTTGATTCTTCATCTGCCAATGTTGGCGGCTGCAGGACTTGAACCATTCTGAAAATCGACGAGGCATGCATGTCTTGATATTGACACGCGGCCGCCTTTATCCAACATGGGAAAAGGACGGCTACTTCACAATCTAATCGAGCATTCTTCTTGACGGATTCCACTTAGCCGGCTCACGACAGTTTGAAAACGGCCTAGGCGGGAATCTCGCCATGATCACGAATCGCGGGAAAAGAGGAGGCGTGGAGATCGTGCGATCATGCGCCGCAGCGGATGCTGGACACGTGTCCGACTAAAAACGCCGTTTGCACAGGGAGCAACGCCTGGGCCTATAAATAGGGAACCGAACGGTTCATTTTTGCACCCCTGCCTTTGCTCTCCTCGACCTCTTGCCTTTCCACTTCCCTGCTTCTTGCTCCGAGCGAACTCCGGCGAGCACTCTCCTCCGACGACCTCCACGCACGGCGATGTCCATCGGCCAAGACATTCCCTCCACGGCGTCCAGCGGTCCGGCGACCGAAACCGCACCCGTGGCGGCGTTGGGCGGCGCGATATCTCGCCCCACGACGGCGGCGACGGGCAATGTCGCCATCGTCGCCTCTTGGATTCCTACCGCGCGCGCGTCGGCGGCGGTCTCCTCGGCTCCTCCATCTTCCACCGTGGCGACGATGGCGAGAGGCGCTCCCGTCGACGAGGAAGAGGAAGCGGCGGACCTCGGGTCTCACTACTGGCTTCCCTCCATAGTCGACGAAGACGCCCTCCAAGACTTGGAGGCCGTCGGCTATCTCCCCACTCGGGAAGACTGCCAATGGAGATCCGCCTTGGGAGACGTCATCCCGGCTCCGAAAGCCGGGGAACGGGTAATCCTCACCTCCCATCTAGTTAGGGGAATGGCTCTGCCGCCTTCCGCCTTTTTCAGCGAGGTCTTAGATCACTATGGGCTCCAGCCCCACAACATAGCGCCTAATAGCATCTTAGTCTTAGCCGGCTTCACAGCTCTGTTCGAGGGCTACCTAGGTATTAGGCCTAGTTTAGACTTCTTCAGATATTGTTTCCGTTGCCGGCGTCAGACCGTGCCGGACGGCGGGCTGGCACACTGCGGCAGTGTCACTTTCAACTGCCGCCAGGGCCGCCAATGGTATCCTAAGATACCATATCTTGAATTCGTCAAGGGCTGGACCTCCACATTCTTTTACTGCCAAGATATGGCAGCTCCGGGCCGCCAATTTGGCATCCCGGAATTCGTCAACGCGCCGCCTATGCCCAGGCCATGCTGGGACGAGGCGGTGCCCAAGCTGACGGAGGAACTCCGCCTTTTTCAAAGGCGGATTGAATTCCTCACCCGGACGATGGCTCCCCCTCTGCTGGACGGGGTCGACACCGTCATCTGCTGGCTCGGCCGGCAGATTCTCCCCATGCGGTACAGCCCGCACAAAATGTGTCAGTATTCGCCTACTGCCACGGCCTCTCTCCGCGTAAGCGAAGAGAGGTTGCCGGTTGCCGACCTGACGTTCCGGCTCCGCAGCCTCGTCAAGGCGGGGCTGGTGAAGGCGGTGGAGGGCGTGCCCATGCACACCCACGACAACCCTCCCCTCGAGGTAGATATCTTGCTCCTTGCCCCTTTTTGACAGCTTCGCCGGCTAATCTTGAGTTCCATTAACACTTGTCTTCTTTTTTAGCTCTCCGACTTGGGGGAGGATGACATGGCTCCCGACTTTTACGAGTCGGAAGCCGGGAAGACTAAGAAGCGCAAGGCATCCGACGCCGCTTCCTCCACGGCGATCGCCGAGAGGAAGAAACGGATCGCAACGGCTACCGAGCCGACTCTCGTCAACATTGACGAGAACGCGGGGATTAACATCCCCTGAAGGTACTCAATTTTGCTTCAAACTGTTGACGACGAGCTTCTTTAATACTGGCACCCAATTGACTGTGCCTGCTGTTTATTGACAGGGAAAGGGTCGCAACTTCCCGGTTGACGACCAGGCTTCTTACCAAGGGTAAGCGGCCTCAAGGCAGCTCACCTGCTACCGTGCCGCCAACTCCCCAGCCCCGAGCCGACAACTTTATGGGCGACGCTCGTCGCCAGCCCCCGGCTCCGGCTCCTGGCGCGCCGCCAAGGGCTTCCTCCGCTGACCGCACGCCTACGACTCCCTTCCTTTTGGCTGAGGCTACGGCTGATGACGCCGCTCAATCGCGCGCCGCCAAGGAAGGGTTGCTGGAGGCGGCTGCCGACGGGTCTCAGAGGGCAGCCCCGACCGCAGGAGGCGGCAAAGTTAGGGACCCATGGTCCACCTTCACGAAGGCCAAGGAGTCAGCCTTAGCTTTTGCCAACTTCACCTCCCAGGCCTTCGCCGACTTGGAGGGCGACCTGTCTGTAAGTTTTTACAACTCCGGCATATACATAGTCTTTCCCCCGAGCACTTAGATGGCATGTCGAATTTTTTTTTTGACTGCCGGCTTAGTGGTTATTCGACAATATGTTTTATGCCTTTTGCTTTTTCCTGCAGGGCCTTGTGTCCGCCAACGTTGAGCTTGTCTCCTCCCGAGTCGAGATAAACCAGCGGTGCCGCGACCTGAAGAAGGATTGCGAGGCCAAGGACCTGCGGATTGCCGAGTTGGAGGCGGCCCGCCAAAAAGATGAAGGTAGGGTTGATCCTTTTTGCCTTCAGCTATATTTTCGACTTATGTTGCCGTCAATCATTTAGTTAGCGAATCCATATTTGTAGAACTGCTAGACCATGCCCAGGATATACTGAAGGCGTCCACTGATATGCAAACTCTTATGAATGAAGCTTCTGGTTTGGCAGCCGCCAACTTGGCAATGAAGGAGGATCACCGGAAGGAGATGGAGGCCCAGCAGCTCAAATTTGCGCAGGAATCTAGCCAGCTCACTGGTGAGCTGGAAAGCCTGCGCAAGAAGTTGGCGGAGGCAGAGAAGACGGCTGCCGAGGAAATCTCCAAGCAGACTTCTCGCGCCCAAACTGCTGAGGATGCGTTGGCGGCTCATATGGTTGAGCTGTCCGCTTTCCATAACTCGGTCCTTGGTAATTTTTCACTCCTTACTTTGAGTTTGCCATTTTGCTTAGCCTGAGCCAAACTGATGGTTTTATTTTTGATGCAGTTCCCGCCGGTTTGGGCGATGACAAGGTTGCCAGCCCCCGCCTGGATCGCCTTGCGCGTCTATGCGAGCTGATCACCGAGACTTTGGCGGCGTCCTCTGGCAGCCAGGAACCGACCGAATTCAGCGACGTGCCCACTATGTTGGATCAGGCTACCAAACTGCACAAGAGCTCGCTGAAGTCGGCGCCGCGGGGTGGTGCCAAGACTGCACTTGGGCTATTCATGGCGCACTACCCCGAGGCGGAGATAGAAGCCGTCACTGAAGGCATGTCGTCTACATATGAAGACGGCAGCGAGGTCGAGCCGACCGTTGTTCTGGACAGCGTTGCCGGCTACGCCACGCGTGTTGCCGACATGGTGGATACTTAAATCTTCTACCGGCGCCAACATGTGCCTGCCGGAGGGGAAGCTGGAGCTGCCGGCACGGCCGAGGCGGAGGGGAGTGACAGTTCCGGGGCTGAAGTTGTCAGCCCCCAAGCCTGATGTAGACGCTCCCCCGAGCCATAGCTTTCTTTCCTTGCCTCCTTCTAGCATGATTTGTCTGCCCCTGAAACAATGCAACTTTGACTTGTAATATCTGTATATACTTTTGTTGTTGCTCTGCTAGGCGGAAACTAGCTGACAAGTTTTATTTTGCCTTATTTATATGGCCCGCCTTAATTTTACCCTGACCTATATGTTTGACTTTTTGTATGTTGACGAACCTCAGCCGGTAACTTTAGCTAAAACAACCAGGGCTAAACCAATCGTTTAGGATCAGAGACCAAAACCAACATGTTGGTGTCAAAGACATACTACTAGGCGAACAACATATAAGTAATCAGAGGTAAAGGAATTAGGCGGCGCAAAAAGTTTATTTTTGCTTTAGGTTGGCTCGAAAGCTGCAAGTATCTACCAGTTTGAACCTTTGCACGGAGCTAGAAAAATAGGTAACTTAGATACATAGGGGAAATATGATTGCAGGAAAAGACAAAAGATGGCATGCTTCTCAACTCAGATGAGGAACCATAGACTTTTATTTCATAATCATATTTAACTTATTACAATTATAAATTGCTAAGTGTAGAAAGGACGTAGCTGCTCAATATTCCAAGGCCGTCTTGTTTGTTCGAACGGATCGTCAATGCCTTTTTTGCGCTTGGTTCCTCTTTTTCCTGCCGCCTTCTTGCGCCTCTTCTTTTCGTCTTCGTCGCGGATGTCGGCCAGGTAGTAGGAACCATTGAGCAGCGCCTTTGTGACTATAAACGGTCCTTCCCATGGCGGGGATAACTTGTGCAAGCCTTTTCTGTCTTGAACTAGGCGGAGAACCAGGTCACCTGTTCTGAAGCTTCGCTTCCGCACTCTCCGGCTATGATAGCGGCGAAGTTGTTGCTGGTACAAGGCGGAGCGATGTAGAGCGATGTCTCTTTCTTCGTCTAGCAGGTCTAGGCTATCTTGTCTTGCACCTTCTACGTCTTGCTCGATGTAGGCTTGAACTCTTGGGGAATCGTATTTCATGTCGGTAGGTAGCACCGCCTCAGCGCCATATACTAAGAAGAAAGGAGTGTAGCCGGTAGATCTGTTTGGCGTTGTGCGCAAACTCCATAGTACCGACTGTAACTCATCTGCCCAAGCGCCGGCTGCCCTGTGTAATGGAGCTTCGAGATGGGGCTTAAGTCCTGATAAGACTAGGCCGTTTGTACGCTCTACTTGTCCATTGGATTGAGGGTGTGACACGGATGCCAAATCAAGCCGGATACCCAGATCGCTGCAGTATTCTTCTATGTCGCCTTGAGATAGGTTGCTGCCATTATCAGTGATAATGCTGTGTGGAACTCCAAACGGAGAGATAATTCCCTAGAGGAAATTGGTGGCTGTTTGTGCGTCAAGTTTGCTGATCGGTTTAGCCTCGACCCATTTGGTGAACTTGTCGACAACGACCAATAGGTGGGTATACCCACCACGCGCCTTCTTGAAGGGACCCACCATGTCTAAGCCCCAGACCGCGAACGGCCAGGTGATTGGAATCGTCCTTAGTTCTTGTGCCGGCAAGTGAGGTTGACGAGCGTACAACTGGCAGCCTTTGCATGTCTTTACGATGTTCTTGGCGTCTTCTTTGGCGGTAAGCCAGTAGAAACCTTGCCGGAAAGCTTTGGATACAATGGACCTGGCGGAAGCATGATGCCCGCAGGTGCCAATATGTATGTCCTTCAGAATTTCCCGGCCTTCTTCTGGCTGTATGCACCGCTGATAGATGCCGCATGTGCTTCGCTTATATAGCTCGCCTTTTATTATCGTGAATGCCTTGGCTCGCCTTATGATCTGCCTTTTTAGCACCTCATCGTCCTCCGGCAACTTTCTGTCGATTAGGAAATCGAGATATGGGACTGTCCAATCCGGCTGTGTCAAGTAGACAGCGAGGCTTGCCGCTTCTACGGGTTCTTCTGCATCGGGGTCCATCAAATCGACGCCTTTAATGGATGGCTTGTGCAAATGTTCCAGGAAAATATCTTTTGGTACCTTTTTGCGTTCGGACCCTAGTCTTGCAAGTGTGTCTGCCGCCTCGTTCTCAGCTCTCGGAACATGCCGGACTTTGTAGCCCGCGAAGTTTTTTGCGAATTCGTCAACTTTGGCTTTGTATGCCGCCATTGTTGCGCTTTTCGCATCCCATGTTCCGCTTACTTGCTGCGCGACCAAATCTGAGTCGCCATAACAGAGGATTCTTTTGACGCCTAGGTCGTTTGCCACGTGTAACCCATGAAGCAAAGCTTCGTACTCGGCAACGTTGTTGGTTGCTGTGAAGTGGATCTACAACACATAGCTAAGCTTGTCACCTTTAGGCGTGCGTAGAACGACTCCAGCCCCCGAGCCTTTGAGAATCTTTGATCCGTCAAAGTGCATGACCCAATATTCTGATTCAGGGAGTGTCGTTTCCTCCATGGCTTCTGTCCAGTCCGCGACAAAATCTGCAAGCGCTTGAGACTTAATGACAGTCCGTGGCTTATAGACTATATCAAAGGCGACAAGTTCGATGCCCCATTTGGCAACTCGACCTGTTGCCTCTGCATTGTTGATTATGTCTCCCAACGGTGCCTTGCTGACTACTGTCACTGTGTGTTCCTGGAAATAATGCCTAAGATTTCTGGCGGCAAAGAATACACCGTAAGCCAGCTTTTGGTAATGTGGATACCTCTGCTTGGAGGCGGAGAATACTTCACTGATGAAGTAGACCGGTCGTTGCTCACACGTCGCGGCTTTGTTCTCCTTTCTTTCCACAGCCAAGACAACGCTGACAACAGCTCATGTTGCCGCGATGTATAGCAGCATTGGTTCCTGTGATCGAGGTGCTGCCAATATCGGAGCGGATATGAGGGCCTCCTTAAGTTGTTGTAAGGCGGCATCTGCCTCTGCTGTCCACTCAAAGTTGTCGGATTTCTTCAATAGCCGGTAGAGAGGCATTGCCTTTTCCCCTAGGCGGCTTATGAAACGACTGACGGCCGCTGCCGATCCGGCTAGACGTTGCACGTCCTTCAGACAAGTAGGTCTGGATATGTTTTGGATGGCCTTGATCTTCTCCGGATTAACCTCGGTCCCTCGCTCTGAGACGATAAACCCGAGCAGCTTGCCGGCTGGAACGCCGAAAACACACTTGGCGGGATTGAGTTTCATCTGATATCTCCGGAGATTCCGAAAAGTTTCTTCCAAGTCCTCTAGGAGATCTGCCTTATTTTTTGACATCACCGCGATGTCGTCTATGTAGACGTGAACATTGCGGCTGATCTGTTCGTGCAGGCAATTTTGCATACAGCGCTGGTATGTTGCCCCTGCATTCTTCAGGCCAAAAGGCATCGTGATGTAGCAGAAAGTCCCGTATGGAGTGGTGAAGGATGTTTTCAGTTGATCCGACTCTCTCATCTTGATTTGATGGTATCCTGAGTAGGCGTCCAACAAGCAAAGCAGCTCGGAGCCTGCTGTGGAGTCTACGACTTGGTCAATTCTAGGCAGCGCAAAGGGATCCTTTGGGCAGCACTTGTTAACACCGGTATAGTCAATACACATCCTCAGATCTTTATTCTTCTTTGGAACAAGTACAGGATTTGCCACCCAATCGGTGTGTACAACTTATTTTATGAATTGGCGGCCTTCAGCCTATTTATCTCCTTTCCTATAGCCTTGCGTCTATCATCTCCAACTTGTTGCTTGCTTCACCGGCTTGGATCCTTTTATGACGTTGAGTGAGTGCTCGGCAAGTTCCCTCGGTACACCAGGCATGTCGGAAGGCGGCCATGCGAAGATGTCACGATTCTCACGGAGGAACTCGACGAGCGCGCCTTCCTATTTGCTGTCAAGGTTGGAGCCGATGACGACTTGCTTGGAATTGTCACCTGGGATGAGGTCCGCCTTTTTGGTGTCTTATGAAGCTTCAAAGGTCTTCTTGACATCAGTTTTTGGCTTAGGCATGGAGTTGTCTGAATCCGCCCCGAGCAGTGCGAGTTCTTCCTTGTGGATGACGGATTTTGCGAAGGCGGCCATGCCACGCTCACACTCCTTGGCTTTCTTGAAGTTGCCGGAAATCGTGATGGTTCCGTTTTCCCCCGGCATTTTAAGCTTGTTGTATATGTAGCACGGCCTTGCCATAAATTTGGCGAAAGCCGGTCGTCTGAAGATTGCATGATAGGCGCTTTTGAAGAGGACAACTTCGAACCGGAGGAACTCTGAGCGGTAGTTCTCTTTTGGTCCGAAAGTTACCTTCAGCCTAATGCTCCCCATTGACTTTGCTTGCCTGCCGGGCACTATGCCGTGAAAAGTGAGGTTGCTGTGGTCTAGCTGATCCTCTGATAAGTTCATGCGGCTTAGTGTGTCGTAGTACAGGATGTTGAGGCTGCTGCCGCCATCCATGAGTACCTTTGTGAGTCTGAAGTTTTCGACAATGGGATCGACGACGAGGGTGTACTTGTCTGGGTGAGGAACATGATCAGGGTGGTCGGACCGGTCCCAAGTGATCGTTGCTTCCGACCAGTTCAAATACTGAGGGACGCCCGGCATTGTTGCATTGAGCTCGCGCATCTCCGCCTTATCTGCCTTAGCCGAAGGTGTGCCGACAAAGCATACCAGAGATTCTTTGACCTTTGGATATGGTTTCTGTTTCTTGGCGGCCGCGTCATCCTCGCTTGAGACAGACATGTCGTCGTCGTCCTCATCCTCCTTGTTGTCTTTCTTGTCGTTCTTCTTTGACTTCTTTGACTTCCAGACGACTGTGGGGTCCTTTTTGAAGTCGTCCATGAAACGACACTCGCCAAGCATATGATTGACCTTGCCAAGTGAGGCGTGGATGGGGCACGACAAAAGTTTTGCCTGCTCATAAGTGATTCGCGCCGCCTTAGGCCCTGAGCCGACGTCGCGACTATCTTTCTTATTCTTCCACTTCTTTTTGCCGGCGTTCCCTTGGAATGCGACAGCTACCTCGTTGGAAGGTCCGGCTTTGTCATCCGCCGCCTGCTTGCGCTTGTTGTTCCGTTTTGGTATGATGTTGACGTCTGGGTCATCGTCCCGGGCGTCGTCGTCCGCCGCCGCGTATTGGGCGGCTAAGTTGAGCATCTCACCAAGGTCCGTGATTTGCTCGCGGACGAGCCGATGACGGAGCAATGACTTCTTCTGCAGGCCCATGTAGAAGGCGTGGATAGCCTGTGCGTCCGAAACACCATGACAGTTGGCTTTTTTGGATATCCAACGACTGACAAAGTCTGTCATGGTTTCGTCCGGCTTTTGGATACAGCGTTGCAAATCCGTGTAGGTATTTGGACGCTTGTATGTTCCTTGGAAGTGCTGGGAGAAAACCTTTTCCATGCCGTACCAGCTATGGATAGACTTTTCAGGAAGGTTGTCGATCCAAGCTCTTGTCGTGCCTTCCAAAATGAGAGGTAGGTAGCGGACGGCAATATAGCTGCTCCCGCCGGCAATTTCTATGGCCATGGCATAGTCGGATAGCCATGAATCCGGCTTAACGAGGCCGTTGTACCTAGAACAGTTTTTTGACACCGATGTCATGTCCTTAGGGAACGTCTCTCTGCGGATGGCGTCACCGAAGCACTTTGGTCCAGTATATAGCGGCTCCTTTCCTCTTGCTATGTCTTGTAGGCGGTGTCGTGCGTCTTTTGGATCGAGCTGACGTACGCCTCTGTTTGCGTCTGGCTCGTCCTGCGCTGCCCGGCTTATGTTGCGCCTGGGTCCTTCTGCCTCCTCTTTCCTCTTGCTGCCGGTGCTACGCTGCGGAGACCGGCTTCGACCTCTCCTGGGAGGGTCGTTACCGGCATCTTTCCTAGGCGGCAGCCTATTGTTCCGGCTATCGCCATTGTCGCGTCTTGGCTGGGATGGAGGTGGCAGGTCTCCCCTGCTTCCTGTCCTTGAATTCTCGTCCCGCCTTGGCTTTGGCGGTGGCGTCTTCTTTGGAGGTGGCGTTGCCTTCCTTTTGTCGCCATGGCTACTGGAGCCAGACGGGCCTTCGGGGTCGCCGCCAGGTGCAGCTTTGCACTTTCCTGACTTAGACTCTAGGTCCCCCCCCCCCCCCCCGAGCATCCGTCATGTGGTCGTAGGAATCAACGCGAGCTTGTTGTTCTAGGGCCTTGCTCACGAAGTGTCTTGCATTGGCCAGCTTTTCTTCCGCCGTGTAAGTGTTGTCGTCCAGGGTATCTAGCGCGGCAGACGCGTTGAGGACGGGGGTGCAGAAGACAACATCTCCCCTTCTGTCCACGCGATGTGGTGCCTACGCCAGTCGAACCCGAGATCTTGAGCCGCTGTCGTTGCGCGTGTTGGCGGCTCCTTGCCACGGTGGTTTTTTGATGACCTTTTTTCCTCAAAGAGTTGCCGGCTTGTTTTGGCCGACATCTTCTCCTATTCTTTCTCGATCTTCTTCGCAAGGCTCTCAACGTGCTCCTCTCTTTTTCGCAGGAAGTCAGAGTGCTTAAGCATGTTAAGCCTAAGCTCTTCCACTTCGTCGAGTGGGGTGTCTTTATTCACCGGAGTATTCATGATCTCGTCTACTTCTTTGATGACGGAGAGCAAATCCGTGGGTTTGCTTCTGCCGCCTTTCTCGAGGCCAGTTTTCTTCTTCGCGCGCAATTTGTCGGAACTTTCAATGAGTTGACCGGCAGTGGTGTTGCCGGCATCTTCCTCCGGCTTGTTTTGCGCTTCTGAAACAACAGGGGTTGTCTCGTGACCGACAACAACCATCATAGCCAGCTTGTCAGGCATGTCAGTATCCGCTGTGCCCTCTAAAGGAGCCGGATTACCACTGGAAAAGCGGGTTTTGATCTTCTCTTCGAAGAGACTAGCATCATCATCAGAGTCAGAGTCTACGTTGACTTGAACGGTAGATCTGGATCCGGCATCTGACATCGCATCCTCCTGGAGAGCAGGGAGGATTGACTCAGGATCGTTGTTTTCTGGCTGGGAGTCTGATCCCAGTCCGACAACTCCGACGAAGTGGAAATCAGATTCGGCCGACTCCTGGAAGAAGGCGGATTCAGATCCATCTTGTCGGTCGACTGCTTGGTCGAGGGGTTGGTGGGTGGGGTTGTAGAAGCGCGGTAGGCCGTACGCCTCTGGCGTATACCCGATGAAGACGTCGATCCCTCCGATTGGTACGATTGCGCATCCGATAAGGTAGTCGTCCGCCGGGAGCCAGGACTCATCCGAGTTGACGTAGCTGTGGCCGCCATACCTTGTGACGCGGCCGACGGCGATCTGCTTGCCCACGCCGCCAAGTGTTCCCGCCTGGAACGTGACGCAGGAACCTTATGCCCCACGGTGGGCGCCAACTGTCGTGGTATCGACATAATTGATAGGAGACGGGGGTCCTCTAGCCTACGTATGGATTGTGGGGAAGAAGGTTGGTGTTGTCGAGGACGGGATTGAACACGGCGAGTTTACCCAGCTTCGGATCCCACGGCGGTGGCGAGATCCTACGTGCTGCTATAATTCACTATGAGGCAATAGTCGTGAACAGGTTACAATGTGTATGATGCCTATTGAAGCGTGCCCTAAAGGCTCCCTGGTGGCCGGCTTATATAGGCGGCCAGACCCCAGGGTACAAGGCAAGTACTTGTCCGGCACGTAAACAGAGTCCTAGACCTAGCCGGCTTAGTTGCCGCCTTCCGTCTTGGGCTTGGTGGCTTGATGGGTTTCGGCCTTTCACCTTCCTTGGACCGTCCGCCTACTTCCTTGTACGTCAGCTATCTGGGCCGCCCGGCAGGCTTCGGCCTTACCACCCTTGGGCCACCTTGGACTAGCCGGATTGATCCATGTTGGTGATACCCCTAGTTGATATATCCCCAACAGTGGACGCCTGGGGCCGCGTCACCATGTGCTCGCGCGGACCCCATCCTGGCTGCGCGAGCAACAGGTGAGGGCGCCTCGGTGCCCCACTTCGTCACGTCTTCGGTCTTCTGGAACTTTCATATTCCAAAAATAATTTCAGGATTTTCTTTTCCAATTTCGAGAATATTTTCTTAAGTAATTTTCTGAAACCAAAAACAGTAGAAACAGGGAGCTGACACTTTGGCATCTTGTTAATAGGTTAGTCGCAGAAAATGCATAATACTATATAAAATGCATATAAAACATGTAATAACATGATATAACATAGCATGAAACATAACAAAATATAGATTTGTTGGAGACGTATCAGTGACGTGTGAAACAAACAACATGAACATTTGCACTGTATGAAATCAACTAATGCAACATACAAAATACCATACTCACAAACTACTAACAACAGACAATTGAGACACCAGCTTCAGTGATTCAAGATCACCAACCACAACCTCACCCGGTGGAACCCTCTTGGACCAGTACAAAGTCCAGTGCACATCGAGCTAACATATTGCAACACTATTCTACCAACTGAAGCCTTCAAACTCTTCATATGCACTTCAAACGCTTCATATGCAGTTTACTAGAGCCACTCATTTGAACCAAGCAACATTCACACAAAGACATAACAAAAGGGAATATGTCGAGAAATACCGAGCAACAACATCTAGTGCAACAACAACAGAGGCATGTGCCACGAAAACAAATTGTTACTTTGGGTGAAGCCACCATCTCGATGGACAATGCTCAACCTCGTGGGGTCTATCTTGAGAGGATGACACTTCAGGAACCATGATGGATAAAAACTACAACCATAGAAAAATTATTTTGCTTCATATGGTCCTATCTTGGTATTACAATGTGTGCTAATTCCATGAAGGGCTCGTATTATCAATGGATTCAACTAGCAATTTCCACGTAGAAACAAAAAAAACTTTAAACTAGCTTGCTACCGAGACCAAAGGTGCAATGGATCAAAGTACATAGTGTACACGGATGACTAAATTGATGTCATAAGGAGATGTCACATGGAGCTTCTGCTGTAGCTAATTCCTTCTAGATCCACCACAAAACAGGTTTTCGCACCGCTTTATGAATAAACCCCAATGGTCGAACTGATACAAGGTGATGAGGAAGCCCTCTTACAAGATAGATAAAAAATAAACAACGAAAAAAAATAGGAAACCGGATTTGCCACCGAGGTCTCCGACGTATGATCCAAAAGTACTGAAGCCGACGCCCCCAACAGGGTGACAACGCAAAGCACCGCCGCCGTCTAGACCAGGAGGTCAAGATTTTCACCTGCACCGAAACGCAGAGTTTTCGCTTGGAAGCACCTTTCTACCACGCTAAGTGCGGAGAAGGCACCCACAATAGCACCCTCAAAGAGGCTTACGACACTCGCAAGCGTCGTCGCTGTTGGCGCCGAAGCGCAGCTCGAAAGCACCTTTCTATCACACTCGATACCACGAAACGGCAAAAATCTCGAGTCAGACCACCAAGACGCGATCTGAGAGACGCCATTGTCGTAGCGAGGCCTAGATCAAACACGCCAAACTACACTATGTTCAAACAAGTATTGAATAAGCCCCAAAAAGATTAAAAAAAAGTCTTCTACTTCAGAATGGAATGAATATTGAGGATGTAGCCACGATGGCTTTCCTACAAAAAATACACAAGTTGATACAAGGACACGAATCAATTCGTCAACTGCTTTGCCATATACAGAAAATAGAAAGCAACTTAATTTGGAACTCTATCATAAGTTACAATAGGATAAAATACCCGTGTGTTACAATGGGAGAGAAAAAAACATGGGTCACGGAGATGATGATAATATGTTATTGTTGATATAGATATCGAATAATATCATATTTTCCTTTAATAAAAAAGCAAGTAGCTTTGCTAAAATTTGCACATTGCAAATTCACATAAATTAAAAACTAAAGACAATAAAGCAAAAACCATGAACTTGATTTTCTAATAAAGTCTTTTTTCACATCACGCCAAAAAGCTCAGCTAGCTATAATTGCTCGATTTTTTTCCAAACGTATCTACATGCCTGCAGTTCAGGCAGCAGCCAATGCCAGCCATAAGGTGACCCACTCGAGCAGCATATCCTCTCATCACGCGATCCTTCTCTCTTCTCCCTCTTCAAGACGAAAACTAAATAGATCGATCCATCAAGTTCTTCCGCTAGCCGTTGCCCCCGCCGCCGGCCAAATCAAACGCTTTCTCCTGTGATTCCAAATCGGGCGAGCAAGTGTCGATTCGTAGCCTCCGCGGTGGCTGCCGCTGGTGCGTCGGGGAGCCGCTAGGCAGAGCGCCGGATGTTGAGCCGCCGCCCCTCCTGCACTGCTCCTCCTGTCCTCCGCCGGCCCTCATGCGCCTACGCCGCTCCTCCCGCGCCGCCACCCATCATGAGCCTCCCCTCTCGCGCCTCTCCCACGCTGACGGTCCTCCGTCGACGCTCCCCGAAAAGAACGAACGATGCGTCACGGCTCGGCCACCCTGGCCTTCACGGCTCCATGGCGCCTCATCCTCGACCGCCTCTACGCCGCGTGGGCGCCGAGCGTCGCCAAGGAAGGTCGCTCGCCTCCCATGCCCTCTTCTCTCACGGGTACGATGACAAGGCGTCGTCGTCGTTGAGCCCCCGCGTGGCATCGATTAGGGGACGATGAGATGCGAGACGGAGAGGAGGGAGCCGGGCGAGCATGGCCACGACCCGCTGCAGCCGGGTGTGCTCGAGGAGGTGCCGAGCTCAGGATCGAGCAGTGGGGAAAATCCAAAAGAACGAACCGGTTTTCTGGTTAGCGGTGGCAACCCTGTAATAAGGGATTCAGTGGGAGGGTAAAACCGCCCAAAAAAGTGGACGGCGAAAAAATTGGCAGAAACCTTCCTAACTTTATTATTAAGTATAGATATAGATTTATTACTACATGCGTTCTCCTAAAAGAAAAACATGGAGGGAACTACGGGACTGGTAAGGCCCACAAGTCATTCTCCTCAACCTCACATCCATCTTTCTACTCCCGTGACAAACGTGAAACGTACATGCATTTGACGAGGTGGGGTCCACCGTCCGGCGCCGGGACACTGACTGTAGACCCCACATCGGAGCTCCAAATGGTGGATGGAGGAAGAACCGGAAAGCGCGGGTAGGCCGGGCCGCGTGAGCGCGAAGGTAGCGCAGGCGGCAGCACGATTACCGGACGCGGCCGCGCTGTCGCTCGCCGTGTCTCCAATCCTCTCCTCCCGCTTTTATTCCGCCGTCGCGTCACCATTAGACTCCACTCCCCTAGCCATTGCTGCTACTACTAGCTGAAGTCGCCATCTTCGGAATTCCCCATCACCGCGAGTGAAAGGCGCTGCCTTTCCTTCTTTCCGCTCATCTTTCCGCGGTTTCTCTTCTCCCCCAAGTTGGTGCACTAGTGCCGCAGTGCAGTAGCAAGGAAGCAAAAGGCAAAAGCCAGTCCGCGGGCGAGGAAGGCGGCGGGGTCTCTGACGCCGCGCGCGCGGCGATGTCGTCCTCGTCGTCGCCGCCCGCTGCGCCGGGGCCGGCCTCGCCGCCGAGCAATCGCACGGCGCCTCCTCCGGCGTCATCCGCGCCACCCCCGGCCAACTCCTCCTCCCCGTCCCGTCCGGCGCCACCGGCCTCTGCGCCTCCCCCTTCTTCCCTGCCGCCGCCGCCGGCACCGTCGTCCGGCACTACTCCAGTGACCCCCTCCGTCCCGCCTCCCGCGGCGCCCTCTCCCCCGTCGACCACGCCGTCCCCGCCGTCGGCCTCGACGCCGCCGCCGCCCTCGTCGGGCTCGGGGCTCACGACGCCCGTCGTGGCGGGGATCGCAGTGGGCGGCCTGATCGCGCTGCTGCTCGCAAGCCTGCTGTGCTTCTGCTTGCTCAAGAAGAAGAGGCGGCACCACCCGCACCACCCGCCGCCGCCGCCGCCGCCCCACCACATGCACTACTACGGCCACCCGCCGCCGCCGCCCCCGCCTCCGTTCAAAGGTGAGAGATGGCACATGCATGCAAACCTGCCTTGACTTTCTCTTGGAGCTCATACAGATCTCTCTTGCGCTCTTCGCTGTCGCTTGCAATTATTTGCTCTTCTTGATAAATGTGCCGTGACTTCTGACGTAAACGTATGACTTAAAGTTCGAGTTTTTGGTATAAATTCTCTTATTTGATCATTTTTTTAATGATTTCATCATTTATATGAGTTTATGGAAATACAATATATAAAAAAATAACCAGAGATATGTAACATAAGTTTGTATTCACTAATTTTTAGTTCAGGGTAGTGATTCTGCGGATCTTCCTCCGTGTTTGAGATATTCCAAATGGCGAATTTTGAAAAAAAAATCACTTTATGTGCATGTTGTTCCATTGTTTGTTGTGTTCATGGAACATGGTTTATTTAAGCCAAATCTATGAGGGAAAATATGTCCAATTTATCAGCAGCGTAAATGTGTTTACTTCAATTCTAAACTTTCTGCAATCATTTCTTCTTTATTAGATTTTGTAACAGGGGAACTCCTCTGTGATCGCTATTGCCTATTGTCAACACGAGTCACTCACATCTTTAAGTACAATCCATCCTTGTTCTGCTGCAGGGGATCAATATGGTGGGACGTACCAAAATTGGCAGCATAATGCCCCTCAACCACCACCTGATCATGTTGTGAAGATGCATTCACATCCTTCCCCTAAACCGCCTCCTCCTCCGGTTAATGCAAACAGCAGTAGCGGTTCTGGTTCACATTACTCTGCTGGTGGTGATAACCGGACCCCGCAATCGCCGTTTGGGAATGCCCTCAGCTTCTCAAGATCCACTTTTACTTATGAAGACTTGGCGGTAGCCACCAACGAATTCTCTGATGCTAATCTTCTCGGACAAGGTGGTTTTGGATTTGTTCACAAAGGTGTACTCCCCGATGGCACAGAAGTTGCCGTGAAGGCATTAAGAGATGGAAGTGGTCAAGGAGAGCGTGAATTCCAGGCAGAGGTTGAGATTATCAGCCGAGTACATCATAAACATCTCGTGACATTGGTTGGTTATTGCATTTCTGAAGACAAGAGACTGCTTGTCTATGAGTTTGTTCCGAACAACACATTAGAATTTCACTTACATGGTAATGGTTTCTGTCTTTCAATCCTTATCTTGTCTCTCTTTTAAAATGCTCTTTAATCTTATCGGTGGAACAGTAGAAGGGACATTTATGTATTTTTGGTTCTATGTTTTGTTCCAATAAATGTCCTAGTTCTTACCTTTTAATCATCAAGTGCTGTATGAGTTGTGCGCTAGTAAATATCCAGATGATTTAAAAAGTTAAACCCATGATACTAAATGATTCTAACTATGTTTTTGGCTATGAAAAATAAACCTTGTTCAAGTAAATTTACAATCTCAACAATTGGTGTTGTTCAGATTTCAGAGAATAAAATGTCATACTTGCTACAGTACAACTGACTAGAAAGCGTCCGGGTACTCTGTTATAGAGAGTACCATTAATGGTAAAATAAACAGAACCAAACCCATTCCAGAAGATATCAGCTTTAGCCCCACGCTTTCTTCAATCTGTACATTCTCTCAAATTTTGTCAAACTTGAATATACTTTTTTCTTTTCAAAAAGGACAATGTTTTGTAGTTGTTTGATTGTCTGTTCATGTAGATAAAAAAGCAATGCTCTGAAGCTACTGTCGAAACATGCAATACATGTGCACAGAACACCTGTCATGCAAAACATCTTCTATACTCACTTGGTGTGTATTATCTTGAGCATTTGCTTAGGCCTAAAGGATTATTTTCTCCTTCTTTTCAGGTAGGCGTGGACCAACCATGGATTGGCCTGCAAGACTACGTATTGCTTTGGGTTCTGCAAAGGGATTGGCGTATCTTCATGAAGACTGTGAGCTCATACCATACCGAGTTGTTATCGTTTAGTTTTCTTTTCACCAAAAAAATCATGTACCTGTTTGTCTCATGGTTTTATTTTTTTATTTCCAAGGCCATCCGAAGATCATTCATCGTGACATCAAGGCATCAAATATTCTCCTGGATTACAGATTTGAAGCTAAGGTACTATATTCAACTAAGTAACTGGCAGTGGACTCTTACCTGAATGTCAAATAAGTTGATATGAGTAAATTCAGAAACTAATTACAGTTGCGATAAACTGATATCTAACCAATCATCATAAACAGATTTAGTATCAGCGGACTAATACGAACTGCTAAATATTTAAATCAACAAGTAAACCTTCATTTTACAGGTGGCAGATTTTGGACTTGCAAAGTTAACTCCTGATAATGACACCCATGTTTCCACCAGAGTAATGGGCACATTTGGGTAAGTATGGTCTTCCAGTAAAATGTTATCTGTTTTGCTCAATGAAGATGTTGTATGTAGTTAAGAAATTGATATGTTCTACCAACTATCATTTAAGATTATGAAAATTACTGCCCTGATAATCTTGGCCTTGCCATTAGGTACCTTGCACCAGAGTATGCTTCTTCTGGCAAGCTCACTGAAAAATCAGATGTATTTTCTTTCGGAGTAATGCTTCTTGAGCTAATAACTGGGCGCCGTCCTGTAAGTTCAAAACAAGCACATATGGATGACAGTTTGGTTGACTGGGTAAGTTAAATTTGTTGTCCACCGTGCTTACTGTCCTGGTCAAGCAATTTCATGTTGCACTTTCACTTATTTTACATTTAAGGGTCTGTTTGGAGGAGTATTCTTGGTAAAATTTTGTTATGTAGTTCAAATTTAACTGAAATTACAAAAACTTTGCTTAAAAAGTACCATTCATCTAAACATCCCCTCAGGGTTTTTACCTGATAGTATTGATTATAATTAATCTTGAAATTACAATCATCTGTGAGGACTACTTGGTGTTCATAAGTAACAGCCATGGGTTCTACCCTCATAGCTACAAATCACTGGCTATTTGTCAATAAAATGGACTCCGGTTCTCTCTTTGTAAGATCAGGTGCATTTGCCATTATACTTGATAAGTCGATATACCTTTTGTATCTATTCTTGTCAGAGTGTTTACCATCTTGAACTTTCCAACACTAAGTATTCCAGGGCTCTTCCCTGGGCATCTGTTGCTTTCTTTTTATATCTTTAATACATCTATTTGATTTGAATTATGTCTCTTTTTCCTGGCAGGCAAGACCTCTAATGACACGAGCACTCGAGGATGGGAATCACGATGCTTTAGTGGATCCCCAGCTGGGAACAGAGTTCAATGATAACGAGATGGCAAGGATGATAGCCTGTGCAGCTGCATGCGTACGCCATTCTGCACGGCGACGTCCACGCATGAGCCAGGCAAATTTCTATACCAGTTTTTCTTCTTACGTATCATAATCTCACCAACACAAATTCATAGCTCTTTACTTTGTCCTCATCGTTCTTATATCCTAGAGTGGAGCTAACCTCGATGAAACAAACAGGTTGTTCGGGCCTTGGAAGGCGATGTATCACTGGATGATCTGAACGAAGGAGTTCTACCTGGCCACAGCCGGTTCATGGGATCACACGCCAGCTCTGAGTACGACACCAGCCAGTACAACGAGGACCTGAAGAAGTTCAGGAAGATGGCACTTGGGACCAGCAGCATCCAGATCAGCGAACAAACGCAGTCCAGCAGCGAGCACGGCCACCCGAATCCGTCTGCCGCAGGAAGTGATAGCCATCATCAGACGCAGGAGATGGAGACTACGAAGAGAGACGGGGTGACACTGAAGCTTCCTTGACATGACCTCTTCTTTTTATTGGAAAGTTCCATCGACAGGAAATATGTAAATCCCCATCCTAGCTGAGCTGACATAAGCTGCTAGCTTACTTGCTTGCAACGAACAAACAAAACATGTTGACAACAGTTTTTTGTAGCCGCATCTTTTTCGATAAAGGTTAATATACTAAGGTGCTATTCGATTCCCGGATCTCGAGTTTCGGCGTGAAAACTCTAGGTCGACTTTGACCCTTTGCTGAAGGCACTGTATAAATAGATTGGATCTTCTCCGGGATCGAAACGCATGGACAGACTTGCTTTTTTCTGCCAGACTGGGCGACGACAATGTTTATGCACCTTTCCGTTCATGAAGGCGTCGTTATTGGAAAATATCATGTGGTCTTGGTGTTGTCAATAATGGTGGTTGGTTATTGCTACTACAGTACTACGACTCGTTTATCAATTTGGTGGTGCCCTTTTCTTTTTCTTTTTTGCTGTTGCATCCGCAATGTCTGGAAATTGTCTTGACATTCCGTGGTTACAGAGGCGGGGTATACTTGGTAGCTTCGATATTGTACACCCGTCCTCTACAGCAATTTAATATTACGAGCAATTAGAAACATCAAAAAAATTAAGAAAATAAAAAAGATTTAAGGTACACAACCATTGGTTTGACAACATTTGGATTATGAGAAGTTTGTCAAAAAAGGACGCCTTCACTAAGTTAACACCGCATTCTGTCAAGTGATATGTCACTGAGTTTTTATCATGAAGACATGATTGAGCAAATTCCGTGCAATGTCTTCAGTAAGGTAACATCTGCTTGGAAGAAAGCTAATCCCCAACGGACTGCTGTTGGATTAAGAGGAAGAGTCAGGCATCTTACATGCATGGATTCGTTGGACCAGCCTGCATGCTTCCCTGTCCTCTCTTATTTTGTTTTGTGCCGCTGGCCGCTGCTAAAATATCCCAATGCTTCTGCTAGGTATCGCTGCAATCATGCATCTGCGGTTGCGTTCCAGTTAGTTAGGATATGATATACTCAAGTATGTCAAGACAACCAAGTAATATTCAGCATTTGTTTGACAAAAGGTGTCAACCGGTTTGTAAGACCGTTGAGTCATGACGGTGCTGATATAATATATGCGATCTTTTTATTGAACTACCAGTAGGCGTGTGGCAAACAAACTATATTCCATCGGCCTCTTCATTCGTACGAGTGAAAGATATTGTGTGAAAAAGGCCATTGCGGGGTGAGTTGAAACTTAACATTGATGTATCTTTTTAATAATTGCTCGGGTGCCGCAGGTATGGTTCTTCGGGATCATAAAGGGGAGGCGATTGCTGATTTTGGGTGTGTGTTTACTCGCTTATTAAGTGTTGCAACAGCTGAAGCGCATGCACTTTTAAAAGGACTGAAATTTTTGGAAAGGTGTGGAATTTTCATTTTTTTTAGATTACAATTGAATCTGATTCCCTGAAATTAATCCAGGTGTGTAATGCGAAGATTGAAGTCTGGACCCTTTTTCTGGTATCCTTGATAAATATTTTATGAAGGCATATAATTTCGAGTCGGTCCTGTTTGCGCATTTCCAAGAGAAGCTAATCAAGTGGCGCATGAACTGGCGAAGGTGTCTTATAATTCACAATCCACTATTAGTTGGGATGGTGATCCCCTCCTATCTTGCCTTTTGTAATAAAATAATGTAACTGTGATTCATGGTTAAATGCGGCAAGTTTCAGACGCACTCTTTTCCTAACCAGGGTATCGAAAGGGACCGACAGGCTTTTAATGAGGCGGCTTGCTGACCTGGGGTATAATTTAAAAAAAGCAGTAGGCGTGTGGTAAACTTGGCCTCAAAACAAAATACGCCTATCTTTACATTTCTTCACGATATTTGGAGGAACATTCTTTTGAGATAAGGATACCATGGCAAATTTTATTATGTATTAATCAGAATTTATATCATCCGATAATACACCAACGAGAAAGTCAGGGGCCTCCTCCAGACAAAGGTTGACACTCTGCTAGGTAAAACATGTGCAACCCTATTGTCTAGAGGAAAGCAGAAACAAAAATTCTGAAAAATGGGGAACATAGCGATGTCAATCCTCGACTCCTGGTGGATAGCAGCAGACTCCTACCGCTCTTCACCGCGTCGATCACGTCCATGCAATCCGAGTTTAATTCTGTTATGTAGACGTTCGTTAATCGTTACCCGTTATTCCTTCTAGAAGAAAGAGTAGAGTCGACACTACATAGTTCAGTTACATCTCACTTAGACGTGTATGATCCGCGTTAGCATTACAATAATGGTTATGGGTAGAATAGATCCATCATTTGGACCAATTCTACATGTCCCTATCAATAAAGTTTACTCATGATAAATAGCAAAACAGTATCTCCTTTCTTAATAATCACACAAAATAAAAATGTGCCCTGATTGCTAAGAGGATGGCCGTTATTAGAGTTAGACTACAAAACTGACAGAAAATAATTCGTCGGGCAACGCATCCAACCAAACATACAGGTGGAACACCCAAGAGAACCTTCCAACAAAAACGCCTTCTTTCACACACACCAATCCCAAAGCAAACCAGCCTCCTCAACCGAAGCGCAAACTCTTCCGATCTCGGCGCCCCAGATCCGCGTCCATGGCGTCGCGCAGGCGAATGCTCCTCAAGGTCATCATCCTCGGCGACAGCGGGTGCGCCTCAAAATCACACCTTTTCCCCCACGTTTTTCTTTCGGGGTGATTTTGATTTTTGCCTCAGTTTTCTGATCCCTGCCTGCTGCGCTTTTGGTTCCTTGCTATTAGGGTCGGGAAGACGTCGCTGATGAACCAGTAAGGCCAAACCGAAACCCCGCCTCGTCGAAATTCGTCTAATTTGGGTACTTGTTTCTATCGGGGGCGATTTCGCGGCTCTGAACGATTGTGCGGTTCCTGTGCAGGTACGTGAACAACAAGTTCAGCAACCAGTACAAGGCGACGATCGGCGCCGATTTCCTCACCAAGGAGGTGCAGATCGACGACCGGCTCTTCACCTTGCAGGTTTGGCATACATACACTTCGTAGCTCAATCATTGCTGCTAGGATTTTTTTTTCCTGTCGTGTGTGTGGTTGCTGGGTGTCTGAGATCTTGAAGGAAATATTGGATTGCATGCTGTTTGATACTCAACTAGGATCCCTTTAGTTTGTGTATCATAGGTTGAGAAGGCTGCCACATGAGTTCCTTTGGTCACATATTAGTTTTTATTCTGAAGATTACTGCTTCTGCAAACACCCTGTTGGCTTGCTTATAGTTGAGGTCAATGCAATCACCAATGATTATAAAAAGTATATATCAAAAGTGGGGATAGAGTTCAAGTCAGATTATAGCTGATTTCATGTCAGCTTATAGCTGATTTTTACGAGGATAGCCGAGGTCAAAATATTTATAGGGATCGGAATGGGGTTGCTCATGAGCTCGCTCTATTGGGCTTTGAAGCGTGTTGTCAGGTTTTATCTTCTTCAGGTTGGGGCCTATTCCGCATCTACTAGGTGTCAATTGTAATTCTTCCTGGTCCATTATGGATCTCACCTATCATCACAATTTTAATAATTGAGTAATTGGTTTTAAAAAATAAGCTTATAGAAAATCCCATATCACTTTGCCTGGCCAATTTGAAAAATACATGATGTGATAAGTTTTGTTGATACTCTACATGGAGCATCTGGTACAATGCATAAGAGATCACATCAATTAATTTGTAGCCCGCACTTCCTATTATAGTGCTATTTATAATGGTTGAGGACCGAGACCTAATTGCCCAGAGGAAATAAATTAGAGTCTCTTGTAGGGAAGTTACAAGTCAATGCATTTAAATAGAAAGAAAGGTCGGAAATGGGTCAACACCTGTACGTCTGGTGAAAGGAAATTAAAACCTTTGCAAGCTCACATGAAACATGACTAAGGTGACTCTTTGCATGACCAAAGAAAACACATAGGTACTATTACCCTAAGTTCATGGACCATGTACTTACTCTTCAGTTGAGACTAATGAATTCGAGATTTTTATGACTGGGTATGAACTATTATGTACAATCATCTGCTGGTTATCTACCTTCCTTTAATCTGGACTAGAGTATTGATATTGAAATTTAGACATGGCATCTTTTTAATTGAAACAAAAACAGGGAATGAAGGAGCCTGTCCATGTGCTTATTCATCATATTTTAATGAAGGATATGGTCATATGAGATAGTTAAACTATTCCCTTGTTACTGATACCCTAGGCATACATCTATTTTCGAGCTCTGGTAGTTTATTTAAGTAAAAAACAAGTGCAAATTGCTTTTTCGTCCTCTGTAATTTTAGTCATACTTGCAAATTGCTTTTTCGTCATATGTAATTTTAGTCATACTTAGTATGCTGCCTGATAGATTGCAGCTGGCTGAATTGATGTACCACTTACTTGATTATTGTGGATACTGGTTCAGTCACGATAATGCTAGAATACGCTTTTCTGAAATGCTAGAGTCACGGTAGTAATCTTTAGTACGAGTGAAAACATTTGTACTCTTTCTCCTCTTCAAGGAAAGATGGGGAAAATAATACATTTCCTTTTGTTAGGTTCTCGTTAATATTATTGCAGTGATGTTATAACCTAGATACCTTTTTTCACATGATTCAGCGAAGCAACTCCAAACATTGCTCTTTAGCTAATTAATCATTACTTATTTATGTAGCATGTTTCATTCCGTAACTTGCAAGAAGAATTGTGGAATATATGGCTATCAACTTGGTTCCTTGTGAAAAACTAGTTCAACTCATCCACACTTGCAAATTTCTGAAACTCAGATATGGGACACAGCAGGACAGGAACGTTTCCAGAGTCTTGGTGTGGCATTTTATCGTGGAGCTGACTGTTGTGTTCTTGTATACGATGTCAATGTAACCAAGTCATTTGAAAAACTCAACAACTGGCGTGAAGAATTCCTAATCCAAGTACGTAACTTGGTTAGCTATTGGTCATTCAAATGTACTGCTTCATGCTATATTCAAAGTTTGACCATTCTTATTACAGGCTAGCCCATCAGATCCAGAGAATTTCCCTTTTGTTTTACTTGGAAATAAGATTGACGTTGATGGTGGTAACAGCAGGACTGTAAGTATTTGCCACGGCATTATGCAATTCACTACTATCTCTGTTCTCCAATGTTAGCCTTTTTAGCTACCTAGTTTAGCTTGCTAAAAAGACAATTTGTTTTATCAGGTATCTGAGAAGAAGGCTAAGGCGTGGTGTGCTTCCAAGGGAAACATCCCTTACTTTGAGACGTCTGCTAAAGAAGGCTTCAATGTTGAAGCTGCTTTCGAGTGTATAGCAAGGAATGCTATCAAGAATGAACCTGAAGAAGATATGTAAGTTTACGTCTTGCACCAGATGCATTGTTTAGACAAAAAAATCTCGCTCAATCACTTCCTTGACTGTAGGCCATTTGGCGAAGAAATGCACTAATAATACTTTAAGCAGCTAGATTGATGCTCTGCTAAATTTTGTAGATATCTTCCCGATACAATTGACATGGGTAATGCTGGAAGGCAACAACGCTCGTCAGGCTGTGAATGCTAGAAGATATAGATCAAAATGATTTCCTCCGTTGATTCTTCTGCCCAGGGATGCTTGCTCTTCCTTTTCTGAGTTTGATATGTATCTAGTTTAAAAGCTGCTATTTGTATCGATCACTGCATATGGTTGTTTAGTCCCAACGAAATTGGAGAATTCGTTGATAACTTATGATTCTTTGTATGAGCGCTAGATGGTATATAGTTCGCATTATTTTTAGTCTTTGCAAGCTTTTGATTGTTGTGGTGCATATATATGTTGGAAGGTCAGTATTTTTTTATGAAGATTGTAAATGAACAGAAAAAGAACCAAATCCTATTCTACCGATTTTTATGGTAGCAATACTAAGGTATGCATTTATATGGTTTGCCTATTGCACTATCGCCTATTCTATGCCTTTTCATTCATGTCTTGTACGGATGGACGAAGTTGAGCGGACATGTTTTATGTCACTCTGCCTGCAACTGAACCCAGAAGGAATTATGACTGGTACAGTTTGCAGAATTTGAATTTTTCTTTCAAATATGAATAATACTATTGGAATTTGAAAGTTTGAGTGAACAAATACATTGAAATCCACATTTTCATGCGTTGGAATAGGCTGGCCCTGCAACCACTTTTAATTGATTGACATAAATATCATTCGATCGTATGTCTCCATCCAAACGAGGAGCAAATCCAAGCAACCGTCACAACTAAGTTGTTTGTAATATTTCGTAGTTTTTTCTAAAAATGATACTCATAGCGCTGGGGAAGCGTGTCTCTTATCGCATCCTTTGGGTCTTTTCCATTTGCCAATAGCTGTTAACTGAAAGTTCATACATTTTACATGGAATAACATACTCCCTCCGACCCGAATTACCGTTCGCGGTGGTTTTGTTGCAAAAAAAAAACCTTACTCTTTTCCACCTGAAGCAAACGTCCACCCACCAGCCTTATCTTCTCGTCTTCTTCTCTGCTCCGACCCTCTCGGCTGCCTGCTCTGACCCTCCCTCGACGCCTGCTCCGCCCCTTCCTCGCCACCTGCTCCGATGTACTGCGGCGCACGAGCACACCAACGCCACCGAAGAAAAACAATCTTTCTCCCCCCCCCCCCCCCCCCCCCTCCCGTGCCCGGCATCGCCGGCCTCGAGGCTCCCTGCCGCCCCGGTGGACTGACCAGCTGCAGGCAGCATGTGCGCGGGGAACAACCTGAGCAACGACGCGGCGCGCGAGAAGGCGGCCGACGGGATGACGGTGTTCAGGGCCACGGCCTACTCGCCACTCCGCAGCACGGCGGAGCTGGCGCTCTGGCTGGGGGCCATCCACTTCAACGTCCTCCTCCTTCTCGCCTCCCTCTTCCTCCTGCCGCATCGCCGGCATGTCCGTCCACTGACCCACCCTCCCCCTTCCTTCTCTCTCCCTGTTATTTGATGCTACCGTCGCAAGTAAAATCAATCCTTTTCATCCCCGTGTGCTTGGTGCAGGGTGCTCGGAACGCAGCTCTTCTTCATGCTCGTGCCCGTCAGCGACAGGAGCAGGATCGGCCGCAAGATCGCCAGGATCGTCCTCCTCTTCTCCCCTGGTCCGGTTCTCTCATCATCCTCTGCACTGCATTGCTGGTTGGATCCAAAAAGAGCCTACGGTGAGCTTCCCTCTCGGCATACCTACCCTTTTACTGGTACTCCAGAGGCAGGAGTAGAATTTCACATGTCATCTTGTCTGAATTTTGCAATGTGCTAGTGCTGTCAGACAGCATACCAGTTCTTGTCTGTTACTAAGTAGCCTAGGAAATGCAGTTGTATTTAGTACAGGTCTGGATTAACTTCAGTTTCATCGTATTCCTGAAACTGAATTTAGCAATGTGCTCTCTGAGAGACCTATGCAAACACAGGTTTAGGGATGTTGGCGCAGCATCTCTCGCTGCGCCTCTCTTCTTCAACCTCTCAACTCTCTTCTCTCAAGAACACACGCACACACACTCAAGGAAGAAGCACAACTTGCTTTGCCGAGAGGCACTTCCCCTTGATGAACACAAAGACTACATGTTTGCTGCTGCCCTCACGCCACTACCTGAACCCACTACTCCACTAAACTGATCCTAAATTCACTCCACGCGCACACCTAGCAATGTATTCTCTCAATTTAGCAATGTACTCTCTGGATTTAGCAATGTACTCTCTGGCATTGTGAAGATCTGTACAAATTTACCCATTTCAATCCTATGCAAACACAGGTTCAGAACTCGAAGGCACACGGGACAAAGGACAGAGGACAGAGAGCAGCGACTTGTATTTCTTCAGAGACGAACTTGAAGTTAGAGGAGAGGCTCGCTGGCGCCGGCCATGGCCTCCTCCTCGGCGGCGCTGCTCACTAGGGAGCGGCGCTGCTCACTTCCTCTTCGCCTCACGCCGCCCTCACGAGCTTTGCTCCGGCCGCCCCGCTCCGGTCGCACTGTCCGCTCTGGCTGGCCTCACGGCCCCGCTCGCGCTCCTCGCCGCGGCCGGCCTTGCGAGCAAGATGGGAGGCGTCGCGTGGCGGAAGGGGAAGCGGAAGCGGCGGAAGCCCTCCGACCAACTGGGGCGGAGCCGCCGCGGATTCCCTCTCTCCGGTGAGCTGAGACGCCGCGATCCGCCCCGCTCCGCGAGCTCAAGACGACGGGACTTAATTCTAAAACATTTGGACCTGGCGGTTTTTTTTGTAAAAATAAAATATAAAACACTCCTGCCTGAGGGAGTATTTCAAGTTGGCCATCCACTTCAAGTTCTAAATGGGAAGTATTTTCTATGGTAGATGCACGCATTCTACAGAAGCGCACATCATAATCATTTTGGCATCACTAGCTGCCGGCCATCCCCTTTCTTTTGGAGAATATGGGGGTATTGCTAGTAATTTGATATGACTAGAAACGAGACTCGAAGAGCCTGGCTTTGAATTAACGAAGGCACAAACGGCAAAACAGTATAGGGGTGCTGAAAACAGCTTTGAATTAACGAAGCCACAAACGGCAATTTGATATGACGATGGACCAAACAGTTTTGAATACATGGTCGTTGTTTAATAACATGCAACACTCCAAACTCCACACAAATTTGCAACAGTGCAGTATCATAGAAATCCAAAAACGGGTAATCTTGCTGAGATCAATTGGTCGATGCATGTTACACTCTAGAGATGATATATAGATCGAGTTCGCATCGTCTCGTGTGGCAAACAAGACGAGGATGGGAACAATCAAGTCAGGTTAATTAGTTTCAGGGCGTGAAACTGAAACTGCATGCGCGCTCTTCTTCAGTTTAGTTAGTCCAAGATGAATTGAAAGGGCAGGCCGCGCTTAATTAATTATGGATCATCTCTTTAGAGTACACGTACTCCCAACAATGGCATCTATGTCACTGATGACCGACAGAGTCCTACGTCAGTCCAGTGACGATGCATGGTGCTCCAAGGCCCAAGCCACCAACTACTGCTGGACAGCTACCACAACTTAGTGCACGTAGGACATAGTAGCAGGGTATAATCTAACGCGGGAATCTTATTAACTGAGGACTTCCAAAATAAGCAATTCGTCATATTCTATATTTGTTAGATGTAGTATTGTATAGCTATACCACTAGTCTAGACGTCAAGTTGAACGATAAATAAACAAATCTCAGTCATCTCTTGGCGCTTCGGCAACCGTTAGATTTATTAGTCTTATTATGCTAATCATGAACACTGCGCGCATCATCACAAAGTTAGGCCTTTGGCGCATCATGTGATCGTGAAAGATGTCTAAACATTGCGAAACGGAGGGAGTATATAATTACCAAGCCTAGGGTTATTCCTTCACAGTCGACATCAACATTACACAAGCAAGCTACGGTCATCGCGCGCATCATCAAGTACATAACCATGAGCGGAGTGCAGCTGATATGCACGGGTGCACTTCATTACTGCTCATTTGATAGGCAGACAATGGATGTGTCGTTGCCTTTTGCATTCGTGCATTCACCCCTCCTCGTCCTCACCCTGTTTTTGCCTATCTTCTCCTTCCTCCTCTTTATCACCAACACCAAGAGGTCGCGTCCATTCAGCAGCAACGCCGGCAGACGGTTGCCTCCGTCGCCGTGGGGTTTTCCGATCCTCGGCCATCTCCCACTTCTTGGATCCCTACCACATAGAAAGGTCCGGTCTCTGGCGCAGGCGCACGGTCCGGTCATGCTCCTGCGCCTCGGCGGCGTGCCCACCGTGGTGGCCTCCTCGGCGGCGGCAGCGCACGAGGCCATGAAGACCCGCGACTTGGCCTTCGCCAGCCGTGCCCCCGTGCGCATGGCGGAGATCCTTTTCTACGGCCGCGACATGGCCTTCGCCCCCTCCGGCGAGTACTGGCGCCAGGCGCGCCGCGTGTGCGTGGTGCACCTCCTGAGCGCTCGCCGCGTCGCCTCGTTCCGCCGCGTCCGTGAGCAGGAGGCGGCCGCGCTGCTTGACCGCGTCCGACGACGTGTCGCATGCGGCTCGGCTGACTCACGGCCTCATGATAGCACGGTTGTGAACCTGACGCACGAGCTCATCTCCTACACCAACGCCATTATCTCGCGGGCAACGTTCGGCGACAACGGCGGGTACGGCATCGGCGACGGCTTGACGGAGGTGTTCTCCGACTTCGAAGAGTTACTGGGCACGGTCACGGTGGGAGAGTTCGTGCCGTGGCTGGCGTGGGTGGACACGCTGATGGGGCGCGATGCCAAGGCTGCACGGACGTGCAAGGTGATGGACGAGTTGCTCGAGCGGGTCATCGCGGATTACCGCCAGCGGCGTCTCGGCGGACGACGGCTTGTTGGCGACGGAGACGAGGATCACCGGGACTTCGTGGAAGTGCTGTTGGACGTGAGCGAGGCGGGAGAGGAGGCTGGCGGAGTCCGGTTCGACACCGTCGCCATCAAGGCCATTGTGCTGGTACGTTCCTCGTATTATAGAAAGACCGAAATAGATACTCATTCCAGCATTGTACGGCGAACTAACATCATATCTTTACACAGGACATGTTCGCCGCTGCGACCAACGCGACCTACACGACTCTGGTATGGGCCATGGCGGAGCTCATGAACCACCCGCCGGAAATGCGCAAGCTCCAGGGCGAGATCCGCGCGGCCGTCAACGGCGCCGGTCAGGTCACCGAGGACCACCTCGAGAAGCTGCACTATCTCAGGGCCGTGATCAAGGAGACGTTCCGGCTGCACGCGCCCCTGCCGCTCCTGCTGCCGCGGGAGACGCTCGAGGACACGGAGCTGCTCGGCTACCGCGTCCCGGCGAGGACGCGCGTGGTGATCAACGCGTGGGCCATTGGCCGCGACACGGAGATGTGGGAGCGCGGCGAGGAGTTCGTGCCGGAGCGGTTCATGGATGCCGCCTCGGCGCGGCATGACGACTTCGGGTCCGTACCGTTCGGCGCCGGAAGGAGGGGATGCCCTGGGGTTGGGTTCGCCTCGCCGTCGATCGAGCTGGCGCTGGCGAGCCTGCTGTACCATTTCAACTGGGAGCTGCCGGCGGAGGCCGGGGCGTCGAAGCTGGACATGAGCGAGGTGTATGGGCTGTCTGTGCGCCTCAAGGCCACCCTATGTCTCGTTGCTAAGCCGTGGTCTCCTTGATCCAGCCATCGTTGTGCTCGTGGATTTGGGAAGCAAATTTGCGATTGTTTCAAGACGGCTGTGTGCCTGTGTACCTTCGATGTCTCGATCTACCGACTACCCTTGTGTTGTGTAGTAGTATTATTTTACTGGAAACTTGAAAGTTCTTGTACTTTGCCTTGTCGTAGGTGCATGTATGTACGGAGGTAATGTGTTGCAACTTGCAAATGTCAACTGAAGTTACATAGTATACAGTAAGAGCATCTCTGGCAAATCCATTAAAAATACATAAAAGTTTAAAAAACTGGTCCTTACTTTAGCTCACCACAGATTACCGATTGATATGTTTCATAATTAGTATCTAAGACGGAGTGACAATATATACTATTTTAACCGACAAATTAAAAAGCACACACTTAATTCTTATGGTTTTCACGGATATTGTTTGGTTTGTATGGTATACATATTTGGATTGTTGTATGCATCTTTCTTTCGGTTAAAAAAATCAACATAAATATAGATGTCATTCCAGTTGCATCAGAAAATTGACGACTGATTAAGAGTCTTGAAGTATGTTATCTAAGCTACATAGTCATTTTGCATAACACAAAAAATACATGTTACCGGATGTGTGAAGACCAGAGTAAGTTAAAGGGTCTGGAAAATTTGGAGCTGTACTTTTCTAACATTGACTACTAATATATAAACATTTATGTTACCGAGTAAGCTTAGAACAAAATAATTTGTACCTTATGGGCATATACATATTTATATAATAATATAAAAGTTTGACCATGTTCATGTTTGTAAAGTGTTGCACATTGTGAAAATGTAATGAGAAAATGAGAGTAGGAAACATGAAAACAAGATAATTCTCAATATTTCTTTCAAAAAAAGGTAATTCTCAATATTTAATGTGACCTACTTATTTAGGAGGATAAACCGTTTATGCAAATCAGTGATTTTTAAAGATAACTAATCTACTGGCTGCTCCATAACACTTACATGGGTGTTTCAACATATGACACGATAATCATCTCACCCCAAAATTTGGATATTTTGCTTACCAAACATTTGCGGTAGTTTTTTTTGAGATAAACATTTGCGATAGTTACTTAACCATTTTGTTTGTTGTCACATAATGGGAATAATGTGATATCAATGAAACTATATTTTAGTTTTGTGAACATTTTCAACCAATTACACATGATACATGATGCCCTTTCATTTGCAAGGGTCACCGTGCTAGTTGGTCGTAGCAAGACTTGCCTCTCAAAAACTTTTACATGTTTTTCGTAGAGGCCATGATTATATCCCTTTTCGAGAGAAAATGTATCTCGAGTGTATTTGATGGAGATTATGAAAGGGATGGAGGGGTTGAAACTTGGAAGCGATAAGGCTAGAGTGGACAAGGACAAATGAAATGCGCGGCCAGCGGTGGTCGATTACCTGATGCATCCCATTAGAACACAGGCACATCACGTAAGTTCAAATATATGAAGTTGAAAAACACACATACCACCCTGTTAAAAAAAACACACACATCCCACGTGGTAGAGAAAGCAAGATACGCTCATATATACGCACACATCACATCCTCAAAGCATACGTACATAAACAGAAGCATGCTGTGCACTTGCGCTTGGATTGCTAGGCAGAGAACCAGAGACAATGGACGTGTTGTCATCTTTTTCTTCCTTCCCTTCACCAATCATCCTCCTTACCCTGTTTGTGTCTATCTTCTCCTTCCTCGCCTTCTTCACCAAGAAGCCTCGTCCCTCCAGCTCCAATGGCGGCAGACGGTTGCCACCGTCACCGTGGGGCCTTCCCATCCTCGGCCACCTCCCACTTCTTGGATCCCTACCGCATAGGAAGCTCCGTTCGCTGGCGCAGGCGCACGGTCCGGTCATGCTACTGCGCCTCGGCGCCGTGCCCACCGTGGTGGTCTCCTCGGCGGCCGCAGCGCAGGAGGCCATGAAGACCCGCGACATGGCCTTCGCGAGCCGTCCGCCGGTGCGCATGGCGGAGCTTCTCTTGTACGGCCGCGACATGGCCTTCGCCCCCTATGGCGAGTACTGGCGCCAGGCGCGCCGCGTGTGCGTGCTCCACCTCCTGAGCGCTCGCAGGGTCGCCTCATTCCGCCGCGTCCGTGAGCAGGAGGCCACCGCGCTGGTCGACCGCGTCCGACGTGTCGCCTGCTCCTCGGCTGGCTCGCGGCCAGCTGATGATAGCGTCGTGGTGAACCTGACCGACGAGCTCATCTCCTACACCAACGCCGTGATCTCGCGAGCCGCGTTTGGCGACGACGGCGGGTACGGAATCGACGACGGCCTGGTGGAGGTGTTCGCGGACTTCGAAGAGCTGCTGGGCACGGCCACCGTCTGCGAATTCGTGCCATGGCTGGCGTGGGTGGACAAGCTGATGGGGCTGGATGCCAAGGCGGCGCGCATGAGCAAGGTGATGGACGGGTTGATCGAGCGGGTCATCGCTGACCACCGCCAGCGGCGTCTTGGTGGAGGACGGCTTGTTGGCGACGGCGAGGACGATCACCGGGACTTCGTGGACGTGTTGTTGGACGTGAGCGAGACAGGAGAGGACGCCGGAGGAGTCCAGTTCGACACGACCGACATTAAGGCCATTATCCTGGTACGTAATTAACATGGCACACATGGCGTTTTGCAGGTTTCACATGATTATTTTTTGGGTAGTTTTGCTTGGAAATGTTGATGCTGCACATGGCCTCGACCTCAAAGGAAGGGAACAAAATGAAAAACTAGATCCAGTGCGTGTCTGAGTGTGAGGGACGTTCTGAGTGGCAGATTATGACTAAATTATTACGCTGCCTCCAATTTTTTCAACTGGGAGCATCTTCCCGTACGTGCATTACGAAATGCACACATCCTGATTTTCAAAAAATTCAAGGGCACATCCTAGCAGGCATATCAGTTTTCATAGATAGAGAGGTCAAGCAGTCGAAATACAACACAAATGGCACCAGTGGCGAAGCTAGAGAAGTCAGCACCAGGGTGCCTACGGGTGTCAAACAAGATAAAAATCGTTTCTTGAGGGGTGCACATGTCTTAAAATTTTGCTATTTTGTGAAGGATTTTATTTTTACCAGGTGTCATGTGCACCCCTAGCCAAGCTATAGAGTCGCAACACTCCTATTTCAAGCTTGTTCCACCCAGAAAGAAAAAGAATCACTCTCCCACCATCCACCTATCCACATGGGCTTATCTACTCTTAAAGATGTTAGCTATCCGTCAGTTATCTACTTCACCTAGGATTTTCATGGTAATTGTCTGAACCGAGGGATTTTCAACCCCAAAAACCACGTCATTTTGGTACACTACACGCACCAAGCAATGCGACCAATGGCGGTCCAAACGGTCTCGGTCATGGTAATTAGCTGCCGGTTGGTTTTCGATGCTTTCCCTTGGTGTAATTGCACATATGTCCCCTGTTGGAAAGGTGACACGGACGCCATGATCGCAGCCGACACACAAAGTCGAAACCGCTATAGACCTCGGTAGGGTTAGCAGAGGCCACGACACATACAGTAAACCTGTTACAGCGGCAACCAATAGTGTCGAAACCGCTGACGGGGCAGCCCCCTCGGCAGTAGCCTCTCCACATTGAAGCCCCATATGACCAAGAAACACATGCATCAAAGGTATCCATCAATATATCTACATTTTGTACGAAATAAACCATAATCAAGACTAATCCCGGTGTTGTTTGCAACAAGGGACAAATAATCTATCATAAGCCCGATGTATGTTGACATTTCTATCGAGAAATTAAGATATGTATAAAGGTATAGAGTGGATATTTTGCCCCTCCGAGTTCCTAATCCATTTACTTTAAAGTTTAAAAAATTATATTTATATATTTTAGAACCTAAAAACCCCTACATGTGGTGAATGAGTTATCCCACAAACATGTAAAATCTCAACCGTAAACACTTAATATTCATGTGGATCTGAGTATAGACATATGTTCAAATATATAAGTTCTTTGATTTTTATGTAGACCATAATATACAATATTTCGCATAATGATTGTGCATACTAGTACCACCTCCGTTCTACAATATAAGATGTTTTACCCATTATTCATATTCATGTGTAACACATGTATCTAAACATGTTTCGTGTACAAGTACACTTAATTTAAACCGAATAAATCCTATTATATTTAGAACAGAGAGAGCAATATATAATTTCAATGTTTGCCATAGCATTTGTCGTCTCTGTCAACGTCAGTTCCCGAGCACGTGTCAAGATGCCAAACCAATCACCTCATGGAACCATCCAGATGTAGTATATCCGAGCAGCGACATCTTACCTGTATGGCTGTATATGTGCTAGCTGCATTTGGCGTGCGGTACTCATGAACTTCTCATGTCGTGATCGTGTCTACAGCGTAGCCTGTTACGTACTCTAAATTTGGTCTTACGATTGCAAATTTGGAGTCAAACAGTGGGGAATTCTACAGAAGCAAAATAGTAGGACACGAAATAGTAAGTATAGTCGCGTCAACCACATAAACAGAAAGAGAGTGCTTGCTACACAGGCATGGACGTCTCGTCACTCTTTGCTCTCTGGCACTCGACCATCGTCCTCGTTACCCTGCTCGTGTCAATCTTGTCCTTCCTGATCCTCTTCTACACCAAGAAGAAGAAACCTGCTCCATGCTGCAGCAATGGCGGTCAGCCGCTGCTGCCTCCGTCGCCGCCGGGTCTTCCCATACTCGGCCACTTCCTTCTTCTCTTGGATCCCTGCCGCACAGGAAGCTCCGCTCGCTCGCTGAGGTGCACGGCCCGGTCATGCTCCTGCGCCTCGGGCGCGTGCCCACCGTGGTGGCATCCTCTGCCGCCGCGGCGCAGGAGGTCATGAAGACTCGCGACCTGGCCTTCGCGAGCCGCGCCAAGATGCGCATGGCCGAGAAGCTCCTCTACGGCCGGGACATGGTGATGGCGCCCTATGGCGAGTACTGGCGCCAGGCACGCCGCGTGTGCGTGGTCCACCTCCTCAGCCCGCGCCGCATCCTCTCGTTCCGCCGCGTCCGGGAGGAGGAGGTCGCCGCGCTGCTCCACCTCGTCGGCCGCTCGCCGGGCGGCGGCGTCGTGAACCTGAGCGACATGCTCACCTCCTACACCAACGCTGTCATCAAGCGTGCCGCGTTCGGCGACGGGGACTACGGGATCGACGGTGACGACTGCGGAGAGAAACTGAGGAAGGTGCTCGACGACTTCGAGCTGCTGCTGGGAACGCCCACGCTGGGGGAGTTCGTGCCGTGGCTGGCATGGCTGGACACGTCCACAGGGCTCAATGCCAAGGCGACGCGCACGTTCGAGGCGCTGGACGGGTTGCTCGAGCGGGTCATCGCGGGCCACCGCAAGCGGCGTCTCGCCGAAGGGCGGCTGGTCGTCGTCGGTGACGGCGAGGACGATCAGCGGGACTTTGTGGACGTGCTGTTGGACGTGAACGAGACGGGAGACGTGCTGTTCGACGAGATCCGCATCAAGGCCATTATGCTGGTAAGTGCGTTTGTTCCTGCTGCCTGTATTTTTCTTAACACACGCACAAAATATGGCAGGCAGCGGGCATGCACGTAGGCAAATATAAATAAATTGGTTTGGTAAATTCACCCCGATTCAAGTTAAGCGCGTAGATAGAAGACCGTCGAGGTGCAAACACAGTTCGGAGCTAAATGCGGAGTCAGGTCATGATCACTTCAGTCAAAACAATATTACGGACTTGCTTCTCCAAGAACAAAAGTATTATCGAACCATGGCTATTGGCGTAACCCAGCATCATCCCCATCATGGCAGAGCATGGTCAATGAAAATTTCCTGCAGGCACTTACGTACCTTAACCTTGTCAAGTTCATCAAACACAAATGAATTTGACCACACGTTTTTTTTTGAAAAGGAAAACCCGGCATCTGCATCATGATGATGCACACAGTCATTTTATTATAATGAAAATGTAACAAAGTATCCTAGTCTCAAAAGTACTCAAAATAAGCTCAATGGTAACCTAACGTGGCCTCAAAGATCAGCCAACAAAATAATGCTAAGCAAACAGATGAATTTGACCACACATATACACTAACTTGTTCTTCATATCTAGTGTTTCTCCTTAGGAATATTTGCAGTTAGGAAATTTAATCCTCTACTGAAAAAAGTATTTAGTATATTGTTTTGACTGAAATAAGTACTCCTTCCGTTCCATAATATAAGATGGTTGAGATGTAACACATGTTATTTAGATTCGGACTAGAATGAGTGCACATGTGTGTGCTTAAGTCTAGGGAATTTTCGCCTTTGTGGATACTGATAATTAACGGTCCTTCAAAGACCTTGCATTTCTACCACCCCCCTACTCTTTGATAACAACTATATAAATACTTTTAACAATCACATTACAAGACCAGAAATTTGTACCAGTGGGTTTATATTAGATTTAAGTTCGTCAGGTACTTTATTATAACTAGATCTTGCCATCTCACTTCTTCATTCTAAAGCCGTTGTAGCCAGGGACAGAGATAAGGGGGGACAAGCAGGGGCTACGCCCCCCTATGATCATGTTTTTCATTTTAATATTAGCCAATATAGCTACTTGATTAGTGTAATTTAACCTGATTAGCCCCCCTATCAAGATCACACATACTACTAGGCTAATCTTGCCCCCTTGATCTCACATCCTGGCTCCGTCCCTGGTTGTAGCCATTTAAATAAAAGACTGCTATTTTTAAGATATAAGTTAGTAACAACAAAACCCTCCTCCTGAGGTTCGCAAATTCTGCCAATCGAACGAAGTGTTATGTTTCACCCCCTTCTTGATCCTGTCAAATGATTCTTGCTCTAAAGTTATCTATTTTCTAAATAAGTATGAAATACTAAACATAGAAAGCACATAATATAACTAGAAAGCACAATATCATTTTACGCCACCTAATCCATCTTAATATGCCATGACACAATTACATCATGTGAAAATGGAAGATCACTATTAGTTTCGTCTTTAATCATTTCAGCCAATTAAGTGATTTTTGTCAATTGTCTTGAATGATAAAATCGGCTAATTGCTACTACTTTGACATTATATGCTCTTATATATTTGTAACCGTGGAAGACATTTCCATTTTCTAGGAACATTGTGCGGCAACACATGCCATCTTCTCACCCATTTACTTCATCCCATAGATTTCATCTTATCTACATTTCTTTTATTAAATCGGATGTGCAACATTAATCTGGTACTATATTTATTCCGACAATAAAGTTTTAAAGAAGATTATTGCTATGACGCTTAGGGTATAATTCTCTTGTTTGTCAGGAGAAGTTCAAAACTGGGATGTAAATCCGAAGCAGTGTAACCTGACCTGATTCCCATGATTCCACAGGACATGTTTGCAGCTGCCACCGACACAACATACACGAATTTGGAGTGGGCTATGGCGGAGCTCATCAACCACCCGTACAAAATGCACAAGCTCCAGGACGAGATCCGCGCGGCCGTCAATGGCGCCAGCAACGTCACCGAGGACCACCTCGAGCAACTTCCCTACCTGAGGGCCGTGATCAAGGAGAGTCTCCGGCTGCACGCGCCTCTGCCGCTCCTCTTGCCGCGGGAGACGCTCGAGGACACGGAGCTGCTAGGCTACCGCGTGCCGGCACAGACCCGCGTGGTGATCAACGCGTGGGCCATTGGCCGCGACCCGGCGACGTGGGAACGCGCCGAGGAGTTCGTGCCGGAACGGTTCATGGACGGCCCGGCGCCGGCGGAGTACGGCCCGGGGCTAGATTTTAGCTTCGTGCCGTTCGGCGCCGGGAGGAGAGGGTGCCCTGGGGTCGGCTTCGCGGCGCCGTCCATGGAGCTCGCGCTAGCGAACCTGCTGTACCATTTCGACTGGGAGCTGCCGAACGGGGCGTCGAAGCTGGACATGAGCGAGCTGTTTGGGCTATCGGTGCGACTCAAGGCGCCGCTGCATCTTGTTGCTCAGCCGTGGTCTCCTTGAGCGGCGCGCGTGGCTTGCTGGCTTGAAGATGTAGTGCTGCCGTCCATGGCTGATAGCTGTACTGTTACTGTATAGTGGTGTACTACCATCTTACTGGACATAAAACGTGAGTTGCAACTGTCACGTAAAGCCACCTCTACCAAAGAAAATGTTACATACGTATAAGCAGAGTTCTTCAGGGGGATACAACACCACAGCTAAGAGTATCCCCCGACATATAGGATGAAGTTTTCTATCACACTAGAGCAAAACAGGCCACTGATCCCGGGCCGGGAGGGCTTTTTGTCCCGGTCACGCGCCCGAGACAGCGTGTTCGGGACAAATAGCCTCCCCTATTTGTCCCGGGCACGCCACGGCCCGGGACCAGTAGGGGGGTCACGTGGCCAAACCAGACAGCCTCTGACTCCCACTCATTTGTCCCGGTTCGTAATACGAACCGGGAGAGTATATATGATTTTTTGTTTTCTTTTTTTGTTTCCTTGTTTTGTTTCCTGTTTTCTATTTTTGTTTTTGTTTTCTATTTATGTTACTGATTCTTTTGTGTTTGTGTTTTTTCATTTATGTTTCATTTCAAACAAGATCTAGTTGCATATTATACGTTACTATGTAATATATATCATGAATACACGATTTTTTTCTCGGGATATAGTCATGAATACTACTAGTACACGAGTTCTCCCAAACAAATATTTATAACCGGAAGATCATGTCTAAATATTTACAAACAGAGATCATTACATGACAGAGAAGCATTAGACCCTATTTTTTCCTCGGGGTGGTCTTTTTTGGCGGCCGAATTATATTGCATTCTGCGCCTGGCTTTATGACATAGTCAAGCAGAAAGCCCGCAATTTCCTCCGCGATTGATAGTAGGCGGTCTTTTGCATCAAGCTTGTTCCGGATCGTCTCAAACTAAAAAGGAGAGATCAACACCAATATATCAACCATTATGAAAATAATTCAATTTGAAAAGTGAACAAGTTTGAATGAATTGTTAACGTACCCTATTCCAGTCTACACCCCCATTGAAGTGAATTCGGATAAACTCGCAGACATAGAATGCACACAAATTGGTGCCTTGTTGCTGCTTCGCGCACTTTATGATAGAATAAGATAAGAAATCAATAAAAAATAATCAAAAATATTGAAAAAATGGTATTGTGAGACTGAAATTAAGAATATGCGTATGTGGAACCTAGCTAGTACGTCTTACCTCTCGCCATTTAAAAGTGAGGTTCTTAGCTATACCGACATCCTTGTGGAAACCGGTGAACTTGTCCCAAACCCTGAAGTTTAAGGTATGAAAAATTAGTAAAGAAGTTAACTAATTACTATATATTATTAGAAAAGACGAGGTCGATTGTGATAATGAACGAAATTACCTCTGGAGCATCTGTTTCGTGTCGTCGAACTTTTCTTCAGGTTTCGATAATGGGTCCAAGACATCAACGATTGCCTTTTCAACATCAATCTCAAATAATACCCAGTGAAATCTGTCATATGTTTATATTTGTTAATAACTAAATCATCAATTACATATACTTAATTAACATCGAGTATGTATAAGAAAGTAAACAACTCACTCGAAGTTGAACGGAAAAATTATGGTGCTTTTGTAATGTTGCGCCATCAAATAAGTAAGCAAAAGCTCCTCCGTTTGATCTGGGTAATGTAACAAACCATGATGATGAACTCGATTAGGGTCAATGAATCCAATCTTGTGATTGAGTCCCAGCTTTCGAGATTGTATAATTTTCAGCCTGCATAATAGAGTACAAAAGTAATATAGTGATAAGGATAATTACAAGCAATGAAAAATAAGTAGAGCTAGAGAATTACTGACATATATACATAATTTAATTACTTACATGCAAAAGGCTCTGATGATAGATTTGTCGAGCGCGTCAAAATTGAATAACTGCCATAATTCACAATACTCGATTTGAACCTCATCATCACCTGAGCCAAAAAAATCCTTTGGAATTTTCCCATAGAGCCAGTCTCCGTCTTGACTTTTCGTGGTACGCAAGTACCATGCATTTAGTTGGTGCAACCTAGCTGGTAGAGTGCGCACCATTGCAGGGTCGACAAGATCTTCTCCTCTCACATATGTCCGCACCACCTCATGTATGGTGACACTCTCGCCAGATTGCAATGCCTTAAGCTCTGCCAGAGTTATACCCATATCTCTAGCTTGCTGCGAAAGTACATCATCGACCGGGTTCCGGTTGTAAGGCGCCAATATGAGTGGAGTGAAGGAGATATGCCCTAGAGGCAATTAATAAAGTGTATTCTTTATCATATCTCGTTTGTTCATAATAGGTTTCTGTGTCATGCTAGAACCGTATTAAGCGGAAACATTAATGCGGGTGTGATACGCAAACAACCAGGTCCCTAGTAGCCTCTTCTAAGACTAGTTTCGTTGTGCGATTGATGATCGAGGTTTCCCGGTCATGGGGCATGGCGCCGGTCGGCAATGAGAGTCATATCGCTGGAGAGTGATGTGATGGACATACCCAGATTTGGAGAACATAGTCATTACACCTTTGACCGTGAGATCAACTCTTATTGATATTCCCCGAAGATACTTTGATTGCACCAAACGTCGTATCTTATTTAGTATGACAATAACGGTGATACTTTTGGGTATTGGAAAGGAATATTGAAACGAGGGGTCAAGAGCGGGATTTGCCAGTCCGCGTAGCAGGATAGATACTCTCGGGCCCACTCGGTGAGATCTTGTCTAATGAGCTTGCAAGCATGTGACTAGGTCACGGAGACATGAGATCATGAACGAGTAGAAGATAGCATCGTCGGTAACGAGGTCGGGATTAGGTATGGAGATATCTATGGAACGACACTCGGACGTGCTAAGTATCGCTATGGCAAAAGGTCTAAGACTTCACGTTCAGGTTTGATAGATGAAAGTCATTCGTTATATCTCAGGGATTAATTCAGGGGGTCCAGGCCTACGAGTTAGTCGTTGATCATTGAGGAGTCTTGATCATACCTGATATTATATCGAACCGCTAGGGTAACACACTTAAGGGGTTTCGACAAGACAACCGGAAAGGAAGGAGATCGCCGGGAGCGTCCCGAGAGAGGTCCGATGGAGATCGGGCAGCGCCGAAAGAGTTTCCAGAGCTAGGAAATATTATATATATTATGTTTGATATTAATTAGTGTTATTAATATGCAAATATGATTTTATATATTTATTTTCGAATTTATTAAGGCAGATTTCACTAAATGGGCCTTCCGGACGAAAGAAGGCCCAAGAGGGGAAAATTCCCTAGGGGAATTCGGTGGGGGCCAGGAGGGCCGGCCTAGGTGGGCCACAAGGGGCCCACCAGGGGCCGGCGCACTCCCTTGGCCGAACCAGGCTGTGGGGATTAGTCCCATATTGCCTGACTGGCAAGGTTGGCTCCCCTTGGGAGCCTATATAAGAAGGGGCACCCCCAGCCTTTTAATTCACCAATTAATTCCTGATTTCTCTCTCGATCTCGTGGTTCCCAAGTCGGAGCCGCGCCGAGCAAGAGGAGTCAGGGATCTCCTCCACCATAGCCCGCTGCCGCGCTGCTGGTGTTCCGGTCCAAGTCTTCCGCTGCTCGTCCTGCACTGGAGCTTCGGAGGCGTCGTCTCCACCGTACGTGTGCGACTCCCTGCGAGGTGCTGCGCTAGCGGTACTCGGAGGCCTGCTTCCTCTACACGACCTTGAGGTCGGCTTCGTCGGTCTTCATCGACAACGTTTGTGCGGGAACGTAATCCCCGCTTTCGGTCTACAAGGGTATGTATTCCGATCTCCGTTCGTACTACTATATCTGCATAGAATAGATCTTGGCTAGTTTAAGGATATCGTTGCTAGGAAAATTATTGTTTTCTGCACACGATTCCCTTCAGTGGTATCAGAGCCGATCTATCGTAAGATATAGTTGTACGCTGTTAGAACCCGTGCTCTTCACGGGGGCACCGTTCCTGTTATTTGCTACCCTCTAGCGTGCACTTGTGTATTCCAGCGGCATTGAGTTGATGAAGCGGCCCGGACCGACTTTACGCGTACGCTTACGCGAGACTGGTTCCACTACTGACATACGGCTTGTACCGTATCTGTGGCTGGCGGGTGACAGTTTCTCTCTCTTTAGTTGGTCTTCGCATTTTCAATGGAGGGCCCGAAAGGGATGCTTAAACATGCAATTATTGGATCGTTGTTGTGGTCATAAGATTCGTAGGTATGAAGCGGTTCTATTTACGAAAGCCCCAAGCCACGTAAAATTTGCAAAAGATAAAGTAGAAGCGTCTAACTTTATTTTGCAGGGGCTATGTGATATGGTCAAGGTAGGTTTATTAAATTGTTTATAAACTGCGGGCGCCAATAAGACCATGGAGCGATGGACTATATCACATTGCATTACATTTGATGTTTTGTGTGCATCTTATTTTGTGTGATTGTGTGTGTTACACGGCGGTAGCTGAATAAGATGATCCCTTCAAAATACCACTAGTGTTCTCCCTCCAACGCGCACCACCAATAAAGTTCTACGTTATGAGGCAGGCCGTGATGATCGGGTGTCAGACATATCTTCGTTCGCATACGGTGAGTGTAAGCCATGTTGCACAAGCGTCAGCGTGGAGGTCTTTGGTGGCGAGCCTAGCATAGTCAGAGGTATGGCCTCGGAACAGGAAGGCCGAAAGGCCGAGCACGAGTCACAAAATTGGTGTGACGGACGATTTTGTCTACTCTTGAAGTTGTGCCGCCGGCTTTGATGATGAGGGGTGGTGCAATGGATGGGGGTCGTGTAATCGCTTAAACGACCAGGAGGGATGTTCGTTTGAGTGGGAGTTATGTCAGTTATTTTCTAAAATACTATAACTCAAAATTATTATGAACAAAGTCTTATGTTGTTGCAAATTCCATTGTAGATGTCTCGCCCCTCGCTTAACCTAGGTCTGTTCCTTGAGAAAGAAAAGCTTAAGACCAATGGGTCAAACTTCATGGCCTGGTTCCGCAACCTGAGGATCCTCCTCACTCCCCATAGGGTGGCCTACGTCATTGAGGCCGCCATAGGTGACCCTCCTGCAGATGATGCCTCTGAGGATGAGAAGAAGGTCTTCCAGACCCGATCGGAGGATTCTGCCTTTGTCCAGAGTGGCATGCTCTACGCCATGGAAGCCGACCTGCAGAAGCGCTTTGAGAAGATGAGCGCCTTTGAGATCATTTTGGATCTTAAGGCTGTCTTTGCGCCGCAGGCTAAGGCTGAGAGATATGAGGCTTCTGAGCTTTTCTTCTCAGCCAAGATGGAAGAGCATAGCAGTGTGAGCGAGCATGTAGTCAAGATGTCTGGCTACGTTCAACGCCTGAATGCTCTGGAGTGTAAGATTCCCGATGAGCTGGCGATTGACAGGGTGTTGCAATCGTTGCCACCGAGCTACAAAGGCTTCGTCATGAACTACAACATGCAGGGCATGGCTAAGTCCCTGGGTGAAGTGTTCGTGATGCTCAAGACTGCTGAGGTAGAGATTAAGAAGGAGCACACGCTGTTGATGGTCAACAAGACCGTTGATTTCAAGAAGTCCGGTGGCAAGGGAAAGCAGAGTTGGAAGTCCCGGAGGGAGGCAAAGTTGACTGCCAAGTCCAGGACTAACAGGTCTGGTCCCAGAGCTAGCGTGGAGTGTTTCTACTGCAAGGGGAAGGGTCACTGGAAGCGCAACTGCCCCAAGTATCTGGAGGATAGGAAGTCTGGCAAGACGGTCGACAAAGAGAAAGGTATATTTGATATACATGTTATAGATGTGTACCTTACATCCGCCCGGAGCAATACGTGGGTATTTGATACTGGTTCTGTTGCTCATATATGTAACTCTCAGGAGGAGTTACGGAATAGAAGGCGGCTGGCGAAGGATGAGGTGACGATGCGCGTCGGCAACGGATCGAGAGTCGACGTGGTGGCTGTCGGCACGCTCCCTTTGCATCTACCATCGGGATTAGTTTTGGTTTTAAATAAATGTTATTTTGTGCCATCCTTGAGTGTAAACATTATAAGTGGGTCTTGCCTGTTACAAGACGGTTATTCATTTAAATCAGTGTCAAGCAATTGTGCTATTTATATGAATGATATCTTTTATGTTGATGCTCCCGAGAATAACGGTTTATTCTTGTTGAATCTCGATCGTAGTACTCACATCCATAACATAGAAGCCAAACGAATTAAGTGTAGTGACGATACCGCCATGTTTTTGTGGCATTGCCGTCTTGGTCATATTGGTATAAAGCGCATGAAGCGACTCCACTCCGATGGACTCTTGGACTCGTTGGATTTCGGATCCCTCGATACATGTGAACCATGCCTCATGGGCAAAATGACCAGGACACCGTTCAAAGGTTTCGTTGAACGGGCGTCGGATTTGTTGGGGATCATACATACAGACGTATGTGGACCAATGAGCGTTTCGACACGCAATGGTTATCGTTACTTCGTCACCTTCACTGATGACTTGAGTAGATACGGTTATATCTATTTGATGAAACACAAGTCTGAAACGTTTGAAAAGTTCAAAGAATTCCAGAGTGAAGTTGAGAATCAGCTTAATAGGAAAATCAAGCATCTCCGGTCCGATCGCGGTGGAGAGTACTTGAGTTTTGAGTTTGGCACACATCTGAAGAGTTGTGGCATAGTGCCCCAACTTACGCCCGCCGGAACGCCGCAGCGAAACGGTGTGTCCGAGCGACGTAATCGTACTCTACTGGATAGTGTCCGATCTATGATGTCTCTTACCGATCTGCCAGTGTCCTTCTGGGGTTATGCGTTAGAAACAACTGCATTCATTTTAAATAGGGCTCCGTCCAAGTCCGTTGAAACGACGCCGTATGAATTATGGTATGGCCAAAAGCCTAAGTTATCGTTTCTGAAGGTTTGGGGTTGTGAGGCGTACGTTAAGAAACTACAGCCCGACAAACTCGAACCGAAGTCGGAGAAAGTCGTCTTTGTAGGATATCCGCGGGAAACCGTTGGGTACACCTTCTACAACCAAGCTGAGGGCAAAACTTTTGTCGCGAAGACCGGTGCCTTTCTAGAGAAGGAGTTTCTCGCGGAAGGAGTAAGTGGGAGGAAGGTAGTGAAAGGACAATGATGTCGCCTAGAGGGGGGGGGGGGGTGAATAGGCGGTTTAAAACTTTTCCGGTTTAGGCTTATTAATTGCGGAATAAAACTAGGTGTTTTAATTAACAAGCCGACAACCTAAATAAACTAGGCTCACCTATGTGCACCAACAACTTATGCTAAGCAAGACAAACAACAAGGTGATAGCAATATAGAATACTTCAAGCACGAAGGCTATCACAATGTAAAGTGCATAAGTAAAAGCTCGGGTATAGAAATAACCGAGGCACGCGGAGACGAGGATGTATTCCCGAGTTCCTCCTTGTTAAGGGAGTACGTCTCGTTGGAGAGGTGTGAACCAACACAACGGTTCAACAACCACAAAGGTTTCACCTTCTTCTCCGATGAACCGCACCACAAAGGCTTGGTTCACCTTCCACTATCAGAATTCCTTCGAGGCGGAATCCGGAGCCTTTCAACAACAATCCGGGGCACAACCCACAATGGGATTGGGGGCTCCCGAACGGCCTCCAACAACAATCCGAGGCACAACCCACAATGGGATTGGGGGCTCCCGAACGGCTTCAAGTGACCACACAAGGGTCCAACCACCACAAAGGCGTCTAGGGTCGAAGGACTCAAGAGTAACAAGCTCACAAACTTTCAACTTCCACGAATCCTCGTGGAGAGCACACCGATGCACCAAATGCAAAAGGCAAGAGCACAAGTGCTCAAATCCTTCACTCTCGAATTCCAACAAAGCAACAAATGCTTATGGGGGAATAAGAGAGGAAGAACAAAGATGAGATGCACCAAGAACTCCAAGATCAAGATCTACTAGGTTCCCCTCACTTAAGAGGAGAGATGGATTGGTGGAAATGTAGATCTAGATCTCCTCTCTCAAATCCCTCAAAGATATGCAAGAATCATGGGAGGAAATGAGAGAGGGGCAAGCTTTCCAAGGTCAACAATGGAGGAGAGAGAGGGGGAAAATTCGTGCTTGGAAGAGCTGCTCTCTCTGGGGAAGAAGGGGCCTTTTTATAGGTCCCACGAAAAAGAGCCGTTGTAGGAAAACTTCACACCGGAGTTTCCGGTCACTAGGGCCGGAAACTCCGGCCAGGGGCGGAAACTCCGGCCTACTGGGACCGGAAACTCCGCCCCCCACCAGGGGCTGAACACTGTCAACACCGCCGAGGCTTGGGCAAACTCTCCGGTGCCCTGGGCCGGAAAGTTCATCCAGGGGCGGAAACTCCGGCCTCTAGGGCCAGAAACTCCGCCCCCCACCAGGGGCTGAACAATGTTTGGAGAAAAACGTTGTTTCCGGAGACTCCGGTCATGCACAGACCAGAAACTCCGGTCTAGGACCGGAGACTCCGGCCTAGGAAAAACTGCAGCAAAACCGATAACGAAAACGTCAATATCTTTTCCATCCGGACTCCGTTTTCGATGATTTTGGCTCGTTGGAATCACAACGAAGAGCTTTACAAGATCATGCAGATAAACCTCATAGTCCTACAATGGAAGATAAAACCAAATGGAGGAGGTTAAAATCTCTCTAAAAAGGAATGATCGGCAAACCTCCAAAACCGAAAACGCAACAAGTTTTCCATATGAAATTCGTTTTCGGTGAACTTGGGCTTGTCGTGAAGATCACAACAAGCACCAAAATCCAACAAGGAGAAAAACCAAGTAAGAACCAAGAAAGATGAAATGGCAAGTATGCAAAGGTTTGAGCTCTCCACAAAGATGCGATCAAGTTACTCACTCGAGAGCCCCTCTTGATAGTACGCCATCTATCCTAAAACCCGGTCTCCCACTAACACCATGAGACCGGTAAAATAGAAAACCTATCAAGATCATACCTTTGCCTTGCGCATTCCACTTGAGCTCGATGATGACGATCTTGACTCTCTCAAGTTGAAACACCTTTCTTGATTGTGCTTGCTAGCACATGCTTAATGAGGACTTCTCCAAATGCTCCCCCATACTCCATTATGGGAGGGCCTCGCTAAGCTTCGTATTCATGTCTCCTTTGCAAGCTTCAATCAAAAGATATCATCCGAGATGCATCATATTGAACTTGCTCTTCATCTTCTTCTCTTGATATGTAAGATGGCTTGGGGGTAAACATGATTGTTCACTCAATCTTCTATTCCAAGCCATACTTGCGATGAGCTCAACTCTATACATGACCATTCTTCATATTAACCCTTGAATAGAGCATTGGTCATTATGTCATCTTGAAGAGTCCAACACATGAACTCCTATATTTTCCCATGGACAAGATCTATAAGAATATCTCAATGTAAACATTAGTCCATAAGGATTGTCATTCATTACCAAAACCACGTATGGGGGCAACCATGCACTTTCAATCTCCCCCATTTTGGTAATTGATGACAATCCCTTTTACGAGGGTTTATATAATGAATTTAAGCAGCCATGCAACACAAAGAGCAAGGATGCAAGATAACCGCAAGAGAACAAACCCATATTCCCTTAAACCCTCTAAATTTCTCCCCCATTGGCATTGATTGCCGAAATGGGTGAAAAGTAAGAAGGCTAATATAATAAGAGCTCCCCCATTAATGTGTGCATTTCTCATAATGTGAGTGAAATCAAATGCACATATACAATGAAGAATAAATGGAGGGAGATCAAACTATATTGAGGATCCAAAGATTGCAAGAGAATATCAAATAGAAAGATACTTCAACGAAAGAAGCAATCAATCCAAAGGATCCAAAAAGTGTTCTAAATATCATGAGGGAACTCCCCAAGGTACGTGCACAAATAGGATTTGTATTTCAATATAGTGTGCACAACATGGAATCCTCACTCCCTCCTAGATAAAATCGAACACAAACCCATGCAAGAGAATATAAATGAGAAAAGAAGGCAAACCAACTTGCAACAAATAAAATGTTTTGCAACATGAGCAAGGAGCAGAAAATAAAAGGATGGGTGTGAGATATAAATACATTTTAGGAGACTAATACAAGGATGAGCCAAAGCATCAACATAGTCTTTCAAGAAGAGTTGCATATAGTGCATATCATGTCTTTCCCATACTCACATACCAAAAGAGATATAGCAAATAGCTCCACAAGCTTATTTAGATGCAAAAGTATAACTCAAGAAAAATAAAGCTTGTGCCTTTTAGAAACCACCAAAGAAACAAAAGCAATAAGAGGTGGTCACTAAAGAATTGGAATATCAATAAAAGATGTAACTAATCTTATGTGTATAAGTTTCTAAGTAGACACGAATCACTAAGATATGGGTCTATAAATAAACATGTACATACAAGATATGTACAAGGGAAAAGGTCATGATATCCAAGACGAAGCCATAAATACACCAATAAGATCTTTGCTTAAAAGCATAGCACAAAGCTCAATTTTATCTTAAAGGGATATAGATGGACTTCCAACACATACTCATCATAGCATCAAAAACTATCCACAAGGGATAAGGTGATAAAAGGGATGCTCTGAGAGAGAGATAACAAGTATCACAAAAGGCAAATGATTTGAAGAAACAATCAATATTGCATATGCGAGATATAGAGTAGAAAGTGCTGGATTAACATATTTGGGATTGGTGAATCATGAAAATGATTATATATATTCCTCCCTTGATATGTAATCATCCCGGCTTACTCACATTTGCAATAAAAACGTTTTACAAGAATCAAAAGAATTGCAACCAAAGAGATTCATGCCATGAAATCAACCTACACAAGGTTGAAAGCTAGTAAAGTATGCATGAGGTAGATACTTGTTACCGAGATAGCATTGGTGATATAGAAGATAAGAGCTCATGATCATCCAAGCTTGGCTCCAATAAGCACATAGTGACAACACATTCCTTTTAGATGAGAAAAGCTTCCAATGCATCTCCAATATACCTAAAACAAATTCAAGTACAAAAAGGTACCCAAACTCATTGGGTCCAAAGTAGTTAGAGCAACTACAATACATAGGACAAACTCCACATAAATATGTGCATATTAATGTGAAATTGAATTTCATGCACATCTTAGCCATATAGGATTTGATGGAGTTTATCCTATATATTGGATCAACGAAAGTAAGCATGCCATAAGATATACATATAATAAAAATGCATGCACATGACTTTCAAGAACCAAACGAGATAATTTAGACAAAACACCAAGTAAACCAACAAGGCACACACAAGTGTGACAATAAAACAAATTGTCCACATTATATCAAATACCCAAATCAACACATGAGTGAAGATACCACTTTGAAAATATGCTAATGAAATCAAGAAACCAATTGATGAACATATCATCAAGGAATAAACCAAAACCTCTACACTTTTCATGATGGCACAAAGTACCAAGACGAAAAATGTTTGTCTTCCAAGGAGACATGTCATCGGGATCAAATATCATATGAAGACAACTAATGTTCTAAAGCATATAGGATTGCTCCCCCAAGATGTGTACATTATTTATGATTTTGCATTTGAATACAAAATGCACACAAATGAGATCATCACTCTTCATATATATATATTCAAACACTAGTCATGTTCAAGAAAGGCAAGAAATTGCAATACCAATTTAAAGAACGGTGTTTTACTCAAAGTAGGATAGCTTCCCAACGAATAGTGCATTATTAAGAAGTATGACTCTTGAAGGTCAATGCACAAGAATTGGTTCATTGCAAGTCCCAACTCAAGAAAGCACAAAACAAATTTCAAGTAGAGCAATAAAGGATCCAAAAGATATAAGGAAGACAAAAGAAAGTTAGATCAAACTAAATTCTTGGCAATCAAATAAGGCAATTCAAAGCAAGAGTCAAAGTGAATATGATCAATATATATACCACAAATTATGATTATCACTTTTCACGACAAGTAATGTATGGAGATATTTCTCGGGGGTGGATTGCAAAGATATATTCAAGACCATATTCACAAAACATAAGCATGTGGCAAAGTATAGGAATTAAAAGCCATGCTTAGATAGATATTCTTGATAGATTCACAAATCATGTGATAATGCAAAGCAACTCCAAGGAGTAGCTTGAATCAATTGGCTTTCCAAAAAGATATATGAGAAATTATTTAGGGAAAGCCATATCAAGAACATCCTTCACAAACAAGATCCAAAAGAGTGAGAGACAAAGAGCATTTAAGTAAATGGGAACTTGTTTGAGCAACATGCCACATAGGAACAAGATAATTAGCAATATCAATGCTAGGTGGCAAAACCTCACATTTTCACATTTTCTAGGCTTGTAATATGCACATAGCTTATTACTCCCCCATAATGTGATAATCCATTTATTTTAACACATGAGGCAAACAAAAGCAACTAGAGAAATTAATGGACATTATATAATTTGAATTTCTCATGAGCATGACATACCACAAAGAGAATAGATAATATTGATATATCAACACTAAGTGGTATTCCTCATGTACACACATTTTTAGGATTGTAAAGTGCACGAAGCATATCACTCTCCAAAAATGGATAGTCCATTTATCTCTCAAAGAGAGCCAACAAGATAAGATAGCAAATAAAAGCAATAGGGATCAAAACAAGTAGATGGTGTGCAAACCAAAGTACACATACTTGGTTTCTCAAGATAAGTAAGTAGAGAGCACAACACATACAAACTCTAGCAAGGTACTAAACCTAACACATGCAAGGGTGCAAGCAACTTTCAATGTATATATGATTTAAATAAAAGTTACCGCAAGGAGGAACATTGGATATGAGATAGAACATTATAATCCATATGACTTGACTTGAGAGAATATAATTGATGAAGATCCCTTAATTCTTCATAGTGTAGCCAAGTCTCCAATGTCCTCCAATAACACCTATTGATCAAGTTTTAGCTTGTTGGTCCCCAACCACGTTGGGTCCTAAGAGGTTAGTCACAATAGGTTTGGCAACCCAAATGGTTCTTTTCTTGACACCACTTTGAGTACCAACAAATTTGGCAAACACATTGCCAACCTTATCCTTCCGAAGAGAATAAACATCATCAACTATAATGGGGTTGGATAAGGTACCATTTTTGCATGAAGAAGCAAGGTGACCCTTCTCACGGCATAGGTAGCAACATCTACTTCCTCCTCTCTTCTTAGTTGGAGTCTTGACTTGAGGAGGGGTAGCTTGATTCTTCTTGGGAAGAGACCGTTCTTCAACTTGAGGAGCTTGAGTTTGAACTTGAGTCTTCTTCCCTTGTTGCTTCTCACTAAGAGCCTTCTTCTTCAAAGGGCAAGATCTAACATGGTGCCCTTCAACTTTGCACTTGAAGCAAACAATCTTGGCCGAATCCTTGACTTGTTCTTGGCCCTTGTTCTTCTTGTTAAGCTTGGACTTGTTCTTGATATTGGAGTTGAATCCAAGTCCACTCTTGTCATTGGGGCGTCTTTGAACACTCAACATATTGTCAAGTGTAGAATCCCCAACATGACGCTTTTCCAAGTCTTTCTTCAAATAAGTGACTAGGGACTTGAGCTCATTTAATTCCTCTACATGGTTAGTATCAACACAAAAACTAGAGGAAGTACATGCTTCATTGTTAGAGCAACAAGGCATGGAAAGTAATTCATCACAGGATGTAGCAACATTATGAGTTGATGAATCACTAGGACTAGCATTTGGCAATATAGCATTAAGAGTAGAAATTGTGCCATTGTCCACATGAGACTCACAAGATGTTACCTTTGACATAATAGCCTCATGAGCTAACTTTAGCCTAGCATGGGATGCTAGAAGATCATCATTAGAGCTAGAAAGCTTTTCATGACTTTCTTCCAATTTCCCATACTTACTAGATAGCAACTCAAGTTGAGCCCTTAGCTCAACATTCTCCTTCAAAATAGATGCTTCACAAGAAGTGGAGTTAGTAGCACAAGCATCATTAATATTAGAGATGGAAGAAGACAATTTGACAAGCTTGTCATTCTTAGATAGTTGAGTTTGGAGTTGATCATGAGACTTGATAAGGAGAGAATGTTCACTTTCTAAAGCCTTGTGAGCTTTGTCAAGTCTCTCTATGTCCTCATTTAGTCTAGCATTGCCAACACCAAATTCAACTTTTTCAATTTTAAGCACTTTATACTTAGCAAGGGCATGATCTCTTTCCTTAATGATTTTAGCAATAATAAGATCATTAGACTCATCAAGGGATTCAAGTTTCTCTTCAAGAGAAATCCTAAGCTCTTCTTCCTATTCAAGAGAAGCTTTCAAAGAAGCTATGGTGATAGAGTCATCTCTCTCAATTTGACATTTCTCATCAAATTGACTTTCCAAATCCCCAATGAATTCCCTACTCTTAGTAACATAATCAATGATTTCACAAAGAGGAGGGACATCTTTACTACCTTTGGGGAGAACACCAAGTACCATCTCACCCATCTTAGTTAAGGATTCAAAGTCAAAACCTTCTTCATGAGAATCCTCATCCACATCATCACAATTTGGATTCGAGGTGGGAGATACCTCGGAATCCTTAGCCATAAGGCAAACATGATTAATGGGTGAGGAGGATGAAGAAATACTTGAAGCTCCATTGAGGTCCATGTCTTGTTCCAACAATTGTTGGGATTCCTCTACATTGTTAGTCATGCAAATACTAGAGGATATGGAAGAGTAATTTTCAACACAACAAGACATAGAGAGCATATCATCATTATATTTAGTTAAGCAACTATTACTTGATATGCAAGGACAATCAACTCTAGCATGTATGACATTTGGAGTGCTAGAAGATTTTAAGTTCAAAGATAGAAGATTGCAATGTGATAGAGAATAGGTATAATCAATAGTAAGTTCACCATCACCAATGCAATTTCTATCGCCACTCACCATATCGTTACCGTGTGACAAATCACATGTTGGTGAAGTGGAAGAAGTTATGAACTCATCACGGCCGGAGGTGGAGGAAGAAAAATCATCCTCAATAATTTTGGACACTTCATATATATCTTGAAGCTTGGTCCAAAGCTCATGTGCATTTCGAAAAGGCATGATTGAAGCAAGAACTACATCGGTCAAAACACACATAAGACCATTAGTAACTTGAGTCTCGAGATGAGAGTTTATCTCATCCTCTAAAGATAATTCATGAGAATCCTTTGGAGGAGATAAACACACATCTACAATCCTCTTAACATAATTTGGACCCATGGCCCTAAATACATTAAGCATGCAAATTTTCCACACATCAAAATTTGTGCCATCAAATATAAAAGTGGGATCGTGCACTAATTCCCTAAACGACATCTTTTACTCTCTAGGAGGTAAAGCCCAAAAAGAGAGCCCAGGCTCTGATACCAATTGAAAGGACAATGATGTCGCCTAGAGGGGGGGGGGGTGAATAGGCGGTTTAAAACTTTTCCGGTTTAGGCTTATTAATTGCGGAATAAAACTAGGTGTTTTAATTAACAAGCCGACAACCTAAATAAACTAGGCTCACCTATGTGCACCAACAACTTATGCTAAGCAAGACAAACAACAAGGTGATAGCAATATAGAATACTTCAAGCACGAAGGCTATCACAATGTAAAGTGCATAAGTAAAAGCTCGGGTATAGAAATAACCGAGGCATGCGGAGACGAGGATGTATTCCCGAGTTCCTCCTTGTTAAGGGAGTACGTCTCGTTGGAGAGGTGTGAACCGACACAACGGTTCAACAACCACAAAGGTTTCACCTTCTTCTCCGATGAACCGCACCACAAAGGCGTCTAGGGTCCAAGGACCCAAGAGTAACAAGCTCACAAACTTTCAACTTCCACGAATCCTCGTGGAGAGCACACCGATGCACCAAATGCAAAAGGCAAGAGCACAAGTGCTCAAATCCTTCACTCTCGAATTCCAACAAAGCAACAAATGCTTATGGGGGAATAAGAGAGGAAGAACAAAGAGGAGATGCACCAAGAACTCCAAGATCAAGATCTACTAGGTTCCCCTCACTTAGAGGAGAGATGGATTGGTGGAAATGTAGATCTAGATCTCCTCTCTCAAATCCCTCAAAGATATGCAAGAATCATGGGAGGAAATGAGAGAGGGGCAAGCTTTCCAAGGTCAACAATGGAGGAGAGAGAGGGGGAAAATTCGTGCTTGGAAGAGTTGCTCTCTCTGGGGAAGAAGGGGCATTTTTATAGGTCCCACGAAAAAGAGCCGTTGTAGGAAAACTTCACACCGGAGTTTCCGGTCACTAGGGCCGGAAACTCCGGCCAGGGGCGGAAACTCCGGCCTACTGGGACCGGAAACTCCGCCCCCCACCAGGGGCTGAACACTGTCAACACCGCCGAGGCTTGGGCAAACTCTCCGGTGCCCTGGGCCGGAAAGTTCATCCAGGGGCGGAAACTCCGGCCTCTAGGGCCGGAAACTCCGCCCCCCACCAGGGGCTGAACAATGTTTGGAGAAAAACGTTGTTTCCGGAGACTCCGGTCATGCACAGACCGGAAACTCCGGTCTAGGACCGGAGACTCCGGCCTAGGAAAAACTGCAGCAAAACCGATAACGAAAACGTCAATATCTTTTCCATCCGGACTCCGTTTTCGATGATTTTTGGCTCGTTGGAATCACAACGAAGAGCTTTACAAGATCATGCAGATAAACCTCATAGTCCAACAATGGAAGATAAAAACAAATGGAGGAGGTTAAAATCTCTCTAAAAAGGAATGATCGGCAAACCTCCAAAACCGAAAACGCAACAAGTTTTCCATATGAAATTCATTTTCGGTGAACTTGGGCTTGTCGTGAAGATCACAACAAGCACCAAAATCCAACAAGGAGAAAAACCAAGTAAGAACCAAGAAAGATGAAATGGCAAGTATGCAAAGGTTTGAGCTCTCCACAAAAATGCGATCAAGTTACTCACTCGAGAGCCCCTCTTGATAGTACGCCATCTATCCTAAAACTGAAGGGGATCGTGGGCAGAAAACAATAATTTTCCTAGCAACAATATCCTTAAACTAGCCAAGATCTATTCTATGCAGATATAGTAGTACGAACGGAGATCGGAATACATACCCTTGTAGACCGAAAGCGGGGATTACGTTCCCGCACAAACGTTGTCGATGAAGACCGACGAAGCCGACCTCAAGGTCGTGTAGAGGAAGCAGGCCTCCGAGTACCGCTAGCGCAGCACCTCGCAGGGAGTCGCACACGTACGGTGGAGACGACGCCTCCGAAGCTCCAGTCCAGGACGAGCAGCGGAAGACTTGGACCGGAACACCAGCAGCGCGGCAGCGGGCTATGGTGGAGGAGATCCCCGACTCCTCTTGCTCGGCGCGGCTCCAACTTGGGAACCACGAGATCGAGAGAGAAATCAGGAATTAATTGGTGAATTAAAAGGCTGGGGGTGCCCCTTCTTATATAGGCTCCCAAGGGGAGCCAACCTTGCCAGCCAGGCAATGTGGGACTAACCCCCCACAGCCTGGTTCGGCTTGGGAGGTGCGCCGGCCCCCTGGTGGGCCCCTTGTGGCCCACCTAGGCCGGCCCTCCTGGCCCCCACCGAATTCCCCTAGGGAATTTTCCCCTCTTGGGCCTTCTTTCGCCCGGAAGGCCCATTTAGGGAAATCTGCCTTAATAAATTCGAAAATAAATATATAAAATCATATTTGCATATTAATAACACTAATTAATATCAAACATAATATATAAAATATTTCCTAGCTCCGAAAACTCTTTCGGCGCTGCCCGATCTCCATCGGACCTCTCCCAGGACTGTCCTGGTGATCTCCTTCCTTTCCGGTTGTCTTGTCGAAACCCCTTAAGTGTGTTACCCTAGCGGTTCGATATAATATAAGGTATGATAAAGACTCCTCAATGATCAACGACTAACTCGTAGGCCTGGACCCCCTGAATTAATCCCTGAGATATAACGAATGACTTTCATCTATCAAACCTGAACGTGAAGTCTTAGACCTTTTGCCATAGCGATACTTAGCACGTCCGAGTGTCGTTCCATAGATATCTCCATACCTAATCCCGACCTCGTTACCGACGATGCTATCTTCTACTCGTTCATGATCTCATGTCTCCGTGACCTAGTCACATGCTTGCAAGCTCATTAGACAAGATCTCACCGAGTGGGCCCGAGAGTATCTATCCTGCTACGCGGACTGGCAAATCCCGCTCTTGACCCCTCGTCTCAATACTCCTTTCCAATACCCAAAAGTATCACCGTTATTGTCATACTAAATAAGATACGACGTTTGGTGCAATCAAAGTATCTTCGGGGAATATCAATAAGAGTTGATCTCACGGTCAAAGGTGTAATGACTATGTTCTCCAAATCTGGGTATGTCCATCACATCGCTCTCTAGCGATATGACTCTCATTGCCGACCGGCGCCATGCCCCATGACCGGGAAACCTCGATCATCAATCGCGCAACGAAACTAGTCTTAGTAGAGGCTACTAGGGACCTGGTTGTTTACGTATCACACCCGCATTAATGTTTCCGCTTAATACGGTTCTAGCATGACACAAAAACCTATTATGAACAAACGAGATATGATAAAGAATACACTTTATTAATTGCCTCTAGGGCATATCTCCTTCAGTCTCCCACTTGCACTAGAGTACAATTTAATCTAGATTACAACTTGGTAAAAGTCTAACACCCATAGCTAACTGGTGTTGTTCATGCTTATCAAGCGGGAGAGGCTTCGTCAGCGGATCTGCCACATTCAGATCCGTATGCACTTTGCAAATCTTCACATCGCCTTCTTATACGTACTGACGTATCACGTGGAAGCGTCGGAGAATGTGTTTGGCGGTGGAGTGAGACCTTGGCTCCTTGGCGTTCGCAATGGCACCCGTATTGTCGCAGAAGAGGACCACGGGGTCTTGCACGCTCGGGAACACTGCAAGTTCGATGACGAACTTCCACAGCCACACAGCTTCATTCGCGGCCTCGCAGGCAGCAATGTACTCCGACTCCATTGTAGATTGTGCGACTATGGGTTGCTTCCCACTTCTCCAGCACACGACGCCTCCATTCACCTTGAACACGTAACCTGTCTGTGACTTACAGTCATCGGGGTCTGAGCAGAAACTTGCATCTACGTAACCCGTTACGCCAAGTTCCTCATCGCAGCCACCATACACAAGGAACATTTCCTTTGTCTTATTGAGATACTTAAGAATGCTCTTAACAGCTATCCAATGCGGCATTCCAGGATTACTCTGGAACCGGCTTGTCAAACTTAGAGCTAATGCCACATCTGGTCTAGTACTCAACATTGCATACATGATCGATCCTATGGCTGAAGCATAAGGATGTTTCTTCATTTCGGCCTTACCCAGTTCCGTTACCGGACACTGCGCCTTACGCAATACCTTATTCTTGATAACCGGCAGAGAAACCTTCTTTGCCTTCTTCATATGAAAACGCTTCAATATTTTATCAAGATAAATACTCTGACTTAGTGCTAATAGGCGCCTTGATCTATCACGGTAGATCTTTATGACTAAAACATACGCAGCTTCTCTTAAGTCCTTCATGGAAAACTTACTGTTTAAATATTCCTTCACGCTATTCAGAAGTTCCACATCATTCCCTATTAGCAATATGTCGTCAACATACAGTGCTAAGAACACAACCGAGCTCCCACTCATTTTCTTGTAAATACAGGTCTCTTCCACATTCTGGATAAATCCAAAACCTTTGATTACCTCATCAAAGCGAAGATTCCAGCTCCGAGATGCCTGCTTCAATCCATAGATGGATCGCTGAAGCTTGCACACCTTGTTAGCACTTCCTGGATCGACAAAACCTTCCGGCTGTACCATGTACAACTCTTCCTCAATGTTTCCATTCAGGAAGGCCGTTTTGACATCCATCTGCCAGATTTCATAATCATAGTAGGCAGCTACCGCTAACAAAATCCGAATAGACTTAAGCATCGCTACCGGTGAAAAAGTTTCATCGTAGTCAATTCCATGAACTTGTCGGAAACCTTTTGCGACAAGCCGAGCCTTATAGACGGTCACATTACCATCAGCATCAGTCTTCTTCTTAAAGATCCACTTATTCTCGACGGCCTTGCGCCCTTCGGGAATATCCACCAAAGTCCACACTTGGTTATCATACATGGATCCTATTTCGGATTGCATGGCTTCAAGCCATTTCTCGGACTCTAGACTCTCCATCGCCTCCTTGTAGTTCGTAGGTTCGTCTTTCTCGACTAGCATGACGGTGCAAACCATATTGCCATACCATTCTGGTGGGATCCGAGATCTACCAGACCTACGAGGTAGAACATCTTCCTCGACAGTTTCTCCCACTCCTTCCACGGAGGACGTTTCCGGAATTTCTTCCGTTGCGCCACTCGGAATCTCGAGTTCAGGATCAACGATTTCATCGAGGTCTACCTTCCTCCCACTTACTCCTTTAGCGAGAAATTCCTTCTCTAGAAAGGCACCGGTCTTCGCGACAAAAGTTTTGCCCTCAGCTTGGTTGTAGAAGGTGTACCCAATGGTTTCCCGCGGATATCCTACAAAGACGACTTTCTCCGACTTCGGTTCGAGTTTGTCGGGCTGTAGTTTCTTAACGTACGCCTCACAACCCCAAACCTTCAGAAACGATAACTTAGGCTTGTGGCCATACCATAATTCATACGGTGTCGTTTCAACGGACTTGGACGGAGCCCTATTTAAAATGAATGCGGCTGTTTCTAACGCATAACCCCAGAAGGACACTGGCAGATCGGTAAGAGACATCATAGATCGGACACTATCTAGTAGAGTACGATTACGTCGCTCGGACACACCGTTACGCTGCGGAGTCCCGGCGGGCGTAAGTTGGGGCACTATGCCACAACTCTTCAGATGTGTGCCAAACTCAAAACTCAAGTACTCTCCACCGCGATCGGACCGGAGATGCTTGATTTTCCTATTAAGCTGATTCTCAACTTCACTCTGGAATTCTTTGAACTTTTCAAACGTTTCAGACTTGTGTTTCATCAAATAGATATAACCGTATCTACTCAAGTCATCAGTGAAGGTGACGAAGTAACGATTACCATTGCGTGTCGAAACGCTCATTGGTCCACATACGTCTGTATGTATGATCCCCAACAAATCCGACGCCCGTTCAACGAAACCTTTGAACGGTGTCCTGGTCATTTTGCCCATGAGGCATGGTTCACATGTATCGAGGGATCCGAAATCCAACGAGTCCAAGAGTCCATCGGAGTGGAGTCGCTTCATGCGCTTTATACCAATATGACCAAGACGGCAATGCCACAAAAACATGGCGGTATCGTCACTACACTTAATTCGTTTGGCTTCTATGTTATGGATGTGAGTACTACGATCGAGATTCAACAAGAATAAACCGTTATTCTCGGGAGCATCAACATAAAAGATATCATTCATATAAATAGCACAATTGCTTGACACTGATTTAAATGAATAACCGTCTTGTAACAGGCAAGACCCACTTATAATGTTTACACTCAAGGATGGCACAAAATAACATTTATTTAAAACCAAAACTAATCCCGATGGTAGATGCAGAGGGAGCGTGCCGACAGCCACCACGTCGACTCTCGATCCGTTGCCGACGCGCATCGTCACCTCATCCTTCGCCAGCCGCCTTCTATTCCGTAACTCCTCCTGAGAGTTACATATATGAGCAACAGAACCAGTATCAAATACCCACGTATTGCTCCGGGCGGATGTAAGGTACACATCTATAACATGTATATCAAATATACCTTTCTCTTTGTCGACCGTCTTGCCAGACTTCCTATCCTCCAGATACTTGGGGCAGTTGCGCTTCCAGTGACCCTTCCCCTTGCAGTAGAAACACTCCACGCTAGCTCTGGGACCAGACTTGTTAGTCCTGGACTTGGCAGTCAACTTTGCCTCCCTCCGGGACTTCCAACTCTGCTTTCCCTTGCCACCGGACTTCTTGAAATCAACGGTCTTGTTGACCATCAACAGCGTGTGCTCCTTCTTAATCTCTACCTCAGCAGTCTTGAGCATCACGAACACTTCACCCAGGGACTTAGCCATGCCCTGCATGTTGTAGTTCATGACGAAGCCTTTGTAGCTCGGTGGCAACGATTGCAACACCCTGTCAATCGCCAGCTCATCGGGAATCTTACACTCCAGAGCATTCAGGCGTTGAACGTAGCCAGACATCTTGACTACATGCTCGCTCACACTACTATGCTCTTCCATCTTGGCTGAGAAGAAAAGCTCAGAAGCCTCATATCTCTCAGCCTTAGCCTGCGGCGCAAAGACAGCCTTAAGATCCGAAATGATCTCAAAGGCGCTCATCTTCGCAAAGCGCTTCTGCAGGTCGGATTCCATGGCGTAGAGCATGCCACTCTGGACAAAGGCAGAATCCTCCGATCGGGTCTGGAAGACCTTCTTCTCATCCTTAGAGGCATCATCTGCAGGAGGGTCACGTATGGCGGCCTCAATGACGTAGGCCACCCTATGGGGAGTGAGGAGGATCCTCAGGTTGCGGAACCAGGCCATGAAGTTTGACCCATTGGTCTTAAGCTTTTCTTTCTCAAGGAACAGACCTAGGTTAAGCGAGGGGCGAGACATCTACAATGGAATTTGCAACAACATAAGACTTTGTTCATAATAATTTTGAGTTATAGTATTTTAGAAAATAACTGACATAACTCCCACTCAAACGAACATCCCTCCTGGTCGTTTAAGCGATTACACGACCCCCATCCATTGCACCACCCCTCATCATCAAAGCCGGCGGCACAACTTCAAGAGTAGACAAAATCGTCCGTCACACCAATTTTGTGACTCGTGCTCGACCTTTCGGTCTTCCTGTTCCGAGGCCATACCTCTGAGTATGCTAGGCTCGCCACCAAAGACCTCCACGCTGACGCTTGTGCAACATGGCTTACACCCACCGTATGCGAACGAAGATATGTCTGACACCCGATCATCACGGCCTGCCTCATAACGTAGAACTTTATTGGTGGTGCGCGTTGGAGGGAGAACACTAGTGGTATTTTGAAGGGATCATCTTATTCAACTACCGCCGTGTAACACACAATCACACACAAAATAAGATGCACACAAAACATCAAATGTAATGCAATGTGATATAGTCCATCGCGCCATGGTCTTCTTGGCGCCCGCAGTTTATAAACAATTTAATAAACCTACCTTGACCATATCACATAGCCCCTGCAAAATAAAGTTAGACGCTTCTACTTTATCTTTTGCATATTTTACGTGGCTTGGGGCTTTCGTAAATAGAACCGCTTCATACCTACGAATCTTATGACCACAACAACGATCCAATAATTGCATGTTTAAGCATCCCTTTCGGGCCCTCCATTGAAAATGCGAAGACCAACTAAAGAGAGAGAAACTGTCACCCGCCAGCCACAGATACGGTACAAGCCGTATGTCAGTAGTGGAACCAGTCTCGCGTAAGCGTACGCGTAAAGTCGGTCCGGGCCGCTTCATCAACTCAATGCCGCTGGAATACACAAGTGCATGCTAGAGGGTAGCAAATAACAGGAACGGTGCCCCCGTGCAGAGCACGGGTTCTAACAGCGTACAGCTATATCTTACGATAGATCGGCTCTGATACCACTGAAGGGGATCGTGGGCAGAAAACAATAATTTTCCTAGCAACGATATCCTTAAACTAGCCAAGATCTATTCTATGCAGATATAGTAGTACGAACGGAGATCGGAATACATACCCTTGTAGACCGAAAGCGGGGATTACGTTCCCGCACAAACGTTGTCGATGAAGACCGACGAAGCCGACCTCAAGGTCGTGTAGAGGAAGCAGGCCTCCGAGTACCGCTAGCACAGCACCTCGCAGGGAGTCGCACACGTACGGTGGAGACGACGCCTCCGAAGCTCCAGTCCAGGACGAGCAGCGGAAGACTTGGACCGGAACACCAGCAGCGCGGCAGCGGGCTATGGTGGAGGAGATCCCCGACTCCTCTTGCTCGGCGCGGCTCCAACTTGGGAACCACGAGATCGAGAGAGAAATCAGGAATTAATTGGTGAATTAAAAGACTGGGGGTGCCCCTTCTTATATAGGCTCCCAAGGGGAGCCAACCTTGCCAGCCAGGCAATGTGGGACTAACCCCCCACAGCCTGGTTCGGCTTGGGAGGTGCGCCGGCCCCCTGGTGGGCCCCTTGTGGCCCACCTAGGCCGGCCCTCCTGGCCCCCACCGAATTCCCCTATTGAATTTTCCCCTCTTGGGCCTTCTTTCGCCCGGAAGGCCCATTTAGGGAAATCTGCCTTAATAAATTCGAAAATAAATATATAAAATCATATTTGCATATTAATAACACTAATTAATATCAAACATAATATATTAAATATTTCCTAGCTCCGAAAACTCTTTCGGCGCTGCCCGATCTCCATCGGACCTCTCCCGGGACTGTCCCGGTGATCTCCTTCGTTTCCGGTTGTCTTGTCAAAACCCCTTAAGTGTGTTACCCTAGCGGTTCGATATAATATCAGGTATGATCAAGACTCCTCAATGATCAACGACTAACTCGTAGGCCTGGACCCCCTGAATTAATCCCTGAGATATAACGAATGACTTTCATCTATCAAACCTGAACGTGAAGTCTTAGACCTTTTGCCATAGCGATACTTAGCACGTCCGAGTGTCGTTCCATAGATATCTCCATACCTAATCCCGACCTCGTTACCGACGACGCTATCTTCTACTCGTTCATGATCTCATGTCTCCGTGACCTAGTCACATGCTTGCAAGCTCATTAGACAAGATCTCACCGAGTGGGCCCGAGAGTATCTATCCTGCTACGCGGACTGGCAAATCCCGCTCTTGACCCCTCGTCTCAATACTCCTTTCCAATACCCAAAAGTATCACCGTTATTGTCATACTAAATAAGATACGACGTTTGGTGCAATCAAAGTATCTTCGGGGAATATCAATAAGAGTTGATCTCACGGTCAAAGGTGTAATGACTATGTTCTCCAAATCTGGGTATGTCCATCACATCACTCTCCAGCGATATGACTCTCATTGCCGACCGGCGCCATGCCCCATGACCGGGAAACCTCGATCATCAATCGCGCAACGAAACTAGTCTTAGTAGAGGCTACTAGGGACCTGGTTGTTTGCGTATCACACCCGCATTAATGTTTCCGCTTAATACGGTTCTAGCATGACACAAAAACCTATTATGAACAAACGAGATATGATAAAGAATACACTTTATTAATTGCCTCTAGGGCATATCTCCTTCAAAAACCCGGTCTCCCACTAACACCATGAGACCGGTAAAATAGAAAACCTATCAAGATCATACCTTTGCCTTGCGCATTCCACTTGAGCTCGATGATGACGATCTTGACTCTCTCAAGTTGAAACACCTTTCTTGATTGTGCTTGCTAGCACATGCTTAATGAGGACTTCTCCAAATGCTCCCCCATACTCCATTATGGGAGGGCCTCGCTAAGCTTCGTCTTCATGTCTCCTTTGCAAGCTTCAATCAAAAGATATCTTCCGAGATGCATCATATTGAACTTGCTCTTCATCTTCTTCTCTTGATATGTAAGATGGCTTGGGGGTAAACATGATTGTTCACTCAATCTTCTATTCCAAGCCATACTTGCGATGAGCTCAACTCTATACATGACCATTCTTCATATTAACCCTTGAATAGAGCATTGGTCATTATGTCATCTTGAAGAGTCCAACACATGAACTCCTATATTTTCCCATGGACAAGATCTATAAGAATATCTCAATGTAAACATTAGTCCATAAGGATTGTCATTCATTACCAAAACCACGTATGGGGGCAACCATGCACTTTCAGGTAGACCTTGATGAAATCGTTGATCCTGAACTCGAGATTCCGAGTGGCGCAACGGAAGCAATTCCGGAAACGTCCTCTGTGGAAGGAGTGGGAGAAACTGTCGAGGAAGATGTTCTACCTCGTAGGTCTGGTAGATCTCGGATCCCACCAGAATGGTATGGCAACATGGTTTGCACCGTCATGCTAGTCGAGCAAGACGAACCTACGAACTACAAGGAGGCGATGGAGAGTCTAGAGTCCGAGAAATGGCTTGAAGCCATGAAATCCGAAATAGGATCCATGTATGATAACCAAGTGTGGACTTTGGTGGATATTCCCGAAGGGCGCAAGGCCGTCGAGAATAAGTGGATCTTTAAGAAGAAGACTGATGCTGATGGTAATGTGACCGTCTATAAGGCTCGGCTTGTCGCAAAAGGTTTCCGACAAGTTCATGGAATTGACTACGATGAAACTTTTTCACCGGTAGCGATGCTTAAGTGTATTCGGATTTTGTTAGCGGTAGCTGCCTACTATGATTATGAAATCTGGCAGATGGACGTCAAAACGACCTTCCTGAATGGAAACATTGAGGAAGAGTTGTACATGGTACAGCCGGAAGGTTTTGTCGATCCAGGAAGTGCTAACAAGGTGTGCAAGCTTCAGCGATCCATCTATGGATTGAAGCAGGCATCTCGGAGCTGGAATCTTCGCTTTGATGAGGTAATCAAAGGTTTTGGATTTATCCAGAATGTGGAAGAGACCTGTATTTAAAAGAAAATGAGTGGGAGCTCGGTTGTGTTCTTAGCACTGTATGTTGACGACATATTGCTAATAAGGAATGATGTGGAACTTCTGAATAGCGTGAAGGAATATTTAAACAGTAAGTTTTCCATGAAGGACTTAGGAGAAGCTGCGTATGTTTTAGGCATAAAAATCTACCGTGATAGATCAAGGCGCCTATTAGCACTAAGTCAGAGTACTTATCTTGATAAAATATTGAAGTGTTTTCATATGGAGAAGGCAAAGAAGGGTTCTCTGCCGGTTATCAAGAATAAGATATTGCGTAAGGCGCAGTGTCCGGTAATGGAACTGGGTAAGGCCGAAATGACGAAACATCCTTACGCTTCAGCCATAGGATCGATCATGTATGCAATGTTGAGTACTAGACCGGATGTGGCATTAGCTCTAAGTTTGACAAGCCGGTTCCAGAGTAATCCTGGAATGCCGCATTGGGTAGCTGTTAAGAGCATTCTTAAGTATCTCAATAAGACAAAGGAAATGTTCCTTGTGTATGGTGGCTGCGATGAGGAACTTGGCGTAACGGGTTACGTAGATGCAAGTTTCTGCTCAGACCCCGATGACTGTAAGTCACAGACAGGTTACGTGTTCAAGGTGAATGGAGGCGCCGTGTGCTGGAGAAGTGGGAAGCAACCCATAGTCGCACAATCTACAATGGAGTCGGAGTACATTGCTGCCTGCGAGGCCGTGAATGAAGCTGTGTGGCTGAGGAAGTTCGTCATCGAACTTGGAGTGTTCCCGAGCGTGCAAGACCCCGTGGTCCTCTTCTGCGACAATACGGGTGCCATTGCGAAAGCCAAGGAGCCAAGATCTCACTCCACCGCCAAACACATTCTCCGACGCTTCCACGTGATACGTCAGTACGTACAAGGAGGCGATGTGAAGATTTGCAAAGTGCATACGGATCTGAATGTAGCAGATCCGCTGACGAAGCCTCTCCCGCTTGATAAGCATGAACAACACCAGTTAGCTATGGGTGTTAGGCTTTTACCAAGTTGTAATCTAGATTAAATTGTACTCTAGTGCAAGTGGGAGACTGAAGGAGATATGCCCTAGAGGCAATTAATAAAGTGTATTCTTTATCATATCTCGTTTGTTCATAATAGGTTTTTGTGTCATGCTAGAACCGTATTAAGCGGAAACATTAATGCGGGTGTGATACGCAAACAACCAGGTCCCTAGTAGCCTCTACTAAGACTAGTTTCGTTGCGCGATTGATGATCGAGGTTTTCCGGTCATGGGGCATGGCGCCGGTCGGCAATGAGAGTCATATCGCTGGAGAGTGATGTGATGGACATACCCAGATTTGGAGAACATAGTCATTACACCTTTGACCGTGAGATCAACTCTTATTGATATTCCCCGAAGATACTTTGATTGCACCAAACGTCGTATCTTATTTAGTATGACAATAACGGTGATACTTTTGGGTATTGGAAAGGAGTATTGAGACGAGGGGTCAAGAGCGGGATTTGCCAGTCCGCGTAGCAGGATAGATACTCTCGGGCCCACTCGGTGAGATCTTGTCTAATGAGCTTGCAAGCATGTGACTAGGTCACGGAGACATGAGATCATGAACGAGTAGAAGATAGCGTCGTCGGTAACGAGGTCGGGATTAGGTATGGAGATATCTATGGAACGACACTCGGACGTGCTAAGTATCGCTATGGCAAAAGGTCTAAGACTTCACGTTCAGGTTTGATAGATGAAAGTCATTCGTTATATCTCAGGGATTAATTCAGGGGGTCCAGGCCGACGAGTTAGTCGTTGATCATTGAGGAGTCTTGATCATACCTGATATTATATCGAACCGCTAGGGTAACACACTTAAGGGGTTTCGACAAGACAACCGGAAATGAAGGAGATCGCCGGGAGCGTCCCGAGAGAGGTCCGATGGAGATCGGGCAGCGCCGAAAGAGTTTTCGGAGCTAGGAAATATTATATATATTATGTTTGATATTAATTAGTGTTATTAATATGCAAATATGATTTTATATATTTATTTTCGAATTTATTAAGGCAGATTTCCCTAAATGGGCCTTCCGGACGAAAGAAGGCCCAAGAGGGGAAAATTCCCTAGGGGAATTCGGTGGGGGCCAGGAGGGCCGGCCTAGGTGGGCCACAAGGGGCCCACCAGGGGGCCGGCGCACTCCCTTGGCCGAATCAGGCTGTGGGGATTAGTCCCACATTGCCTGGCTGGCAAGGTTGGCTCCCCTTGGGAGCCTATATAAGAAGGGGCACCCCCAGCCTTTTAATTCACCAATTAATTCCTGATTTCTCTCTCGATCTCGTGGTTCCCAAGTCGGAGCCGCGCCGAGCAAGAGGAGTCAGGGATCTCCTCCACCATAGCCCGCTGCCGCGCTGCTGGTGTTCCGGTCCAAGTCTTCCGCTGCTCGTCCTGGACTGGAGCTTCGGAGGCGTCGTCTCCACCGTACGTGTGCGACTCCCTGCGAGGTGCTGCGCTAGCGGTACTCGGAGGCCTGCTTCCTCTACACGACCTTGAGGTCGGCTTCGTCGGTCTTCATCGACAACGTTTGTGCGGGAACGTAATCCCCGCTTTCGGTCTACAAGGGTATGTATTCCGATCTCCGTTCGTACTACTATATCTGCATAGAATAGATCTTGGCTAGTTTAAGGATATCGTTGCTAGGAAAATTATTGTTTTCTGCACACGATCCCCTTCATGGAGGGGCCGATTGTCCCGCCTGCATTCCGAGCTGTGGAACATCTCTCTTCTAGGTGGCAGCAGATTTTTGTTCTTCCCGCACTCTCCTAGATGTACGCACCAGAACGCGTGTGTAGTCATCGTCCATATTTAGTTCATATTGCGACGGATGCGTAAGAAATTCTATGGCCCACCGTATCGCATCCGAAGAATAAACCGGAACAGGCAAAGACATCTTTTTTGCCTTCTTTCTCTGGGAAGCCTGGATCTCCTCGACCCATGTATCGACATCTTTGCGAGAGTTCACAAAGCGAGACTTCCCCGTTTCGCTTTTCTGAGTACTAGTCAACGCAGCGGTGCACTTCCGCTTCTTTTGCGGAGGCGATGGAGTCCGTTGACGCGGCGGAGTACGCTCACGCGACGGCGGAGATGGACTAGCGCCTTGGTTGTCGTTGTGGGGGGTGTCTGGACTAGCGCATTGGTTGTCGTTGTTGTAGTTATGTGGACTGGCTTGTGGACTGGGAGGGCGATTTTGCTGCATGTGTGGGAACACGATGTATTCTTTTTTCCATAAGCAGGTACTCTTGAGGGAAAATCTCAACTCAACCTCGTCTTCACCCGTAGGGAAGTCCAGCTTAATTCCCTCATATGTCTTGATAACCTCATCAACCCCGACAACAGCATAGCCATCTGGAATAAGGCGACAATGGTAAGTTCCATTTGGGCTAGGCGGTAGGGCAAAGCCGTGCGCCACCTTCACGGTTATGTTCAAGCATGGCACATGTAGGTGCAAAGTTCCCGCTGCACGATATTATCCACGGGGTGACGAGGACCCGACATATCATTGTGGCGATCGAGCTCCGTCGAAGCCACGCTGCTTCTCCGCATTGATTTTGGATCAGGAGAAGGATCTTCGGGCGTCTCAGATTCGCAGGGCATCCGTCGAGTCTACGCTGCCTTCAGCTCTGCTATCTCCTTCTCATGCTGTAGTAATTTATTTTCCATCCACTGGGCCCGGTCGGCAATCTCTTTCTTCTTTCTCGATCGGCTTCTGTAAGTGCCAACATCTTTGGGAAACCCAAGTATCCACGGTACAGAGCCGACGGTTCCTCTTGTTCGTCCACTGTGTTCAGGATTCTTAAGGGCTCGCGATAGCTCGTCCTTCTCTCTGTTAGGGTGGAACCTGCCTTCCGTGACCTCCTTCCATACCTCTCTGAGAGCTTCAATAGGGTCAGGTCCGTGCTCCTTGGTAAAAAGACAGTCATCTGTTTCAGGGTCTAACTTTCCACCATGCCCATAGAACCAAGCCTTAAGCCGGTCTGGCCAGTCAAATGTCTCGATCTGTATACCTTTAGCCAAAAACTCTTCCTCCATTTTCATAAACTTAGGCAGGGCCGTCAGGTAGCCACCTGACCCCATGTTATGGTGATATATCTTTTTGTCTGCATTTTTCTTATTTCTCTCTGACATTATCTTAGCGGCTTCCGATTGCTTGTACGCCTTAAATTCGGGCCACTCATCTTTTATCTTTTCATAGACTCCGACAAATTCTGGAGTTTTACCTTCTTTTATGAACTTGTTTAGCCTTTTCTTCCAGCTGCGGAACAATTCACCCATCTCAATATAAGTCCAGGCCTTGCATCGATTCTCTATAACCGGCTCCTCTACATCCTCCTCTTCCGGTAGAGTGAAATTCTGCATGAGCTCGTCCCAAAGGAGTTGTTTGTCTGCATTCGAGACATAAATAACCCCCTCTTTTGGCACCTTTGGCTTATACCTTTCTTGAGCCCTGATGGATAGTATGTCCCGAACGATGACTCCGCACTGAGCTACAAATTTCCTTGCGTGGTTAGCGGGAGCAATCGGTTTGCCTTTTTCATTAATTGCGACGATGTGGCACTTCTGTTTCCCTTGGAGCTTTTTGGTCCCGGTTCGTGGCCCGCCTCGTTTCACAGCTGCTTTTTTGCTTGGTCCCGGTTCATGGCCCGCCGACAGCTAAACACAAGAAAAAGTGATAGTTAATATATGTATACACACAAATCTATTCAACAGAGACAAAAACCTGAGGGCATATATCTACCTCGGTGGCCGACTTTCCAACAGTAGAGTCGGTGAACTGTCGGTGAGCTGAACTGTCGGTGACGTCTATTCCGTCTGAATGCCCCTCCAGTCCATCACCGGACTCGTTCAGAAATTGCCCGGTGAAATCGTCTAAGTGTTCCTCTTCTTGTTCATGGTTTCTGCCGGGGTCCAATTCATCACCTTCGCGAATGATGCCGAACATGTCCTCTTCTTGTTGAAGGTTTCTACGGGTGTCCATAGTTTCTGCAAGAGATTTCAATCCATTTAAATAATTTTAATAACTCAACATCTAAATAACTTTACCGATATGTCATACAACTAAATAACTTTAATAACTTCATATATTTTATAATAAATGGATTATCCAAATTAACATTTCATTAGCTTAAAATGATCTTCATTTATTTTCAAAACACAAAATGATTTTCATGAATATATATTCCATATAAGAAAATAATTAAATGTAAAATCTATTCTAAAGATATGTTATGAAGTTTTCAAATAATTTATGATAATATAAAAACTTTTGGTGCACAAAATATTTTGAATTAAAAATGATTTCATTGCATTTTCTCTTTTCATTTCCAATAGTTGTAATATGTTATTTAAATAACCTATTAAAGCAAAAATTATTTTATTAACCCAAAATGAATTATTTAAATAACTAATCTCAAAGTTGACCTAAATGGGCAATTTTGCATTTTATGAATATTTCAAAATATTAATTTTCAAAATTATTCAAAACATGCCCACAACTGGTTTAACACAAAGATAATAATTTTACAAATTTTTAGAAATTTGTTTGACTTCATTTGGACATTTAAATCAAAAGATATGAATAAAATGGACATTTGACCTCTATAGTTTAACATAGTTTCTGAAAATGATGACGTCGTGCTGACGTCATCAATGGTGAACCGAATCCAGTAGAGGTCGAATTCAACGAATTCGTGCGATTTTGCACGAATTGATTGGTGCATTCTATAGAGGGCGACGAGGGGGGCCTAGCAGTGGTGGCGCCGCTAGCGCAATTTCATCGGAAAGTCACCGCGCGACGACCGAAGCGGCGGCGGCCGGAAGAACTCTAGCTAGGGTTTGATTTCTTCTCCTAGGTGACGCACGCGGTGGCGGCGAAGTGCGGCACGGTTGCGTCGAGAGAGAGGGAGGAGGATAAGAGGACTCACCCTCGTCGCCCTCGGCAATGGCTCGGCGGAGCTCCGGTCTCGGCGAGGAAGAAGACGGCAAAGATGGCCGGAGGCGCGCACGGGGAAGGACGGATGCGCTGGGACGGCGAGGGCGGCAGCAGTGCGCAGCGGCGTCGGGATGGCCGGAGGCGCGCACAGGGATGGCCGGAGGCGCGGGGACGGCGAGGAAGGAGGCGGCGGCGCGACGGAAAAATTCGGCAGCCTGACGGCGTCGATGTGAAATTGCTCCGGGTTGTGGCTCAAACCGTGGCTAAGTGTTGGTTATATAGGGGAGAGGCTATCTGTCCCGGGCCGTGGCTGCACCCGGGACAGATAGCACCCCATCTGTCCCGGGCTGAGCCACCACCCGGGGTAGATAGCACCCCATCTGTCCCGGGCTGTGCCACCACCCGGGATAGATGGGGTTTTTCCTTTTTCTTTTTCTTTTTCTTTTTCTTTTCTTTTTCTGTTTTCTGTTTTCTGTTTTAAATAACTTTGGAGTTTGAAAAAACTTTCAATATGAAAAGTGTTTGAATTTGACTAACTAATACAAAAACATTTTCTCTTTTCTATAACCATTATTTTAATTAGTTTAAAACTATTTTGAATGTGAATTTGTAAAACTTTTGCAAACTTTGGAATTTGAAAAAACTTTCAATATGAAAAGTGTTTGAATTTGACTAACTAATACAAAAACATTTTCTCTTTTCTATAACCATTATTTTAATTAGTTTAAAACTATTTTGAATGTGAATTTGTATAACTTTTGCAAACTTTGGAATTTGAAAAAACTTTCAATATGAAAAGTGTTTGAATTTTACTAACTAATACAAAAACATTTTCTCTTTTCTATAACCATTATTTTAATTAGTTTAAAACTATTTTGAATGTGAATTTGTATAACTTTTGCAAACTTTGGAATTCTGAGCTGTTCGATCAACACTTTAACTTCCAAACCGGGACTAAAGAAGCACACGGATCGTGTGTTTCTTTCAAGCACTTGTAAGCCGTTTGATCAGGTGTGTGTTTCTTTTGATTGCTTCTGAGCTGTTCGATTAACGCTTTCAGTTTCAAACCGGGACTAAAGAAGCACACGGATCGTGTGTTTCTTTGAAACACTTGTTAGCCGTTGGATCAGGGGTGTGCTTCTTTTGAGCACTTGAGAGCTGTTGGATCAACACTATCAGTACCACTGGTTGAGCCCGTGACCCTATATATAGCCCCCTCTCGGACGAGGCAAGCACTCAGTGTTTCCTCCTTCTAGTGCCTAGCCGGGTGGTGTGTGGTATACAAATCACTCGGATTCCCTGCATACGCCCCACGGTGCATTTGATATGCAGGCACTGAGCCACCGTGGGGCTGTATGCAGGTGAAATCGTGTGTTTTGTTCTATCAAAAGAATAGTTCAATTCATCTACTGAGGAATATATACAAATTACTCGGATTCCCTGCATACGCCCCACGGTGCATTTGATATGCAGGCACTCATCAAGAGCCACTGTGGGGCTGTATGCAGGTGAAATCGTGTGTTTTGTTCTATCAACGCCGACGGATCCATTTGATATGCAGGTAAAAATGGAGCATCTTCTTCATATCAAAAGTTTAATATATTAATTATTTCATATCGCAACCATAATATGTGTTCTTCTGCCCATCTCCATCACACAACACCGCCAGTTCTTCTGCGTCGGAACCATGGAGCATCTTCTTCAATCAACTTGATGATTGGGTCAATGTTCACTACGAAAGGCGGAATTTCATCAAAATTATTATAATCATCTGACATGTCTGTCTTGTCCTCCACTCCCACGATGTTTCTTTTTCCTGAAAGAACTATGTGACGCCTCGGCTCCTCCACTCCCAGGATGTTTCTTTTTTTGGGTCTGCTAGACATGTCTTTCACATAGAAAACCTGAGCCACATCATTGGCTAGCACGAATGGTTCGTCTATGTACGCAAGATTGTTTAGATCCACTGTTGTCATTCCGTACATCTTGTCTACCTCAACCCCGTCTTTCAGATTGACCCATTTGCACCGAAACAAAGGGATCTTAAAAGAAGGTCCATAGTCAAGTTCCCATATCTCCTCTATGCAACCATAATATGTGTTCTTCTGCCCATTGTTGTTTGTTGCATCAATGCGAACACCACTGTTTTGGTTCGTGCTCTTTTTATCTTGGACACTCGTGTAAAATGTATTTCCATTTATCTTGTACCCTTGGAAAGTACATATAGTTGTAGATGATGCCCTGGCCAACAAGTGTAACTCTTCATCAACCTTGTCTTTATTTTCAAGATGTGCTCGCAACCAACCGCCGAACGTGGCCATGTGTGTACGTACAATCCAGTTGTCAGACTTCCCCGCGTGTAGAGAGCGTACAAAATTCTTGTGTTCATCGATATACAGGGCCACCAAGGTAGAACTTTGTAGAACTGTATAGTGTGCTTCAGTGAAAGAATGTCCATCCATACAAATTTTTGTTTTCTTTCCTAGTGTGCCTTTTCCACTAAGTCTACCCTCATGTCGTGATTGTGGAACACCTATCGGCTTAAGGTCATGAATAAAGTCAACACAGAAGTCAATGACCTCCTCGTTACCGTAGCCGTTGGAGATGCTTCCTTCTGGCCTAGCACGGTTATGCACATATTTCTTTAAGACTGCCATGAACCTCTCAAATGGGAACATATTGTGCAGAAATACAGGACCGAGAACTTGAATCTCTTCGACTAGGTGAACCAGGAGATGCGTCATAACATCGAAGAAGGATGGAGGGAACACCAACTCAAAACTGACAAGACACTGGACTACATCATTTTGCAACCCTGGTAGAATCGCCGGATCGATTACCTTTTGAGATATTGCATTGAGGAATGCACAAAGCTTCACAATGGGTACTCGAACATTTTCCGGTAGTAGCCCCCTCAGTGCAATCGGAAGCAATTGCGTCATAATCACGTGGCAATCATGAGACTTTAGGCTCTGAAATTTTTGGAGTCTGACATTTACTATCCTCTTTATATTCGACGAGAACCCAGCCGTGACCTTGATACTGCTCAGGCATTCGAAGAATATTACTTTCTCTTGTTTGGTAAGAGCGTAGCTGGCAGAACCTTCGTAGTGTTCGGGACTTAGGCCGTCTCGTTCTTTCACACGTTTCTGGTCCTCCCGTGCTTCCTCTGTATCTCTTTTCTTCCCGTACACGCCCAAGTAGCCTAGCAGGTTCACGCAAACATTCTTCGTCACGTGCATCACGTCGATAGCAGATCTAACCTCTAGGACCTTCCAATATGGTAGCTCCCAAAATATAGATTTTTTCTTCCACATGGGTGCGTGCCCGTTAGCGTCTTTCGGAACATGTTGTCCTCCAGGACCCTTTCCAAAGATTACTTTTAGATCCTTGACCATATCAAATATTTCTTCACCAGTACGGTTGACAGGCCTCCTACTGTGATCAGCCTCACCTTTAAAATGCTTGCCTTTCTTCCTTGCGGTATGCCTGATCGGAAGAAATCGACGATGCCCCAGATACACACACTTCTTACATTTATCCAAATATAAACATTCAGTCTCACCCAAACAGTGTGTGCATGCATTGTACCCCTTGGTCGACTGCCCTGAGAGGTTAGCAAGAGCAGGCCAATCGTTAATTGTTACAAAAAGCAGAGCTCGTAGGTCAAATTCCTCATGTTTGTGCTCATCCCACACCCGTACACCCTCTTCCCGCCACAACTGTAAAAGTTCTTCAAATAATGGCCTGAGGTACACATCAAGGTCGTCGCCGGGTTGCTTCGGGCCTTGGATGAGCAATGGCATCATAATGAACTTTCGCTTCATGCACAACCAAGGAGGAAGGTTATAAATACATAGAGTCACAGGCCATGTGCTATGACTGCTGCTCTGCTCCCCAAACGGATTGAAACCGTCTGTACTTAGACCAAACCTTAAGTTCCTTGCGTCATCTTCAAATTCTGGGAACTCTCTCTCAATTTTTCTCCACTGCGACCCATCAGCGGGGTGTCTACACATCGCGCCTTTCTTACGGTCCTCTTTGTGCCATCGCAACAACTTGGCATGCTCTTTATTCGCGAACAGGCGTTTCAACCGTGGTATTATAGGAGCATACCACATCACCTTGGCAGGAACCCTCTTCCGGGGACGCTCACCCTCAACTTCACCAGGGTCATCTCGTCTGATCTTATACCGCAATGCAGTGCATACTGGACATGCATCCAAATTCTCATACTCACCGCGGTAGAGGATGCAGTCATTAGGGCAGGCATGTATCTTATGCACGTCTAATCCTAGAGGGAACACAACCTTCTTTGCTTCGTACGTGCTGTCGGGCAACTCGTTGAACTTTGGAAGCATCTTCCTAATTATCTGCAGCAACTTTCCAAATCCCTTGTTAGTCACACCACACTCTGCCTTCCACTGCAGTAATTCCAGTGTGGTACCCAGCTTTTTCTGACCATCTTCGCAACTTGGATACAACAATTTCTTGTGATCCTCTAACATCTGGTCGAACTTCAACCTCTCCACTGCAGTTCCGCACTCTTTTCAGTTCCGCCCTACCAAGATCGTCAGTGGGCTCATCTGGTGCCTCTTCAGCTTCAGCTTCCCCCGTTGCAGAATCTCCGTACTCCGGGAACATAGGATAGTTGTCATCATCTTCCTCTTCTTCATTGTCTTCCATCATAACACCTTTTTCTCCGTGCTTCGTCCAACAATTATAGCTGGGCATGAAACCATGCCGAATAAGATGACTTTGAAGGGTTCTCACGTTTGGGTGATCTGTCTTATTCTGACAGTTGACACATGGACAACACATGAAACCATTGGTACTGTTCGCCTGGGCTTTCTCTAGAAATTTCCTCAAACCTTTCATGTACTCGGCAGTGCGTCGGTCACCATACATCCATTGTCGGTCCATCTGCATTATATAATGAACTACATCAATAACCATTACAGAACATCGACAAATAAACACTGAACATGCACGGTATCAATTAATTACAAATGAAATGAGAGAAAAATTAACCTTGATCGAAAAGAAGAATAAACTTCTTTAAGTGTACATCAAATCAATTCGTGAACTCTCTCGGGCATTTCATCAAACACCTTGCATGCATACAAAAAAAACAGACTAGCACACACCCCCTCCTTCCATTTCAAAAAAAAATGCCTCCAATGGTTTTGGGAGGGGGATGCTGATCAGTATATATAGGCACCCCCCCATTTGTCCCCATTTCAGTCACAAACCGGGACAACAAGGAGGCCCATTTGTCCCGGTTTGTGACTGAAACCGGGACAGATGGAGGATTTTTCATTTTTTTTATTTTCTTTTTGTGTTTTCTGTTTTAAATAACATTTGCAAACTTTGGATTTTGGAAAAACTATGAATATGAAAAATGTTTGAATTTGACTAACTAATACAAAACCATTTTCTGTTCTCTGTTTTAAATAACTTTTGCAAACTTTGGAATTTGAAAACACTTTTGCAAACTTTAGATATATTTCGGTCAATACAAGAGAACACGTGCACACAGAATTTTTGCGTAACGGAATACATAGATAGTCTACTCATCAACGACATTAAGATGATCATTGTCCGTATTATAGCCGCGTAGACTATCCCACTTCCGTGCAATCTCGAAGCCAAGGCGAGCGTCTAAAGCAGCATATACGACTTGATCGTAGCTCTATGGAACGTTGCCCCATCCGAAAATTAGGTCTTTTTGTAACGTGTCTTCCTTGTCGTCGTCCGTGTTCTTCTTCTTCTTGTATTTCTTCTTCTTCTCAAGATTTGTCCCAATGACCGCATTAGAGAGAGCATATAGACTAGGAGTAAAATTGCCGGTAGGGTTTCGGCGATCCCTCTGCAGGTCGACCGCGGACCGAATAATAATTCCGTAGTAGGCTAGCATCTTCATGTCATTATGGATTGCCCCGCCGTAGAATTTGATTGTCTCATCACCTAAGAAATCCACGAGGACCTGTGGCACCCGATCAGCTTTGCAAATTTGGAAGATAAGAGTCTCGGTCGCCACCGAGAGTTGAAGGACGGCGGCGCACTGCGGAGTATCCTTCCGTCGTGGGTCGGTGAACTCGCAATCGAGTCCAACGGCTTTGATCGGAGCGGCGTCGGGGAAGTAGTTCTTCACGTCGCGGATCCACTTCTTCACGCGCCATGCACGAAGGGTGACCCACACCTTGAACCGCATGCCTTCCTTCTCGTAGTCGTAAAACTCATCGGACGGAGGCACGAGTGGCTCCATAGGGACGGAGAAAAGAGAGGAGAGATGGCCGGAGAAATGGTGTGTGGAGGAGTCGTACTGTGCAGTGCATTTTATATCGCCGGAGAGGAAGATGAATCGCCGGCGGAGAGCAGAGGAATTAATCGCCGGAGGGCAGAGGAATCGCCGGCGGCGCCGTATTTCCGCTCGTCTTCCGTGCGCGTCGAAAAAACGCGGCGATGGCTCGGCTTCCGCGCGCGCGCGTAACTAAAACCATGACATTTGTCCCGGTTCGTGACTGGAACCGGGACAAATGGGTGTCGCCTGAAGCGCTCGGCGGGTGCTACCTCATTTGTCCCGGTTCGTGGCTGGAACCGGGACAAATGGGTGTCGCTTGGAGCGCTCGGCGCGTTTTATGCCCCATCTGTCCCGGTTTGCAGTACGACCGGGACAAATGAGGTTTTCGAGTTTGGTCCTTTAGCCTGTTTTCTACTAGTGTCAATTTGCATAATTATTGATGTTTTGACTACCATTTGGAAAGCTAGAATTGTAACATATTTCCAAGGCAGATGGCCTAATGAACCGTAAGCAGTAGTTCTTAGAACTTTTTACTGAATTCAGTGGTGGGAGTACGTGTTTGCAAATGGCAAACTAGTTTTCTTTGTTGGTATTCTAGACGAGAGGTAATGGATGTCTTTGGTGCTAGGAGAAGCTGGTTATATATATGGAACAGAGGAAAAAGTTTGGACCAAGCAAGGAAAAAAGCAGGCGAGAAGGAAGGAACATGATGAGAGTGATGAAGAGTCGAGAGAGTGGGCCAAGAGCGGGATCGAGGAAACCGAGGGATAGGAAGCGGAATTAAAAAATGACCGTTGCGCTCTCTCCCCTCTCACGTCAGGGCGACCAAAAGGGAGACACACGCGGCCCGTCCGGATCCGCCGCCGGGAGTTGCCAGCCCCCACCCGCTCCGAGGGCTCCGGCGGTGCCGACCGCCTTCGCGGGCTCCAGGTTCTGGGCGCTTGCCGGCGACAGTTCTGACAAGGAGGAAGAGCTCCCCTTGTCGGAGGGTGGGTCGCCTGGGGTGATCCCATCTCGCCCCTCCCTTGGTGACTTCTTGGATCCAGCGTGGAAAAACGTTCGTCCCCGCCGTGCTCGGGTGGCGCGGCGTGCTGCGTTTGCGCCTATTGGCCGAGGTTCTCGTTTTGGTCAGGGTGGCCTTGCGGGAGCCTTCGTCTTCGCGTCTAGTCCCCGGTCTCCGTGCGCCGTGAGTTCTATCAGGGAGGCCCAGGGTGGGCAGCGCCCGGCTCCACAGGGCTGGGTGAGTATCCTCCGCTTCGCAAGAGCCCGCAGGTGGCGGCGCCGCCAGCGTCGGAGACGAACCTCTCCAGATCTGGATCCCAAGATCCGCCGCAGAAACTGGTGGGCCCTCTCCCACGGGTGGGCCTGGGCTCCGCAAGCGCTGCTTCGTCGAGTGATGGCCCAACCCAGCACAATCCAGTGTGTGCAACGGTTCTTGGCCCAGTGTGGGTGGGGGACACGTTTGCTAGTAAAGTGACTGGGCCACTTTGCTCACCTAGGCCTAGCACAACCCCGGTCACTCGTGCCCCACTACTTAAGTGGTTGTGGGTTCCCCGTGTAAGCCTAGATTCATTCCTAGGTTTCCCTGCCGCCGCCTCCGACGTTGGGCGCTGGCTCCGTAGATCTAGATCTCTCTCCGCCCTGCATCGCCTCGCACGTTTCCTTGCGTCAACCTCCACCACTCCTCCCTTCCGCTCCCTCGCGGCCTGGTTCATGGAGCGTGGCAGGAGCGGAGTGAAGCGGCCTCGTGATAATGGGGTCTCCGAGGAGGATCGCCGCTACGAACTCGAGCTCCGGGAGTGTGTGGAGTTAAACGAGGAGCGGCGCCGCCGTGATTGGGACAGAGAGTGGGACAGAGACCGCGAGCCAGGTTGGCGGCGCGATGATTCTGCCCAATTCAGAGCGAATCCGGGCAGATTTGAAGCTGGTTCATCCTACCCTAGGGACCCTCCTCTGCCACCGCGGCGCCCTCGTGCGTCGGTTCGCAAGGTCTCCACGGGCTCCACCCACCATGCTGCGCCAAAGGAACCGTCTCTGGCTCAGGTCCAGTCCACCCCGCCACCATCGGCTGTCCAGTCCTTCCACTCTGATCCAGTTCTCCCCATGCCGGCGCCCAAGAAAGGAGGTATTAAGTGCTACAACTGCAGCCGCGATGGCCATTACCAGTCTGGATGTCAGTTTCCCTCCCATTGCAGTATTTGTGGGGTGGATGGGCATACTACGGGCATGTGCTCGCAGCAGAACAAACCGCCGGCCTTGCAGTGGTACGGGTACGCTCTTGATGGTATTGGTTTTCACTTGCTGGAAGTTCAGGGCAGAGAGGGGTTGTCCAGTGCGGTCAACCCCGCGCATGCAGCAATGGCAATTGCTAGCTAGAATACGCTGTCTTCGGCTCTCCTCACTCGAGACATGCAGGCTCTAGTTCAAGAAAACTGGGATTGGCAAGTGCGTCAGGTCTCTGAGACGGACTTCTTGTTGGTCTTCCCCAACGTGGTGAGCCTCAATCTGTGCAGGAATGCGGGTTGGATTGCGCTGCCGGTTAGCAAGACCATGGTGTTGTTTGCGGACGCCAACTACAACCCGGATGCTGCTGAGCATCTGTCCAAGATCTGGGTTCTTCTTAATGGTGGACAAGGAGACGCTTACTGTGCCTGCGGCGTCGATTCGCATGCTCCTTCATTGCCATGCCCCTTCCAAGATGCCTCCCAATGTGTTGTTGTTCGAAGGGCTAGAGGGTTTCCGTATCAACATCACTTTGGAGCCTGTCCAGCGTCCGCCTAAGTCCCAACCTCCACCACCGCCTCCTACGGCTCGTAAGTATTCCGAGGAGGACGGGGAAGATGATACGGAGGACCAAAGCAGGGATGATCACAACTGGAAGCGTGAGGCGTCTTATGCCAAAGGCAAAGGGCAAGGGCGTCCAATGCGGATGTGTCAAGCAAGCCGTCTAAAGGAAAAGATGTGCCCCCCCACGCTCAAGAAGTCCTCCGCCGCTGTCAAGGAAGGTCTGATTACTCGTGATACTCGGGTTGGGCCACAGGCCAAGACGTCGGTGGGGAGCAGCAGCGTGCCACTCCCCATTCACGTGGATAAATCCATCTCGAAGCCAGCCTCGCCCCCCCCCCCCCTAAGTCCAAAGCTGATCTCGTTCTCTCTTGATCAGTACGGTTCAAACCTGAGTAGCTCTGAGGGGCTGGGCCTCCCTGTGTCTTTCCCCTGAGTAGTGATTGAGGGAAAGGGGCCACGGCAGAGCCAGTCATGCTCAAGGTGTCTAGGCGTGCGGAGCTCAAGGATGCAGGTATTTTTCGTGAACTCGCTTCTGAGTTTCTCCTGCTTGACGTTGTTTCTGATTCACATTTGCTCTCGGTGGCTCTTGATTGCGGGGTGGATTGTTTGCCTTCTCTGGGTTTTGGGTCCGATCCTCCCCCCCCCCCTCCTTTCTCTGGTCCGTGCGAAAGAATTGGCCCAAGCCAAGCTTGCGGCAGCCATTGCTAAGCCGAAGGCAGATGAAGAGAGACAGAAGTCCGAGGTGGCGAGAGGGGCTGCTCAGTGTGAGCGGCCCGGTGCATCCACCAGCGTGGTGGCAACCGCAACCCCTCCGCTCAACCTTGACTTGGAACCTGAGATGACAAATGAAAGGAATATGCCCGAGAGGCAATAATAAAGTTGTTATTATATTATTCCATGTTTATGATAAATGTTTATTTCTCACGTTATAATTGTATTAACTGGAAACGTTACTACATGTGTGACTAATGAACAAGATTTCCTAGTAACGCCTCTCATTTAACTAGCTCGTTGATTAACTGATGATTAAGGTTTCCTGATCATGAACATTGGATGTTGTTAATAACGGGATCACGACTTGAGTGTATTCGACACTTGAGTGTATTCGACACTTGATGAGTTTAGAAATATGAGTTTTTTTTATAAATCATAAACGCCATGATATGTACACAACCAGATATCATATGTGGTAATATTGTTACAAGCATATACCCGAGTGATTCATTTGATAATCACAGGATAACAGTAAGATATTCTTGGATGCTTTGTGATACGTCCAAAACGTATCTATTTTCCCGAACATTTTTGCTATTGTTTTACCTCTAATTTGTGTGTTTTGGATGCAACTAAGGCGGACTAACGCTGTTTTCAGCAGAATTACCCCTGGTGTCTTATTTTTGTGCAGAAATATACTCTTCGGAGAAAAAACCCCAAAATCCAACCATAACTCATTTTCTGTCCGAGGAGGACCCAGAACCACGAAGACCGGGAGGAGAGGAGCCAGGGGGCGCCACATCACCCCCTGGTGTCGAGGTATCGGCATAATTGATAGGAGACGGGGGTCCTCTAGCCTACGTATGGATTGTGGGGAAGAAGGTTGGTGTCGTCTAGGACGGGATTGAACACGGCGAGTTTACCCAGCTTCGGATCCCGCGGCGGTGGCGAGATCCTACGTGCTGCTATAATTCACTATGAGGCAATAGCCGTGAACAGGTTACAATGTGTATGATGCCTATTGAAGCGTCTGCCCTAAAGGCTCCCTGGTGGCCGGCTTATATAGGCGGCCAGACCCCAGGGTACAAGGTAAGTGCTTGTCCGGCAAGTAAACATAGTCCTAGACCTAGCCGGCTTAGTTGCCGCCTTCCGTCTTGGGCTTGGTGGCTTGATGGGCTTCGGCCTTCCGCCTTCCTTGGACCGTCCGCCTACTTCCTTGTACGTCAGCTATCTGGGCCGCCCGGCAGGCTTCGGCCTTACCACCCTAGGGCCACCCTGGACTAGCCGGATTGATCCATGTTGGTTATACCCCTAGTTGATATAACCCCAACATTAGCCCCCAGAAAGGTTGAAGTTCTCCATGCGCCGACTTCTTCTTGATTCTTCATCTGCCAAAGTTGACGGCTGCAGGACTTGAACCATTCTGAAAATCAACGAGGCATGCGCGTCTTGATATTGACATGCGGCCGCCTTTATCCATCATGGGAAAAGACGGCTACTCGGCAATCTTTGCCGAGCGTTCTTCTTGGCGGTTTCCACCTAGCCGGCTCACAACAGTTTGAAAACAGTCTAGGCGGGAATCTCGCCATGATCACAAATTGCGGGAAAAGAGGAGGCGTGGAGATCGTGCAATCGTGTGCTGCAACGACTGCTGGACACGTGTCCGACTAAAAGCCGCGTTGCACAGGGAGCAACGCCTGGCCCTATAAATAGGTAGCCAAACGGTCCATTTTCACCACCCTGCCTTTGCTCTCCGTGCCCTCTTGCCCTTTCCACTTCTCCGCTGCTTGCTTCCGAGCGGGCTCCGGCGAACTCCTCTCCTCCGACGACCTCTCCGCGCGGCGATGTCAACCGGCCAGACTCTTTCCACGGCGTCGAGCGGTCCGGCGACCGAGACCGCGCCCGCGACGGCGATGGGCGGCGCGATAACTCGTCCCGCGACGGCGGCGACGGGCAATGTCGCCACCGTCGCCCCCCGGACTTCCACCGCGCGCGTGCCAGCGGCGGGTCCTTCGGCTCCTCCACCAACCACCGCGGCGATGACGACGGCGGGCGCCCCCGCCGACGAGGAAGAGGAAGCGGCGGACCTCGGGTCCTGCTGCTGGCTACCTTCCATAGTCGACGAAGACGCCCTCCAAGATTTGGAGGCCGTAGGCTACCTCCCCACTCGGGAAGATTTCCGGTGGAGGGCCGCCTATGGAGACGTCATCCCGGCCCTGAGAGCCGGGGAGCGGGTAATCCTCACCTCCCATTTGGTTAGGGGAATGGCGCTTCCACCTTCCGCCTTATTTAGCGAGGTTCTAGTTCATTATGGGCTCCAGTCCCACAACATAGCACCCAATAGCATATTAGTCCTAGCCGGCTTCACAGCTCTGTTCGAAGGCTACCTAGGTATTAGGCCTAGTTTAGACTTCTTCAGATATTGCTTCCGTTGCCGGCGACAGACGGTGCCGGACGGCGGGCTGGCAACCTGCGGCAGCGTCACCTTCAACTGCCGCCAGGGCCATCAATGGTATCCTAAGATACCATACCTTGAGTCCGTCAAGGGCTGGACCTCCACCTTCTTCTACTGCCAAGATATGGCAGCTCCGGGCCGCCAAGTTGGCATCCCGGAATTCGTCAACGCGCCACCTATGCCCCGACCTTGCTGGGACGAGGCGGTGCCCAAGCTGACGGAGGAACTCCGCCTTATTCAAAGGCGGATTGAATTCCTCACGCAGACGATGGCTCCCCCTCTGCTGGTTGGGGTCGACACCGTCATCTGCTGGCTCGGCCGGCAGATCCTCCCCCTGCGGTACAGCCCGCACAAAATGTGTCAGTATTCGCCTACTGACACAGCCTCTCTCCGCGTGAGCGAAGAGATGTTGCCGGTTGCCGACCTGGCGTTCCGGCTCCGCAGCCTTGTCAAGGCGGGGCTGGTGAAGGTGGTGGAGGGTGTGCCTATGCACACCCACGACAACCCTCCCCTCGAGGTAAATATCTTCTTCCTTGCCCCTTGTTTGATAGCTTCGCCAGCTAAAATTGAGCTCCAATAAGCTTGTCTTCTTTTTCAGCTCTCCGCCTTGGGGGAGGATGACCTGGCTCCCGACTTTTACGAGTCGGAAGCCGGGAAGACAAAGAAGCGCAAGGCATCCGGCGCCGCTTCCTCTACGGTGAATGCCGAGAGAAAGAAATGGATCGCATCGGCTACCGAGCCGGCTCTCGCCAACCTTGGCAAGAACGCGGGGATTAATATCCCCCGAAGGTACTCAATTTTGCTTTAAATAGACGACAAGCCTCTTTAATACTGGCACCCGATTGACTGTGCTTGCTTTTTATTGACAGGGAAAGGGTCGCAACTTCCCGGTTGACGACCAGGCTTCTTGGCAAGGGTAAGCGGCCACAAGGAAGCTCGCCGGCTACCGTGCCGCCAACTCCTCAGCTCCAAGCCGGCAGCTTTATGGGCGACGCTCGTCGTCAGCCCCCGGCTCCGGCTTCTGGCGCTCCGCCAAGGGCCTCTTCCACCGACCGCGCGCCCAAGACTCCCCTACTGCTGGCTGAGGCTACGGCCGATGAAGCCGCTCAATCGCGCGCCGCCAATGAAGGGTTGCTGGAGTCGACTGCCGGCGGGTCTCGGAGGGCAGCACCGACTGCGGGAGGCGACAAGGTCAGGGACCCTTGGTCCAGCTTTAAGGAGGCCAAGGAGTCAACTTTGGCTTTCGCCAACTTTGCCTCGCAGGCCTTCGCCGACTTGGAGGGCGACCTATCTGTAAGTTTTTACCACTCCGGCATATACATAGCCTTTCCCCCGAGCACTTAGATGGCAAGTCAAAAATAAAAGAAATTTTGACTGCCTGCTTAGTGGTTATTCGACAATATGTTTTATGCCTTTGTTTTGTCCTGCAGGGCCTTGTGTCCGCCAACGTCGAGCTTGTCTCCTCCCGAGTCGAGATAAACCGGCGCTGCCGCGACCTGAAGAAGGAGTGCGAGGCTAAGGACCTGCGGATTGCCGAGTTGGAGGCGGCCCGCAAAAAAGATGAAGGTAGGGTTAATCCTCTTCGCCTTCAACTATACTTTCGACTTATGTTACCGTCAATCATTTAGTTAGCGAATCCATATTTGTAGAACTGCTAGACCATGCCCAGGATATACTGAAGGCGTCCACTGATATGCAAACTCTTATGAATGAAGCTTCTGGTTTGGCAGCCGCCAACTTGGCAATGAAGGAGGATCACCGGAAGGAGATGGAGGCCCAGCAGCTCAAATTTGCGCAGGAATCTAGCCAGCTCACTGGTGAGCTGGAAAGCCTGCGCAATAAGTTGGCGGAGGCGGAGAAGACGACTGCCGAGGAAATCTCCAAGCAGACTTCTCGCGCCCAAACTGCGGAGGATGCGCTGGCAACTCATATGATTGAGCTGTCCGCTTTCCATAACTCGGCCCTTGGTAATTTCTTACTCCTTATTTTGATGTTGCCATTTTTCTTTAGCCTGAGCCAGACTAATGGCTTCATTTTTGATTCAGTTCCCGCCGGTTTAGGCGATGGGAAGGTTGTCAGCCCCCGCCTGGATCGCCTTGCGCGTCTAGGCGAACTGATCACCGAGACTTTGGCGGCGTCCAAGCGGTTTGCCGCCAAGTTCTTCACCTCCTCCGGCAGCCAGGAACCGACCGAGTTCAGCGACGTGCCCGCTATCTTGGAGATAGAAGCCGTCACTGAAGGCATGCCGTCGACATATGAAGACGGCAACGAGGTTGAGCCGGCCGCTGTTCTGGACAGCGTTGCCGGCTACGCCACGCGTGTTGCCGATATGGTCGACACTTCAATCTTCTATCGGCGCCATCCTGTGCCTGGCGGAGAGGGAGCTGAAGCTGCCGGCGCGGCCGAGGCGGAGAGGAGTGATAGTTCCGGGGCTGAAGTTGTCAGCCCCCAAGCCTGGTGTAGACGCTCCCCCGAGCCATATCTTTTCTGTCCTTGCCTCCTATTAGCCTTACTTGTCGGCCCCTGAAACAATGCAACATTGACTTGTAATATTTGTATATACTTTTGTTGCTGCTTTGTTAGGCGGAAACTAGCTGACAAATTTTATTTTGTCTTTATTTATATGGCCCGCCTTAATTTTACCCTGACTTATATGTTTGACTTTTTGTATGTTGACGAAACCTCAGCCGGTAACTTTAGCTGAAACAACCAGGGCTAAACCATGCGTTTAGAATCAGAGACCAAAGCCAACATGTTGGTGTCAAAGACATACTACTAGGCGAACCACATATAAGTAATCAGAGGTAAAGGAATTAGGCGGCGCAAAAAAGTTTATTTTTTGCTTTGGGTTGGCTCGAAAGCTGCAAGTATCTACCAGTTTGAACCTTTGCATGGAGCTAGAAAATAGGTAACTTAGATACATAGGGGAAATATGATTGCAAGAAAGGACAAAAGATGGCATGCTTCTCAACACAGATGAGGAATCATAGACTTTTATTTCATAATCATATTTAACTTATTACAATTATAAATTGCTAAGTGTAGAAAGGACGTAGCTGCTCAATATTCCAAGGCCGTCTTGTTTGCTCGAACGGATCTTCAATGCCTTTTTTGCGCTTGGTTCCCCTTTTTCCTGCCGCCTTCTTGCGCATTTTCTTTTCGTCTTCGTCGCGGATGTCGGACAGGTAGTAGGAACCATTGAGCAGCGCCTTTGTGACTATAAACGGTCCTTCCCATGGCGGGGATAACTTGTGCAAGCCTTTTCTGTCTTGAATTAGGCGGAGAACCAGGTCACCTGTTCTGAAGCTTCGCTTCCGCACTCTCCGGCTATGATAGCGGCGAAGTTGTTGCTGGTACAAGGCGGAGCGATGGAGAGCGACGTCTCTTTCTTCGTCTAGCAGGTCTAGGCTATCCTGTCTTGCACCTTCTACGTCTTGCTCGATGTAGGCTTGAACTCTTGGGGAATCGTACTTCATGTCGGTAGGTAGCACTGCCTCAGCGCCATATACTAAGAAGAAAGGAGTGTAGCCGGTAGACCTGTTTGGCGTTGTGCGCAAACTCCATAGTACCGACTGTAACTCATCTGCCCAAGCGCCGGCTGCCCTGTGTAATGGAGCTTCGAGACGAGGCTTAAGTCCTGATAAGACTAGGCCGTTTGTACGCTCTACTTGTCCATTGGATTGAGGGTGTGGCACGGATGCCAAATCAAGCCGGATACCCAGATCGCTGCAGTATTCTTCTATGTCGCCTTGAGACAGGTTGCTGCCATTATCGGTGATAATGCTGTGTGGAACTCCAAACCGAGAGATAATTCCCCAGAGAAAATTGGTGGCTGTTCGTGCGTCAAGTTTGCTGATCGGTTTAGCCTCGACCCATTTGGTGAACTTGTCGACAGCGACCAATAGGTGGGTGTACCCACCCCGCACTTTTTTTGAAGGGACCCACCATGTCTAAGCCCCAGACCGCAAACGGCCAGGTGATTGGGATCGTCCTTAGTTCCTGTGCCGACAAGTGAGGTTGACGAGCGTACAATTGGCAGCCTTTGCATGTCTTTACGATGTTCTCGGCATATTCTTTGGCGGTGAGCCAGTAGAAACCTTGGCGGAAAGCTTTGGATACAATGGACCTGGCGGAAGCATGATGCCCGCAGGTGCCAATATGTATGTCCTTCAGAATTTCCCGGCCTTCTTCCGGCTGTATGCACCGCTGATAGATGCCGCATGTGCTTCGCTTATATAGCTCGCCTTTTATTATCGTGAATGCCTTGGCTCGCCTTATGATCTGCCTTTTTAGCACCTCATCGTCCTCCGGCAACTTTCTGTCGATTAGAAAATCGAGATATGGGACTGTCCAATCCGGCTGTGTCAAGTAGACAACGAGACTTGCCGCTTCTACCGGTTCTTCTGCATCGGGGTCCATCAAATCGGCACCTTTAATGGATGGCTTGTGCAAATGCTCCAGGAAAATATCTTTTGGTACCTTTTTGCGTTCTGACCCTAGTCTTGCAAGTGTGTCCGCCGCCTCGTTTTCAGCTCTTGGAACATGCCGGACTTCGTAGCCCGCGAAGTTTTTTGCGAATTTGTCAACTTTGGCTCTGTAAGCCGCCATTGTTGCGCTTTTCGCATCCCATGTTCCGCTTACCTGATGCGCGACCAAATCTGAGTCGCCATAACAGAGGATTCTTTTGACGCCTAGGTCATTTGCCACGTGTAACCCATGAAGCAAGGCTTCGTATTCGGCAACGTTGTTGGTTGCTGTGAAGTGGATTTGTAACACGTAGCTAAACTTGTCACCTTTAGGCGTGCGTAGAACGACTCCAGCCCCCGAGCCTTTGAGCATCTTTGATCCGTCAAAGTGCATGACCCAATATTCTGATTCGGGGAGTGTCGTTTCCTCCATGGCCTCTGTCCAGTCGGCGACAAAGTCTGCAAGCGCTTGAGACTTAATGGCGGTCCGTGGTTTATAAACTATATCAAAGGCGGCAAGTTCGATGCCCCATTTGGCAACTCGACCTGTTGCCTCTGCATTGTTGATTATGCTCCCAACGGTGCCTTGCTGACTACTGTCACTGTGTGTTCCTGGAAGTAATGCCTAAGCTTTCTGGCGGCGAAGAATACACCATAAGACAGCTTTTGGTAATGCGGATACCTCTGCTTGGAGGCGGAGAATACTTCACTGATGAAGTAGACCGGTCGCTGCTCACACGTCGCGGCTTCGTTCTCCTTTCTTTCCACAACCAAGATAACGCTGACAACAGCTCCTGTTGCCGCGATGTACAGCAGCATTGGTTCCTGTGATCGAGGTGCTGCCAATATCGGAGCGGATATGAGGGCCTCCTTAAGTTGTTGCAAGGCGGCATCTGCCTCTGCTGTCCACTCGAAGTTGTCGGATTTCTTCAATAGCCGGTAGAGAGGCATTGCCTTTTCCCCTAGGCGGCTTATGAAACGACTGACGGCTGCCGCCGATCCGGCTAGGCGCTGCACGTCCTTCAGACAAGTAGGTATGGATATGTTTTGGATGGCCTTGATCTTCTCCGGGTTAACCTCGATCCCTCGTTCTGAGACGATAAAACCGAGCAGTTTGCCGGCTGGAACGCCGAAAACGCACTTGGCGGGATTGAGTTTCATCTGATACCTCCGGAGATTCTGAAACGTTTCTTCCAAATCCTCTAGGAGATCTGCCTTCTTTTTTGACATTACCGCGATGTCGTCTACATAGACGTGAACGTTGCGGCCGATCTGTTCGTGCAGGCAATTTTGCATACAGCGTTGGTATGTTGCCCCTGCATTCTTCAGGCCAAAAGGCATTGTAATGTAGCAGAAAGTCCCGTACGGAGTGGTGAAAGATGTTTTCAGCTGATCCGACTCTCTCATCTTGATTTGGTGGTATCCTGAGTAGGCGTCCAAAAAACAAAGCAGCTCGGAGCCTGTTGTGGAGTCTACGACTTGGTCAATTCTGGGGAGCGCAAAGGGATCCTTTGGGCATCACTTGTTAACGCCGGTATAGTCAATACACATCCTCAGCTCTTTATTCTTCTTTGGAACAAGTACATGATTTGCCACCCAATCGGTGTGTACAACTTCTTTTATGAAATTGGCGGCCTTCAGCCTATTTATCTCCTTTCCTATAGCCTTGCGTCTCTCATCTCCAAAGCGTCTTGTTTCTTGCTTCACCGGCTTGGATCCTTTTATGACGTTGAGCGAGTGCTCGGCAAGTTCCCTCGGTACACCAGGCATGTCGGAAGGCGACTATGCAAAGATGTCACGATTCTCACGGAGGAACTCGACGAGCGCGCCTTCCTATTTGCTGTCAAGGTTGGAGCCGATGACAACTTGCTTAGACTTGTCACCCGGGATGAGGTCCGCCTTTTTGGTGTCTTCTGAAGCTTCGAAGGTCTTCTTGACATCAATCTTTGGCCTTGGCATGGAGTTGTATGAATCTGCCCCGAGCAGCGCGAGTTCTTCCTTGTGGATGACGGCTTCTGCGAAGGCGGCCATGCCACGCTCGCACTCCTTGGCTTTCTTGAAGTTGCCGGAAATCGTGATGGTTCCGTTTTCCCCCGGCATTTTAAGCTTGCTGTATATGTAGCACGGCCTTGCCATGAACTTGGCGAAAGCCGGTCGTCCGAAGATTGCATGATAGGCGCTTTTGAAGGGGACAACTTCGAACCGGAGAAACTCTGAGCGGTAGTTCTCTTTTGGTCCGAAAGTTACCTTCAGCCTGATGCTCCCCATAGACTTTGCTTGCCTGCCGGGTACTATGCCATGAAAAGTGAGGTTGCTGTGGTCCAGCTGATCCTCTGATAGGTTCATGCGGCTTAGTGTGTCATAGTATAGGATGTTGAGGCTGCTGCCGCCATCCATAAGTACCTTTGTGAGCCTGAAGTTGTCGACAATGGGATCGACGACAAGGGCGTACTTGCCTGGGTGAGGAACGCGGTCAGGGTGGTCGGACCGGTCCCAAGTGATCGTTGCTTCCGACCAGTTTAAGTACTGAGGGACGTCCGGCATTGTCGCGTTGAGTTCGCGCATTTCCGCCTTATCCGCCTTAGCCGAAGGCGTGCCGACAAAGCACACAAGAGATTCTTTGACCTTCGGGTACGGCTTCTTTTTCTTGGCGGCTGCGTCGTCTTCGCTTGAGATAGACATGTCGTCGTCATCCTCATCCTCCTTGTTGTCTTTCTTGTCGTTCTTCTTTGACTTCTTTGACTTCCAGCCGACTGTGGGGTCCTTTTTGAAGTCGTCCATGAAACGACACTCGCCAAGCATATGGTTGACCTTGCCCAGTGAGGCGTGGATGGGACATGGCAAAAGCTTTGCCTGTTCATAAGTGATTCGTGCCGCCTTAGGCCCTGAGCCGGCTTCGTGACTATCTTTCTTATTCTTCCACTTCTTTTTGTCGGCGTTCCCTTGGAATGCTGCGGCTACCTCATTGGAAGGTCCGGCTTTGTCATCTGCCGCCTGCTTGCGCTTGTTGTTCCGCTTTGGTATGATGTTGACGTCTGGGTCATCGTCCCGGGCGTCGTCATCCGCCGCCGCGTATTGGGCGGCCAGGTTGAGCATCTCACCAAGGTCTGTGATTTGCTCGAGGCCGTTGTACCTAGAAAAGTTTTTTGACACTGATGTCATGTCCTTAAGGAACGGCTCTCTGCGGATGGCGTCACCGAAGCACTTTGGTCCAGAGTATAGCGGCTCCTTTCCTCTTGCTATGTCTTGTAGGCGGTGTCGTGCGTCTTTTGGATCGAGCTGCCGTGCGCCTCTGTTTGCGTCCGGCTCGTCCTGCGCTGCCCGGCTTATGCTGCGCCTGGGCCCTTCTACCTCCTCTCTCTTCTTGCTGCCGGTGCTACGCTGCGGAGACCGGCTTCGACCTCTCCTGGGAGGGACGTTGCCGACATCTTTTCTAGGCGGTGGCCTGTTGTTCCGGATACCGCCGTTGTCGCGTCTTGGCTGGGATGGAGGTGGCAGGTCTCCTCTGCTTCATGTCCTTGAATTCTCGTCCCGCCTTGGCTTTGGCGGTGGCGCCTTCTTTGGAGGTGGCGTTGCCTTCCTTTTGTCGCCATGGCTACTGGAGCCAGACGGGCCTTCGGGGTCGGTGCCGGGTGCAGCTTTGCACTTTCCCGACTTAGACTCTAGGTCTCCCCCGCGAGCATCCGCCATGTGGCCGTAGAAATCAGCGCGAGCTTGTTGTTCTAGGGCCTTGCTCACGAAGTGTCTTGCGTTGGCCAGCTTTTCTTCCGCCGTGTAAGTGTTGTCGTCCAGGGTATCTAGCGCGGCGGCCGCGTTGAGGACAGGGGTGCAGAAGACAACATCTCCCCTTCTGTCCACGCGCTGTGGTGCCGTACGCCAGTCGAACCCTAGATCTTGAGCCGCTGTTGTCGCTTGCGTAGGCGGCTCTTTTCCACGGCGGTTTTTTGATGACCTTTTCTCCTCGAAGAGTTGCCGGCTTGTTTTGGCCGACATCTTCTCCTGTTCTTTCTCGATCTTCTTCGCAAGGCTCTCAACGTGCTCTTCTCTTTTTCGCAGGAAGTCAGAGTGCTTAAGCATGTTCAGCCTAAGCTCTTCCACTTCGTCGAGTGGGGTGTCTTTATTCACTGGAGTATTCATGATCTCGTCTACTTCTTTGATGACGGAGAGCAAATCCGTGGGTTTGCTGCTGCCGCCTTTCTCGAGGCCAGTTTTCTTCTTTGCGCGCACCTTGTCGGAACTTTCAATGAGTTGGCCGGCAGTGGTGTCGCCGGCATCTTCCGCCGGCTTGTTTTGCGCCTCCGAAGTATCTGGGGTTGTCTCGTGACCGACAACAACCATCATAGCCAGCTTGTCAGGCATGTCAGTATCCGCTGTGCCCTCTGAAGGAGCCGGATTACCACTGGAAAAGCGGGTTTTGATCTTCTCTTCGAAGAGACTAGCATCATCATCAGAGTCAGAATCTATGTTGACTTGAACGGTAGATCTGGATCCGGCATCTGACATCGCATCCTCCTGTAGGGCAGGGAGGATTGACTCAGGATCGTTGTTTTCCGGCTGGGAGTCTGATCCCAGTCCGACAACTCCGACGAAGTGGAAATCAGATTCGGCCGACTCCTGGGAGAAGGCGGATTCAGATCCATCTTGTCGGTCGACTGATTGGTCGAAGGGTTGGTGGGTGGGGTTGTAGAAACGCGGTAGGCCGTACGCCTCTGGCGTGTACCCGATGAAGACGTCGATCCCTCCGATCGGTACGATTGTGCATCCGATAAGGTAGTCGTCTGCTGGGAGCCAGGACTCATCCGAGTTGACGTAGCTATGGCCGCCATACCTTGTGACGCGACCGACGGCGATCTTCTTGCCCACGCCGCCAAGTGTTCCCGCCTGGAACATGACGCCAGGAACCTTATGCCCCACGGTGGGCGCCAACTGTCGTGGTATCGGCATAATTGATAGGAGACGGGGGTCCTCTAGCCTACGTATGGATTGTGGGGAAGAAGCTTGGTGTCGTCTAGGACGGGATTGAACACGGCGAGTTTACCCAGCTTCGGATCCCGCGGCGGTGGCGAGATCCTACGTGGTGCTATAATTCACTATGAGGCAATAGCCGTGAACAGGTTACAATGTGTATGATGCCTATTGAAGCGTCTGCCCTAAAGGCTCCCTGGTGGCCGGCTTATATAGGCGGCCAGACCCCAGGGTACAAGGTAAGTGCTTGTCCGGCAAGTAAACAGAGTCCTAGACCTAGCCGGCTTAGTTGCCGCCTTCCGTCTTGGGCTTGGTGGCTTGATGGGCTTCGGCCTTCCGCCTTCCTTGGACCGTCCGCCTACTTCCTTGTACGTCAGCTATCTGGGCCGCCCGGCAGGCTTCGGCCTTACCACCCTTGGGCCACCCTGGACTAGCCGGATTGATCCATGTTGGTTATACCCCTAGTTGATATATCCCCAACACCTGGCGCGGCAGGCTCCTGGCCGCGCCAGCAGGGGGTGTGGCCCACTCGGCCGCCTCCTCGCACCCCCTCGCGGCTACTTAACCCTCCAGACCTAAAAACCCACGGGGGTTATACATTTTTCCAGATAACACACCTGTGCGCCGCCGCCATCACAAACCCTCGTTCAGGACCAGAAGTCTATGTTCCGGCACCCTGCCGGGACGGGGAATCGAAGGGGATCATCGCCATCGCCATCTCCACCGCCTCTCCATCAACCATCCATGTTTTCCCCGTCCATGAGTGAGTAATTCACCGCTGTAGCCTTGAGGGGATGGTAGGGATTGGATGAGATCAATCATGTAATAGTTGTAAGATTGTTAGGGCATAGTGCCTAGTATCCGTTATCGGTGTTTTATGTCATTGTTGCAACTTGTTATGCTTAATGCATGACACTAGGGCCCGAGTGCCATGATTTCAGATCTGAACATGCTATTGAATTATGATGATAATTATTGTTTAGGATCATATCTATGAGTTGTATACACACGTTATTGTCCGGAACCGATGGCCCCAAAGTGACAGCAATTGGGATAACCGGAGGGAATGGCTATGATGTAAGGATCACATGTATTCACGGAGTGTTAATGCTTTGCTCCGGTACTTTATTAAAAGGAGTACCTTAATTGCCAGTAGTTTCCCTAGAGGCCCCGCTGCAAACGGGCTGGCAGGACAAAAGATGATGTGCAAGTTTCTCATTGCGAGCACGCACAACTAAATTGGAATACATGCTTATGATTAGTTAATACTTGGATGATTTATATTATTTATCTGCAAATGCCTATGTTATGTTATTACATGAATTACCTCGTCCATGCAACGGCCGTACATCTGTCCCTGTGCCTACAGTATTTTAATCCTGCTGTCTACATCAATCACAATCGATGTCTTAATTCTCCTGCTACTGTTATTTCACTGCTGTCTCTGCTATAAAACTGTTGCTACTGATAATCTTCCTCGAGCAAGTCAATTCACAGGTGCAGCTGATCTGACAAATCGTCTGTTAAAGTTTACAAATATTCGTTGGCTCCTCTTGTGTCGAATCAATAAATTTGGGTTTTACTTCCCTCGAAAACTGTTGCGATCCCCTATACTTGTGGGTCATCAAGACTATTTTCTGGCGCCATTGCCGGGGAGCATAGCTTTATTTGAAAGCCCACCTGAGTGTGATATTGTTCGCTGGAATTTATTCATCATGGGAAGAAATGCTGATAAGAAGTTTCCCATTGTGCATTCCACTACAAGGAAATGTACAGCTCTGAACTCTGCTGCTGCGCTTGACTCTCCATCTGTGTTGAGTAAGCTTGTTACACCACCACAACCTGCACGTTCTATTACTACTGTTGAATCTGAAGTTACTTATGATGATGCTTCTACTGTTCTTGATGAAACTGGTTCATTAGTTCCCTTTTTAGATGCTACTGTTTATAAATCTAAACAAATTTAAAATGCTGAAATTCCTGATGAAAATACCGAAACACCTGTTAATTCACCTGAATTTACTCGTGATACTGATGATGAATGTGATGATATGTATGTGAATCTTGATGATGCTCTTGTTCAAGAAATTAATACTATGAAAGATGGTAATGCCTTTGAAAAACTTGTTAAAAACATGTTGTTAAATGTAATTTATCTCCTGATGCTAAATTTGCTACATCTCCTATCAACATAAAAGATAAAGATTATGATTTTTCTCTTGATTTGGCTCATATAGATATTGTTGAAAGAGAACCTTTCTGTGGAACTGAAAATGAAAGTGTTGTAGAACATATGAATGAATTGTCTGATTTAAGTGGATTATTTGCTGAAGACATTAAAATGCGCACTTACTTTGTTGCTAAAATATTTCCTTTCTCAGTAAAAGGAGAAGCTAAAACTTGGTATAATAATTTATCTCCTGGTTCCATCACTAGTCCTAAGGGTTTGCTTGATGCTTTCTTTCGAAAATATTTCCCTGCTAGTGCTCAACATGATGCCTTGCTAAAAATCTATAATTTTAATCAAGATGAGGGTGAGAAATTGCCCAAAGCTTGGACACGCTTTTGTTGCATCTTGAGGGGGCAGCCGAACCATGATTTGTATAAAAATGATCTACTTGATATATTTTATAGTGGACTAACTGCTGAATCTAGGACATACCTGGATAGTTTTGTTAGTTGTGTTTTCAGGAAAAGGACTCCCGAAGAAGCTGAAGAATTATTGGCTACTATATGCAAGAATAATGATGATTGGGATATTCCTGAACCTACTCCAGCACCTCCACCAACACCGAAGAAGAGGGGTATGATTGAATTAAATGAAGAAACGATGAGGGAAGCTAAAAGATCTCTTCAAGAAAGTGGTATTAAATCTGAAAATGTGAAGTATTTACCTCCTATTGAAGAATTATGTAAGCCTATTCCTCCTCCAACCGTTATTGAGGTACACTCTCTCCAAAGGTTTGATGATAGAGATATTCGTTACTCTAAACCTCCTGCTCAATGCTTTGATGAATTTGATGATTTTATTGTTAAGCAATGCAATTTTAATTCGAGAATAGAGAATCACCTAATGAAAAATTCTCATGCTATTAGTGATTTACATGATATTGTTGATAGAACTGCTAATGAAGTTAAAGTGCTAATTAAACACTTTCATATGGTTCAAACTCAAATAGATCAACTCACTAAAGTGCAAAAAAAATTGCTAGTAAACAACTCTATTGATAAAGAAAAACTTGTTTGTGAAGTAACAACTGGATGTGGTAAATCCACTCAGGATCCTTTGTATCCTAAAGGACATGATAAAAGAATTGAACAAGATTCTCAACGAGTGAATGAACCTAGTATTCCTTCTAGGAGAAAGAAAAAGAAACATAAAACTGTTGTAGAATCCTCTGAACCTGTTATTGATCCTAATAGTATATCTGTTTCTGATGCTGAAAGTGGTAATGAACACAACAATGATAATGCTAATAACAATGATAAAGATAAAAATGTTAATTTGTATCAGGAAGAATTAGATAAAGAACCTGAAAAACATGCTAAAAATAAAAAGTACACTAAAGAAGATTTTATTGTTAAGAAACACGGTATTGAAAGTGAACCTTGGGTCCAAAAACCAATGTCTTTTCTTGCTAAGAAAATTAAATCTAAAGAGGAAGACCATTATAATAGATTTTGTGATTGGATGAAACCATTGTTCTTGCAAATTCCTTTGACTAATGCTATTAAGTTGCCTCCTTATTCTAAGTATATGAAAGATCTTGTGACTAACAAAAAGAAAATTCCTAATGAGGAAATATCCACTATGCTTGCTAATTACTATTTTAATGGTAAGGTTCCAAAGAAGCTTGGAGATCCAGGTATACCAACTATTCCATGCTCTATCAAAAATAATTATGTTAAAACTGCTCTATGTGATTTGGGAGCTGGAGTTAGTGTTATGTCTTTCTATCTTTACAAGAGACTTTATCTTGATAAGTTGATACCTACTAATATATCTTTGCAAATGGCTGATAAATCTATTGTTGTTCCTGTTGGAATTTTTGAGGATGTTCCTGTCCAAATAACTACCAATTGCTTAATTATGACTGACTTTGGTATTCTTGAAATGCCTGAAGATGATAATATGTCTATTATTCTTGGAAGACCTTTTATAAATAATGCAGGGGCTGTTATTGATTTCAATAAAGGAAAAGTTAATTTTAATGTTCATGACAAGGAGCATATTTTTTATTTTCCCAAGAAAGTTGATAGAATGCTGGAGTTAATACAATTACCAATATGAGATCCATTAGAGTGGGAAGTATTGATTGCACATATAAATAATAATTCAAAACTCTCATGATTGGATCCATACCAATTCATTATAAGATATCATGAGTGTCTCATATGGTTTAAAATCTTTCATGTCATATAAAATTCATTTGGTGGCAAGACTTGATCAACCTTGTTAACAAATGCATTTTAAATGCATAAAGAGGCTAAACAATTTTATTTCTCTCCTCCTTATTATACCTACTGTAATATTACTTAGTTTGGAATATTTAGTTGAATTTGTTGTTAGAAAATAATTTTTCAGTATTGAATTTAATAATGCAAAATACTAGAACATGAAAAAAATAAAGTTTCTCAGAAAATTAAAAATTTTATATGAAAAATCATATTTTCCGAGGAGGGTCCTGGAAGTGCTAGAGAGCCACCAGGGGGACCCCTAGGTCCACCACATCACCTGGTGGCGCGGCATGCCCATGGCCGCGCCAACTGGTGGTGTGGGGCCCACATGCCCCCCCAACTTGCTCTCTCTCTCTCCTTCCCCTGCCTTCCTCTTCCCCGAAAAATCACTTTTGGATAGCTCAAACTCGTGTTCTTGCTGCTCATCTCTTGGGATTTTGATCTCCATATTCAGCCAATTTCTTGTGCTGAAATTTGGTGCATCTCCTCTCCAGTATGTGACTCCTCCGAATATCCAAGTGGAATTTTGTTTAATGGTGTATATATGAAGTATTTTTCTGATGTAGATATCTTGTTTAGTGAGTTTGAATGCTTGTTCTAAGTTGAAGAAACTAGTTTTGATGCATGCTTAAGCCTCTAGCAAGTCACTATAGTGGTTTCCCTTCATTTAGTTGGCTAAAAATCGATTTTTATGATGTTTGTTGAAAATTTCAGAACATGGATGGGAATTCATTTGCACTAAATCCTCATGAGATAGTGTTGGAGGGGAAGTACAAAGTTGATAGAGAGGATGGAGTGTACCATGCCGTCTACTCGTGCTCGCAATTCATGGATTTTGCAGGGATTACACAAGATTTCTACTCTCTTTTATCCAATGCGGGATTGGATCGTTTTCTTGAAGATCTAATTTATCAACATGCTATTTTGTCTATGTCGGTGGTGCAGAATTTTTATTGCAAGTTGAACTCATCTAACCCCATCGTGCATTACACCATTTACAACAAATCTGTGGACTTGCCTTTTAATGTTTTATGTTCAGTGATGAGGGTTCCAAACAGAGGATCAGTGGAAAAGACGAGGGGTAACCCAAGGCTATTGATGGATGTGTATGAAGAAATATGCTATGGGAGAAGTTTCTCCAAGGAGGACAGTAAAATCAGGATTATTCACCTCCCTTCCATTCGTTATTTTGCATACTTCATTATTAAGTGTGTTTGAGCTAGGAGAACTGTTGGTAAATTAGGCTTGCCTGATTTAGCTTTTCTTGCTGCTGCATTGCGTTGTAATAGGACTTATAACTTGGGTGCTTTGATTTCTCGCCGTTTCACGGCTAACCGCGAGAAGGGAGGAATTTGTGGAGGACTAGTTGCTTCACGATTATTAGCTTTGCACTATGGTGAAACTTGATATTGAGTCGATGAAGAGGCATGACTTTATTGCTGGAAGTGGTAGCTTGCATTATCTCCGTTTTACCATAACTTATTCTAGGAGGAAAAACCTCAAAGTAACTACCATTGAGAGAATTATTATCTTGCCTGCACCTCTTCTTAACTTTGTTGGCAGGGGAAACTTATCAGTCTCAGAGGCTGAGTTGGATACACTTGGGGAGCAGCCGTCCCGAATAGTAGGGGCCACGACGAGGAGCATGGGGGTGGTTTCATTCAGCCCCCGGAGACATCCATCTTCGTGTACCCGGATTCATAATATGCGGGACCTTCGGGATCTTCCTCCACCGCAGCCGATGCGGAGTACGACTACACCGGGCATAACCCACCGAGTTGGGGCGATTATTCGCCGTGGGATTGAGCTCCACTTAGGCCAAAATACTAAGCTTGGGGGGAGGTATACCGATAGCACACTCATCTATATATCATATCATTCGGTCCTTTGTATATCCATGTTCCGCTTTAGTTTTCTTTCTTTCGTTCATTTGTTTATGCTTTGTTTGCTTGCCATAAACCCAAAAATACCAAAAAAAATTGTTATTTCTACTGCTGGTTTGTTTTAGTATCTAGTATAAGTATTATTAGTATTTATTTCAGTTCATATGCAAAAACGCAAAAAAATGCTTTGCTTTGTTGCGTGCTATTTCACGCAGGGACATATTTCTGCCGTCCACCGTTAAATTCATAACTTATTACAGAAATGTCGGAATGAACTGAAATTTGGTGTGCATATGCCTGGGATGTGTACGCAACTTTATTAGTTTTGAGTTTTATGATCTGGAAATTTTAAGGCCCTAGAAAAAATTCAACTTTGCTGATTGTTCTGTTTTTCGTTTCTAAATCCGAAAACACAAAAATATTTGTTATTTTTCTTTGCTTTTGTATAGTTTGTTTCAGAGCTCATTATCTTCAATTACTCCATGGAGCTTGGTTATTATCTCATATATTTCAAGAACACAAGTGATAAGGCAATCATGATGATTTATGGCAATTTCGAGTTGGGTAAGAGGCTGGTAATGAACTCTATTTGTTTCTTATTTTTGTACATATACTCATTCATGTGAGCATGATTAGATGGTTCGCATAAGGTATATGTCGATTGGTGGATGCTTAGTAGTTCGTGTTCTCTTATGATCGTTTCCAATTTATTTATGATGGATGGCATGTCTCTTTGGATATTTGTTTGGATTGTTTTGCTCATAATAGAATATGACACTATGGTATCCTCCTCTGAATTCATTTGAATTGACTTGGCACATGCTTACACATGTTATGACTGAAAACAAAAAGTCAATTAAGCCTTGATGACATATTTTGACTCAGAGTTCTTGTATCTTTATTATTCCTCCGTTAATTCTTTTTCGTCACAAGCACGATTATGACGGTTATTGCTCTCTTGAATTGTCGATTCCCATCTTTTGCTAGCATCCACTTGTACTAAGCTGAGAAAATGCTTGTGCTTCCAAATCCCTGAAAACCAAGTTATTCCAAAGAGTCCACCATAAACACCTATACATGGCAATTTGAAACCATTCAAGTAAATTAACATGTGCTACCTTTAAACCTTCAAACACTTCTTAATTTGTGCCACTATTCTGAGCTCATGAGGAAATGGTAGTTGGTCTTTTTATCTTCCATACCAATTGAGTAATTGACTTGCATGCTACATCTTCTCGTCACTAATTTTGTCAAGGGCTGGCCAGACCATTGTAATACCAAAAAAAGGCTTTGAGAAAATAAAAATAGGCACTCCTCCATGGTTTGAGATTGTTTGTTGGGCACCCGAGTATTCGGTTAGCCATGGTATTGTTTGCAAGGTGGGAAGGAGTGTCAAGCTATCAAAATATATGAATATAAAGATGCATATTACAAATGCTTTGTTTAAAAAAATAATCGGAACCGCTCTCAACTTGCTTAGTATGGAAGATAACGAGAACTCTATTTGACAGTCGTTGACCTAACAACAACCACTCAAAAACAATTTTACCTTTGTTTTCAAAATGATAAGAAGCTCTAGCACATGTTGAATCCCTACTTCCCTCAATGAAGGGCATATCTTTTACTTTACTGTTGAGTCTCCATCCTTCTTTGAGCACCTTCTCGAGAGCATAATTGACATTCTTAGTGTAATGTGCTTGTCCCTTAATATGTTAATCGCGGTGTAATCTAGATGCTTTTATCTTTGATATCATTATCTCTTGTCTTCCCTTGAAACTCAGAGGTGCCTGGGCATTTATATTTTGCTGTTACATTCGGGCAAGCGATATACCACTTTATCATACTTTCTTATGATCTTTGCAACCTTGTGAATTGATATGTTTCATGTTATTTATCATCGGTATAATTGGCATCTTTTCATGGTTTACATAACTATTGGGTGACACCGTTTATACATGCCTTGTTATGAATAGTCTAAGCATTTGTCCTCATAATGAGAATATTTACATCAGATGAGAAAATGAGTTCGTGAAAGTTCTTTTATCGTACTCAGTTGTTAACTGAATTGCTTGAGGACAAGTAATAAGCTAAGGTTGGGGGGAGTTGATACGTAAAAACGTATCTACTTTCCCGAACACTTTTCCTATTGTTTTACCTCTAATTTTTGTGGTTTGGATGTAACTAACGCGGACTAACGCTGTTTTCAGCAGAATTACCCCTGGTGTCTTATTTTTGTGCAAAAATATCAACTTCGGAGAAAAACCCCAAAATCCAACCGGGACTCATTTTCTATCCGAGGAGGACCCAAAACCACGAAAACCAGGAGGAGAGGAGCCAGGGGGTGCCACATCACCGCCTGGCGCGGCAGGCTCCTGGCCGCGACAGCAAGGGGTTTGGCCCACTCGGCCGCCTCCTCGCTACCCCTTCGCGGCTACTTAACCCTCTAGACCTAAAAACCCACGGGGGTTAGACACTTTTCCAGAGAACACACCCGTGCGCCACCGCCATCGTGAACCCTAGTTCAGGGACCAGAAGTCTCTGTTCTGGCACCCTGCTGAGACGGGGAATCGAAGGGGATCATCGCCATCGCCATCTCCACCGCCTCTCCATCAACCATCCATTTTTTCCCCGTCCATGAGTGAGTAATTCACCTCTGTAGGCTTGAGGGGATGATAGGGATTGGATGAGATCAATCATGTAATAGCTATAAGATTGTTAGGGCAAGGTGCCTAGTATCCGTTATCGGTGTTTTACGTCATTATTGCAACTTGTTATGCTTAATGCTTGACGCTAGGGCCCGAGTGCCATGATTTTAGATCTGAACATGTTACTGAATTATGATGATAATTATAGTTTAGGATCATATCTATGATTTGTATACACACGTTATTGTCCGGAATCGATGGCCCCAAAGTGACAGCAATTGGGATAACCGGAGGGAATGGCTATGATGTGAGGATCACATGTATTCACAGAGTGGTAATGCTTTGCTCCGGTACTTTATTAAAAGGAGTACCTTAATTGTCAGTAGTTTCCCTAGAGGCCCCGCTGCAAACGGGCTGGCAGGACAAAAGATGATGTCCAAGTTTCTCATTGCGAGCACGCACAACTAAATTGGAATACATGCTTATGATTAGTTAATACTTGGATGCTTTATATTATTTATCTGCAAATGCCTATGCTATGTTATTACATGACTTATCTCGTGCATGCAACGCTTGTACGTCCGTCCCTCCGCCTACAGTATTTTAATCCTGCTGTCTACATCAATCACAATCGCTGTCTTAATTCTCCTGCTACTGTTATTTTACTACTGACTCTACTATAAAACTGTTGCTACTGATAATCTTCCTCGAGCAAGTCTATTCACAGGTGCAGCTGATCTGACAAATCATCTGTTAAAGCTTACAAATATTCTTTGGCTCCCCTTGTGTTGAATCAATAAATTTGGGTTTTACTTCCCTCGAAGACTGTTGCGATCTCCTATACTTGTGGGTCATCAGTTTGGAAGAACGGAGAATATATTTTGTGTACGAAAGTGACAAATATATCGATGTAATATGTTACGCCGACGGGAGTTCTTTCACATATCCGAATAAAATTAATTTTGATCTCAATAAGGTTACATGTGTGTTCAATAAAGTGGCACAATAGGATGGAAGGAATTTCCATGTTGGTTTTGGATGAGTTCCAAAGTTCAACAATATGATGGATTCTACAAATGATGATAAGTGTAATGTCATTGTGACAAACGACATACTACAACCTAAGGCTAAATATATCATTGCTATGACTAGCAAACGAAGCTAAGTATATTGTTGTTTTGACAACAAATTTTGAGTCAAGAAGTTCTTGCGAACTTGGTGTAGTTCCATGTGTGTCAGATCTAGGAAGCTATATTGTTTTGACAATATTAGCAACGTGATTCAGACCGATGAACCAAAGGTTCCACCATGTGACCAAAGCTATACAAAGTCATGCCTAATCTCATTCAGAATGAGTTGTGCGTAGAGACGCAAAAGATATGCAATATACATACATACCTAAAACGTTCAAGGTCCGTTGACTAAACCTCTTCCATGAGCTAACATGATCATCACCAGAAAGCCATTGGTGTTGGATCTTTACAAGTATTAACTAGATTATTGACTCTAGTGCAAGTGAGAGACTGAAAGGAATATGCCCGAGAGGCAATAATAAAGTGGTTATTATATTATTCTATGTTTATGATAAATGTTTATTTCTCATGCTAGAATTGTATTAACTGGAAACGTTAATACATGTGTGACTAATGAACAAATAAGAGTTCCTAGTAACACCTCTTGTTTAACTAGCTCGTTGATTAACTGATGATTAAGGTTTCCTGATCATGAACATTGGATGTTGTTAATAACGGGATCACGTCATTAGGAGAATGATGTGATGAACACATACCCAAATTAAGTATAGCAGTGCGATCAAGTAATTAAGTTTACATTGTTGTACTAAGCATACAAAGTAATACTAATCCTTGGACCATGAGATCATGTCAATCACTAACACCGGAAGAATGCTTTGATAACATCAAACGTCACACCGTAACAGGGTGACTATAAAGGTGGCGTTGGGTATTCCGAAAGTTTTAGTTGAGGCTCATGGATCAAGAAGTGGGATTTGTCCATCTAGATGACGGAGAGATATACTCTGGGCCCTCTCGGTGATATCACATCGTCACAACTTGCAAGCACATGACTAGGTCACAAGGATGTCGTATCACAGAACGAGTAAAGAGTACTTTTCGAGAACGAGATCGAACTAGGTATAGATGATACCAATGATCGGATCTCGGACAAGTAAAATATCGTGAGACAAAAGGAATTGGTTATGACGTTTTTTGGTCCACACGATCACAAGATTCATCGTCAAATATGTAGGAGTCAGTAAGGATCTCCAGATCCAGTTGTTGACTATTGATCGGAGAGGTGTCTCGATCATGTCTACATTATCCACGAACCGTAGGGTGACACACTTAAGGTTTGTCGACACTTTTGGGTAGACACGGAATTTCGGAGAAAAGTTTGGACAGCACCGAAATTGTTTCGGGTAATATTGAAATAGTTCAAGGAGTTAATTGTCAATGGTTTCCTATGGTTGTGAACAGAATTAACAAGTGAAACAAAGGGGTAAGTGTTAATGTTTGTTAATAGAATAACTAATATTAAAAATAAATGAAATTGTTTTACTCCCTCTGTTCCTGAATGTAAGTTTTCTGCATGGATATTAAGACATGAGTATTTGACATACTATGGACTCATTTGTTTTAGAAAAAAATTAGAAGAGATGACTCCCTAATAGACAACATATGAAAACAATCCATAAATTCACTCCGTTCAAGAATGAAACTCAGTTTATCATCGGTAAATTCATCCAAAAATCGTTGTAAACCATATATTTTGGATTTTTTCTCAAAAAACTATAGCTCTTACATTCAGGAATGGAGGGAGTATTTAATAAAGAAAACCCCTTGGAATTTTGAGTGGGAATTGATGAGAGAATGAGTGGAGACTCCACTCACATGATGAGGGGAGAGGTAGGGGCACTCCAATTTCGTGGCTCCCTCCCCCTCCTATATAATGAGGGGTCTAAGCTCCCTCTCCCTACATGCTCCTGGGGTTGAGAGACATTACCTTCGAAGTTGGCAGAATTGACCAGGGCGAGTTTTTTCTGAGTGCCACGGTCTTGCATAGGGCGGAAAACTTCAAGTTTGAGTTTTGGGGTCTACGGACCAGCAGATCACGCCCACTCAGAAGAGTTCTTAGCGGAGCTCAGCACGAAGGTCAGTGCGACCCAAGTCCCACTGGTCAATGGTGGTGATTTTAATCTCATAAGAGGGGTGCAGGACAAGAACAACGACAATGTCAATTGGCCCAGGGTTAACTTGTTTAACGAGTTCATCGCAAACCTTGCGTTGTAGGAGATCTCTAGAGCAGGGGCCCGGTTCACGTGGTCCAAAAAACAGCGAACACCAGTGCGGTGTGTGCTGGACCGGTTCTTTGTCTCTCCGGCCTGGGCAGACAGATTCCCGCTAGTGTCGCTACGTGCGGAATCTTCGATCGGCTCTGATCACACACCCCCTGGTGCGTGACACAGGCGAGGAATTGTTTTGGAGGGTGTTACGTCCATTTTGCATCACTATTTTATATCAAAATTTTCTGCTATTCATTGATATATATTGTATTTGGAGATGATACTTATGTTATTTCATCTATTTTGCATGATTGATGACCATTGGAGGATGGAATCCCGGAGGCTGAATTCTGCTGGAAAACGCATCGTCAAGATACAATATTTGCAAAGACCAAAAGAACATAGTGGCCAACTAGGAATTCTTTCTGAATTTTTAATCGAGGGAGCCAAAAGGGGAGCCTAGGGTGGGGCCAAGAGGGCCCACACAACCGCTCGGTGTGGCTCCTAATGCTGCCGCGCCAGCAGGCGATGTGGGCGCACCCCTTCGCATACTTCTCCCCCCCAAAGACCTAAAAGTCATACGTTGAACAGAAACCATCTCCGCCGCCACCACGAGGCGGAGAAGACAGAGAGAGAAAAGTTCTCCGACAGGCTGTGTTGCCGCCGGGGAAATTCCCTCCCGGAGGGGTGAAATCGTTGCCATCGCCACCGTCATCGAGCTACACTCCACCACCATCGCCAACACCACCAACTCCACCACCGACGCCGTCGTCTCAATCCATCCACTCCGTTCCCGCTGTAACATCTAGGGCTAAACTCTGTGTATTTGATAGGGGAAACTCTCCCGGTGTTGATTACTCTTGTTATTGATGTTATTGAGTGAAACCGTTGAACTAGGGTTTATGTTCGGATTGTTATCCATCATTATATCACCTCTTATCATGTTCATTATTGTGTGTTGTGAGTAATTCGTTGTGTTTTTGCGGACATGGGAGAAGTCTAGATGTTAGTAGTGAACTATGTTGATTAATATTTGATGTTTTGATATTTAAGTTGGGGTGCCATTCTTCTAGTGGTGTCATGTGAACGTCGACTACATGACACTTCACCTTTATGGGCCTAGGGGAATGCATTGTGTATTCGGTTATCATTTATGGGGTTGCCGGAGTAACATAAACCTAAACCACCGTTGGTATTCCGATGCACGAGGGATCGCAGGATCTCAGAGTTTAAGCCTATGGTTAGATTTATCTTAATTACTTTCTTGTATTTGCGGATGCTTGCAATGGGCATAATCATAAATATGTATTAGTCCTAGGAAGGGCGGTGATTAGCATAGGTTCACCCACACGACACTTATCTAAACACTAAAGATTATTCATCAATATGAAGCGAAAGCACTAGACAGGAATCCTGTGTGTCCTCAAGAATGTTTGGTCATCATAAGTAAACAAACTGGCTTGTCCTTTGCTCTCAAAAGGATTGGGCCACTCGCTACAATTATATTTTCCGCGCTTTATTTACTCGCACTTTATTTATCTATTATCTCAAAGTCTACTGAAAACTTGTTTGCTAGTGTTTATAGTGAAATCCTCATCAAAACCACTTGTCAACACCTTCTGCTCCTCGTTGGGTTCGACACTCTTATTTATTGAAATTATTGTGATACACCCCCTATACTTGTGGGTCATCAAGACTATTTTCTGGCGCCGTTGCCGGGGAGTGAAGCGCTATTGGTAAGAGGAATTGGTAAGGAAAACTTCAACTGTAAGTGCTGTTTTTATTTCTGTCTCCTTATTTGCTTTATAATTGAGAAGAGAAATATTGCTTTCCTGTTTGGGAAGTCTTCTACCGCTGCTGAGGTAGAACATGAGGCGCCTCCTGATGATATTGTGACGTTTAAAATACCTATGAAAATTGTTAAACGTGTTATGAATAACCTCTATGTTGGGGATAGAACTGTCCACCCCGGTGATCATTTGCTGTATTTACATGAATTATGCGAGTTGTTCAAGTGTGCAGGTATTACGATGGACGAAGTCAGGAAGAAATTATTCTCCATATCACTTTGTGGGAGAGCTGCGCATTGGTATAAACTGCTGAAGAACAAGGATTCTCTTGGATGAGAGGAAATTGTACCTCTCTTTTATTCTAAATTTTATCCTCCAAGTGAAATTCATCAAGATCGGAATTCTATATACAACTTCTGGCCTCATGATGGAGAGAGTATTTCCCAAGCGTGGGGGAGATTGAAAGCATTAATGCTCAAATGTCCCATTCATGAGCTTCCTGGTAATATTATTGTTGATAACTTCTATGCAAGACTCTCGTTTGAAGATAAACCATTATTGGATACTTCATGTGCTGAATCATTCACTCGTAATAAGGAGTTTAAATGGGATCTTCTTGATCGTATTGAGAAAATACTGAAGCATGTGAGAACGACAAAGGTAGGGAGTCAGGTATAAAATATGACTTTGAATGCATTAAGACTTTTATGGACACAGATGTATTTCAAAATATGAATAATGGTTATGGTTTTGATTCTCAAGTTGTTGAAAATTATTATAAAACCATTGCTGATTATTTCGGTTTGCCCAAGAAGGGGTTTGAAAAATATCATGAGCCTTATAAAGATAAACCTGCTATTCCTTTAGCTAAAAGCATTGAAGTTAATATTGTTGATCATATCATTCCTGAGCCTTATGTTGATAAAATTCATTTTCCTGTTAAAGTGAAAGAACATTCTCTTATGGCTAGTGTGGTTAATAAAAGTGATAAGAAAGCTAAAGAACCTGATGAACAAATTAAAGTTGAACCTTTTGTGGCTATAGTTAAAGAACTTGTTTCTGAAAATGTGGGAGAAGAGTATATTATATTTTGTGATGATGCTTCTAATGTTGTCTCTCATCCTGCAAAGCCAAGAAAGGCTAGTGTTCCTATGTTATCTGTTAAAATTTGTGATCATTGCTATTATGGTCTATGTGATATTGGTGCAAGTTCAAGTGCTATTCCTTACGAGTTTTACGAAGATATTATGCATGAAATTGGCCCCAGCCAACTTGAAGATATTGATGTGGTTATTCAGCTTGCTAATAGATAAACTATCTCTCCCATTGGTATTGTTAGAGATGTTGAAGTTCTATGTGGTAAGACTAAATATCCCGCTGATTTTCTTGTACTTGGTTCTGCTGCTAGTAAGACTTGTCCTATTATTTTTGGTAGACCTTTTCTGAATACTTGTGGTGCTGTTATAGATTGTAAGAAAGAGAAAATTCTTACTAAATTTGCTGGTGATTCATATGAATTCAATTTTTTGAAATTTGCTAAAACCCCTTATGAACCCGAATTGCCTAATGTAAATCTTAGAGTAGAACAACTTGCTTATGTTTCTCTTGCTCCTACTAATTATATTCAGCAATTTATGGAAGATCATGAGGATGAAACTTTTATGGAAGAAATAAATGAACTTGAGGACATATTCCTCCGTCAACCTATTCTTAAACATAATTTAAAAGTGAAAGACTTAGGAAAAACACTTCCACCTAAAGAGGATCCTGTCTTTCATTTAAAACCTTTGCCTGATAATCTTAAGTATGCTCATCTTGATGATAAGAAAATATATCATGTTATTATTAGTGCTAACCTTTCAGGTAAAGAAGAAGAACGATTATTGGAAATATTGAAGAAACACCGTGGAGCTATGGGTTATACTTTGGATGATTTGAAGGGGATTTCTCCTACTATATGTCAACATTCTATTAATATGGAGCCCGACGCGAAGCCAGTTGTTCAACATCAATGTTGTTTAATACCTAAGATGAAGGTAGTGGTAAGAAATGAGGTATTAAAACTTCTTGATGCTGGTATAATATATCCTATTGTTGATAGTAAACGGATTAGTCATGTGCATTGTGTCCCTAAGAAGGGTGGAATTACTGTCGTACCTAATGATCATGATGAACTTATTCCTCAAAGAGTAGTTGTTGGTTATAGAATGTGCATTGATTTTAGAAAGGTTAATAAAGTTACTAAAAAGATCATTATCCATTACCCTTTATTGATCAAATGTTGGAGAGATTAGCCAATAAAACTCATTTTTTCTTTCTTGATGGTTATTTTGGTTTCTCTCAAAATGCTGTTAAAGTTCAAGATCAAGAGAAAACCCCATTTACTTGTCCCTATGGTACTTATGCTTATAGACGTATTCCTTTTGGTGTATGTAATGCTCCTGCTACTTTTCAAAGATGTATGTTTGCTATCTTTCATGGTTTTTGTGAGGAAGTTGTGGAGGTGTTCATGGACGGTTTCTCCGTCTATGGTTCTTCATTTGATAATTGCTTGCAGAATCTTAATAAGGTTTTGCAGACATGTGAAGAAACTAATCTTGTTCTTAATTGGGAGAAATGCCACTTTATGGTTAATGAAGGGATTGTTCTTGGACATAAAATTTCTGAAAGAGGTATTGAAGTTGATAGAGCTAAAGTGGAGGCAATTGAGAAAATACCTTGCCCCCGAGATGTTAAAGGTATTCGTAGTATTCTTAGTCATGCTGGTTTCTATAGAAGGTTTATCAAAGACTTTGCCAAGTTATCAAAGCCTCTTACTAATCTCTTGCAAAAAGATATACCATTTGTTTTTGATGATGATTGTAAGGAAGCTTTGAAACTCTTAAAAAAGCTTTAATAACTGCTCCTATTGTTCAACCACCTGATTAGAATTTACCATTAGAAATTATGTGTGATGCTAGTGATTTTGTTGTTGGTGCTGTTCTTGGACAAAGAATAGATAAGAAGTTAAATGTTATTCATTATGCTAGTAAGACTCTTGATTCTGCTCAAAAGAATTATGCTACAACTGAAAAAGAATTTCTAGCTGTTCTATTTGTTTGTGATAAATTTAGACAATACATTGTTGATTCTAAAGTTATTATTCATACTGATCATGCTGCAATTAGATACCTTATGGAAAAGAAAGATGCAAAGCCTAGGCTTATTAGATGGGTATTATTGTTGCAAGAATTCGACTTACACATTGTAGATAGGAAAGGTGCTGATAATCCTGTTGCTGATATTTTGTCTAGATTGGAAAACATTGCTTATGATCCTATACCTATTAATGATAGTTTTCCAAATGAACAATTGGTTGTAATAAGGGTGAGTTCGTGAGACAGTCCTTGGTATGCGGATTATGCTAACTTTATTGTTTCGAAGTATTTGCCTCCAACCTTTTCAGCTCAACAAAAAAGAAAATTCTTTTATGACTTGAGGCATTATTTCTGGGATGACCCACACTTATATAAAGAAGGAGTTGATGGTATTATGCGAAGATGTGTTCCGGAGTATGAACAAAAGGAGATATTGAGAAAGTGCCATAGTAGCGCTTATGGAGGACATCCTGCTGGAGATAGAACCGCACAAAAGGTTTTACAATCAGGTTTTTATTGGCCTACTCTCTTTAAAGATGTAATAAAGTTTATTTTATCTTGTGATGAATGTAAAAGAGTTGGTAATATCTCTAGACGTAATGAAATGCCTATGAATTATTCTCTTGTTATTGAACCGTTTGACTGTTGGGGGTTTGACTTAATGGGTCCTTTGCCTTCTTCAGAAGGTAATACGCATATACTTGTTGTTGTTGATTATGTTACTAAATGGGTAGAAGCTATTCCTACTATAAGTGTTGATGGTGAAACATCCTTAAAAATGCTTCAAGAAATTATTTTCCCTAGGTTTGGTGTTCCTAGATATCTTATGACTGATGGAGGTTCTCATTTTATTCATAGTGGTTTTAGAAAGGTTCTTGCTAAATATGGTGTCAATGATAGAATTGCATCAGCTTATCATCCTCAAACTAGTGGGCAAGTAGAACTATCAAATAGAGAAATTAAATCTATCTTGCAAAAGACTGTTAATAGAACGAGGAAGAATTGGGCTAGTAAATTAAATGATGCATTGTGGGCTTATAGAACTGCTTATAAAAATCCCATGGGCATGTCTCCTTATAAAATGGTTTATGGAAAAGCATGTCACTTTCCCTTAGAATTAGAACACAAAGCTTATTGGCCAGTGAGAGAACAAAATAGAGATTTTAAACTTGCTGGTGAGAAAAGATTGCTTAATTGAGTTCTTTAGATGAATGGAGAAGTGAAGCATATGAAAATGCTAAACTCTTTAAAGAAAAAGTTAAAAGATTGCATGATAAGAGAATCCTTAAGAGATAATTTCATGTTGGTGAGAAAGTTCTATTGTATAATTCTCGTCTTAGATTCTTTGCAGGAAAATTACTCTCCAAGTGGGAAGGACCATATGTTATTGTGGAAGTGTTTCGTTTGGGTGTGATAAAAATTGCTTCGCTCAAGGATGATTCTACAAGTGGTAAATGGACACAGAATCAAGCATTATATTTCTGGAGATTCTTGTAATGAAGATGTTGATGTTATTCAAGAAATTTCTCCGGAGAATTATATGAAGGAAAATATTTCTGAGTTCACAGAACCTGATTTGGAAAAGGTACAGTTTCGATAAGAAAAAGTCGGCAAATTTATATTTTGGTTAATTGTGATTATTTCTGGAAAATATGGAAAATATGAGATGAAAACGAACATGACACGAAGTCAGAGGCAACCACACCACCTCGTGGCGCGGCGCCCTTGCTGGCCGCGCCACCAGGCCATGTGGAGCCCTCGGAGCTCCTTTCCTACTCAGTTTCGTACTGTTTGCTTCCTTTTATTTCGTAATTTTTTGCTATATAATCACCTGAGGCCCCCGAGGTCCGTATTTTGTGTTATTGACTTGTTTTTGTTTCGAGTTGTTTCTGCCAGATTTTTAGTTGTGGATCTAGAGCCATCATGTCTTCGTCCGAGCCCTCCAAGGACAGTTTCTTTGTGAACGTCGTCAACCTGTACATGAATGATTTGAAGATGCATCCCAAAGAGTTGTCTCTCAAGGAAGGGAAGCTACAATTTCAAGATGTCCAAGGCCCGCGAGGAGAAGGAAGCATGGAGGACAGGATGAAGAGTCTGGAACAAGAAGTTTTCAAGTACAGGAAGATGGCAGAGCGTGAGGTGGACATTGTTCATCGGATCGTCTCTGAACTTATGGCCAAGCACAAAGAGGAGACTTCAAAGCTCTGGGAGGACATCCTCTCGCTCCACAAGACCACCAACGCTCTTCAGGCGCAACTCTATGATGTTCAGAATCAGAAATGTGAGTATGAAACCAGGTTTAAACGCATCAGTGCTGCTGCAAGTTTCAGGATCGTCGAGACCCAAGCATCGTTTGTTGATGGAGAACCATTACCTTGGAAGCTGGATCAAGAGGACTCGTCACCATCGCCACAGAGGGAGTAATTCATCATCAGTATTGGCATCTCCCTTAGCTTTTTCCAAGCTTGGGGGGAGTGCCGCGGTATCACCATTATCTTTCATCTTTTACTTTCTAGTAGTGTCATATCATGAGTAGGGAAGTTATCTTATATTATGGTTTGCAATGTGGAAGTATCTCTCTTTTAGTTGGTTATCTATGTATCCCTTGGTGTGAGTTGCGTTATGGAATATTAATGAGAAGTGTTATCATTTATCTTCTACACACTTTATTTTAGGTTGCAACTTTTATCATGTATGATTGATCTCGTCATTTAGTATTGGTGATCACTTTGGGAACATATAGTAAATCTTTTGTCTTTGGCAAACTTAGCATTGGTCCATAGCTACAATACTTTGAGACTTAAGAGGAAAAAGAATTACATGTAGAATATAGCATTCATTGATCTTTCTCACTTGTCTATGACAAGCTTAGTATTCAGAACTTAAAAATTGCATGATTGTCTTTTACTACATGTATGTTTGTTTGTATCCTTGAACTCTTATGCTTGCTACCAACCTTGCTAGCCAAAGTCATGTATCGAGAGGGAATGCTTCTCATACATCTAAACCTTGAACCAAAACCCCTGCCATCTGTGTCCACCATATCTACCTATTATGTGGTATTTTGCGCCACTCCAAGTAAATACCTCTTGTGCTATCTTTATTCAAAATTACTATCCCTTATTTGTGTCAATGTTTACTAGCTCATGAGGAAATAATAGTTGGGTTTGTCATCTTCCGTACTAATTAAGTAACCCATGACTTGCATGCTACATCTGCTCGTCATTAATATTGCAAAGGCTGGTCAGACCACTATAATATCAAAGGTTGAGTTTTTCAAAAATATAGGCACTCCTCCATGGTTTGAGATTGATTGGTGGGCACCCGTGAATTCGGCTAGCCATGGTTATGTTAGAAAGGTGGGGAGGAGTTTCATGTCTGTGAAAGTAAAGAGAAAAAGAAGATGAACATGATAAAGGCTTGTTTTAAAAATAATCGGAACCACCCTTAACTTGCTTAGTATGGAAGATGACAAGAACTCTATTACAAATCGTTGACAACAACAAACACCGCTCAAAAACTTACTTTTATGCTCTCTATATGATTTCAAAAGGCTATAAAAACAAAAAGCTCTAGCACATGCTTGTATCTCTGCTTCCCTCTGCGAAGGGCCTATCATTTACTTTATGTTGAGTGAGTAAACCTATCTCCTTCTATCTTAAGCAAGCATTTGAGTTGATTGTGATTCAACCATTCATACATTGGTATTGTTAATCATGTCTTTCATTCTTTCTTGCTTAGCACATTGTTGGTATCTAATGAATTTGATTTTTGGAGCTATCAACCTATAAAGAGGGCTGTTTTATAAACTAAGCTCAATTGCTCATTGTTCTCTGACCAAGGACTAAGTTTGCCAACACCAACTATGGTTTTCTCTATGTACTTTACTCTGGTTTACCTCTACTTGTAACAAGTTGATTTATACATGAACGGAGTTATATCTAAGATGACTTGTGCATTTTTACATGTGATGCTTCTTGTCTGTATATTTTGTATCGACACTTCACTCCATAAACTTGTGTTCATGTTTACCGAGTTCAACTTTCGCTTGGGGTCAAGCGAGGTCTAAGCTTGGGGGGAGTTGATACGTCCATTTTGCATCACTATATATCATAATTTACTGCTATTCATTGATATATATCGTATTTGGATATGATACTTATGTTATTTCATCTATTTTGCATGATTGATGATCACTGGAGGATGGAATCCCGGAGGCTGAATTCTGCTGGAAAAAGCACCGTCAAGATACAATATTTGCGAAGACCAAAAGAACAAAGTGGCCAGAAATATTTCTGAATTATTTCATCGAGGGAGCCAAAAGGGGAGCCTGGGGTGGGGCCCAGAGGGCCCACACCACCCCTCGGCGTGGCTCCCAATGCTGTTGCGCCAGCAGGCGATGTGGGTGGCCCACCACCTGGCGCACCCCTTGGCGTACTTCTTCCCCCCGAAGACCTAAAAATCATAAGTTGGACAGAAAACATCTCCGCCGCCACCACAAGGCGGAGAAGACAGAGAGAGCAAAGCTCTCTGGCGGGCTGCGTTGCCGCCGGGGAAATTCCCTCACAGAGGGGGGAAATCATCGCCATCGTCACCGTCATCGAGCTGCACTCCATCACCATCGCCAACACCACCATCTCCACCGCCGACGCCGTCATCTCCATCCATCCACTCCGTTCCCGCTGTAACATCTAGGGCTAAACTCTATGTATTTGATAGGGGAAACTCTCCCGGTGTTGATTACTCTTGTTATTGATGCTACTGAGTGAAACCGTTGAACTAGGGTTTATGTTCAGATTGTTATCCATCATTATATCACCTCTGATCATGTTCATTATGGTGTGTTGTGAGTAGTTCGTTGTGTTCTTGAGGACATGGGAGAAGTCTAGATGTTAGTAGTGAACTATGTTGATTAATATTTGATGTTTTGATATTTAAGTTGTGGTGCCATTCTTCTAGTGGTGTCATGTGAACGTCGACTACATGACACTTCACCTTTATGGGCCTAGGGGAATGCATCGTGTATTCGGTTATCATTTGTGGGGTTATCGGAGTGACAGAAACCTAAACCCCCGTTGGTATTCCGATGCACGAGGGATCACAGGATCTCAGAGTTTAAGGCTATGGTTAGATTTATCTTAATTACTTTCTTGTATTTGCGGATGCTTGCAAGGGGTATAATCATAAGTATGTATTAGTCCTACGAAGGGCGGTGTATTAGCATAGGTTCACCCACGCGACACTTATCTAAACACTAAAGATTATTCATCAATATGAAGCAAAAGCACTAGACAGGAATCCCGTGTGTCCTCAAGAACGTTTGGTCATCATAAGTAAAAAAACTGGCTTGTCCTTTGCTGTCAAAAGCATTGGGCCACTCGCTGCAATTATATTTGCCGCGCTTTATTTACTCGCACTTTATTTATCTATTATCTCAAAGTCTACTGAAAACTTGTCTGCTAGTGTTTACAGTGAAATCCTCATCAAAACCACTTGTCAACATCTTCCCCTCCTCGTTGGGTTCAACACTCTTATTTATCGAAAGTACTGCGATACACCCCCTTATACTTGTGGGTCATCAGAGGGCGCCCCGATTCTTTTTCGAGAACGCTTGGCTTTGTGCCCCGGGCTTCAAAGACTTGTTCCGTGGAAAATGGGCGGCGGCTGCAGAGCCGTTGGTTAGCTGCCGAGGTCCGGTTGATTTTTGCCATTCGCAAGCTGCTGCGATGCGAGCGTTCCTCGAGGACTGGGGAGCTAACCAGGGAAAGCAATAGAGGGTGCAAAAACTGGAGCTGACGCACCAAATTCAGGAGTTGGATAGGGAGGCGGACGCCCAGGGGCACGATGAAGACGGCTGGGCCCTACGATTCTCGCTGAAGGAACAGTTGATGCACCATTTGGCCTCAGAGGAGGAAATCTGGCAGCAAAGGGGTCGCCAAAATTGGTTGTTGCAGGGAGACGCCAATACGGCTTACTTTCACGCTTTTGCAAATGGGCGGAGACGCAAATGCGCTATTGTTGCCTTGGAGACGCCGTCCGGTCGAATCACGGCTGAGGCTCAGATCATGGCCCATGTGTATGATTTCTATAAGGGGTTGATGGGAGAGGAGGAGGTCCAAGCGCTTACCTTGTTGTCTACGGAGGATAATGCCGAGCTTGCCTAGGCTTTCTCAATGGAGGAATTGGAAGAAAATTTGAAGGATACTAAGACCAATATGGCACCAGGGCCAGACGGGTTCCTGGTTGAATTTTTCAAGGCCTTTTGGCGGGAGCTTAGGGTCAATGGGTTCATGTTGGTGAGAGTTGACATCTCTAGACTTAACTATGGCATCTTATCTCTGATCCCAAAGGTGCAAGGGGTTGTGGATATTAAACTGTTTAGGCCTATCGCTCTGATTAATGTTGTGTTCAAGCTGGTGTCCAAGGCAGTGGCCAGGCGCCTGACCCCGGTTGCACACAGAATAATCAGTCCAGCTCAAACAGCCTTTATCAAGGGGAGATTGATTGTTGACGGGCCGTTGGCGTTGCATGAGATTGTTCATGAACTGAAAACTAAGAATTTGCCGGCGGTCTTGCTGAAATTAGATTTCGAAAAAGCGTATAACAGGGTGAGCTGGTCCTTTCTGAAGGAAGTGCTCCTTAAGAAAGGATTTGATTTCTCCCTGGTCCACAAGATCATGCAGCTGGTTTCAGGGGGCCACACGGCGATCTTAGTGAATGGGGAGCTCGGGCCGTATTTTGCTAACAAAAGAGGAGTTCGTCAGGGCGACCCTCTCTCCCCTCTGTTGTTTGATTTCATAGTGGATGTGTTGGATATGATGTTGGCCAAGGCTCGGGATGCAGGTCACATTGCGGGTGTGATTGCGCACTTGATCCCGGGGGAGTTACGCACCTGCAGTATGCGGACGACACTATGATCCTGATCCAAAATTCTGAGGCGGACCTGACCAACCTCAAATTCATCCTCATCTGTTTCGAGCTGATGTCCGGAATGAAAATCAACTTTCACAAGAGCGAGGTGATTGTTATGGGGGGCGGGGAGGGAGAGCAAGCCAAAGTGGCTAATCTACTCAACTGCAGGCAGGGTGCCTTCCCCTTCACCTACCTTGGGTTCACCATTGCAGATCGGAAGCTCACCATAGCGGATCTGGAGCCAGTGGTTGCAAAGGTGGAATTTAGAATGGAGTCGTGGCAGGGCAAGTTCATGTCCTTAGCAGCTCGACTAACTTTGGTTGACTCGTGCCTTTCCTATATCCCAATTCACTTCATGACGCTCTTCCTCTTGGCGGATGGCACACATGCGGGTTTTGACAGGCACAGAAAGCGCTTCTTCTAGGAAGCAAAAGGGAATAAGCGCAAGTATCACGTGGTTGCATGGGAAGACATTTGTAGACCCAAGGACCTGGGTGACCTTGGGGTCTCTAACACAAAACTCCTGAATAAGGCCCTTTTGGCCAAATGGGTCTGGCGGCTGTTCTAGGCCACAGAGTCTGATTCCTTGTGGGCTAGGATCCTCAGAGCTAAGTACCCTGGAGCTACTGACTTCTTCAATTCAACCCTAGTGGGAGGATCCCAATTCTGGTACAATTTGAACAAAGTCAAGGAGGACTTCCGTGGGGCGATTCGTTTTGAAGTGGGAAACGGTCAATCCACGCGTTTCTGGACGGACCTGTGGGTTGGGGAGAGTCCCCTTAGTACCAGGTTTCCGCGGCTGTTTGCCATTTCACTGTCGCCGGAAGCTCTGGTGGCCCAGTTGTGGCGTGCGGGCGAGTGGTCCTTGAGGTTCCGTAGATGCTTTGGCCCAGAGGAACATTCCCAATGGGAGGCAATCCTGCTAGAGTTGGCTCATGTGACTATCCCGGGGTAAGCGAGACTGGGTTTCTTTGGCTCTGGATAACTCGGGCAAGTTCTCGACTAAAGCCTTGTACCGTAAGCTGGTCCAAGATAGGGAGCCTGTTGTTGTGACTGACATTTAGGAAGCAGCGATACCGTCGAAAATCAAAATCTTCTTGTGGCAACTGGCTAGGGATAAACTTCCCTTCAATGACCAGATTAAGCTGCGTCCGGGTCCCTCCGATGGACAGTGCGTCCTTTGTGAGGAGCCGGAAGATGCTAGCCATATTTTCTTCAATGGCCTTCTGGCTAAGTTTGTTTGGAGTGGCCTGCGCGAGGCACTTCAGTTGGCCTGGAATCCCTCCTCTTTCCAGGACCTTTTAGCTATTTTTTTGCGCCTTTTCGTGGCAATAAACGCACGGTCTTGCGTGTTCTTTTTGCGGCTATCTGTTAGGGTTTGTGTCTTATTCGCAATAAGTTTACGATCGAGAGGAAATTCCCTAACCAGCCTGTTGATTGCCTTTTCAATATCATGATCTTGCTGCAGCAATGGCGCCCCCTGTTGAAGCCAGAACCCGCAAGCCTGTTGGACGGGCTGATCACCGCCCTGAAGTTGTTGTTCGCCGCGACAACCTCAAGGCGGTGAAGGAGGATGCGGCTTGAGCTTTTCCCTCCTCGTGTTGGCGACGCCCCCTCGTCTCCGCGCCGGCCTGTTTTGCGCCTTCATTGTGCACTCCTTGGGGTGCGTCTTTACATATGTTCCTCTTTTCTTCGTGCTCCTTTCCGGCTTGTAAGTTGTTTTATTGTAAGCTGGCTTGGTTTGCTAGCAAAACTTAGCTACTCTTCGTTGTGTACGTTGCCGCCTGTTCCGGCTTTATTAAATTAAAGCAGGGCACTTCTGTGCCTTCCGTCTAAAAGAGTGATGAAGAGTTTTAGGGGAAATGTTTTGTTGGTCTAGTTTCTTCCTTGAGACGTTTTTTCTCCTGGTGCCTATTGTTTTTGTTCAGTACTATCTCCTTTCTTAGGAGATATCTGCGTTGTTCCTCGTGGGTTTCCGATTTGGCTATTTCATCAAAAAAAAAAAATCATGACGAAATCGACTACAAACTAAGGAAATAGTTCAATGATTCAGAAACAATAGGGCAGCCCTAATGTGTGCCAAATAGTGGTTCCAAATAGCTATTTCGGTTTTTGACATCAACTCTCTACACTGTGGAGCTTCCAATTCTCGGAGTGTTGATTGTCATTCTTCTTGGCGTTGCTCTGGTTGATAGTTGGGTCGGCAACTCGGCGTCTTCGGACCTCGGGTGCCGCCGGTGTGCGGGTGTCACTGGCTTGTCTTTTTGCCCGCTGCCTCGTCGTTTTTCGCGACGGTTCCTCTAATTCTGCTGGTAGTGTGGCCATGTTTCATGGTTTTGTTTGGTTTTCCTAATTAACCGTACATTTTAGGTTTGTGGGCATCAAGTTTGTATCAGTTTTCAATTAGTTTCAAACTAGTCAATTCTCTTCTGAAAGGTCGTGCCGGTTGCTAAAAAAAAATCAAAACAATTTGGAGCCGGCTGACCTACATGATCAGGAGAGATGACACAAAGAAGGTAGTGGTGCCCCCGAAAATGCAAACCACAACTAGGAGTTCGTCCTCCTATCTTAGATACCGTTCTAAGCTGGTGTATAACGATTCGGAGGGAATTAGTGTGGTCAAAGATGCGGGGCTGTTAGAAAGCCCGTACGAATCTTGATTCATATCCGACGGTTCCTAAGATAGGCTGACATCCTCCTAGTTTCGGATTTTGTGCTCCGTGGTGCCCCCCAAAATTGATTTTCGGGAGCAAAGGCGCATGCAAGGCTCGTCACTATCAGACTTGCTCTCACTAATCTCCATCTATTTTCCACTTCTCTCCAAACACGTCAATGCCGGGACATACTTCCGTGGACGCCTTGATTACATGGTCCTGAATCCATATCCATCCGCCCGGCCATGTAATCTCCCGCGTCACAGGTATGGCGCCAGCTATGCACGCTCGTCCTGACGACCATGGTCTTCGTCTCGCCTCTTGCAATCGTCCTCCTCCTCCTCGCCCTCGCCGTATCTCTCTTGTACCTCCTTTGTAAGCCCACTCCACAGCGCAGGGGCAGCGATGGACGACGGAGGCGGCTGCCGCCGTGGCCGCGCGGCCTCCCGTTCCTTGGACACCTCCATCTCCTTGGCTCCCTACCTCATCGTGCGCTCCGGCGCCTGGCCGCGGCGCACGGCCCGGTCTTGCTCCTCCGGCTCGGCCGCGTGCCAGCCGTGCTCGTGTCGTCGGCTGCCGCTGCGGAGGAGGTGATGAAGACCCGCGACCTTGACTTCGCAAGCCGGCCGCGGAGCGCAATGGCCGAGCGGCTCCTCTACGGCCGCGACGTGGCGTTCGCGCCCTACGGCGAGTACTGGCGACAGGCGCGCCGCGTGTGCGTGGTCCACCTCCTCAGCCCGCACCGCATCCTGTCCTTCCGCCGCGTCCGAGAGGAGGAGGCCAAGGCGCTGATCGAGCGCGTCCGCGCCGCGGCGGCGGGCGGCGCCGTCGTGGACCTGTGCGAGCTTCTCATCGTCTACGCCAACACGGTGGTCTCGCGAGCCGCGTTCGGCGACAAGAGCGCGCGCGGGTTGTACGGCGACGGCGAGAAGGGTCGCGAGCTGATGAGAGTGTTCGCGGACTTCGAGGAGCTGCTCGGCACGCCGCTTGTGGGTGAGCTCGTGCCGTGGCTGGGGTGGTTGGATAGCGTGAGGGGGACGGAGGGCAAGATCAGACGGACGTTCGAGGCGCTCGATGGTGTGCTCGAGAAGGTGATCGACGACCACCGCCGCCGGCGTCATGCCGGCTGGAAGACAGGAGATGGCGCCGACGATCAAAGGGATTTCGTGGACGTGCTGTTGGACGTGAACGAGACCGATGAAGAAGCTGACATTCGGCTCGATACGATCGAAATCAAGGCTATAATCCTGGTACGTGTTCTTCATTATTGCTCGTTGATTACGTGCCGATCGAGCTAGTAGTAGAGTAGTAAATTGCTGACATGTTTCCATTTGTTTCGTGTGTGCCTACTGTTGACGACGACGGCGAGCAGGACATGTTCGCGGCGGGCACGGACACCACGACCACGGCGATGGAGTGGGCCATCGCGGAGCTCGTGACGCACCCAGACACCATGCGGAAGCTCCAGGACGAGATCGACGCGGTCGTCGGCGGCGTCGCCGAGCAAGTCGTCACCGAGGACCACCTGGACAAGCTGCGCTACCTAAAGGCCGTGGTCAAGGAGACGTTGCGCCTGCACCCTCCAATCCCGCTCCTCGTGCCCCGAGAGCCACCCAACGACGCCGAGATACTCGGCCACCACGTCCCGGCGCGCACGCGGGTGGTGATCAACGCGTGGGCGATCGGCCGGGACCCCGCGACGTGGGATCGCGCGGAGGAGTTCTTGCCGGAGAGGTTTCTCAACAGCGCCGTGGACTATAGAGGGCAGCACTTCGAGCTGATACCGTTCGGCGCAGGGCGGCGGGGGTGCCCCGGTGTTGGGTTCGCCGTGCCGACCGTGGAGCTGGCGCTGGCGAACTTGCTGTACAATTTCGACTTGGCGCCGGTAGCAGGGACGTCGCTGGACATGCGCGAGGTGAATGGGCTCTCCGTGCGTCTCAAGTCCGGCCTGCACCTTGTCGCTATACCGCGGTTTCCGTGAATAAACTTGTGCAGCAGGATGTATAAACTTGCTGCACCTGTTGGGTATATTTCGCATGTGTGTATAACCTCCATACTTTTATGCAGTCAGTTCACCATCGGATTCTTAGTGTACTTCACATCAATTTAGTTTGCGTTCTAGCTTTAGTCAAAATCAAACTTTATTAAGTTTGACCAAAAATATTGGAAAAAATATCAGCATTCATAAAATCAAATGCATACACTATGAAAATATAAGTTATAATGATTTTAATAATATGAATTTTTTAATTGTAAATGTTAAATTTTTTCCACAATATTTGGTTAAACTTGACAAAATTTGACTTTGACTAAATCCAGAACGTAAACTAAATTGAAACCGAGGGAGTACCAGCTTGTTCACATTGCAGTATGTAGTACTCCGATAATTCTTGTCATGACTTAGTTCAAATTTGAACTATAAGTCTATAGATTGATCCATAACAAAAATTATATAGATTGATCCTTCCATGTTTAAGACTACGAAACAGGGGGTAGTACCATTTAGCAGGGTTTATAGCAGTTCTTGCCATTTTGACAGTTCATAATCCAAGATGAAGCTTCCTCACATGCAATTCTGACAGCTAGATATTAGAGATTAAGTAACCTGCGCAGTGGGTGAATGTCAGTTTCTGGGCCCAGTTATATTTTCATGGGCCATACTCTTCTGATGGTTGAGGGAAATTATAGTGATTTCCCTTTTAGCACGGGCCACATGATATGTAGATGCAGTTAAGTGTAAAAGTACCTGAAATTTTCCAAATCAATATAATATCGTCTGATGTTGCTTGTTCATATGAGTTGCTGAACAAATCTCTCATATGCTGCATTTCTATTAACAAATAATGCAATCTTCTGAGATTATATATGACTATATGAGACATCTATCTATTATATACTAAAAGTAAAATGAGTTTGTTTTTCAAGACACCAGGTTAAGCCACGTCCTCTAAACTAATCTTAACGGTTAGATCTATAAGTTACGGTTAGGATTTTACAGAGATACACGTAATCGTGTAAAAGTGCATGTCCGTTTGACACGTTCCAAGTTCGAATCTATCTTGCAAACGTCACCTACATATAATTAATTAAGAGAAAAAAGCCGGCCGGGCGCGCCCCGTCGGGAGACGCGAATCAGCATATCGTTTTAGAAAAAAAACACAACCGGCCGCACGCTGCCGGGTGCCACGAACCAGATGTGTTTTAGTTATCTACTCTAACAAGTATCACGCCACTATGATCAGAAGTTTAGAATAGTTAGCAAGATCGGCTAGCTAGATCTACCGAATAAAAAGAACCTACACATACGATTGCACCATGCACGATCAAACATCGCTGGATCAAATAGTATATTTTATAAAACATCTATGTGTATTCAATACAAATAATTGTGTTTGAATAAATTACGATTCAATAGATTTTCATAGTTGTGGTTAAGAAACAATTTGGCCCATGATCATGAAAGTTTTACCAACGATAAATCTTCCTACAATGTATAAAGTTTTGTCGTATAATTTAAGCTCATCATAACTGAAACCTTTCATAAATTTACTAAAATGTCATATCTAAACATCATCCAATGATTGTATAGATTGAAGGATTAAACTTAAATATCAATACCAACAAGATAGGTTGTTGAAGGTCACCGATAATATTTTTATCTTCTATTGTAAAAAATGATATGCTACAACTTTGGTTGAAACCAACACAAGAGTTACTTACAAAAGTATTCCTTGAAATTTCCAATGGGTCTAGGATTTTTCACTTATTGGAATCATATGTTTCAAAAATAATAACTAGAAATCACACTCTCGACTCCAAATAAAAAATGCCTTGGGTACATAATTTAGAAATAAATTATTTCTAATGAGTTTTCCCTATGATATTATTAAGGGTAACAGTATGCAGTTTGTTTTGGTTTTTTGTGAGGAACGTGATAACTACAAGCCAAGTAGGGAAAAATTTACTCGAACGAGGTGGTGACAAAGAGTTTGACTAAACGTAAAAATGTTGACGAATATGCCTAAAAGAAAATAAAGATCTTTAGCAGTATATTCATATAAAAGATCATGGGCAAAGTTTTAGCATGTTCACATGTATAAAACTTTGCACAATGTGATATGGAGTGATAAATGAGTCAAGAAAACATTATAATGAGATAATTACGTGACCTATCTATTAAGAAGGATAAAGTGTTTTATCTTAATTCAACTATTCATTTTACGAAGTAGTAGTTCACTTTACCGGTCCAATACACTTACGTCAGTATTTCAAAATATGGTATGATAATCATTTTTGTTCAATTTTAGATTACCAAATATGTTACATGCATCAATAATATTTGATTACCAAAACATTTGTGGTAGTTGTAGAATAATTTATTTATTGTCACATTATAGAAAATATTGTGATATTAGTGAAAGCACAATTTTATTTCTTTAACACTTCAACCAATTACAGATGATGCCCTCACATTTGTGAGAGCCACCTTGCTAGTTCAAGCAAATAACAAAGGCTTCCTGAATCAAATTTCAGGAAGTGCAAATGTTTCAGGTTCAGATCCAGCTGATGTCAGATAAAGTTTCAAGTCTTCCAACATAAGATAAATATCTCTGCTTTCAGTGTGTGTCTTGTCTGCAGTGACAAAGGAATGCACACTGCCATCAATCTCGATCCAGCTGAGCCCAAGCTTCTTCACCACACTATGCTCCTCCATCCCACTCCTCGTCCTCTTCAGATCCTCCCGTTGTCCAGCATGTGCATACACGTTGGATAACAAGACATAGGAGCTGCCATGGCTTGGCTCTGCGTCTGCCAACTTCCGGGCAGCAACCTCTGCCATGACGACATTGCCATGGCTCTGGCAGGCAGCTAGTAGTGAGCTCCATGTCACAAATCCTGGATCTTCTGGTAGACTGCTACCAAGGTTGAAGGCTTCTTCCAATAACCCAGCACGCACGACCAAGAAGATCCACCAAGCAACCGTAGTGCTGGATCGATGGCATAATACCCATGCTCCTCATTACGTTGAAGTACCTGAAACCTTCGTCAACAAGACCCCCATGGCTGCAGGCATTCAAGATGGCAACAAAGGTGACACCGTTAGGCTAGACGCCGAATTGCGAATAACTCAAGTGCCATCTCTAACAGTGGCATGACATACAATTCCCAAATATCAAGTGTGCTTAAATAGTCACACCTTACAATGATGATGAAAACACAAAAATTGCAAACCCACACCGGAGGTGCCAGCTCCATTGACAAGTGCGACACCTAGTTGTCTAGGCCACCTATCCAGTTTAGCGTCACCTCATCCAGAGCGGTTGTGGCGGCACCTCCCTCGCAAAGACCTTCCGCCGCCGCTTTCTGCAGCTCCGCCACCTTGGCTCGTACCTCTGCGCCCTTACCTTGGCCCACCATGATTTCCCTCACCGCCGCGGCAATCTCCTCCTTCGTCTTGGTCTCCGGCACCCGTATCGCCGCCCCAATCCCGTCGGTGAGCATCACGGCGTTTTGTCGCTGCTCGGCGTAGAGGGGCCAGGCCAGCATGGGTACGCCCAACACCAGGCTCTCCAGCACCGAGTTCCAGCCACAATGCACCAGGAAGCCTCCCGTGGCCTGGTGGGCCAGAACCTTTATCTGTGGAGCCCATGACGGCACCAGGAGGCCCACGTCCTTTGTCCTCTCCATGAAGCCGTCGGGGAGGTAGGCCAATGGGTCCTGCTTGCTCTCGGCGTCGTAGTAGTTGGCGTTCACTGCTCCCTCGTCGCTCGGGCTCCGCACCACCCACAGGAAGCGCTGCCCGCTCTGCTCCAGACCCAGCGCGAGCTCGTGCATCTGGGCCGTCGGCAGCGCGCCGCCGGAGCCGAAGGAGACGAAGATGACCGACTTGGGAGGCTGCCGCTCGAGCCAGTCCAGGCACGCCGCGCGCGGCGCCGCGGGGCTGCTGGCGACGGCATTTGTCTGTATGAGGGGCCCGATGTTGTACACCGGCGGGCGTCCAGGCTCCGGGACACGGAGCGCCGCGATGGCGTCCGGCTCCACGGCGTCGAAGGAGTTGACGAGGATGGCGTCGGCGTCGCGGTAGCGCTTGCTGTGGTGCACCATCCACCGGTAGCTGGGGTCGGACTTGTCCTGGAGCGGCGCGAGGATCTCCGTGCCCGGGATGGGCACGCAGCCGGGGAGCCTGACAGGCTCGGTGAGGTCCCTGAACTCGCCGGGCATGGAGACGGGCAGCTCCGCGAGGTGCAGGATGACCGTGAGCACGTGGAGGTTGGTCGGGAAGAAGAGGTACCTCCTAGGCACGCCGGCGGCCACGGCAGCGTCGAACGAGTCGGCGCCGAAGAGGTCGGCGACGAAGGCCACCAGCTGGCGCGTGGTGTCCCTGCTGAGCCCCGAGAGGATCCCCGTGAGCGCCGGCACCAGGCGGACGCACTCCTCCGACATGAGCGTCTCGATGGCGGAGCCGGGGGCGAGGTCGGAGAGGTCGAGGGGCGGGAGGGAGACGGAGGAGATGGAGGGCGGGAGTGAGGCGAGGAAGGCGCGCTGCGTGGCGGAATCCGTGGAGGCGAAGCTGATGAGCGTGGCCGTGACGCCGTGGCGCGCGGCGAGGCGTTTCGCCAGCTCGGCCATCGGGATCAGGTGGCCCATCCCGGGAGTCACCAGCATCGCCACGTGCGGGGACTCCGCCGTGCCGTCGCAGACGACGCCATTGGCGTTGGCCTCCTCCATTGTTTTCTTGCTCACGAGATGGAATTCCGTCGATGGTGTGTCAGTGTGTGTGGTGTGGTGGTTTAGGTTGGACCGGACTACTGATTTGGCAAATGTGTACGCACGGTCACACCGGAGAGAAATAGTTTTTTTTTTGCATGCATGCACTACAAGTCAAAACTGCTGATATCATTTTTCGAAAATTCAAAATGTTTTGCAGCTCAAACCGATTATCCGATCAAGAATCCGTTTTCACTGTTAGACTAGTCGCGGCGAGATCTTCAAAACTAGATCCCATGTCGATATATTTTGATAACCTTTTTTTTGCCCCAGAAGTTACCACCCCGTAACATATAAGTTATCATGTCTTGTATATGTAAGTTACCCACCATATTAGCGATTAGTTTTTGGGTTGAAATAGAACAATTTTTTCATATCCATTTAGATCTTTACGCGATCTAAAGTTACCACGTTACTTTGAGATGGTGAATTTATCATGCATGCATAATTATTAGAATGATAATTGTCGATTTCATAGTGAAACTACACATAAAAAAGATGTACATTGTGTTTGTAACTATTATTTAGACGGCATGGTAACTACATCAATTTCGTGATGGATAACTACGTCATGTGTTATAAACACATGGATAACTTCATAAATACTAGATGGGTCACTCCATCAATATTGGGTGGGTTATTATTATGTAGAGAGTATGGTAAACCATAAAAACACATGAGTAACTTTATCATGAATATATGAGTAATATAACTTCACATGAAAATAAAAGAGATAATTTTATCAGTACTGGTAACGAGAGTAGGGTAAATATAACGATTTTGTGTTGATAACAACATAAAACACATGGATAGATAAATTCATGGGTACCGGGTGGTAAGTTTATCAATATTAGGTAAAGATATAATATGGTAACTATATATGATTTTGTTTACCGAGTGATAAGTTCATCCATGTTGATTTGGTAAATATTATTTAAATGTTATGGTAAATATTATCTAAATAGTATGATAACTTATGTGTTAAAGGTGGGTAACTTTTGGGTCAAAAATAAAAGTTCTTGAAACATGTCAACATGGGATCTAGTTTCGAAGATCTCGTCGCGACTAGCTCAGCGGTGAAAACGGATTCTAAATCAGATAAATGGTTTAGGCTATAAAATATTTTGAATTTTCGAATTTTACATTAAATACAGGCTAACATCACTTTATGCATGCAGCTTTGAGTGCGTGAGGTTATGCCCCATGAAAGGCGCCTGCTGTTTAGATTTGGCGTTTAGCTTTGGTGTGTGTTTTTCTTGGGGTGTGGGCGTGGTGGGGCCGGGTTACTTATAAGCAGGCAGAGGTGGGGATCACCGGGGGTGGGAAGATGAGTGAGGCAATAATGGAGTGATGATGGTGAGGTCACGCCCGTGTCATGATTACCTAAGCTACCCAAATCACTGATGTCAAAACTAAAAGGATCTTTGTTACGGGTAAAGGACAAACTATTTCTCTAGGCAATTATTCATATTATTCATTTTTTAAATAAATTTGTTGAGTTATATATGTTTGCATATTTAGCTTATTTGGTTAATCACCTATCAGTTACATCTGGACGATGCCCTCTTCCTTGCTCTGAAGTAATATTTTGTGTCGTTTTTTCTAAAGGGAAGTTCAGTCAATAAACAATATGTCTAATTTACTAAATACCATGCAAATTTAAGTCGTACGGATTAGACAATTCGACCCTATTCGAGGTGCGGTGTTGAAATTTAAATATGCTAATACCAGTTAGACATATTTGTTCAATTGGATCGCGCCCAAAACAAAGTCGGGGAAGAGGAGCAGGTTGCGCACGACGAAGAGGATCAGCACACGCACCCTCAACTGCGGCGGAATGGAAGGTTGTGTGGCAGGGGCGGCGACGTCGGAGACGTTGGTGGTGCTGGCGTCGTGGTGTATCTCGTCGGTCGCCGCGGCGGAGAGTGGGGAGGAGTGGCCAGAGTCGTCCATGGCGGCGTGCATGCGAGGGGGGGGGAGGGGTAGGGTTGGTGGTAGTCATGGAAAGATGTGGGCTGTGGCCAGTTGATTAGGATAACCGGACAGAGTTAGGTACATATTGAAGGAGATATGCCCTAGAGGCAAATAAATAAGTAGTATTTATTGCATTATCTCATAAGTTTATAATAGGGTTGTGTATTATGCTATAACTGTATTAATCGGAATTATTAATACACGTGTGATACATAGACAACCAGGTCCCTAGCAAGCCTCTATATGAGCTAGTCCATTGGGCAACAGTTGATCGAGATTCCCGATCAAGGACAATGACGTCGGTTGACAATGGGGTCATCTTGTTAGTTGAATAAGGTGATGGACATACGCAAAGTATTGCAATAAGATCGTATTACGATGTTTGTCATTTGCAATAGATAAGAATATGATAGCTTATTCCTTAGACCGTGAGACCGTACTTATTAATGCTTCGTAGGGGTGCTTTGAGAGCATCAAACGTTGTGTCTTATATAGCATGGCAATAACGGTGTCCATCTTGGGTATTCCGAAAGAGCATCAAGACGTAAGGATCAAGAGCGGGATTTGTTCATTCTTGTAATGGAAAGATACTCTGGGCCCACTCGGTGATATTGCATTTGTATAGCTGCGCACTTGTAATGGAAAGATACTCTGGGCCCACTCGGTGATATTGCATTTGTATAGCTGCGCAGCTTATGACTAGGTCATGGAGATGTAATATCGCAGACGAGTTAATAACCTTCGTCGGTAACGAGATACAACAAAGACATCGGTGTGTCTACGATCATATCTCGGACAAGGTAGTATCGCAGAGACAAAGGGAATGAATGTCATATTTATGGTTCAACGACGATATTCGTGGAATGCACAGGGGTCGTCATATACTTCCAGGTATCCCTGACGGTCATTGGTGAGCGGAGTGTCTCGACCATGTCTGGAGTGTTCTCGAACCGTAGCGTAACAAACTTAAGGTCTTAGCGACACCAGGAGATAGGTTCTGGAATGTTATAGGGATTTGTTGGAGAGAGAGAAATGATCCGGAAAGAGTTCCGGTAGTCCGGAAGGAGTTCCGTAGAGGTCTGTAATGGTTCCAGGAATGTCCGAAAGTTGTTCGGGTGGTCCGAAAGAGTTTTCGGAGTCACGGGATATTGAATTATATATAAATATATTAATTATGAATTAATGAGATTTTTATATTAATTTAATATTAATTAAATAAAGGAAAAAGGGGCTCCCACCTACATGGGGGGGCCGCACCAAGCAAGGGGGTGGGCCCCATGGGGGGTTCGGCCAGCCCATGGTGGGGGCGCACCACCCCCTCCTCCTTTGTTTAGTCCCACATGGGGGAGCCAGGGAGTTTGCACACCCCCTTCCCCCTTTATATAGCAAGGCATATTAATTGGATTAATTCATTGGAAAATACAATTAATTCCCGATTTCTCTCTCGATCTCGTGGTTCCCAAGTTGGAGCTGCGCCGAGCTGAGGAAGGGGGGTCTCTCTCCACCTACGCTATACCGCAGAGCGCCGTTGCTCTGCGGGATTCCAGATAAGATCTACCCCTGCGATTTCAGCTGGATCTGAATGACCGGGGGTTGTCGCTAAGCTCCGTATGTTTGTGAGTGCTCGGAGGTAACTCCTTTTGAGTAGCCTGGGCGACGTCGTTTCGCCCCTGCAGCCGCCGCGCCTCCTTCCCCTCTGCTGCCGGCGCTGAAGGGAATATGCCCTAGAGGCACTTAATAAACATAGTTTATTGGCAATATCCCAATCGTTCATTATATGTTTTATACCATGCTATAACTGTATTAAACGGAAACATTAATACAGGTGTGGTAGATAAACAACCAGGTCCCTAGTAGCCTCTACTAAGACTAGTTTCATTGCGCGATTGATGATCGAGGTTTTCCGATCATAGGGCATGGCGTCGGTCGGCAACGGAAGTCATATCGTTAGGAGTAACGATGTGATGGACATACCCAGTATTTATAGGACATAGTCGTTACGCCTTAAGACCGTGAGATCAACTCTTATTGGTATTTCTGGAAGATACTTTGATCGCACCAAACGTCGTATCTTATTTAGTATGACAATAACGGTGATACTTTTGGGTATCGGAAAGGAGTAGTTGATACGAGGGGTCAACAGCGGGATTTGTCAGTCCGCATAGCCGGATAGATACTCTAGGGCCCACTCGGTGAGATTATGTCAAATGAGTTTGCAAACATGTGACTAGGTCACCAGCTGACATAATATCATAGACGAGTAGAAGATAGCGATGTCGGTAACGAGATCATGCTAGGTATGGAGATATCTGAGAATGATGCTCGGACACGCTAAGTATCGCCATGACAAAGGGTTTAAGACTATACGTCCATGTTTGATAGATGAAAGTCATTCGTTATATCTCATGGGTTAATTCATGGGGTCCAGGTCTACGAGTTAGTAGTTGATCATTGAGTAGTCTTGATCATACCTGATATTATATCGAACCGCTAGGGTAACACACTTAAGGGGTTTCGACAAGACAACCGGAAAGGAAAGAGATCACCGGGAGCGTCCCGGGAGGGGTCCGATGGAGATCGGGCAGCGCCGAAAGAGTTTTCGGAGCTAGGAAAAATTATATATATTATGTTTGATATTAATTAGTGTAATTAATATGCAAATATGATTTTATATATTTATTTTCGAATTTATTTAGGCTGATTTCCCTAAATGGGCCTTCTGGTCGAAAGAAGGCCCATGGGGGGGAAAACCCTCAAGGGAATTTTGTGGGGGAGGCTTGGCCGGCCTAGGTGGGCCAAATGGGGCCCACCTAGGGCCGGCGCACCAGCCTTGGCCGAACCAGGCATGTGGGATAGTCCCACATTGCCTGGCTGGCAACCTATATAAGAAGGGGCACCCCTGGCCTTTTAATTCACCAATTAATTCCCAATTTCTCTCTCGATCTCGTGGTTCCCTTGTCGGAGCCGCGCCGAGTAGAGGAGGGGGATCTCTTCCACCATAGCCCGCTGCCGCGCTGCTGGTGTCCCGGTCCAAGTCTTCCGCTGCTCGTCCTGGACTGGAGCTTCGGAGGCCGTCGTCTCCACCGTATGTGTGTGACGCCCTGCGAGGTGCTGCGCTAGCGGTACTCGGAGGCCTACTTCCTCCACCCGACCTCGGGGTCATCTTCGTCGTCTTCGTCACGCCGAGTTCTCCGCGACCTATAGGTCGGCTACGGCGTCTTCATCGTCAACGCTTGTGCGGGAGCGTAATCCCCGCTATTCGGTCTACGAGGGTATGTATTCCGATCTCCGCCGTACTTCTATATCTGCATAGTGCAGATCTTGGCTAGTTTAAGGATATCGTTGGTAGGAAAAATTTTGTTTTCTGCACACGATCCCCTTCAGTGGTATCAGAGCCGATCTATCGTAGATATAGTTGTACGCTGTTAGAACCCGTGTTCTGCACGGGGGCACCGTTCCTGTTATTTGCTACCCTCTAGCGTGCACTTGTGATTCCAGCGGCATCGAGTTGATGAAGCGGCCCGGACCGACTTTACGCGTACGCTTACGCGAGACTGGTTCCACTACTGACATACGGCTTGTACCGTATCTGTGGCTGGCGGGTGCCTGTTTCTCTCTCTTTAGTTGGCTTTGCATTTTCAATGGAGGACCCGAAAGGGATGCTTAAACATGCAATTATTGAATCGTTGTTGTGGTCATAAGGTTCGTAGGTATGAAGCGGTTCTATTTACGAAAGCCCCGAGCCACGTAAAATATGCAAAAGATAAAGTAGAAGCGTCTAACTTTATTTTGCAGGGGCTATGTGATATGGTCAAGGTAGGTTTATTAAATTGTTTATAAACTGCGGGCGCCAAGAAGGCCATGGCGCAATGGACTATATCACATTGCATTACATTTGATGTTTTGTGTGCATCTTATATTGTGTGATTGTGTGTATAGTATACATTAGTTACACAGCGGTAGCTATATAAGATGATCCCTTCAAAATACCACCAGTGTTCTCCCTCCAACGCGCACCACCAAGAAAGTTCTACGTTATGAGGCAGGCCGTGATGATCGGGTGTCAGACATATCTTCGTTCGCATACGGTGGGTGTAAGCCATGTTGCACAAGCGTCAGCGTGGAGGTTATGGTGGCGAGCCTAGCATATTCAGAAATATGGCCTCGGAACAGGGAGACCGAAAGGTCGAGCACGAGTCACAAAATTGGTGTGGCGGACATTTGTCTACTCTTGAAGTTGTGCCGCCGGCTCTGATGATGAGGGGTGGTGCAATGGATGGGGGTCGTGTAATCGCTTAAACGACCAGGAGGGATGTTCGTTTGAGTGGGAGTTCAGATAGTTATTTTCTAAAATACTAGAACTCAAAATATAATGAACAGAGTCTGTTTTGCAAACCTTTGTAGATATTAACCATTGTGATAGCATCTTTTCAAATTAGGCGCATTCCTGCGATTGAGAAACTTAAAAGGTTGGGTCCAAACTTCATAGTTTTATGCTTTAGCTTGAGGATACTCCTTGTTTAAACCGTTATCTCTTTGTGTTACGATACCCGCTAGGAGATAAAACCGGGGATTCCGCTAACAAAAGATAATTTTGATTATCGGATTTTGTGCGGATGATATCATCATAGTCCAGTGTATGCTATGATCTCTGCCATAAAGAACCAACGGTGAGTACGAGTTTTTTGGATCGCGAACATATGATATGGTCGCTAAACTCGGGGTACCCCAAATGTTGGGTTGATGAAGTTTATCAGTACGTTGACTGATTGTCTTCTCAACCAAGATGGAAGAGAATACACACATTGAGGGAGCATGTGGCGGTCATACTTAATGACATATGTTCATGATTAATAAACATTGAGACGCCTCGCTCAGCACAATCACTGGATGACAGACATCGTTGCCAAGTGCAAATCCTCTGTCATAGACTATGTCATGCAAGGGGAATCGTTCACCTTCATGGTTCTTGATTACGGTGGAAGTATCAAGAAGATGAAACAGATCGCCGGAAGTCATCAATGATGATGGTGTATATATGATATACATGTTATGAATGTTTTAGCTAAGCAGGTGCTCGCAGTAGTGACTGAGTCTTGAACTAGTCATGTTTTGTGAAAAACCAGGTTTACTGCTTGAGTAGCTTGAAAGGATGAGGCGACATTGCGTGTTGATAATGGCAATCAAGTTGTTGTGATGGCCGTAGACACTCTCCCTCTAGATCTACCATTTGAATAAATTCTTTATGATCGGGTGTTGGTATGATCGTTACGAGTGTGTCTCCTCTAGCGAGACACTTGTTCATACATGATAGTGACAAATTGGTGTCCTATATTTATGAAGTAATGATCATATGCCGGTTTGAATTTAGATGGTAGAAGCTCCCACATTCATAATATTAATGCCGATGGATACAAACTTAATAAAGACACCACATATGTGTGGCACTACCGTTTAGTCATGTCAATGTTATATGCATTAGCTCCACACTGGATGGACCTACAAGTCCTAAGATTTGATCTTTTGACACTTGCAAAATAACTGTGACACCGTTTTCGGAAAACGGGCATATAACTTATTGATAGTCATACATGGAGATGTATGTGGTTCAATGAAGTAATTGACGGGTAGTGGAGACCTTTATTTCGTGAACTTCACTGAACGTTTTGAGTATAGCTTGTTGAGAATCATGCATATGGGTGTAAGTGAATCAATGAAGTACTTTAACGTGTAGTGGAAGTCTTTATTTCATAGACTTCATGAATATTCCGAGTAGATATATGGATATTCACTCCGGGGAATGTTAGTCTGAATTTTTGATTCGATCAAACGAAGTTCAGAATGAAGTAGGAAATAAACTTAACAAGAAAATCAAATTCCCGCGATGCAAATCGAGGAATGAAGATTTGAGTTATAATGTTGGCACATCATTGGAAGACTTGTGAGAAGAGTTCCACAAATTACGTCGCATGGAACACCATAGTGTTATGGTGTGTTAGGGCGTCGTAATCGCACCCTATCGGATAGTGTGTGGTAAATGAATCTCTTACCGAATTATTGTAATCATTAGAGTCATATGGTAGAAACGTAAACACTCACGTTAGCAAATAGGGAAACCATTTGAATCCATGGAGACAATACCATACGAGTGATGGCATGGCTTTTGAGCCTGGATTGTCGTTTCAGCAATTTAGTGTTTCGATGTAATCGAACCTAAAATGGATTAATCTTTGTAGTATACCCTACCTAAAGAGTTAGTTGGGTACATGTCTCACGACATAGGCAAAATCTTTGTCGGGATATACCTTGCGAAAGAAATAGTTTCTTGTCCGAGGGTATAAGTGAGAAAGAAAGTAGAGCAAGACGAAGTTGGTGAACTTCTTCTCCAAACATCAGAGTGGCGCAATCGAAAGTGTTTTCGGTGTCAGGCCCCACAGCTTGAAAAAGCTAATGATTCAAGATCATGATGTTCTGAGCTCATACTAAGAGTGTAGGCATACAAGGTTGTGTTCTACACTATGTGTTACGACAATCTTGTTATGGAGGTCATATTAATGGAATATGATAGACCTACGAACTACGAAGAAGAGATGGTGGACCTAAGTCCGAGAAATGGCTATGAGTCATTTGTGATCCGAAATAAAATCCATATACGATTACCAGGTATTGACTTGGGAGATCTTCTTGATGACATCTAGGATGTTAATAGTATATGGAATTTTATGAGAGAGTAGACATTGAGCAGATTCGATTTGTCGTGAAACAGTTCCGACAGACCACATGAGAGTTTGTCTCAAGTGGCGAAGCCTAAATCTATTCTGGGTCGTTTAGCAATTACTATAATTTCGAATGAGAAATTGATAGATGGATGAGAAAACCATGTTTCTTAATAGTGTAATTAAGAATGGTTTGTAATCCTGAGGATGCTAAACATGTATGCAAACTTCGGTTGTCCATTCATGGGCAGAAGTAAGTATATCGGAGCTGGAATCTTCACTTTGATAATGTGATCAAAGGATTTTGGAGTTGTCCAAAATAGTTGAAGAAACCTACATTTGCTAAGAAGTGAGTGGGAGCAAAGTAGCTTTCCTTGATCTTATATGCGGAAGGCATATTTGAGTGGGAGCTAAGTAGCTTTTCCTTGATCTTATATGCGGAAGGCATATTTGAGTGGGAGCTAGGTGTCAATTGTGATTCTGTATGTAACGACATATTGAATGACACAGATCCTCTAGTAGAGTGTAAAGGATTATTTAAGTGATTAAATTTTCTATGAAATGAAGTTAGGAGTATTAGGCATCCGATTTATAATTGTATAGATCAGAGGGGGCTTAATAACATTAAGTCGGAGTATTTCCTAAGTCAGGATTCTGAAGTGTTTCAGAATAGGACAAGCAAAGAAAGAGGTTCTTACTTGTATGACTAGGTAAAATATTAAGTTTATCTTGGCTTTTTCAGTGATAGAAAATGATGTTCGACATTCTCTATGTATCACACATAGAGTCTATCAGGCTGAAAGCTCGACTTAGTGTGACCCGAGTTCTTGGTTAAAGAACAGGTTCTAGAGTGATCCTTGTGTGGATCAATGAACAAACGTTAAGTTTATTCTTCAGTGTCTATGAGAACTGAAGATAGGTTTTCTAGTAACGGGTAAGAGTGGAATGGCAACTTGCCGTAAAGCGGTTACGATGATGCAAGTTATTGCACTGACCCATACGACTAGAAATCTCATATAGGAGATGTACTTTATTTTGAAGATAGACATGGTTAGTTTGCGAAGTCGCATATGAATGCACTGTCGCATAATCTACATAGGTATAGAAATATATCGCGACTTTAGAAGTAGCAAGTGTGATTGGACTGAGCAGTTTTCCGAGCGTAGGTGGTCCCCTTAATAGATCTCTTAGACTTTTAAGGCGCATGCTACACGAATGCTCGAGTCTCACTTCATCCGCTAGGATATATTTCACCGTCATCGTAAGATACGGGTTTATGTAAAACTAGGTGACATAGAAGTGTTGCAAAGATAATATAGATCTCAATGTGTGAGATCTATTGACTGTATTCCTCTTCCACGAGGCGAGCAGGCACCAAGATGCTATGGGTGTTGAGCTTTTACCAGGTTGTAAACTAGATTAAGTGTTACTCTAGTGCAAGTGGGAGACTGAAGGGAATATGCCCTAGAGGCACTTAATAAACATAGTTTATTGGCAATATCCCAATCGTTCATTATATGTTTTATACCATGCTATAACTGTATTAAGCGGAAACATTAATACAGGTGTGGTAGATAAACAACCAGGTCCCTAGTAGCCTCTACTAAGACTAGTTTCATTGCGTGATTGATGATCGAGAATTTCCAATCATAGGGCATGGCGCCGGTCGGCAACAGAAGTCATATCGTTAGGAGTAACGATGTGATGGACATATCCAGTATTTATAGGACATAGTCGTTACGCCTTAAGACCGTGAGATCAACTCTTATTGGTATTCCTGGAAGATACTTTGATCGCACCAAACGTCGTATCTTATTTAGTATGACAATAACGGTGATACTTTTGGGTATCGGAAAGGAGTAGTTCATACGAGGGGTCAACAGCGGGATTTGTCAGTCCGCATAGCCGGATAGATACTCTAGGGCCCACTCGGTGAGATTATGTCAAATGAGTTTGCAAACATGTGACTAGGTCACCAGCTGACATAATATCATAGACGAGTAGAAGATAGAGATGTCGGTAACGAGATCATGCTAGGTATGGAGATATCTGAGAATGATGCTCGGACACGCTAAGTATCGCCATGACAAAGGGTTTAAGACTATACGTCCAGGTTTGATAGATGAAAGTCATTCGTTATATCTCAGGGGTTAATTCATGGGGTCCAGGCCTACGAGTTAGTCGTTGATCATTGAGGAGTCTTGATCATACCTGATATTATATCGAACCGCTAGGGTAACACACTTAAGGGGTTTCGACAAGACAAGCGGAAAGGAAAGAGATCACCGGGAGCGTCCCGGGAGGGGTCCGATGGAGATCGGGCAGCGCCGAAAGAGTTTTCGGAGCTAGGAAAAATTATATATATTATGTTTGATATTAATTAGTGTAATTAATATGCAAATATGATTTTATATATTTATTTTCGAATTTATTTAGGCTGATTTCCTAAATAGGCCTTCTGGTCCAAAGAAGGCCCATGGGGAGGAAAACCCTCAAGAGAATTTTGTGGGGGAGGCTTGGCCGGCCTAGGTGGGCCAAATGGGGCCCACCTAGGGCCGGCGCACCAGCCTTGGCCGAACCAGGCATGTGGGATAGTCCCACATTGCCTGGCTGGCAAGGTTGGCTCCCCCTGGGAGCCTATATAAGAAGGGGCACCCCTGGCCTTTTAATTCACCAATTAATTCCCAATTTCTCTCTCGATCTCGTGGTTCCCTTGTCGGAGCCGCGCCGAGTAGAGGAGGGGGATCTCTTCCACCATAGCCCGTTGCCGCGCTGCTGGTGTCCCGGTCCAAGTCTTCCGCTGCTCGTCCTGGACTGGAGCTTCGGAGGCCGTCGTCTCCACCGTATGTGTGTGACGCCCTGCGAGGTGCTGCGCTAGCGGTACTCGGAGGCCTACTTCCTCCACCCGACCTCGGGGTCATCTTCGTCGTCTTCTTCGCGCCGAGTTCTCCGCGACCTAGAGGTCGGCTACGGCGTCTTCATCGTCAACGCTTGTGCGGGAGCGTAATCCCCGCTATTCGGTCTACGTGGGTATGTATTCCGATCTCCGCCGTACTTCTATATCTGCATAGTGTAGATCTTGGCTAGTTTAAGGATATCGTTGGTAGGAAAAATTTTGTTTTCGGCACACGATCCCCTTCAGGCGCACCAGCCCTGGTGCTGGCGCTCTGCCTTCTTCCGCCCGACGCCTGTCGACGCAGATCATCGTCGACACCCCGGCGTCATCGACTTCGACATCGCGGCAAGTTCTTCGCGACCTCGAGATCGGCTACGTACGACTTCATCGTCAACGCTTGTGCGTGAGCGTAATCCCCGCTATCGGTCTACATGGAGGTAATGTAACCCGTTCCGCCACCGTTATCGCATGTACTAGATAGATAGATCATGGCTAGTTAGGGTTTCGTTCTCTAGGAAAATTATTGTTTTCTGCACCGTAACCCCTTCAGTGGTATCAGAGCCGATCTATGCGTAGTACTGCTGGTACGGTTAGAACTCATGTTGAATGAGGGCGTCTTTCTTATATTTGCTACCCTCTAGCGTGCACTTGCGATGCCTTCGGTATTGAGTTGATGAAGCGGCCCGGACCGACTTTACGCGTACGCTTACGCGAGACTGGTTCCACTACTGACATACGGCTTGCACCGTATCTGTGGCTGGCGGGTGTCTGTTTCTCTCTCTCTAGTCGGCAAAGCATTTTCAATGGAGGGCCCGAAAGGAATGCTTAAACATGCAATTATACGATCGACGTTGTGGTACAAAGTTCGTAGGTAGGGAAGCGATTCTCTTACGAATAAGCCTATATGCCACGTAAAATTTGCAAAACTAAATAAAGCTAGAGGCGTCTAACTTTGTTTTGCAGAGGCGTTATTTTATGTGACATGGTTACGGTAAGTTTTGATATTACTCGTACTGTCGGAGGCAATGGAGGGCTCTGTAGACTCAGAGCCATGCCGGGGCGCCGGGGGCCAGGCTCATGGCGCCATGAAGGTCCAGGCGCATCGACCATGTCACATCGCACTTCATTGCATCATTATTGTGTGTTGTTGTGTGTGCATCCTATTGATTGCTTATATGCTAGATATACAACGGTAGCTTCATAAATAAGATGATCCCTAAAATTGTGTTCTCCCTCGTTGCGCACCACCAAGAAAGTTCTACGTTATGAGGCAGACCGTGATGATCGGGTGTCACACATCTCGTCGTTCGCATCAAGTGGGTGTAAGCCATGTTGCACGCGCAGGGTCTTCGAGGTTTGATTGGCGAGCCTAGCATACTCAGAGGTATGGCCTCGGAACACGGGAAGATCGAAAGATCGAGCACGAGTCACAGAGTTGTTGTGATCGACATGTTATGTCCACCTTTGAAGCTGTGCTGCCGGCCGTGATGATCGGGGGTAGTGTGGTGGATGAGGGTCGTGTAATCGCCATTATTATTTTTAGGGATAATAATCTTGGTGTGGTGTGTTTTTGATAATGAGATTATAGAACTAAAAATCACCTATATATTATAAACTTATCTTACCTCTTTTGCGATCACATCTAAAGACTACGGAACTACACTTCGGTTGCTTCCTCAAGAGCTCGGATTCTACCTTGGAAGCCGACGGGTCTAACTTCATCAGATGGTTAAAGGGTTTTTAAAACATTCTCAAAACACAACAAACATCCTATATGTCCTAGAACATTAGTTAGAAGTTAGACCAGATGATTCTGATAGCAAGGAGGAAGATGATGAGTTCCGTAAGCATCATGACATGTTCATGGAAGTGACGATCGTCATGAGCGTATGCCTAGCACCTGAGTTGAAAGTTGTTTCAACACATGGAGCCATATGTCGTGATTGATGCGATCAGAGGTCACTTCAAAGATGAATTGAGTCTTGAGCAGTTCAGACAGCTTAGAAAGTTCCGGACCATTCACATGGGGAGCATACCTGTCTGGAGACTCAGTTGAAGAAGTTGTGTGACATCTACTTCAGGCTTACGAATATCTACGATTTCTAGATAGCGAACTCCAGTGCAATAGAGATTGTGCTTTACCTCCTAGCTGTGAATAGCATGTGCGTGAACATGCTATAGAGACTTGATGAGCTTCTTCACATTTGTGAACAAGTTCAAATCTCTAAAAGTTGATTCCATCGAAGAAGAGTTCTTCGACGCTACGGCTATATTTGATATACGAAGATATAAATGTATTCTTTCCATACTTGGTGAAAAGTATTTAATACTTGTTCTGTTTATGAAACAGTACCTGATTATCACAAGTATGCGGCGAAGGGTGACGTGACAGTGCACAAGTGATGGCAAGTTCATGGCCAGTAGTGCTCACGCCCTCGAGATATCATATTAGTTATCATCAGTAGTTTTTGATAAGACATTTTGTAATAGTGAGAGTGTAATCTAGTTTGGTGTCTTAAATGTTGCAAGACATAATTATTCATATAGAACAAATCAGTTGTTTTATGTTATGAAACAAAGCAGTTGTTTCATGTTATGAGTAATTTGCATCACATCTCAATTACATTATGCGTATGATATACATTTATAATAGCGGGAATGATAAAATTATGTGTCCAAAGAACAAACACCATCGAATTTAGTCATAAAGGCAATGAAAGAAGTAATGGATAATTTTGGTCCATTTAAGTATTTCGAGTGCCAAAATTGATTAAGTTTGAAATGCAGTATTGAAGTTGCAATACTAGAGGAAATTGATTGAGAGTCATTTTTAATGATTAATCAATGGTGTTATTGCATGATCCGAATTCTTCCATGATTTTGGTAAATAGAAGTATTTGCCCGATAAATTATGGAGTCTGAAATTAATTTGATAATAGATCAAATGGGGTTTTTCAGAAGAAAGATTAGTGAATATTGTATTCACAAAATTTGATCAAAGGACAATATTTTTGAATTATGGTTTCAACACAAAAGACTTGTGGAAATTCGTTTCACAATATTATAATGTCATATATGGTGATATGTGGGGAATTATAATCATGCTCTATTTTAAATAAAGTGTGGTCTGTCAGAATCTGTCTTAGAATCTCCTAATATGTTCGAAACATTATAGTCGATGTCCACTTTAGAAAATAGATATTTTTCTCAACGAGAATTCGTGAGATCGACAGTAGTGTCGACATGTATATGATTACACGATAATCCGGTATATATATGAATAGTTCTTTGTAGAATACTCGCATTGAATGGGAGTGTATTCCAAAACCAATTAGAAACAAAGTTCAGTTTGTTGTTTATGTAATTCCGAGAAAAAGATGATTTTTCGAATTATGGTTTATGAATTGGAATTAGAAGTTTGGAATAAAGTGTCAGACCTATGTTGGAAGGTGTTCCAAAGAGTATATGTCTGGTAATGAAAGTTTAGTGATTAAGAGTGAGGGAGACTAGAAAATTGTTTTCTACTTGCAATCCTCTTCATAAAGATCATAATATTTTCATGAAAGAAACTTCTAAATAAAGTGTTGTTATATTTAATATTGCTGTCAGGTCACAGCACTGTATTAAGTATTTCAGATCTTGTTGACAGATCAAGGTGCACTTTATGAATACAAAGAAAGTTGAGAAAATATCGGAATACGAACAAAGGCTTTTTGAGCCTGGAAATCCAAGTTGCATTTGAAAGGATTAAGAGAGTAATTGTTGCTGCAATTCTTATTAGAGGAATAAGATTGTTTAATCGTCATATAAGGTGTTATATGAGAAATGTGACTATAAGAAAGACGCGGTAGCATGTCTTGTCAAGAAATGTGTCTTGGACAAGATCAAATTTGTTGACTACATTTATGTAGACATGCTTGAAGTCTGAGGGATTTGTATTAATGTAATACTGTAGTTTGTATTAAACTCGAATTGATAATAGATCAATGATTTTGGTTTGACCAAAATGTCGATTTAAGTGGGAGTCAATGTTAGTTTACTCAGGTGGAATATGTAAGGAGCATATTTTTGAGTGGGAGCTCAGGAACTCAAATATGTGGATGACACGTTTTTGAGTGGGAGCTCGTGTTGTCAAATATGTGGAGACATAATTTGAGTGGGAGTCAAATTCATTTTGTGTAGTTAACACATTTTGAAACTATACCAATAGAATAGGATGAAGTTGTGAAACTATTTGAAAGTTAGTGTCTATTTTGAAATAGAACGGGAATTTTAAATAGTTAGTCGAGTTGTTTTGGATTATATCTGAGTAGTCAGAATAGAATCAAAAGGATGGTCCTTTGGAATCCAATTGATCATTAAGAGTAATGATGCATGAAAGTAATGGTTGTATGACATGTGGGTCTATTATGTAATATTAGACATCATACAGAAACCATATTATCTGCTCGATGAAATATAACCGATGTTCTTGAAAGAAGAGCAGTTATAAAAGTAAATTTGGAATTTACTGGAAGTAGAAGTGCGTTAGTTAAAGGATTGACATTCGAATGTCAAGTTTTCTACATTGGTGTGAAAGTTTGTAGATATCGCGAGTTTGTAATTGTTACAAGGGGCTCTGTATGGCTGAGTGTGTTTTTCAAGCCAGTTATCTGGTTAGTATAATCAGAGTAAGCGCTGGGAAACAGAAATCTCACTTAGTTACGGTATTTGCATATATGTTGTTAGACAACATGGTGATATCAAGAAAGTTGATGTCAGTAAATCGCAAAAGCATGTACAATCATGGATTGTGCAGTAACACTCTTCGACAAGCAAGCATTATCAAATGATTCTTATTTGATAAGGGATTCTGATAAAGTAAAATGCAGCTAGTTTATTTGTACTCTAGTGCAAGTGGGAGACTGGAGGAGATATGCCCTAGAGGCAAATAAATAAGTAGTATTTATTGCATTATCTCATAAGTTTATAATAGGTTTGTGTATTATGCTATAACTGTATTAATCGGAATTATTAATACACGTGTGACACATAGACAACCAGGTTCCTAGCAAGCCTCTATATGAGCTAGTCCATTGGGCAACAGTTGATCGAGATTCCCGATCAAGGACAATGACGTCGGTTGACAATGGGGTCATCTTGTTAGTTGAATAAGGTGATGGACATACGCAAAGTATTGCAATAAGATCGTATTACGATGTTTATCATTTGCAATAGATAAGAATATGATAGCTTATTCCTTAAACCGTGAGACCGTACTTATTAATGCTTTGTAGGGGTGCTTTGAGAGCATCAAACGTTGTGTCTTATATAGCATGACAATAACGGTGTCCATCTTGGGTATTCCGAAAGAGCATAAAGACGTAAGGATCAAGAGCGGGATTTGTTCATTCTTGTAATGGAAAGATACTCTGGGCCCACTCGGTGATATTGCATCTGTATAGCTGCGCAGCTTATGACTAGGTCATGGAGATGCAATATCGCAGACGAGTTAATAACCTTCGTCGGTAACGAGATACAACAAAGACATAGGTGTGTCTACGATCATATCTCGGACAAGGTAGTATCGTAGAGACAAAGGGAATGAATGTCATATTTATGGTTCAACGACGATATTCGTGGAATGCACAGGGGTCGTCATATACTTCCAGGTATCCCTGACGGTCATTGGTGAGCGGAGTGTCTCGACCATGTCTGGAGTGTTCTCGAACCGTAGCGTAACAAACTTAAGGTCTTAGCGACACCAGGAGATAGGTTCTGGAATTTTATAGGGATTTGTTGGAGAGAGAGAAATGATTTGGAAAGAGTTCCGGTGGTCCGGAAGGAGTTCCGGAGAGGTTTGGAATGGTTCCATGAATGTCCGAAAGTTGTTCGGGTGGTCCGAAAGAGTTTTCGGAGTCACGGGATATTGAATTATATATAAATATATTAATTATGAATTAATGGGATTTTTATATTAATTTAATATTAATTAAATAAAGGAAAAGGGGGCTCCCACCTACATGGGCCCTAAGAGGGCCCAAGAGGGGGGAGCCGCACCAAGCAAGGGGGTGGGCCCCATGGGGGGTTCGGCCAGCCCATGGTGGGGGCGCACCACCCCCTCCTCCTTTGTTTAGTCCCACATGGGGGAGCCGGGGAGTTTGCACACCCCCTTCCCCCTTTATATAGCAAGTCATATTAATTGGATTAATTCATTGGAAAATACAATTAATTCCCGATTTCTCTCTCGATCTCGTGGTTCCCAAGTTGGAGCCGCGCCGAGCTGAGGAAGGGGGGTCTCTCTCCACCTAAGCTATACCGCAGAGCGCCGTTGCTCTGCGGGATTCCAGATAAGATCTACCCCTGCGATTTCAGCTGGATCTAAATGACCGGGGGTTGTCGCTAAGGTCCGTATGTTTGTGAGTGCTCGGAGGTAACTCCTTTTGAGTAGCCTGGGCGACGTCGTTTCGCCCCTGCAGCCGTCGCGCCTCCTTCCCCTCTGCTGCCGGCGCACCAGCCCCGGTGCTAGCGCTCTGCCTTCTTCCGCCCGACGCCTGTCGACGCAGATCATCGTCGACACCCCGGCGTCATCGACTTCGACATCGCGGCAAGTTCTTCGCGACCTCGAGGTCGGCTACGTACGACTTCATCGTCAACGCTTGTGCGGGAGCGTAATCCCCGCTATCGGTCTACATGGAGGTAATGTAACCCGTTCCACCACCGTTATCGCATGTACTAGATAGATAGATCCTGGCTAGTTAGGATTTCGTTCGCTAGGAAAATTATTGTTTTCTGCACCGTAACCCCTTCACATATACATATGTGGACCAAATTATAATATTGCCAATGTACAAACCTGTTTTTTTGAATATGAAATAGTGGACCGTTAGATCTAAAATGGACGATGGAATAGGTAAGTCGAGACGCTCCCAGTTCTCGTGTTGCATGCAAAACTCATCACTATCATGCATAATTGCTCTCACCTATCTCCATCTATATATCAACTTCTATCCAAACACATATCAATGCCACCACATTATGGATGTCTTGATTACATGGTCGTGAATCCATCCGCCCTGACCATGTAATCTCCGGTAGGTATGGCGCCAGAATGCACGCTCCTCCCGACGACCATGGTCTTCATCGTCCCGCCCCTTGCACTCACCCGTCCTCGTCCTCGCCCTCGCCGCTTCTCCCTTCTACCTCCTTCGTAAGCCCACTCCACCGCGCAGGGGCAACAATGGGCGACGGAGACAGCTACCGCCTTCGCCGCGGGGCCTCCCACTGCTCGGACACCTCCATCTCCTTGGCTCCTTACCTCAGCGTGCGCTCCGGGCCCTGGCCGCAGCACACGGCCCGGTCTTGCTGCTCCGGCTGCTCGTGTCCTTGTCAGACACCATGCAGAAACTCCAGGACGAGATCGGGCCGGTCGTTGGTGGCGTCAGCGAGCATGTCGTCGCCGAGGACCACCTGGATCAGATTCTTACTGGTACCAGCTTGTTCACATTGCAATATCTAGTACTCCGATAACTGTTGTCAGGCTTAGTTCAAATTTGAACTATAACCAAAACTAGAATTATAAAATGGTGGATAGTACCATTTTGCCACTTTATATAGATTGATCCTTCCATGTTTATAAACTAAAATTATATTTTCTCAAGTGAGACAGAGAGAGATAACAGTTTCAATGTGGCTCATAAGTCTCATAAAAGAAGCCAAAGACTAGAACCATTCTATCAAGACATTAGGATTGACACGACCCATAGTGAGAGGTTTAATCCAGTTTTACTATGATATGGCTGCAATAATTTAAAAATTGTGGAATGGAGAAGTTGGACCGTACCCTTCGCCTCCGAGAATTAGGTTTCCCGTCTCCCGTCGACGCTACCGCTGATATGCCCCACCTCTATGGCCTTCGGTCCATGGAGGTGTGGTGTATCTCGGCCTTCATCAGGCGAAAGGACTCCATTTTTCTGATTTAGTGTCCAAATTTATTGAACAAGGTAATTAATTAATTAATTCAGTGCCCGAGTCCAAACGCGATACATCCGAATATTTTCCCCAGAAAAGAGTATATACATGGGACATGCACATACCAAACAATGTGTTCTCTTATTACACGTGACCCATCGAACTAGCTCACATTTAGGTCAACACGTAAATAAATAATTAGAGGATAGTAAGACAATAGTAACATGAATAAAAGAGAAGCAGCAGGCCCACGTGAGGCCCATTAGAAGGTGGTCATCTCCTCTCCGGCGGCTCGCAGATGTAACATCATCGTCTCGGCCGAGGCGCCAAGTAAACTATAGGAATGGTGGTGTGGGATTTTCATGGCGTCTCGGGGGCGTCCCTGAGGTCGTATGCCTGGAGGATCCCTCCGCAGTCCTTGAGCGGCTCCTTGCGGAAGAATGCGATGGGGTTGGCGTAGCGGATGCCCTGCTGCTTGATGCCGTTGTTGGCGGTGAGCGGGACGCGGGCGCGGTCGCGGAACTCCTCGATCTCGGAGCACGTCGGGTCGGGGCTCTTGGCCAGCACCACCTCGCAGATCTCCTCCTGGTGGTCCTGGTCGATCTCGATCTTGTACCACCCCATGGCGTCCGTTGTCGCCTCCGCCTTCAGCTTGCTCTCGCCGCCGTTGAACGGCCGGCAGTCCACCGCCACCGTCGCGCCTGCATCACATCACACACTTCGATCGTTACGCGCGTGGTTCGCCACGCCATGGCTGGCAAGCATGCGAGAACGGCATGCACGTCCGATCGATATAGGACGTACCTTCGACATTGTGGGAGACGTTGGTCTCGAAGCCGGCGCGGCAGGGGTCGCAGTAGACGCGTCCAGTGACGACGAAGCCGGGGGCCTTGTCGGCAGAAGCGACGCCGGCGAGGGCCAGCAGCAGCAGGGAGGCGGCCACGAGGGGCGTGGCGAGGGCGGTCATGCACCGAGTCATGGTTGTCGAACGTTCGGTGATCAAATCGCAAGGAGAGGGGGAGGTGCTGGATCGGCAGGGGTGAGGCCGGGAATGGGAATATATGGTCCGTGGGATTGCGCTTGGACGGAGTAAGACGGGAGGCCGAGCTCGTCTTTAGGCTCGGCAAGAGCGCACAGCCCATCGATCGACATTTCAGCTTGCCAGAAATAGTCTTAATTGTACTCTTTTTTTAGACAGATTATTTTGCACTCTTAAGTCTTGATCAACAGATTTAACTTAAGTGTTATGCTGCATGTGGTGTAATGGGCATTGATGTCGTGTTTAGGAAGTGAAGTGAGCTTCCTCCTAGAAAAATGCTTTCGCTACTTTTTATAAATAAAACAACCACTCATCTTTACTATTAAATGGGAGTTGATACTTGATACCCATCACCGGGAAACGTCCCGCTCGGATCGCCTTCGTTGCCCGACCGATCGCTTCGCTTGGGAGCTACATTTGGAAGTATATATTGAGAGTCTAGATATTATATTGGGATGAATGTCCAATATCCAAGATAATGATATTGAGACTGAATATCAATATTTTTGTTTGGATGTAGTAGATATTCGGACAAGAAACAAGATATTGAGGTTGAATGTCAAATGTCGTTTGGATGGAAAAAATGGTGATATTGGAGTATTTTGAGACTTTGATAATTATATAGTTCTATTTATGCCAAAATGTACGGAACAACTTATGGTACTGACAAAAACAAGACGAATATATTATATCAAAATGAAAGCATAATCTGTCAGACCATTCTTAAGAAGTCTCAAGCAAACAAACCTCATACACAATATTACAAGTTCTTAACATAGCAAAATGACAAGATCTTGACACAACAAGCAAATGTGAAATGAATCAAACCAGCATCAGCAGTCATTCCTTCCTGTCCCCCATGGGGTGCTCAAGAAGAGCATCAAATAAACGCTCGCTAAGGATTAGCTTCACGTAAGGTTGCATCTTGTCTGTTTTAGATAAGTCTGGTATGTCGGCAAGTACAGCAAGTACCACAGAAGGAGAAGTAGCCTGATGCGCTTGTAATGGCTTAGTTGACTTCATTGCATCAGCAAAAGACGCATTCACATCTCCAAGCATGCACATATTTGCTTCACCCATGTGTGGCTTCTTTGATGATGGAGCAGTCAATTCAGGAGAGACATCATTCGCCTCAGGTGTTGCTGATATAGTTTCAGTCTCAGTTGCAGCCTCAACACCCGTCCTAGCACCTTAACCAGTGGCATGGTCTTTTGAGTAAATAGTACATATCTCATTCCAATTGTGGATTACCTTGTTCTTCTATGGAGCAGCTTTGTCATTAGCCTGCAAAGTATAATTTCATGAACACGATCCTTCTCCTCTTCCTTCTTTTTGTTTTCTTCAGATACATAATTAACCAAGTCTTAACTTTTCTGACATTTATCTACAATTTACACAATTTTTTTACCAAAGCATGTAAATCAAACTACAACACACATCACAAAACTAAACTACAAGCATGTCAACCAAAACAGTACTGTAGGGAAGCTAGCAATACGGAGCATCTCATGAGCAATACGGAGCAATACGGTAGGGAAGCTAGCAAACTAGCAATTCGGTAGGGAAGAAGCTAGCAAACTAGCAATTCGGTAGGGAAGCTAGCAATACGGAGCATCTCATAAGCAATACAGTAGGGAAGTAGCGGTCGGCCGGCCAGAACCAGGAAAGAGCACAAATCGTACAATAAGCAGGGGAGGGGGTGCTCCGTACCTGTATACAGAAAGCGGCAGCTCGATTCTCATGCACCGGCCGTCGAAGGTGCAACTCGGGATTCACCTACGCCGGTCGCCGGTGCTCTGTACCTGAACCAGAAACCTAACCCTACAAGCAATGAACAAGAGGGGATCAGACGAGAGGGAGAGGCGGCGCCAGGAAGCTACAGTATGGGCCGGGGGGAGGATGGATGGATCCGCGCGCTGCACCGCTGGTCGACGGGAATGAGGAAGGGGCCGGGAGGATACCTGCAGCGTCGCCGGTCGCCTAGGTCGCGACCTACCGCGCGTGGGGAGAAGCCGAGCGAGAAAAGACGCTCGCGTACCGCTTCGCGTCGCGAATATCTAACGATGTCGAGGGGAACCCTTCGACATTCGCTGCTCCTTTTTTTGCCGTTCGGAGGGATGGGTTGATACCGAGATCGAATACACAGGACCAATATCCAGCACCGCCGAACAATCAACTTTCTCACCGTCTCTGTGAGCCAACTTGATCTTCTATCTCACATGGTGTACTTTCACGCATACCTTACCCAAAAAGCAGGAGTGCCAACATTTTTTATACATTTAACATGACAAACAATAGTAGAAGCATTTTCCCAAAAACATACAGAACTCGTATCAACATTTGCACTTAAAGATTTTTAACCATAGCTACCTGAGATTGAATTTAATTTAATCTTCAGGTTAGAAGTCTTATAATTACTTTTCTTAACCACAGCTACCATTGATTACCAGTGTGAACCTGCAACTCATTTAATAAAACAATTTCCCTGAAGTTGAAACAACTGCGTAAAGAAACACTCAATTCACGAAACAGAAGTTAAACTCTTTTCATTATCATCAGACACAATAAAAAAAACATCTCTACAAGGCAATGATGATGCCCAGTTTCGCTGGATAATTCTGCATAAACAGCCGCTGGTAGCAAGTGAATATTTTTTTTATAGCTCTCGTCTCTTGGATCAACTAAAGCATGTCAGCCAGCATGACATAAGCTAACTTCTCTGAGCAAGACGACACAAAATCATGACCCAATCAAGCATTACTCTTCTGATTTTCAATTTTCTTCTGGAACGATGGGAACCATTGCTTCCAATCTGCATCTCCTTGTTGCTCGATCCACGATAAGAAACAGCTGTCTAACAGGCAGAACAAGTTCACATAAAGCAGTTGGTATCGCACGGGAATGAAGCGGAAATTTGCAATCTGCACAGCCGGCCAGATGGCTCCCCCTAAAACCAGAGCAGGAATTATATCCCTTTTCACGTCCTCCTTCACCTGATCTAGACTCCTTCCTGAAGCAAGACCCACATAAGAGAAGAACAGCCCAAGATCCAGTGGTCCAAAGAGTAGACCATCCGCTGCAACTTTTGAGGCCACAAATTTGAACGAGCTAGGCTGATATCTCCGTCGGACCAAACGATCCAAGTATTCATACCTGCATGAAAAAAATTAGTACAAGTTATACAAAAGCTTGCTTAAATAAATCAGGAGAATTTTGTTCAAACAGTAGTGAACCTACATGATTTTACTCATCTTAACCAACGTAAGGTGTTTGGACATTAGGTGAGACAAAATTACGGAATCACCAGTCATAACCGAGCACAGTAAGGTGGAATGACAAAGGAAATTTAGAGCACTAATCGCAAGTCCAATCAGGTCAACTAGATGGAAATTTAGCTAGATGGAAATTTAGAGCACTAATCGCAAGTCCAATCAGGTTAACTACTTATTGCTTCCAAGAAAATAGGTATTTTGCTACACGTGTCAAAGGAGTGGTAAGAACAAACACACAGAACATGGTAGAAAATGAGTCAATGTTGAAGTGTCCACTGAGTACAGAAACAAATACATAAGGATGTATAGCTGCACAACGCAGTCCAAGCTACTTTGGCTCCAATAGTCGATGTGAAAACAAAGAAATGCTTAGATGCACTGATTAACAGTTAGGCAATACTCAGTAGAAGAAGCCACATGCGATTAACGGATTTGCAAGTACGTGCCTATAATTGATAATACTCTAATGCTTATTGTGCTGAAACAAATGTTAAATTCATCACCTCCAATTATAATTACACCAGTAATCACCAGCCATGAAGTATTCAAATTTTCAAGGAGTTAGTGATCTAAAAAATGACTAAATCAAAACATATGCTATGTGAGTGTGTTCAGTTTTCCATAAGCAGTTCATCACCTATTAATCTAGTATATTGCCATCCGTATCAATATGTCATCACCTAATTTAGATTGCCTAATGGATAAAATAAGTGCATAATGGAGATCTAAGTATGTCTTTCTCCCGTTATCTTCAGTATACTCATCTTTTCTGGCATTTATATGTTTATGCATTTCTAGCCCTCTTTAGATCCTCCATGTGGTGACTGTCTCTTGAGTCTGGGAGGATGGAGCATGCTGTCACATTTTCCGTTGTTAATCTTGCTATTACTCTACCTATGAATAGAAAGTAGAAAACCACAAAACAGAACATAACATCATCTTCTCACGTGCTATGAAATTGTGAGATAACTAACCAGTAATGCCCAACTGGTCCAACAAAAGCAAACCCAAATGAACTTGTGATGCCAACCCTCTTCCAATCAATTTTGAACTCTTTATCTTTATCCTGAAATGTTAACGAGCTCTGTTAAGTGGGCAACAATGAAATTACAGAATGGGGAAACTTTTTAGCAGACATGCTAAAATAAGTAAGTCAAACTATGGAACACTCATAAGTGAACCCAAATTTAAGAAATTTTGATCTGAATTCCTCACATTTTCGAAATTTAAAGGATTGTTTACTGATCATTTGATAAGAAACAAACAACGCCGAAAAGTAGTGAAATGAAAATGATTAATCACATAGGCTCCAAATTTTTCACGGAAAAGAAGTCAAATAGCCCTCCAACCTGGTCGGTTTAAAACCTAAAGAAAATATATCAAAAGCTAAAAAAACGGATAATCGGGTATCCCTTGACATTTAAGGCAATGAAAACTAAAAGTAGGTTCTGAAGGATGCTTAGAACATCAGAATTGCAGACAAAAAAACAAGAATGTTTCACCCGCTTTTTCTTTTGTTTAATACAAACAGCAGAAACAGCAGACAAAATAACCCATGCCAATGTCAACAGGTAATTCAAACGCTCGGAAAAATATTGATAAAGCGACCTACCACAAACTAAATATCCATTTCAACGGAAAACATCGAAATCAACTTTCATTCTCTTACATTACAGGTCTAATATAACTATATGAGTAGGTTATCTGGGTCAAACAAACAAAAAGCTCTAAAATCAATCAGTAACAATTCACAATACATGATTACACCAAAAGGAGTGAAGGACCATATGAACCCATTTAAGTGATGTGATTAACCAATAAAAAAAATCAGAGGGAAAGGGCCTCACACCGGCTCCATTTTCATTCGAAAAAGGAACCACGAGTTCTTACAGCATCCTCTTACAGCACACGAGGTCGACAGCACCAATGCCTCAGAAAAGAGTGTCACAAAAAAAAACGAAACTACGACACACAACGAGACTAGATTATTACATGCCGAGGGGGTTTTCGCAGAGATATCCCAGGAACTACTAACTACAGCGACCTCTCTAGCAGATTTTCAGCAAAGGATCACATGGGTACAACCTTGAACCATAGGCCATCTTCCACCAGTTTCAGAGACTTTTCTGCCAGACGGCCTGCTAGCTCATCAGTAGTAATCTTCCAGGCAACATCTTCTGCATTTTCAGCCGGAAGCGGACCCTGAGCAGCCTCAACGTCAACACCAGTGAGCTTCTTAAGATTCATCCAGGATGCGGCCAGAGCAAGAACGGAGGTGCCTGAGCAATCTGTTCCAGCTTCCCACTCGCAACGACCAATCAAATATCCTAGCCCAGTTTTAGCAACAAATCCCTACTGGACTATGTATCAGTCTTACCCAAAAAAGGATTGTCAAATCTCATCACAATACCAAGAAGACGAGGAGACAACTACAGGACTAGATTTGCCAAAAAGTAGGCTTTAGTCGTTCCATACAAGAAAATATCGACATCGACGTCAAATCTTACATCAAACATCATTTTTTCGTATGATTTAACAACCATTGACTCACGGAAATTCTACATCAGACATACTATTTTTTACCCGAAACTCACTAAATAAACGAACCACGAATCTGGTCATTATGTATCGACCTTGTTAAAATTACCCCATTTGCTAGACAGCCAAGGTATGTAATCCCAGGAAAGTCCTAACTCCCTAGCAACACTGCGAGAGGATTAACTGATAAAAATCTTTGCATACAACGCCCATAGAATCCAGGGATCCCTAGTTCGAACCGGAATAGGTGGTAGGTGCGGTTGACTGGCTACCTTAGGGTTCTCGGCGTGGTGGTGGGAGCTGACGGAGTTGTGGGTGGCGGCTTGGGCGCCGATGTCGCCGAGGGCCCAGAGGATGCCGGAGCTCACCACCTGGGTTCGCACCGGGTAGGAAGACAGGGACTGTTGGTACCATCGCCACAGCCGCCGCATCCTCTGTCGAAAGAATTGACGGGGGGGAAGAGAAGAGGAAAGGAAGGAAGTGTGAACTGCCTTCTCTCTCCTTTATTTCCTCTGATTTGTGCTTTGGGATTTTTCTTCTTCCTTCGATAGTTTGAGCTAGGGTTCGGGTGGGCTGAAGGGAACAGTGGTCGCCTCACACCAATCAGCTTTTGAGATTTAAAAATGCATTTCTCAAGGAGATTTCTCATAATTTCTCAAATCGTAAAATCTGATTTTCATATAGAGAAAATATGAGGGAGCTGGGTATCACTACGGGAAGGGAAGCCTTCGTCAAGGTCTGTTTTGGCCATGCGCGTACTCTCTCAGGCCGCCATCGCGGGTCTGTTCCAGATTCAGATTCAGATCCAGATCCAGTTTTGTATTTCTCAAGGAGATTTCTCATAATTTAAAATCTGATTTTCATATAGTGAAAATATGAGGGAGCTGGATTCACTACGGGAAGGGAAGCTTTCGCCATGTTTTGGCCGCGCACGCACTCATTCAAGCCGTCACCACGGTCCATTCTAGATTCAGATTCAGATCTAATTTTAAATAAGATGTACAAACCCACACATCACCATGTCAAAAACAAACTTAAATAGTATAACTACAAAGATATGGTTGTATGTACAACTACATAGACCACATTGTACAAGTACACAGCAGGTTGTACAGATCAGGTCGTACAACTATACATATCAGGTTGTACACAACAGAACTGAACGTACAACTATACAGATTAGGTTGAATATACAAATACAATCAGATTCACTTTTATATACAACTACGCATAACAGGTTGTACGAACTATACACAATCCGAAGTAAAAAAAATTGGTCAAAACATGTCAATAATGGATCTAGTTTTGAAGATCTCGACGCGAGGAGTTCAAAAGTAAAAACGATTCGTAATTCGGATAAACGGTTCTCACGATATTTCATTTTGAAAAAATAAATGCACGTATAACCCTATGCCCACCACTAGGAAGCTGCCACTTGTCACGCGTGGAGAAAATGTGGGGATTGAAGTCAAACGAAATTGTGACACGTGTCAGACTTAGAGCGACGGAAGTAGCCCTTCGCGAAGGGAGGCCTTTTCTAAGGATTTCGGAGGGAGCTCATTGTTGCGGGGTAACCGAAAAGTTAATTTGATGGCAGCCTAGTTTGGGAGGTTGTAGATGGCTACATCTGGCCATGAGAAGCCCGGCCTGGCCCTAAATTGCTGGTTGGGCTCGTTCATGGGTCTGATCTGGTCCTAAAATTTCAGCTCGAAAGTCGAATGGGCCTGGGCCTATGTTTTGCATATTGATGTTTCAAGGAAGAGGCTGGGCCCAAAGGTTCGATGGGATTTTGCAGTCACAAGTCGGTGTTGGCCCTGAAATACAGGCCGGAAGGTTGGATGGGTCTGGCCTAGGATTTCGATTGTGCGCTTTGTTAGGCTCGGCTTGACGCCCAACCTGGTCTATGGCCAGGTATAGAGACAACTCACGTTTTCCTCTTTGGCGTAGAAAACAACCCAACATGGCTAGCCTATGAGGTGGACGTGGTCCCAAATGCCCTCACAGGGCCTATGTCGACCCCGGGCTCGAGGAGGTGTCTCAGGCCCTCGGTCGCCTCTTGAGGTTGACGCGTCACCTTGGTCATGACACGCGTTGAAAAGTCTCTTGTGGCTCCAGCTCCGAGCCCGTGAACGGTGCAGCCACGACACATTGTTACGAGGCATGTCTACGCTCTGTCGTGATAGCATGCTTACCGCATGCCCTGTCACAAGCACGCCATGTCCCATCCATGCTGGCCTAGTGTAGATTCCCCGTGTACTGCCCAAAGGCCCGCTCCACGTGTTTACTGGCCCTGTGGTAACCCTTATATGGTATAAAAGGAGTTCCAAGGCTACAGAGAGAGGGGTCGTTCCCTTCCCACCTCAAGCATGCTAGAATAACACAAAGCGGAGAAGAGACCTAAAAGTACATATAGAAAATCCACTCGCCGCAATGAAGTTTTCCCATTGCAAACTCCACTGGTATCTACCATATATATTTAGACAAATGGAACGCAGGATTTTACGGTTCTGAGCGGCCTGAATCTGGACAACTAAAGATACCCTTAGAGATAATACAATAAGGTCTAGTCAGCAGGCTGCAAGTATTCAAATAATATTTTTATGCTTACATAGAGGAGAGAGAATAAGAGAGAGAGAATGGAAGCAGGCTCTTCAGCTGTAACACGTGTTGCTAGACACTTTGTATGAATGGAATGTGGACCAACTATTTCATATTTATGCTTAGCTATTAAGACCATGCACTACGTGGTGATGGTTCGATTTGAAAAGTAGTCAGAATTGAATGGATGAAAAGTTGTTGCTATGTGGTGAACCGCATCAACATGCGTTGAGAGGTCCATCTAAAATAAATAAACACTATTTAACTCTCTTTTCTACTCTTCTTCACTGGAATCTTTCACTTTGCACTCACGAATAGATAGGAAATGGATTGTTTAGTAACAATGTCTTGCTATGATGCGAACTAAATACTTGAAGCGCTTTTTCTGTTAGATGGTATGATTTGGTGCCCTGTGCTATGTGCAAAACCGATTCTTTAGCCTCTTTGAACCGCTTTTGAAGAACATAGTGGATGGTCTAAGTTAACTATAAGTTAGTTATAGATGACATGACACTATCCTATAATCAACAACCGTCTATACTATTGCCCTTGCTCTTACTCTTAGAGCGAGGCTAGCCGCTCCACCGTGTCGATGCTAGAGTGTATCTGCAGCGTGCTAAAATCTTTGTCAGATATTTAATGTTGCCACAGAAGCTGAGACTATCCTCGGCTTCTATGCAACGCCGCGCACTTCGTTCTAGAAATTTTTGCTTGTGGTTGTGGGGAGTCTTGTACTAGTGCCCAGAACAAGAACTAACTTTCTTGTAGTTTTGGACAAACCTTTTCATTTCTTAAGATCAGGGTCGTGTTGCTTAGCTAGCCTTGAGATTGACCCAAGTGTCCATACGCTCATATATACTCTGTATGCGGGTGAGCGTGTCTATTCAGTGTGTGGGCACTGGGCAAAGAGGAGGACCAGTGTGCAGATGAGGGCTACAACGACTTGATAGACAAGCTGTTTATCCTCTAAACCGAATCATTTAAAATCACATCCGTTGTCAACTGTAAATGATTACGACCCTAACCTAACGTGGTGCGGTGGCGTCGTCTATACATAAAATGGATTTACAGAGAGAAAAAAGGCCAGTGCTCACGAATCCGTTCAAAGGAACACCCCAACCGGCCTGCTTGCAAAAATGGCTACGAATCCGGGCATCCTCAGCGAGTGGCCGTGGAGGAGGCTTGGCAGCTTCAAGGTACCGAAATATGCACCAACATTATATTATATCATGCACCTCTCTACTTTGCTAGTACTAGAAATAATAATGCGTGTATATACGCAGTACATCGTGCTGTCTCCGTTGGTGGTACACAGCTGGTACCTTGTGGCGACTGAAGGGTGGAGGGAGGCGGACCTAGGCTGCCTTGTCATCCTCCCGTTCATGCTGCTCCGGATGCTCCACTTCCAGCTCTGGATCACCGTCTCCCGTCTACAAAATGCCCGCGGCAAGAACCAGATCGTCGACCGCGGGATCGAATTCGACCAGGTCGACCGCGAGAGGGACTGGTATGTACTTCTGTTCTTCTGCATTCCATGGCGAAGTAGGAACGTCAGTCAAAAGAAAACTGAGCGCATGCGCTTGTGAATACTCATGGCAGGGACGACCAGATCATCCTTGGCGCAATCTTGATGTACGTAGGCTTGTACATGCCGAATGGGCGGCACCTGCCGCTCTGGAGGACGGACGGCGCCATCCTCATGGCTCTCCTGCACGCTGGCCCCATTGAGTTCATCTACTACTGGCTCCACCGCGCGTTGCACCACCATGCCCTCTACACCCGCTACCACTCACACCACCACGCCTCCATCGTCACCGAGCCTGTCACATGTATGGCCATTTTAATTTGGCAAAAGAGATGCGTTGAATCTATTCTATAATTTGAGATTGAGTTTTGTGTGTGGTTTGACCGATATGAAAGCATCTTCAGAGGTTATTATACTACATGCTGGTCGTCAACTTGTTATGTTCATGCAGCCGTTATCCATCCGTTTGCTGAGGTGTTCGCCTACACGCTGTTGTTCACAATCGCAACGACATCCTCCTACTTGACTGGAACTGCATCGATCATCACGTTCCAGATCTACATCACGTACATTGACTTCATGAACAGCATGGGCCACTGCAATTTCGAATTGGTGCCTACATGGCTCTTCAAATGGGTTCCTCCGCTAAAATATCTCATGTATACACCATCGTAAGTGTGATAGCTTCTATTCCATCTTTGAACTTAGATCGAGTGAAATTGCACATAACCACATATTTTATTTGGGGTTGATGTAATAAAAACCCACGATTCTCTGGCGCAACATAACACAAAAACCGGGCATACAATTTTCTCTTCTAGATTTTAGTCTACAAATTTAAGCTCTCCTTACTCGATTATTCAGTCAGATTTTCTCCGTGCATAATTAATTAATCCGATATTTTGCTTCGTAGATTTCACTCTCTTCACCACACCCAGTTTCGGACGAACTACTCTCTCTTCATGCCATTTTATGACTACATGTACAACACCATGGACAAGTCATCTGATACACTGCATAAGAGCTCGCTGGAGGACATGTCGAGAAAAGTAGACGTTGTTCACCTTACCCATTTTACAAGCCTGCAGTCAATCTTCCATATAAGGCCTGGTTTTGCCGAATACGCCTCCAAGCCGTATACTTTCAAGTGGTACCTGCTGCCGGTTTCATGGTTGTCCGTGGTGCTCACATGGATGTATGGCTCGTCATTCACTATTGAGAGGAGTGTCATGAAGAAACTCACAACACAGTCATGGGCCATACCAAGATACAGTTTCCAGGTAAGAATGACATGCTCTGATTTACAAGAAACTACTGGAGTATGCATATGTTAACCAAACTAACCTATTCATTTCTTCAGTATGGATTAAACAGGGAGAGGGAGTCAATCAATCACCTGATCGAAAAGGCCATATCTGAAGCCGAGAAGAAAGGAGCTAAAGTTGTTAGCCTTGGGCTCCTTAATCAGGTACCTTATTTATCTGGTTATTAAAATATTTGTATATTCTAGTTCACTAGATTGTCGGTACTTCAAATGGTGGGTAGCTGCAGATAGTTATATTGTGAATTAAGATCAAAGTTCGTGGCTAGAAAATAAATGTGGCGGAGATCAAATGATAATTCAACACCCCTCATGTACTAGCAAGAGAAATGTTGCTAATCACGAAAGGATGTGCTTGTTATTTGGAGGCTTGGAATTGAATTGTGCTAGAATACCAAAAAATATGAAACTGTCATAGAAAGACAACACTGGTGAGAAGTCCCTGTCTTTACCTCCCTGGTATGACCACGGCCAAATCATTGTCCCAACTGTCACAACTGCATTAGTAGCGACTCTCCGAACTGTTGTATGGTGATGTGCAGATGATTAAGATAGTTAACGGAAAAATTATGGAAGGAACGTGGAGAACCTGTCTCGGGCAAGATGTAGATCTTCATGGGCATTTCTTCGCTTATTCCTGTACCTTGGTCGGTGGCTAGTAGATGAGTGCCTACAACAGCTCAATCCTCTCGATGTACATGCTCGGATGGTCCTAAATTCAACTAGGTCATAGTTCTAAAATAAATAGTTTCAAATTATTGGGCTGCCTTAAGAGTTAAGAATGCTAACTGTAAACCCTCTTTTTTACCACCACCATCAGAAGGATGGCCCAACAAGTTATCCAAGAATAATCGAAATTCATATTGTCAGAAATCACTCGCTCGGTTAGCCCATATATAGTGTTAGATCAACAATCTTACTGATAGTTACAATAGTTGTGTGGTTTAGCTCTCTGAAAATCCTGTGTGGTATGCCTGCCTTCCTCTATTTGTACTTCCATAACAATCCAAGAATTCCATAAGAAGATTGTTTCAGAAAGCAATTGTCAGAAAATGGGAGTTACTTCATGTATCACTAGATGCGTAACTGAGTTTTCCTTGACAAAGTTATCTTTTTTTCGAAATGGGAACAAAGTCTCAGCCTCTGCATTAACAAAATTATCTTAATCATCAGATGCATAGCCTCAACGAATGTGGAGGACTCTATCTGCAGAAACACCCGAAGCTGGCGGTAAGACTTGTGGATGGGAGTGCATTAGCTGCTGCGGTGGTCATCAAAAGTATTCCCGAAGGCACGAAGCAAGTTGTCCTCGCAGGAAGTATTTCTAAGGTGGCTCGCGCAGTTGCTACATCATTGTGCAACAAAAACATCAAGGTAAGAATCAAATAAATATCCATGTATGCTTGACCCACTTTATGAACGTGTAGGAATGCCGTTCGTCTTGTGCAGGTCATAGTGACAAACAAGCACAATTATCATTTTCTTAAGAGGAAAATTAAAGAAGATGCGGCTAACGACAATCTTTGCCTATCGAAAAGCAGTACGGCAAAGGTATGAAGGAAATTATGAGTGTCTGAATATGGAATTTCACATACCTGAAAAGAATGTATCATAAGCAAATAAAGGTACTGCTGAATTTCTTGCAGGTGTGGGTAATTGGAGATGGTCTGGATGATGCTGAACAGTTCAAGGCACCAAAAGGAACGAAGTTTATCCCATACTCGCAGTTCCCACCAAGGAAGGTACTCAAGGATTGCAATTACTCGAGGACTCCTTCAATGACTGTGCCTAAAGGACTGGAGAACGTTCACTCATGCGAGGTAATTAACAAGGTCCCCTACTCCCGGTTTACAGCACCTCAGCTACAATTTCAGTACATGGCCTTGTTAAGCTGAATATTTTTACACAAATTCAGAACTGGTTGCCAAGAAGGGTCATGAGTGCATGGCGCATCGCTGGCATTGTCCATGCGTTGGAGGGATGGACCGAGCACGAATGCGGAGAAACGGTGTTAGATGTGGAAAAAATATGGTGTGCTGCGATTCTTCATGGGTTCCGACCGGCTTAATCCTCTTGTTGCGCTTGCATGTGACATGGCCAAGAACAGTTGTTCAGGGCTTTGCCTCTTGGTCACCTTTTCTATGACCATTGTTACTCATTGGTTTTCGTTATCTATAACAAGTTTTAATCGTACTTTGTTCCCTCTTCTCACTTAATGAAACGCAACCACCATGTTCATTTAGCCAACACCGGCCTCGCACCTTCACTCACTAACTCCAAATATGCTATATCGAAAGGTCAAATGGAAGAATTTTTTGTGAAGTTAACTATGGCTAGCTTGTGAAAAAATATGTGCACAGGTTATGATGAGTCAAATATGTCCAACATATGACTCCTCACGAGATAGTGTCTCAACTATCAAGTGAGATCAATTCTTCTCAAGAACATGTCTTATGAGCACTATCTTTGTACTAGCCTTTGCTAGACCACCAAGAAAACTCTATAAAAGATTCATGAGTCTCATGAAAGCATCAAATGATCCAACTTTGAGAAGCTAAAGATGAAGTATGACAAGAAGTGAGACCAACTCACTTGGCTAGTGGAATTGATGTACAACCCAGCCAATCAGATTCAAATCCTCACGGACACGAATTTGGCTTCTTATAATTTTTTAAAAAAACTCGTTGTGGGGGCTTCCCCTACCGCTTTCCTTTGAAAAAACAGATGAAGTATGACTCTTTCGCCATGAAATTGGACAAGCCCACAAATAATTCAGCATCCAGTTCAATAATCTTGTGATCAAGTTTAAGAGCATAAATGAAAACCTCCCATGGTTAGAAGATCATGATGTCATCAAGAAATTTCTTGGGTTCATCATGCTCACCCATGAAGAGGTGACCTTCCAAATCCATAGAATCTCGGACTTCAAGTCTCTCACTCCCAATAATGTCTTCTCAATTTTCAAGACCCATCGTGATTAAAAGGAAACCACTCAATAGATGTGTATGCCAACTCTTCAGGACCGCACATTCAAAGAGTCCAAAAGCGTAGCCTTTCTCTCAAAGCTACAGAGAGGGTTTTAGTTGTGTCAAACGAAGAGGAACAAAAAGATGAAGATGATGATCAACACGGTTTTTTAGAAGGATAGATGGAGGAGATAGCTCTCTTCAAGAAAATCTTCCATAACCAATTCTAGCCAAGATCCAAGTCCAAGTTCTCTAAGGATTTACGCAAATGGTGTCGCTAAAGATATTTCTATGGTTGTAAAAGCAAGGATCATTTCATCATTCTTGCCCCGGTCCAAGGAAAAGGATGGAAAATGACAAGAATAAGAAACCTTACTTCTAGAGCAACAAGAAGGAGAATGTCTTCTTGGGTATATGCAATATTATTCCGACACATCAAAAAATGAAGTGAAGAGAAATAAGTTATGGAGGATGTTGCCATTTGTCTTTGTGGGCGCTTCTTGTCGGCGGTTCGGCGCCTTTGAGCCTAGCAAGGAGATAGGGGTCGCCTCTAGCGGTAGCGTCAAGAGTGGCGTCTTTGCATGGATTTTTGGTTGTCCCTTCATCTGCATGTTTAGCATTGGTCTTGTCTTGGGTAACTACAGTTTGTCCTGTGGATTTTCGTATGCAGGAACTCGATGCCCAATACAGGGGCTCGGTGCGTGTATAGGTAGCGACAGGGAAACACTCGAAGGAGATTACAAGGAGGAGTCTGTACACGGGAAGGAGTCCGTGTACGACTCATATTACATCTAACAGCCCCCCTTCATCTTAACCTGCCTAAGGTTGAGATTACGCCTAAATTCGAGTAACAGGTTTACAGGCAAAGTTTTAGTAAAACCATCAGCTACTTGATCTTTATTGGAGATAAACTTGATGTCCAATTGTTTACTTGCAACCCTCTCTCGAACAAAGTGATAGTCAATCTCAATGTGTTTGGTCCTGGCATGGAAGATGGGATTGGCAGACAAGTAGGTAGCACCAAGATTGTCACACCACAAGCATGGACGATCCTTAAGTGAAATGCCAAGTTCATGAATCAATGCTTTGACCCATATAAGCTCAGCAGTAGCATTAGCAATAGCCTTATATTCAGGTTTTGTACTAGAATGTGAGACGGTATCTTGTTTCCGTGCACTCCAAGAAATTAAATTGGGATAAAAAAATATAGCAAAACCTTCTGTCGAACGTCGATCATCAAGACAGCCTGCCCAGTCAGCATCTAAAAAAGCACTGAGCAAAGTAGATGAAGATCGTGAAACTTTATACCAGTATGTTATATACCCTGTACATATCGAAAGATCCGTTTGACGGCTGTCCAATGAGATGTAGTAGGAGCATGAAGGTATTGGCAAACTTTTTGACAGAGAAAGCCAAATCAGGTCTATTCAAGGTCAAATACTGAAGTGCTCCAACAATACTCCTATAATTTGTACTATCTTCTGAACCAAGAAGTGTACCATCAGTCAAAGATAACGTATCCTTGGTAGATAATGGTGTGGGAGTAGGTGTACAGCCGGTCATATGAACCCGCTTTATGAGATCTGCAGCATACTTAGCTTGAGTCAACACAAGACCATCATCAGTTTTTGAAACTTCCATACCAAAAAATAGTAAAGATCACCAAGGTCCTTGATAGCAAAATGTTCACTCAACTGACGAAGAAGAACTATAACTGCTGAGTCTGAAGAGCTAGTAACAATGATATCATCAACATATATAAGAATAAAGATGATGGCACCTGATTGATTATAGAGGAATAGTGATGTATCGGCAGTAGATGGTTGAAAACTAAGGTAAGTTAACTTCAAAATTGAGACGAGAATACCATGCACGGGGGCTTGTTTTAATCCATATAGAGCCTTATCTAATTTGCAAATGTGTTGCGGAAAGCGTGGATCTTCAAAACTAGGAGGTTGTTTCATATAAACTTCCTCTTCCAGAATGCCATGTAAAAACGCGTTCTTGATGTCTAGCTGCCGTAGGCTACACCCTTTGGATACAGAAATAGCCAAAACCAGACGAATAGTGTCTATTTTGACAACATGACTAAAAGTATCTTCGTAGTCAAGTCCATACCTCAGTTTGAATCCCTTCGCAACAAGTCGTGCTTTGTATCTATCAATAATGTCATCTGAGCGTTTCTTGATGCGGTATACCCATTTGAATCAATCACATTTTTATTTGAACTAGGAGGAATAAGATGTCAGACCCTGAATTCAAGCTACACAAACGAAACGTATCGGTTGGGCCACACAACCAAGAACATACTGGGGTTACCACTCCCAGGAAAACCATCAGGCCATGCTCGGAATGGATCATCGGCCGACAGTTCTTGACGATCCCAACGTCACATACGTTTCCAGATTGTGCACGCAAGAACCCAAAAAGTCTTCCAACTCGTATACTTCAACCATACACACATGGTATACGAGTCGGATTTTTAACAAGTTGAAACCACAGAATAAACCTATGACACAAAGAAAGGAAGAATATCCAAAAGCTCTCACTGAGCAAAAATATATCAAATGGCACCAATCAGAGGACACATGTCCCAACATTACATCATGCAGCGGAAACAAACCGGTCTGAGTACAGACAAGAAGCAAAGGGCTCAAGGCCGAAACGAAAAAGAAGGCCCATCCACGCAGTCCACCAGGAAGTAGCCCAGGGGAACTCTAACTACTCGTCGAAGCTCTCGTCGTCGAACTCCACGTAGTATCCACCCAACTGGTCGAGCGAAGGATCCTCAACTGCAGAAAAACCACAGCCCGCGAACGGGTCAATACACCGAAGCGTATCGAACAAGCTTAAGCTAACAGGTTACAAAACTGTAAGATTCCCAAAATATGGGGGTAAGTGTACTTAGCGGCAGCAGCACTAGCAAACTAAAGAGACACGCTAAAACTTCCGTCTAATTAGAGAGGGATAAGAGAGCGCTTAAATATCCACCTACAACTGACACCAGTCATAACCCATTCTCGAATTAACCCCCTCAACCAAGTATGAGGAAGCAATCCGGGAAACTCACACTTAACAATTTTTTGTTACCATTTAGGGTGTAAGTAATGCTATGTTACTAGTCACATTAATTAACAATGATTAGGTGTAAGTTGTCTAGATCTTGTTAGCCAGCATCATCACCAAAGTCGTCCATAACCGTGGACACGGCTCATCGATAAGATTATACCCTGCAGGGGTGCACTACTGGACCCATACTCGCATGATCAACCCAGTCAAAAACATTAGGGCCTTTCAACCCCACTCTTATCCTTCACCGCAACAAGTCCAGGAGCCACGGGAGCTATGCTGGTCCCGGCCAAAAGGGTGCGGACTCCCGCAGGACACACCCCTCCGCACCAACAGGCCGCGCCCTATATGCATGTAACAAGGCACACCGCCAAAGTAAAATATTGCACTAGTATTGATGCATATGAGACAAATGGAAAACCCGAACTAGGTGTAGCTCCCGGACAAGTCGAAGTTCCAGTCAAAGTCGAGGGGGGCTCCATTGGGCCACCCACAAGTGGTTAGTGCGCTCAAAATTGGATCCGAGGACAAAATCTCAGTTCCTAGGTCGACACTGAGCAGAACAAAGCACCTCGCAAGGCCTTCCGCCTGGTGCCTTATCTTTTAATTATAGAACCCCACAATAAGACAGCAGTTTATTATAGTAGAACCATCTATCATGCTAAGCATATGAGATAAACGACAAAGGAACGACTCGCTCAACCAATTCTAAGCATGCACTACGACTCGCAAAGGCCAACAGATAAACAAGCAAGGGGTTATGGGTTGTGGGGATATAGCTGTATAGGCTGCAGGCTAAACATATGATGGGATCGCAATTCAAGAATCGATAACTAGGATAGCATAGATCAAAAGGCAAGAATGAAAACCCGACAATCGTGTAACCGGTTAGCAGAAGCTTGCCTGGCAGCTTGTGGCCTGGCACAAAAGCTGAAACCTCAGTATCGTAGGTACTCGCAGCAGACACGTCGTCGTCTACCCAAAGAGAGCCAAACACAGACAATAGGAAACAATAATCAATACAAAGGAATGCACAAACAAATGATGTTGCGCTATGGTATGAGATGATTAGGTCATATTAATGCGGGGATGAAATCCCGGCAATTAATTATGGCGCAAGTTATTTGTGTAACCAACAGATTAAATGTTGTTTAACATATAAAGCATGGCATGGTGATCTAATTAATTTAAATGGAATAGGCAATAGATAAAATATTTGCCAACACATTCCATATTTATTATTTAAGTGCAAATTATTTACCTACACATCAAATTAATGTTTATTAGCCTGGCAGGACATGGTATAAAAGATATGAGTAAATTAAATGGAATTAGGGCATTATATATTTATTACCCTTCTCATTCCATATTTAATTATTTAATTGCATTTGTTAAATTAAACTAAGCATTTAAAATAAATGATGCAAAATGATATAAGAATGTGATATTAATGTTTATTGTATTTTTCTGATATAAAAACATATAAAGATTATTTTATTTGGAGTTATAGAATTAAAGTTATTGCATAATTAAGTTTAGGGGTGTTTCTGAAAATAGGCAGGGACTTATCCGTGATAGAAACTTTGCAGTGAAGGTTCTCTGTGCATACAGGAAACTCCAGGGGGCTCGGGCTAAAATTACAGCGCCTCTGCCTATGACATGTGGGTCCCGCTGTCAGTGAGAGGGAAGAAAAATAAAAGGGGTGGACTTTTATTCACTCCGGCCAGGGGTCGAACTCGCGACGTCGTGCGCGCGGTTTGGATCGGTGCCCTAGCCACTGGGCTGGTTCGTGTTGGTGTTAGGAACAACGGGTTTAGTTATTATGCTACTGCACTGCAAAAAGAACTCTGACGGAACTGACGGAAGTAAACTACAGTGCGCGGCGTCGGACCAAATCCCGCCGGCGGCGACCATCCGGGGGCGGCGCCGCTGCCCGTGTGCGTGGAGGTGGTTGCGGGATGTGGGACGGATCCGTTTTGTGCATCGGAGCCTAGTGGGGGGGGCACGGGGACCTCGGGCCCGTCCTCGACTTCCGGCGACACGCCATGGCCGTGGCTGGGAGTGTTCCGGCGCCGGCGATTCACGGTGAGACAGAGAAGAAAGGAGGGGGAAAAAGGACGAGGGCGAGGTGCAGCTCACCTAGGGCGTCTGGTGGCGAGAGGAGGGAGCGCGGGGTGGCCGGAAACGACCAGTCGGTGTCGGAGAAGAGGAAAGGAAGCCGTGGCCGGCTTCGGGGAAGATGCCCTCGACGGAGAGGCTCCCGGTGGCTTCGTCTCCTGGAAAATCAGCGCGGGGAACGAGGTTGCTGCGGCGTAACCGTCCCTGGCCTCCTCCTAGCACGGCGAGGAGCACGGTGGCGGGGCGCCATCGATCTTTTCAGAGCGGCTCCGTCGGTTTTTGGTGGAGGCAGAGAAGAAGAAAAAGAAAGGGGGGCGGCGGCGGCGTGAGAAGAGGAGGAAGGAGGATGGTGCTAGGGTTCCGGACGCTGCGGGTTAAAGGAGGAGAGGGGAATGGCAGGTGGAGGTGGGGCGCAGCGGCCAGTGACTCCATGGCGCTGCGTCCTCGCTGTAAAGCGAGGCGCCCGTACGGAGGTGGGGGACGAGGGGAGCGGGTCGGGCTGGCGTGCTGGGCCAGGAAGTGGCCCAGTTCGGCCTGGCTTCCTTTTTTTTTTTGTACTGATTCTTTTTCTTTTTGTTTATCCTTTTTCTGTTTTGTAAATTTAAAAACAAAATAGAAAAAGAAAGAGAGATAAAAGCCTTTTGACAATTTTGATAGTTTCAAAACAAACTGATTGAAGTATTGAAAAGATTATTTGTACAATTTTGAAACTTCAATTTTTAATTGATTTGAAAAAGCATTTGAAATATGGGATTTGCAATTTGAAAGTAATTTATCTAATTGCAATGCCAAACAAAACAAAATATGCATGAAGTCACTCTATATTACAACACAGGCATACAATTTAGGAAAGTACAACTTTGGGATGTTACAACACTCCCCCCCTCAAAGGAATCACGCCCCGAGATTCTTCATGGAGCAACAAAGAGGTTGGGGTACTCAGCACGGAGATGGTCTTCACGTTCCCATGTAGCTTCCTTGTCAGAATGATGAGACCATTGAACCTTGTAGAACTTGACAGTGTTGTTACGGGTGCGACGTTCAGCTTCGTCAAGAATGCGAATCGGTTGTTCCACATAAGAGAGATCTTCTCGAAGTTCAATTGATCCATGATCAACTGCACGACCTGGATCTTGGAAGCACTTCTTGAGCTGTGACACGTGGAAGACATCGTGCACTTTGGAGAGGTTTGGCGGAAGTTCCAGACGGTAAGCCAAATCACCACGCCTTGAAAGAACGTTGAAAGGGCCAACATAACGCGGAGCGAGCTTGCCTTTGATGCCAAAGCGTTGCGTGCCCCTCAGAGGAGTGACACGAAGGTAAGCTTGATCACCAGGTGCATAGACCAAGTCCCTGTGCTTGCTATCATAATAGCTTTTCTGCCGAGACTGGGCAATCTTCAGATTGTCACGAATGATGCGAACTTTTTCTTCAGCCTCCTGGATAATGTCAGGGCCAAAGAATTGACGTTCACCAGCTTGAGACCAATTGAGAGGAGTTCTGCATTTACGGCCATAGAGAGCTTCAAAGGGAGCCATGCCTAGACTTGCTTGAAAACTGTTGTTGTAGGAGAACTCAGCATACGGAAGGCAATCCTCCCATTTCATGCCAAAGGAGATAACACAAGCTCTGAGCATATCCTCTAGAATTTGATTCACTCTTTCAACCTGTCCACTTGTCTGCGGATGGTAAGCTGTGCTGAACAGAAGTTTGGTACCCAAGGCTTTCTGAAAGCTATCCCAAAATCGAGAAGTGAAGATACTTCCACGATCTGAGCTTATTGCCAAAGGAACACCATGTAACGGAACCAATCTTGTCATATAGAGTTCTGCCAACTGACTAGCTGATACTGTCTCCTTGACTGGGAAGAAGTGAGCCACTTTGGAGAGACGATCAATGACAACAAAGATTGCATCGTTGCCTTTCTTGGACTTTGGAAACCCAGTAACGAAGTCCATTTCGATCTTGTCCCATTTCCATTCAGGAATTTGCAGTGGTTGAAGAAGTCCAGGTGGTCTCTGATGAACTGCCTTGACACGACAGCAAACATCACAATGAGACACATAGCGAGCAATTTCACGCTTCATCCTGGTCCACCAATAGATTGACTTGAGATCCTGGTACATCTTTGTGCTGCCAGGGTGAATAGAAAGCGGAGTATCATGAGCCTCCTTGAGAATGAGTTCTCTTAAGCTGTCAAGTTTGGGCACTACAATGCGTTCTTCAAACAGCAAGGTACCCTTGTCATCGAGAGAGAAACTCTTGTACTTGTCCTTGCCAATGTTGTCTTTGATATTCTTGACACCAGAATCACGCAACTGTGCGGCACGGATCTTATCCTCCAGTGTAGGAGTGGCAATCAAGTTTGCAAGATAACCAAAAGGAACCACTTGAAGATTGAGCTTCTTGAATTCTTCGTGAAGAGGAGGTTGGATGTCCTCAACCATGAGATTGTTACAATAGGACTTGCGACTGAGAGCATCAGCCATCACATTAGCTTTGCCTGGAGTGTAAGAGATGGTAAGATCGTAATCTGAGAGCTTCTCAAGCCACCTTGTTTGCCTGAGGTTCAAATCTGGTTGAGTGAAGAGATATTTGAGACTCTTGTGATCAGTGAAGATCTCACAGCTGTGCCCCAACAAATAAGGTCTCCAAGCCTTTAGGGCATACATGATTGCTGCAAGTTCAAGATCATGTGTAGGATAGTTGAGCTCATGAGGCTGCAACTGGCGAGATGCATAAGCCACAACTTTGCGTTCTTGCATGAGGACTGCGCCTAGTCCTTGAAGAGATGCATCGCAGAATATTTGGAAAGGTTTGGAAGTGTCTGGGCCAACTAGAACAGGAGTAGAAGTGAGTTTAGCTTTCAAGAGATTGAAACTCTCATCACACTTTGGAGTCCAAAGGAACTTTCTATCCTTCCTAGTAAGATCGCTGAGAGGCTTAGCGATTTTGGAGAAGTTCTCAACAAAACGACGGCAATAGCTAGCCATGCCAAGGAAACTCCTGACTTGTTTCACCGATGTAGGAGGCAACCATTCAACAATGGCCTTCACTTTTTCTGGATCAACAGAAATGCCTTCAGAAGAGATGACATGACCAAGGTAGGATACTTTAGGAAGCCAGAATTCACACTTGGAGAACTTGGCGTAGAGACGGTGTTCTCGGAGTTTCAACAAGATAAGACGTAGATGTTCTCCGTGTTCTTCCTCGGTTTTGGAATAGATAAGAATGTCATCGAGATAGACTACCACGAACTTATCGAGGTATTCCATGAAAACGAAGTTCATGAGACGTGAGAAAGTCGCCGGAGCATTTGTGAGACCGAAAGACATGACAGTGTATTCGTAGAGACCATAACGAGTGGTGAAAGCTGTCTTTGGAATGTCTTCTTTGCGGATCTTGATCTGGTGATAACCTGACCTCAAGTCCAACTTGGAGAAAACCTTAGCACCAGCCAGTTGATCAAACAGGTCATTGATGCGAGGGAGAGGATACTTGTTCTTGATGGTTTTCTTGTTCAGAGGACGGTAGTCAACAACCAGTCGCTCAGTCGTGTCCCTCTTTTTGACAAACAGAGTAGGACAACCCCAAGGAGAAGTACTAGGTTGAATATGACCTTTACTTTCCAACTCCTCTAGCTGTCTCTTAAGTTCAGCTAGTTCTTTGGGGCCCATCTTGTAAGGACGTTTGGAGATAGGAGCAGTGCCTGGTTCTAGTTCAATAACGAACTCCACGGCTCTGTCAGGCGGCATGCCTGGCAATTCTTCAGGAAAGACGTCAGGAAAGTCTTGGACCACCGGTATATCTTCCATAGCAGGTAGAGGATGAACATTGAGGGCATATAGCTGAACAGATGGAGATTTTGAATAGAAGTAGACTATCTGGCCAGAAGAATGGGTAAGCTTAACAGATTTAGCAGTACAATCAATTACCGCTTTATTTGCCACAAGCCAATCCATCCCTAGGATGACATCAATGTCTGAAGAACGAAGAGCAATAAGAGACGCTTGGAATGGAAGATTTCCGATTAAGATCTCGTTGTTCAGGCTAACTTCTCTTGTAAGCCATTTGGATCCTGGTTGCTGCACTAAGACAGGGTTGTCCATCTTTTCGAAAGTAACACCATTGCTGGAAGCAAAACTTTGGGAGATGAAAGAATGGGACGCACCAGAATCAAACAACACTTTAGCGAGGATAGAGTTCACGAATAGATTTCCAAGAACCACATCAGTAGCTTCCTCTGCTTCTTTTGTTGTAACATGATTCACCCTTGCGCGTGTACTAACAACCCTTTTGTCAATGTTGGGGGCCTGAGGAGTAACAGCACAACTCTTAGGGTGACAAGGTGGAGAAGGAAGTGTGTTTTGCGGACACTTGTAAGAGAAGTGGCCCGGCTCACCGCACTTGAAGCAGGTGACCGAAGAGTTTGGAACTATAGGCGTTGTCTGCTCGACGAAACTCCTTGTAGCTGAAGCTGGGTTGGTTAGACCGGAAGAAAACCTCGGAGAGATTGGAGTGTGGATGAGTTGAGTTTGAGCTGCATAGGGTATCCAAACCCTACGTTTCCGCGGAGGTGTAGAAACTGATGGAGAAGAAGTTGTTTCAAGAGAGTGTTTACGAGATTCTTCGAACTTCTCACGTCCCAATTCCTCTCGGAGAGCTGTGTTGACGAGGTCTTCAAAGGTATCGCACTTGATAAGAGTGAGTGCGTACTTAAGATCTGGGTTTAGACCTCTACGGAATTTGGCTTGCTTTTTGGCATCAGTTGATACCTCATCCTGAGCATAGCGGGCCAAACGATTGAACTCAGCCTGATAGTCCAATACAGACATGATACCCTGAGTCAAGTCATAGAATTCTTCCCGCTTTCTTTCCATGACCCCTTCTGGAATATGGTGGTATTTGAAAGCCTCCTTGAACTCATCCCAAGTAGTCACAACACCTGGTGCTCGTAACTCTAGGAAGTTCTCCCACCAAGACATGGATTCACCGCGGAGCAGATATGTGACATAAGGAACACGGTCCTCATCGGACACATGAGAAACAGTCAGAGCATTGTTCATCTCACGCAGCCAGTCATCAGCATCGAGTGGCTCAGAGGGAACATCAAACGTGCGGGGATTGAGCTGGAGAAACTGCACGATAGACACACAGTTGTTGCTCTGATTTTGGTTTTGCTGAATTTGACTCAAAACTTGCGTCATCTGAGACAAAACTTGCCCCATTTGGGAAGGCATTGTAGTATCTTCTTCGCCACTCTCCATCCTGAGGAGGATACAACGTTAACACGAGAATCGGATAAAAATCCAACGTAAGTGCTTAAATGAAAACTTCAGATTGCTTAGAAAAGACAACAAGGAACGAGACATGGCCATCCATCATGGTACGCCACTTTGTTCACTTCCAGAAATGTTTAAAGAGAGGTAAGAACGAAGACTAGCACTACAACTAGGAAACACCAATTGAGCTTGACGTAACTTCACCCAAGGAGGAGAAACAACTGATTCATTCAAGAATGAAACTGAACGTAGCCGAAGAGATTGAAACTGCTGAAACCAAGAGCACCACCTTGAAGACACCTGCAACTATGGTACTACAGAAACCCAGAACACGTGATGTCCTAATTTTAAAAATTAAGGTGAGAAGGGAAATATCGTAAGACTTCCTTACCAGAAGAACAGGGAGGGTGGGTGGGGAAAGAAGTAAAAGAACAGAATTCCTACTCTCACGTTTAAGAATTTCCTGATAACTACAAAATATTTTTCTAGACTCAAACAACGACAAGTAGAAGGGAACCTGAGGGCGTTTAAGCTCTGATACCAACTGTCAGACCCTGAATTCAAGCTACACAAACGAAACGTATCGGTTGGGCCACACAACCAAGAACATACTGGGGTTACCACTCCCAGGAAAACCATCAGGCCATGCTCGGAATGGATCATCGGCCGACAGTTCTTGGCGATCCCAACGTCACATACGTTTCCAGATTGTGCACGCAAGAACCCAAAAAGTCTTCCAACTCGTATACTTCAACCATACACACATGGTATACGAGTCGGATTTTTAACAAGTTGAAACCACAGAATAAACCTATGACACAAAGAAAGGAAGAATATCCAAAAGCTCTCACTGAGCAAAAATATATCAAATGGCACCAATCAGAGGACACATGTCCCAACATTACATCATGCAGCGGAAACAAACCGGTCTGAGTACAGACAAGAAGCAAAGGGCTCAAGGCCGAAACGAAAAAGAAGGCCCATCCACGCAGTCCACCAGGAAGTAGCCCAGGGGAACTCTAACTACTCGTCGAAGCTCTCGTCGTCGAACTCCACGTAGTATCCACCCAACTGGTCGAGCGAAGGATCCTCAACTGCAGAAAAACCACAGCCCGCGAACGGGTCAATACACCGAAGCGTATCGAACAAGCTTAAGCTAACAGGTTACAAAACTGTAAGATTCCCAAAATATGGGGGTAAGTGTACTTAGCGGCAGCAGCACTAGCAAACTAAAGAGACACGCTAAAACTTCCGTCTAATTAGAGAGGGATAAGAGAGCGCTTAAATATCCACCTACAACTGACACCAGTCATAACCCATTCTCGAATTAACCCCCTCAACCAAGTATGAGGAAGCAATCCGGGAAACTCACACTTAACAATTTTTTGTTACCATTTAGGGTGTAAGTAATGCTATGTTACTAGTCACATTAATTAACAATGATTAGGTGTAAGTTGTCTAGATCTTGTTAGCCAGCATCATCACCAAAGTCGTCCATAACCGTGGACACGGCTCATCGATAAGATTATACCCTGCAGGGGTGCACTACTGGACCCATACTCGCATGATCAACCCAGTCAAAAACATTAGGGCCTTTCAACCCCACTCTTATCCTTCACCGCAACAAGTCCAGGAGCCACGGGAGCTATGCTGGTCCCGGCCAAAAGGGTGCGGACTCCCGCAGGACACACCCCTCCGCACCAACAGGCCGCGCCCTATATGCATGTAACAAGGCACACCGCCAAAGTAAAATATTGCACTAGTATTGATGCATATGAGACAAATGGAAAACCCGAACTAGGTGTAGCTCCCGGACAAGTCGAAGTTCCAGTCAAAGTCGAGGGGGGCTCCATTGGGCCACCCACAAGTGGTTAGTGCGCTCAAAATTGGATCCGAGGACAAAATCTCAGTTCCTAGGTCGACACTGAGCAGAACAAAGCACCTCGCAAGGCCTTCCGCCTGGTGCCTTATCTTTTAATTATAGAACCCCACAATAAGACAGCAGTTTATTATAGTAGAACCATCTATCATGCTAAGCATATGAGATAAACGACAAAGGAACGACTCGCTCAACCAATTCTAAGCATGCACTACGACTCGCAAAGGCCAACAGATAAACAAGCAAGGGGTTATGGGTTGTGGGGATATAGCTGTATAGGCTGCAGGCTAAACATATGATGGGATCGCAATTCAAGAATCGATAACTAGGATAGCATAGATCAAAAGGCAAGAATGAAAACCCGACAATCGTGTAACCGGTTAGCAGAAGCTTGCCTGGCAGCTTGTGGCCTGGCACAAAAGCTGAAACCTCAGTATCGTAGGTACTCGCAGCAGACACGTCGTCGTCTACCCAAAGAGAGCCAAACACAGACAATAGGAAACAATAATCAATACAAAGGAATGCACAAACAAATGATGTTGCGCTATGGTATGAGATGATTAGGTCATATTAATGCGGGGATGAAATCCCGGCAATTAATTATGGCGCAAGTTATTTGTGTAACCAACAGATTAAATGTTGTTTAACATATAAAGCATGGCATGGTGATCTAATTAATTTAAATGGAATAGGCAATAGATAAAATATTTGCCAACACATTCCATATTTATTATTTAAGTGCAAATTATTTACCTACACATCAAATTAATGTTTATTAGCCTGGCAGGACATGGTATAAAAGATATGAGTAAATTAAATGGAATTAGGGCATTATATATTTATTACCCTTCTCATTCCATATTTAATTATTTAATTGCATTTGTTAAATTAAACTAAGCATTTAAAATAAATGATGCAAAATGATATAAGAATGTGATATTAATGTTTATTGTATTTTTCTGATATAAAAACATATAAAGATTATTTTATTTGGAGTTATAGAATTAAAGTTATTGCATAATTAAGTTTAGGGGTGTTTCTGAAAATAGGCAGGGACTTATCCGTGATAGAAACTTTGCAGTGAAGGTTCTCTGTGCATACAGGAAACTCCAGGGGGCTCGGGCTAAAATTACAGCGCCTCTGCCTATGACATGTGGGTCCCGCTGTCAGTGAGAGGGAAGAAAAATAAAAGGGGTGGACTTTTATTCACTCCGGCCAGGGGTCGAACTCGCGACGTCGTGCGCGCGGTTTGGATCGGTGCCCTAGCCACTGGGCTGGTTCGTGTTGGTGTTAGGAACAACGGGTTTAGTTATTATGTACTGCTACTGCACTACAAAAAGAACTCTGACGAAACTGACGGAAGTAAACTACAGTGCGCGGCGTCGGACCAAATCCCGCCGGCGGCGACCATCCGGGGGCGGCGCCGCTGCCCGTGTGCGTGGAGGTGGTTGCGGGATGTGGGACGGATCCGTTTTGTGCATCGGAGCCTAGTGGGGGGGGCACGGGGACCTCGGGCCCGTCCTCGACTTCCGGCGACACGCCATGGCCGTGGCTGGGAGTGTTCCGGCGCCGGCGATTCACGGTGAGACAGAGAAGAAAGGAGGGGGAAAAAGGACGAGGGCGAGGTGCAGCTCACCTAGGGCGTCTGGTGGCGAGAGGAGGGAGCGCGGGGTGGCCGGAAACGACCAGTCGGTGTCGGAGAAGAGGAAAGGAAGCCGTGGCCGGCTTCGGGGAAGATGCCCTTGACGGAGAGGCTCCCGGTGGCTTCGTCTCCTGGAAAATCAGCGCGGGGAACGAGGTTGCTGCGGCGTAACCGTCCCTGGCCTCCTCCTAGCACGGTGAGGAGCACGGTGGCGGGGCGCCATCGATCTTTTCAGAGCGGCTCCGTCGGTTTTTGGTGGAGGCAGAGAAGAAGAAAAAGAAAGGGGGGGCGGCGGCGGCGTGAGAAGAGGAGGAAGGAGGATGGTGCTAGGGTTCCGGACGCTGCGGGTTAAAGGAGGAGAGGGGAATGGCAGGTGGAGGTGGGGCGCAGCGGCCAGTGACTCCATGGCGCTGCGTCCTCGCTGTAAAGCGAGGCGCCCGTACGGAGGTGGGGGACGAGGGGAGCGGGTCGGGCTGGCGTGCTGGGCCAGGAAGTGGCCCAGTTCGGCCTGGCTTCCTTTTTTTTTTGTACTGATTCTTTTTCTTTTTGTTTATCCTTTTTCTGTTTTGTAAATTTAAAAACAAAATAGAAAAAGAAAGAGAGATAAAAGCCTTTTGACAATTTTGATAGTTTCAAAACAAACTGATTGAAGTATTGAAAAGATTATTTGTACAATTTTGAAACTTCAATTTTTAATTGATTTGAAAAAGCATTTGAAATATGGGATTTGCAATTTGAAAGTAATTTATCTAATTGCAATGCCAAACAAAACAAAATATGCATGAAGTCACTCTATATTACAACACAGGCATACAATTTAGGAAAGTACAACTTTGGGATGTTACAACACTCCCCCCCTCAAAGGAATCACGCCCCGAGATTCTTCATGGAGCAACAAAGAGGTTGGGGTACTCAGCACGGAGATGGTCTTCACGTTCCCATGTAGCTTCCTTGTCAGAATGATGAGACCATTGAACCTTGTAGAACTTGACAGTGTTGTTACGGGTGCGACGTTCAGCTTCGTCAAGAATGCGAATCGGTTGTTCCACATAAGAGAGATCTTCTCGAAGTTCAATTGATCCATGATCAACTGCACGACCTGGATCTTGGAAGCACTTCTTGAGCCGTGACACGTGGAAGACATCGTGCACTTTGGAGAGGTTTGGCGGAAGTTCCAGACGGTAAGCCAAATCACCACGCCTTGAAAGAACGTTGAAAGGGCCAACATAACGCGGAGCGAGCTTGCCTTTGATGCCAAAGCGTTGCGTGCCCCTCAGAGGAGTGACACGAAGGTAAGCTTGATCACCAGGTGCATAGACCAAGTCCCTGTGCTTGCTATCATAATAGCTTTTCTGCCGAGACTGGGCAATCTTCAGATTGTCACGAATGATGCGAACTTTTTCTTCAGCCTCCTGGATAATGTCAGGGCCAAAGAATTGACGTTCACCAGCTTGAGACCAATTGAGAGGAGTTCTGCATTTACGGCCATAGAGAGCTTCAAAGGGAGCCATGCCTAGACTTGCTTGAAAACTGTTGTTGTAGGAGAACTCAGCATACGGAAGGCAATCCTCCCATTTCATGCCAAAGGAGATAACACAAGCTCTGAGCATATCCTCTAGAATTTGATTCACTCTTTCAACCTGTCCACTTGTCTGCGGATGGTAAGCTGTGCTGAACAGAAGTTTGGTACCCAAGGCTTTCTGAAAGCTATCCCAAAATCGAGAAGTGAAGATACTTCCACGATCTGAGCTTATTGCCAAAGGAACACCATGTAACGGAACCAATCTTGTCATATAGAGTTCTGCCAACTGACTAGCTGATACTGTCTCCTTGACTGGGAAGAAGTGAGCCACTTTGGAGAGACGATCAATGACAACAAAGATTGCATCGTTGCCTTTCTTGGACTTTGGAAACCCAGTAACGAAGTCCATTTCGATCTTGTCCCATTTCCATTCAGGAATTTGCAGTGGTTGAAGAAGTCCAGGTGGTCTCTGATGAACTGCCTTGACACGACAGCAAACATCACAATGAGACACATAGCGAGCAATTTCACGCTTCATCCTGGTCCACCAATAGATTGACTTGAGATCCTGGTACATCTTTGTGCTGCCAGGGTGAATAGAAAGCGGAGTATCATGAGCCTCCTTGAGAATGAGTTCTCTTAAGCTGTCAAGTTTGGGCACTACAATGCGTTCTTCAAACAGCAAGGTACCCTTGTCATCGAGAGAGAAACTCTTGTACTTGTCCTTGCCAATGTTGTCTTTGATATTCTTGACACCAGAATCACGCAACTGTGCAGCACGGATCTTATCCTCCAGTGTAGGAGTGGCAATCAAGTTTGCAAGATAACCAAAAGGAACCACTTGAAGATTGAGCTTCTTGAATTCTTCGTGAAGAGGAGGTTGGATGTCCTCAACCATGAGATTGTTACAATAGGACTTGCGACTGAGAGCATCAGCCATCACATTAGCTTTGCCTGGAGTGTAAGAGATGGTAAGATCGTAATCTGAGAGCTTCTCAAGCCACCTTGTTTGCCTGAGGTTCAAATCTGGTTGAGTGAAGAGATATTTGAGACTCTTGTGATCAGTGAAGATCTCACAGCTGTGCCCCAACAAATAAGGTCTCCAAGCCTTTAGGGCATACATGATTGCTGCAAGTTCAAGATCATGTGTAGGATAGTTGAGCTCATGAGGCTGCAACTGGCGAGATGCATAAGCCACAACTTTGCGTTCTTGCATGAGGACTGCGCCTAGTCCTTGAAGAGATGCATCGCAGAATATTTGGAAAGGTTTGGAAGTGTCTGGGCCAACTAGAACAGGAGTAGAAGTGAGTTTAGCTTTCAAGAGATTGAAACTCTCATCACACTTTGGAGATATGCCCTAGAGGCAAATAAATAAGGAGTATTTATTACATTATCTCATAAGTTTGTAATAGGTTTGTGTATTATGCTATAACTGTATTAATCGGAATTTTTAATACACGTGTGATACATAGACAACCAGGTCCCTAGCAAGCCTCTATATGAGCTAGTCCATTGGGCAACAGTTGATCGAGATTCCCGATCAAGGACAATGACGTCGGTTGACAATGGGGTCATCTTGTTAGTTGAATAAGGTGGTGGACATACGCAAAGTATTGCAATAAGATCGTATTACGATGTTTGTCATTTGCAATAGATAAGAGTATGATAGCTTATTCCTTAGACCGTGAGACCATACTTATTGATGCTTCGTAGGAGTGCTTTGAGAGCATCAAACGTTGTGTCTTATATAGCATGACAATAACGGTGTCCATCTTGGGTATTCCGAAAGAACATCAAGACGTAAGGATCAAGAGCGGGATTTGTTCATTCTTGTAATGGAAAGATACTCTGGGCCCACTCGGTGATATTGCATGTATAAAGCTGCGCAGCTTATGACTAGGTCATGGAGATGTAATATCGCAGACGAGTTAATAACCTTCGTCGGTAACGAGATACAGCAAAGGCATCGGTGTGTCTAGGATCATATCTCGGACAAGGTAGTATCGCAGAGACAAAGGGAATGAATATCATACTTATGGTTCAACGACGATATTCGTGGAATGCACAGGGGTCGTCATATATTTCCAGGTATCCCTGACGATCATTGGTGAGCGGAGTGTCTCGACCATGTCTGGAGTGTTCCCGAACCGTAGCGTAACAAACTTAAGGTCTTAGCGACGCTAGGAGATAGGTTCTGGAATTTTATAGGAATTTGTTGGAGAGAAAGAAATGATCCGGAAAGAGTTCCGGTGGTCCGGAAGGAGTTCCGGGAAGGTATGGAATGGTTTCGGGAATGTCCGAAAGTTGTTCGGGTGGTTCCGAAATAGTTTCGGAGTCATGGGATATTGAATTATATATAAATATATTAGTTATGAATTAATAGGATTTTTATATTAATTTAATATTAATTAAATAAAGGAAAAATGGGGCTCCCACCTACATGGGCCCTAAGAGGGCCCAAGAGGGGGGAGCCGCACCCCACAAGGGGGGTGGGCCCCATGGGGGTTCGGCCGGCCCATGGTGGGGGCGCACCAACCCCCCTCATCCTTTAGTCCCACATGGGGGAGCCAAGGGGTTTGCACACCCCCTTCCCCCTTTATATACCAAGGCATATTAATTGATTTAATTCATAGGAAAATCCAATTAATTCCCGATTTCTCTCTCGATCTCGTGGTTTCCAAGTCGGAGCCGCGCCGAGCTGAGGAAGGGGGTCTCTCTCCACCTAAGCCATACCGCAGAGCGCCGTTGCTCTACGGGATTCGAGATAAGATCTACTCCTGTGATTTCAGCTGGATCTGAATGACCGGGAGTTGTCGCTAGGCTCCGGATGTTTGCGAATGCTCGGAGGCTACTCTATTGAGGAGCTTGGGCGACGTCGTCTCGCCCCCTGCAGCCGCCGCGCCTCCCCCCTGCTGCCGGCGCACCAGCCCCGGTGCTGGCGCTCTGCCTTCTTCCGCCCGACGCCCGTCGACGCAGATCATCGTGGACACCCCGGCGTCATCGACTCCGACATCGCGGCAAGTTCTCCGCGACCTCGAGGTCGGCTACGTACGACTTCATCGTCAACGCTTGTGCGGGAGCGTAATCCCCGCTATCAGTCTACATGGAGGTAATGTAACCCGTTCCGCCACCGTTATGACATGTACTAGATAGATAGATCCTGGCTAGTTAGGGTTTCGATCGCTAGAAAATTATTGTTTTCTGCACCGTAACCCCTTCAGTGGTATCAGAGCCGATCTATGCGTAGTACTGCTGGTACGGTTAGAACTCATGTTGAATGAGGGCGTCTTTCTTATATTTGCTACCCTCTAGCGTGCACTTGCGATGCCTTCGGTATTGAGTTGATGAAGCGGCCCGGACCGACTTTACGCGTACGCTTACGCGAGACTGGTTCCACTACTGACATACGGCTTGCACCGTATCTGTGGCTGGCGGGTGTCTGTTTATCTCTCTCTAGTCGGCAAAGAATTTTCAATGGAGGGCCCGAAAGGGATGCTTAAACATGCAATTATACGATCGACGTTGTGGTACAAAGTTCGTAGGTAGGGAAGCGATTCTGTTACGAATAAGCCTATTTGCCACGTAAAACTTGCAAAACTAAATAAAGCTAGAGGCGTCTAACTTTGTTTTGCAGAGTCGTTATTTTCTGTGACATGGTTACGGTAAGTTTTGATATTACTCGTACTATCGGAGGCAATGGAGGGCTCTATAGACTCGGAGCCATGCCGGGGCGCCGGGGGCCAGGCACATGGCGCCATGAAGGTCCAGGCGCATCGACCATGTCACATCGCACTTCATTGCATCATTGTTGTGTGCTGTTGTGTGTGCATCCTATTGATTGCTTATATGCTAGATATACAACGGTAGCGTCATAAATAGGATGATCCCTAACAAATACCAAAATTGTGTTCTCCCTCGTTGCGCACCACCAAGAAAGTTCTACGTTATGAGGCAGGCCGTGATGATCGGGTGTCACACATCTCGTCGTTCGCATACAGTGGGTGTAAGCCATGTTGCACGCGCAGGGTCTTCGAGGTTTGATTGGCGAGCCTAGCATACTCAAAGGTATGGCCTCGGAACACGGGAAGATCGAAAGATCGAGCACGAGGCACAGAGTTGTTGTGATCGACATGTTATGTCCACCTTTGAAGCTGTGCTGCCGGCAGTGATGATCGGGGGTAGTGTGGTGGATGAGGGTCGTGGCATTGCCATTATTATTTGAGGGATGATAATCTTGGTGTGGTGTGTTTTTAGATAATAAGATTATAAAACTAAAACTCACCTATGCATTATAAACTTAACCTTACCTCTTTTGCGATCACATCTGGAGACTACGGAACTACGCTTCGGTTACTTCTTCAAGAGCTCGGATTCTACCTTGGAAGCCGACGGGTCCAACTTCATCAGCTGGTGCATTGGTTTTAGAAACATTCTCCAAACACAACAAACATCCTATATGTGCTAGAACATTAGTTAGGAGTTAGACCAGATGATTCTGATAGCAAGGAGCAAGATGATGAGTTCCGTGAGCATCATGACATGTTCATGGAAGTGACGATCGTCATGAGCGTATGCCTAGCACCTGAGTTGAAAGTTGTTTCAACACATGGAGCCATATGTCGTGATTGATGCGATCAGAGGTCACTTCAAAGATGAATTGAGTCTTGAGCAGTTCAGACAGCTTAGAAAGTTCCGGACCATTCACATGGGGAGCATACCTGTCTGGAGACTCAGTTGAAGAAGTTGTGTGACATCTACTTCAGGCTTACGAATATCTACGATTTCTAGATAGCGAACTCCAGTGCAATAGAGATTGTGCTTTACCTCCTAGATGTGAATAGCATGTGCGTGAATATGCTATAGAGACACGGTGAGCTTCTTCACGTTCGTGAACAAGTTCAAATCTCTAAAAGTTGATTCATCGAAGAAGAGTTCTTCGACGCTATGATGAAAAGTGTTTGATAATTGTCCTGTTTGTGAAACAGTCCCTGATTATCACAAGTATGTGGCGAAGGGTGACGTGACAGTGCACAAGTGATGACAAGTTCATGGCCAGTAGTGCTCACGCCCTCGAGATATCATATTAGTTATCATCAATAGTTTTTGATAAGACATTTTGTAATAGTGAGAGTGTAATCTAGTTTGGTGTCTTGAATGTTGCAAGACATAATTATTCATATAGATTACATCAGTTGTTTTGTGTTATGAAGCAAAACAGTTGTTTCATATTATGAGTAATTTGCATCACATCTCAATTACATTATGCGTATGATATACATTTATAGCGGGAATGATAAAATTATGTGTCCAAAGAACAAACACAATCGAATTTAGTCATAAAGGCAGTGAAAGAAGTAATGGACAATTTTGGTCCATTTAAGTATTTCGAGTGCCAAAATTGATTAAGTTTGAAATGCAGTATTGAAGTTGCAATACTAGAGGAAATTGATTGAGAGTCATTTTTAATGATTAATCAATGGTGTTTTGCTTGATCCGAATTCTTCTATGATTTTGGTAAATAGGAGTATTTGCCCGATAAATTATGGAGTCTGAGATTAATTTGATAATAGATCAAATGGGGTTTTTCAGAAGAAAGATTAGTGAATATTGCATTCACAAGATTCGATCAAAGGACAATATTTTTGAATCATGGTTTCAATGCAAGAGACTTTTGGAAATTTGCTTCACAAAGTTATAATGTCATATATAGTGATATGTGGGGAATTATAATCATACTCTATTTAAAATAAAGTGTTGTCTGTCAGAATCAGTCTTAGAATCTCCTAATATGTTCGAAACATTATAGTCGATATCCACTTTAGAAAATAGATATTTTTCTCAACAAGAATTCATAGGATCGACGGTAATGTCGACGTGTATATGATTATGCGATAATTCGGAATATACATGAGTAGTTCTTTGTAGATTGCTCGCATTGGACGAGAGTGTATTCCAGAATCAATTAGAAACAAAGTTCAGTTTGTTGTCTATGTAATTCCGAGAAAAGATGATTTTTCGAATTATGGTTTATGGATTGGAATTAGAAGTTTGGAATAAAGTGTCAGACCTATGTTGGAAGATGTTCCAAAGAGTATATGTCTGCTAATGAAAGTTTAGTGATTAAGAGTGAGGGAGACTAGAAAATTGTTTTCTGCTTGCAATCCTCTTCATAAAGATCATAATATTTTCATGGAAGAAACTTCTAAATAAAGTGATGTTATATTTAATATTGCTGTCAGGTCACAGCACTGTATTAAGTATTTCAGATCTTGTTGACAGATCAAGGTACACTTTATGAATACAAAGAAAGTTGAGAAAATATCGGAATACGAACAAAGGCTTTTGAGCCTGGAAATCCAAAGTTGCAGTTGAAAGGATTAAGAGAGTAATTGTTGCTGCAATTCTTATTAGAGGAATAAGATTGTTTAATCGTCATATAAGGTGTTATATGAGAAATGTGACTATAAGAAAGACGCGGGAGCATGTCTTGTCAAGAAATGTGTCTCGCACAAGATCAGATTTGTTGACTGCATTTATGTAGACATGCTTGAAGTCTGAGGGATTTGTATTAATGTAATACTGGAGTTTGTATTGAATTCGAATTGATAATAGATCAATGATTTTGGTTAGGCCAAAATGTCGATTTAAGTGGGAGTCATAGTTAGTTTACTCAGGAGAAATATGTGAAGAACATATTTTTGAGTGGGAGCTTAGGAACTCAAATATGTGGATAACATGTTTTTGAGTGGGAGCTCGTGTTATCAAATATGTGGAGACATAATTTGAGTGGGAGTCGAATTCATCTTGTGTAGTTAACACATTGTGAAACTGTACCAATACAATAGGATGAAGTTGTAAAACTATTTAAAAGTTAGTGTCTATTTTGAAATAGAACGGGAATTTTAAATAGTTAGTCGAGTTGTGTTGGATTATATCTGAGGAGTCAGAATAGAATCAAAAGGATGGTCCTTTGGAATCCAATTGGTCATTAAGAGTAATGATGCATGAAGGTAATGGTTGTATGACATGTGGGTCTATTATGTATATATTAGACATCATACAGAAACCATATTATCTGCTCGATAAAATATAACCGATGTTCTTGGAGTAAAGAACAGTTATGAAAGTAAATTTGGAATTTACTGGAAGTAGAAGTGCGTTAGTTAAGGGATTGACATTTGAATGTCAAGTTTTCTACATTGGTGTGAAAGTATGTAGATATCGCGAGTTTGTAATTGTTACAAGGGGCTCTGCATGGCTGAGTGTGTTTTTCAGGGCAATTATCTGGTTAGTATAATCAGAGTAAGCGCTGGGAAGCAGAAGTCTCACTTAGTTACGGTATTTGCATATATGTTGTTAGACAACATGGTGATATCAAGCAAGTTGATGCCAGTGAATCGCAAAAGCATGTACAATCATGGATAGTGCAGTAACACTTTTCCACAAGCAAGCATTATCAAATGATTCTTATTTGATAAGGGATTCTGATAAAGTAAAATGCAGCTAGTTTATTTGTACTCTAGTGCAAGTGGGAGACTGAAGGAGATATGCCCTAGAGGCAAATAAATAAGTAGTATTTATTACATTATCTCATAAGTTTGTAATAGGTTTGTGTATTATGCTATAACTGTATTAATCGGAATTGTTAATACACGTGTGATACATAGACAACCAGGTCCCTAGCAAGCCTCTATATGAGCTAGTCCATTGGGCAACAGTTGATCGAGATTCCCGATCAAGGACAATGACGTCGGTTGACAATGGGGTCATCTTGTTAGTTGAATAAGGTGGTGGACATACGCAAAGTATTGCAATAAGATCGTATTACGATGTTTGTCATTTGCAATAGATAAGAGTATGATAGCTTATTCCTTAGACCGTGAGACCGTACTTATTGATGCTTCGTAGGAGTGCTTTGAGAGCATCAAACGTTGTGTCTTATATAGCATGACAATAACGGTGTCCATCTTGGGTATTCCGAAAGAACATCAAGACGTAAGGATCAAGAGCGGGATTTGTTCATTCTTGTAATGGAAAGATACTCTGGGCCCACTCGGTGATATTGCATCTATATAGCTGCGCAGCTTATGACTAGGTCATGGAGATGTAATATCGCAGACGAGTTAATAACCTTCGTCGGTAACGAGATACATCAAAGGCATCGGTGTGTCTACGATCATATCTCGGACAAGGTAGTATCGCAGAGACAAAGGGAATGAATATCATACTTATGGTTCAACGACGATATTCGTGGAATGCACAGGGGTCGTCATATATTTCCAGGTATCCCTGACGATCATTGGTGAGCGGAGTGTCTCGACCATGTCTGGAGTGTTCCCGAACCGTAGTGTAACAAACTTAAGGTCTTAGTGACGCTAGGAGATAGGTTCTGGAATTTTATAGGAATTTGTTGGAGAGAAAGAAATGATCCGGAAAGAGTTCCGGTGGTCCGGAAGGAGTTCCGGGAAGGTATGGAATGGTTCCGGGAATGTCCGAAAGTTGTTCGGGTGGTTCCGAAATAGTTTCGGAGTCATGGGATATTGAATTATATATAAATATATTAATTATGAATTAATGGGATTTTTATATTAATTTAATATTAATTAAATAAAGGAAAAAGGGGGCTACCACCTACATGGGCCCTAAGAGGGCCCAAGAGGGGGGAGCCGCACCCCACAAGGGGGTGGGCCCCATGAGAGTTTGGCCGGCCCATGGTGGGGGTGCACCAACCCCCCTCGTCCTTTAGTCCCACATGGGGGAGCCAAGGGGTTTGCACACCCCCTTCCCCCTTTATATACCAAGGCATATTAATTGATTTAATTCATAGGAAAATCCAATTAATTCCCGATTTCTCTCTCGATCTCGTGGTTCCCAGGTCGGAGCCGCGCCGAGCTGAGGAAGGGGGTCTCTCTCCACCTAAGCCATACCGCAGAGCGCCGTTGCTCTGCGGGATTCCAGATAAGATCTACTCCTGTGATTTCAGCTGGATCTGAATGACCGGGAGTTGTCGCTAGGCTCCGGATGTTTGCGAATGCTCGGAGGCTACTCTATTGAGGAGCTTGGGCGACGTCGTCTCGCCCCCTGCATCCGCCGCGCCTCCCCCTGCTGCCGGCGCACCAGCCCCGGTGCTAGCGCTCTGCCTTCTTCCGCCCGACGCCCGTCGACGCAGATCATCGTCGACACCCCGGCGTCATCGACTCCGACATCGCGGCAAGTTCTCCGCGACCTCGAGGTCGGCTACGTACGACTTCATCGTCAACGCTTGTGCGGGAGCGTAATCCCCGCTATCGGTCTACATGGAGGTAATGTAACCCGTTCCGCCACCGTTATCACATGTACTAGATAGATAGATCCTGGCTAGTTAGGGTTTCGATCGCTAGAAAATTATTGTTTTCTGCACCGTAACCCCTTCAGGAAGTCCCCCCCAGGGCTTCGGATTGAGGGAGGGCCGGCCTAGGTGGGCCAAATGGGGCCCACCTAGGGCCGGCGCACCCCCTTTGGCCGCACCAGGCAATGGGGATAGTCCCACATTGCCTGACTGGCAAGGTTGGCTCCCCCTGGGAGCCTATATAAGAAGGGTGAACGGGAATCCGGCACCTAGAGGGGGGGGGGGGGGTGAATAGGTGCTATTACAAATTTTTGGTCTTTTCAAATTTAGGCTCAACACAAAGGTAAATTCTCTAGATATGCAACTACGGTGAATTTACCTAAATGATAATCTAAGGAATAACAAGATAAACAAGCTAACAAGACAAGCAAGTAAGGGAGCAAAGATAAAGGGAACCGAGTGAAGCACGCGGAGACGAAGATGTAATCCCGAGTTCCACCCAAGGGTGTACGTCTCGTTTGGAGAGGTGTGCGCTACCACAACAGGTTAGCCGCAACGCCACAAAGGCTCACCTTCTTCTCCGATGAACTCAACCACAAAGGTTTCGAGTCCACCTTCCACTATTGATCCCCTTTTAGGGCGGAGATCGAATCCCTTACAAACGCTTGAGGCACACACTCACAACTGAATTGGGGGCTCCCAAGAAGACCACAAAAGGTCAAGGACCACAAAAGGTCAAGGTAACACCAAGAGTACAACAATGGTGAACTAGGTTTTCCCACCGGAAACCCTAGCCACGAAATCCCCAAGTGAATGGGGGAGAAATGCAAATCCCTTCGGTGAAGATATAGATCCGGGCTTTCTCCTCCAATCCTCCAAAGATCAATGAATTTGGGTGGGGGGATTGGGAGATCTTGATGATTTGAGATTTCAAGAATAGTAGGAGAGAGAAAATCTGAGAGCTCACTGTTCTTGAGTGAGTGAGGGGGTATTTATACTCCCCCTCAAAATCTGGCCATTGGTGGTCTCGGGCACCCGGAAATTCCGGTTTAAGTACCACCAGAAATTCCGGTCACCCGGAATATCCGGGTCTTTGAAATTATCCGAGCTGAATTTCCGGTTGAGATCAGAACCAATTCTGAACTTGACTTAGCCGATTTTCTGAGGGTGACTCGGAATATCTGAGTCCTTGAAATTTCCGAGCTGAATTTCCGGTTGAGATCAGAACCACTTTCTGAACTTGACTTAGCCAATTTTCTGGGGTTGACTCGGAATATCCGAGTCCTTGAAATTTCCGAGCTGAATTTCCGATTGGAGTCAGTACCACTTTCTGAACTTGACTTAGCCAAATTTCTGGGGTTGACTCGGAATATCCGAGTTGGGGAACCGGAATATCCGAGTCTGGGAAGAATTCCAGAAACTCTTTTTCTCTACAATTTGGCTTTAGGATTTGTGATATGAGTTTCACCCAAACTGAAATACTTAGCAATAGGATTAGTATATCATTGGTATTGTTAACTAATACACAAAACACTGGGGATTAAGAAATGTTCTTTCAAAGGGGCACCCCTGGCCTTTTAATTCACCAATTAATTCCCTAATTCTCTCTCGATCTCGTGATTCCCTTTGTCGGAGTCGCGCCGAGTAGAGGAGGGGGATCTCTTCCACCATAGCCCGCTGCCGCGCTGCTGGTGTTCCGGTCCAAGTCTTCCGCTGCTCGTCCTGGACTGGAGCTTCGGAGGCCGTCGTCTCCACCATATGTGTGTGACGCCCTGCGAGGTGCTGCGCTAGCGGTACTCGGAGGCCTACTTCCTCCACCCGACCTCGGGGTCATCTTCGTCGCGCCGAGTTCTCCGCGACCTAGAGGTCGGCTACGTCGTCTTCGTCGTCAACGCTTGTGCGGGAGCGTAATCCCCGCTATTCGGTCTACGAGGGTATGTATTCCGATCTCCGCCGTACTACTATATCTGCATAGTGTAGATCTTGGCTAGTTTAAGGATATCGTTGCTAGGAAATTTTTTGTTTTCTGCACACGATCCCCTTCAACGGGATCCAGAGCTGATCGGGAAATTGCATGTGGATCGGTATCAATGAGTTGCTCATCATTGTCTGGTTTACTTTTTTCAGAACTGGATATTTCTTGTGTTGTTGACTGATTTTGCAAGCTGTTTTGATCCCGAAAATTTTTGGTAACCTGTAGAGCGTCAGTGACAGGTATAACAGGCAAATGATCATGATTATGCACACCCTCATTAGATGTTGGAGAATACAAAGAATGGGGTAATAAAAGAATTTCTTTGCGAAGTTGGGAACCGGCATTAGGATGAAGGGATGCAAACGGAAAGACTTGTTCATCAAAAACCACGTCGCAGGAGATATAAACTCGCCCAGACTTGACCTCAAGACATTTAACACCTTTGTGAAGAGGGATATATCCCAAGAAGACACATTGTTTGGAACGAAACGCAAGTTTGCGCTGATTATAAGGACGAAGATTAGGGCAACATGCACAACCAAACACACGAAGGGAATCATAGTTGGGTGTAGTGTGGAGAAGTTTTTTCGTGGGAGCGGAGAGATTAAGCACCTTGGTAGGCAACAAATTAATTAGAAAGGTAGCTGTGACAAAAGCTTCGTCCCAAAATTTTAGTGGCATAGAAGCATTCGCAAGTAAGGCAAGACCAACTTCAACTATATGGCGATGTTTACGCTCGGCTGAACCATTTTGTTGGTGAGCATGAGGACAAGAGACATGATGTGTAATGCCCACACGTTGAAGTTTTTCATATTCACCACCCCAATCAGTTTGCATCGTAATAATTTTGCAACCAAATTTACGTTCAACAAGTTGTTGGAAATCAAGAAAAGCTTGATAGACATCAGAATGGTTTTTTAACAAGTAAATCAAATTAAATTTGCTATAATCATCAATGAAGCTTACATAGTACGAATGCTTGCCAACATATAAAGGAGTAGGACCCCACACATCAGAAAACACTTGTTCCAAAGGAACAGTGGAAACACTAGTAGAAGTAGGATAGGGTAATTGATGACTCTTAGCTTGTTGACAAGGATCACAAACATAAGGATGTGTTTCTGGGGAATAATCTAATTTATGTTTTCTAAGAACTTGTTGAACGATAAACGATGAAGGATGCCCTAGACGACGATGCCGTGTGGACGAAGAAGGCTTGATGGTGACGAATGCATGCTTGGAAGATCCTGGCGAGAGAGGCACTAGAGGATAGAGGCCATCATGGCAAGGACCTCTAAACATAATTTTCTTCGTAGCCTGATCCTTGATCAAAAAGAAAAAACGGTGAAACTCAACGAAGGCATTGTTATCTAGGGCAATTTTATGAGTGGAAAGCAAGTTCATGGAAGCATTTGGAACATGAAGAATATTACGAAGTTGAAAAGAACTATGAGGGGTGCGCAATATCGAATGACCAATGTTTTGAATTGTCATACCTTGACCACTTGCATTGTGAACTTGATCACGTCCTGAATAATGCTCATGTGTGTGAAGTTTGCTTAGATCTCTTGTGATATGGTTGGTTGCACCGGAGTCCATGTGCTAGTTGGTGTCAACGCCATATGCACCTTTACGATCAGTGTTGAAATCATCATCATCTTCTTCACGATCCGAATAGCGCCACCAACACTGATTTGCAGGGTGCCCATGTTTCTTGCAGATTTGACAATTGATGTCCTGAAAGGGGGTGGGGATGCGGCCACGCCCACGACCACCACCACGGCCCCCCTGATTGCCACAGACACTAGTACGACCACCTTGATTTCCATTGAACCAACCGTTGGGACGTCCTTGATGATAATCATTGGGACGACCTTGATAATTACCATTGCCACCACGGTTGTAGTGACCGCCATAGTTACCGCGGTTGTTGCCTCCATAGTTTCCACGATAATCGCCATCATAACCACCGCGGGGAGTGTTGGGGCGAGTAGGACGCCCACGTCCACGGGTGGTAGCATTGACCGATGACTGAAATTGGACATCTTCTTGGTCATGTTCAGAGAGCATGGATTGGCGCTGATCATACGCCATTAACTGAGCACACATATCAGCAAGGGTGGTATTGGGGACATCGTTGAGAGAGGCAACAAAGGGGGTGTAAGCACCACCCAAACCATTGAGGATATAGCCTTTTAACTCATCATCATCAATTTTCTTTCCATCTGCAGCAAGCTCCATAGCAAATCCTTTCATCTTAGTAATGAACTTGTCAGCCGTCATAGCCAATTTCTTGGTGTTCGAGAGAGAACCACGAAGGGTGTTGATTTGGGATTTGGACTGAGAGGAAAACAGCTCCATAATAGAAGACCATACCTCAACACAATGTTCTAGCCCAAGCACATGAGCCATGATGTCAGGAGAGAGTGTTTTGATGAACCAGCTTAAAACATGTTGATCACGGGTTAGACACACACCATAGATTAGATTAGGAACTGTTATCTTTTGCTTCTTATCGTTTTCCGTCTCCATGGTTTCCGGAGGTGTAGAGTCGGAGCCATCAAGCAATCCCATAACCAGCGCACCACAGACAGTGGGCAAAACTTGCATCTTCCAGAGCAGGAAATTAGATCGTGTGAGTTTTTCAGTGGGAGGCGCCCGAAGGGCAGACGCCAAGGTCGTCACAGAGGAGGACGAGTACACCATTGGAGAGGGAGGGTGGGAATTTCGCTGTTGTCCTTCACCACCGATTTGAGTCGGAGGGCAGATCGCTCAGCACAGCGGCGGCGATTTGTTTTTCTTCCTGTCTTCGTTGCTCTTCACCCCCGATCAGAACCGGAGGGCAGATCGCACGGCACGAGGCTGCGATTTTCTTCATGCTTCTTCTTTCTTCCTTCCTTTCTGCTTCTTCGTTTCTTCTGGGATCGAGTGGGAGATCGAGGGCTGTTTCGTTTTCGCTAGACGATGGACAGAGGAGGCTATGATACCATGTGGATTTTCGTATGCAGGAACTCGATGCCCAATACAGGGACTCGGTGCGTGTATAAGTAGCGACAGGGAAACAATCGAAGGAGATTACAGGGAGGAGTCTGTACACGGGAAGGAGTCCGTGTACGGCTCATATTACATCTAACACGTCCCTCCAGAAATATGCGACTTTCTTCGTTTGGATCGTACTCATGAGTAGCTTTCAATCACAAGCCTCATGGTGTCAACGCTTGGTTTGCAGAATGTAGTGCTTCGCAGGGGTAGGGCCCTCTTCTTGCTTGCTCATGGTATTGTTTGATGCTCCACTAACGTGCTCATCTTGTGGTTGTGTGTAGTTGCTACCGCTACGATATGTAATCTTCCTTGCTTGTTTCAATTTTTTTATGCTGCTCTCAGCACGCTTACAAACTTGGCAAACGCTAGGCGTCAGTCAGCTGTAGCGAGGCTTTATATTACAGTCGTCTCCAGAGTCGTCCAATTTAGTTAAGTGAAACGCTCTCGCGCGTCCGATCTATATAGCCAAAAACGTTTCGCGCATAGCACTTTTTTTCTATGTATGCAACATCCGATGAAGCAACAAATATTTTAGAAAATATTGCTTCTGATGTATGTGGCAAAAAGGGGAATATTTTGTTTTTGCCACTCTAGTTTTTTTCCATTTTACCTTTGCCACTCTAATTTTGACATTTACTATTACCCTCCCAGTTTCTGAAAATACATCAGTTTTGCCCTCTCTATGGCAAAAGCAAAATAAAAATGGTGAAATTTAGTTTTGCTTTTGCCCCAATTGTTACTGTTTTGGTTTCATTTAGGGCAGAAACAAAATGCCAAATTTAGAGTGGTAAAATAAAAATGGGCAAAACCTAGAGTGACAAAAAAAAATCCCCAAAACCGACGCAACAATAATTGTTTGCCTATGTGGAACATGTGTGTACCACAAAAAAAGTTCGGTGTGTAAATATTACAACATGTAGCAAAAAATGTTATAGCAATTTAAACACATCCAAGTAGTAAAAACCAACAACATATCCACCAAATCTCATCTCGTTGGCATGGCATGTGCACTGAAATCAATATAGCAATTTTCCCATGCTTAAACAACAAACATGAGTTACAGGCAGCAAAATCACAAATGGCACGGAGCCTCAACAAAGTTCCAACAAAAGCTGACCTCCGAGATGAAATATGCCACGCCGGAGGTCTGCTAAAGTCAGATCAAGTGAATCTCTGACCAATCCACTCGTAGGATGTCCTCTTTTTCGTATCTGACCTCGAATGACAAGCTCGCTGTCCATGGGACCACGTGAGCTTGCCTCTGGCAAGCATACCGTGGAGGCAACCATGGAGGCACAAGGAGAGGACATAAGTTTCGGGAGGTTCCGACCATGCCTTCCGTGGCGGAGCTCGTGGATGTCATATTCTTCAGCTTTGTAGCGCGTGGGGGGGTCGCCGTGTAGTCTCCCATGGCGAGCTTGCAGGCTCTTCTCTGGCGGACAACGCATGAAGGCACATGGGGAGGATGGAGGCTACCGTCAGGGAAGGGCATCGGCTTTGGGAGTTTCTGTCATAGCCTTGCGTGTGTGGGCTGCTTTGTGTTGCCCGTGTGTGAGTGTCGCACATAAACGACCTGACTGTAGCTACCTCCGAATGGTAGTTAACACTCCTGTAACCTTTGCCGTCGTATGTGATTTCATTAATTTAAAACTGGGCCTTTTCGAACCTCGGCACCTCGCCCTTAGGACATGTACAATGAAAGGCGGTTATAGAGGGACTAGGATTCAGTGACTGGCCTATGGCCAGTCACGTTGTAACTGTCCCTGTTATCTACCGTTCAATTTCAATCTAACGCGTCAGATCGAACCAAATCTTGAACTAAAAAATCTACTATTTTAGAAAAAATGAAAAAATTACAGTAAGTTATATATGTATTTATACGTATTGTGAGAAAATTTCATATCATTTGGATAACTCGTTTATGAGTTAATAGCTTTTTAAGATCAAAACATAAAACCCTATTTAATGATAAATCACTTATCCAAATGAAGCAAAACTTGCACATAATACATAACGTATTATATACAGCTTACTGATTTTTTTTCAATTATTTCTAAAATAGTTAATTTTCGAGTTCTAGATTTGAATCGATCTGCTGCGTTAGATTGAAATTTAACGGTGGATAAACCGGCACTGAATCCCAGTCCCTTATAGAGATGCTTAGTTAAGGTTATAGAGATGTTTATTTACACAAGAGAAATATTTAACTAGGCACATCTTTTATAGGAATAAGTATTGGTGTTTGGAAAAATGTTCGGAATTTTTGTAAGGGTATAGTGTGTCGCTATTTGTGGTTACCAAATCTCATATTTGGCTTTTGGCTATGGCTCCCTCCACCGTGGAACCGGAGCCAAATCAAGAAAAGTGGGAGTCGGCGCAAGTAGTTACTCCCACGTCATATTCTCAGGAAATAATAAACAAATACTTCCTCTCCAACTGCCCAACGGCAGCTTCCTTTCAGATTTCAACCACATTCCATCTCACCATTGCATATATACTTGTACAACCAGCAAACACTTTAAATTTTATAACCTTTGCAACACCGTAGAGGCAATAAATTAATATATTTTTCTTCAAAAAGTGAAATCAAAAGCACGACCATAGTTCACAAGGCCTATATAGTAATGCCAGCCAACAAGAAGGAAGCCAAACCTATCTTTTTTTCAAAAATGGACCACTCATCCTCCATGAGCTATACAGAGATGTTGATGAACTCCCCAAGCGCATCCCAAGATCCACCAAATGCAATCAGCCAGCAGCATCCAAACATCCATACACCCCATTTTGCCATGAACTATCCACCTCCTATGCCAGCAGCTTCGTCTAACTTACAATCCGTTATCCGCCGGATCCTACGGCCAGGACGGGAGGACTGAGGAGGCCGTGGGGAAAAAGTGCGGCGGGTCCCATGCCAAGCTGTCACCGGCGCTCGTCCTCGCGCGCCTATCGTCTCCTTCCCTCCCCCGTCCGCTGCGGATAAAGAACGAGGAGCAACTCCCCACCGCCACGCCTTCGTCTCTCCCCCGCCCCTGCTCCTCCTCCTCCGGCCGTCCTGGCCGCGACCAAACGAGCCGGCGGCGTGCTCAGTACTGCGTCGTCTGCGGCAGCGAATGAGGTGACGTACCTACCCAAGCCTGGTTAATCTGTTTCCTTGGGCTTCCTTCTGCTGTACGTACGCCCCCTGCTCCTTCTTGTTGTTTGCTCAATTACGGTGAGGACGAGCTCGGAGCACGCTGCATGCTTCCTGCCCTCATCCTCAGTATCCTTCTTGAGACACGACGAGCCTCTCCAATTCCTAGACCTTCGCTGAACCCCTGCGTCGAAGAATGAATAAGCAAGAAGGCAGGGTTACCTGAAGTTGTTTCAGCAGATTCAACTGCGATTTAGTATGCGTTTTCTTTCTCCCTGGTTCCACCGAATGTTCCCTCCAAGCAACACCAAACACTGAACATAGAGCAACTTATGTGCTCCTGTTCTGCTTTTAATGCGCTTACTAGACTATACTTTGTTGGAATATGGTCCTCGGAAATGTTATGGCATCTGATGTTAATTGAAATATGTAGCCTAGCCATTTGCCCATTTCCATTAATTCGGACTTTTGGGATAATTGGCTAGTGCATCAATTTAATATGGTATCAGAGCACGAGGTCTCAAGTTTAAACCCTGACTAATGCACTATTTAATCTACTACAAATAGTCATGACCCTCAATATCCACGTGTAGTGTTTCATGTTTGCCCAGCCTAGACATGAGGGATAGTGTTAAAATATATAGCCTAGCCATTTACATCAGTTCAGAATTTTAGGGTAATTAGCTAGTGCATCAATTCAATATATATGATATCAGAACCAGGAGGTCTCAAGTTCAAGCCTGGGCTAATGCTGCAACAGTCTAATATGGTATTAGGTGGTCTCAAGTTCAAACCCTGACTAATGCACTATTTCATCTACTCCAAATAGTTGTAACCCATGATTACCCATGTTTAGTGTCTTCCCATTTGTTTTGGCCAGCCTAGACGTGAGGGGAGTGTTAAAATATATAATCTAGCCATTTCCATTGGTTCAGATTTTTAGAATAATTGGCTAGTGCATCAATTTAATATCTGAATCACATTGCTGGCCAGGTTGAGGACCTGACTTGTATGTAGAAGCATAGCGGTAGCACAATGGTAGAAAATGGTGTACAGACGACACCGACCTCCACTTCGAACAACACAGGCAAGACAGGAAACAGTGGAGAACAGCTGAACGGGTCTGGTTCCACGGTAAGCAAATCGGGCGATTTTGTGGTTTTCCCCGGTGACTTTTGTGGCTAGCTAGTGATCTCTAACAAGTAGTAAAAGAGTTATGTTGTGTGTTCCAGGGGGAGACGAAGCAAGAAGCTGCTGGCGGCGCCGTGCAAGCAGCAGCGCCAGTCGTGTGCAAGACGTGCGCCAAGGGGCACGCCTGCCAGGCCGTGATCAGCCGGACGCGAGAGATGCGAGCGCTGATCGACGCGAAGAAGTCGCATCAGGTGCAGGCCGTGTTCGAGCACCTCGCCGACGAGGGCCACCGGCCGTCCCTCGTGACGTACACCACGCTGCTCTCCGCGGTGACGAGCCAGCGCACGTTCGAGGCGATCCCTTCGCTGCTCGCCGACATCGACGCCGCCGGGCTGCGGCCGGACTCCATCTTCTTCAACGCACTGATCAACGCCTTCGTGGAGGCCGGGCGGATGGGCGAGGCCACCAGCACATTCTGGAAGATGAGCCGGCACCACCCAGACTGCCGCCCCACCATCAGCACCTTCAACACGCTCATCAAGGGCTTCGGCATCGCCGGGCGCCCCGAGGAGTCGCAGCGCATCTTCGACATGATGGGCGGCAGCGGAGGCGGCGGCGATGGAGTCGTTGCGTCCACGGTGAGACCCAACCTGACCACGTACAACATCCTGGTCAAGGCGTGGTGCGACCACCGCAGGATGGAGGAGGCGTGGGGCGTCGTGGCCAGGATGCGGGCGCGCGGCGTGGATCCCGACGTGGTCACGTACAACACCGTGGCCAGCGCCTATGCCAAGAACGACGAAACGTGGCGGGCGGAGGAGCTCGTGGTGGAGATGATGCGCGCCAGGCTGCGCACCAGCGAGCGCACCTGGGGCATCATCGTCGGCGGCTACTGCAGGGAGGGCAGGCTGGAGGAGGCGCTCCGGTGCGTCCGACAGATGAAAGAGGCCGGCGTCCTCCCAAACGTCATCGTCTTCAACACCCTCCTCAAGGGCTTCCTCGACGCCAACGACACGGCCGCCGCCGACGACGTAAGCGTCTCCTCCTCAGAGCTCCATGATACAGCTGCATCACGTTCTGTCTCTTGAATCCCATATGTATTACTAAATGCCTATTGGTGGTGTGCAGGTTCTTGGGCTGATGGAGCAGTTCGGCATCAAGCCAGACATCGTCACCTACAGCCACCAGCTGAACGCGTTCAGCTCGCTGGGGCACATGGCGAAATGCAACAAGGTGTTCGACAAGATGGTGGAGGCCGGGATCGAGCCGGACCCGCAGGTGTACAGCATCCTCGCCAAGGGCTACGTCCGCGCGCAGCAGCCTGGCAAGGCGGAGGAGCTCCTGCAGCGGATGATCCGCCTCGGCGTGCGCCCCAACGTCGTCACCTTCACCACCGTCATCAGCGGGTGGTGCAGCGTCGCCGACATGGACAATGCCACCAAGGTGTACCGGAAGATGCGCGATGCCGGCGTGCGCGCCAACCTCAGGACATTCGAGACGCTCATCTGGGGATACAGCGAGCAGAAACAGCCGTGGAAGGCCCAGGAGGTGCTCCAGATGATGCAGAAGGCCGGCGTCAGACCGAAGCAGAGCACCTACAGCCTCGTCGCCGATGCGTGGAAGGCCGTCGGCCTGGTCGACAACGCCGAACGTGCGCTTGGTTCCGCTGATGATCACCGTCGCCGCAGCGCGAACAATGACAACGTGCCGGACCATCGTTCGGATGACGACGACGATGATGACAAGCTGCAAAGATTGGGAGGAACTAATGAGCAGGCAAAGAGTGATCAACCGTCACATTCCAATTTCTTACAGGTGACAAGCGCGCTAGGGACAGGCAAGTCTGAACAGTTCGCATCATCATCTACATCGTCGTCGCTCCGACGATCATGTCAGCTCCGAATGCGATCCTCAAGGTTTTGCAGGAATATGTGGCAGAAGCAGGGTGGGTTGTACAGTCAGGGCAGCAGCTCGTTCAAGATCATGGTGTTCCTCAGTTAAGAGGCCGTGTGTATGTACACTGGTGTAAAAAATACAATTCGTCCCCAATTTTCCCCAATCTCCTGACCGTAGATGCTGGTCATTCTTGTATGATTTTGCAGATACATTGGTCTTCTGTTTAGCCAGGCACTTAACTTCAGGCGTCTGCCATTTTCGCAGAGCAGGCTCAAATTATGTGATGTATGTGGCTTTATTTATAAAGCGGGGCAAAAACCTATTTCGAAGAAATTATGAGATGTATGGTACCAACAGTATGCTATCACCAAGATGTTGATTATTAATCAGGTGTTTGCCACTGTCATCAACAATCTCGTATATGCGCGATCACAACATTTGTTACTATCAAGATCATCTCAAGCGACCACATCAGGTATAAATGCAAGCACTCTCGGTGAACCTGATCGGACTGTCGCTAGGAGAGTCCACCATAACCGGGCATTTCGCACGCATGGCGTGTGTGACCCTGACAAGCATACCGATGACATACCCTCTGGTCTTCACCGCCAAGTGCAGCGTCAGCGGCACCGCGCCTCCGGTGTCGGAGAACGTAGCCCCGGCTCCGTAGAGAGGGATCTTCTCACCGTGCAGGATCACCGAGGCGACATGCCGACTCGCCTTCGGCTGATAGAACTTCTCCAACTGCAGAGCAGCAGGATGCATTATAGAGTGGGGAGAAACTTCAGAAAGGGGAAATTCTGATCGATGTTCCTGAGGTGCTACATTACCTGACCGTCGGCGATGGGTATCTGTGAGTATATGAGCTTGATCGAGGTCGAAGAGACATGTATGCCGAACATCGTGGACGGGTTGTCGACGTCGATCTCGAGCGAGCAATTTATCGTGACCAGCTTCGTCAGAACTCCGGTGTCGTCCACGCCTTCGCCGGCATAGAAATTCTCCACCCTCAAGCTCTGCAGAGAACACGAGAGCAAGAAATTAGTTTCAGAAGTTCAAAGATCAGAGTGGTAAGTAACCGACAGAGGTCAATTTATGTACGTACCTTGACGATGACAGTGGGCTTGTAACGCCGGGCAGCGCCCCACACGACGAGGCAGACGAGAGTGAACACCAGGACGAGAACCGAGAACCAGAAGGCGGCGACGCAGCTCCTGGAGAGCTCTCCTTCGTCGTCGGGGTCGTCGTACTCGCCATCGTCCTCGTCTATCACGTCGACCTCGTGCCACCCCTTGCCGTAGCCGCGGGGCCGCTTCCGGGTGGCGGCCTTGCCGCCGGAAGGCGACCTGAGGAGGGTCCCGGAGAAGCGGCTGCCGGAGGAGGCCCTGGAGTGCGGGCCGATGGAGGACTGGTGCGACGGGGACTCGAGCGGGCTGTTGTACACGGGGGTGGCCTGCGTCGACGACGACTCCCGGGAGTCGCGCGACGGGCTCACGACGTAGTAGGCGGCGGCACTCTTCGGCGACCGGGACGGCGACGTCGTCGCGAGGCTCGTCACGTCGGAGTCCGATGTCGTGTGCTTCATCGTCGTCGCCGGACTTGAGTTCGTCTGAGATGTCGACGACTCGGTTCTCGCTGAAACTGGCCTGAAATGCTTGCAGAGAGGAATGCAATGGGAGTGAACACTCATCGGAAGGAAGATCGCAAGCAACTTTGACAAGAAAGGAAAGGAGGAACGCTTATGGCATCAATCGCAATAATTAGGGACAAATTGAGTGCACATTGATTCAGGAGCGGACCAAATTCTATGACCGGAATTATTTGGCAATTTATGATATGACTAACAAGCAAATTGAGAAATATACTCCAGTTAACCGGTGCAATTACGTCAGCATATCGCCAAAGATCAAAGTGGTCTAGGTTTTATAGAAGTACTCAACTTGTACATTATTAAAGACCGAGCTACCCTGCTAACTGAATATCCGCCAACTCAAGAAGTTTTTGGTGCTCCTCTGTTTCGACTACACAAACAGAAGACCAAGATACATGGGTGCTGCGCTTTGCATCAAAATCATGTCAGCGGAGAAGTTGTGTTGCCACTTGTAGGTTCAGCTAAATCTCACCACGAAACCATAAAAGCAGGTAGGCAGGCACTGAATTCTCAGGAAAAAATCAGGAAGGGGCCGGTGAAAGAAAAACAACTTCGAAGTCCTGCCAAACAAAAAAACTGAAACACACCGCAGCAGGTCTTCTTCTTCCACACAATCTCATGATCAAGAATATATCGATCTCAGCCGTAACCGAATCACACGATGGAGTCGTATTTTGATCATAAGAAGAAAACGAGGCGCGGTCAGGATCGACGATCTCATGATCTGATCTCTGACCGCGACGAACAAGATCAAGCCGCCCGCCCTCCCGGCTCCCTCCCGCGAGAGAAACCAGACCAAGGGAATAATCCGATCCGTAAGAGAGAAGAGGATAATAGCTAGGTGCATTAGATTGGGCAGAGCACTCGCCTGTTCTTCGCCGTCGAACGGTATAAGCGGCGGCAAGGAGTGTCGACGAGAATTCGGGCTTGATCGGGCTCGGCTCATGCACTCCTGCCGTGTGGTTCACCTTGAAACGAGCGGACCATCGCGCGGGTTCCTGGCACTTTTTTACTGCTTCTTGTGTACTCCCTCCATCTCCATCGCGACCTGTCAAAGGATCCGCTGGTAGGTCGGTAGTGGCAGATCCTAAAATGTGAAATGGGGGCAGCTCCATCGTGGACGGCTAATCAGGAAGAGACATACAATGCTCTGAATCCTCGTTGTTCGAATGATATATGCTGCAGGTCATGGTGTGGTTGTGTGCCACCTCAACCACTTTTTTTCTTCGAATTCACCTCAAGCACTTTTCTTTTCCTGAGAAAGCCATCTCAATTCTCAAGTACAGTAGGATCTGGGCGTAAGTCCTGGGCTAGGCCAAATGCTGGCCAACTGTTTGGATAACAACATTTATTTTTTCTTCGACTAGATACCCAGTGACCCGTTGTTGGAGCCCGAATTCGAGGCAATCCCAACAATGAGATACTTATTATTAATCGACAGGTCTCACACACTGTGTTCCCTTCCCACAATAACAGATTACAAACACACGAGACTCCAAAACAAGGAAATGTCCTGCAAACACACACACTCCTGATATACAGCGAACTTATGCCCACCACGCTCACGGTCAGACGACAGGAGTCAGCAGCGGCTTCTTCAGGACATGTGCCTCCAGGTTCCCGAGGACCAGGTCCGCCATCGCCTTGCGCGTCTCATGTGTCGCGCTCCCCACGTGCGGCACCAGGACGACGTTGTCGAGCGTGAAGAGCGCCTCGGGGACATTGGGCTCGTCCTCAAACACGTCGAGGCCCGCCCCACCCAGGCGCCCCTCGACGAGCGCAGAGACGAGCTCGGGCTCGTCGACATGGGGGCCACGACCGATGTTTATGAGCACGCCCTTGGGTCCCAGCGCCTCGATCACCTCGCGGTTCACAATGTGGCGGGTCTGTTCATTCAGTGGGCAAGCCACCACGAGGACGTCGCTGTTTGCTGCCAATTCAACCACACTAGGGTAATAGGTGTAATTTGGGTATTCTTTCTTTGTTCTCTGGTAGTAGTTGACTGGGCAATCAAAAGCTTCCACCCTTGTGGCGATAGCAAGCCCTATCCTTCCCAGCCCGATGATGCCCACTCTTTTCCCACTGAACTGCAAGAGAAATATACAAATAACTATGAGAAATTAAGTAAAAGAAGTTATTTTTATGTTAGAAAATGGAAACCGTGCTACACAAAGAAAAGAAAAAAAGCTTCCAAAACAAAAAAGGCAGACCACATACAAAAGTAGGATTGGCAATAACAGAACTTACACAGATGCAAATATCTCTATAAATATGGAATAATGAAATTTTGGAACCGATACTCTTATTTATCATGGTAGATTGTATTCCAGCCATAATATGATGTCTTACAGAAAGGATAACATGACGAGATGGTACTCCGTTGATCAACTAGACTAGCAAACTCGAGACTGGAGTACAGAATGTGGATGCTCTACACATCCTTAAGTACCAGCAACAATCAAATGACTGGAGTGAGTAAGGGCTTGTTCAAAGCATGTGCCTCTAAATTCTTTAGAACCAGATCAGCCATTGCCATGCATGTTTCTTCTGTATCACTGCCTACATGAGGGACCAAAACAACATTGTCTAAACCAAGAAGTTGCTCTGGGGCAAAGGGCTCATGTTCAAACACATCAAGGCCTGCTGCTCCCAATCGTTTCTCAAGAAGAGCAGACACAAGCTCAGGTTCATCCACATGCGCTCCACGGCCAATGTTTATGAGCACACCCTCTGGTCCTAACGCGTCGATGACTTCACGGCTAACAATGTGATGGGTCTCCGCGTTAAGAGAACATGCTACGATAAGCACGTCACAGTTGGCTGCCAGGTCAACAACGTTTTTGAAGAACCTGTAGTTTGGAAATGGCTTTTCTGATCTTGAATGATAACTGACTGAGCAATCAAATGCCTCAGCTCTTTTTGCTACAGCTAAGCCTATCCTGCCAAGCCCAAGAATAGCAACTCTTTTACCACTGAACTGCAGAAAAATAACGAGAGTCGGTTATTTCGTGTATCTACTCATAGGATCACGTGAACCCAAAATTTTAATATCAGCCATGGAGAACGTAAAAAAATTCCGGTCGGTAGTCTGAATTTTAGTCAAACAGGTGGGTTGCACAGTCAAAACAAAGCCACTAGGGAGCTTCTGCAGATGCCTTCCAGCAACCAGTAACCTCAATTATATGGTCACATGGTATAACAGAATTTTCACAAAAACACGGTATAGACAAAAGATTCTAATATTCTAGCCCAGCCAAATTTCAGGAAGATAACTAACGATGTGCCAAAATAGCTGTCACCGATCCAACGAAGTTCAATTATTTCTCCCTTTCATCTCTCCCATAATTAATCCCCAATTTATCCTATGCACTGCCATTTTTTACTTACGTGTAGTCATTTTCTCTGAAATGCCCACTGCTCTACTGTCTAGTTAATTCTCAATCAAACTATCACCATATTGGTTTTGAGTTTTGACTGAACCGAAGTAGGCAACCAAGTTTTCAAAATTTGCAACTGACCTAGGTCAAGGATACCAAAGTGAACAGCACTACGAAGCAAAGTTTGTAATAGGCAATGAATCAAGCATTACTCTAAGAAAGAGCAATATGCAGCACTAGCCACTAGGTTACTGAACTGAAGAGCATAAACGGGAGCAGGCATCAGAAACAAACCAACCCGTGTGGTTAATGTGTAGTCGCCCTTAGCCTTCCACAAGCCGGCGCGGACATAGCGGTCGGCCTGCGGGATCTTCCTGAGCGCGGCGATGGCGAGGCCGACGGCGAGGTCGGCGACGTCGTCGGTGAGCACGTCGGGGGTGTTGGTGACGCGGATCCCGCGCTCGCGGCACTTGCCCAGGTCGACGCGGTCGATCCCCACGGAGAAGGACGCGACGATCTCGAGGGACGGGAGGGCGTCGATGAGCGCCGCGTCGGCGTTGTAGTTGGAGTTGCCGACGACGGCGCGGATGGCGGAGGCGTTGGAGCGGAGGAAGTCTGCTCGGCCGTCGGGCGGGGAGTCCCAGAGGCGGATGAGGCGGAACCTGCGGTCGAGCTCCTGCTCCAGGTAGGCGTTCATAGGGTGCAGCAGAAGCACGCCGAGGGACTCCATCGCCGTCGCCGTCGCCGCCGCGAGGAGCAGGTTGGGGGTGTGGTGGGTGCGAGGCGGAAGCGGCTGATCGTTGTGTGGTGGATGGGCTAGCGAGTCCTCCACGTGGTAAGATACCAAATCCCGTATAACCTTCTAGAAATTTGACGCATGTTTTTCGCCAAACCAGTACAAACAAATACAGACGATCAGATCAAATACACGCGCATCCTATGAATGCATATAGAGCCCGACTATGGAGTCTTCCTGTCGACTGTGTCTCCCACTGTAAAAATTCTGACTAAATGCAACACATAAATATCAACTGATTTAAACTCTAATGGACTGGGGGTACAACTACCCGGTTAACCATCCAACCACTGGTTGGTTTACAAAATCCACACATATTTGAGCCTTTTTTTTATGGCCCAAACAAAATATGCACATCAATCTGATCCATAGTTGTATCCGGTGATTCGGATAAGCAGCAGCTCCGACACTACATGACGATACCGGGGAGCATTTAGGGTTCGCTCCATATCCCGACACCATTTCTTCTCCGCCACTACTAGGGTTTTTAGTCTCTAGGGAAATTACTCGCAACACCGGCTGTATTTCTTCTTGGGCGGCTCCACATATGCTGGCGGAAGGGACGGAGGTCAGGCACCTCCGGGCAAAGAGGAGCTCCGCTGCCTGCAGGTTGGTCGGGAAAAGCCCTCCAGGCCACCCCTAGGAGGAGCCAACCATGGTGGAACCCACACCGCCATCCCCTACCTCACATGACGTGGAGTCGGTAGGTGACGATCAAAGCCACAGTGGACGAGCATGACCTCACATGGTCGCTATGGAGCTTGACGACCTTCAAGTATCTCTGCTTCCACTGAAGAATGAGACCGCATTAATATTAGTTTAAAGTTTTAGCTAGGTGTTCTCTATGTAATCTTGATCACCATCTAAATCTCACGCTTTCTTCAAATTTCCAATAAGATCGTCGTGAATTTGTTTTGACTGAACTCTCACCATATCCGAAACTACTTTTTTTGGATCACGTGAAACTGGTTTCTAGGCGAGATTACATGAGATCTGCTGAGATATAAGACAAGACTATTCATCGCTTACGACCGACTTTCTCATTGCAATCAGCCACATGTGAAGTACCATTTTGTTCTTCCTTTTTTCCCTTTGTTTCTCTTTCGATTTTAGTAGGCTTTCAATTTTTTTTTCTTGTTTTCTTTTAAATCTAAACATTTATCTGAACATTTTTTGAACTTCAACAATTTTGAAACTAAACATATTTCAAATCCGCATACTCTAAAAAAATCTAAAGCTTTTCAGATTTGAACATTGATTTAAAAATTCAAACTAAAACATGTTAAAACTTTTAAAATACATTTTTGAAATTGAATATATTAAAGATATGAAACATATTTTCTAATTTGAATTTTTAAATCGAAATATAATTCAGTTATTTAAACCAAACATTTTAAAATGTGACCAATTTTCAAAACTGATTGGTTTTTCAAATCATAACATTTTTTGATTTCTAACATTATTTAAATTTAAACATTATTCAGTCCGAATATATTTCATATTTAGACATTTAAAAAATATTTTTTCGAAAACATTTCAAAAGAAAAATGTAGTCCCTCTATCCATAAAAGTTGTCTCAAGAAATCTTTTTTATAGAAAAGAATCGCGCGAGCGTGCATTGGGTGGCAGGTTCTTCTCCCTAGACGTGCATTGGGCCATGCCATGTAACGGATCACGTGAGCGAGGCGAGCTTTCATCTTGCTCGAAGCAATGTATAGGGGAACTCGCCTGTGCATTCTCTCTTTGATTCGGCTTGTCATGTGGTTTAATTTTTGGCCTAAAGAAAAGGGGTGGCTATTTTTTTTTTGCCCAAATAGCTGTTACCTGTCCAGTGATGTTCAACTATTTCTCCTTTTCACCTTTCCTAGATTTTTCTCTCCAATTTGTCGTATATGCATTATCTTCCTTTCATGCAGTCATTTTCTCTGAAATGAGCCGCTGCTCTGCTGTCTACTAGTTAGATCCTCAATGGGAATAATCATATTACCGGACCTTAGGGCGCCCGGACCTCAATGAAGGTATCAACATATTCGTTTTCACTAAACCCAAGTGGACACCCAATGTAAGTGTTCAAAAATTGCAATCGGCCTAGGCCACGGATACTATGAAGCGAAGTTTGTAGCAGCCAATTAATCAAAACTGGAAATGTCCTAGGTCAAGGATAGCAAAGAGCAATATGCAGCACTAGCCACCCACACACTAGGTTACTGAACTGAAGAACATAGACGGAAACGACGGAAACGGAAGGTCGGGAAGGAGTCATCGATCAGAAGCAAGCGAACCCGTGTGGTCAATGCGTAGTCGCCGTTGGCCTTCCACAAGCCGGCGCGGACATGGCGGTCGGCCTGCGGGATCTTCCGGAGCGCGGCGATGGCTAGGCCGACGGCGAGGTCGGCGACGTCGTCGGTGAGGACGTCGGGGGTCGGGGGGTGTTGGTGACACGGATCCCCCGCTCGCGGCACTTGCCTAGGTCGACGCGGTCGATCCCCACGGAGAAGGACGCGTCGATCTCGAGGGACGGAAGTGCGTCGATGAGCGCCGCGTCGGCGTTGTGGCCGGAGTTTCCGACGACGGCGCGGATGGCCGAGGCATTGGAGCGGAGGAAGTCCGCGCGGCCTTCCGGCGGGGAGTCCCAAAGGCGGCCGGATGAGGCGGAAGCGGCGGTCGAGCTCCCGCTCCAGGTAGGCGTTCGTGGGGTACAGAAGCAGCACGCCCAGGGACTCCGTCGCCATCGCCGCCGCGAGCACCACCGAGAGCGGCAGGTTTGGCGGTGTGGTGGGCACGAGGCGGAAGCGGCCGATCGTGTGCTGCTCTGCTGGGGAAATGGTCACGCCGTGTTTTGGTTTTTGTAAGGGTGCTCACGCCGGAATTTGTACTGTAGCGTTAAGTCGTTAACTCGCTGTAGACCGCAGGTTGCGCACGAGCTGGGGAAGACGGTCATCGCCGGAGCTCCTATACACAGGCGCCCCCACATGGCTCATGGCTGCAGTGATGCGGTCCACTATAACAGGTGATTATCTATTTATTTATTTTTCCCTTTCTTATTTTACTTATTTACCTATATTTTTTACCTTCTACAATATTTCTTTTTTAAATATTTTAATAGATCATGGAATTGTCATATTTATATTGATTTATAAATTCTGGTGGAAGATTTTAAAAGTAAAACCGCCGTGAACTTTCTTCAAACTGTATGAACATTTCCCCCAATCCGTGAACACTAATTCGACACATGAAGTATTTACTTAACCCCATAAACATTTTTTAAACCTTATGAGAATTTTTTTGAATCGGTAATTTGATACACATGAAAGTATTTATTTAAGCGCACCCTTAAACTTTTTTTAACAAAAAAAACAGTGTACCTCCTAAATTTATTTTGGACCACATGAACAACTTCTTCGTTTTTAGCTGCACATGTTTGTTCCTTACAAATCTCAACTCAATTCCGGAGCTCGCCACTCTTTGTTTTCTTCACTACTACTCCCTCCTTTCCAAAATATGTTGCATATAATTTTTGGTCAAAATCAAATTTTATAAAGATTTGATCATGTTTACAAAATAGATTGAACATGTCAATATCAAATCAGTATCGTTAGAACCATCATGAAATTTATTTTTACACTGTATATTTTGTATTGGAGATGTCGACGTTTTTTAATAAAAATTTGTACTAAGTAGAGAGTAGTGCTATTGTTCCACTCGGCTACGAAATTAGTGACGATGATGCAAGATCCGAAAAAGATGGGTTGCAAGTTATCTCCAAACACCAAACGTCTCATGATTTATGCACATAACGGCTAAAATACGCAGCATATTGAGAAGTGAAAGAACACAAACACCAAACGGAAGGCATGTCATCGGAGATAAACCAACCCGCGTAGTGAGCGTGTAGTCGCCCTTGGCCTTCCACGAGCCGGCGCGCACGTACCGGTCGGCCTGCGGGATCTTCCGCAGAGCGGCGATGGCGAGGCCGACGGCGAGGTCGGCGACGTCGTCGGTGAGGACGCCGGGGGTGTTGGTGACGCGGACCCGCCGCTCGCGGCACTCGGCGAGGTCCACGTGGTCGATGCCGACGGAGAAGGACGAGAAGATCTCGAGGGACGGCAGGGCGTCCAGCAGCGCGGAGTCGACCTTGTGGCCGGGGTACCCCACGACGGCGCGGATGTCGGAGTCGGACCCGTGGCCGTGGGCGCGGAGGAGGAAGTCGGGCGGCGAGTCCCAGAGGCGGATGAGGCGGAACCGGCGATCGAGCTCCTGCTCCAGGTAGGCGTTCACCGGGTAGAGAAGAAGCACTAGTAGGGAGTCCATCGCCTGATCGCTGTCTGTCGCCCCGGCGATCACCGAGGGCGGCAGGGCGGTGCGGTGGGTGGTGACGAGACTACGACTCTACGACTACGAGGCGGCAGCGGCAGGTTGTTGTTGTGTGTGGTTATCTGTAAGTGTAACTGGGTGGGCTAAAATCTTCGACGTGGGAAAGGTACTGGCGGCGGGGAAATGCTGAGGCCGAGGCCGGCCGGCCGTTTTGTCTATCGTTTCTTTCCATGTGACGTGTTAGACGATAATTTTATGATTATTTCAGAACATTAAATAAGATCCTACTATTTAATAACATGTAAAATATGAATATACTAGATGTACTAATCAACCTGGATAGCGGCAACAAATACGCCAACACATCCATAGTTAAACCATAGTTCGGATTACGTCGCATGTACCGAATCGTTTGCATATGAAGTCGATGCAGCCAGGTTCACCGTGTCAAGGGCAGCGGTGATGTTGTTGATGATGGTTCGATGAAGAAGACGTTTGTAAAAACGATCCGTAGTTTTGGCTGGTAGACGATCCGCAGTTCTCCCGTAGAGGATGAAAAAAGCGACTGGTTTCAGAGACATGTTGTCCCGTTCGATGGCGTGGCATTCGGGATAGAGTAGACTACAGTGGCGGCGTAAGGCACGAGATTGGCAAAATCTGGATTGGTCGGTGTGTTCTGCGAATAAAGTTCGGCTCGAGACTAAATCCGGCAAACCGCGACGCGCGTCGTGACGAGGAGAGCGAGCGGCGGAGGAGGAGCGCGCGTGAGAGAGTCTATGTTCTCACATGCTTGCCAAGTAGCACAACGCTCCACCCCTGACCCGTCAAGAATGGGGTTTAAAATTTTCATTCTTCTGTGCTTTCGGAGAACTTTTTTATATGAATTTTAAAACATACTGACAGCTGTGATTAGGGATGGACCTTCCACATCGTTTGGTTCACATGGGTTTAAAAATGGCGTAAAAAGAGTAGTAATCACAGCCGTGGGTTTGATTTAAACTTCGTGCAAAAATAATTTCTGAAAAGTATAGGAGCACTGATGTTTGTAAAATTGCTTATTTGGTCTGCCCGCTAATGAGTCCAAATTCTAACATGACGCACGGGGCTGGCGGCCGACCTGATTCCCACAGCCCGCTAGGTTGATCTACGCATGGGCGGGCACAAGTGTATTCATGGGTATTCAACTGAATACCCAATATTTTTGGCTAAGAAAAAATAGGTACTATTTGTCTATCCTAGCCCAGCGAATAGATTTGTCCCCTTGGCCTGTAGCCCAACATCAGCAGCGTAGCTTCCGTAAACGATACTAGTACTAACTCGGTCGGTCCAGCGATACAACGCAACGAGGGCACTGGCAGCGGTTGTTCGATCTGTTGCCGAGGAGATTAGGCGAATTGAGGCGGCAGGGGCGACCAAGCGGCGCGAACCATTGCGCTAGGAAGGATTCTGTATACGGCAACCCGCGTTCAGGCGCTGAGCTGCTACATCGACGGGAGTATCAGGCGATAAGGCAATTCATTCAAGGTAGGTTCTGAATCCTTGGATTTTTTTGTCGACTTTGAATACCCAATGCCAATATCATGTGCCCGCCACTGGATCTACGATTCATATTTTACATACACAAGAGAAAAATATTCGCTACAATAATTAAGAATATCACAAAATTACAGTGTGGTGCATCGAATGTTTAGAAAATGTTTACGTGGCAGCTAAATTAGTCGGAAATTGTCGTCAGAGGAAACAAATAATGTGCAAACATGCTCTTGTTACTCATTATTATGCTATCGCTAATTCTAAGTGGTTTAATTTTTTTCTAAATCTCAGGCACCTGTAACTACATTTCTCTACGCCTACAATAGTAACATTCGGAGTATAAAATTTAATCTTTGAACGAGCCATCCGGCCTTTGCATTTCCAAAGTTTAAACACAATTTTATTGCCAAATTTTATTCTTTCAGTTATAAAAAAGAGTGATTTGAGGATGACGATAGTTTGGATGCCGGCACAAATGCTTCAAGTGACAGGTAATACACAGACCCTTTTGAATTATCATGCCTTGTGCACTACAACAATTTCACAATGAAGGTAAACCTCCACTTCGACTACAACACATGTGAGGCAACTCTAGCAGAAAACTAAGAACATAACTGAGAGTCTAAGAGCACGAGCTGTGCGAATGATGACGTCTACGCTATATTCCAACACCAAATCTTCAAGGCAAGGCAAGAACCGCCCCTACTTCTTCCTCTGGTCAGTTTACCATACCAGCATGTCCAAAGCAACCTCCTCAACGAGCGAGGAAAGAACGCTCTCCCCAGCATCTCTTACCCAGACCTCCGTCTCCTCCATGCAGAGCCAGTCCAGCCACCCCATGTCCCACACACTGTTGATCGACGGGTTCATGCACCCGACATCCCTCTCCAGCTTAACGGACAGGCTATCTTTCGAGCCGCTGTCATAGCTTTCATTGTTGGTGTAACTCTTTAGCGTCTGAGTCCCAGCGTTGATATCACCCAGCAATGCCTCCAGGGAGAAGTAAGCTGCTCTGCATTTGTGGTTTCTGAATCCGGTGCTATTCTGCTGACGATGTTTTCGTTCTAGTTGCTCTGCTGCTATGTCCATGTAGAGCTGACGGTCTTTCACTTCAGCCTTGGGGTTACCTTTATATTGCTCAATCAGATGATCGTATGCGCGGATGCCTATGAGTTGTGCTGCTTGGATAAGGAATAGTTTGTCGCTTAGGAGAAGCAAACTCATCTCATCTCTTATTTCAGTTTCCTTTGTCGGTTCTCTTATTGGCAGGTGAAATGCATCTTCATCAGCTGAAATAGTTCTTTCAACGGGACTGGAAGATGAAGCTTCATTAGATACGCTAAAATCTTCCCGAATATCTGCCATGAAAAGGATTGTTGGCGTCAGAACTTTTTATTTTGAGGGAGATAATCTAGTATCTGAATTGATGAAATCTGTACATGATGAAATCTGAACTCTTAAGGTTAAATGTGTAACCTTGCATCGAAAATGGAACTTGAGATTAACAAATAGAGTGTAATATCATGCTGTCAAATATTCTTAAATCTGAACCCAAAAAAATGTACAGAGATGGCCAACATGAATTTGGCATCACCAGATTTCTTAAATGGAATTTTCTATATATCACATAATAACCTACATTAAATGACTGAGACTAGAGAGGGTATCTGGAAGTAAACCACAACTTCCTCACTGCCCAATTCTTTAACATATCAGCAGTTGATTGGAGTTAAATATTTTGAAGTTGTTTGTACTTCACTGACTTTTATAATGATCGCACAAGAAATGGAACTTATACAAAAATTGTTTATACGAGCAAAAGGCTTAGTATATTACCATCGATGGAAGGCTCTGTGTCCCAATCAGCGCTCTGGCAGCTTTCGTCACTAGGTGTCGCGCTGTGTTCTGTGGATGGCCCATCAATTTGGATGAACTCTTTGTTCACCTCATATGCCTGCATTAGGAGGAAAAAAGGTCTCAGGATAAAATTTTAATAAATTATATGAACAGACCATTCCCATTCTAAATCAGTTTGTTTTGACTGAAACATCTAAACAAGAATAGATATATAAATCTAGAATATAAACACTGGTTTCAAATCAAGGTTCTCGGTTTCTGGTCATTCTTTTACCATGTCTTTTTTTTAATGTCCCAGATTTGCATGAAACATTTCAGGCTACGCTATATTGAAGGATCCTTACCACAAGGTCATCAATAATTGAGTTCTTGACGCTCCTACTTGACACTCTGTTCACTCTCGAAATACCAGGTGTTCTCCGTACGACCGGCTTCATTGCACGGCATGTTGAAGGACTGCTACTTGATGAAATTGATTTCTTATCGGCAGTTTTGACTAGTTTAGAATTTGTGTGAGATGCTGATGCTGTTTTAGCCTTCGCATCCTCCCTCCCTTCTCCATTCCTATCGGTCAAATGATGTTTCTGTGTATCGCTGCTTCTCCTGTTGGTCTCAGTGTTCTGTTTTAAGCGCTGCCTTCGAGTTACATAAGATACAACCGTCAGATTCTCAGGGGCTTTGGTTCGAGCTTGTACAGTCCTTTGTTTTCTCCTGATCGATTCCACTGAGCCAAGCTCAGCTACTGCTGAGATATCCTGCGAAGGAATGATGTCCCTTCGCAAATAAGGATAATTCATCCTAACATTCTGCTGCTGAAAGTTGTGCTCATAAGAAGTCGTGGTCTTTAAAATCCTTTTGACTTGTATTTTCTTTATGATCTCCTGTTCTGCCTTCCCCTTACGATCAGAGTCCTTTCCGAATAGCTGTTTTGGTAGCTTTTCCGATGGTGGCATTTTTGACTTAGGCATCTCAATATCAAACTGTGCCCTTGGTGAACTAACTGTTTTCAGCGTTTCTTCTCTCTTGGCAGCAATGCCCTTGTGTGTGGGCAAACCTTCAAGGCCCATGAGCCTCGCTACCAAGCTTGGGGGTTTGGACTTATCAGGTTGCACAGGTGTGCAGGATAATGATCTTGGCACCACTTTCTTCTGCTTCGTAGACTTGGATACGGCAGAACTGTTTTGTGTGTACCGTGCTGACTGACTCAAGGAGGCCTGCTCATCATTGGAATACACTGACGAGAGGTTCATCCTGTAAAGGCTATCATTGATCACTCCCTTCAGATCACCCGTAGAATTCCGTAACTGCCCATCAAATCTATTGCTAACACTTCCAGGGACTACCTTCTTGGCAATTGATGCTTCGAAGCAGGCTTCACGGATTCCGGTTACATCAAGTGATTTCTCACCAGTCTCTGGCCTTCTCTTCATATTTGATTGCCTCATGCTCCGTGACACGGTCTGGAACTTCTCAAGCATCACAAGGGACTCCTGAAGGTCCATGGCGCCTCTTAGGAGGTCCTCTGCGAAATGCCTAGAAAGTGAGGAACCCGTCACATAATCTTTTCGTGATGAGATGGATCTCTCCTCCTGGCTACTCTGTGCGGGACTCCAGTCCCGGCTTTGGTAGCTTCGACAGACTGGAGGTTGCAGTGTGACAACATAAGGTGTGTCACATTGAGTTCTTTCAGGGTAACTACCATCTTTGCTCCTCGAGGGAAGACTCTTCGAAAGGGATCGGCAAACCACTGATCTGAAACTGTCTTGATTCATGTTCTAGTTTTCTGAAACAGAAAGAATCGGCACACTAAAGAGGTATCTGGGAATTAGCACAGCTTACAAGAAAGCTATTCCTTCCACATTCCTACAGAAAGTAAAAAAGACTCATAAATAATTAGGCCGTTTATGATATACAGTACTATGAGGTCTTCCAAGTTTCTGTCTTTTGCAAAAAATAGGGACTGCTGACTTATTAAATAGCCAAGGACATGCAGTTACAGAAGTAGTTATTCCCACGGAATATCTGCCCCATGACCAACCACCTGGCCTTCCCATGATTCATCAGTGCTCGAATTTCACAGGATCATGTGGGAAAAAAAAACGAAATTCACAAGCAGTGCCCTGCCCTGCTTTTCACCCACAGCAAAGCAAAAAAGGGAAAAGGCAAAGCAAATGAAGATGGCAGCTGGAACAGGCTATTGGTCCCTCAACTCCCATGAAGTGAAATCGAACCAACAGTCAACCCTAAGCAGCCTCAAAAAAACCTTAACCCAAACGCACCGAATCCCCTACGCATTCTCCTCAATTGCAGCACAGAGATACTCCAGACTAGCCACGACCTAAAATGAAATCACTACCAAACAACACACTTCCTCGACTATCCCCTCACGAAAAAAGGCCAGGAGCCCTAGAGTTGGTCGGCCGCCGCCCCCCGCACCCTAGAACAGAATGAGGAACCAGAACGAGATAGGGAGGGAGGGGAAAAAATGGCACCTTGGAGGCTGGGGCTCTCTTCTTCCTTCTGCTGCCTGTCTCCGAGGTTGCGGCGACTGCGAGTGGCGCGTGTGCGGGGATCCTCAAGATCTGTACTAGTACAAGGCGAAGCAATGCGACTACGACCAGCGCGCCACTACAACTGTGCCAGCATGTGGGTTTCTGCAGTGACGCATTTTAGTACTGGTGGCCATGAAAGCTCCCTCCAAAGTCTCGTCTTTTGAGGTGGGAACGGGGGAGGGGGAGGTAGGTAGCCGGAGTGGTGGGCTCATTTACTTTGACCAGGAAACCGCCGGCGACGCCATGCATTCCGGCCGCGTCAGGGTCCGTGGGGGCGGGATGTCAGGCGTACTAGTCATAGTGCGAGTAACATAGCTAGTAACATAAGTGTTACATAAGTAAAAATAGTGATGTGATAATTATTTAATGAAAAAAGATGTGGTGGTGGTATCATAGGTAGATACCGTAACATAACGGAATTCGAGACAAGGTGAGTCTATAGACTAATAAATGCATGATTACATGATACTACTCTTATGATACTCCAAACTATTGAGATAGTAACATAGACTAGTATCATATGCATGATACCACTCTATGATACTCCCCACTATGACTAGTCATACAGGGGAGTGAGAACTGCGAATGGGTCTCCACAGATCGATGGTGAATTTTACTACACGATCTGGGTATCCGTACATCTGATTAACTTTATAATCGCACTGTCTGGCTACTTAAGATTAGATGTGCGTGCCCTGAGCGAACTTGGGTTGCATCACCGTTCTAAGCCTAGTCGGAGAGTATTATAAAATGGTATCATACATATACATATGATACTAGTCTATGTTACTATCTAAATAGTGGGGAGTATCATAGGAGTAGTATCATATAATCATGCATTTATTAGCCTATGTATTCATCTTGTTTTGAAATCCGCTATGTTACGGTATCTACATATGATACCACCACCACCTCTCTCTTCATTAAATACTTGACACGTCATCATTTTTGCTTATGTGGCACTTATGTTACTAGCATTGTTACTCCCACTATGACTAGTCTAAATTAGATGTCGGATCAGTCGGATAGTTGTCGGCATCACGGGACCATTTGATTTCTCGTCTTCATACGGGTAATGTGAATCGAAAAAACTCAGGACTTGTTTGATTCATAGGATAAGAAAGAAAGTCATAGAAATAGAAAAAGTATAGGATTGCTATGTTATGTACACTACAATCCTATAGGGTTTGGTTTGTATCAAAATTTGTTTGATTCCACCAAAGGAATTGTAAAAAGAGCTTGGAGTGGATGTTAGAATTCCTATGGGAAGTAGTACAGAAATTCTCATGGGAAAAATTCCTATAGGAACCAATCCTATGAATCAAACCACTAGTAAAGGAAAAAAATCCTATGGATAAAATCTTACAAGATTCCTATAAATCAAACAAGCTCTCAATACACACTTGTACCAAAATCCCTCGATAACATCGATTTTTTTTAAAATAATCTCATCTCTAGTTCCATCTTTTGTGTCTTGATATTTTTCCGGAACACTATTGAAAATGTCGCGAAAGACCAAGAGTCAATCACACCAATATTGAGAAAATGTGGGTTTGCTTTTGATTTAAATGGTTATGGCATCTTAAACTATAGTTAAAGGTAACATGTTCTTTTGTTTTTTCTGTCGAAGGTACATTCTCGCCAAAGATAATTTAATTAAATGGAGGTGGCAGCGCAGCTTTTGTCATGAACAAGAAGTTATCCAACACCTATTTATTATTGTGCTTCCGCAAGTATTGCATGGTGCACTGTGAACTTATCTTTGAATATCACTCTACTCCTTAGCATGTCATATATCTTTACTATTAAATGGGAGTTCATAGGTAGGTTCAACCGAGAAGTGAAAAGTGAAAAGTTTCTACCCATCGCTGAACATGGGCCAGCCCAATTAGCGAGCCACACACATGCCCCCTGCTGGCAGGAACTCCTTCCTTATCTTTGCCCCGCTGCCGCCTCTCCCAAATCGCCTACGCGTCGCCGCCCAGATTCCCTCTCCCCTAACTTCATGTGTGTCACCGCCCCGTGAAACTCCTGAGAGTCACGCACTCACGCCACCGTGGGGTCGCGTCGCCTCTCGTCAAGATCCCCCCACACCACCATGGGGTACCCCTGGGCTACCGACGGTGTCTGTTGAGACGGCCTTGACCGCGTCCATCGTTCTCCTCAAAGGTGACCCGCCCAAGAGTCAAAGAGTTAATTTGCAAATTGTAGGGATTGACACTGAAGGAGATGGACCAACTAAACGATGAGATGAACGGGCATCTTAATCCGGACAGAGAAAGCCAAGTAAATGAAACGTAATGGGAGGTAGAGTCCATCTCACATAAATCGTATGGCAATGATGCACACCATATCACTCTTGAAAGAGACACCAAAACTATATATTCCTCAATAGTAGTCGGCAAGGTACTCAGTTGACATCATTTTGTTACTCGCTCAGTTATTTTCCATTTGGCAAACTATGTTGACGATATGTTAACTCAGAACATGTCTTTAGCTTTTTAGATAGGAGTACAATTTAGCCCCCGAGACGGAATAGGAAAGGCGACGAAGGGCGACAAACAGCTGGAGTGCCCGGAGCATAGGTAAACCGGTGGCAGCTTTGATATTGATTTTGGAGTCAAGCCCCAATTTCCTTGTATTTCTGAATGCTGGTGTGTTACAAAGGAATGCTGATTTTTGCCTGACATTAATTTTGATATCCACATCATTCACCACAATGAATTGTTTCCTGCAGATTGATGCGCCATGGGACAGAATAAACCGGCGATAGTGCAACACTGCTATTGTATTGTCCTATCTAAAGGTAGCTTCTCAAATATATTTCCCAACATGTAGACTATAGTTTAGATAAGAAATGAGAAGATACACTTCTTTATTGCAATTTTCTCCACGATTCAACCAGTGCTTGATACCTACCAACTATGGTTGCTTTAAAAGAGCGGTTAGGATTCTTTCGGTGCTTTTGCTCTGTAATACACATGAACCAATATATACACATTACATTCTACTTTTATCACCATGTAGAAAAAGTGCCATCAATCTGCAATTTGCTTTGCAACTTCAGATAGAGATAATGACAGTTATGATCATGTACCTCCTCCCACTTGGATACAATGCAGAGAGTGCAAAAACTATTTAAATTGAAGATGAGAAGAGGACGATGCATTAAGGTGATGCTGGTGAAGATGTTGTAGCGGCAAGTATCTCTTTGATGTAATGGCACTAACTTTTATTCCTTTCACAACTTACACCATAGCATTTTAGAAGCTTGGTCTGACATGGATGCATGTCTTCCAGATTATATTTGGAATGACCTTATTATGCTATTTTATGAGGATAAATGTCAAGTTTTTGCGAGAAAATTGCAGAAAACCACCACAATTGGTGGTTACGTTGCAGAAGACCACCGGTTTTCAATCAAGTCACAAATCGCCACCACTTTTGACTGACAGCGTTGCAAAAACCACCGTTTTTTTGTCTGACCACGAATTAGTCGAATTGATGCTGCAACTGACATGCCAGGCCCACCTGCAGGCTGACGTGGCGACGCGCCGTTAACGGCCATTAACAGCCAGCACTTTAGGTCTGGTTAGACCGCACGGCCGAGCCCGCTCGACCTCAGAGTAGCTCACTGGCCGCCGCAACCTCTCTCTCTCACTCAGTACCGGCGGCGGCGATTTCGCCGGCGACCTGTCCGTCCACCGTGTGAGGCCACCGCTCCCGGGATGGTGACATGGTCCGACAGGGAGACCAGCACGGAGAGTCTCGCCTCCTCCGGCTGGGAGGTGAGTCCTCGCTACCTTGTCCTGTTAGGGTTAGGGTTTCTTCAAATCTATCGTTTTATCTTCGATTTGAGTTTGTTTGAGCTTCGATTTGGGTGTATGGATGTGGATTTTCTGCGATTTGAGTTGGTCCGTGCTGATTTTTGTCGATTTGGGTGATGTAATTTTTTTGATTTGAGCTTTTGTTAGTTCAGATTTGGGTGTGGATTTGATCTACTGCAGGTTGTCACCATCTACGATCCCGATTTCACCGGCCAGATTGAAGACCACCAGCGTCGGTGTGACTGCCACGGAATTTTAGAGAAATTTGTTGCCTTCGAGAGCTCTGACACTGGTAGAAGATTTGTTGCATGTTCTTGTGCGGTATGTACATCAATCTAATTATGTAGAAAATTCTTTTGCGGTATATACATCAGTTTGTGACATACATGTTATGTATAATGAGCAGGATGATTTTAGATGTGGGAGATTTGAGTGGGTTGACGAGGGATGGCCTATGACACTTAAGAAAGCTCTCTAGGCCTTATGGGAGAAGTATGATGAAGAAAAGGATGGGAGAAGGAGGGAAGATTTAGAGACTTCTTTCAAAATCTTCAGCTTGGGCAAGGAGAAAGAAGAGCTGGAGAAGATGGTGCACACTCTGCAGTGGGAACTTCAGAATTTAGAGAAGAACAAGCAGGTGCAACAAGTTCCAGGAACGCGCTTGACGGTTCAGGATGTTCAGTTGCTGGCTGATGAGAAGGTGTTGAGGTTGAAGGCAGAGAAGGAGAGGGATGATTTGAAAGAAGAAAAGAAGAAGCAGACATATGTGATGGCAGATATGTACAAAGCTCTCCAAGTTGAGAAAGAAAAGCTGAAGAAAATTCAGGATGTTATATCTGAATGAATGTTGTAATCCTTCTATGTTTAGAATTTGTATGAACTTGTTAAGTCACTATTGACACTGAACTTGTATGAATTTCTATGTGCTTGTGTTTGTGTTATTGTATGAAAATCTTTATGTTTGGTTTGTGCTATTGTTTGGTTTGTGTATGATTTTTTGACACCATTTTGGTTACCATTTGGAGATGTACTATACTACAATTTCGACATCATTTTGGTTACAATTTGGACATGTACTATGCTGCAATTTCGACAGCATTTTGGTAAAATCTGGTAGCTTTTATGTCCGCAATTTTCTCATAATATTGACAGTATTTCTGTCATAATATTGAAAGCATTTCACACACAAAATATCATATTGGCAATGTCTTAATACACTACAAGGTTCAGCAACATAAAGGTTCCACATACAAGGTTCCACCAACAAGGTTCAACAACATAAAGGTTCAACAGGATTAAGATTTTCACCAACAAGGTTCCACCAACATTACATGAAGTCCCTAGCCACAAATCTGCTTTTGCACTTGCTCAGCACTCATATTGTCGATGCCTCTTGCATTGAAGTACTTAGCCACCTTAGGAGTAGGTTTTCTTACTCTTCTTTGTCTAGAAGTACCTCCAACTGCAGGTCTTGGAGCAATGAAGCCAGCCCTAGCGGCGTTTCTTGCTGTAGGTGCAGGTCGAGAAGGTGGAGCTGGTGCACCTCTAGCAGGTGGAGCTGGTGCGGGTCTGGCCGGTGGAGCAGGTGCAGCTGCTGCAGCTCGAGCAGGTGGAGCTGGTGCAGCTGGAGCTTCTGGAGCATATTCACCTGCATTTCTTGATGACTAATATCCATATGAAGTCAGAAACAGTTGGAACAAAGTAAGTGCACAAGTAATATCTAGAGGAGCAACAAAATTTCAGTTTCATCTGCATTTGTACCTGATGTTGGTTCTTTCTCATCTGCAACTCAGGTTTTAGTTTCAATGAGCAATTGGTATATTTGTGCCCTAGCATCTTGCAGTTGCTACATGTAATTGTACCCATTCTTGTTGTTTGCTTTGGGGCAGGCACCTCAAATTTCCCCTTCCTTCTTTTTGTATGTCTTCTTCCTACTTCCTGCCTAAAATGGGGTGGCTCAATATCTGGGGTGTCAGTTTTCGTCCACGAGTCCTCACCAGGTACAGGGAAATTACAAGATTGTAAGCCTCCATGTACATTTGCTTGTTGAAAAACGCATGCACAAAATCTTCAGGTTGTTGCTTGGACTTGTAGATGGCAGACACGACATGATGGCATGGGATGCCACTAAGGTCCCACCTTTTGCACCCACATGTTCTTTTATCCAAGTCCACAACATATGATTTGTCCACCCATCTGCTAACTTGGCACAAACTGCCAACAGACCTGACAGATTTGTAATATTTGGAGTACTTCTTCGATGTTTCCAATATTTCAGAGAAGGTGGGGGTGATTTCCCACCTTGCTTTTCCTGCCTTAGTTCTTTTTCCATCAAACCTAGTCATAAGTTTTGTTGTTATGCCAATAAACATTATCCTAACTAGTTTTCCTCTCACAGCTAGTATCATCCTGTTAAAAACTTCACTAAGATTATTCACAACTAAGCCAGTTTTGCAGTTGTAATCCATGGCATGCCTTGCCCAACAAGATACAGGAATATTACTCAGCCACTGCCATGCTAGCTCAGACTCCTCTTTCATGTTTTCCATTGCTACATCAAATGCATTTTTGGTTTATGCATAAGCTGCTGCATCCATGTATTTTTTTAGTTCTTCCCCTCTAAAACCAGCAATTTGGAAGTTGGCATACATATGTCTCAAGCATAATCTTTGATAACAATTTGGGAAAACTTGATTGATTGCATTCAGCAAGCCCTATTTACTATGATAAAATATAGAATATATAAGCACAACTAAAAGCTCAACTTCAAGCACAACTATAAAATATATAAGCACATAAGAGACAATTTATACCTTCTGTCTATCCGAAATTATTGTATATTTGCCAAATTTCCCTTCCTCTCCACTAAGAGGATACTTCAATTGGGTTAGGAACCAACACCAATTTGCAATATCCTCCTTCTCAACCAGTCCAAAAGCAATTGGATAAATGTTGTTGCTGCCATCCCTTCATGTGGCTGCTAGAATCAGCTGGCCAGTTGACAGCTTAATGAAGCAGCCATCAAGTCCTGCAAACAAATTATTAGTACACTTCTTTGAGTCACATGAACATCACATTATACTAAAGTTGTGGAGCTTACCAATAAATGGTCTACATCCATTTAGGAAACCTTCTTTGCATGCATTAAGACACATGAACAACCCACGGAACGTGGGGTTTCGAGTTGGATGTTCTGCTACCATCTTAGTAGTCACAATGCAACGACTACCAGGATTGTTGTCTATGACTGCCTGTAAATAATATCTCAATCTCGCATATTGTTTCACCTGATCACCCAAAACAGTCGCCAATGCTTTACGCCTAGCCTTGTATGCCATGTCCTTTGCCACCTCAACTCCAAATTTCTCCTTTGTTGTCTCCATCATAGAGCCAACTCCAGTTCCTGGATCAATTCGGATAGCTTGCTCACCAACTTGGGCAACCCATTTTCCAGTTACCTTGCAGTTTTCTCCTGCAATTGGACATGTGTGCTGTAAGTGCATCTTCCTAAGACAGAAAGTTTTCTCCCCTTTGATTTCTGAAGCTACCATAAAAAAGGACAATTGTTCACTTCCTTTAAATTATCAGCTTCTCCCTCTGAACCATTGTCGCTGCCATCGTGAAGCTGAAATCCACACTTCACAATAACCATATCTTTGCAATTTTGATGAAGCTTGTAGTTCCTCAACTGTTGGATGTGAAAGTTCTGCACTGCTCTCCTAAACTGATACACATCAGAGAAACACAATTGTAAACAAAACTGATCATGTGGTTGTTGTATCTTCTCATCATACCACTTTCTTTCGTTCAGCTTCTTTGCCATGCTTTTCCTTCCTCTTGTAGGGAGCACCCAAGATAAAACTTCGGCTCCATCGTCAACAAAATCAGCAAAGGTTTCATCATCAGAAGAAGGCACAATATCTGCAGGTGTAGTGCTAACTTGTCTGCAGTGAGACCTGTCCGTCGGCCCCTTACCTACACTTTTCTTCCCTTTCTTCACCTTCTTAACAAAACTAGATGACCCGTTGCGCACTGCGCAACTGCCAAAAATAAACCGTATTATTTTCATAAGATTTCTTAATTTGTTTCATGACCCATCATTTGATTAAAATTTTGTGCAATTGCCGAAATAAAACCATATTATTTTCATAAGATTTCTTAATTTGTTTCATGACTCATCATTTGATTGAAATTAACTCAGATTTTGACCGATCGTTGCCGGTCATTTTCAGTTCGATATGGCACATTGCATCTTAAAAGACATATGCCACCACCAAGAGTATTTAGTTAGAGATATATTTCTCAATCATATTTTCGGTCGAACCACCAAGAGTATTTAGTTAGAGATATATTTCTCAATCATTTTCGGTCGAATACTTTCGTGTGAAGTAGGTTTCAGTGATTTATAATCTTGTAGCACGCTGAGCTATGTTATATTTGCTATCTATATTTTTTAGTTAGAGGGATATATTTCATAGTCATATGAGTTCAACTTCATTAAGTTTTGATGTTTTCTATCGATTAAAAAAATAGAATGGCAAAAAAATACTTATGCGACTAATTTTCTCTACACTCTATTAACTTTTGTTACATATGGATACTAACGTGGAAATGTAGTAATGTAGTGAAGCACCGTCAAAGCGCTAATAACACACTTCTTTTGGCTTATATTTTCATATCAGAAGTTCAGTTTAATGACAGCCTTAGTCTTCATCATCAGAGAGGAAGACAATCTCTTTTGCGTAATAGTCGACCCAAAACTTATCACCGATGACTTGAATGGAGAACCGGTTACAAATCTTAAGATTACAAACAGATCTAAACAAGCAGACTATATCTGGATAGGATATTTTCTAGCAATGTGGACTTCCCCTAAAACAATTTCTATTCCATCACACTTACAGTCTATTTTACTTTGCACTACGTGATCACAAAATGTAGGAGCGGGTATCTATGCTTTTGTGTATGTGGAACCATCTATCCATAAAAATTATCGGAAGCTCGAGAAACTATTGATCACATATAATATGTTTCATTTAATCAATTATATTGCCTTGTCTGAAGCATAGGAGGTAGAGAACATGGTAAAACATGCTTACACTAATATCTACAACTACAAATGCCACATAATAACACATATATGAAACCATTGTCATACTACAACAAATCTGATCTTATGTTTATGTTCTTAGAAACAAGTAAATCACAAACAACAGGAACTGAAATATGACTAAACAACAACCTTACATATGCAAGGACATTGAGAGAAAACAGATGATTTTGGTCAATTGTTTGGGTGATGCATTACAGTACATAAATTCAGCTCCGGGCTATATTTTATGCCATACATTGAAGTAAATAGAGTTCAGTACATAATTTGCACATAGGATGTGGCCAAGGTACAATCTCTCGAGCCTCCTCCCCACTGAGCGATAAGATGTGCCTACGAAAGCATGCATCTGGAACTAAGTTCATTTATACAAAACAGCCTATACATAGATATTTACACTGAATCCAATAAATTGAGTGTCTTTATTAGCTTCCTATTTCAGTTGCACTGACGGAAAGAGACACTCTGAAGCTAAAAGTTAATTGCGTGAGTGCTATATCAGAATCACTCACAATACCTCATGTATAGACAAAAATTCTATTGAGTACATGTCATAGAGAGATATATGTGTAATAAATAAACACTCCGCTCGACAGAAGTTCATAAATTACGACCTAGAGAAGGGCTGGTGTCCATGGTCACAGAGAGATACATGTGTAACAAATAAACGCTGAGCTCAACAACAAGTTAGCGTTGGCAGTGACACAGACCAAATGTACAAATTTTCCATGACCAACGATCAAGTAACTACAGATTTCTAGTCAGTATCACGATTATAAAAGCATATCTGTGGTAAAGCACCATGTGAAAATATGAGTCAAACACACAAGCTGAAAGGGAGCATCCTAACGTGGTACAAGTACAGCAGATCCAGTATACTGAACCGATGAAGCCTCGAGGAGTGTTACCGGGATCTGGGATATCCCCAAGTTTAGTTAGGCTGCGGGTACTGAACATGAAAGTACATTCCAAGCCAGACCTTTCTTCAACTATGGTACTGATCACAGTATCATATTTGCCATGTACCTAGTAACTAATCCCTTGCATTCTTGTCTTGATCAGATCCAAGGTAATAGTAGCTATTATGCCAGACCTTTCTTCAACTATGGTAGCTCACAGAAAAAAATGTTTCACAACTATTTTTATCGACAGGTTAAAAGAAAATCAGCCTAAACATAATAGCTATTACCTTCTGGCAAGATCAACCAAGGCAAGGTTTCCACGAAGAACTTTACTACTACCTCCGATCGGAATTAGTTGTCGTGAGTCATACACACCTTTGTACTGCGTTAACTCTCCGATGGCAACAATACATACTGTCGGAGGGAGTACCAAACTGTCCTTTCTGCTTTTGTCTTGCACTAATCTTCCGTACAACATGCAAACTGAAAAACAAGAAAACGGTATTCCTATGTGAGAATAATGTAAAAAACAATGCCTGGAACTATTACCTGATGTAACATTCTTTACAGACTTATAGTCTCAACAAACTATCAGATTAAAGATATTAAGTAAACCTTTAACATATGTTACTTATTTTTCTAAACAAAAGATGAATACTAATGAAAGCATGAATCATAAAAGAAAATCAGAAAACAATTACCGTGATGAAGTTGCATTTGCTTCCATGGTCTCTGTTTGCGTCTGATGTTGCCTATGTTCAAGAGTTCAAAAATCGTATCTTCTGAATGTACCTAACAAATCAGAGTTCATAAATCAAAATGGTTTCGCTCAAATCAATGAGGATTAACAGGCACATTAGAATAGGAGGATGCAATAGAACACTCAGATAATGTAATAAAAATAGAGAGAACAGATTGGTAAAACGATCTTATGATACACAAGGCTAATAAAATATCTTTGAAAAGGGAATAAAATTGACATTACAATATTTCATCGCAGAGCCTTTTCCTGCAAAATAAGTGGAAATATCAGAACACACATGAAAAGGAGAATTTTAAAAATATGCTCTATAAGCATCATATTTACTTGAAATATCATCATTGTTCAAATATCAACTGAATCAAAATAACAAATACTACAAATTTAATCCTGCAAAAAACACACACCCCAAAGATAACCAAGCATGATATACCTCTAAATCACTGCCTAAACTAAAAGCAGAAATTCAGCTTTTGAATGGAAATATTGTCCGCAACCACCAGAGTTTCATACCCATTTATCAGTATCAAACAAATGATAGGGAGCAGAAACTCATTATATAGCTAATTTGATTATAACCTCTAGAAAATAATTTGAGAAAAATGGATAATGACCAATTGCTAGAGCAAAACTACTACAAACTGTATTAACCAAATTTACTCAACAGCGAACCAAAATAAAAATAGGAAGATATCTCAAGCACGTATATTCACTGCTATATTGGACCTCTAAATCATTTCGAAATTAACATTGCATCCTACTTCCATTTTACCTACGAATAGCATGTATATTCTCAGGTCCCTCCCTAGGAATCATGGGACCATCATGTGCAACATGTGAGAGGGTGAAGGAGGGTGGGGAAACTCACCCTTGGGGCTTGAGCAGGAGAAATTGGGCAGAAAAAGGTGGAGATTCTTCTTTCTTCTTCCTCCTCACATCAAGTACAGGCCGCACTTGGTCATGAGGGAGAACGTCGTCGAGCTAGGAGGGACCTGGGGAGGGTTGAGGCCTTCACGAAGAAGAAGATAAAGAAAGCAAGAGGTTCCCCGACTTCCATCCCGCCGCCATGGCGTGCAACCCATCAATGTCGGTCCTGCCCATCCGTCTCCTCCCTCCACAGCTAGCTCCTCGAAGAAGCTCATGGCTATTATAAGAGACCCCCTGTTTGATAAAAGTTAGCTCTTCTAAGAGACCTTGGAAATCGATGAATACCTCTAGCATTACAATCAATCCAGAAGCTCATGCAATTAGTCAATCTTAGCCGTAACTTATTAGCTGGTAAAAATAGGAATGCCTCATACGACGTAGAATATCATGATTATTCAGTATAACCTTACTTGATGACAAAACATATTAGAGAACTTGAAACAACTACATGCTTGCTTCAAATGTCGAAAAAAATAACTGCTTAAATAGGAATGGCTTAAATGATCAAAATACAAAGAAAATGGAGAGAAAAAAATAAGTAACAGCAAGATAACCCTGGAATACATACCTTACACTGTAGGAATTAATATGTGGACTGTCTCATCAATATACCAGCAGGACATGCATAACTACCCCGCTTAGCCATCTAGTACCTACAGTAAAACAATATTAACTGGGGCACAAACAAAAGGAAATCTTGCAGAACAGTAAGATACAAGCAAATATTTTTCAAGCAACACATATGGGTTGTCAGGAAATCCATATCTTCATTCATGGTGAAGAAATCAAAGGGAGGATGTATTCACCTGGGTGTTGGCCCGTCGGTGGAGCGAAGCATGTTGTCGCAATGATTTGTACAACAAAACTCCAGAATAACATGATTGAGCAGATGGTGCTCCTCTAGTACCTTCATCCAGATGCATGAACTGGGTGAGTCATTAAAGTAACACAAATAACTGCAATTCGGTTTCTGTTATGAAATTTAGTTTGCTCAAAGCCAACTAATAACATGAAAAAGGCTCAAGTCAAATGGGCTGAAAATATTTACATGCCAACTGGAAGTAAGGAATGAAACAAAAAATCATTGTCATAGTTTACACAGAACAAACTAACAAAAATTCCCACTTAAATCCCCACACGACGAAACTAAACAGTAATTAAATAGCTGCGAAAAGTGTATGCAAACCTAGGGCTTCAGCATCTTTTAAATGATGAAATGTTGAATGGAAATTTAATGAAGATCAAGGATAATTCCTAAATCAAATCATACCAAAATTCTAGCCACTAAAACAAAACCAAATTAGGGGTGAAGGAAGATGATGTGCATTTTGTGAGGGATCAAGACCTCAACTCAGGGAAACAAACAAAGAGGGAGATAGACTTGGGACTTGGAGGCGTGACCTAAGAGCAACCAACCTCCGAATTGAGAGGGCAAGCTGGAGCAAAACCACCAGTCCTGCGAACAATTAGTATCGGTAAGTAAACTACATTAGTATGATGCAGCCACAAACTGAATCATTAGTATGATGCAGCCACAATTAGTTCCGGTCCGACCACCGCCGCCGGCAGCGCCGCTTCGACGGCATGGAGATGGCGGCGCGAAAAGAGTGAGAGAGAGAAGCGGTGACGTCTCCTCGCCGCCGTCCGCTGCCGCTGCCATCACGCCGACGCTTGCTGCTGCCGCCATCTCCCCAGCTCTCCGCCAACAACTGGCCGCGCAGGGAGCCGGTCCGTCCGACCGCCGCGCAGGGAGCCGGTCCATCCGACCGCCGCGCAGGGAGCCGAGCGGCTGCTCCTCCGAGCTCCAGCTCCTTCTCCACAAGCTCCTCCGGGACAGAGCAGAGGTGAGGGCGGAGCAGGCTTTGGTCAGAGAGGCGGCTGAGAGTGGGAAGAGAGCGAGCGTGGATTGGGCTAGGGTTTCACATCCTTCTCCGCTAAAAGGTCGGAGGGGAAAGAGACGCGTACTCACTGGGCGCCTCGCCCACTGATTCACGGGGCCACCGTGCAGCTCGGCCCACAATGTCATGCAGGCAAGAGGAAGGCAGGGGAAGGAGAGAGAGCAAGTGGGGGGCCTGTGGGCCCCACACCAAGATGGTGAATGAGTCCAGTAGAGCTGCAGCAAGATCTTTTACTTTATACTCTGCAAAATACAAAACAACAAACAAGTTTTGTTTAAAATCCTCTTTAGACCACAAACTGAAGCTCTAAATAAGTAGATATAGGCAAACATGGACTTAGTGCTCAATTATGGACACAAACGGATCCTAGGCTTTAGATCATAAGAAAAGATATGACGTATATGAAGGAGTGTTTGTTTCCTACCCACTCCTTGTCTTCCATGTATGGTCACACAAACTTTCATACGACAATACGATACATCTACTATAGCGGTGGCATAAGCATATCATGTATCCTTGCTGAATCAACAGTGAGGCCTAGGTAAACAATTATATCGTGTAACATCATATTTCGAGATAACGTAGAGCCTGTAAGTTCCCGTCAAGTATATAGTGATCACCTAGGTGCATAAAAAGACCAGCTACAAAACATGACCCTAGTAAGCATAATTATAGTAAAACGTCGAGGCATAAATCATGGCGAATCAATATTATTGTGAAATGAACATAGCAAAATGAACTTTATTCATTTTTAGGTTGTACATTACCATGTGAAGAATGAGCAGCAAAACAGAGGTGTAAATGCTCTGCAGCCACCAATCTTTTCTCACGTGGCGCTAATCAACATTATTAATTAAGAAACTGATAGATGGGTGAGGCAACAAAATTTATTTCCATGCAGAAAAACATCCCATTATAACTATTTAGTACTCGTCTCTGAGTTTCCAGTTTCGAAAATATGACTCATTTGTTCTTTTCTTGTATTTTGCATCCAGGAATTAATTTACCCTTTTCACGTTTTCTATGGTTGAAATGTGAATATGGATATGAATACGAACAATAGATTCAAACATGTGATATGTAGTAAGATCTGAGTCATCAATTTTTTTTCTTAAATTTCTGAACATGTGATATGGATATTAATTTCCCCTTTTCTTAAAGGTTAGCTACAAGCAATAGTATAAGTAATTACCCTTAGATGTCAGTTTAGTTTTCAATTTGTTCTAGAAAACATTATTACTGGAAAACAGAAGAGGTTAGGCTAAAAAAATGGTATCCATGCACATTAAGATCAGTGACACATGGAGTCATTTAGGTGGACTACCAACTAAGGTATGTAAGGCAATAGTAAAAAAACATTACCCTCATACCCTTCAAGTGTTCTAGAAAGTGTTTAACAAAATTTTCTTTGTCTTTCGATACACGGGGCGTTCCAAATAGATACACATACGCTCTAATTAATATGATTCAATGAAGTTTTATTTTTCTTGATAGAAATAAGTATCCATACTTGACGCTAAGAAATTGTTAATTAACATACCATCATTCTGAGGAATCATTAATCAATTAGAGGTAGGGATATGGTTCCTACAATATAAAACACAATGAATGGATGGATGAATAGCAACCTGAACATTGGATAGAAATCTCATAGCAACACAAGGAGATGAAGTTCTGCGACGTTCACAAGCAAATGTAAAATACCACAAAACTGAATCCTTTTTTTCTAGGCACCACTTGATCACAGACTGCCCTATTCAAGAATCCATCAATAAAGGATACTACATATTTCTGTTCAGAATCAAGTGAAAGGCTCTACTTTGATTTTTGAGTACAAAGCACACATATATGGAAGCTTTCCATGATTATTAAGATGCTATATATGATGCAATTCACAGGGTACTTCACAAATCAATAATGTAGATTTCACAGATTCAAATGTGTATGATGTGACAATAAATTTTAGTTCCAGAAACGCATCATGCTAGACATCAATTTCTAGAACAATTTGAAAAGCTCAAGCTCAAATATGAAGAACAAGTTGGGGAATAGGCGTGGGGGAGGAGTAGAATAGGAATACCATTGGTGAGTTCGACAACTTCATGCAAGCGGCCAACAACTGAAGGCTGAGAAATTGGGTAGGTGGCAGTGGAGCAGGTCGTGAGGACAGGCCAGCTCCGTTGGCTGGGAAATCAATCAGAGGCCAGCTCCGTTGTCCAGGAAATCAAGCAGAGGACATCGCTGTAGACCAATCGAGCAGCCGCCACCATGTTGGCCAACTCCATGTCGAAGCGTGAGGGAGCAGCGGCCATGGCCAGCTCCATGTCGAAGCCAGTGAGGAAGCAGCGAGTGAGTGAGAGATCCACGACGAACACGGCGGCCAGTGGGGGCCGTGGCCTGTGGGCGGCTCTGGAGATCCATCAGGAGCGCGGCGCTCGGCGGCGACCGTGGCGTGGTTCGATAAGATTGGAGGCAGCAGGCCATGGCTCCGCCGACACCCCTGCCGAGCCGTGACGCCCGTCGACCGTGGATGGCGGCCAAAACTCAGGGAACTGGAAAAAAGAAAGGAGACATGGAATCGACGAGGATGAGCCGTCATGTCGCGCCGGCGGCTAGGGTTTGCACCGCAGAGAGAAAAGATGATTGAGAGGAAGAGGATGGGCTTACCCGTGTCCGCCGGCGGCGCTGAATCCACGGGCTGAGCCGGTGGGCTGCTCTTCCACTCCCTCGCCTACCGCCGCCATTCGCCTCCCGCGTCCCCGTCTCCGCCGAATGGATCCGGCTGCGTCTTTCCACGACCGCACCTTCCCTACTGCCCCGACGGCGAGTGCGAGAGGAGGTGGCGCGCGGGAGGAGCGGAGCGAGGAGGAGGAGAAAGGAGAGAGGAGCGGCGGTTGGCTAGGGTTTCACCCCGGACGCGGGTTTTGCGTCGTTGCGGGGCGCGGGCAAAAGGAGAGCGACCCGCACCATGGCGCCTCGCCCACTGATTCACGGGCCCAGCGTGCAGCTCGGCCCACAATGTCATGCACAAATTAGCCAGACGGAGTAAAGAAAATTCCTACCGCATCCAACGGCTCCAGTGAAAAGTGGGACTGAAAGTTACTGTTCCTAAGCCGATCCGACGGCCGAGATTCGCCAGGAGGGGCACATGGTGTGAGGAGGGGGGTGGGCATTCAACCTTTATACTAGTAATGTGGCTCAACAGAATCTGAAACAAACATGCAGTCACTGTCCCTGCTGTCATCATCAGCTTCAGAGTCACAATAAATATCCTCTTCCTCACCTTTCCTTTTCCTCTTCAAATAAAAAATTCTATGAGTCAATTCTAAATCATCAGAGTCATAAATCATAGTGTCATCATCGTATTCGTCAGTACTTTCATCTCCTGACAATGAAAAATCTGAGCAAATAGCAACAATATCCTTCCCCTTTTGCTTCATGTCCCAATCTTCAACGTTAACAATCTCCATACATTTATTCTGGCTATGTTGGGTATACAAATACTGAAAGCCTTCATCAGCTTCTAACATCCTACGCAAGAACACACTAATTCAAAATCTGAAACCCTAGAAATCAGACACAAATCGAGTCAACAACAGGGGAAGTACTTACTGTGATGTACCAAGCGAACCCTCTGCTTCGCATGGCCGAGAATCTGTCGGAGAGATGATCTCCGAATCCATGGCCGCCGCCGCAGCCGGGATCAACGACGTCTTGAGAGCGGGCGGGGTCGAGCTGGCGCCCCAGTCCCAGTCCGGCCAGCCCTGGTTCCAGCAGCCGCCAGAACCCGCAACCCCATCAGTCCCCTCTCCGCCGCCGCCACCGACGCCGTCGCCATCACCGGGATCCATGGTCGCGAGCACGGGAGGGAGCAAGCTACATCTTAGGTCGAGCGGGCTCAGCGGTGCGGTCCGACCGGACCTAAAGTGCTGTCCGTTAACGGCGCGTCACCACGTCAGCCTGCAGGTGGGCCCGACATGTCAGTTGCAGCGTCAATTCGACTAATCATGGTCAGACGAAAAAACGGTGGTTTTTGCAACGCTGTCAGTCAAAAGTGGTGGCGATTTGTGAATTGGTTGAAAACTGGCGGTCTTCTGCAACGTAACCACCAATTGTGGTGGTTTTCTGCAATTTTCTCAGTTTTTGCTGCCCTGTTTTTCTAGGTTGATTGCATGTTATGTTTGCTACGACCTGACAATGAACTTGACAAGACCCACTGAGGCCCAAATAAGAAAAAGAGTAGGCCGAAGGCCCTAAAGATGTGGTTGGCCGTTCATTGCGGACATAGCAAGAATTTGAAGTTTTGGGAATGCTCTAAGGTACTCTATCTCTTTGTTTTATGCTAATGTTTTAACAACGATGCTACATGGAACATTAAATTTCTTCCTATCCCGTGCGTTAAATCTGCCAACAAGCTGTCTATATTTTAAATCTGCCATTCGACTACGGGTTCTCTGTTTTTATCAAATAGAGCATGATCACCTTTGGCAATGCTAAGTCACAAATTTCATGCATGTTTTTCTCTTATTTTAGTTGGACACAAGTGCCCCTCCTAGACCTAAACCATTTGTTGATCTTCTATACTGGTTATAAAGCGGATTGACCTTTGCTGATGTTAATATTTAACCGACATCTACTACAAAGACATATAACTATGGTCATGTTGTGATATGGATATATCCTTTGAACAAACAATAAACACATCTGACTATTGTCTTTTAGCGCTACTGCTCCAATCATATATCCCGGAAAAAAACATTATTTGGGCAAAGGTACTGATGTCACCAGGTTCAGATAGATTTCTCTCTGCGATTCCATTTGATATCTCAAGTACTACAATGGCTAGCTTACAAACCAGACCCTTGCAGCGTGGCTGCTCGGCCGGTGTTTCCATGGCTACCTTCTCAACTTTGATTGGGACTCCTCCTCTTTGTGCTCTTTCTAAGAGGGCTTTTATGGTACCCCTAAATGAATGACAGCCTTTTATTTTCGGTAATCCAAAGGTTGTAAATGTTTCATACTAGTGCTTAAGCTACGAGTAGTATGTTCCGTACTAGTGCAAGTTCGGCACCTCCTGCAGAGCAGTATGTACGGTGCTGGCCCAAGAAACAAATCGCGAATTCTCAGCCCATGACAGCAGATTTGTGCCGGGGCGAGACCACACTCCTGAAAAGCCGAAGAGAAAAAAAACCGATGTTTATTCATAAATGCCCAATTTGAATGAACCCTAGCTAGTCCGCCTCCTATAATCGATGAGGGTGGAGCTCGTCGGGCGGGCAGAGTTAGAGGGGAGCCGCGTCGGCTGCGGCATACGAGGTCTCAGAGACGTCGGTGGCGGCCGCCGACTGGCTGTGGTGCGTGCTCGGTTTTCGCATGTGCGGAAGCAGCTGCTCGTGGCCATAAGCTGGGGCGTGGGAGTGGCGCACGCCGCTGTCGGCAGAGGGCTTGGACGCGCAGCACACGGCGACGACCGCAGTAGCAACACGGATCCATTCATGGAAACAGAGATATTCACTCTGCTCAAGGAATCAGTTGCAGTTTGTCTTAGGATTTACGAATCGATAAAGAAGAATGCATTTGATGCAGATTCGTAGCAATATAATTTTATTGTTTGGTTTTGATAGGAATGTAGTGTGCTACACTGCCAATTGCACTAGATACAGAATTGGTGATGTAGGTTTACTCTAGTCATTATGTTAGCTTGATCTGGTCATATGGACTTTTGCCTCCATTGATTTGAAGCAGTGAATATATATCATGTGGTGTATTGGCCAAGAGTCTCTTGTAGTGCATTGTTTGGTACACCTTCCTAGGAAATAGTACCAATAATGCAATTTTGCAACCTGTTCATACTTTTGATGGTTAGCTGCACCGTTGAAATGAATTTCTCGACTTTAATGGTTATTAATCTAGAACGGAACATTACCGGTAGTAAGATCTGAGTGTCTACTGCTGCCTGTAAATCATACATCTGCAAGGAAACATGCCAGAACAGCACTTAATAATAGCTAAATGCAGATCAATCTTAAATGAGTACTGAAATTGAACCTCCATTTTTTTACCATGGTACTATGCTTATTTGTGATCGTGTAGATGCTACTCTTGTAGAGTGATTAAATGATCTACTCGTGAATTGTGCAGTTATTACCACACTGAACAAGATCATGTCATGTAGTCAACTCTATGTAATTAAAAGTTGACAGAAAAAGTAGCAACAATGCATAGATTTGTAGGCTCTTAAACTTGTCAAGAACAAATTTAAAAGATGTATTTACACCCAATTCAAAACGGCATCAGACTCTTTGGAGTGTCACAGACTGTAGAGGTCTGATACTGTCTCACATGGATAGTTGAGACAAGGCGGGAATAAAGAATTAAAGACTAAAGTGAACAAGAATTAACTAATCTAAAAATAACGCAGATAAAGTGAAGCAATCAGTAGCATAGAAACAAAACCATCAGATCAAGTTTAACTCAGGGTAATAGGACAACCAGTATAGATTGAACTGATTATTACAGCAAATAACCGTTTCATAAAAAACAGAGTAAATTACTCTGATTATTACATCCAATCCATCGAATAAGACAAATGTTTCTAAATACAAGATGAAGAATGCTTCCTTAAAGCACGTGTAAAGTCAACAAAAGCGTGGTGGTGCCCGGCAAGTATTTCTTCTCTTCCTTCCTAACACCAAACAATTCGAGCTTTGCATATTCATTATAAAATGCATCCCTTCCTCCTCGCTTCTAAAGGTCTTGCTAACCACGCAGAGGTACTCATCATGCTCCTCCATGCCAGCACATTCACCATCGATGACTCAAAACTGGCGCTATAAGAGTGCTATAAGAGTACGATTCATATTAATAATCAAGTAAACCACTTATTAAGATAAATATAACTCTATGTGCAAGATTCATGAATACTAATCAGTTGTCAGCTTGATGTTACTAGTCAGAAACTTCTACTACTGCTGGAACATGGAAGATTTCAGCTATATATTTTACTAGTCAATACCTTTTAGCCTTTTACTACTGCTCGAACATGGCAGATTTTAGCTACATTTTTCTAGTCGGTGCCTTTTACTACTCCTGTAACATGCATCTTCAAACTAATTTCTTAACAACTCTTTGTCTCAATCAACTGTATATATTGTGTCGTCAAGTAAATCATTTCTTTGAAACAGGGAAAGCAGTTGATTTCATCGATTCGATTTCATATCCAAATTTTTTTTGCAATTGCACGATTGCCCTGAATATGCAAACATATGCACAATTTCAGAACTAAATCCGACACTAATCTGAAGACAATCTAGCATTTTCAACAAACATGCCCAATTTCCAAACCATTCAGAGGATTATTTACACCCGTAAATAGTTCTAACCCAAATTATGGACATTTCATCAAGAACTGAATTACACGTGTGACGCCCGAAAATCGGTACTATGTAGATTTAAGCGTTCCCGCCGAAATCCGCATAATAACGATTTTAGTTCACCCACCAGACATAATGTGCACGCCGAAACATACTCATTATATGGGTGGAATCGTGATAATATTACAACAGCTCCGATACATCCACAAATACAACAGAAAATATAAATACAACAACGACTCGAACGAGTCAAGATACAAGTGATACAAGACAAAGATTCAAATGACAGCGGAAGCAAAAGTAGTATCCGACTACGGATAAGATGCAAATTGGACTAAGAGTCCTGAAGATAAGCAATGGCGCCATATCCCTGCCCAGCCAAGCCGGAGGGATTCTCAACCTAACGTCGTCAGACTTCAAACCTGTTGACTGCACATAAAGCATAACCCAAAAGAGGGTCAGGGCACTCCCTGGCAAGCAAAACCGACTTGCATATTTTCTACACCATCTCCCAAAATATAGCGGAGGTGGACTTAGCGGCAGCAGCACTAGCAACCTAAAGAGACACGCTACAACTTCCGTCTAATTAAAGAGGGATAAGAGAGCGCATAAGTAAACAGCTACTACTAACACCAATCATAACCCATTCTCGGATTAACCCCCTCAACCAAATATGAGGAAGCAATTCGAGAAACTCGCACATTGAATAATTTTAGTTACCATTCATTGTGAAAGTAATTCTATATTACTAGTCAAATTAATTAACATTATTTAGGTGTAAGTTGTCTAGATCTCATTAGTCGGCAACGCACCAAGTTGTCCATAACCGCGGACGCGGCTCATCGATAAGATTATACCCTGCAGGGGTGCACTACTGGACCCATACTCGCATGATCAACCCAGTCAAAAACATTAGGGCCTTTCAACCCAACTCTTTTCCTTCACCGCAACAAGTCCAGGAACCACGGGAGCTATGCTGGTCCCGGCCAAAAGGGTGCGGACTCCCACAGGACACACCCCTCCGCACCAACAGGCCGCGCCCTATATGCATGTAACAAGGCACACCGCCAAAGTAAAATACTACACTAGTATCATCAATGCATATGAGACAAATGAAAAACCCGAACTAGGTGTGGCTCCCGGACAAGTTGAAGTTCCAGTCAAAGTCGAGGGGGGCTCCATAGGGCCTCCCACAAGTGGTTAGTGCGCTCAGTATTGGATTAGGGGAGCAAGATCTCAGTTCCTAGGTCGACACTTAGCAGAACAAAGCACCTCGCAAGGCCTTCCGCCGGGTGCCTTATCTTTTAATTATAATAGCCCAATATAATACAACATTTTATTAAGGTAGAATAATCTATCAAGCTAAGCATATGAAATAAAAGACCAACTGACGACTCGCACAACCAACTCTAAGCATGCACTACGACTCGCAAGGCTAACAGATAAACATACAACAGGTGATGGGATGTGGGGATAAAGCTGTATAGGCTGCAGGATAAACATGTGATGGGATCGCAATAAAGAATCGTAAACTAGGGTAGCAGAGATCAACGGCAGGAATGAAAGACAATGTATAGGTAAACAAGCAAACTTTGCTTGCCTGGAAATCCCGCATGGAAGCAGATCTTGTCGTTGCTCACACATCTCAACGTCGTATCCGCGAAGAAGCAACAAACACTGGAAAGCGTAAAAGATGCATCTTATAACTACGGCAAAGATCCAGCATGATCATATGAGAATGATGCATGGCATGGCAAGATGTAATGCGAGATGCACTTAATCCAAATTAAGCGGAACCGGGATTCCGACAATTAATATTTAGGTGCAAGTTATTTATTTACCAGCAATATTAAATGTTGGTTAGCATGACAATACATGGCATGGGTGATCTAATTAAATTAAATGGAATAGGGCATTATATATTAATTACCCCACACATTCCATATAGAATTATTTAGGTGATTTGCTACACCCGCAAACCCAAGAGATGCAACACATGCAATTTATGATGCGAAATGCACAAGATAGATGGCATTTTATAAAATAGGCATAGGGTAAGGGTTTGGGTCCATTCGTCGGATCGGGTGAACTAGGGTTCGAAACCCGACGTCTTCGGTCCGTAGAGGAAGTAGTGGTCGTCGGGGAAGTAGTCGTCGTGGAACCGGGGCATCGTCGTTTGTCGGTGTCGTGGAAGTGGTCGGGGTAGTTGTACTCGGTCATCATCGTTGACGGTCGCGACACGTAGGAGTACGGCAAACGGACAAAGGAAAAGCGCACGGGCGGGCACCGCGACACAGACACGGGCGGTCACGGAAACGCGGCACCGGAAGAGGACGTGCACGCGCACGTAGCAACACCACGAAGGGTGGGCAACTCGGACACAAAAAATGACGTCGGGGTCTTGCGGACTTTTCGTCGAACACCTTGCGGGCGGCGGATGTAGGGACGCCACCGGACGGAGAAACCGGCGGAGCGAAGCGGAGGCGCGGAGCGGATGCGCACAGCGGCGGCGACCGGCGAGGGTGGAGGCGCTGCGTGGGCGGTGGCGGCGGCGCGAACGCGCGTGGCGGAAGTGGAGTGCGGCGCGCGCGGGCGGCGCTGCGCGGGCAAGGCGCGCGGGCGACGGTGACGTGCTGCGGGAGGCGGCGGCACAGCCGAAGGACGCGACGGCGGCGCGCGACGGCTGGCAGCAGCTGCGCTGCATGCGGGGCGGCCGGAGAGAGGCGGTGCGGCGTGCAGCGGGCGCGCGTTGCGCGGGGCGGCGGCGTCCATCCGTGGCAGCGGGGTTCGGACAGGAGGCGCGCGTGGTCGGGGCCGGAGGCGAGCGGCCGGGGGCGGTGAGCTGCAGCGGCAGCACGGCCGGCGGCGGCGGGTGGCTGGGCGCGCGGCGGCGGTGGCAGGAGGCGAGGGTGCCGCGCACGGCGGAGGAGGCTGGGCCGGAGGCGCGTGGTAGGCGCCGGCGGGTCGGGGAGGAGGCGGCGGGGACGGTGGCCGGAGGCGACGACGGCGCGACGGCCCGGGGAGGCGCGGAGGCGGCGCGAGCGGGGAGGCGGCGGCGCGGCCGCGGACATGGCGCATGGAAGGCGCGCGGCGCAGGACGGGGGCGGAGCAGGGGAGCGCGGCGGCCAGAGGCGCAGGGGGCGCGCCGGCGCTGGCGGCGGCGAGCGAGGTCGGGGAGCAGGCCGGAGGCGGGGTGGAGAAGAGGATGTGGGGGAGGAGGCGTCAGGGAGCTCGGGCGCACGGGCGCTGGGCGTTTCTCCCGTGCGGGACATGCGGGAGAAGAAGGAAAGAAAAGAAGAGGAAAAGAAAGAGAAAAAAAGAGAGGAAAGAAAAAAGGAAAAAGAAAAGAAAGAGAAAGGAGGGGGGGAAGAGAAAAAGAGAGGTGGAAGGATCTTTTGCAAAATCCCAGAAAAAGGAGGAGGGTGGCTGCAAATTTGCAGGGGGTGGGAAAGAATTTTCTGGAGGAAAACCTAGGGTTTGCTTAGGTGGGTTTTTGGGCTTTATTTCTCACCGTTTATTCTTTTCCGTTTTATATTTTTAAAACAAAATCGAAAATGCATTTGAACACGAAACCTTTACAAAATATTTTTAGTTTTAAATAGACAATTTAATAAACTAATTTTTAACATTTGCAAAAGATTTGAAAATAACACAATTTTATTTACTTTTAAATGTATTTGAATTTAATTATGGAAATTTAATTTAAATGCAACAAATTAAATTAATGAAATGCGATGCCATGTCATGTCGATGCAAAAAAAAAGAAAAACTCACAAATCAAAAGGGAATAAATTCCGGGGCGTTACAATCGACACCACTAACAAGGGATCGCGTCCTGCGATCCACGCCGAGACCACAAGAAGAGAGGGGTAACTATCGATTATTCACGCTCCGGGATGAACTTCTCGACACCACTAACAAGGGATTGTTGCTCCACCTTGAAATTCTCGACACCACTAACAAGAAGTTCTAACTCCACCTTCAAGTTGTCGAAACCACTAACCAGAAGAGTTGGTCATGTCGATGAAGATTCGCGAAGATCAAGCTTAATAGGATAAAAGGCAAGAAATCGTCCACCCACGTAGAATCCTAAACTTTGAAAGTTGGATAAGAGAAGAGACTCAAAACAAATAAGGTAAGAGGAGAAATAGAATAGAGGTGAGGAGTAAAAAGAAACCTATTGAGATATTTTTCAAAAATAAATTTAAGTCAAATAGTTTTCGACACTCTAGAAACAACGACCGTTAGCGAGGTTATCCTACAGGCTTTTGCGGACCCGCTGCTTTGATAACCAATCGTATCGAAACAATAAGGAGATCGAAACCAAGGCTCTGATACCACTTTGTGACGCCCGAAAATCGGTACTATGTAGATTTAAGCGTTCCCGCCGAAATCCGCATAATAACGATTTTAGGTCGCCCACACGACATAATGTGCACGCCGAAACATGCGCATTATGTGGGTGGAATTGTGATAACATTACAACAGCTCCGATACATCCACAAATACAACAGAAAATATAAATACAACCACGACTCGAACGAGTCAAGATACAAGTGATACAAGACAAAGATTCAAATCACAGCGGAAGCAAAAGTAGTATCCGACTACGGATAAGATGCAAATTGGACTAAGAGTTCTGAAGATAAGCAATGGCGCCATATCCCTGCCCAGCCAAGCCGGAGGGATTCCCAAGCTAACGTCGTCAGACTTCAAACCTGTTGACTGCACATAAAGCATAACCCAAAAGAGGGTCAGGGCACTCCCTGGCAAGCAAAACCGACTTGCCTACTTTCTACACCATCTCCCAAAATATAGGGGAGGTGGACTTAGCGGCAGCAGCACTAGCAACCTAAAGAGACACGCTACAACTTCCGTCTAATTAGAGAGGGATAAGAGAGCGCATAAGTAAACAGCTACTACTAACACCAATCATAACCCATTCTCGGATTAACCCCCTCAACCAAATATGAGGAAGCGATTCGAGAAACTCGCACATTGAATAATTTTAGTTACCATTCATTGTGAAAGTAATTCTATATTACTAGTCAAATTAATTAACATTATTTAGGTGTAAGTTGTCTAGATCTCATTAGTCGGCAACGCACCAAGTTGTCCATAACCGCGGACGCGGCTCATCGATAAGATTATACCCTGCAGGGGTGCACTACTGGACCCATACTCGCATGATCAACCCAGTCAAAAACATTAGGGCCTTTCAACCCAACTCTTTTCCTTCACCGCAACAAGTCCAGGAATCACGGGAGCTATGCTGGTCCCGGCCAAAAGGGTGCGGACTCCCGCAGGACACACCCCTCCGCACCAACAGGCCGCGCCCTATATGCATGTAACAAGGCACACCGCCAAAGTAAAATACTACACTAGTATCATCAATGCATATGAGACAAATGGAAAACCCGAACTAGGTGTGGCTCCCGGACAAGTTGAAGTTCCAGTCAAAGTCGAGGGGGGCTCCATAGGGCCTCCCACAAGTGGTTAGTGCGCTCAGTATTGGATTAGGGGAGCAAGATCTCAGTTCCTAGGTCGACACTTAGCAGAACAAAGCACCTCGCAAGGCCTTCCGCCGGGTGCCTTATCTTTTAATTATAATAGCCCAATATAATACAACATTTTATTAAGGTAGAATAATCTATCAAGCTAAGCATATGAAATAAAAGACCAACTGACGACTCGCACAACCAACTCTAAGCATGCACTACGACTCGCAAGGCTAACAGATAAACATACAACAGGTGATGGGATGTGGGGATAAAGCTGTATAGGCTGCAGGATAAACATGTGATGGGATCGCTATAAAGAATCGTAAACTAGGGTAACAGAGATCAACGGCAGGAATGAAAGAAAATGTATAGGTAAACAAGCAAACTTTGCTTGCCTGGAAATCCCGCATGGAAGCAGATCTTGTCGTTGCTCACACATCTCAACGTCATATCCGCGAAGAAGCAACAAACACTGGAAAGCGTAAAAGATGCATCTTATAACTACGGCAAAGATCCAGCATGATCATATGAGAATGATGCATGGCATGGCAAGATGTAATGCTAGATGCACTTAATCCAAATTAAGTGGAACCGGGATTCCGACAATTAATATTTAGGTGCAAGTTATTTATTTACCAGCAATATTAAATGTTGGTTAGCATGGCAACACATGGCATGGGTGATCTAATTAAATTGAATGGAATAGGGCATTATATATTAATTACCCCCACACATTCCATATTGAATTATTTATGTGATTTGCTACACCCGCAAACCCAAGAGATGCAACACATGCAATTTATGATACGAAATGCACAAGATAGATGGCATTTTATAAAATAGGCATAGGGTTAGGGTTTGGGTCCATACGTCGGATCGGGTGAACTAGGGTTCGAAACCCGACGTCTTCGGTCCGTAGAGGAAGTAGTGGTCGTCGGGGAAGTAGTCGTCGCGGAACCGGGGCATCGTCGTTTGTCGGTGTCGTGGAAGTGGTCGGGGTAGTTGTACTCGGTCATCATCGTTGACGGTCGCGACACGTAGGAGTACGGCAAACGGACAAAGGAAAAGCGCACGGGCGGGCACCGCGACACAGACACGGACGGTCACGGAAACGCGGCACCGGAAGAGGACGTGCACGCGCACGTAGCAACACCACGAAGGGTGGACAACTCGGACACAAAAAATGACGTCGGGGTCTTGCAGGCTTTTCGTCGAACACCTTACGGGCGGCGGATGTGGGGACGCCACCGGACGGAGAAACCGGTGGAGCGAAGCGGAGGCGCGGAGCGGATGCGCACAGCGGCGGCGACCGACGAGGGTGGAGGCGCTGCGTGGGCGGTGGCGGCGGCGCGAACGCGCGTGGCGGAAGTGGAGTGCGGCGCGCGCGGGCGGCGCTGCGCGGGCAAGGCGCGCGGGCGACGGTGACGTGCTGCGGGAGGCGGCGGCACAGCCGAAGGACGCGACGGCGGCGCGCGACGGCTGGCAGCGGCGGCGCTGCATGCGGGGCGGCCGGAGAGAGGCGGCGCGGCGTGCAGCGGGCGCGCGTTGCGCGGGGCGGCGGCGTCCATCCGTGGCAGCGGGGTTCGGACAGGAGGCGCGCGTGGTCGGGGCCGGAGGCGAGCGGCCGGGGGCGGTGAGCTGCAGCGGCAGCACGGCCGGCGGCGGCGGGTGGCTGGGCGCGCGGCGGCGAGCGGCGGCGGCGGCGGCAGGAGGCGAGGGTGCCGCGCACGGCGGAGGAGGCTGGGCCGGAGGCGCGTGGTAGGCGCCGGCGGGTCGGGGAGGAGGCGACGAGCGGCGGGGACGGTGGCCGTAGGCGACGACGGCGCGACGGCCCTGGGAGGCGCGGAAGCGGCGCGAGCGGGGAGGCGGCGGCGCGGCCGCGGACATGGCGCATGGAAGGCGCGTGGCGCAGGACGGGGGCGGAGCAGGGGAGCGCGGCGGCCAGAGGCGTAGGGGGCGCGCCGGCGCTGGCGGCGGCGAGCGAGGTCGGGGAGCAGGCCGGAGGCGGGGTGGAGAAGAGGATGCGGGGGAGGAGGCGTCAGGGAGCTCGGGCGCACGGGCGCTGGGCGTTTCTCCCGTGCGGGACATGCGGGAGAAGAAGGAAAGAAAAGAAGAGGAAAAGAAAGAAAAAAAAGAGAGGAAAGAAAAAAGGAAAAAAGAAAAGAAAGAGAAAGGAGGGGGGAAAGAGAAAAAGAGAGGTGGAAGGATCTTTTGCAAAATCCCAGAAAAAGGAGGAGGGTGGCTGCAAATTTGCAGGGGTGGGAAGAATTTTCTGGAGGAAAACCTAGGGTTTGCTTATGTGGGCTTTTGGGCTTTATTTCTCACCGTTTATTCTTTTCCGTTTTATATTTTTAAAACAAAATCGAGAATGAATTTGAACACAAAACCTTTACAAAATATTCTTAGTTTTAAATAGACAATTTAATAAACTAATTTTTAACATTTGCAAAAGATTTGAAAATAACACAATTTTAATTAATTTTAAATGTATTTGAATTTAATTATGAAAATTTAGTTTAAATGCAACAAATTAAATTAATGAGATACGATGCGATGCCATGTCGATGTAAAAAAAAGAAAAACTCACAAATCAAAAGGGAATAAATCCCGGTGCGTTACAACACGTCCCTGTCAGTTTACCTTGGCGTGTTCCTTAGATTGCCATGCCGCCGAATTCAACAAGCATGGTGCAGGCAGCGCCAGCGTCCATGATGAGGAAGAAGGAATTTCCGGCTTCGGCTGCAGCAGAGATCAGCAGCAAGCAGGACTAGGCCCTAGGGCAGCAGATAGGGTGACCGGCGGCAATGCAGGCTGTCTGCAGGCACTGCTGGGACACACCTAGTCTAGCAGTCAGAGCTTCAACAATTGCCTATCTGCTGATCAGGTGAGAATTCAACCGTGCTAGCAGTGCCTGATTGATTAACTCAACAAGAATGGCGCAAGCAGCGGCGACGTCCACGATGAGGAAGAAGGAATTTCCGGTTGCACCTGAGAGGGGTCGTCGGCATCGGACGCGATGTGTGGTTGAGGTGTCGGTGGCACGGTGAGGTGCGAGGGGCATCGTCAGATGTGAGCTCCCGTGTGGAGGCGACGGCAGCGCGCGCTCCTCGTGCACAAACGCTGTAGATGGGGACGGGCCTTCTTTGTAGGTGGCGTGCATGCAGAATTGGAGAGGGGTTGGCGGCGGAGACTTAGGATGCGGCGGCGGTGCCAGTTTGGTGGTGGCGCCGTGGCGGCGGCGCGAGCGGACTGGGGAGGCGATGACATTCGACCGGTGGTCAAATTTGGGCCTTTTTCGACTCGGTCGATTATTTTTAGCCCCAAATGTCGAGTACCTGGGCTTGTTGGGCCAAATTACTCCCAGCCGTCAGATGAACCATACTAGTCACGTTTTTAGAGTAGTAAAAGGTACTATAAAAGTTGCCAAACATAGATAAGTCTAAAACCACAATTTTCATCCTCTTGACAGAAAAACAAGCTACAACTAAATACTTGCACTGGTCTGTACCCAAAAAAAAACTACTCCATCAAGGAGTATGTTATTCTGCCTCGTTTTTCCCGCCTATGATGGCAAAATGAATCACAAGTGTAAGATACAGGAGTATATACTACCGGCATGGTAACAAATATGAATTCAACCATCTTGTGGATAGAAGTTCTTACCCAGAAGCCATACGATTTATATTACTCCTTCCATCTAAAAATAAGTGTCTCAAATTTATTAAAAAATATATCTAAAATGCACTTGAACAGCTTGTGGATAAACTTGAAACTCGTAATATGGTGTAATTAAATAAACACTGATATGTGCTAGTTAGGTGCCAAGTTAAGCAACATTTAGAGCATTAATTATACAAATGGAAAATGGAAGGAATGAACATAGCTTGAGTCCACTATATATATAGAACAACTGTTTTGCGGTCAGAAAAATCAGGATATAGGAAATGCAGGGTTGAGCAGTACCTTGTCTACGTCGTCAAATGGCACCACGTTTTACTGATCCATTTCAAACGGAAAAATCAACACCACTGTAGAACAGGTTTGTGTACTTCTTAAGCAGTAAGTACCCATAACTACAAAATTTTAGCTCATAGGTAACGACGTAAGTAGTAAAACAATAACTTAAAAAAAGAGATCCACTAGCAGGCCATTAGATCTATAAAACTGGAAAAAGACCACCACCCGTCAGTAAGTTCAGACTAAAATATTATCTTCCAGTAGGTCCATACAATATTTTCATTTATGTATACAATGAAAAGTTGGGAAGATATTTCATATGTCTGAGAACAATGCAGTTAAACAACTTGGCAAAAAATCAACAGATTAATTTAAGAGTCATATCATAAGAACAGCACACTCTCTAATCAACTATACACATAGAGCATATAATGCGTGGTAATTCTGGATCATATATAGAGGTACAAAATGGAGCCAAATTCATATCAACCAGACTATTATGAATCATTTAGCAAAATATGATAAAGATTGCAGAAATAAAAAATGAAACTAAGTTTTTATCAAACGAACTATCATGCATGTACCGTTCTGCAATAACTCTCATAGTAACTAGTACCAAACATGCAATATATTTTCTGGAAAGCTCAACTATTGTTACCTGAATATGTTCATCCCTCCTTTCGTTGTGTCTTGTGTTTGTATTATGCATAGTTCTCCGAGTAGGATTTTAGAGTTCCACACCGTGTGACAAGGTTATACCAAACGGGTACCCATTCGTGTGGGTACCTGGTGCACGTATTGACTAAATCCTAATTAGCAACCGGTTGAGGAAGCCCATCAAGTGAAGCCCAAGTCGAAGATCTCTTACTATAAATAGCATAGTCGGTAATACTTTCCATACATATAGTCCTAGTAGGTTACGACCCGAGACCTGTACCGCTATATAAAGGACAGGAGGGTGATCGACTAAGGGCACGTCCAATCAGAATCACAAAACCCTACCAAGATTGACATCTTAATAGACCCCTGTACTCACCGCATATACAGAATCAGTAACAGACAAGCAAGAGTAATGGTTTTACCTTACTCGAGGGCTCCGAACCTGGGTAATTCCCGCTTGTCAGCCGATGAATCTACCAACACCACGCGTTCTCTACCTCATAACTCTTACCCTGGGCTAGCAACCATGGGTATTGATGGGGACATCCCTCGTCAATTGGTGCCGTCTGTGGGAAAAGGTGGTGTTGGATCCACGGATTTTTCGGTCCAAATTTCAAACGGCGATCCGCCAAATACTTCACAAGGAGGCACATCAGCAAAAGCAGCTCAAATCCAGATCACAGGCGACCACTTGCCAAAGGCAGCATCGCCAGCAAGGATCAGGCCATACTCACCCGAAGCTCAGAAGATCTACTCCAATCTCGATTCAGATTTAATCTAACTGTTGGAAAACATAATTTGTTTATTGATCAACTTGGTGTGCAGGATTTAGTCGAACAGATCGCAACTCAGCCACCTCAGAAGAAGTCGACTGAGATCGCATCTACAATAGACAAAGAAAATACTTTGTCACATATCGATCTGATCCCGCCGCCACAATCTCCAACATAGTCAATGACATCCATAAATTCAACAAATTCATGGCAGATGAGTTCCCTGAATAGGAGGAACTATCGACTGCCTCAGTCGACGACATGATCATATCGACAACTTCGGCTGGAAGCACTGGAGCGCCAACATCACAGATCGATCCAATCTCATCCATAGCAGGGTCCATGTCCACAAAGGAATTCAACGAATTCATACGGCAAAACGAGATGGAAGAAGAAGTGCAGTCGGCCTTCCATATCAACCCAGCTGAAGATCGTATGCAGATCGACGCTCCAGGAGAAAGCTTTCACCTACCAGAGTATGATAAGCCTACAGAAGACAGCATATATCTAGCCGACTTCACCGGCACGGAGATCCAGTCGCCAAAACATACTATAGTCGACTATGATAAACATACGCAACAGACAGAAGACGACGAAGCCAGCAAAAACATAGAGCAGAACAGTAACGAAGGAACTACATATGAAGAACAGTCTGACTACACATATCACATACCACGACAAGTTTACGTAGCAACGGCAGCAGAAACATCAGAAAACGCGGCCAATCGACAACCTGTCGAGTACCCGTCTGTAGTTACCTTGCCAGACGGCATAACCACCCTAGACATCTCAGCAGAGACAGCGGCGAAAATAAAAAAATTCATCGAAGAGGGCATAATGATGCCAGCAGATGCACCTGCAAACAAGTTGGCAACATACAACTAATTCAACTGGCAGGAGGCACACCGCTTAAAGCAATACAGGGCAACACTCGAAGGGAGAAAAAGGCAAGCAAGCATATCAAGTGCTCGCAGACGACAATTATCGATGAGTTCTACAGGAGCAACTGAAATACGACGCAAATCCATATTCGACATAATCCCTGAGCACGAAAGGGCAGACGTCACTCGAAACTGAACAACTTGTTCCTAACCGTCGACTCTGATGCCATAATCCAGCCGAAAACAACAAAAGGGGCCCTTATATCCATAGGAGCATACCTCCAAGCAGGAAAACCACCGGCAGGTGACCCAGCTGAGGTAAGATACCTACAACAAATGAAAACCCTGGAGATCACGGCAAAAGATTTAGTCGACGGAGGAAGGAGAAGGCCTAGCAGAAGCCGCTTAAGGGAACGCGCCAGTTGTAGTCCTCAGCGTAGCAGAGGCAGGAGAAGTTCAAGCCACCGCAGATCAAGAAGCAGATCAAAAAGCAGATCTATAGGATCAGGCGGTCGGGAATCACCTAACAACCGCAGTGCAGGACCATGCGGAGCACAATGCTTCACTCGACGGCTTCATGAAACGATACTCCCAAAGAAGTTCGGCCTACCAACCATGCCGAAATTCAACTCAAAACAAAAACCTTCGGGATGGCTAGAAGATTACAAATTAGCAGTCATATGCCAACGAGGAACAACAACGACAACACTGCAATACATACAGCTAATGCTTGAAGGCATAACCCGCGACTGGCTCAAATCATACCGGCAGGAGCCTACGACTCATGGGATCACTTCAAAGAGGACTTCATAAAATATTTTGACCCCCTCTGCGAAAGGTCGAAAACATTTGAAGAACTGAGAGCATGTCCACAGAGGTCAGACGAGACGCTCAGATCTTACATCAGAAGGTGGACCTCCATTCGAAACTCGGCTGGCGCAATATCAGAGGACAGGGCCATGGACGCCTTCACAAACGGAATCCTTAGGAAAGATTTTCGGGAGACGCTTGGACGGCAAGAGACAAAAAGCAAGGCAAAACTTATAAAGCTAGCAACCGAGTGGGCAGATGGCGAGGACGCAATCTAGGACAAAACTCCACATTCACCACAGCGACATCACGGCAGACGGGACAGTCGCGACCACCGAGACAGTTGAGATCATCGGGATAGGGAAGACAAGCACCGACGACGCAATGACGACTTCATAGACAAAAGAAATGTCAAATTCATGGCAACAGGATTCTCAAATGACAATCATAGTCAAAAAGATAAGAAACATGACAACGGACGAGAAGCCAGAAGCAGCTACAAGAACGACATGCCAGTCGGTCGGCATGACAACAGGGATCATGCACAACAAGAAAGCTACAATAAACAAGATAGGCAACAACGCTTGGATCCAAAGATAGAAAATCCATGCAGATTGCACTTATTCAAAGACCCAGAGACATGAAGATTAATCTCCGGTCACACGATTGAAAACTGTCGAGAATTCGAATAGTTGGCAATCGAGTACGCAAGAAAGCATGTGAGCAATACATTTGAGCACACGGTATATGCACCACAAGGCGCAACACTACCACCACCTCCACCATATGACCCTAACGGTCAAGCTACATGAGCTATGTATCACACACACCAACAATCGACAGGTCAACACGCGGGCCATCACACGCAAACATACATGATCCAGAAATGGCGACTGTCAAACAGGCAACAAAAATTGCATGCCATGCATGTTAATATGGAATTAATGGCACCACCAGCTGTGCCAGAGTACCTCCGCGGATCTGAAACAGCAATTACATTCAGTCAGGAGGACCACCCGCCATCTGTATACAGGCCGGGTCATTCCGCTCTAGTGTTAGAAGCCCAAATAGGAAGTTACAACATGACTAAGATCTTCATGGATGGAGGGAGTGGCATCAACATCATCTTTGCCGACACACTATGATGAATGAACAGGTCAGTCGACAACTTACCTCCATCGTCAAATAATTTTCATGGCATAGTTCCAGGCAAAGCCATTATACCCAAGGGAACAATACAGTTCGACGTCACATTTGGAGATGCAACACATTTCCGCACCGAAACAATGGAGTTCGAAGTCGTCGACTGGAGATCACAATACCATGCTATACTCGGACGAACGACATTTGCCCGATTTATGGCAGTGCCACATTACGCATATTTACAATTGAAGATGCCAGGCCCAAAAGAAATAATTACGGTCAGTGGAAGCTTCCAAAGATCAGACGCTTGCGACCGAGACTTCCACAAAATCTCCGAAACATTTGGAGCAGAGAAAACATTGGAAGAACTCTCGCTTCTCAGCGACACAATCTACATGCCAGAGCACAAAAAGCAAGCCACGGGCAAGACATTCAACACCGCAGACGACACTCGGACGCACCAGGTCCACCCGGCGGACTCAGCAAATACAGTCAAAGTATCGACAAGCTTGCCTCCCACATAGGAAGGCGCGCTCATCAAATTTCTCCGTGAGAACTGGGAAATGTTTGCATGGTCAGCCGATGACATGCCAGGCATACTCGGTGAATTCGCCGAGCACACTCTCCAACTCAGTCCAGGAACAAGACCCATCAAACAAACGGTACGACGCGTATCAGGACCTAAGAGAAGCCACCGAGAAGCATGTAGACAAGTTGCTCAAAGCAAAATTTATTCAAGAAATAAAGAAATCAGAATGGGTCGCCAACCCCGTGATAGTGGACAAGAAGAAAACAACGGAGACAAGAATGTGTATCGACTTCACAGGGCTAAACAAGTGCTGCCCAAAGGATCATTTTCCGCTACCCCATATCGACCAGATTGTCGACTCTACTGCGGGATGCGCCCGGCTATCATTTTTGGACGCATACTCTGGATATCATCAGATAATAATGAAGCAAGAAGACCAAGAAAACACAGCTTTCACAACTCCACTCGGAGTGTACTGCTACACTACAATTCCTTTAGGCCTAAAAAATGCACGAGCTACCTACCAACGAATGATGCAAAACTGTTTGAAAGCACAGATCGGCAAAAATGTGGAAGTGTACGTCGACGACATAGTGATCAAATCAAGAAAGGAGTGCACACTACTAACAGACATAAAGGAGACATTCGACAACCTCAGAAGCTATAGCATAAAACTGAACCCTAGAAAAATGCACCTTTGGAGTCCCGGCAGGAGAACTCTTGGGATACTTGGTGTCAGTAAGAGGAATCGAAGCAAATTCAGAAAAGATACAGGCTATACTAACGATGAAAAGTCCTACCAAGCTATATGAGGTACAACAGCTGACAGGAAGAGTGGCAGCCCTCAGTCGGTTCATTAGCAAGCTAGGCGAAAAAGCACTACCACTTTATCGACTGATGAAGAAGGCAGATAAATTCGAGTGGATAGAAGAAACAGAAGCGGCTTTCATAGACCTCAAGCGAACACTAACCAAACCCCACATTCTAGCAGTGCCAAAGGAAAAGGAGCCACTATACCTTTATGTGGCAGCAACAAACAGAGTGGTCAGCACAGTACTGGTAGTCGAGCGCATGGAAGAAGGAAAAGCCCAGAGTGTGCAAAGACCATTCTACTACATCAGCGAGGTATTATCCCTATCAAAACAAAGATATCCACACTTACAAAAATTAGCCTATGCAGTATTCATAACGACAAGGAAGCTACGTCACTACTTCACGGAACACCCAATAACGGTGATCAGCAAATCAGCGATCGGAGACATACTCACCAATCCGGACGCAACAGGACGGGTCGCCAAATGGCTCATTGAGATGGGGCCACTCGGGATAACATACGATCACCCAAAAGCCATCAATGCTTAAGTGCTGCCAGATTTTACCACGGAGTGGATCGAATCACAATTACCAGAAACGCCAGACATATCCAATTCATGGTCAATGTATTTCGATGGTTCCAAGAAAAACGAAGGGGCAGGAGCAGGGGTGGTGCTGATATCCCCAAAAAGAGACAAACTGAAATACGTACTCCAAATGGATTTCTCAACACCATCCAACAATGAGGCCGAATACGAAGGACTAATACATGGCATACGAATGGCAAAAGCATTAGGATGCACTCGACTGCTGATATATGGCGACTCAAACTTGGTGGTACAACAGACAATGAAGACTTGTGACGCCATAGCGGACAATATGATCGCATACCGCGATTTATACAACACACTGGAAGGCGACTTCGACGGTTGCGAGCTACGACATATTGGACGAGAAAGCAATGAGGAAGCAGACGTATTAGACAACATTGGGTCGACTAAGGCGCAAGTCCCACCAGGTGTGTTTCTGGAGCGCATCACGCACAGATCAATCCACAAGAAGCGGTCAACGACAATTTCAAAAGAAACCATAGCAGGTAGCACACCTAGCACACTGGACCGAGCAGTCAAAGTCCTCTTATGCCAAGGCGATCACATGACTCCAGCCTGGACTGGACCTATTTTATCATATATGCTCCGAGAGGAGCTACCAGACGATACGCCAGAAGCCAGAAGGATTACTCGAAGAGCAAAAGCATACACCATTATGCAGGAACTTGTGAACATCATGCTGGCAGTCGGTCGCTGGTAGCTAAAGCCTTCAGAGCAGGATTCTACTGGCTTACGGCACTCAAAGACACAGAAGACATCGTCAGAAGATGCATCGGGTGCCAAAAATTTGCAACAAAACCCCACGCGCCAGCATCAGCACTCAAAACCATACCATTAACATGGCCGTTCACTCAATGGGGGCTCGATATGGTAGGACCACTCAAAAAACATCGCCTGGAGGACATACACACCTACTGGTGGCAGTCGATAAATTCACAAAATGGATTGAGGCAATCCCAATCACAAGTTCAACAGCATCCAGAGCGGTCAAGTTCATACAATCCATAGTTTATCGATTTGATGTTCCGAACAGTATCATCACAGACAACGACACAAACTTCACAGCGGAGGAATTCCAAACCTTTTGCAAAGAGTGGGATATCACACTCAACTACGCATCAGTAGCGCATCCGCAGTCAAATGGACAGGTCGAGAAAGCAAACGGCCTAGTATGCGCATGCATCAAGAAAAGACTACTAGTTCCACTCAAAAGAGTTGCGGGTGCTTGGGTCGAGGAGCTACCAGCAGTACTTTGAGTATTCACACAACCCCAAACACGTAAACACAGTTCACTCCGTTCTTTACGGTCTACGGAGCAGAGGCGGTCCTGCCACCAAAGATAAAATTTGGCGCACCAAGAATAGAAGCATGTGAAGAGAAAGAGGCAAATGTGTCACAAGAAGACGCCTTCGATATACTAGATGAAGAACGCGACACGACTTTGGCCCGCACTGTTGTTTACCAGCAGGACCTGAGAAACTATCACAGTCGACGTCTCCGACCGAGGACCTTCGAGGTAGGCGACTTCGTGTTGCGACTAAAACAGAACAAAGTCCACAAACTCACGTCACCGCGGGAAGGACCATTCATAGTCACGGAAGTCATCGAAGGAGGAGCTTATCGATTGAAGCATGCAGAAACGGGAGAACTATCACATAACCCATGAAATGTGGCACACTTACGTCGTTTCTACGCATAGATCTCTTGACAAATCATTGTAAATGTCGCAGTAGATTCCAGACGCGCTCTTTTCCTTTAGATTTCAGACGCGCTCTTTTCCTTACCAGGGTACCCACGGGAACTGGAAGGTTTTAATGAGGCGGTCTACTAGACAGATATTATCAATACATCATTCTTTGCTACAACATCTTGGTCACACACATACACCCGATGGACTCGGGGGCTGGATCTTGTTAAAATCCGTAACACATAAACCCACCCGACGGGCTCGGGGGCTGGGTCTTACTTAAAAGGTTCATAAACACATAAACCCACCCGACGGGCTCGGGGGCTGAGTCTTACTTAAAAAGTTTGTAAACACGTATAACCCACCCGACGGACTCGGGGGCTGGGTCTTACTCAAAGATCATACATGCACACTCACCCAAGAGACTCGGGTAATTGAGACTCGTTTCATACTGCATAAGCCACATACGACTCACTTGACAGAATCAAGAGCAGGATCTCAAGGAAGACAAGAAAGCTATCGTGGCTTGAACAAGTCATAAAAGCAGAAAACAATCAATACGCAGAATATCCTGCGAGGTCTTACATTACAATAGGGAGCTCAGTAAATTACGCACGTAACACTCACTCGCGAGCTACCAACTTGGCCTTGTGGCCACGCGACTGAAGCTCAGCGGCTAGGGCGGCTTGACGACGCTCTCGAGTGCAAATGCTAACTTGAGCAAGGCGAGCAGCGGTACCTGAGATTCTCCGAAAAGACGAAGGCTTCCCGTTCGACTTCTTCGGGTAATCCGACAGGGAAGCTTCATAATTAGCCTCGACGCCATTCGCCAGCAGCAACTTCAGAGTAATTTCCGAGCCACGAACTGACAAATCGCGTGCCCACTGAGTAAGGGTAGTTGTCCCAGGTCCAAGCACTTGAGAAAGCTCCTCCACAGACGAAGGAATGGCAGTCCCGGGCAAAACTTTTGCGAAAACGACACTTAATGTCTAAAGGGACACGTCCAGGGAACGCCGAGTGATGTCCAGCTCTTCACGAGAACAGACTTACTGATCATGAAGCTCTCTCTCCAAGGCGGCCACTCGATCTTCAATAGAAGTTTTTTCCTCTATAAAAATAGCATAATATGAGAAAGCAGAACAAAAGGCGGTTCAGATCACAAGAAAAGGCAAAAGGGCAGAGCTTTACGACTGATCTGCTCCAGGGAAGAATGCAGGCGGCTCTTTTCTTCTTCCGCGAGCACAAAGGCCTGGCCAACGGCGACCAAACCACTTACATCAGGCTGCAAGGAGGACAAGAGATGGCCAATCGAGTCATAAAAGAATGATGTGCAAAACGAAGAGAGACGAGCACACAAAAAAAGAGGGAGAAGAAAGATTTACATGGTCGATCCAAGAAGAAGAGGCGAAAGACAAAGGATCGCCGGCCTTGGCAGGAGGGCCAAGACATTCTTGCCTAAAGTAGGAGCTGTTCGTATAATTAAACGACGAGACAGTAAAAAGCAAACAAATGATAGTCGAAAGACAAGCTTACCTCTCTGCATCACCATCAGCAGAAGAAACCACAACAACCAAAGATAGATCCGCATCAACGGAGTCAATGTCGCCAGTTTGGTGCAGTCCACAACGCTTAGTTGAAGGCACAACCGCTGCCAAAGGAATATCAACAACGGCAGTCGCCTCAGAGGCAACCACGCCATCACCAAGGCAGGAGTTTCCAACTCCACCAGCTTCAGCGGAGAGAACCTTTTCTACAGTTGAACCATGTTCAGGTAGCGGCGGTAGAGAGGTCGCGACTGGTGATCCCTAAGCACAACAAATACAAACCACGTCAGTCAAGCACATAGGGAAGAACATGCTAGCGACCAAGAAGAGCGATAAAAGCTGGGCAAGTAGAAAATCAAAATACCTCGGGAATAGGAGTCCCAAGGCCATAAGGGAACACAGAGAAGTCGAAAGAAGCAATATCAACAGGTGAGATTCCAGTGATATGTTTCACACAACCATGAAACCTGTGGCCGGACAGCGGTCGGACAGCTCAATGGGACTCATACGAGTAGCGTCAAGACATCCCTCATATCGCCACAAGGGGTGCGCTCGTTGTCGCAAGGGCCAAACTCGGTGGTACACATACGTGCTGACTAGTTGGATTCCCGTAACGTCCCGGCGCAGCTCTTGAACTCTAAACATAAGAGAAGAAGCTTCTTCTTCTTCTGTAGACGACAAGACATGGTCCCAGGACTCCAACATTTTGGGAGAAGCAGTCGAAAAGGCAGGAAGTAGGTTCTGGTCGACTAGCACATAAAACCATTTCTTCCTCCATTTTTGAGAAGGCTCGGCAGACGTCACATCAAAATAGCGACAACCGTCGCGCACGTCGATATAAAAACCCCCAGTCGACAAGGGACGGCCATCACAGTAGAGTAAACTAACCTCGAAGATATGTTTCCAGAGAGCCCGGCTGGGATGCACTCCAAGAAAACACTCGCATAAAACCACAAAGCAGGCTATATGCAAGATGCCAGGGGGATTCAGATCGTGTATTTGAATCCCATAGGCAAAAAGAAGACCTCGGACGAAGTCATGTAATGGAAACCCAAATCCACGAGGGAGAAAATCCACAAAGCAAACTCGTTCCCCAGGAAGAGGCATGGGAAGTACCTCTTTATGGACCGGAGCCCGCACAACAACAACCTCAGCGGCAGACAGTATCCCCACCTGGCGGAAGTCTTCCAACTTTTCCTCGGTAACGATGGATTTAACCCAGTCGCCGAGAAGTTTCTTTGTTGTGGTGGCGGCAGCGGAATCAACAGAGATCTTGCCCTTTGAGGACAGGTTGGTGGAAGAAGTATCAGTGACAGAGGAGATCTTGGTCAGAGAAGCCATGGCGGAAGGAAAGCACAGAGTGCGCAAAGGAATCTTAGAAGGGCGGCAGGAAGAAGACGAAGAGCAAATAGCAAGGTAATAATTAAAAACATAAAAGAAGGCTATATATTGACGATGCAGACAATTATTCATCGCAGCCGTCCGAGCCACGAGGGCCAGGACACGTGGCGTAATCGGAGGACAATCATCACAGACCACGCTGCCCACTACGCGCGGAAAACAAGGAGGACATCATCACGGTTGCGAAAATCTCGCCACGTCAGGTCAAATCAGAACTGAACAGGCGTCCACAACGGTCAAAGAATGGGACCCACTATGTCATGTCACGTCATAATGCTACTCGCACGCCAAAGATGTCACGCATGACATCATTTCAGATGAAGAAAAGGCGTCAGCCGCGGTGGACAAACAGGAAAGGCGCCTCACAAAACACAGTCGCACAGTATAAAAGTAAAAACTATTCGAGTGGGAAACTCCCATCGGGAGAAGGCAGAAAACGATCGACTGACAAAACGAAAAATGAGATTATACTCTACTGCAAGCAGTAAAACACAATCTCGGGGGCTACTCCCTTCAGGAGCACTGTCGTGCACCCGATAGAATCAAAGGACACTCAAGGCATACAAATCCTCGAGTGAAAATCAGTCGACAGAGTAACTCGGATGCTGTATACAAAAAATACAGAGGTAAGACCCATCGATTAGTCGAAAGGGCCGAGGATCACTCCAACAGTGTTTAATCCTAGAAGTTTCCGTTTCAACAATATCAGTAAGACCACCGACTGGCCTGAGGTGTGTCTGTCCAGTATGTTCCAGGGTCGAGCCCAAGGACTCGAAGCCTGACTGAAGGCTAGTAAGGTTTTACCCAAGTGCAGTTAACTGGTTTAGATTCATCGAGTAAATCCAGACCTACTTAGTCGAAATCCTTTGTCAAAATCCATAAAATCCAAAAGACAGAAATATCATGACAAAAGCATAAAACATGAGACGTGCACTATGTAGTGAGTCCATGACTGATTCTCTGAATTAGCCAAGCACTCGAGGGCTAATGACAAGGTTATACCAAATGGGTACCCCTTCGTGTGGGTACCTGGTGCACGTATTGACTAAAGACCAATTGGCAACCAGCTGAGGAAGCCCATCAAGTGAAGTCCAAGTCGAAGATCTCTTATTATAAATAGCATAGTCGGTAATACTTTGCATACATGTAGTCCTAGTAGGTTACGACCCGAGACCTGTACCCCTATATAAGGGACAGGAGGGTGATCGACTAAGGGCACGTCCAATCAGAATCACAAAACCCTAGCAAGATTGACATTTTGCTAGACCCATGTACTCACCGCATATACAGAATCAATAACAGACAAGCAGGAGTAAGGGTTTTATCTCACTCGAGAGCCCCGAATCTAGGTAATTCCCGCTTGTCAGCCGATGAATCTACCAACACCACGCGTTCTCTAACTCATAACTCTTACCCTAGGCTAGCAACCATGAGTGAATGCTCATTTCTACTTGTAAAGATAGCTAGCCTACATGCAAAGCTAGCTACAGATTGCATCGTAGTGCATGCAACGAGGGCAAATTGACCCCATGGAGACGCTTCCTTATAGTATGTATGTATGTGTCCTCGTGACTTGTTCTTGCAACGTGCATCAACAAATTTATGGCAGGAATTTCCTTTTTTTATAACTTGTAAGGTTGAGTTAGGAGGGATATGTGCAGTAGCAATGAATCGCAAATGCAATTTGTTGAAATTTTCATCTAAGCATGTCATCGTACTGGTTGGTTTCATATAAGATACCTTGCTAATCTGCTACCCCCTACACTCTGCCTAATTTCTCCATACACAAACATCTAATTGAAGTCGTTGAAATATTCCTTTGGTTCACTAAAGTATGGCTGAGAAAGTTGTCTGGGATGAAGCAAATGTGGTGCACTTCATTGCTATTTACAAACAAGAGATTAGTAATGGGAACATGCCCTTGGTTTTTTTTCAATATGGCTGGTTGGAAAACCCTTGTAGAGAAGTTGGAAGCAAAATCTGGAAAGAAGCTAACAAAGACTCAATTGGAAAAAAAATGGGACAATATGAAGAAAGAGTATACATGGTCCATGGAGTTAAAAAATGCTGATACTGGACTTGGATGTCATGATACAAAGCAAACCGTTCATGCTTCTAAAGAATGGTGGGATGAACATATTCAGGTAATAATAGTACTAAATTTCTCTTTTTAGCAGCTATGTATTTATGTCTTTGCATAAGCTAACCTATACATTTAATTTCAGAGATGCAACAATCTCGAGGAAGGTATCAAATGCAACCATAGGAGGTACAAGATGTGTAGACCGAAGCATTTGAATGATGTGCACGCCATGTTTGATAAGATACATGTAACTGGGGCTATCGCAACCTGAAGGTATGTCCAGCGATGAATGCAGTGATGAGGATGTGGATGTGGTAAACAAAATTGATGACAATCCCAAACTAAAGTTGGTTTCTTTGAAGAAACCAAAAGAAAATAAGAAGCGCAATGAGTTCTCTAGTGCCAATGAAGAGAAAGATGAGATTGTACAAGAACAAATGTCAGAACATAGGAAGTGCAGCTGATTTGTAAGTCTTTTGGTAATAATTTGAGACGTCACAATCTATTCATATTATCTATAAATGTTGTACAATATAGAAACTGAAAAATATGACCCAAAATGGTCATTTAGATATCAAGCATCGGCATTTTCTGACAAATTAGCATATCAACCGTCTCTCCAGGTGTGGGTAGTATTAGAGACGTTTCTGACCAAACTGACAGTTCATAGCTGTTATAACCAAACAACCTTCAAAGAATCCATAAGTCTTAACTGATAACGATCTTTTCACAGTTCACAACAGTTTTTTTCCTTCAGAATTCACACCTCAACCAAACACATCCATAGTTTTCAGTGGACCAACATGGTTGTTGCTGCCGGCCGCTGGCCTCGGGGAACAAAGGAAGTCGTAAGGGGAGTTTATTGCAAATATACGTCGACTTTTAGAGTGAGGCGGGTATGTTTGTGCGTCTTTGCACTATTTGGATTGGAGGATTAATATTGCACGAATGCACGAGTACACAAAAAATCACGACGCATAGAGTCTTTAAGGGAGTGATAGGTCTATAGTTTAAATCGCATTTGTCTCACTTTTTTTAGTGTTAAACAGTAAAAAATGACAAAAAAATAATAAATGCAAAATGTGGGATTGAACCCGCACCGCGCAAATGCAAGTACTAGGTGCGACCAGCTGCTCTTGTGTCAATATTAGAATATCTAATTTAATTAATTTTACGAAAATCTGGACGTGTAACGCCTTATGACGGAGCGCTACTTAATCAAACTCTAGAGACTTTAGTTTAGGATGCTCTTATTATGTAAAGAGCAACGCTGGTTAGATTATAAAATAGTTTTGTCAATCCTCCATTTTATAAGTTACTTTTGCTTCATGTTTATTTTTGTCCATGGCGCCGCTTAACACTGAACACCACACAAGAGATGCGTGTGGGACATATCATTTAGCCGTCATCGTGATTCGTGAATCGCACACACTCGTCGTGTCTTCCTTTTCCTAACGAGCCTGTCTGATCAAACGGACACACGAGGAACGCATGTGCCGCTAGATACAAAAAACGAAATCGAGAAAGGAACAAACTCCCGCTTACACCCTGAGGAACAACGCATGTGATATACAACTTCAGAGCTCGGATGAAAGCTGATCGTATGGTATGCATGGTGTCTTCCATTCGCCTCTGCACATGTGTTTCCTGTCCTCCGATCCATAGACGGAGGCACTGCTCCCTGTACTGCACTATTGTACTGATCGAGTGTTTAATGTGGTTGAGCTAGTGGAGTAGTAGTGCTAATAATTTAAAGGAGTTCTGTGAGTGAGCAGTCGAGTGAGGAGACAGTACGTACATGAATGCCAAGATCTTCTCTTAATCTTTTTTTTCGGACAAGGGGGACCGGAAGACAGAATAGATTTTGTGACGATGCTCAAATCTCGTTTGTTTATGCTTGATCGATGAAGATTCGTAAGATAGCACTTACTCCCTCCATTTTAAATTAATTGTCTTACGTTTGTCTGTATACATGTATCTATACAATTCAGAACTGGAGTTAAGTAATTTGGAAAGGAGGGAATATGTACATTTATCGTGTCCCCCGTTAGGGTATGGTAGTCTCACATCAGACGTCAACTTACTGTTGTGTTGGAGCCTCGGTGTACGGACATTCCAATCCATAGTGGGCAACCACAACATGTGTATTATACGATCTCGATGTAAAGCGGGTCACGAAACAAGATGAGTAGAAAGATCTGAAACCAAAAAAAGGCAAGACAAGTTTCTTAAGACTCCAAACTATGCCTGATCTTGTACATTTCAAAATTTGATCACAGGCTACGCGTGATGATGAATCGTGTTGTCTTGTATGTTTCCAAAAAAAAAATTACTTCTCTCACACTAGTTTTCTTCAAGTGGGGTGTGCATGAGTGTCGCTCATCTCTAGGGCTTGACACTTTGTTTATTTAGTTTGAAAAAGGTCAACCACCTGTCCCCAGATCTCAAATCGTGGTATCCAGGGTGGTTTTAATGCAACTTCTAGTTTTTTTAGAAAAAGAGAAACATCATGAACATTTTATCCCGGCCAAATATATATTTTGCCCCAAAACACTAATACTTCAAGATAACGTTGCCCAACTAATTTTGAAAAGTAAATTTGAGAGAACCATACACAATTCATAGATACAAAACTACTTTGAGCAATCATGTTTGGTCTGGCTTGAAGCATAAAAACATTTAGATCAAAATATGTACTTTATAAATCCTTTCGAAATGATGCATATATACCAGGTGCATGAGTGTTTTTTTTTCGGGAGTAGATCGATAAACGTAGAAACCTTTATGGATGTAGGGAACCTAAAATGATAGCCCAAAAAAATCATCAAAGGACATGACTAGTGGTGTCTTGCGTAGAATTGCCACTATAAATTTATCTATCATTGTCTTATATACATTCTGCTTATCCCGTCGTAACATTCTCCACACACATGAACCGTCTCGAAAATTTTAGACCTCAAACCCACCTAGTTTTGAAAATTTGAAGTTTTCTATAAGGAGAATGTTGTGGACACGAGGATGCATCAAATTTGTAGCATACAAAGAAATCATAAAAAACATGAATTATTTTTTTGTCTTTTCCACAAATAGAACATAAAGATCAACACATCTCTCATCAATTTCACACGTGAAGCAAATAGTCTTGTGACTTCCACAAAATTCTTTATATGGTAAAGTCCGAGCATTCCCTACCTCTATGAACTTCGATTCACATTGCTGGAAAATCCCAAAATAGATAACTGATGTCTACGCTTCTATTCTCATAGACAGTGTTGGGTCTCTAAGAGCAGAGGTTTGTAGAACAGCAATACGTTTCCCTTAAGTGAATCACCCAAGGTATATCAAACTCAGAGAGGTAGAGGTTAAAGATATCCTCTCAAGCAACCCTGCAATTAAGATACAAGAAGTCTCTTGTGTCCCCAACATACCTAATACACTTGTCAGATGTATAGGTGCACTAGTTCGGCGAAGAGATAGTGAAATACAAGTAATATGGATGATTATAAGTAGTAATTGCAATCTGAAATAAAAATGACAGCAAGCAAACATGTGCAGAACTTGTTGTAAACAGTGTTTCAATGATTAGAAACAAGGCCTAGTGATCATACTTCACTAGTGGACATTCTCAACAATGACATCAAAGCTGAATAAATAAACACTACTCTCAAACACTCTCTTCTTGGATGATAAACACCATTCACTGTGTAGAGCTACAAGAGCACCCCTAAAGTATGAGTAAACACACTGTCAACTTCACAACACCATTAAGGAATCACACACGGTGTGCACACTATCAACTTCACAACCGTGAATAACCCCGGAGTTCATATTAAAATAACCTCTAGAATGCATAATAGATAAAGAGTAACATCACATATTCAACTAGATTACAAAACTCATGATCACATAAAGATCACACCATGGGAGAGAGAGATAAACCACATAGCTACCGGTAGAACCCACAGCCTCGGGGGAGAACTACTCCCTCCTCATCATGGGAGTCAGCAATGGCGATGAAGATGGCGATGGAATCGATGGAGATGGCTCCGGGGGCAATTCCCCGCTCTGCAGGGTGCCGAAACAGAGACCTTTGTCCCCCGAAGTAGGGTTTTTGGTGGCGGCGGAGCAGCGGAACTCTTTTCATGAAAAGGCTTCAATGGTAGGGTTTTTTTTGCGTCGGGGGCAATATATGGGCGAAATGGCGATGTCGGTGGGCGCCCGAGGGGCCCACACCACGTGGTCGCGCGGCCAGAAAGGGAGCCGTGTCACCACATGGTGTGGCCGCCACATGGTCCCTCTCCGTCTCCTCTTCGGTGTTCTGGAAGCTCCCGAGAAAAATAATAACTTTGACGTGTGATTTGTTCAATTCTAAGAATATTTTCGTAACAACTTTTCTGAAACCAAAAGCAGCAGAAAACAAGGAACTGACACTATGGCATCTTGTTAACAGTTTAGTCCCAGAAAATGCATAAAAATGATATAAAGTGTATATAAAACATGTAGCAATTGATATATTATAAGCATGGAACATAATAAATTATAGATACGTTTGAGACGTATTAATAACCTCTACCAAAACAAGCTGGGGTAAAATTAAATGACTTTAGAGACTATATATTTATTACTCCCCCCATTTCAAAATTTAAGGTGTATACTTTTTGTACAAATATTAAAAAATGAATATTTTGCATACGGTTGACTCATTTGTTTATGAAAAAAATGTAAGAGAGAAGACCCTAATAGCCATAAAATGAAAATAATCCTTGAAATCCTTCCAATATGGGACTCATTTTTTATGTGTAAATCGCAGTACACCATGTATTCTGGAGATTTTCTAAAAACAATATACACCTTACATCAAGGACAGAGGGAGTATATTCATAGTTTAAGATACAAATTATACCCAACTCGCATAGTAGGCATCATTCTTAAAATTTGAAAATGCACTTCGTTTACAAACCATCTATGGAATACACTAGATCTATGGAATACACTAGATTTGTTAGGTACTCCTCGAATGTTAAGTACTATGATCTTCTATTTGCAAGCCACGGGAACTTTCCATTTCAACACACTAAATTTTCGTACAAAATATCTATTCTTAGCTGCCATATATATGATTTTCGTTCTTTTTTGTTTTTAAAATATTTATTACTGATTTTATGGTCTATATGTCCATAATTTACATTATTATTATTTTGGATTATTTCCTTGTTTTATGTTTTACTATTGTACATGATGACCTGGTTAGTGTGTGCAAAAACCGCTGCCATATATAAAAAGAGACCCTGAAAATGGTCTAACACAGTAAATAAGGCAATAATGGAAAGGTAATCTTAATGTGTGGAAGCATAACTTAGTGACATGCCCTAAATTATATAAATGATTGAGGGTTAAAATAAAAATATTATTTTCAAGACATCATTCTACATTTATTGAGTACCTTTTATTATTTGAAACGGCACTCCACCATTTTGGCATGCCGCTAGAAGCCGTGCTCATGCCCACGCGTCTTGTTTTCCAATATCCTTCATTATTGTTTAAACTTTGATTTGTCCGTCGATATGTGATCCAAGAGCCAAGAAAGAAGTTTGCACATTCTCGAAACACTTGATATGCATGCTTTTTTTCATAACAAGATTGTATTGTGTCCGAAACACCAATATGAGATAACCTTTCTCACGTAACCTGAAAAAGGTAATATTTGAGATAACTTCTAAATAATTTAAAGATAAAAAATTCCTTGAATACTTATGTTTGGTAGGACTTTAATCATTAAGCATGAAAACATTTAGATCCGAACATGTACTTTCTAATTCTTTTAAATAATGCGCATGCCGGTTTCAAAAGTATTTTTTGATATTTCAGGACTAGAGAAACATAGAAAACCTTCATGGATGCATGGAAAACTGTAAATTGATGATACAAAAGAATCCACCAAAATAACTATTGGTTTCTTGTGTAAAAGTCACAATATAATCCATTCATCTTTGTGTTATAAATTACACTTATCCCGTTCACACATGTGAACAGTTAAAAAAATTCAGAATTCTCAATCACTTGGTTTTTGGGTTGTTTTGCAGATTTGAAATTGAAAGATGATGAATATTCTGAAAACGAGGATACAATATATTCTTAGGATACAAGAAATCTGAAAAACATTTCAATTTTTATTTTTATTTTGCCAAGAAAGACAATGCAATAATTCATCTGTTATGCTATGTTTGGATGTTCATATTCAAGGATAGAATTAGGAATTAGATTTGTGTTTCTCGAATTCTGCTATTTGGTTGTGTTCAGAATTGAAAACTGGAATTGGCAGCTGAGTTCCATGGAATTGAACTACAAATAAAAGAATTGCCTATTTCTCATGGGATGACCAAATTCAACCAATAAACATCCAGACATAGAATTGTAATTGAGTGCTCTTTTTGATTCCTTCTACCAATATATTGCACAACCAAACATAAATTTGGAGCTAAATGCTCATTTCAATACATCCACCGATTTGGAATTGGTCTAAATTCAATTCCAAGTCCTCCAATACAAACATCCAAACATAGCATTATCAATTTCATACATTACACAAATAGTTCTAAGCTTTTTACGAGATTCTACAGATGTTAACTCCCAATATTGCCCAATATATGAACTTCAGTTCACACTATTGGAGAAGCCCAAAATAGAGAACCAATATCAAATCTGAGCTAGGGTCAAATCAATTTGACTTGAGAGTGTGTAATTTAATATGGTCGTACTTTAGTTGTTTAAGAAACATATTATACTCGACATCATAGTAAGGATCATACTCAAAGTTTTAAAGTGCACTTGTTCATTTATACCAAAGTCACTAAATATGCTAGATAAAGTTAGCTCTCGAATGTTGAATACCATGTTTAGAGTTTTTATGTGTAAGTACCAAAACCTTTTATATTTCAATATTTTCCTAACTCTTGTTATTTATAGCTGCTAAATACATGATTTACTTCTATTGTTTATTTTTCTTAGTTTCTTGCTAGTTTATGTGTCCATAACTATATTATTTATTTTATCAATTATTACATTCTATTCTATAGTTTTTTATTTTTTACTATTGCAATAACAACTCCCGTATCATAAAAATACTACCATGAATGTTCTAAAATAGTAAATATATTTAGGTTATGTTTATCATAGATCTAAGATATTACCTAACCTAGTTCTTATTTTCGAGCAAACATTCTACATTTATTGAGTACCTTTTATTACGTAGATACGCAATCGAAATGGTACTCCGCCATTGTGGCGTGTGGTTAGAAACCGCGCTTAAGCTCGTCGCGACGTGTTTTTAAATGCGCTTAATCAATTTTGTAATGATGAAAAACACTTCTATAAAAAAATGAAACCTTCCATCTGTCCGTTGATACCTGATCCAAGGGCCAGGAAAGAAGCCTCTCTATTCTCGAAACACCTGATATTCTCCCCCTCTCGCCATTTCAAAAACCGAACTGCCCTCTCCGAGCGCCTCGCCGCGGCCTGCCCCCCTCCTCCGCCCTCACCCCTCGCCACACCACACTCCGCCGGCGGCGCCCTCCTTCCCTCTTACCCCTGCGGGCTCCGCATCGCCCCTCTCTACCGATCTACGCCCTCTCGTCCTCCTGGCTCCTCCTCTCGGGCGTCGGCAGATCTGTGCGACGGCGGCCGTCTTCGTCGGCGCCGCGCCCGGCCGACGGTCGTCCCTAGCCTGGTAAGTCACTTGTTCTCCCCTATATGTAGATCTTCTTCTTCCCGGCACGCCGTCTTCGCCGTATTGGGGTAGCCACTGATTCTGTGACTGGCCAAACTGAAAAAGAAGCTATCTTTTTAAAATTTGAACGGTAGGTTGTTCTGTTGTAGCCTGTAGACTGAAAAAGTTCGCAGATTTTAGACGGCGGGCGTCCCTTTGAAGGTAAGATTTTGTTTTATTACCACTGTTGCTTCCCCCACGATCATTTGATAAGCACCATGGTCCGGGCGTCGGCCCGTCCGTTCCCAGACTTGAGAACGTTTAGTGTTGATTTTTGGTGGAACTATTGTTCAGTTTCAGTCTTATATGCAAGGAAACCTATGGCTGCAAAATATTCTTAGGAATTTAGAGTATACTGACAGTAAGTTGCTGATAGGGGTAAGTTTGGTGGACATTCGGGTGGGGGGCTGAAACCTGAATTTGAAACTATTTGAACTGGATCTGTAGTGCCGTTCTACTTCATTGCGGAAATTAGGGGCACCTTGCTGATTTGATTTTTGTTTCTTCGCTGTTATAATTTATACTGTAAGGAACATTTTCCATGTTTCTAGTGTAGCACCAAAAATATGTCTGACTGTCCATGCAATGTAGCTTGAAGCAACTCCTCAGATGCCTCACTGAGACATTGAGGCTTGGCAGTATAGTGATTCTGATTTCTAAGTAAAACTATTCTAATTTTCCCTTCAAGGCTTCTGCTATATTGAGGGGGTTGAGCAGCCAGTCCTCACCGTGATGACAAGCGATAAAGGAAAGGTTTCAAAGAAAGCTGGAGATGCTTCTGGACAGCCATCTACTCCTCAAGAAGGGAAAGTCGGCAATGAGCCACAGAGGCAACGGTCGCTTAACGGGTAGATACTAACAGATCTCTGCATAAACATGTTAAGTTTATACCTTTTTTCTTATGGTTCTCTACCCCTGTACCTTTAGGAGGACTACCGGCCCGACACGACGCTCAACAAAAGGAAATTGGACCCCTGAAGAGGTATGACATCGATTCAAATATTGTGTTTTTATTGGCAAATGGTTATTTACTGTCCAAATTGTTGGGTGGTTACTGAGCATCTGAAAATAGTTAGGAATGATCAACCATAAAGTATGCATTATGTAAAAAACAATTCTATGGAACACCCTGCCACTGGTATTGAGGCTTGAGTCATCGGGTGGTTTAGTCTTCACTTTCATAGTAAAACACTTGGGAGTCTAGCCAAACTGCACAGCTTGGATTAACCCATGTAGAAGACAAATGATACACATCAAAGTCTTATAACATGGGTTTGCAATTAAGTGTGAGAAACTGAGAATTTCTTGCATATTTACTCCGTAAGGGATTCTGCTATTTGCATATATAGCCCTGTGAGCCAAGCACAGCTGCACAACCTGGATTCACCATATAAAAAATAAAAGATACACTTCAAAGTCTTATAGCATGGGCTTTACAAAAAGAGTTATAACATCGAGTTTCCTGCTTTATTCTTTCATACTCAGTTGCACTTCTGTTACATGCTATGTTATGTTATCAGCAGTATTGCAGTCATGTTTTTGTGGGAATAATCTGTGGCATATACAAAAATCTTAGTTTGTTCGTTGACACTGTCTGACCTTTCACATGCATTCTATTCAAATGCAGGATGATATATTGTCCAGAGCAGTTCAGACTTACAACGGAAAAAATTGGAAAAAGATAGGTACTTTCTATGGATGGATCAATACGTGTTAAGATTATGTAGCAGTGCTATTAATTTACTCTTCATGATGGTATATTTGTAGCATCTATTACTTGTTACCGTTTCCTTTATCACTATTGCTATATTTTGAAGTACATTATCATACACAGGCATTTAAAATCCATGTTGTGTATCTCTTAAGTGTTCTCTTGAGGGGGAAATAGTATGCCAGAATTCCACATAGTACAAACGAGTAAGCCAAAGAGTGGACATCAGGGTATGAAGTGAACCCAAACATGTTACAGACACATCCCTAGACAATTCAGGGAGCCAGCCTTCTTTCTTTATCATGTTTCGACTTTCGAATGTGGTCCTATTTGCTTTTCTTTAACATTTTGGTCTCTATGTACACATTCTGTACCATGAGGCTAGCTTCCTTTGTTTTATACTCTTCTACTCTTGTGCTGCTTGGAGATGATCCTTCCGTTATCTAAAGAAGGATATTGATTTCTTTTATTTGTTTGTGTTTTCACTGATGCTTCTCTAGTTAACATTCTTTTTCCCTTTCTTAATGGGATTACCTCCTTACATTTTCTCACAAGTCCAAGCATTGACACTATCTTATAACTTCTCCAGCGGAATGTTTTCCTGATAGAACGGATGTACAATGCCTGCACAGGTGGCAAAAGGTTCTAAATCCTGAGTTGATCAAAGGGCCATGGTCCAAAGAAGTAAGTCACCCTATTTGATCTGTTTCTGTTTTCAGGTTTATTTTGTAACATTGGCTGGAAGTCTTTGTAGGCCCACATCAATTGGTTCTTTCACCTTTTCAGGAAGATGACATCATTGTTGAGATGGTAAAGAAATATGGTCCAAAGAAATGGTCAACCATTGCTCAAGCTTTACCAGGACGCATAGGGAAGCAATGTCGGGAACGGTATGTCATGGCCCTTTAATTTCATCAATCTTGCATCTAAGAACTTTTCTTTTGGCAACTACAGTACATACACTGTAATGTTGAACAACTGAATGTGAACAGTAGGTTCATGGAGCATTGTGTTGCTCTGTTGTCTCTGCACATCAGTATTGTGACTTATAAGACACTTGCATAATGTAGTTCCTGATGCAAGGTTGATTTTTGCAGAACTACAAAGTGTTAGTTTTATTCTTAACATTATCCTCGTAATTCCACTATTAATCCATATGTTAAATAAATTTAAACTATAAAAAATCAATGTCCAGGCCTAGCAATGCTAGCACCAAGATGCTAGCTAGTAATACGAGAATTCAGGAGAGCTGATGTTATAATTTCTGGCTCACCAAGCCTTTTGTTAAAACCAGTAAAAAATAAAACAGTTTACCCAAAGTATTAACATTTTTTATTGCAATTTAACATACTATGACTATTGATCACTTACCATTTTATTTCTTACTGAAAGATTATTTTGGGCTCAACATAATAGCAATAGAATACATGCTACAACATGGCTCCTTCGATTCATTGGATTTGTAAACGATTTGTGTAGGATTGAATTCTATTGGAATTTTTCCTTTGGATGCCGTTTGATTCATAGGATCGTATCCTATAGGAATCATATAGTGTAAACTTCATAGGAAAATTACATGAGGTCCAACCTCATGGAAAATTCCTTTAACACAATCAAAGAAACTTACTCTTCCCATCGGATTCAATTACAAATGCCATCTCAATCCTATAGGATTCCTGTTCCTACACTTTTCCTATCCTATGAATTAAAGGAGTCATATGCTAGTAAATGCATTTCTCCAATTTCCGTACATTCTGTAGATATGAATCTATGCCTGACATGCCATCTATTAGATTGTAACTGAAGTTTTGATAGTTTAACAACGTGGTATTTGTAAAGAAGTCAAGTTTGGTTAATTTAAATATGCATGTGCATTCACTTTAATTGGTAGCCATCACTATTTGCCAATGGAGTATGGATCCTTAAATGATGCACTATCTTATCTGTAATTAGGTGGCACAATCATCTTAACCCTGGCATAAACAAGGAGGCATGGACTCAAGAAGAGGAAATTACTCTCATACACGCTCATCGAATGTATGGAAACAAATGGGCTGAATTGACAAAGTTCTTACCCGGAAGGTAACGATTTTTTTTATTTTTTATGTATGAGCAGGTGGGAAATATTTATTTATAGTTTCATGATGAGTCCTATCCTGTGAAAGGAGTTTCCTTATCATTCCAGAGTATTTCACTATCCCTGAAGAATTTCAAAACTTTGGGTTCAGCATCCATTTACCTTTTGTATAGCCATCCTGTGCAAGCTGTGGTGTTATACTTGAGCGGTAATCTCAGAAGGAACTAAATCATTCGTTGGAGAATAAAATCAGGGCATATTCCATTAAAATGTAAAACAATCCACTGCAGTAGCTATATTTTATTTTGTATGAACAAAATTTGGAATTAGGATATAGGTTCCATCAAGTATAGTGGAGAGTATTACATTAAGCAGAGAGATGTACCATATATTAGGAGTATTCCCTTTATGTGCACATATTCTTTGCATATCGGTAGACTCGTATAGTCTAAGCAGTTCCAAGGCCATGTAACTTCTTGTATATTGTTCTGGTCACTCAGTAGAGAATTTGGTAATTTTCCTAACTATCGAGGCACAGTTGGGAGTAAGCCCAGCTGCGACTCTGACACATCTTTTGAACTATAATGTCCTTGCGTAACTGCGTTCTCTGATGGTTTACAAACAAATGTGGCTGAGCTTTAAGTTACTGACTTGCTCTTTAATTTCTAATGCTTATTGTTCAAAAAATTATGGCTTCTTTTAGACTGCTGAAATGATTGAACTTATAAATTTGTGTATCCCCTACCAGGACGGACAATTCAATTAAAAACCACTGGAACAGTTCTGTAAAGAAGAAAATTGATTCATATATGTCAGCAGGTTTACTTGCTCAAGTCTCATGTCTCCCACTTATTGAACACCCTGTACAGTATAATTCCTCACCGGCAATGACCCAGCAAAACAGTGAAGACAGTGGCTGCAATGCTGTCAGGGAGGTCGAAGACTCATCAGGGTGTAGTCAATCATCACTGGCCATGGTTTCGTGCTCACAAGTACAGAATGCAAATTTGGCCTTGAGCTGTGATTTACAAGTAAATGTCGATCCCAGCAAGATAGAAGCACATGATTCTCAATCTTCTATGTGCGAGGAAGCATGCTATAATTCCACCGAGGGTGCTCCGTCTGTATTGTCTGAGGTTCATTGCCATCTTTCTTCCTCTGGATTTAATCCAGATAAACACTTGCAACAGGAGCTTGGTCACGGGATGAGTGTGCAGATGGATACTGAAGCACCCAGTAACTCTATGTTTGTAGACAACCAGTTTATTTGCAGTACATCAAACAATGAATCCATGCTACAGTATGAGATAGCACCAGATATGCCTATCTCAATGCTAACAAGCATTTCTGGAGCTGATGAAAAACAACATTACATATCTGAGGCTGACTTCAGCACTCCTAATGGTTTGAAACCAGAGCTCTGGCAAGATATTTCATTCCAGAGTCTTCTTTCTGCACCTGACACAGTTGATGAGGATTCTTTTTCAAGACTAACTCATCAGTCAGATGCATATTCATCTCAAGCGGACACCGATTTTGTAGTACCACCCAACTCATCAGATGCATCAAATCCATCCAGTATGATGTTGACGGCTTATGACCAGGGTCCCATGATGGCATTACCACAATCTCTTATCTGTTCAAATGATTTGTCTAATGCACCTGATGAAGAGTCGAGAGAAATCCCAGTTCCTGAGTCAGAGATGGTTGTATACACTCATGATTCTTTTGATGATTCTGAGCAGTCTGCTAATCCTGGCAGCAGTGATGCTGGACATGGTACTTCTGCAATTATAGAAAGAATACCGGAATATGAGGACAAGCCGTTAACTGATGCTGAAGAACCATCATTGGCACTGAGTGAGGATTCACCAGATGGAAAACAAGATAAGGGATCCCTATTCTACGAACCTCCTCGTTTCCCAAGCATGGATGTTCCATTTGTCAGTTGTGATCTCGTAACTTCTGGTGATCTCCAAGAGTTTAGTCCCCTTGGCATCCGTCAATTGATGCGCTCAACGATGAATGTAACGACTCCTTTGAGATTGTGGGGTTCCCCTACACATGATGAAAGTCCTGGTGTTGTGCTGAAGAGTGCCGCCAAAAGCTTCATATGCACACCATCTATATTAAAGAAACGACCGAGAGATCTCTCATCTCCAACTCCAGATAAAAGAATCCAGAAAAAATCTGGGACTGAAAAAGACCACAAAATTGTTACCGAATCTGTCTTTGTCTCTGATCAATCTGCATCTTTTCAATCTCTGGAAAAGAGACTTGAATTCTCTTACGAAATCCAGGAAATTTCTGGTGAACCAAGTGAGATGGCAAAAGATGGACAAAATGCATGGAACATCCATCCTGTTGAGGACCATGCGAGAGGGGAACAATGTTCCACTTCAAATATGGTCAGTACTAAAGACGATCTTCAAGAAAATTTAGTAAGTACTTTTAAATCAATTCTTCAGTTGTACTTCCCCAGTTGATATTACCAAATGTAGTAGAACAAGTAGTGGTTATATAGTTATTATGACGTGGCTGTAGGAGCGGGCAAAGTTACTCCAGTAGATTTAGCTTCTGAGCATCTCCAAAAGAAATGTGATTCAGATTTGCATGCACTCTAATGTTGTCATCATGTGTGGCATACACGGGGTCGGATATAAAGACTGGGCAAAAACGAATACAAGTTTCCCCCTTGACCTTGTTCTTACTTATATTCTTGTTCCGTGCAGCAACCTTCAGGTGTTCTTGTTGAGCACAAGGGCAATGTCATCCCTGATCATGGCGCAAATGACATGGATCAGAAAGTGAACACAAATCCTGAAGCTTTATCATCCTGTAAGGAGAGAACATGTGCTAGATCAAAATCCACAGAACTCATTGCTGAGAAATCTTCACCGTGCATTCATATGGATTATGAATATGTGAACATGTAAGATTTCACAGTAATCTCCATCTCTGATGATTTTGTGGTTTTGAGATCAGTTTGTTAATTTGTTTCCGTTGATCTGCTCATATTTTGTGAGAGTTAAGATGTAGCAGGTCTTATGGCAACTGATTGTTGGTGGAATGATTGTTTCGTCCTGACCTGGTTACTATCAAACATCCATGCTGAATGTGCAACTCTGCATAATTCTGTAGAGTTGAGAAATCAATTAAATTTAATTCTGAAACTGGTACCTGGCAAGCTGTCATCATTTCGTTGATAAATAAACCTCATTAGCGTGAAGATTTAGATTTACATCCACACCTATTCTACTATTAGATTTATGAATGCAAGGATTTATTCTTATCTTTGAAAATAGAAGATCCCTTCATGTGCTTCCACCTTTACTCTATACCTGCATAACATTTGCTAGAGATTTTGATTTATCTAGAATACAACGATAATATCTCATCTATCAACTAACTCCCCTACTGGGATTAGCATCTGGAAATTGGTATAAACTGTCAAAGAACACATGGTATAAACTGTCAAAGAACACATGGATCTTTATAATGAAGAACACAACTAAATTAGCAAATTGCCAGTCAGTTTGTTGTTTTTGCTAATTTTGAACTGCTGGTCATTTCAGATTCGCTGATACCCCTGGTGTCAAACGAGGACTGGAATCTCCTTCGGCTTGGAAGTCTCCTTGGTTCACAGATATGCAGTATAAGGTACGATTAGCCTTGATATTAGTTTTCTTACAGCCATGCTGTCTCATATCTTGATGAACCTTTATGATCAGTATGTAAGTTAATGGCCCCTATCAATCCTAATTGAATCAACAGAGAATCGTTCTCTTATATTTGTAGTCTTGTACTCTTAAGTTGGTTCTTTAAAAGCACTTTCGTTTGTCATATATTACTCCTGAGAAGCATCCTGTTTTTTTTTAATATCCTCATCTGTGCCATATGTTTGTCACAGGGATCATACTTCATCAGCCCTGCAGATGCCACCTATGATGCCTTAGGATTGATGAAACGGATAAATGTGCAGAGCGCTGCTGCTTTGGCAGATGCCCGTGAGGTCCTGGCAAGTGGTAGTCGATCTAACAACAGAAATTCTGATGAAGAGAACAAGGAAAACATAGACGCTGAGAACAAAACAGGATCTAGCAAGTTGCAAACTAAAATCATGGTGCGTAGTTCTCTAGCTGCTTCATTCAATATTCGGTTAGTGGAGTTATGTTGTTAGGAGACCATAATTTAATTGTTCTTTGAAAACCTACCATAATTTGATTTGTTGTCGATATATTGCTGTGGTAGGTCAATCTTCCTAGACATATAGCAAGGGTATATCTTATGTGGGAAAATCAGGGTTATATGGCTGCTGCAGATGGTCAAATCATTGTTAGTTTTCCTAGATATATAGCAATGAAAAATCTTGTGTGGGAAAATTACGGTTATATGATTGCTGTATTTGGTCGGATGTGACGGGTTTGATCAGCTTTAAACTAAATAGAGCATCGGCTACAAACACCAGCATGTATATGATACTTGAAAACTGCAATATCATCAATAGCTCTAATTCCAATCAACATTGCAGGCTGAGGCGAGAGTCCTTGACTTCAACGAGTGCGCCACTCCGGTGAGGACAGCAGGCAACAGTGTCGGCAGCGGCCTGGCAAGGTCTCTGAGCTTACCCATTCCTTCCTCCCACCTTCTGAAAAGTTTGCGATAGGCAGACTTGAGGAGGAATACACCAGAGACATTCTTTGATAGTGCCGTTACCAGCATGTACATGCCTCCTCGTAAATCCTAACATCCTCATATCCGTTGCTTCAGTTACCCTGTAATTTGTGGCCGGACTGCTGTTCGGCGCACGATTTCAGCCCAGAAAGGATCATCGGACTGTTGAAAATTTGTATCATTTAATTTATATGTTAATATGTGACATCCCGGACCCAGACTCTCACTGACTTAGTGAGTCTGGTAGACGGGACAGTTTTGAGCTGGTCTAGCTATATACTTGCAACTTGTTTACTTGTTTCTGGAGATTGAAATCCATTTTTGGTACTAAGTTTGGGCACAATATTTATGTACAGTTTTTGTCTATGTTCAACTTGTACCTTTTCATGCCAAGTTAGACATGAGAAACCACTTTGGAGTATGTAGGCAACACTGGGATCTGAATCTACACCCCTGCATCGAACATATCTGGTTGTACATTGTCTGGGCGAGATTTGACTCTATGCAGAGCTGGGAGACGCTTGGGAAGCGGTCATGCCTGGGGTTGGCACTGGGTGGCTGCCACAGCGAGTTTGGGTGCTTGGCCTTGGCAGGAGAGATGAGAGCAGCAGAACAACGAGGTGGTTCAATCAACACATTTTTGAAATTATCCCTCTGGTGATTTATTCGTGGCCCTGATTCCAAGATTCATCAAGACTGGTGAGTCTTACACTTGATGTGCACAAACATTCCGAATATTTGATTTATTGCTTGCACAAAAACATTCAAGATTGTAATTACTGATGGAACTGGAGCAACAGTGACGCATGCTAGCAGCTACATAAGGAAAGTTGCAATTGAAATGTATGTTCAGGACTTCAGGCAAACCGAAGAGTTTGCAGTCTGTACATCTATGTATGTGTGCATCTGTAACCATCTATACGGAATCAAGGAAAAGGAAGATGGTGCAGGAACCATCTGTTCTTGGTTTGCTTTATATTTTGGCTCTCTGTCAATTAATAGCCAATTCTGCATATTTCTGGCAATGAATTTTTTTCAGGCAAACTGAAGATTCTGCTTATACAATACTATCATTCTTTTGCACTCTAATTCCTGCCACTAAAGATGTGAAAATGTAGTAAGCACGTAGAATCTGTTCATATATATTTCAAAACCTAAAAAATTGAACAATCACCTTCATGTAGTAACATCGTCATTATAAGGTCTAATAATTAAGAATGGTGCATATCCTTCTTAATATGGGTAGTGGTGCTCAACTGGTCGACCCATTGTTGCACATAACCGTACCAGTCATTCCATTCATACAGAATTTGATTTACATCATAGAAGTCCATAATCCTGGACTTGGAGGGTTACATTGGGATGCTATATCCTTGACTAGCTAAGCCTTTGGCCACACATACAAGAGTAGGTTCTTCTAGGCAATGCAGAGCAAAGAACAACTACCAGAGACTCAAGAAACCATGACTCTCGGCGGTAGTCGGCTGGAAGACGCCATTTCATCGCTTGGTGTTGGTGGGTGGCATGGTGGTCTTCACCTGGTCCAAGCTGATCCGCACGGTTCGACCAGAGTTTCCCTTGCATACCACCTCAACGTGGCCATCCTCCACGTCGGAGACGATGACAGCATCATGCAAGACGACGAGGCGCTGCCCCGTTGTTGGCAGGGTCCCTAACGGCATGCGCACCTTCACGGTCATGCCCTTCTTCACCAAGACCGACGAAGAGTGTGGCTGCTGGATCGGTGCGGACAAGGGCTTCTTGATGTTCTGCTTCGTCTCAGCTCCGGTTGCCTCGTGCTCGGTTCTTGTATACGGCTTCATCGTGGCGGCAGCTGGTGCGCGCGGGATCAACGCCGTCGGCGCAGTGGACTTGGGCGGCTTCACAGCGAGCGGGATCATTGCTTCTCGACATCTTTGCGGGTGCGTTAGCCTCTTTGGAGCTTCTCCCAGGTCCATGTAGACGATCTTCCTGTCAGCGCCGGGTGCTCCGGTCGGGATGAGCACGCGTGGGACTCGTTCCCTGGGCGCGTTGGCGAGCTTCTGGGTCGCAGTGCCGGCGGACGGGATGCGGCGCGGCGGCGCGGCAGAGGACTTCTTGACGACTCTCCCCTTGGCGACGTTGACGGCCGTCCTGCGGTGCTCCAACTCACGACGGATCTTGCTGCGCGCCGCCGACGAGCGCTGCGCCATGATCGCGGGCATGGTGCTTCCTACGGATGGCAGTGGGCAGTGGCAGGAGGGTTCAGCGAGAGAGTGCGTCCAAATTGTAGGGCGGCCCTAGGCCTAAATCGATCGGGGGAGATCGCCGAGGTGCAGCCGGAGTCGGACAGGGATCATGCGTGGATGTCAAGCACTCAAGCAGAGTGACGCGAGAGCTGTAACTCGAGATTGCAATGGCGGTGGAGTCCGACTCGCAGGTAGTGAAGTGTGATCGCGTGGATACCAAGCTCAGGAGTCAGGCCAAAGGAATTGAACACAGAAACTTCCCATGATCGGTACGACGAATGCGCTTCCGCAATCCGAGTTCGACTCGACGGCGATCTTGTTCCATGAGCGGCTGGGCCTTGCGGCGACCGTCAGTCCTCAGAGACCGTGCCAGGGAGGTGTTCAGGAAGTTGGTGGACGCCAAGGCTGTCCCCGAGGCGACGGAGATGACACGCTCTAGGCTGCCCCTGCCCTCTTCGTGCCTGTATCTTCTGGAAGATGGAGCCTGAAGGACATCACGTGTCATGTTTAACATTGAAGCTGTTATGTGTTCATATTTAATGAAGTTTATACTTGCTGAAAGAGTTGCTAGTAAGTAACAAATGGCTACTCGAGTTTATGCACTGTCATTCTGTCATTGAGTCAAAGGCACCCCACAAGAACACGACCAGTTTAACAAGGTCGCCCTTTTTATCAAGTCATTGGTAACAGTTATGTAATATTGATGCTAATGTGGTTCTGCTACTGTTTTCAGGTCACTCACAGGCGGAAAGGCTTCATTTCGAGCGAGTGGCTGCTCGCGTGGACCGTGCACAACTCTTGACGCGTGGGTGGGTCCCACTACACGTGCCATCTCCCTCCCTGTGCCTCATCCTTCTCAACAGGCTGAGACAGCACGGACGGAGCCGTGGCAGAGGAGATAGCCGTAGAGGCTAGACCTTGTCGGTGTGTGTAGGAGGAGGCGATTTGATTAGGGTGGGGCGGTTAGGCCGGGGGTGGCAGCGGGGTGAGCTCGTCTTCCTCCTCCAGCTCACACGTGGGCTGCACTGGCGGAGCTACGTGGAAGCCAGTCTGTGCCGTGGCCCGCCCAAGTCAGCCCCCAACAGTAAAGAATTTGACCTAAATATTTGTAAAATGGAAAAACGAGTGTGCTTCTTTGGGCCGGCCTGCCCAGAGATTTCAGCCAAGCTCCGCCACTGGTGCGCTGGTCAGAAACCGCGTGAGCGCTCACATGTGCATAAGCTAGCCACGCCCCCCTCACAAGACTGTGGATATATATGGGGAAAATACTACCTATGTTGCAACATTTCAGAGGTGGTAATCTGTGCCGTCCGTATGCATCAGGATCCGTGTTTTCGGCTGGTCCAAACTTTACCTCAAATGCATTTTCTGATTTTTGGAAGACCTCACTTATTTCCTCTTTGAACTCACATTACTCCGCATGTGTGACCATAGCCTGCACCCTAGCGCTGCAACATAGCCTGCCCACTAGAGAGAAATTTTGCCCGTGACAACTCACCCACCCACGTTTCTTTCGATCCCCAACCTCTCAATCCCCGCCCGTGTCTTATCCTCTCCTCTCTCTCTCTCCCCGATCCACCTCTAGCCGCCCCTTCCGCTGCGCGCCACCGTCAAGCTCCTCAACCTCCAGCGGGCGTGGCTCCTCCACCTCCAGCCCTGCTCCTTCACCTCTGACGCTTCCGCGACGGAGGCCGGCGAGGGCCGCATCGCGACGGAGGCCGGCCAGGGCCGCATCTGGCGCTTCCGCGGCGGCGCAGGGTTCAGGCACTTCTTGCCCAAGCGCCAGGCACCGGCGACCACCGCGCCCCTGGGCCTGGTCGACGGAGTAGCGGCCACCGCGCCCCTCGTCTCGTACCGGCCTGGAGCTGAGTCCACGCGTGCGCGCCTCCCCCGACCTCCTGTGCTCGCTGGCTTGCAGGCTCATGGACGACACCAGCTCCCTTTGCGGCGAGCGAGCAAGCGCCTCCACTCCAAGTTCATGTTTCCATGGGCACCGGAGGCACATGCAGCAGCACCGGAGGCCTGATGCTGCGGCACCAGAGGATTTGCAACGGGCTCCGTTCGTGCATTTTTTGTGAATCATGTGCGAGATTTGATTTTGATCCATCCATTCCCCATCCTCTGAACGGGAATCCGGCACCTAGAGGGGGGGGGGGGGGGGGGGGTGAATAGGTGCTATTACAAATTTTAGTTCTTTTCAAATTTAGGCTCAACGCAAAGGTAAATTCTCTAGATATGCAACTACGGTGAATTTACCTAAATGACAATCTAAGCAATAACAAGATAAACAAGCTAACAAGACAAGCAAGTAAGGGAGCAATGATAAAGGGAACCGAGTGAAGCATGCGGAGACGAAGATGTAATCCCGAGTTCCACCCAAGGGTGTACGTCTCGTTTGGAGAGGTGTGCGCTACCACAACAGGTTAGCCGCAACGCCACAAAGGCTCACCTTCTTCTCCGATGAACTCAACCACAAAGGTTGCGAGTTCACCTTCCACTATTGATCCCCTTTTAGGGCGGAGATCGAATCCCTTACAAACGCTTGATGCACGCACCCACAACTTAATTGGGGGCTCTCAAGATGACCACAACAGGTCAAGGATCACAAAAGGTCAAGGCAACACCAAGATTACAACAATGGTGAACTAGATTTTCCCACCGGAAACTCTAGCCACGAAATCCCCAAGTGAATGGGGGAGGAAATGCAAATCCCTTCAGTGGAGATGTAGATCCGGGCCTTCTCCTCCAATCCTCCAAAGATCAACGTATTTGGGTGGAGGGATTGAGAGATCTTGATGATTTGAGCTTTCAAGAATAGTAGGAGAGAGAAAATCTGAGAGCTAGCTGTTCTTGAGTGAGTGAGGGGGTATTTATACCCCCTCCCAAAACCTGGCCGTTTGCTGCCTCGAGGACCCGGAAATTCCGGTAGAAGTGACACCCGGAAATTCCGGGTCACCCGGAATATCCGAGTCAGTGAAATATCCGAGTTGAATTTCCGGTTGAGATCAGAACGTCTTCGACATCTTGACTTAGCCAAATTTCTGAGGGTGACTCAGAAATTCCGAGTCAGTGAAATTTCCGAGCTGAATTTCCGGTTGAAGTCAGAACCACTTTGACATCTTGACTTAGCCAAATTTCTGAGGGTGACTCGGAAATTTCAGCTTAATTTCCGGTTGAAGTCAGAACCACTTTGACATCTTGACTTAGCCAAATTTCTGAGGGTGACTCGGAAATTCCGAGTCAGTGAAATTTCCGAGCTGAATTTCCGGTTGAAGTCAGAATCACTTTGACATCTTGACTTAGCCAAATTTCTGAGGGTGACTCGGAAATTCCGAGTCAGTGAAATTTCCGAGCTGAATTTCTGGTTTGAGTCAGAACCACTTCCTGACTTTTCCTTAGCCATTTTTCTGTTAGATATAGGAGACCCTGAATTTCCGATCCTGGAAATTTCCGGCTCCAATATTCCGATTCTGGGAAGAATTCCAGAAACTCTTTTTCTCTGCATTTTGGCTTTGGGATATGTGATATGCAACTCACACAAACTGAAATACTTAGCAATAGGATTAGTACATCATTGGTATTCTTAACTAACACACAAAACACTAGGGATTAAGAAATGTTCTTTCAATCTCCCCTCTTTTGGTGTTAGATGACAATACCAAGATTTGCTAGGAAACAAAATGCAATATCATGTTTTTGACAGAAAATAGCTCCCCCTAAACAAGTGCATGTATGAAACACAATAAGACAAAGGATAGGAGCAATTTTATAATAACAAACACAAGATATCACAAAGGAGTAATGAGACAAAATGTAAGGTCATGGTAGCATTTGAGACTAGATAGATTTTCATACCTTGTGTATATAGGATATGAAGATAATACCAACACAATAAATTTGAAGTCTCAACCACAGGATAATGATAGCATAACATTGTCTCAATACACATAGTCCACACATAGATAATAAAAGAGTTTAACAAATAACCACAAATAAGATAAATGGACACAAGCGCAAAGAAATGGTAAACGCATATGCTTGTGCCCGAACCCCTGCAAATCCCCGAAGTCCTACTAGAGCAACTTCTCCCCCTTTGGCATCTAAACGCCAAAAAGGAAGAGGAGCGATGCTACGTCCCGTGAAGGTCTTCAGTCCGAGGGGGTCTCCTCATCATCACCATCCTCCTCATCATCATCAGCCTCATCCTCATCATCAGCCTCATCATCATCATACTCTGCCTCCTCCTCATCATCATCATAAACATGTACGAGTTGCCGCCAAGGTCATTGTCAATCTGAGTCCAAGGAGCCAAAGAGGCCTGGTTCCACTGAGCAAAGGTCAGGGGATCAGACAAATCTGCAGGAGCAGGAGAGCCAGACACATGATGAAGGATCAAGTCTTGATTGTAGGCCAGCTGACGACGATCCTTGTATGCGGTGTATTGCTCCTTGCGGATGTCCACATTCATGCACATGATGTTGCGTTGGAACCAATTCAGCTTCTTCACCTTCGCATGAGTGGCTGGGACATAAGTAGGAGCAGCAACCCTCCTAGCATCACCCATAAAAGATCCACCCTGAGCTGAGCTAGAAGAAGGCACAGGAGGAGACTTGACCACTGTCTTCTTCTCATATAGTTTCTTGAAGTCATGCGGCTCCATCTCATCATTGCTGAAGTTATAGTCAGGAAACTTGAACTTGATGAGTTTCATGATGTAAGGAGCATAGGGAATAGTGACCCTGGTGGTGATGGCTTCATACATCTCATTGTAGATGTAATCCATAACATCCACACTCCAGTCAGCATCAGGGTTAGGGTCCTCCACAATGCGGTGGGCATGAAGGAGCAAGTTGCACAGAGGGGTTACCACATTTTCATTGTTGCCACCACTTGGTGCAATGTTCTCACGGAGGATGCGCACAAGGACATCATAAAGAGGAAGCAAGTCTCGAGAATTCCCAGGTGTGGCTCCCTCACCATATAAGTGCACGGTCTGCTTCTTGTTGAGCTTGTAAGGGTGGTGCATGCGATAGCCTTGAGGATTGTCACCTTCAAACTTGTAGCCCAAAACCTTGGCAAACTCATCAAAGTTGGACTCACAGAAAGATTCACCAGTCATCCACTTAATTGTCTTCTTTGAGTCACCCTTCATCACAAGAGTGGCAAAGAATTGCTTCACAAGCTGAGAGTTGTAAGGGCAACGAGTGAGCACTAGCCTCTCCAAGCCCATAGTCTTGACAAGATGTATAGCTTCAACAAAAGAGGCTTTCTTCTGCAGAGTTGCCAGGTCAAACGGATGCATAGGCCGAATGGGCTTCGACAGAGAGTAGTAGAGGTCCACGAGTATGTGCTCTTGCTCTTGACACCAAAAGCTGCGATCAACCAAAGTGTTGTCCCTTGGCCTAAGGTACCAATCCCCTTGTCGGAGCTGTGAGTATTCAACAGAGTTCATCTTTGTATAGTTCTGACGTTGAGGAGCAGGAGCATTCTTCCTTTTCTTGGACGGTGGCTTGCAAGCAACATCTTTCTTCCTCCTTTGAACAGGTGGGTTGCTTGAGGAGGCAGGACCCTTTCCCTTGTCAATAGTGGTCTTGTGAACAGGTACCTTTGAGGTGTTCCTTGATCCCCCAGCAGACGGACTCCCACTAGAACCTGTGAATTTGAGCATAGTGGGTAGCATAAGGTAAGTGCACACAAGTCAGGAGATTATACACACATTAGGTAGGCATTTGATGAATCATATATAGTTAAACATGAGTTAATCTTAAAACTGCAGTGTTCAGCTCGGAAATTCCGATTCAGACATAACCCGAAATTCCGGGGAACCGGAAATTCCGAGTCAGGCTGAGTCGGAAATTCCGACCCAAACAGAAACAGTGCAGATCTGAGATTGACTCGGTCTAAAACTAGATCGATCCAACACAATGCAAAACTAATGTAAGTAGATGACAGGGGATGATGCTAGGAACAATCTCTACCAAGCAATCTTGAAACAAATAACTCCACATCAAGATCCTAGTGCAAGCACAAAAGGAAGAAGAAAAGTGAAGTTAACCTCATCCATTGAGGCCATTGCTTGGAGGAGTGAGTTCCCGGGGCGGAGGAGGAGCAGATCCGGCCGAGAAAGAGGTTCCCCGACGGTCGGAGTGCTCCGGAGGGATCTTGGAGCAGCAGGGACGGTGGTTGGAGGAGAGGGAGGTCGGGGGTGGAAGAAGGGCACGAATGAGCCCTTCACCCCGAGCCTGCCCTTATATTTTTTAGACAAACCGCCCGATCGGAATTTCCGAGTGTAACTTACACCGGAAATTCCGAGTCACCGGATATTCCGGTTCATAAATGAACCGGATATTCCGACCTGCTGAACTAAAATCCCTGTTTTCAAAAGGATGACTTGTGTGCAATAGAGAGAAATGTTTTCAGGGGGAAGTAGGCTTGGGATAAATTTCCAAACTGTAATTGGTACACCATACTCAACTCAAAACTACCAAAACGAAACATAAAGCGCCAAGTTGAGTAGGTTTCCCACATGCATGAAAAGGAGGGCAAATAGCAACAATAAGCTCCAAATAAAACCAACTCTTCAAAGAGAAGAGGTCGGTGGACGAGGCCACCATGTAGGAGTGTATGGCATGTCACCACGAAGATATATCTTGGGTACATAACCAATAGTCGTTGTTTTAGCTCATTAGTCATAGGAATGAATATAGAGATAAAAAACACTTGCTATCGGCATAATGGGGGGAGGGATGGTCCAATGTATTAGGACCGCACTCCCTCTATTTCCATGCCTACATCTAAACAAGATAAGATGCAATTACGTCCTAGGTGAGTGTGCAGGCGATCAAGCTAAGGACCTCGAATCAATGATATTTAGCTCATTCCTCAAAAAGCAAAACCTTCCTTCCTCAAGGGGCTTCGTGAAGATATCCGCCAATTGATCCCTTGTGCCCACATATGATAAGTCAATGTCTCCTCGGGCCACATGATCTCTAATGAAATGATGGCGGATCTCAATATGCTTGGTTCTTGAATGTTGCACCGGGTTGTAAGAAATCTAGATGGCACTTTCGTTGTCACATAGAAGAGGCACTTTGTCGCAATCGACTCCGTACTCCTTTAAAGTTTGCCTCATCCATAGCAACTGAGTGCAGCAACTTGCGGCGGCAACATACTCGGCTTCGGCGGTGGAGAGAGATATGCAATTTTGCTTCTTAGAAGACCAACTTACCAAGGACCTCCCAATAAATTGACAAGCGCCGGAGGTTGATTTCCTATCATCTTGATCTCCCGCCCAATCGGAATCCGTGTACCCACATAATGAGAAATTTGCATCCTTGGGGTACCACAATCCAAAGGTTGGGGTATAAGCCAAATATCTAAAGATCCTCTTGACCGCCATATCATGGCTTTCTTTAGGAGCCGCCTGATATCTTGCACACACTCCTACGGCTAGCACTATATCCGGTCTAGATGCACAAAGGTAGAGAAGAGATCCAATCATGGAGCGGTATACCTTTTGATACACATCCTTACCCTTGGGGTTGAGCTCAAGGTGACATTTGGTTTGCATTGGGGTAGAGGCACCCTTGAGCTCAAGCAACCCGTACTTCTTGAGCATGTCTTGAATGTACTTCGCTTGGTTGATGAACGTTCCTTCCTTCAATTGTTTGATCTCAAATCCGAGGAAGAACTTCATCTCACCCATCATAGACATCTCAAACCTGTCAGTCATAAGCTTAGAGAATTCTTCGTTAAATGCTTTGTTAGTAGATCCAAATATAATGTCGTCCACATATAATTGACAAATGAAAAACTATCCATTAACTTTCTTAGTGAAAAGTGTGGGGTTGATTTCCCCAACTTGGAATTCACGGTCTACAAGTAGTTCTCTAAGGTGCTCGTACCACGCTCGTGGGGCTTGTTTAAGACCATAGAGGGCCTTATCCAACTTGTAGACATGGTTTGGATACTTGAGTTCCTCAAACCCCCGGTGGTTGCTTAACATAAACAAGTTAATTTAGTGGACCATTTAGAAAAGCGGATTTAACATCCATTTGTTGCAATTTAAAGTTATGATGAGAGGCATAAGCAAGAATAATACAAATTGACTCAAGTCGAGCCACGGGCGCGTAGGTTTCTCCAAAGTCAATGCCTTCAATTTGGGAGTAACCTTGAGCCACCAATCTTGCCTTGTTCCTCACCACCATGCCATGTTCATCTTGCTTGTTCTTGAAAATCCACTTGGTGCCGATAACATTGCGGCAATCTTTGGGTCTTTCCACCAACTTCCACACCTTGTTGCGCTCGAAGTTGTTGAGCTCTTCATGCATAGCATCAAGCCAATCTTTATCTTCAAGAGCTTCAAAGATCTTCTTGGGTTCCACCATGGAGATGTGATCTTGATGTTCACTAAAGCTTGCAAGTTGTCTTCGGGTAGAGACCTTGCTTCTCACATCACCAAGCACCTTGTCAAGAGATAGAGCTATTAATTCTTGTGAGGTGCCAACCCTATTCAAACGGCGGATCTCGATTTCCCTCCGAGTGGTGGGAGGAATCGCTTGATCATCTTGATCATTCATGTCTCCGCCTTGACTGATTTGATGGCCTTGATCAACCATTGGAGTGACGTCCAGCGGTGAAGGAGAGGGTTGATCTTGGCCTTGCTGCGAGCTGCCACCGGGAATGTCAGCAGGACCGGATATTCCGGGTTCAGTATGGACCGGAAATTCCGAATCACCGGAAATTCCGACTCCAGTTTGAACCGGATTTTCCGGCCCTCCGGAAATTCCAGGAGCAGCTGGAGAATCTTGAGCTTCTTCTTGGCTGGGCGTGTTGGGCACGGTGTTGTCGATGTGTGTTTCTTGTGTTGGGGTAGCCACCAATTGTGAAGAACTTGATCCTTGTTGAGCAACCTCATAATAGACTTCAACGGGGCGGTGGACTCCCAACCCCATTCTTCAGATAACATCTTGAGGTTGATCATCACCTACAGCGGAAACAACACTTTGCTCCACTAGGGAGCCGTCATTCTCCTCGAACACCACACTACAAGTTTCTATGATAATGCGCGAGGCCTTATCATAGACTCTATAAGTGTGGGATTCGGACCCGTAGCCCACAAATGTCACTTCAAGAGACTTAGATTCAAACTTTCCCAAACGAACACCTTTGATGAGATAGAAACACTTACAACCAAAAACTCGGAAGTAAGAGATATTGGGCTTGTTCCCGGTAAGTACTTCATAAGGGGTCTTCATGAGTCCTTTGCGAAAGAAGAGCCGGTTGGATGAATGGCAAGCGGTGTTGACGGCTTCGGCCCAAAAGTTGTGAGGGGACTTGAACTCGGCCATCATCGACCTTGCCATCTCAATAAGAGTGCGATTATTCCTTTCGGCTACACCATTTTGTTGGGGAGTATAAGCAGCGGAATATTGATGACGAATCCCTTCTTCACTAAGGAACTCGTTAAAGGTGTAGTTCTTGAACTCGGACCCATTGTCACTTCTTATCACCAAGATAGGGACATTGTGTTGACGTTGAGCTTCATTGGAGAAGTCGATGATAGTTTGTTGAGTCTCCACCTTCGACTTGAAGAAGAAAACCCATGTGTATCTTGAATAGTCATCAGCAATCACCAAGCAATATTTCTTGCCACCAAGACTAGCTTCCGGAATGGGACCAAAGAGGTCAACATGGAGAAGCTCCAAAACCCTTGTTGAAGAGATGATGGTCTTGCTTGGATGGCGAATGTCATGCATTTTTCCTTTAACACAAGCCCTACACATTCGATCCTTTGAGAAAGAAACATGGTCTTTTAGTACTAGGATATGGCCACCCTTGTGGAGACTTTGCAAAGTCCTCATGTTGACATGGGCTAGTCGGCGAGGCCATAGCCAACCCAAGTCCGCCTTAGCGAATAGGCACATTGTATGGGAAGTGGTGACTCCGGAGAAGTCAACCACATAGAGCCCATTCTCAATGTACCCAACGAAAGACACATTGAGAGACTTGCTCCGCATGAGGATAACCATCTCCTTTTCGAAAACAACGGTATAACCCAAACAAGTTAAAGAATGGACGGAGATCAAGTTGAAACCTAGGGACTCGACAAGCAAAACATTCACAAGTGTGATGTCCGGTGCCACTACCACCTTGCCGAGCCCTATTACCTTAGACTTTGAGTTGTCACCATATGTAACGGTCATTTGATCATCATTGGTCTTCAACTCCGTTACAATTTCCTTGCTTCCGGTCATATGACTAGTGCACCCACTATCAATTATCTATTTCGATCCTCCGGAAGCAAGTCCCTACACACAATCAATTTTTTGGTTTAGGTACCCATTTTACAATGGGTGCCTTTTGGTTAGCAACAAGGGTCTTTGGGACCCAAATAGCATATTCATTATAACCATCAAAAGGACAAATGTATCTAGCATAGACATCCCCATAATAATCAACATATAAAGCATAATTGGGGTTAGATATGCCCGCAAAGTCATCATGAGTGGGAGTGCCCCTTGTGGCATTTCCACTTGCGATATCATCTTTCTTGGCTTGTGCGGGTTTGGTCTTCTTCTTGATCATCTTCTTCTTCTTCTCCTTAGCGACATAGCCTAGACCTTCCTTACCCTTGTCGGGCACTCGCTCATGAAGAGGAGTAGTGAGTGTCCCCTTGCCTTTATCAAGGGAGGTCTTGGGCTCGGTTGCCATGGAGGGAACAAACAAGATCCTAGCTTTATCCTTGACAACATTTGCATTAGTATTCAAAGGAGTAGAAGTACTAGCTTTCTCAAGAATAGATATCCGAGTTTGGAGTTGATCACGAGACTTGAGGAGATGTTCGTGATCACCTATCAATACCTTGTGAGTATTTTCAAGTGACTCGAAGTCTTCGCAAAGTCTAGCATGAGCAACTACAAGCTCGGACTTTTCATTTTGCACAATTTTACATTTAGCAAAGTAGAGATCACGATCCTTAGTGATATTAGCAAGTTGCTCCTTGAGGAGAGCATGAACTTCTTGTTCATCTTCGAGAGAGGATTGGAGGGACACTTTAGCGTGTGCATCCTCTCTCTCAATCTCACCTTTCAATTCAAGCTCATCCTCAAGCTCACCTATACGACTCATAATTGAGCCAAAGTGTTTCTTTCCTTCTCCTTGCAAGTTAGTCATGAATTTATGAAAAGCAATAATTTCTTCATTCACTTCTAGGCTCATACCATCATCAATATCATGGGATATGGAGGTGGGAGACAATTTTACCTCGGATGTCTTTGCCATAAGACATCTTGCATTCTTGATGACGGGGAGCTCGTTTGGTGAGGAGAAGAGTGACGGAGGTGTGGAAGAAATGGCTAGTGCGGCCACTTGCATTGGAGTATCCTCCTTGTCACTATCTTCATCATCGGTGGGACATTACTCTTGAGTTACCAAGACAATCTTTTGATTCTTCTTGAAGTAGGGCTTCTTCATGGGCATGGGCCCCTTGCCCTTCGTCTTGGCCACGAGCCTCCCACCATGATCCTCTCTTCTCTCCCATGGGCAATCTGCAACAAAGTGGCTTTTGTCATCACAATTATAGCAAAGCCTCACCTTGTTGAATGGTTTTCCTCCATTGAGGGGAAACTTCTTGTCAATCCTCGCTTTGGCCCTTCCGGGGTTCTTCCAAAACGTTCTTGCCGCAAGACCCATGTGTTGAGTAAGAGTACTTGAGAGAGTCTCACTAGATAGCTCGACTTGATCATCATATTCCTCTTCATCCTCTTCTTCAATGGTGGCCTTCAAGGCAATTGAGGCATGCTTGTGCATCCCTATGGCTCTAGCTCTTGCATCTTGTGCAATCTTGGAGGCCACCTTGTATGCCGGTCATCTCTTGCATGACTTCATTGGATGTCATCTTTGCGAAGTCATGTCTCACTTGGAGTGTCTTCAAATCCGTTTCCTCAAAGGGCAAGAGAGCGGTCACGAACTTCCTCTTGATCCAAGCGTCATCAATGTAGGCCGCCCCGAGGTTCTTGAAGGAGTTGGCAACCAACACCAACCTCCGGTACATGTCCTCGTGGCTTTCTCCATCCAACTTGTAGAACCCTTCCACCTCATTGCATAAGGCATCATAGCGGTTCTTCTTCATGCTCTCATTCCCGACGAAGATGTCGGAAAGAGCATTCCAAACTTCTTTGGCGGTGGAGAATTGTTGAATGAGCGCCATGTCCTTCTCTCCAACGGCCATTTGGAGTTGATGAAGAGCGGTGGCGTTGAGTTGGCTATCAACCACCTCTCCTTGTCAAGTTGGTTGGATCATGGGGCTTGAATCCTTCTTCAATGATGCGCCATAGCTCAATGGAGGCACTACATAGATGAGACTTCATTAGAAATTGCCATTGAGAGAAATGAGTAGGTTTGATCTTAGGAGGATCACTTCTAAAGTTTACATGAGGGTGAGGGATAGGAGGGTTAGGAGAGTAATTATGGTTGACATTATGAAATTCCTATCCTTTGGGGTTGTTAGAGGAGCTAGGTGATTCATCCTTTTCCGCCTTCCCGAGGGAAACACTTGGAAGAACATCTTTGGACCCATCCGAAGATGACTCCTTATAGTTCTCACCATGCTCCATAGGAGGGGGAGAGGGAGAAGTAGCCTCGGGCTCCTTAGACTTTAAGAGTGCCATGCGCATCTCATTCATCTTGAGGAGTTGGGCCTCCAAGGACGATCTCATATCAATAAGATCGGCCATGGTTGCCCCTTTGGCTAACGCCTCCTTCTCCGCCTCTAATTTTTCACGGGTGGCCCTCTCGGCATCGGATTCCGTCATCGTTGCACTTAGGCGGTTAAGCCCTTAAAAGTGAACAAGGCTCTGATACCAATTGAACGGGAATCCGGCACCTAGCGGGGGGGGGGGGGGGGGTGAATAGGTGTTATTACAAATTTTAGTTCTTTTCAAATTTAGGCTCAACCCAAAGGTAAGTTCTCTAGATATGCAACTACGGTGAATTTACCTAAATGACAATCTAAGCAATAACAAGATAAACAAGCTATCAAGACAAGCAAGTAAGGGAGAAATGATAAAGGGAACCGAGTGAAGCACACGGAGACGAAGATGTAATCCCGAGTTCCACCCAAGGGTGTACGTCTCGTTTGGAGAGGTGTGCGCTACCACAACAGGTTAGCCGCAACGCCACAAAGGCTCACCTTCTTCTCCGATGAACTCAACCACAAAGGTTGCGAGTTCACCTTCCACTATTGATCCCCTTTTAGGGCGGAGATCGAATCCCTTACAAACGCTTGATGCACGCACCCACAACTTAATTGGGGGCTCTCAAGATGACCACAACAGGTCAAGGATCACAAAAGGTCAAGGCAACACCAAGATTACAACAATGGTGAACTAGGTTTTCCCACCGGAAACTCTAGCCACGAAATCCCCAAGTGAATGGGGAGGAAATGGAAATCCCTTCGGTGGACATGTAGATCCGGGCCTTCTCCTCCAATCCTCCAAAGATCATCGTATTTGGGTGGAGGGATTGGGAGATCTTGATGATTTGAGCTTTCAAGAATAGTATGAGAGAGAAAATTTGAGAGCTAGCTGTTTTTGAGTGAGTGAGGGGGTATTTATACACCCTCCCAAAATCTGGCCGTTGGCTGCCTCGAGGACCCGAAAATTCCGGTATAAGTGACACCCGGAAATTCTGGGTCACCCGGAATATCCGAGTCAGTGAAATATCCGAGTTGAATTTCCGGTTGAGATCAGAACGTCTTCGACATCTTGACTTAGCCAAATTTCTGAGGGTGACTCGGAAATTCCGAGTCAGTGAAATTTCTGATCTGAATTTCCGGTTGAAGTCAGAACCACTTTGACATCTTGACTTAGCCAAATTTCTGAGGGTGACTCGGAAATTCCGAGTCAGTGCTGAATTTCCGGTTGAAGTCAGAACCACTTTGACATCTTGACGTAGCCAAATTTCTGAGGGTGACTCGGAAATTTCAGCTGAATTTCCGGTTGAAGTCAGAACCACTTTGACATCTTGACTTAGCCAAATTTCTGAGGGTGACTCGGAAATTCTGAGTCAGTGAAATTTCCGAGCTGAATTTCCGGTTTGACTCAGAACCACTTCCTGACTTTTCCTTAGTCATTTTTCTGTTAGATATAGGAGACTCGGAATTTCCGATCCTGAAAATTTCCGGCTCCAATATTCCGATTCTGGGAAGAATTCCAGAAACTCTTTTTCTCTGCATTTTGGCTTTGGGATATGTGATATGCAACTCACACAAACTGAAATACTTAGCAATATGATTAGTACATCATTGGTATTGTTAACTAACACACAAAACACTAGGGATTAAGAAATGTTCTTTCATCCTCTCTCTCGTTCTGACAGGCGCCGTTTGTTTTTCAGTAGGCACCTGCTCATCCACCGGAATGCAAATCGACAGATGATGGGCGCTTGGGCTCTAGGTGGCCGGGGAGGTCCGGCGTGCAGTTTCTTCCCGAGCGGATGATGAACGCAAGGAAATCGCCTGGGTCGGGCTCATAGTGGCTCCTTGCACCGTGCGACGTTCCCAGACGTCCTCTTTTTCGATCTGGTTTGGTTCACCGTTGATGTTGATATGTCTATGGATGGTGTGTTCCAGATCCGGATCTTATTTCTCATCTAAGTTTAGTTGGATGTTATTTTGTGATTCGTTTCCATGGTTTTTGTTGCTGTCATCCAAAAATTTCATCCAAAATTAGTGGCAAAGAACCATATGCTTCCAGCACCTTCATTTATAGTTGAGGCACCGTGTCTTGAGTAGGAAGGTACCAAAATATTATGAATGGGCTCCGTTTGTTCTAATCAAATTCTGCAAGATCTATTTGCCTCCTTTTCCAGTTCTAGTCAAATTACTTGACGAATGGACTCCGTTTAGTAGGCACCGAATGATCAAGCACCGAATGAGCAACACCTGGTAATGAGCAGCACCGACATTCGCAATCCGCAGTAACATGAGCTCTGATACCGTGCCGAAACTATATGTTTGTTGATAATATAAAGAGGAATTTGGGTTCATGTTTTGGCACCGCAATTTTTGAGTACTAGACGGTGGCAGAGGCACTGAATAAATCAAGGAACCGTAAATTGGTTGGTGATTAAAAAACGAGTTAGGGACTACAATATTTTTGGATGGATGTGAATGAAACCATGTGCAGCGCCTGCTAAAAAGCATGGTCTCAGTTTCTATTTTTGTTAAACTAGGCAGGAAAGGACCTTCTCCCCCATTCCTCTTTGGTAATTCCCTCCAACCAACCCACTCAAAAAGGAACCATTCTCAATATTCGGCACCAATCTCAAAGCAAACGAACGGTGTCGATACCAACCTCCCCAGTTATGCAACATACAATATACATTTATATATATGTAACTGAGGAGGTTGCTATCGGTACCGTCCATTCCTTTGAGATTGGTGCCAAATTTCTCACAAGGTTCCATTTTGAGAGCTTGTTCAGAACGTAATTACCAAAGGGGAATGGGGGGCAGCTGCTTTAAAAGCTAGGCATAGCAAAAAAGGAAACTGAGCCCATGATATTTGGCGGTAATACCGTGTGACAACTTGTTGAACGAGATGACTTGTCTTCGATTGTAAATTAATAACAATCTGAATAATTGTGCCTATTTTAGGTATGTTCTGCTGAAATCCAAATGCGCAGATGCTATAGGATTCTAAGCTAGAAGACGCCGGTTATACATGGTGACGATGTAGGACAAAGGGCAAGGTGATGATATGCACTGATGTTCAACTTCTGAAGGCAATTACTTTTTATACGAATTTGCACTTATGTGTCTTTAACTATACAATGTCCTGTTTTTTGTCCAGTCATGTATGTTCGAGTAGGCTCCAAAGTGATATGCAAGGTTCACTTATAACCATATATATGAGATAGAAATAGCATTACCATGTTGTTGCTATGCGGGAAACATCCTCGCTGGCTAATGATTCATAGGGGATCGTGCTTTTAGGAAATGTGTCTTACATACCGCCATGTTTAGACGTGCAAGGTCTCCTGTTAAAAGTTTGACCTTAATGAAATTCAAGTTAGAAGATGAAGACCGTATTTCTGCTGGCTCATTTTTATTGTTAGCTATTGAGGTTATAAACCTGTTAGTTTCTGACTTTGGTAAAATAACATTGGATTAACTATCCATGACGCGCTTAAAAGGTCACAAATATCATATTTATAGTTGGATGGGTTGTGCAACTACTATGTACATAATAGTAAACAAGACCTAAACTGATCTAATTTACATTTGAATGTATGTTTTCTTCTAAAGTGATAAATCTCATAGCACACCTTATGCTCTACTGTCGATTCTTGATTCGTAAATATACATGATATTTATCGTTCTGTCTTGTAAAATAAAATGTTCAGGATTTGAAAACTGTGTAGATAATATTGATTAGGTTATAGTCTCTTTTTCACACATCACAAATTTGTTGATCCCCTCTCTTCCCTTTACACAGTTGCTCATAAATATTTTCATCATTTTAGACAATCGTGGTGCTGGACTATGCCGATGACGACTACCACAGTGGCTTGGTGGCTGTCGTGGCCTTGGCCGCCTCAGCCCTTGGCATCTCCTACATCGTGTTAGGCGACAACTGATGTCTTGAACGGCGGCCAGACATCAAATGTTGATGAGATAATTAGTCTTGTATATAGGGAAACCCTATTCTGCACCCAGGTGCAGGATAAATTATTTTGCACCCGTGGTTTTTTACATTGTTTTTATCAAAGAAAAATATGTTTATGATCCAAATAATTACATTTATTTTGCTCCATAACTAAAAAATCTACATAAGAAATGCAATATATAAGTCATAATAGTGTAAAAGTAGGTAAAATTGTGTATTTTATGTAATATTTTTTATATGTCACATAAATAAAGTTTTACGTGATGTTAATATATATATATATATATATATATATATATATATATATATATATATATATATATATATATATATATATATATATATAGGTTAAATGTTTTCTACTCCCGGGTGTAACTACACCCACGTCTCATATACCACTCTACGAAAGTATTTGTCATACTTTATCCGTTTGAGTATGGTCATATACTATATCTAAGATGGACCAAAACAAGTTTCATGAAAAATTGCAACTGTGCTAATATTTACACTATATACTCAAAATACCGTCATATATGCATATAAAAGAGAAGTATGTGGAATATTTTTACATACTACCTAAAAAGAAATATTTATAGTATTAAAATAGCATTATATACTCCATACTACATGTTACATACCTCCCGGTATGATAGATACTCCATACATGTGTGAAACACACATGGGTGTAGCTACACCCGGGTGTAATATGAATATGTCATATACAACTACCCCACGTCTCATATACTAACTTACGGAAGTACTTTGTCATAATTTATCGGTTTGAGTATGTTGTATACTATATCTAAGATACCCAAAAACAACTTTAATGAAAAAATTGCAAATGGCCTAATATTTTACACTATATACTCGAAATATCGTCATATATGCATATAAAAGAGAAATATGTAGGAGTTTTCTACATACTACTAAAAAAGTATCTATAGTACTGAAATAGCATTATATACTCCATACTACATGATACATACCTCATGTTATGATAGATACTCCATACATTGTGTGAAACACACGTGGGGTAGTTACCTTCGAGGGTACTATAAATATATCCTATATATATATATATATATGTGTAAAATGGTTTCTACCCTCAAAGGTAACTACCCCACGTCTCATATACCAACTTACGGAAGTACTTTGTCATAATTTATCGGTTTGAGTATGTTCGTATACTATATCTAAGATACCCAAAAACAACTTTAATGAAAAAAATTGCAAATGGCCTAATATTTTACACTATATACTCGAAATATCGTCATATATGCATATAAAAGAGAAGTATGTAGAAGTTTTCTACATACTACTAAAAAAAGTATCTATAGTACTGAAATAGCATTATATACTCCATACTACATGATACATACCTCATGTTATGATAGATACTCCATACATTGTGTGAAACACACGTGGGGTAGTTACCTTCGAGGGTAGTATGAATATGTATATATATATATATATATATATAGGTAAAATGGTTTCTACCCTCAAAGGTAACTACCCCACGCCTCATATAACAACTTACGGAAGTACTTTATCATTATTTATCGGTTTGAATATGTTCGTATACTATCTAAGATACCCAAAAACAACTTTAATGAAAAATTGCAAATGGCCTAATATTTTACACTATATACTCGAAATATCGTCATATATGCATATAAAAGAGAAGTATGTAGAAGTTTTCTATATACTACTAAAAAAAGTATCTATAGTACTGAAATAGCATTATATACTCCATACTACATATTCCATAACTCATGTTATGATAGATACTCCATACACTGTGTGAAACACACGTGGGGTAGTTACCTTCGAGGGTAGTATGAATATGTCCTATATATATATATATATATATATATATATATATATATATATATATATATATATATATATATATATATTAACGCGGATTTCCTGCCCACGGGGATAGCTGCGCATATGGTGGCTACCGTAGGATACAGAGAGTAAAGTAAGTCTGATAAGAAGCGCATTGGAACAACGAGCGGGCAGAGAAGTTTCTTTCACGGAGGCGTTAAACGCTCCGTAAGCCGTTCCCATGTCATATACTCGGTGCATCACATCATTTATGCAGGCATGGGCTACCAAGCTTCCCATGATAATGATGCCAACCGGTGTCCATGAAAACACGCGACCGTCCATCACAAATCAACCATGGGGACCGTGAAATAACGCTACCGTCCATCACACATCAAGTTGTGCACTGCCATGGTGATGTCTAGTTTTGGCTAGCATTATTTCACTCCACACCACGGTGGTGATAAGTACTAGCCATCATGTGTTCTCTCCACAACACGGTGTTGATGTATAATTCTGGCTAGCATGATTTCTCTCCACCCGACGGTGTTGATGAGTTATGGCTAGCATGATTTCTCTCCACTACACAGTGGCAGCGTGAATCTCATTTTCGTATACAAAAAAGCATGGTCATCGGCTAGCGGTCTAGTTGCGTGAAAGACGTGTGTAAGAATTCGTTCTCTCGTTACGACGTTGATAGCAAGCTCCGTCGAATGTCTGTTAACTATGAGGTTGCAATGTCTCCGGAGAAGTTAACTCAATATCGCGTATGGATGGTTGGATGCTGGTGCGCAGCTATCACCATGGGCATCCCACTATTTTCCATATCACTCAATATCGCGTATATATATATATATAGGTAAAATGATTTCTACCCTCAAAGGTAACTACCCACGTCTCATATACCAACTTACGGAAGTACTTTGTCATAATTTATCGGTTTGAGTATGTTCGTATACTATATCTAAGATACCCAAAAACAACTTTAATGAAAAAATTGCAAATGGCCTAATATTTTACACTATATAGTCGAAATATCCTCATATATGCATATAAAAGAGAAGTATGTAGAAGTTTTCTACATACTACTAAAAAAAGTATCTATAGTACTGAAATAGCATTATATACTCCATACTACATGATACATACCTCATGTTATGATAGATACTTCATACATTATATGAAACACACGTGGGGTAGTTACCTTCGAGGGTAGTATGAATATATATACATATATAGGTAAATTAGTAGGGACTTGCATGAAATTAATCTTGCTGCTATGTACCTTCTTTGGATTTATCATTTATGTGTATCATCAAGTTGGAAACAGTATGCTTATGTATTCTTTAATGAATATAGTGTAAATAAAGTGTAGCAAATAAGTCACACCTTCAAATTAATTCTTTTTTATATTTTAAAAATTCTAATTTCGTATAAATCTATATTTATAATGGACGGACGTAGTAATGTGCGCCTACATGATCTATTATGGCTAAAAAAGATGACATGCATATGCTGGATCTATTATTACTAATTATTGTTAGTAGAGATGACATATAGATAGATACATGGGCACACCCATGCGTCTCGCACGGGGCGATGAATAAGAATTATTAGGTTGGCCAAGCAAGACCGACATTTTTGGGTGTAACTATTTAGAGATTTTCTTTGTAAATGTCCATCTCCTGTGCGCACAAGAATTTGCCTCCCTCCACGTGGCAGCCATCGCCCGCACGGTAGGAAGCCCCGTGCTTGCGAGGCAATCGCGTACGAGCCCCCACGGCGGCCGTGAGGTAGTAGTAGCGACGTGAGATAGTAGCGACGTACGAAGCCCCGGTGTCTCAACATGCACCCGTTCCATCGCACGTACGAGCTCGTAGCGTGCGGAACTATCTAAACTCTACGATAATTGAAAATATACACCTATATATAAACGTTGTTGGAATTAGCGCCATCTCCTCTTTCCACATCGCCCCTTTCTTATGGCTGTCCGATCGTCTCGACGGACGGCTCAGATAGAGCCACGCCTCTCCTAAACCACCGAGCACTGTTCATTGGCTATTTTTAGCCAATCAGAAGCTAACCGTTCGGTCGACTCCGATCCACTGGTCACCACGTCTATTTTACACAAAAGCAATTGAAAAAATGGACTCACAAACCGTGGTCCACGATATTGCACTGCGAAGGACCTACACGCGAATACAGAAAATGTCAAGTTCTTTTTTGCAAAAACGCCAAGTCAGAACTTCCCCCCTCTTTCGCGCGAGCCAGTAATCGTCGGCGTCGCCGGCGCCGCAGCCCGCTCCCTCAAATCTGCGCACATGAGGAGCTTCTCTGCCGTCTCCTCTACCTCCTCGCTAGAGGAATCACGCCCGGACGGCCGTAGTCGCCGCCACTCTGCCGGAATTCGCCGTCACCATTTTTTCTGTCCGCCGCTGCGGAAACGGTCACCGACGGCGGTTATGGCGACCATATGCCACTCCGTGCCGCCGATTAGATGGGCCTCGTTGTTCTCCATGGGAGAAGTGCCTCCACGGCCTGAGACCGTGCGCCGTTACGGCTCGGCGAGCGCCGCCGTGCACGTCGCCGCCCGCGACGTGTGGGGCCTGCCTGTCAGCCATGTTTTTTTTCCCGTTACAGAATATAAATGAAAATTGCAAAAATCATATCTTTTGATACACAACTCAGAAAAATACAAATAAACTACCAAAATTTGCAGAAAAAAAACGTCTTTACAACTAACACATTTATATACAAGTTTAGACAGCTTTAAAAAAATTACAACAAACATTATAGTTTTCCATATTAATTGTGGAGCTTGTATAAAATCATCTCAAACATTAACATTATATCTTTCTATATTACTTATATAGCTACTGTAAAATCACATGTTGATTTCAGATAACTAGAAAAAAAAGGCGTCTCCATGGATGCTCAAGCTACTTTTTAGGAAAAAATGGTTACGATATACATAGTAGCTTCTTATATTTAAATACATGTTTAGATAACTTAAAAAAATAGTTATAGCAAACATTATAATTTTCCATGTTAGTTTTAGAGCTTATATAAAGCCATCTCAAAATATCAACATCATATATTTCTATATTAGTTATATAGCTTCTGGGTTGATTTTAGATAAGTACACAAAATAATCGGAACTGCAACTTTCAAACTGTAATTCACAAAAAAAATTTAGCACTAAGATGGCATTACAACTAATACGTTTCATGCATGTTCAAACTAGTTTTTAGGAAAAAAGGTTACAGTAGACATCGTGGCTTCTTATATTAACAATATGGCTTACAGAAAAAGAATTGAGAGTTGTTCACTATTCGGACAAACGTAAAGCAACTAATTTAAATACAGTTAAAAGTAATAAATACAAGAACTAATATAAACCAGTGCTCCCAACTTTACCAATTTTCAGAATCCAAACAACTTTCAAATCGCGAGCTCCTCTTAATTTTTTGCTAAACTTAAAATCTTAATAATAATTAGATTTGCACATTACCAAATTTAAATTTTGACGTAAAAAATACATATACCATAAAGTAAAAAAAAATACACCGATTATACATATTATCAGAACTAAGAGTACATGCTACTAGAACTTAAAGTATATAAAAGCTTAAATTTTTAAGTAATAAAGCGGCCTTTATCGAAAAAAAGAACTTAGAATATATAATATTGTTGTATAAACTATACATAACAGGAAGTAAAAAAATACTCAGACCTACGTAGTACAACTACACAAAAAATAATGTACATATTATCAGGAACTGCAAATAGTTGTTATTCAAAGTGGGAGTACAGAATACTGTTACAAACTAGACATAACTGTGGGGACCCCGGACTAACTGTCCGAAATACCCGATTATGCTTAACACAACGATCACATGATAAGTCTGTCGTTGCACATAACCCGAATTGAATACCAAAGTTTACATCCATTATAATACCGAATTAAAGTCTTACATAAATGGTCATTCAGACCAAGTCTTACATAGGTGCCTTCAAGGGCCAAACCAAAACAATCAGCGGAAATAAGGCGTAGTAGACATCAAATCCTAGCGATGACCCGACAGGCAGTCGACTTATGAAGATCCTTAGTTGGCATAGATGTCGCCATACTCTTCCTGGGCGTAGGACTCCTCGAAGTCTGGCTACGACAATAGCCAGAGACAAAGCTAGTATGAGTACATTTGAATGTACTCGCAAACTACTCCAACATGAGTGCACTAGTCTCAATTTTAGTTTCACACTTTTATTTATTTAAGACATCTCTATATCTTTGTTGAAGAAGATAAGGAAATTATAACTACTCTTAATATCTCAATGTTATTAGTTTCTTCAAAAACTCCTCCTTTTCCGACCATAAACCATTATGGTAATCATTTTCCAACTACCTCGTACCGATCCGTTGGTATAGGTGTATGGAACATTCTCTAATTTCTTTTTCTTTTAAAACTCAATTCTTTTCCCAAAACTTGCACATGGTCAAAGTAGGGCCTCTCAACTGTCCATATCCGAGGACTCGGCTATTCGAATAGTTTAATTACCCTCTGCAGAGGTAGCACGCTTTCCCCACACTCATCCGATAACTCATCGTGTCAGCCACGCTTCGCCATACCCGTGGTATGCGAAGTTGAGTCACCGACCCTAGTCTTTCCTTTGCTCATGCTAGTATAGGATCCTGCCCATATGATACTTCCCATCGACACTTAACCCAGCCCGTCGGGATCTAAGTGTGAGGACTCATATGTTTTATCTGGCGGTGTATAGGGTACATCCTTCTATCCTCCTCCTTATCTACTCATAGATGTTGAGAGAGGACCCAGGTCAGGGGTAGGTCGTCAAACCATTCCCTCATGCATAACAGAGTCATCTCTGTTGGTGCAGTGCCCCATACTAATAAGAGCAAACTATATGACTAGACCCTTTCCCATATGTGGGTAAATGTGGTCGCACAGAATATCGGCTGATCGACGTAAGTACTAAGACACAATGTGCTTTTCTCAAAAACCACCTTTCTCCATTTCTTTACTTCAACACCATATCATAGTGCTTTATATCCACACAAGTTTTCAAAGGAGTTTTGAATAAACAAATCTTGGTTTTTTCATCATATAGTTTTAGCATATACTTCTACATTGGGTGGCAAAATAATCTCTATGTACTTTTAAAAAGGGTTTTATAAACCTTTGCCTTTGAAAAAAATGATTTGTAAATCTAGATGCATAAGTTATGTGCAAGCTCAGAGAGTAGCTTGCCTTGCTCAACAAAGTGGTCTTGGTCTTGGTCTTCAGGTTCCACAAATCCTTCCTCCTCGATATATCCGGCAACGTTCTCGTCTAATACACAAGCAATCAATACAACCAATCACTAGCCTATTCAAACAGTCATCATAGCAATACACTCTTAGAGGTTCTAATTAACCATTCCACATACCAAACAACACTATGTGGTTTCAATTTAATTGATTTAAACATTATTCCATTGTATTTTAATTAGGGCAGAAACTTGTTGCACATGTTTAATTGCATAGCTTGAGTTCTGTTTGTCACAAAAATACAAACTAAAATTTTACAGAAATCTAATGATGTGTGGAAGATGACACAATTGGGTTTGGGTCATTTGGAGTTACCAAACTCCCTACACATTGTTTTGAATCCAGATGCCAATTAATAAGGTTTTGGCTATTATTTAAATTATATTCACCTAAAAATTAAACCCTTTTAGGGATGACTAACCATAGTTAAATGTGACCTAATAAAATTAGTTTCAACTAATTTGGATTATCAGAGTATCAGAAACAAACTAGTTTCGAATTTAAACCATTTATGGTAATTTGAGTAGTGTATTTTTATTATATATCCAAATCGGATCAAACCAATTTGGTTGGATAGATAATTTCATAACCTATACAGAACAGTTTGATTTGTTTCATTTGGAGTTTTAAATCTAAAGTTATTGAATTTCAAAGTTTGGGTCCAATACTGGTTTTGAATTAATTTCTAAATTCGAATAAATAACCCAGAGTGGATAATGTTGAGAATCCTGACGGGTGGGGTCCACTCGTCAGTGACTCAACCGAAACAGTGCGCGCGCTGGGAAATGTTTAAAAATCTGACGTGCGGGGCCCGCGGGTCAGCGACTAAAACGCGAAGCGGTACGCCACCGTTGGATCAAGATCCAACGGCCCAGACCGCGCGCGCCGGCGGCGACCAGAAACGGGCGGCGCCGTGGCTCCGGCGACGGCGTCGAGGACGGGCTGCTCACCTAGGGGCTCGGGAGACGACGGCGACGGTGCAGGAGGGGTGCGGCGGCTCGGGGAAGCTCGGGGGCGAGGTGGCGCGGGCTGGGGAGGCTCCTGGCGACGACGGCGTGAAGCTCCTCCGTCCACGGCCGTGATCCAACTCCGGCGAGTCCGCTGCGCCGTTCCTGGGCACAATCCAGAGGGGAAAAAGGGGCGGGTGAGCGAGGGGTTCATGGAGAAGGGGGTGCGGCCAGAGAGAAGGGAAGGGGAAGGTAGCACGGCCTGGCCGTGGTCGTCGTCTACCTCGGGCACGGCGAGCTCGAGGAGACCCACGGGCGGCTGGGCTTTGCGGCGACGGCGTCGCCCTCCAGGCGGTGCTCGAGAGGGGTGGTGTGAGAGGGGGAGAGGCAGTGGCGGTGTGGTGAGAAGAGGGGCACGAGGGCCTTTTATAGCGGCCGGGCGGCGCACGGTGGACGCGGTGCAGAGGGCACCCGCGGCCGTGCGTGCTCGCCGTAGGCCGGTGGAGGGTGTGGCTAGGCTGCGGGGTGCTCGGGGGACCGGGTGGGCAAGGTGCGGTTGCGTGGCGCGTGCTGCGCGTGCGAGACGGGGCGGGCCGGCCGTGAGCGCGCTCGGGCGGTGCACGACGTGCACGGCGTGGCGCGGGCGCGGCGCGGTCGGGGCGTGCTGGTGTGTGTTGCCGCTGCGCGAGGGCGCCAGGAGGTGAGGGAGAGCGAGGGGGGCACGGAGCGGCCAGCACGGCGCGGCGCCTGCGCGGCCACAGTGCCGACAATGGCGACGTGCGCGCGCCCGCTGCTGTCTCCGGCGGTTCCTCGGCGCTCCCGAGGCCAATTCCTCGCGTTCTTGAGTGCGGTGAGGTTGGAGGGGTGAGGCAAATCGAGAGGGGGCATAAGCTTGCATCAATTTGATCGAATTCGATCAAATCATCCAAGGATTTGGCTCGGGTTGGGAAGAACAGGGTGGTGCTCCACAGGTGTTTGCTGAAATGCCTGAACCAAAACAGTAGCATTTTGGCTATTTAATTTTCCATATTTCTCTTAATTCTTTTGGGTCCAAACTTAGGATCTAGGCTAAGTATATTATTGGTGAGTGTTACAAAGTCTTTTTGAAATATTTCAATCATGAATTTCTAATTTGAATTTGAGGTTTTGAATTTGAGTTTTTGAAAGGGAATACTTTGTAAAAATTAACTTGGAGTGTTTATAATATTACTCCATTGATTTTGGTGTGAAAATAAAATTATGCTTCTTAATTTGGAAAAATAATGTGACATGTGTCACATGGTGTTTTGTTTTTGTGATTTGTTTTATTTGTTTTCTTTTCCTCAAATTTTTAATTAGAGCTAGAATTCAACAATCTTGCAAACAATGCAACAAGCAACACTCAAGAATTAAACATACACACATTTTTATAAGAAAAGTTTTTGTTGGCCCACATTTTTGCACTAATAATTATATTAATATTTTTGGGATGTTACAGACTTCCCCCCTTAAAATAAATCTTGTCCCGAGATTTGCTAGGCCTGGGTACTAAAGAGGTTGGGAAACTCGCTTCTAAGATAGTCTTCACGTTCCCAAGTTGCTTCATCTTCAGAGTGGTTAGTCCACTGGACTTTGTAGAACTTGATTGCTCGCCTGCGGGTGAGACGAACATCTTCGTCGAGAATCTTGAGGGGCGTCTCACGATAAGTCAGATCTTGATTCAGGTCGACGGACTGGTGATCGATGTTTTTGAAAACATCAGGCTGGTCAGGAACTTCAAGACATTTCCGGAGCAAGGAAATGTGGAAAACATCATGGTAATCTGCTAACTCTTGAGGCAACTCCAGTTGATAAGACACCTCGCCTCGACGGGCAAGGATCTTGAAGGGTCCAATATATCTTGGCGCTAATTTTCCTTTGACATGGAAACGCTGCATTCCTTTAAGGGGTGTCACTCGGAGATAGACATAATCTCCGATATTGAAGGTGACATCACGACGCTTGGGATCAGCGTAACTCTTCTGACGGGATTGGGCGGTCTTGAGTCGCTCACGGATAAGCTGTACTTGCTCTTCAGCCTCACGGAGGGTATCTGGTCCAAACAGTTTGCCTTCTCCGGTGTCGGACCAATTCAGGGGTGTACGACAGTTCTTGCCGTAAAGGGCTTCAAAAGGGGCCATTTGCAGACTAGACTGGTAACTGTTGTTGTATGAGAATTCTGCAAATGGAAGACAATCTTCCCATTTGGATCCATAGGCTAGGACACATGCGCGAAGCATGTCCTCTAATATCTGGTTCACTCGTTCAGTTTGGCCATCGGTCTGGGGGTGATAAGCTGTGCTAAACGCCGACTTGGTTCCGAGGGCTTCGTGCAGGGCTTTCCAGAACCTTGAGGTGAATTGTGTGCCTCTATCTGATACAATTCTCTTAGGCACACCATGCAGGCTTACTATTCTGGAAATATACAGGTCTGCTAACTGATTTCCCCTATAGGTGGTGTTGACGGGAAGAAAATGGGCAACTTTGGTCAGCCTGTCAACGATGACCCATATTGAGTCATGGCCTCGGTTGGACCTTGGAAGTCCGGTGATAAAATCCATTCCAATCTCATCCCACTTCCACTCGGGAATCTTTAAGGGTTGAAGCAATCCAGCGGGTCGCTGATGTTCAGCCTTGACTCGCTGACAAATATCACACTTGGCTACAAAAACACCAATTTCTCGCTTCATTCCGTGCCACCAAAATCTTTCACGAAGGTCTTGGTACATCTTGGTTCCGCCAGGGTGGATTGAGTAAGGGGTCTCGTGGGCTTCCTTTAGGATTAACCCCTTGAGTTCCGAGGTATTGGGGACACAGATACGACCATTGAATCTCAACACTCCTTCTGCATCCTCGGTAAAACCAGGCGCTTTACCGAGAGAAATCTTCTTCTTGATTCCTTCTATGCTCTCATGACCTTTCTGGGCCTCCTTGATTTGGTCTATCAGAGTTGGAGCTAACTCTAAATGGGCGAGATAGCCGTGGCTAACAAGCTCTAGTCCAAAATCTTTGAATTCTTTGAACAGGGCTGGCTGCTCTGCTTGGATCATGGCATTCAGGGTGCAGGGTTTGCGACTAAGGGCATCGGCAACTACATTAGCTTTTCCAGGGTGATAATTGATACCGATATCATAATCCTTGATTAATTCCATCCACCTTCTCTGTCGCAAATTTAACTCCCTCTGTGTGAAGATATACTTCAAGCTCTTATGATCCGTATAGATCTCGCAGCGATGTCCCGCCAGATAGGAGCGCCACGTCTTCAGAGCAAGAACAACAGCGGCTAACTCCAGGTCATGGGTTGGGTAGTTCTCTTCATGTGGTCGCAACTGTCGAGACAGATACGACACCACCTTGCCTTCTTGCATCAGAACACAACCCAGTCCTAGACGTGATGCATCGCAATACACGTCGAAACTCTTGGTGACGTCTGGCATAATCAGGACAGGGGTTGAGGTCAATCTCTTCTTTAATTCCTGGAAACTCTCTTCACACTTCTGAGTCCATTCAAATTTCTTGTCCTTTTTCAGCAGTTGGGTAAGGGGTTTGGCTATACTGGAGAATCCCTCAACGAACTTGCGGTAGTACCCCGCTAGTCCGAGAAAGCTTCGGATTTCAGTCACACTAGTTGGGGCTTCCCAGTTCACAATGGCTTGAATCTTCTCTGGGTCAACAGAAATTCCTCCCGCAGACACAACATGTCCGAGAAATGAGAGTTCACTGAGCCAAAACTCACACTTGCTAAACTTGGCATACAACTGATGCTCTCGGAGGGTTGCTAAAACTAGACGCAGGTGTTCAGCATGCTCTTCTTCAGTTTTGGAGTAAATAAGGATGTCATCAAGGAAAACTACCACGAACTTGTCAAGATACTCCATGAAGATCTTGTTCATGAGGTTCATAAAATAGGCTGGGGCATTGGTCAGACCAAAGGACATTACGGTGTATTCAAATAAACCGTAACGGGTTGTGAAGGCAGTCTTGGGAATGTCTGTCTCTCGGATTCTTAACTGATGATACCCTGACCGAAGATCGATCTTTAAAAAGACTCGGGCTCCGTTCATTTGATCGAACAGATCCTCGATCTTTGGGAGAGGGTACTTGTTTTTGATGGTCACATCATTTAACCTGCGATAATCCACACACAGGCGTGTGGTACCATCTCTCTTATCCACAAAAATAATGGGTGATCCCCAGGGTGAAGCACTTGGGTGAATAAGCCCTTTGCTGAGCATATCTGCTAACTGCTTCTTCAACTCAACCAGTTCTTCTGGATTCATCCGATAAGGTCTTTGGGATATGGGGGCTGTCCCGGGGATAAGTTCAATGATGAACTCAATATCCCGATCCGGTGGCATACCAGGCAATTCTTCAGGAAAGACATCTTGGAACAAGTGAACAACATGGATCTCATCTAGGGTGGGTCGAGCTATGCTCCCATGGCATCCTGGTTGGGGTCGACTGGTTTGTGACACATATTCCACTTCTACTCCTTTGTCGGTGGTGAGGGATACAACTCTTCTGGCACAGTCAATTCGACCATGGTACTTGGCTAACCAATTCATACCCAGTATGACATCTATTCCTTGGGTTCCTAGGATGATTAAGTCGACTAGGAACTTTTCCCCTTTGATTTCAAGGGAAACGTCCGGGCAAAATGACTTGGTATCTATGGTGGATTCTGGGATTTGGATGACCATGGGTTTGGGTAAGAGGTTTCCGACTAAACCTCCCTTAGCAACAAATTCTTGGGTAACAAAAGAATGAGTAGCACCAGAATCAAACAGAACAGTTGCAGGTACTGAGTTGACAAGGAACGTACCCAGCACAACATCTGGTGCATCCATGGCCTCTTCAGCATTGATGTGGTGCAGGCGTCCTTTGGCAACAGCCACATTTCCGCGGGGTGCGGGGTTCTTGCCATTTCCATTGCGGCCTTGGCCGTTGTTCGGCGCCTGTGCATCGGGGCGTGGACCATTCTTCTTAGGATTGGGGCATTCTTTGGAGTAGTGACCTTTGGTGCCGCAATTGAAACAGACAACATTGGCATTGCGGTTGAAGTTGTTAGAGTTCCCTCCGGGACGAGTGTTGTCATTGGGACGGCTGAAGCTGTTTGAGTTGTTTGGGTGATTAGGGTAATTGGGGCGTGGGTTTGGTGGTGGTCGATAGGCTGGCTTGGGGTTTGGTGGGTGGGTGCGAGGCTTCTGGCTGCTCGAACCTTCCTGGGCAATCATTCTCCTCTTACGACCTTCAAACATGGACTTGCGCTTGGTCTCCAACTGGATGGCCTTGTCCACAAGTGATTCCAAATCAACAAAGTCATGGATAACCAAAGCGCATTGCAGTTCATCATGAAGTCCGTTCATGAAACGCTCCATCTTCCTCCTCTCGGTGTCGACGTCATCAGGAGCATACCGAGACAAGTCAGTGAACTCATCGAGGTATCCGACCACATCCTTACTTCCCTGCCGCAACCTGCGGAATTCATCCTTCTTCCGCTCAATGAGTCCGCGGGGAATGTGCTTCTTGCGGAACTTCTCCTGGAAATCATCCCAGCTGATAGCATAACCAGCTTGCTGGAGAGCCTTGGTAGCTTCCCACCAAGACCGTGCTGGTCCTGCAAGATAGTGGGTCGCATACAGCACCTTCTCAGGTTCTCCCATGGCTGCAAATTCCAGGTTGTTGTTAATGGTGCGAAGCCAGTCATCGGCCTCAAGTGGGTGAAGTCCCTTGGAATAGGTGGGTGGGTTGGTCTTTTGGAAGTCGCTCAAAGTGGACCGCTGATTTCCTTCACCATTGCCATTGCCATTGCCATTTCCATTGCCATTGTTGTGGTTGTTGTTGTTGTTGTTGTTGTTGTGAGCGGCAGCTATCTGTTGCAGGGCAGCGATATGAGGTTGACGCTCAGTCCGGGCAGCTTGGCGTTCCTCCATGATGAGCGCCAGAAGTTGGGCGGTGGTTGGTTCCGGTGGGGGTGGTGGTGCTCCTCCATCCGCGTTGGAGCGACGAGTGTCCACCATCCTGAAGCACACCGGGTATAAGGGGCAAGCAAAAAGGGGTTTGACCAAGGAAAGATGGGTTTTTACGTAGAGGTTGATTTACTAAGGATTATAAGAGAAACATTTAACACATGTTAACAAGACTAGCACACACTTTCATAGCACAACCATTACATCAAGAGTTCATCCAAATCTAGCTTACAACATTCTCCTTAACTAATGTACATATAGCAAGTTCCAAAAGAACCACAACTTTGACTCTACTAGCGATAGGGGGTCGACCTAATCCTGCGGTAGAACTCAAGTAACTCGCCTACTGAGGTGGAACCTCAGGCTCTGCCATGTCAGCATCGGACTGGTAGGGTGGCTCCTCTGGATCCTCCTCCTCATCATCCTCATCCTCATCGTCCATCTCCTCCATATAGTCGTCATCGTCACTGAGGAAAGCGTCGTTCTCCTTGCGGAGATCCTCGCCCTCCTCCTCCATCTCGTCAGTACGGAGCTCCAAATCCTCTATCAGCTCATCCTGCTCTGCAACCTTCTTGCGGAGCTTCGCTATGGTCTTCCGCATCTGGGTTCCCTTCTTAAGAAGAGCGGCCTTCTCAGTCTTCAGCTGTGCCTCACTCTCGCGACTCTCCTTGAGCGAGAGACGCTCAAAGTGAGACCGAAGCCTAGCGCACCTCAGATCCTCCTGGGTGCGAAAGAGCATAATCTCCATGTCCAGGATATACTCTCCGAATGTCGGGTGCAGAGGGGACCGAATTGGGTGTCCATCGATGGTGCGCCTCCCGTAGAACTGGAAACGAGAGTTTACCAGCTCCGCCTTGTGTTCCTCACAAAGCCGGGATAGCATCCGCTGCATGGAACGACACAGTCCATCGTCCCAGTGGACGTCCATGAGGGTGAAGGAGAGTGCCCTGGATCCGGGGGACTTGATGTTCCCGCGAACAGACGCCTCGATCAACCAGGACAGGTTCCCGTTACCGGGAGCGTCCACCTGGGCTCCCTTAAACTCAGGAGTGGGACGACCTAGCAGCTTGGTCAACTCGAACAAGTCCTTCTCGAACATCAACTTGCCGTCCTTCTCCAGCTGAACGAACTCGGTGAAATGGATCGCCATCTATAATTTTTAGTCAAAATTTTGAAGTTAGTGAGATGGCAAGTATATCAAAATTTTAATGGAAGGGACAATATGTGAGCAGATTTCTAAGTTTATTAAAATGACAAGTGTGGCAAGTTTTTATGAATATGAGAGAAAACTTAGTAGTTTGTAAGAGGGGAATTTTTGCATAAGTGAGAGGGTAAGAGATAAGCATTTTTAAACTAATTCCTTACTTTGTTTTCTTTAAAACTCAACTTTTGTAATCACTACCTAACGACCATGCTAATCTAAGGCTCCTAAAGTCGAGATGGCTCTGATACCTTACTTCCTTTGCTCATGCTAGTATAGGATCCTGCCCATATGATACTTCCCATCGACACTTAACCCAGCCCGTCGGGATCTAAGTGTGAGGACTCATATGTTTTATCTGGCGGTGTATAGGGGACATCCTTCTATCCTCCTCCTTATCTACTCATAGATGTTGAGAGAGGACCCAGGTCAGGGGTAGGTCGTCAAACCATTCCCTCATGCATAACAGAGTCATCTCTGTTGATGCAGTGCCCCATACTAATAAGAGCAAACTATATGACTAGACCCTTTCCCATATGTGGGTAAATGTGGTCGCACAGAATATCGGCTGATCGACGTAAGTACTAAGACACAATGTGCTTTTCTCAAAAACCACCTTTCTCCATTTCTTTACTTCAACACCATATCATAGTGCTTTATATCCACACAAGTTTTCAAAGGAGTTTTGAATAAACAAATCTTGGTTTTTCCATCCTATAGTTTTAGCATATACTTCTACATTGGGTGGCAAAATAATCTCTATGTACTTTTAAAAAGGGTTTTATAAACCTTTGCCTTTGAAAAAAATGATTTGTAAATCTAGATGCATAAGTTATGTGCAAGCTCAGAGAGTAGCTTGCCTTGCTCAACAAAGTGGTCTTGGTCTTGGTCTTCAGGTTCCACAAATCCTTCCTCCTCGATATATCCGGCAACGTTCTCGTCTAATACACAAGCAATCAATACAACCAATCACTAGCCTATTAAAACAGTCATCATAGCAATACACTCTTAGAGGTTCTAATTAACCATTCCACATACCAAACAACACTATGTGGTTTCAATTTAATTGATTTAAACATTATTCCATTGTATTTTAACTAGGGCAGAAACTTGTTGCACATGTTTAATTGCATAGCTTGAGTTCTGTTTGTCACAAAAATACAAACTAAAATTCTACAGAAAGCTAATGATGTGTAGAAGATGACACAATTGGGTTTGGATCATTTGGAGTTACCAAACTCCCTACACATTGTTTTGAATCCAGATGCCAATTAATAAGGTTTTGGCTATTATTTAAATTATATTCACCTAAAAATTAAACCCTTTTAGGGATGACTAACCATAGTTAAATGTGACCTAATAAAATTAGTTTCAACTAATTTGGATTATCATAGTATCAGAAACAGACTAGTTTAGAATTTAAACCATTTATGGTATTTTGAATAGTGTATTTTTATTATATATCCAAATGGGATGAAACCAATTGGGTTGGATAGATAATTGCATAACCTATCCAGAACAGTTTGATTTGTTTCATTTGGAGTTTTAAATCTAAAGTTATGGAATTTCAAAGTTTGGGTCCAGTACTGGTTTTGAATTAATTTCTAAATTCGAATAAATAACCCAGAGTGGATAATGTTGAGAATCCTGACGGGTAGGGTCCACTCGTAAGTGACTCAACCGAAACAGTGCGCGCGCTGGGAAATGTTTAAAAATCTGACGTGCGGGGCCCGCGGGTCAGCGACTAAAACGCGAAGCGGTACGCCACCGTTGGATCAAGATCCAACGGCCCAGACCGCGCGCGCCGGCGGCGACCAGAAACGGGCGGCGCCGTGGCTCCGGCGACGGCGTCGAGGACGGGCTGCTCACCTAGGGGCTCGGGAGACGACGGCGACGGTGCGGGAGGGGTGTGGCGGCTCGGGGAAGCTCGGGGGCGAGGTGGCGCGGGCTGGGGAGGCTCCTGGCGACGACGGCGTGAAGCTCCTCCGTCCGCGGCCGTGCTCCAACTCCGGCGAGTCCGCTGCGCCGTTCCTGGGCACAATCCAGAGGGGAAAAAGGGGCGGGTGAGCGAGGGGTTCATGGAGAAGGGGGTGCGGCCAGAGAGAAGGGAAGGGGAAAGGGTAGCACGGCCTGGCCGTGGTCATCGTCTACCTCGGGCACGGCGAGCTCGAGGAGACCCACGGGCGGCTGGGCTTTGCGGCGACGGCGTCGCCCTCCAGGCGGTGCTCGAGAGGGGTGGTGTGAGAGGGGGATAGGCAGTGGCGGTGTGGTGAGAAGAGGGGCACGGGGGCCTTTTATAGCGGCCGGGCGGCGCACGGTGGACGCGGTGCAGAGGGCACCCGCGGCCGTGCGTGCTCGCCGTAGGCCGGTGGAGGGTGTGGCTAGGCTGCGGGGTGCTCGGGGGACAGGGTGGGCAAGGTGCGGCTGCGTGGCGCGTGCTGCGCGTGCGAGACGGGGCGGGCCGGCCGTGAGCGCGCTCGGGCGGTGCACGACGTGCACGGCGTGGCGCGGGCGCGGCGCGGTCGGGGCGTGCTGGTGTGTGTTGCCGCTGCGCGAGGGCGCCAGGAGGTGAGAGAGAGCGAGGGGGGCACGGAGCGGCCAGCACGACGCGGCGCCTGCGCGGCCACAGTGCCGACAATGGCAACGTGCGCGCGCCCTGCTGTCTCCGGCGGTTCCTCGGCGCTCCCGAGGCCAATTCCTCGCGTTCTTGAGTGCGGTGAGGTTGGAGGGGTGAGGAAAATCGAGAGGGGGCATAAGCTTGCATCAATTTGATCGAATTCGATCAAATCATCCAAGGATTTGGCTCGGGTTGGGAAGAACAGGGTGGTGCTCCACAGGTGTTTGCTGAAATGCCTGAACCAAAACAGTAGCATTTTGGCTATTTAATTTTCCATATTTCTCTTAATTCTTTTGGGTCCAAACTTAGGATCTAGGCTAAGTATATTATTGGTGAGTGTTACAATGTCTTTTTGAAATATTTTGAAATATTTCAATCATGAATTTCTAATTTGAATTTGAGGTTTTGAATTTGAGTTTTTGAAAGGGAATACTTTGTAAAAATTAACTTGGAGTGTTTATAATATTACTCCATTGATTTTGGTGTGAAAATAAAATTATGCTTCTTAATTTGGAAAAATAATGTGACATGTGTCACATGGTGTTTTGTTTTTGTGATTTGTTTTATTTGTTTTCTTTTCCTCAAATTTTTAATTAGAGCTAGAATTCAACAATCTTGCAAACAATGCAACAAGCAACACTCAAGAATTAAACATACACACATTTTTATAAGAAAAGTTTTTGTTGGCCCACATTTTTGCACTAATAATTATATTAATATTTTTGGGATGTTACAGTACACAATTACACAGACCCAGGTAGTACAGCAACACAGAAAAAGAAGTACACATATACACATAATATGAAGTATAGAAGTACACATAAGCGAGTGTACATAGTATATGTGACAAGATGTACAAACTACACATAACTGGTAGTAAGGAATTTCTTTTTTGTCATAACCTGTCAATATGAAATCTTGTTGTAAAGATCTCGACGTGAGAAGCTCAAAAGTGAAAACGATTCTTAATTTAGACAAACTGTTCTCGACATATTTTGGTTTTAAAACTAGATTTGGAAAAATAAAAGGGAAACGTCTATCAGCCCACCACTTTTATTCTGGTTGTGACACTTGGCAAACATGCAAACAATTATGGGACTAAAACAAGAAAAAGACGACACTTGTCACGACAAGGGGTAAAGTTCCTTTACAGAAGGAAATTCTTTTTTTTAACGCTATGAGCATGTCAGGTCAGATGGGCCTACATTGCACATGGTAAGCGCGTTGAAGTTACATGCCTCGGTCAAAGAGCCCAGGAGGCCGGACACAATTTATCTGAGTGCGGTTTCCCAGAACCAGGTGTGGGTATCGGGTTTATCTTGTCCGTCCATTTTGTGGAGATCCGGTAGACCCGGGCGTTGACGAGCTGTGAGGCTAAACGCGAGGATCGGCCTAAAGGGTTTCTAAAGTGTGCATGTCAGTCTGGTGACAGTTTGACGCATGATCCACCAATGGAGGAGGGACGACGCGCGGTGGGGCCGGAGGTCGTGAGCGTGGAGGCAGGTGCGGCCCTCCGCTCGAGCGAGGGGCGCGGGGCGCGGCGCGGGCCGACGCGCGGTGGAACGGGGTGCGGCGCGGGCCGGTTCGCGGCGGGGCGCCGAGCAGAGCGCCGGGCGCGGGCCGGCGCGCGGCAGGGCGGGGCGGGGCGTGGGGAGGGAGGGCAGCAAGGAAGAGCGGCAGGGAGGGCCTCCACCGAGAACGGCAGCAGCAGGGAGGAGAACGGCCTCCGCTATCTCCGCCGAGAACCCTCCGCGACCTCCGATCTGCGAGACCTGCGAGAACGGCCGCGGCCTCCACCGAGAACGGCCCTGCTCCAGCGAGCTGCGCCGGCATTCGCGGGATGCCGGTGGCCAGAATGCGCAGGGCGGGCCGGCCTGGCACGACGCTGGTGGCCGGAGAGCCCAGGCGGGCAAGGTTTCACTGGAGGGCAGCTCTTCTCTGTTGTAGGCTCTGTAGGCGGATCCAGATCCGCCGCAACTGGTCCGGTGAGATAATTCACGCGACATTGCTGCGCCAGTGAGGGTCCCGCGACATTGCTGCACCGGCGGGGAGGAGCGGGTTGCAGGCGTGTGAATGAGTTAGGCGAGCCTGGCGGTTAAGCGTTTCCATTTCTGCCTGGCCGTGGGTTTGGCATTTCTAACACCGGGTGGTCGCGCGGGTTTGATGGTTGACCATCGCGTATCTCAAAGCAGTGGGACGGGCGAGATAGGAGGGCGACGCAAACATAGTTGCGGGAATAGCTTTTCGGATTTGTCTTGCAAATTACGCCGTAATCTTTCCCGACTTCCCGTCCGTGTCGTTCTCCGATCGGAAAACCAGGGGATTTCGATTCCGACTCATGTTATTTTTCCGTTACCTTCCGGAAACAACTTCCAGGAGCTGAAACTGAAGCGCCTTGAGCAGCAAGAATCACAGTTCACAAGATAGCACAGTCCGAGTCGGAGATGATGATGGCCATCCACGGATCCATGCATCCATATATACAAGGTTCACCTCTCTCGCCTGAGCCCTAATCTTGTCATTCCCTTTGACCTAGCTACCAAGAAAGTTGCAAAGGGTCGATCGGAGCAGCAAGCCAGCAGCCGCGATGGAAAAGAATGTCCGCGGCGTCCCGGCGGTTCGTCTCTCCAGCAGTCTTCAGGTCGCCGCTTTCTTCCCACCATCCGGCGGCCGAGGTGGCCGTCGCGGCTCCGCAGCACCCCCTGCGTTGATGGTGGACGTCAGGGTTGTCATCCGCCGACACTTTCCCGTCGGTCCAGGGCGCCCGATCGTACAGGAGGTGGCGGAGGACATCGTGCTTCGGAGGCAGCATGCGCGAAAGCTCCGCCTACCCGAGCGTGTACAACAGGTTCTCGCCGCCGACGTGCTCCCAAATGTAGCACACCCGTTCGACCGCGGCGCGGTGGTGGCGAAAACGGAGAAGATATGCGAGCAAGTGGCGAGGGTCTGTGCTGACCCCCGCCTTGCCAAGGGAGGCGCGCAAGTGCTTGTGTTGCTGGATACTTTCGCATGTCCCGCGTTCCTACGTCCTCTGGCTCGCAAGCCGATGAGAATCAGCACCTTTCCGGCTAAGCACGCCGTCGTCAGGATGAGGGCCGATGCATGCACGAAGACGGAGACTGGGTTCTCTGGGATCGCTGGAGCAGCAGTGCCCACGGCCGCGGAGAAGACACGGCCAATCGGCGTCATTGGACACGGACGGCCCAACGAGGTTGACGATAGGTTCAATGGTGAGGCGGAGGAGAGGTGGAAGGGTTGGTTGCCGTGGTAGAACCCGATCTTGAGTTCTTCGATCGGACTGATCCATGACATTATATTTCTGAATATCTTCAGACTAGAATTTAAATCTGTAACAAAATCAGTAGAACTTGCTCGGTAGACTCTTGACCGCTTGCTCAGATTGTTCACGGGTATGCCCTGCAAAGAATGGCCGACGCATTAAAGCTGTTTGTTTTAGTAGAACAAAATCAGTAGAGCTTGTAATCTATAGTGCTGCAAACAATTCTGTACTCAATTGATTAGTTTGTTTTTCGTCGAGAGAGCAATGTATTTCTTCTGGATACCTGCGATGTATTGCTTGGCTGAATTTCGAGAGTTGAAAAGAGGGGTCTGTTTATTTCTTCAAACTATAAGGTGTCAATTCTGTTGTGACAGACAGAGCTAATGACGATCAAATAATAATAAAGACAAACCAGCAATATCCATCTTTCAGAACCAGTTATGCGTATTGGGATAGCTAGCTGTAACTTGCTTACTGTCCGTGGATGCAGTGTGCAGAATAACAAGCCAATCCACGGAAGATGATAACAATTGCTAGACTGCATCAGTCCGGAAATACATATACCAAATCAAGGAGTTACATACGGATAATCATGCTATTAGCACATTACTTTTTTTTGAGATGAGCACATCACATTCTTAAGAAGCCCTTTAACGTCACCACAATAATGAATTTAAAAGTGAGACTTTACTTAATGAACGACGGCTACACCATTCCATCCGAGCAATTACCAGTTTCATCTAAAAACAAGCAAAACAAGCAGCGTTTTCTTTGAAGAAAGAATAACTTCCTTGAGAAATACGCGTGTTCATTCAACAGCTGATTAAATTTCATAACTTTAAATGCGGGCGGCTTGCGTGAAAATCTTTCCCATCAAGATTTCTAAAGTGCAGCATAGATATTTCCTGGCAAATAGTCTGCGGATAGGTACATATTTCCGGACAGTTAAAAGTGCCCTCGATAGTGTGCCATGGTGTAGGTACAGGTTTTGACTGTTGTACTAAAAATAATGAAAAGTGAGAAATAAAACGTGATACATTGTTGTTGTTGTGATGGAAACGTGATACGTTGCTGGTAAAAAAACGTAATACGTTCTATGTGCACTGAAAAGATTAACATTTTGACGTTTTTTGAATATGTTAGGATGATGTGGAGACAGGATGCATGATACCCAAGTTATATAAGACTACTTGAAGCCAAGTCCTAAACTTCTCTTTCTTGACGTTGATCTGAGCCATGCAATACTTCTGGGACTCGACCCTAGAGACTCCTCAAAAAAAAAAAAATTTGAACCGAGGCAAAATATTTGACATTTTTATTAATTACGAATAATTAGGAATTGTGTGGTTAATTAGCGGGAAATCGGTCTAAAATCGAACCATTAAGGATCTTCATGAAACATGACCATCACGAGGACACACATAGCCACCCTGTCTACCCACACAAACTGCACACACACACACAAACACACCACCGAAGCTAGAGTCGTCCAGGTTGCCCTCCATGTCATCGTACTCAAGTTGCACACCTCTGCAGCGACTCCGATTTGACAAGAAAACCACCGGGAGAACATTGCCAAAGCAACGTCGAGAAGCCCACGTTGGTCCATACCAAACAGATGACTCTTCGTGTAGAGGCAGGATGATTGAACATCACTTTTATATCTAGATTGGAACTGGACTTGAACCTTCATATCCATATTTCACTCCACTTTCACTTTCATATCAGGAACGTCGACTTGCACTTTCAATAGTGAATTATTCACTTTACGGAATTGGTTCATATTCAAGACGAATAAGACCTGATCAGGATTCCTTAGGAGAAATTGGAAGAAAACCGTAGCGAACGGTTGAACCTTAGCGAAGTATTTTTGGTTCATTAGAACCTGATCCTAGTCTGAATCGGAGAATAGGAACGAAGTAGCTCGCCTAAAGCTATGCGGTATTATGGTAGACACTAGTTGTGGCGATGCAGCACATCAGTACAGTAGCAGTGCAGCAAGCAACATCCACATTCTGTAATTTCGGTCCATAGTTTCAGAATTCATACCGGGAGTGTACAATGTGCCTTAATCCTATTATTATTTTGATGTTTTACCCAAATTGTGCTTACAAGATGGTCTGTAATTTATACAATTCATTGATTTAGAGCTCTAAAAAATAAAATAAAAAGGAAGGACAAGTGTAATGCTTTGTAACGTTTGTGGGATAGCTTTAAAGAAATTGAACACTGCTTCGACCTCAACGCCGATTTGTATAGAGGTTGACAGGCAAAATAATAGTAATGAAAATGTGCCTAATTATTTGAGGTAGTGTCACTACTATGAAAATTTATAGTTTCAATCTTGTTATGAAGAACTTCCATATCTTATAGTGTTGTTCCTGGAACATTCTTATGACTTCGAATACCAAATATGAAAATCCTAGCTCCCCCTGGTGGTAGGTAGGGCTGGGAATAGATTATGTGGGGAAGAAACAGTTGGGGATGATTATAGGCCAAACTTGTCCACATTGGAAACTAGCAAATGTAGATTCCCATTACCCGTGAGCTTCTCATCGGCTCGGCAATGAGTAAACATATTACATCGTTGAAAATATTTATGGGCCCACGGTTATCTATATATCGCAAGAGATTTGAGTATTTTGGTGAACAATGCATGTAGCTCAACAAGATATATTTCCGACATAGCTCATTGGAGATGCGTGATAATGTGTTATTGTGGGCTTTGTTATTGGTGTTGCCGATGAGGATGTTCTTACTACCGCTTTGTAATAAGACTATTGTTGTTTCGATCTATTTCGAAAATTTGTGTATGCTAAATATTTAAAGTAATGGAGAATTTATAGGTACTCTCAGACTTAGAAAAGCAAAATTCATATAACAAATCATTCATTATTTGCAGTGACATTCTGATATGATTTACTCCCTCTGTTTCACTATATAAGATGTAGAAAAAATCTGGGGAGAAATGCTCATGCTTTCCGAAAAAACATGTTGCACGATTTTTAAAACAAATCAATGCTGTGATTAGGAGTGAAAATTAAGAGTGCTAATCCCACATGGTGAGTACTCCTCTTAGATCAGTTTATGAACCTAATCATAGTCGTCAATGCGCTTTAGAATTCATGCAACATGTTTTTTTGAAAAGTACCGAAGCACTTCTCAAATCTGGGATCTTTTTTTTTAGTTGACAAAATATTTACATTCAAGTTTCAACAACATATACTGTACATCATGAAAATTAGTATTTCTGTGGGAACGGTTAACTGTTAGAACGGAGGTTGGACCTGTAAGCTGAATAAATAGAAGCACGTGCAGGCCGAACGGTAACCCGCGACTATACATGTTACTAGTGGACTTAGTGCAGCGATGCTGCGCCCGTGTTCGAAACACAATTTAAATTTGGGAGTTTTATTATTTTCAAATCATGTTGGTTTGAAAATTTTATGCAGGTAGTAAATAAGATGTAAACTTGGTAATGTGCAAAATTTGTCTAATATTCTTGTATTTTGCTTTAGATAATTTTTTTGTGGGTGTTTTGATATTTTAGGACTTATAATTAGAAGAAATGAATTTGAAATTTGTCCAACTTGCTTGGAACTTTAAAATGTCTTGCATTTTTTCCTAAGTAATTACATTTCTTTATTGTGTACATTTTGATTTTCTTTTCATGTTTTTTAGAGAAACGTGAGAAAGATAATTGTGCGATTATTTTGATAATTTAGGATCTATGTTTGGAAGAAATGGATATGAATTTTCGTAAAATTTGATTTTTTTGGAAATTCAGAATCTTTTGCATTGTGCCGTAGATAATTAGGTTATTTTATTGTCGGCATTTTGATATATTTTTTTATTTTTTGGATGCATACATCTAGAGTTATTAATATTGCAGAATTAATCATTTACTGTTTTTTTAGAATCGGAGGAGACGCTGGCAGGTGGGACCCGCAATGATGTCGTGCTGACGTCACCGCGGGCAGCGAGCGCAGATGCAGTGGCAGCGGCGCCGCCCATGCCGCCGACGAACCAGCGCGAGCTGGGACTCGCGGCTCGGCGCCGCAACACGGTGAACCCGCCAGTGGCGGCGCCACCGCTTTTACGTCGTCGGAGTGACGCGGACGGCGCGCGGACGGAGCGGCGGTGGCGGAGCTCGACACGGATGAGTCCCGCGCGGCGGCGGCGTCCCGGCAAGCGATATTGGGTGAGGATGGAGCGGCGGTGACGGCGCATCTCCCTCTGCCCTTCGATCTGAGAGGGAAGCCACGGAGTGGTCGTGGCGCGCGGCGCCGCCGCCAGCGAACTCGATGCCGCGGGAGGGAGGAAGAAGGAGAGGGGGAACTGTGATGGCAAATTTACAGAAAAGTCTGTGACGTTTTTGCAATTTGCGTAACAGTCCCCCGCAGCGTTAATATTTGGACGGGATGGGCTGTGACCGGGTGATGACAGGGACGCGTGGCGAAACGGAATTGGTAGAAAATCGCGAATGAATAGTAACCGCGCGCGGGAGGTGACGCGGCCCAATCCTGGCCGTTGATTTCGCAGATCGGACGGTGCGCGGATGGGGGGCGACGTGGATGGCTGGATTGGGGGCCAATGTTGGCAGCTATTATATATTAGGTATAAATATATATATAGGTATGTAAGAAATCTACAACAAAATACAGAAAGCACCCCCGCGTCGCCTTCCTCCTGGCGACACGGGGAACCCTAACCGCCGCCGCCCCTAGAGGCCCCCACCTCCTCCAAAGCTTCGGCGCCGCCGGAGGGGCCGCCGGCAAAGCCGCGCGCACCCCGGGGAAGGTGGCGGTGGGGCGAGTTTCCTTTTCCGTGCTCGTGGCGGAGCCCATGGCAGCACAGGGCGGCCGAGATGCGGTTGTGCTTGGCAGTGGAGGCGCGAGGCGGCGGAGATGCGGCTGTGCTCCTGCGGTGGGCGCTTGCACGGAGGGCAGGAGGGCCGTGCGTGGAGGTTGGCGGGAGCGGTAGCCTGCCCGAGCTCGATCTGGGCCATGGGCGGGCTGCACGCCGGCGCTGCGGTTGGCGGCGTCGGGTTCCGGAGAGGCTGCTAGGCATGGCAACCCATGTCGTCATTCTTCGGCACCTTGGGCGACGAGGACGCCGGGGCGGCGGCCCCGGACCTGTTCGACGGTGCAGCGGTGCCCGCGGTGGCATGAGGTGCCGCGTGTGGTATCCGGATTGCGGAGCGAGGTGCTTGGAGGTTGGCAACGGCGCCCCTGCTCTTGCCATGCTGCTCCCGGCGCTTTGAGGGCAGGCCAGGCTCCTGGCGAAACCCTAGCACAGAATCCGGTCTGTGCCGATGACGACGGCGCCTTCGGGCGTCGTTTCCCTTCTTGTTTGCGTCAACGTGGAGTCTTGATTTTGACCGACGGGAGTGGTTGCAAGATCTCCGGACGAAAAGTTAGTATATACCCTCTCAAAATAAGTATATACCTTTTTTAAAATGTAGTATATACCAACTTTAAGGAGCAGTGTATACCCATAGCAATGTGGTATTTGAAAATCAGTATACACCTATTAAAAAAACTGGTATATACCCTTACAAAAAATGTGGTATACACCTCTTGATGAAAATCAGTATATACCGCTTGAAAAAAGTAGTTTGCACTTCTCTTAAAAAAACCAACACACGAAAATTGAAAAATTCGCTCACATCACACGCCGACAGACTACTTCTTTTGAACTGCATGTACTAGATGACCCGTTGCGCAACTGCGCAACTGCCGAAAGTAAGACCGTATTGATGTTATAGGCTCTCTTAGTTTCGGTACCATTCATTTCATTGAAGTAAAACTGGTTTACGACAGCATAAAAATACCAAGTCGATTCAGAAAAATCACATGTCTTATTTCCAATATAAAAAATCACCAGGTACAAAGGTAGATAATATGAAAACATAAGTACACAATATTTGCAAAGTCAATATTTTTCTCAAGTTAATAGACTCTATAGCTTTGGCACAAAGGGAAAAAATAGATGACTCGTTTGGGCCAATGGGGCAAATGGTAAAAGGAGACTATATTTTTGCCATAAGTGGTTTTGCATGTATATTATTCCCCACCTCTGTGACTCTATGTCACTACTATCGAACATCTCGCGGGACTATGGGTTTTCAAGCTCCTCTTGTTTTGTTGTGCTCATGGTCAAGATTTTCCATTTACTCCTCTTTTTATGTCATAATGTTCTTTACCCTTCTTGTCTCTTGTCTGGTATTCTCATGTCTTGTCCCAATCATCACCTTAATCCAGTCTATCCCCTTCAGCGATCCGATCAAATATGATCTAAGAAGGCATCAGGTTTCAATTTCTTTGTGTACAAATAGTCGTTATGCCAATCATAATTTGTATAAGGCTTGAATTATTTGTGTATATAATATTTGTTGTAATCATAGTTTGTATGTACATTACACTTTTGATTAGACCTGTTTGGAGTGTTTTAAATCAGAAGACACTATGTTTTAAGAGATTTAAATGGACATCTTATCATCTTAGACTGTTTGTTTTAGATGACACGATGCGTCAAATGGTTTAGTTAATCCCAAATTTATTGCCATAAGAGAAGTATGATAAGGTACTGACAAGTTTTTTTTTGCTTAGAGAAAATAAGAAAGCAAGATAACTTTGATAATCAGATGTACGTAGAGTCAAGAATGTTGTCTAATTGGTTTTGAAACACCGTCTTATTTACTTGGTTGGATACACTGTCTACATGCAGTCTCATTATCTGGTAAATGACTCACAAAGTTTAGCACAGGTCAAAACTAATATATGCATGCCCTTGGAAGAAGGCAACAAATATTGTGCAAATATACCAGCCAATAATCTAACAGAACCAATATATCCTGAAGGTTGATATGTTCCGAATAAATATAGAGGTGGGGATGTTACATAAAGGGAGCGGCAAAATAATAGCCAGCTTCCCCCCATTTGAGGCAAGAAGCATCTTTCTCATATAGTCGAATAGCCACAGTTTTCTATTCCTTTGCATCACCTTGGCCTATAAACAATTTTTATTCACGAGGTCATAGATCTGGTGAGAAACTCATGTCATGGCTTCTAGAGCTAGGCAGTATTGCAACACAAGCATGTATTGAATTTATCAGCTAAATAATAGCACAAAGAACCGCCCTTTTTCTAATAAAGGCACCGGCTCAAAGAAATATACTACGTCTGATCAATAAAAAAATGTAGGATGAAACAACCACTTCACACATAACTTAAACTTAAACATACAGTCACGACACTTCTTGTAGATCAAAGGGAGTAAATGCATCCAAAGTATAAAGTGAGGGAATCTGGGTTTCTTATCGCCACATCATTCTGTATTTTCTGGTTCTGACAATACAGATATATTGCCAATGTCAAATAGAACTGTAAAGTGTAAACACATTAGTCTATGTTGTGCACTAAATGTGATAGTATTATATATGAAGTCAGAAGAAAGCATAGAAGAATATTTTTTGCTGAAGTTTTGTTAGACGTGCTACATAATTCTAACGAAGCTATAAATTTGTTTTTCTGATCATAATCAGAAGGAGCACTAAAAGATCACACTAACATAAATTTGTTTTGGCACAAAAAGGAACTGAACATATATTGTCTCATAGCAGCTTAATAGTGGCACCAATAAGCAGTATAAGTCTATATTCATTTCCAGAAATGGCAGGCAAGATAAAAAGATCGAACAGTTTTAGTCACAGAAAATTAATTTATCAAAACCTAGGCAGTACCTCTGCATGATTTAAAACAAGGAACTAATCAATTATTTGTAACTAAACGTCTCAAAGCTGCCGCGCATAGCCACACCTTCCTTCTATCCTCTTGTCCATTTCCCAAGACTGACAAGATACCATTATACAACCCTTGTTTTATCGGGTAAGCCGGCACCACTGGTCTCTGTCCTCTCATTACAAAAGCACAAAGGGCATGAATGACCTGCAAATCAATGGAATTTAGTCAGATTGTTAACAGGATGTAGTAGCAATCACGCAAATGTAATCAGTAAGAGAGATACAAATGGTGAATATTATTTCTCTGATGGCTCTCTTCTAACAGAGTATGCGAGTATCCTAAGAACAGAAATCCTATATCATCTCAAAAAATAAACTACAAGCTATATAAGGTGATGAATAATCTTTTCACATGATCTACAATGCAAAAAAAAAGGTGGAACCATAAACTGCATCAAATACTTTCTGTTGTAAGCCAACTTGGATGAGAAGTACTCAAAGCTCATTCAGCATGTATGGGGTGGGTGACTCATGAACCCTTTTGTTAAAAAATAGTGCAAAATCTCGACATACACACAACTGCCCTAAATTTAAGAGCCACTAACAATTGATTGGGAGTCCTATATAATAGCTAAGTATTTTTAGTCCTTCAGTCTGATAACCATGACCTAGATCACGGTAAAACGGTCAGATAGTAACATTCAGGTTAACATAGAACACAGAAAAACAACCATATGAACATATGGTAATTGCAACATGGACAATAATGTACCTCGAACAACTTGTCTGCAGTGTGCACTTTTACGGTCCCATATCCTTGGTGTTGCATCATCTGATCCGCTACGAATAAGCTTGCCTTCAAAAGGAAACATGTGAATTAGCTAAAAAGGAAATGCTACATCGGGGATCTGAACATCAATTAAGCTGTTGAAAATGGATCTAAGATGGTAAACCATCACAGAAGTCATTATGTTGTTAACAAAGGAGCTTATGGATCATGGTGTCACTTACTGTTGCCAGAAAATGTATTGACAAAGGCATTGAAGTCAGCATTCCACATCTATATGTCAAAGTCCTCTAACCCAGCAATTATAAAGTGACGTCGCAGATGCCATTTAAGCCACTACAAAACCATAGGCATATAATTAATCATCGAGTACATATATATGCAGTATAACAGTAGGAAACATGGATTTTGCAATCCAAACAATTATTTTGCAATCTACTAATCTATTTATCCTACATTGCTTTGCAATAACCCAACATTGGAAATATTTACTCAGAAATTTATGCATGTGTGAATAGTCTGGCAAGTATTAGAAGACACGAAGCATTAAGAGAAGATGCATTCACTGTCCCTATAAGGATTTTAGTCAACCATATAACCAGAAATATAAATGTTTTTTGTAGTTTTGAATTCAAATGAAACATGTACATAATTGAAAAGATAAACCTTAACCAAAATAAGAGCACGCACATTTATTAAACATTACGACATCAAGAGAAACCATGCAGTGCTTCATAACTAATAGCCATTATCTCTCAAAAGAGCTAACCGACATGAGGGAAAAAGAGGAGCATCGGCTTTTACCTCAACATAGCGGTTAAAAGAGATGAGAGACTCGAGATGAGAGACCTCATCATAGCGGTTAAAAGGCATAAATCCATATTGAGCAGAAAATCAATGGTGTGAGCAATTAGGGGAGACAAAATTTCTTCTTGGTTAAAGTCAAGAGTAGTTACTTTTTTTAAGGAAAAGTAAATGAAAATTAACAAATGATAATATGTAAATGTGGGAAGTCCTCCGACATGTAGGCTTGAGCAGGAAATCCATGATGTGTGCAACTGTTTGTTCTCTATGTTGATAAATTAAATATCAGCACAAGTGATGCAATAAGAGGAAAATAATTAAAAGGAGAAGTGTCACTACACATATAGAATTGCAACCAAGCCGTAAAAGAAATGAGCCGATCTACTTGGGAAAAAAGTAGGTTCAACCCTAGCGAGAAAATGCATGTACACACTTCTATAAGATCTAACATGCGCTGCATGAAGGAAACACCATCTGTTATATTAGGAATCCAAACACAATGCATCGCCGCTAAATACTGAAGGGACTTGTCCTTGAAAGAATAGATTGATCAAGTCCCAAGATAACTATTAGCTAATGCCATTGGATTAGCTCACACAGCAGAACAATAGAAGAAAAAGGTATGCCTCAATAGCTTTCAGCATAGAAACCTAGAGTAATGAACACCGCAAACATTCAGGTATTGAACCTAGAGCTCAAAAAGAGAAGGTGAAGCCCACAAACCACAAACTGCAGCCAACATCAAGAACCAAGAGAAATAAAAAAGCGAGACCAAATCGAGCACAAAAAGGACAAAAAGAGCCTCAAGAACAATTGACAATTGAAACAGAGAAAAAAGATCAGAACGAAAAAGATAAAAAGGCAATAAACCCAGGATAAGAATCCAAGAGAGAAACAAAGAGCAGCACAAGGGCTGATAAAATAAGAGCCACACAAATTTCTGTGAGATAACAAATTTCCTAGCAAATCATGTAAACAATTCCAAGAAAACATTGGCAGTATGTTCATTATTAATTCCTTCATTTAGAAATAAATCTCACAAAATAAAGGTAAGACCAACATAATATTTGGCTGAACAAATTACACCTAGCATAAAACGTGAAAGACAAATTACAATTGCGTACTCTAGTGAGTTTCTGTTATTCATGGTAAACATGTAAACATGACTCATAGGTAGGTATCAGGACTAAATAAAATGTGAACTCACTGGCACATGAAACAAGGCACTAGGGGTCTATATACCAAATCAGAAAAAATATATTTCTGCACAGAAACAAATCAGAAAAGGATGAAGAACATGGTATTAAACTCACCGCTAGAGAATTACTACACATGCATTGGTATACAAAAGCAACGTAAATATCCCACAATTTTGCATCAATGGTTTTCAAAACGTTCTGCTTAGCACGAGATCGGAGATCCAACATCACCGCCACCAAACCTACCGATACTAACTGGAGTGGCTGCTCCTCCGAGCTCCTGCTCCTTCCTTGGTAACACGAAAAAAGAACTAATTAGAGCGTTGCTTTCACCGTGGACAAAGAGCAGAGAGAGGAGACAGAGAGAGAAGAGGAAGAAGCAAACCTGTAAAAATCATAAACACGGACAACAATGATTTTTCTCAAAGAACAAACATTTTCCAAGAATTTAAATAAACAAAAAGAGGGACTGCAAGCTTTATTCCTCGGGTGGATCAAGATACACTTTATAACTAAAGCAATACTGAAGTAGGAGAATAAATGTCTTGATAAAAACGTCATTCCTCTTAATAACCCTATATGTCATAACACATAAGCTAGGTCACACCACCACCAAATTCATGACACCATTTTAAAGATCAGGTCAAACATATGTAGACAAAGCGTCAAAAAGAGAAATAGAGAAGAACCCGCCAGAATAAATACAACGGAACAAAACATGTCGCTTATGTGCGACACCGTTGAGGGTAGAATTATTATGTCCTTGAACTGAAGAAAAGATCATAGTAAACCATGTAACTCGGAGATGTCCACATGACTTGCAAATAATAAATCTACAAACACATAGAAAAAAGAATAATAATAAACCTCTCGGATGACTGCTGTCTATTTGACCTACTGTTAATATATATTGAGCACTTCTGACCTTGACCTTTTTCTCACAGTTATCTGTGTTTATTATTCTCAACTTAATTCAAGTAGCGCCATTTTTTACTTCTATTTCAGCTTAGGATGTGAAATTTAGGACTTAAGATGAACAAAAAGTTTAAGCACTGACATATGGGCTATTTGAATTAAGCTGGGTAGCCTTCTCATAATTCAGTCTTGCCCGCGTAAAAAGGGGAATTTGATAAACTGTAAGCTATCAAACTTTGTTCACAAACAAAAAAATTCTGGACAGGTCTACAGCGCATAAGAAAAGAGACAATAATCAAGCTTCTGATATAGCAATAAAATCAATAAGTAATTAATCGATGTACCAAAAACAGATGCAGGAATCAGTTACCCATATATTGTGAAACACGAGCAAATTTATCTTGGTTAACTACACATTGGATAAAATCACTATTCTCAAACGTGTAAAGTTACTTCTATTTGCTTCATGGGAAAAGCCACTTCAAGCCCAGTCAATTTCCATAATTACGGGTTCATATTTAAAACAAAACTTCCACACTATCTGTATAAATAAACAAATCATCAAACACCCCAAACAAAAGAATGTAACAGGAGCAACCTCTTTAGGTGATGGGATCTGAAGTGGTGGGTCACAACAAGCTTCAGCATGTTCCACGACAAGAGCTAAACCGAACCAGTTGACTTGATACAACTTTTGTCCGTAATGCATTCATCATCTTACAAGTGTATCTGCAATTATAACACTTTAAGTTATTGGAGTAATACAAAAAATAAACAGTGAAATCATATAAGAAAATATGATGAATACAGGCAAATAAGACAAAGCATGCCTTCATATTTGGTAATGCTGGTGGCCTTTTCAAACATGTCTGTATGTACCACATGAGCCTGTGAAAAACAGTAAGTAAGAAAATGGGCATGTATGGCACGACGATTTGTCATGTCCAAATGAAACTTGCGAGACAAAATTATCAGAGGATTGAGATCCCAGCTCGTGGTCGCCACGGGGCACCAGGGTAACCATCTCCTGCCACCATAATCCCAAGCCTTCTAATGCATGTTCGCACATACATCTTAAAATAGAACTCTAATTATAATTGCTTTAGACAAAATATCATCCTAAATAACCTGTCAAAATATAGCTTTTCACTGAAAAAAATACTACTACGACATCATAATATTTTGAAAATTCCAGATCCATGCCATCTTGTTGAGCATTATTTCATTATGGCTGTAGTTCAGCAGTGATAACCTCACATTAACTAACTAATGCATAATGTGGGATACAACAGAAGCAAAATTTAATTATTGCTAATTAGAATTTGGTACAGCATACCTTGTGACCAATATCTTCTGTTGCTATGCTTTCAACACGCCCAAGACTTCCCTGAAGTTGGCTTCTTGATTTCTCAAACTTCAAAACCATAGTTTCTGTAGTGATAGCCTGGAAGTGAACATTATCAGTGTAAGAGTTTTAACATTCTAATTATTCTAACAACAAAAATAATCGAAGGCAATGCTGCCAATGCCCCTCGGCAGTTTTGCAACCTAATTATATATCGAAAGTGCTTTGGAGGGGAGAGGTACAGCAACATACCAAGTACAACCTGCTGCAATCTGCAGAAGGTTAAAGAAGACCTTTGAATTTATCCAGAGCAACATGCAGTGAACATAGTGCATGTATGCCAGACTTGCTTCTGGGTCTTGATGCTACTATGAATGGGAAAATTGCTAGTATATACCCTCTCAAAATAAGTTAGTATATTCCCTCTCAAAATAAGTAGATACCTTTTTAAAAATGTAGTATATATACCGACTTTAAGGAGCAGTGTATACCCATAGCAATGTGGTATTTGAAAATCAGTATACACCTATTAAAAAAACTGGTATATACCCTTACAAAAATGTGGTATACACCTCTTGATGAAAATCAGTATATACCGCTTGAAAAAAGTAGTTTGCACTTCTCTTAAAAAAACCAACACGCGAAAATTGAAAAATTCGCTCACATCACACGCCGACAGACTACTTCTTTTGAACTTGCATGTACTAGATGACCCGTTGCGCAACTGCCGAAAGTAAGACCTTATTGATGTTATAGGCTCTGTTAGTTTCGGTACCATTCATTTCATTGAAGTAAAACTGGTTTAAGAAAACATAAAAATACCAAGTCGATTCAGAAAAATCACATGTCTTATTTTCGATATAAAAAATCACCAGGTACAAAGGTAGATAATATGAAAACATAAGTACACAATATTTGCAAAGTCAATAGTTTTCTCAAGTTAATAGACTCTATAGCTTTGGCGCAAAGGAAAAAAATAGATGACTCGTTTGGGCCAATGGGGCAAATGGTAAAAGGAGACTATATTTTTGCCATAAGTGGTTTTGCATGTATATTATTCCCCACCTCTACGACTCTATGTCACTACTATCGAACATCTCGCGGGACTATGGAGCTTGCCCGTTAGGGTTTTCAAGCTCTTCTTGTTGTGCTCATGGTCAAGATTTTCCATTTACTCCTCTTTTTATGTCATAATGTTCTTTACCCTTCTTGTCTCTTGTCTGGTATTCTCATGTCTTGTCCCAATCATCACCTTAATCCAATTTATCCCCTTCAGCGATCCGATCAAATATGATCTAAGAAGGCATCAGGTTTCAATTTCTTTGTGTACAAATGGTCGTTATGCCAATCATAATTTATATAAGGCTTGAATTATTTGTGTATATAATTTTTGTTGTAATCATAGTTTCGCATCCATTCTGTTATGTTCCGACTGATTATTATGCATAAGACTGCGGCTTGGAATGAACATCTAAATGTGCATGTGAATGGAGCAACAATAAGTAATATTATGTAGACACTAACATATATTTGTATTTTATTTCCAAGTTTGGACTAGTACTAGCGGGTGTCGCACATGCTAGTGCATGACACTTTATTTGTCACTGTTACATCGATTGGTCCATTGAGTAAACGACAATGGCCATCTATCGACTAAACAGTAACAGTGCGTTGAAGCGGGACTTGCACACTGCACATTGCCGACAAGGTTTGCAGCGCATACGTTCCCCAAGGTTTGCAACGCATACGTTCTGATCGCCTCGAGCTGTGCTAGTTGTTGAGGTTGGATGAACCCCTGGCCGATTTGTTGTATCTGAGGCTGAGGCTGGAAGAAGCCTTGTCCCATCTGTTGCTGAGGTTGGAAGAACAGTTTTTGTTGTTGTTGAATGACGATGGCATGCACGACATTGTGGATGGCAGGGCAACGAAGTTGCTCAAGAAGCTACGCTAGTTGCCGACAACATTGTTGCCGCATCACCTGACAGCTTCTCTGCTGCAAGATCCGCGACCGGAGAAACGGCACCATCGTCACTGGGCTGCACTGCTACACGAGGAATTGCCGACACGGGCTCAACTGTTGTTGCAGAAATGGCTGAAAAAATGATTGTTGTTGCAGGAAAGGTCGTTGTTGCTCGGAAAATTGTTGGTATTCCCGAGGAAATAGCTTTGATTCAAATGGTTGTTGAATTTGCGCAAATGGTTGTTGCGACTGATATTGGCCGATTGGGTCGACGAGTGCATGTCTTTGTTGCTGCACAAATGGTTGTTGTAATTGCGAAAATGGTTGTTGCCACTTGTATTGGCCGCTAGGATTATACTTCCCAAATTGTTGTTGATGTAGAAAAGGTTGTTGTAGTTGCGGAAATGGTTATTGCCGTTGGTATTGGCTGGTAGGATTATACTGTCCATGTTGTTGTTGTTGATGCGGAATAGGTTGTTCCACTTGCGAAAATGGTTGTCGCCACTGGTATTGGATGGTAGGACTATGCTGCCCAGGTTATTGTTTGTGCAGAATAGGTTGTTCTAGTGTCTAGAATGGCTGTTGTAACTGGTATTGGCCGCTGGGATTAAACAACCCAGGTTGTTGTAGTTGCGAAAATGACTGTTGTGATTGGTATTGGGCACTAGGATCAAATTGCACATGTGGTTGCTGCAAGAAAGATTGTTGTTGCTGCACGTTGGTGGTGGCAATGGTTACCACCACGACAAGTAGGGAAAGAATGAGGAAGGTCTTCATGGAGGATTTGTGTTTACTATTAATGGATGATAGAGGATGATTTTAATGGTGTGGGCCTATTTATAGCTGCTATGGCATAATTTCTTTTTATATTTGCATTCGCTTTCCATGAAGTGATTGGATGGTTATCTAGCTGGTCATTTGGCATGTTGTGTTTTGTGGCAGTACATACAAATATAGTTTGGATTGATCATCGAAACTTATTTACCCTTACACCTATCATATGATTGATAGGAAATATTGATAATTGGCAATGACTCATCGTATTCACTTTACATATCAAAAGCTTATCTAGATATTGCATTTTCTGAAACTAGGCTTGTAGTGTTCTACATGTTAGGCATAAACCATACTAGGAAACTTGGCGCGACGACGCTGCGCCTGTGTGGTCGTACAGAAATTATTATGGTTTTTTGGCAATGGCAAACAAAGTTGTTTTTTAATCTCATTGAAGATAATCAAATAAGAAGTAGATATGAAAGAGAAAACGTTCGGGAACAAATAATAGAGGCCTTGTCGATGACATCATATAAAAGAATTGGATAAGTATGCCGCGAGGAATGATCCGCAAAAATTTACTTGTGTAAAAAGAAGAAGTATAAATCACTGTTAATCAGCATTTGGGTAATATTGGAAAATATCGTTGTTTTTCATTAGAATATATCGACGAAAACAACACGACAATGTGTCGGGTCATTTGGGTTAGCTAACCTCATAAAGATTGTTGTTTGGATATCGTCCTTTGAGTTAACTCATCTGCCTAAAATCGCTCTTTAGGTACCGATAGAAAACACCGATATTCGGGGTAAACTCATCTGCTGAGGATCATCTACCGTTGGAAAATATCATTTTACATACTGGTAGAATCGACCGCTGAAGCACTTAAAAAGAAGGATGCAAAACGTATCGACGTGTGTAACTGCCACCTAATCATTATTGCGGAGAAGCAAAATGTGTTATTTTGTAATTTCAAATAACCATGGTTAAAAGTAGTTCTAACATTGGATGGGATTTATTATTTCTAAACATTTTGATATGGTGTGAATGCTCATCAGGTTTTGTAGCGGACCTGCACTTAGATTGCCCCTAGCAGCCTTTTTAGACTCAGTTTTGCCCCTAGTTGTGAATCGTTCTCAGTTTTGCCCCTAATTCGTTCGCATGTACTAAGATTTGCGCTCAACGGTAAGATGAAGTCTATTCCGTCTAAATGCGTTACTGACAGTGGGTCTGCAACTTAGAGATGAGACCAACTTGGTGCAGTTCTTATAGGTGGGCCCGCCCAACCTTCTGATCCCCAATCTGTTCGTGCACGCCGGCGTTCTGAGCTTCGCCGCCACAAATTTAATAATTTCAGGAAAATGTTTGGATTTTCGAATTTCAAATATACAATTCGAACTGTGCAAATTTGAATTTCAAGTTTGAAAAAATAGAAAATGTGAAAATATTTCCAGGTGTTGCTAATGATATAGGAGACAACTTTGTCAAAGAGATTTTTCAAATTCTTGTTTAGCCTGTGTAAAAAAGACAAGTTTTAAATCTGACATCTAGATCGGAGATGAACAGTGTAAAATTCAAAAAAAGTCAACTTTCGAATTTAAGTGTGAAACAAATCTCCGATGTTTCCAATGATATAGGAAACAATTTTGCCAAAGCGATTTTACAAATTCTGATGTCATTTGGCCTGTGTAAAAAAGACAAATTTCTACATCTGCGATCTCGCGATCTCGTACATAATTCGAGAAAAGTCAACTTTCAAATTTAAATATGAAAAAATCGCTGATGTTATTAAAGATATAGGAAACAACTTTGCTAAAGAGATTTTCCAAATTCTTGTGTCGTTTGGCCTGCGTAAAAAAGACAAATTGCTAAATCGGATATATAGATATAGAACACTGCAGAATTCGAAAAAAGTCAACTTTCGAATTTAAATTTGAAAAAAAATCTCGGATGTTGCCAATGATATAGTAAACTACTTTTCCTAAGCAATGATATAGTAAACCATTGTGCTATACATGAGTTAATGGGTTGCTTGCTAGCTCGTATACGTGAACGCCGTAGTGCTCGATTCACCTGCGTCCGACCTCACTTTCCACTCTATCATGCTCAGAATGACCGAGTGTCCTACTGGGCAAAGTGTTACGCGAGAGAGAGAGGGTTTCTCCACGATCATAAGCAGGCAGCACTATTGGACTATCATCGAACGGACTGAGTGCGCCATCTGAGCATGCCAATGTTGGCATCACCATGTTCACACCGATTCTCAACTAATTGGGAAGCAATCTTTATATGTTTGTTTACAGGACTGGATTTCTTACAACTTTCAAGTTATACGTGTTTGCTAGTTTTAAACTTACTCTATCGTGTTTTCGTGAAAAACTGATTTATTTCGACCTCCCAGTCCACTTTATCGTGCTCAGAGTGAGCCGAGCGTCCTAATGGGTATGTTTTGACGCACGAGAGAGTGCTTCTTCGACTACCATGAGCGAGTGAGGCCGTCAAACTACTGTCGAACACCTTGAGGGTGCGATCTTGACATGATCATATCGGCATCAGTATGGCCATTATCGTATCATAGTTTGTGATAAACTTCCCATATTCAGCACATATGCGTGCCATGGTATGGGAAACAACGTCCCCGAAGCAATTTTCCGAATTCTTTTTAGAAATATCATTTTTCATTTTAAGTGCTAAAAATGACATTTTATGTGAAGCAAGTACATAAAATATGGTCCAAAATGACACCCATTTAATTTTCGCAAAGACTAGTACATATTTGATGGATAATCACTAAATATGAGAATTTTCCTTCCTTTCTATCTAAATTCCCTTCTTTAACTGACTTTATGTCAATTTTCCGAAAATAATTCAAATTTGAACTACGACGGTGTGATAGTTTGCTCTGAAATTGTTACAAAAATAATTTTAAGGTTCACAAGTAGTGGTTACAACATAGAACCATCGATATTTTTTGAAAATTCGACCACCTTAGATGAATAGCCATGCTCTCCATTTTGACCATTTTTTAAAAGAAATGAGAAAAAGTGAAAAAATACTCAAAAAAAGAAACCCTTTGGCATGAAATCCTTTTATGTGTACTAGTTTGTAGGAAAATGATGAGTTTTGACAAACTTTTCAAAACAATACTTCATAAAAATGTTAATCATCTACAAACATGTATAAGTTTCAAGCCAAATGACCAATTTATGGCCATTATCGTGTTATAGTTTGTGATAAAGTTCCCATATTTAGCACATATGTGTGCCATGATATGGGAAACAACATCGCCTAAGCGATTTTCAAAATTATTTTTAGAATTATCATTTTTCATTTATTAGGTGCTAAAAATGACAATTTTTGTGAAGCAGGTACATAAAATATGGTCCAAAATGACACCCATTCAATTTTCACAAAGATTACTACATAAATGAGAAAAAGTGAAAAATACTGAAAAAAAGAAACCCTTTGGCATGGAGTGCTTTTATGTGAACTAGTTGTCGGCCCAGTGGGAACTGGGGTATCAAGAGCCCATTCCCCCCAGGCCTCGCCCGCGGGCCAGACGGACAAAACGGCTAAGGACTAGGCGACTCCGCCTTACGGGACCCTCGAGAGGAAACTCCCCTCGAGGACCTAAAGAGGGAGCGAGGACTTCAAGGGACCCCTCTCCTCAGGGGATCCTCCCCGTCAAGGAACCAACCCTCCTGAGACAAGTCCGGCAGGAATCTCCCCTCAGGACTGGAGGGAAACGTCGTCGCCAAGGAATCCCGACAGAGCGCACGTGACCTCTGCCACGCCCGTACATAGGCGCTCACACCCCCGTCGATGTCCCTGGCGATAAAGCGGTCAACAAAGCTGCGCCGCCTGCAACACAGCTGTGAGGACCTTCTACTCTGATGATAAAGCGGGTGGACGGCGCAACCCTCCAACAGAGATCGTCATCATGGGCTCCACCTCAGAGACTGCCCAATCTGCGGGTAGTACGAGTACAGTTCGCCGCTGGTCGGCCACGGCGCCACCTTTATCAACAATGGACCGAGTCCATGGACGAAGGGAGCGCGGTGGACTCGTGCTCCGCCCCGCCACTGGCAAGTGGGAGCCACCTTGAAGGCCAAGCCGAAGAAGAAGGCCGGAGGCGCCTATAAAAGAGGGAGGACCTCCATCGTAGCAAGGGTCGGCTTCTTGCGTGCAAAACACGCTTGTAAACCCTAGCAGCTCTTGTTAGGTTAGCCTCTAGCTGGAGGAGGAAGAAGACCATTGCTTCCCTCCCCAGGCAAGAACTGCCTCAAGGGGGCTTCCGGTAAGCTCAATTGTACTGTAACCTACCACATATAATACAGACAGGCAGGAGTAGCGGTCTTACCTCCTCACGAGGGCCGTGAACCTGGGTAAAGGACGGTGTTTTCCTTGGTCGGGTGTGCGTCTTCTTCGGGTCCGGCGAGCAACGTCGCAGAGCCGCTTGAGGGTTTAGACCTCCGCGTTCAATCCCCTTTCGAACTACACTTCAGGAAGTGACTACCCCCGATTCCTGGGAGTCATAACCCGACATTTGGCGCGCCAGGTAGGGGATTGAGGCGCGTCAACAATCTTTGAGTTCGTCTCCGCGCCATGGTGAACACGCGCACCACCCGCACCGCTCGAGTCGGCCGACGCGCGCCCGCGGGAACACGCGCGCCCTCAGGCGCCGCGATCACCCGCGCAACCACTCGCGCGACCTCCCGCGCAAGGCGGGACTGACCCCGCCAAGAGGAGCATGTCCCTTCTGGCCCTCACGTGGAGGCGCCAGAGCACGACGCCGAGCACCAGGAGGACGCGCAGTCGTCGCACCCGACGCAGCGCCCGAGCGGCTCGGGCCCGGGAAGAACCGACCCCGCGCCACACACCGCGCTGCTCATGGCGCAGGAGCTGCTCCGCTACCAGCCCACCGCTGAGGCCCACGAGCAGTGGATCCAACGCCTCAACCACCTCGTCGGCATCGCCACGACGCGCCCCGCTCCGTCGCAGTCCAACGCGCACCCCTCTCTCGCGGGCACGGTCGCAACAAATGCGCCTCCGCCACCTCCGGGGCCTGCACCGGCTGCGGCGCAGAGGGCTGCGTCACACGCGACCTCGCCGCGCGATTGCATGATCGTGCAGCGCACCGCGCCCGACGCCCGTGTGGGGATGGAGCTACAGCGAGACCGACAGAACAGGCTCGTGGAGGAGCTCGGCCAGGCGGGACAGCAGAACCGCGGCGCGCTTCAGCACAGGGTCGCTACGTACACCTCGGGCTGCATGGCGTTCACACGCTCCCTGCGCCGCGTGGTCTGGCCGCAGACGTTCAGGCCGGCTCTTCCCAAGGGTTACGACGGCTCCAACAACCCCGTCGAGTTCCTGCAGCTCTACACCACCTCCATCCAAGCTGCAGGGGGAGACGACAAGGTCATGGCCAACTGGTTCTCCCACGCGCTACGCGATTCTGCGCGTTCGTGGCTCCTGAACCTCCCGGAGGACTCTGTGAACTCCTGGGAGGAGCTCTGCAGGCAGTTCGTCTCCAACTTCAAGGGGACGTACGAGCGCGCCCTCACCCACAACGATATGCGCGCTGTGGTGCAGAGGAAGGACGAACCGCTCCGCAAGTACATCCAGCGCTTCAGCCAAGTGCGCAACAAGATACCGAACATCCCCGACACTCAAGTCATCGTCGCCTTCCGCGAGGGGGTCACCAACAGCAGGATGCTTGAGAAACTGGGCATCCACGACAAGCTCACCTCTGTGGTCAAGCTGTTCGACATGGCGGACAAGTGCGCCAAGGCTGAAGAGGGACTCCTCTTCGTGAAAATGTCCTCGAGAGGGGATGATCATGCTGAGGAGTCCAAGAGCCAGAAGAAGAAGGAGGAGCCCAAGCGCAAGGCCACCGCAGTTCTCGCGGCAGAGCCGGACACAAAAGGAACCCGCAGGGACTCCCCCGAGGCTGGAGAGAGAAAAGATGATCACTGCCCCTTCTGCATCTACCACAACAGGCGCGGCCACTCTACGGAGTCCTGCTACGACCTCAAAAGGTTGAGCAAGGAGCGCGAGCAAGCAGAAGACAGCGGCGGCCGCGCTCGAGGCCGTGGCTACCGCGGAGGCGGGCGCAAGGGCGGCTACCAGAAACCATCTGGAAATCGAGCCAACGCCGCAGAAAAGAACGGTAACCTCCCGGACGAGGAAGATGGCGGCTACCAAGCCCCAAGGGGCGCGATTGCCTGCATCCTAGGTGGGGCGCAGGCGCCGAAGTCGAACAACTAGTTCAAGCAGTTCGCCCGCAAGCTCAACGCCGCCCTCCCAAGCACGGAAACCTCCAGGCCCCTCAAGTGGTCGCAATACACCACCGCCTTCGACGCTCAGGACCACCCCAAGTCCACCAAGACCGTTGGAACCCTCCCGCTGGTCTGCACCCCCACCATCGACAACGTAGCTGTCTCTAAGACGCTCATCGACGGTGGAGCAGGCCTGAACGTTATCTCCATAGATACGTTCGAAGCGCTTCAAGTGCCCTACGAGAGGCTCATGCCCTCGAGGCCCTTCACGGGGGTCACCAGCGGCTCTATCGAGCCTCTAGGCCAGGTCAGGCTTGCCGTCACCTTCGGGAGCGAGGAAAATTACCGCACCGAGCACATCGACTTCGATGTTGCACACATCGGCTTGCCGTACAACGCCATCCTCGGCTACCCTGCGCTCGCGAAGTTCATGGCCGTCACGCACCATGCGTACAACATGGTCAAGAACCCCGGCAGCGCCGACACGATCACCATACGTGGGCATGTCCTAGACGCTATGCGTGTGCTGTGGAGACGGCCTACAAGACCGCCGCCACGGCCTTCCCCGCAGACGAGGACCAAGAGCCTCTCGAGAGGCCCAAGAAGAAGAAGCACTTGTTCTCCCAGGAGGCAGCTGCTACAAAGAAGATTTCTTTTAGCTCAGGAAGCTCGGGGGCTGAAGGCTCGGGGGCTAGCGTCACCATTGGCGCCACGCTGCCGCCCAAATAGGAAAGCGCGCTCGTCGCCTTCCTCCAGGCAAACTCTGACATGTTCGCATGGACGCCGTCAGATATGTCTGGTGTACCGAGGGAGGTGATCGAGCACCACTTGGCCGTGTGCCCAAACGCGCGCCCCGTCAAGCAAAAAGCAAGAAAACAAGCCCCCGAGAAACAGGCATTCATCGTCAAAGAGGTCGAGAAGCTCAAAGCGGCAAAGGTCGTCCGCGAAGTCGCGCACCCTACTTGGCTCTCCAACAACGTGGTAGTCCCAAAACCCGCCGGCGGAGGCCGCCTCTGCATCGACTACACCGACGTGAACAAGGCCTGCCCCAAGGACCCTTACCCCATGCCCAGAATTGACCAGATCGTGGACTCCACGGCAGGCTGCGAGCTCCTCTGTTTCCTCGATGCCTTCTCTGGTTATCACCAGATTAAGATGGCTAAAGAGGACGAGGAGAAGACGGCTTTCCTCACCCCATGTGGTGTGTATTGCTACGTCTGCATGCCCTTCGGCCTAAAAAATACCGGAGCCAGTTTCCAGAGGTTAATGAGGATATCCCTGGGCGGGCAAATGGGGCAAAACGCTGAAGCGTATGTCGATGACATCGTCGTGAAGTAACGAGAAGGAAATACTCTGCTCGGGGACCTGGAAGAAACCTTCGCCAGCCTGCGCAAGGTGAACATCAAGCTCAACCCCGCCAAGTGCGTCTTCGGAGTACCTTCAGGCAAATTGCTGGGCTTCCTCGTGTCTTGTCGGGGCATAGTGGCCAACCCAGACAAAATCAAAGCCATAGAAGGCATGCAACCTCCACGCAGGCTCAAGGACATGCAACGCCTGGCGGGCTGCATGGCCAGCTTGGGTCGATTCATCTCCAAGTTCGGCGAAAAAGCCCTGCCGTTTTTCAAGATCATGAAAAGGACGGGCACCTTCAAGTGGACACCTGAAGCTGAAAAAGCATTTGAGGACTTGAAGAAGTACTTGGCAAGCCCACCTGTAATGGTCGCCCCAAGACCTGGCGAGCACCTGAAGCTGTACTTGTCAGCCACTCCACAAACAACCAGTGCTGTCCTTGTGGTGGAAAGAGAGGAGCCTATACTTCACAAGAGGAGTGCAACCACTCCAAAGAAAAAGCGTCCTGATAAAGAGCTCGAAGAAGGGGCGGCCATCACAAGGCCCACGCCAGGCCCAAAGCCTCAAGAGGAGACCGCCCCGAGTCAACTGCTGAAAGAGGCTAACGCACTCGAGGCCCAGGAGGAGCACTGCGAGGCCAAGTCCCTCGAGGGCAAGCGCCTCGAGGCCACATCCCTTGAGGCCATGTCCCTCGAGGCCAAGTCCCTCGAGGCCACGTCCCTCGAGGCCAAGTCCCTCGAGGCCACGTCCCTCGAGGCCAAGTCACTCGAGGCCACATCCCTCGAGGCCCAGGACAAGCCCCTTGAAGCCAACCCCATCAAGGGTCAAGCTGGGCCACCTCGGGCGAAAGACGCCAAGGAAACAGGAACTACCCTCGTCGAGCACCCAGTTTACTTCGTCAGCACAGTACTGCGTGATGCTCGCGAGCGGTAACCGATGCAGCAGAAGCTTCTCCTCGCACTCCTCATCGCCTCAAGAAAGCTGCGGCACTACTTCCAGGGGCACCCCATCACGGTGGTAACCTATTTCCCCCTGGAGCAAATTCTGCGCAACCCAAATGCAACAGATCGGGTTGCAGGATGGAACATCGAGCTACAGCCATTCAATTTGCGCTTCGATACCACAAGGGTAATCAAAGGAAGAGCGCTGGCAAACTTCATCGCCGAATGGACTGATCCAACCTCTGAAGAGCCCTGGGAAGAAGAGCACGAGTCCGCTGGAGCTTTCGCTTGTCTCCACGGTGGGGCAGGTGTAGTCCTGATCTCACCAAAAGGCGACAAGTTGTATTATGCAGTCCAGCTGTGCTTCGGAATCGACAAGATATCCAACAACATCGCCGAGTATGAAGGGTTGCTTGCTGGCCTACGCGCCGCAATCGCCCTAGGCGTCAAGCATATACTCATCAAGGGCGACTCCCAGCTGCTCGTCAACTTCTCCAACAAAAGCAACAAGGACAAGGACGACCACATGGCCGCATACCTTGAAGAGGTCCGTAGGCTGGAGAAGAACTTCAGGGGAATGGAGCTCATGCACATCCCAAGAAAGGAGAACCAAGAGGCTGATGACATCGCCAATCGCGCATCAAAGAGGCAAGCCCAGCTGCCGGGTGTCTTTGAGGAAAGGCTCGTCAAGGCATCCATAAAGCAGCCCCTCGAGGCCCTGCCCGCAAGCACAGACGAAGCGCTCCCACCGCCACCTGCAAGCGGAGCCCCAGGCTGCGGGCCCCCAACAGGGGAGCGTCTGTTGCTCATAGCGGTGCACCAAGAGGCAGGATGGATCGACGAGATCAAAGACTACCTAGGCAAAGGGATCCTTCCCGAGGAAGATGTTGCAGCGGAGCGAATTTCCCGCCAAGCAAAATCATACCAAATCCTCGAAGGAAATCTCTACCGCAAGCGCCCAAACGGCATCGCGCTCAAGTGCCTCCCTCCTGAAGAAGGAAAACTGCTGATTAAGGACATCCACAGCGGGGAATGCGGCCACCATTCGTGCGCCCGCACCCTTGCAGGGAAAGTCTTCAGGAGCGGTTTCTACTGGCCTCAAGCGCTTCAAGATGCAACGGACATCATTCAAGCTTGTGAAGCCTGCCAATTCCACGCCAAGCAAATCCACCAACCAGCACTGGGCCTTCAAACCATTCCGCTCTCGTGGCCGTTTGCGGTCTGGGGGCTGGACATCCTAGGACATTTCTCAACGGCGCAAGGTGGATATCGCTACCTCTTCGTGGCCATCGACAAGTTCACAAAATGGCCTGAAGTGGAGGCGACGCGTACAATCACAGCAGGCGCGGCGGTGAAATTCATCAGAGGCCTGGTTTGCCGCTTCGGAGTGCCTAACCGCATCATCACCGACAATGGCTCGCAATTCACAAGCGGCATCTTCAGAGCCTATTGCCAGAAAATGGGCATCAAGCTCTGCTTCGCCTCAGTCGCCCATCCACAAAGCAACGGACAGGCTGAGCGCGCAAACGCAGAGGTCCTCAAAGGCTTGATGACCAGGACCTTCGATGTCCTCAAGGGCCACGGCAAGGGCTGGATCAATGAGTTACCCTCGGTGCTCTGGTCCATCCGTACCACGCCACCCAAGCCCACCGCGGAAACGCCGTTCGCACTCGTCTATGGAGCCGAAGCAGTCCTCCTCGCACAGATAAAGCATGGATCCCCACGGGTCCGGGCCTTTAATGAGGACCAGCAAGAGGACCTCCACAACGACGACCTGCTGCTCCTTAAAGGGCTAAGACGACGCGCCGCTCTACGGGCGGCCAAGTACCAGCAGTCCCTGAGGGCACCCTGGAGACAGGCGATCTCGTCCTCAGACGAATCCTCGATGTGGGAAGGTCCCTACAGGGTCACCCACATTGCCAGGCCTGGCGCGGCTCGCCTCGAGACGGAAGACGGCGTCCCCGTCAAGAATCCATGGAACATCATGCATCTACGCAAGTTCTACCCGTGATCATCATCACGTCAGGGCATTTAGCGAAAGAGGCAGCCCACGGCTCAACCTCCAAGCAACTTTTTGTCCCTCAAGGTTAAAAGCTCAAGGCTTAAACCTCTCAAACCTTTGTATCCGCCAGGAACAAGTAAAAAAAAGTCATTATTGTCACACCCGTGATCATTGTCATGACGAGACGTCAAAGCGGACGAGGCAGCCTACGGCTCAACCTCTAAGCATTCTTCGTCTCTAGAGGTTAAAACGCCGAAAGTCTTAAACCTCCAAAAACATAGCTTTGTCTCCTAAAGGAACAAATGCCAAAGTGGTCATTGCCACACCCGTGATCATTGTCACGTTGAGAAAACAAAGCGGAAGAGGCAGCTTACGGCTCAACCTCCAAGCAATGTCGACTCTAGAGGTTAAAACGCCAAAAGGCTTAAATCTCAAGCAAATGCTTTGTCTCCTAAGGGAACAAACGCAATCGTGGTCATTGCCACGCACGTGATCATTGTCACGTCGAGACTCCTAGCGGACGAGGCAGCCTACGGCTAAACCTCCAAGCATTCTTGTCTCCGGAGGTTAAAACGCCAACGACTTAAACCTCCAAAGCCCCAAAGGCTTCAATCGAGGGAAAAACCCTCCGAGCTATCAATTAAAATGAGCCACCTCAGGACGCTGAGAGTCTCAGCCACCAACAGGTGGTCCCCATGCCTCGACATGGTCAGAGCATTTACTTGGCAACCCCAAGCATAATGACTCAATCTCGTTCCTAAGTGAACTTAGCGCTTCGGCGCCGCTTAAAAAACGTTTTTGGGGGGTTTTTATTTACGCATTACTATTGTTGAAGTGTGCGCTTATATATCTCCACATGCGTACCTCGCGAGCGGGGGCTGAGTACGGTGCCAGTGCCTCAAATGACACACCAGCAGCACTGCAAAACCCAAGAGTCTGAGCTCTGGCTGGAGGGCAATTCCCCGCAAACAAGCCATCTCAACAGAGGACCTTGGTACTTACTCTCCTCGCAAGGAACGCCTGAGGGGACCTATAAGCGCGCATGATCCCTTCATCCGTGTTCTAGCGTTTGGGTTCGCCCTCTAATGCCTGCAGGGAAGATTTCACCCCGCAAGCCTGCAGGGACATCCATGAGTGACCCCTCAAGCGGGCAACCTCGCCAGGCAAAATGCCTCCCCAGGAGCGACCCCTCAACCGGGCAACCTCGCCAGGCAAAATGCCTCCCCGGGAGCGACCCCTCAAGCGGGCAACCTCGCCAGGCGAAATGCCTCCCCAAAAGCGACCCCTCAAGCGGGCAACCTCGCCAGGCGAAATGCCTCCCCAGGAGCGACCCCTCAAGCGGGCAACCTCGCAAGGCAAAATGCCTCCCCGGGAGCAACCCCGCCAAGCGAACAACCTTCGCGGAGCGAAAACCTCGAGAAGCTAAGTCCCGCGCTCACGCTTTAAGAGCGTTTTTCTCTCCCGAGCGCGCGTCTCTTCCCCTCGAGTGACTTCGCTTTCCTTACGCTTCATGGACTACTCGCACGTCTAAGGGGGGCACTTGAGCATCGCGACTCAAGGCTCTTACCTCTCCTAGGCCTAAACCCCCCCCCCCCCCCTAGGCCTTGCGGAGTCATTGCTCCCGCGGACCAAGGTGGCGGAGTCATGGCACGAAGAGATTGAACCTAACGACGCAGAGAACAAATAGACATGAAGATGAGTCCAAAGAGACCTCAAGAGGGGCAGACGAGCTCGGATTTAAACAGCAATTAAAAGTGTATTACAGGCCAAAGAGTCTTAAGATGTCTAAAAACACACAGCTGGTGCAGATACAAACGCTCGAAGGCGCAATAAAGGATGACTCAATGAGAAGCAGCACCGTCTTGGACCTCTTCCGCGGCGGCCTCGTCAGCCTCGGCAGAGCAGGCCTCCTCTTCGCTATCCTCCGGCGCAGCCTCCGCGCGCCTGAAGCGGTTGCAGAAGGCATCCACCTGCTCGCGGAGGGAGCTTGAGACCCGCTGTGCGTCCTCGCCTTGGGCGGCTTCAGTTACAGAACCAAAGTCGAAGCCTGGCGTGAGAAGCTTGAGGTTGGTGAAGATGCGGTCCACGACCACCCCCAAGAGCTGCCGGCTCTCGTCCTTGATCATCTCCCGAAGCTCGGCGACGATACCCTCAAGCGCTGCGAAGAGCTGCTCGAAGTAGACTAAGTACATGGCCACGTCACCGCGGCCCCGGACGTTGGTGTGCGGCGCATCTGCTCCTAGCTGTGAAGCCAGCTCGTTGCCACGAGCGACCAGCGCCTCGAACATGTGCTCACGCTGCTTCGTGAGCGCCCGAGCCGTGCTGGCGGAATCCGAGGCCTCCGCCGCCCGCTGCATAGCCGGGGCCACTTGCTCCTCCACGTCCTTGGCCAGGGAGTTGAGGTTGTGGACGGCCTCGGTGCGAGCCTCCTCCGCTCGGCGACGGCCATCCTTAGCGCGAGTGAGACGGGCCTCTAGCTTGGAGTTGGCCTTCTCGAGCTCGGCGATCTTCCGAGCGTCCGCGGCGTGCTTGGCCTTGAAGCGGTCCTCCTGCGCCGGGGCCATGTCGCGGTACTTTTGGGAAGTGGACCTGCAGAACTGCTTCTCGCGCTCCGCGAGGGCGTCGACGGCCTCCTTTTTCTTCTCGGCGAAGCGCCGCTCGAAGCGCTCGTAAGCCACCTTCGGGGCAGCGACGTTGTCCTCGTACTTCTGGGTCGCCCGGGCCACCTCGCCCTCTCGCTCCTCGAGGGCCTCGCGTTGAGCAGCCAAATCCTTCTCCGCCTGGAGGCGCTGCTCCTCGCCTGCTGCAGCTCCTTCTCCTTGAGGACCAGCTGCTGCTCGCGTTCGGCAAAGGCCTTGTGGTCCTCCGCCAGGGCAGCCAAGGCGGCCTGGTGGGTGGAGAGCAGCTGGGCCTCCAGCTGGCCCAGCTCGCGGCGCTTCTGCGACGACGAGCCCTCCATCGCCTCGTGCTCCGCCCCGACCTCGCGCAGGAGCTTCGCCGCAGCGTCGCGTTCTGCCTGAAGGGGGAGAAGCAGCTCCGCAGCGTCGCGGGCGGCCGCTTCGTGGGTCTCCTTGGCGAAGTTGGTGGCTTCCTCGCGGGCAACCTGCAGCGCCAAGTCTTCCAGTCGACGCGCCTCGACCGCAGCGTGGAAGGACGCCCATGATTCCGCCAGCTCTTTCTGCTGCGGAGCGAGCCATATGTCCCCGAGGGCGAGGTGTGCCTCCAAGCCCTCCAGGGACTCCCTCACGAGGCTAAAGGCAGCCTCGCGTCGCCCCGCGCTCCAGTCCCAGCCGCGGAGCACCAAGTCTTGGTTCACAGAAGTGTCGCATCGGTGTCAGGTCCCGCAGGTCCGGCTGCGGGGAGGACAAGGGGGCTGGTTGGAGCCCCTCCGGAGCCAGCGCCCGCGTCCCCTTCTGACCTTGCGGCCGCGAGGCGCTCTTCGCCTCCAGCCTGGCGCGGCTAAGAGGAGGAATCGTCCCCGGCAGACGCGCCCGCACCCGCCGGCGCCTCGAACGCCTCCGTCGCGGGCTGCACAGAGGCGTTGAGCGCAGGTGACGCAGCAGGCTCACCCGGAGACGTCGACACTCGCGGCGGCGTCGTCTCGCATGGCGGAGAGGCCTCGCGCGGAAGCGTAGCCGCTCGAGACGGAGTGATCTCGCGCGGAGGCGTAACCGCGCGTGGCGGAATGGAGGCACCAGCTGGCGCAGAAGCCTCGCCTCCGAGCCCTCCACCGACGGAGACTCGCGCGGTACTGCAGGAGCGTCCGGGCCTACGGCGCTCTCCTTCTCGGACAGACCAGCCGCCCCCGCCAGGGGCGCCGTCGCCTCTGCTTGAGGAGCCTCCTCAAGGGGGACCTTTGAGGCCGCCCCCTCAGCCCTCGCGGCCTCGTCAGCCACGGCCCCTGCTGTGGCGGTCTTCACCTCGGACGCCTTGCGGAGCCGGCGACGCTTGGCAGGCGCGGGTCCGCTGTCAAAAGCGCAAGGAAAAACTTCAGCAAAAGAGGAGGTGAAATTAGAAACCAAAAGGGCAAACAATCCTACAACGTATAAACTCACCTTGGAGGGGGAGCGCCAGCATCGACCCATGCGAGGCCTGACGAGCGCCAGGAAGGAAAAGGCTTGGCAGCAGGCCTCGCGGGGGGCGCCTCCGCTTTCCTCTTGGAAGGGACGTCAGAGGGCCTCGCCCCTGCATAATCCACGGCGGCCTTGGTGCGAAGGCCGCGCCTCCCCGGAGAGTCCTCCGAACCTGAGGCCTCCCCTTCCTCAGCTTCCTCCTCCACGGGGCGCGAGGGCACCACCACGAAGGCGTCTTCGTCACCTGACGAGATATCGTGAGTCTCGTCAGTAAGAGGACCAGCCCTAGAAGAGGAGACCTCCCCGGCTGCGGCTTCCTCCTCGCCTAGGCCAGCTCCGGAGGCCGAGGGAGAATCGGCCCCTCCGCTCCCCGCAGGGCCGGCAGTGGCACGTCAGAGTCCGCCGGGCCTGTCGGGGAGAACGGAGGCATCTCCTCCAGGCGAGCCATGCTCCCCGTCAGGTTGTACTGGTGAAGAGGCCGGAGCGCCACGCGGACCTCGTTCGCAGGGAGCACGGAGGGGTTGACGAAGAGCGCGGAGAGGATGTTGTCGGCAAGGACGTGTCGTTTGGCCCCGAGTACATCCACATGGGGACCGAGTGAGCTTGGAGGGGCGTGATGTGACGGGTCACGAAGTCCGCCACGACCATCTGCCCAGTGAGGCCCTCCTCGCGAAGGAAGCTCAGGCGCCCCATCAGGCTTGTGTTCTTGGCGCCATCAAAAATAGCCTTACCCCAGTGGGAGTTCTTCACCGGAGGCTCGTCCGGGATCTCGAGGAAGGCGCAGGGACGCTCCACCCCGACGAAGAACCACTAACGTGAGGCTACCTTTCGACTAGCCCACCGTAAGGCTACCTGGGCCGCGCCAAGCATGGAAAGGCCCACAGAAGGCCCGCTCGGGGTACCACGTATCCTAGTCCAACTCGGTTAGGTCTTGTAACCTGCCATATCTGTACCAACCGCCCGAGACCTGGCTACTTATAAAGCCAGGAGGGTGGCTCGTCCCCAGAGAAGGAACGAAGGGACACGCTCATAACCACTACGACAAACCCTAGCGAGATCGCAATCTCGCCATTGTAATCGCTACTCGCATCAATAACCAGACAAGCAGGAGTAGGGTGTTATCCTCCGGGAGCCTGAACCTGGGTAAAACCTTGCTTGTAAGCCGTCGTGATCACCTTGCACTCATCTCTCTCCCCATCAATCAACCCGGGGTGCGCAACCCTAGGACTTGTCGAGTTAACACCTCGTCAATTGGCGCCGTCTGTGGGAAGTCAAACAAGTGTTGGAATCATGGTCGCTCCGGCTCCATCCGCAATGAAGATCGGCGTCTGCGCCGCCAGGGAGTCGATCCGCTTCGGCTCCTTCGAGTCTACGGCTACCGCGCCACGCGCGGCGACGTCACCCGAATCGGCAACCCGCGCGCTTTCGTCACCACCCGCGAAGATCACATCTGTCCCACCCGCGGAGGCCGCGCCCGCCGAACCCGCGAAGATCGCATCTGTCGCACCCGCGGAGAACGCGCCCGCCGCACCCGCGAAGATCGCATCTGCGTCGACTACATCGACAGTTTCAGCAACGGCCGTGCGGATCGAGTCTACTACACCAATCTCGATCGCACGGTCGGAAATCAAGATCTACCTCAATTACTTCCGCCGCGTCGACTGCCTCTTCGGCACCAGTTCGCCGCGTCGACTCCGGTCCGCCGCGTCGACTGCCTCTTCGGCACCACTTCGCCGCGTCGACTCCGGTCCGCCGCGTCAGCTACCTCTACGGCACCACTTCGCCGCGTCGACTCCGGTCCGCCGCGTCGACTGCCTCTGTGCCACCACTTCGCCGCGTCGACTGCCTCTTCGGCACCACTTCGCTGCGTTGACTCTGGTCCGCCGCGTCGACTGCCTCTACGGCACCACTCCGCTGCGTCGACTCCGGTCCGCCGCGTCGACTGCCTCTTCGGCACCACTTCGCCGCGTCGACTCCGGTCCGCCGCGTCGACTGCCTCTACGGCACCACTCCGCTGTGTCGACTCCGGTCCGCCGCGTCGACTGCCTCTACGGCACCACTCCGCTGCGTCGACTGCCTCTACGGCACCACTTCGCTGCGTCGACTCCGGTCCGCCGCGTCGACTGCCTCTACGGCACCACTCCGCTGCGTCGACTCCGGTCCGCCGCGTCGACTGCCTCTTCGGCACCACTTCGCCGCGTCGACTCCGGTCCGCCGCGTCAACTACCTCTACGGCACCACTTCGCCGCGTCTTCTCCGGTCCGCCGCGTCGACTGCCTCTACGGCACCACTCCGCTGCGTCGACTCCGGTCCGCCGCGTCGACTGCCTCTTCGGCACCACTTCGCCGCGTCGACTCCGGTCCGCCGCGTCAACTACCTCTACGGCACCACTTCGCCGCGTCGACTCCGGTCCGCCGCGTCGACTGCCTCTACGGCACCACTCCGCTGCGTCGACTCCGGTCCGCCGCGTCGACTGCCTCTTCGGCACCACTTCGCCGCGTCGACTCCGGTCCGCCGCGTCAACTACCTCTACGGCACCACTTCGCCGCGTCGACTCCGGTCCGCCGCGTCGACTGCCTCTGTGAAGGAGATATGCCCTAGAGGCAATTAATAAAGTGTATTCTTTATCATATCTCCTTTGTTCATAATAGGTTTTTGTGTCATGCTAGAACCGTATTAAGCGGAAACATTAATGCGGGTGTGATACGTAAACAACCAGGTCCCTAGTAGCCTCTACTAAGACTAGTTTCGTTGCGCGATTGATGATCGAGGTTTCCCGGTCATGGGGCATGACGCCGGTCGGCAATGAGAGTCATATCGCTGGAGAGTGATGTGATGGACATACCCAGATTTGGAGAACATAGTCATTACACCTTTGACCGTGAGATCAACTCTTATTGATATTCCCCGAAGATACTTTGATTGCACCAAACGTCGTATCTTATTTAGTATGACAATAACGGTGATACTTTTGGGTATTGGAAAGGAGTATTGAGACGAGGGGTCAAGAGCGGGATTTGCATGTCCGCATAGCAGGATAGATACTCTCGGGCCCACTCGGTGAGATCATGTCTAATGAGCTTGCAAGCATGTGACTAGGTCACGGAGACATGAGATCATGAACGAGTAGAAGATGGCATCGTCGGTAACGAGGTCGGTATTAGGTATGGAGATATCTATGGAGCGACGCTCGGACGTGCTAAGTATCGCTATGGCAAAAGGTCTAAGACTTCACGTTCAGGTTTGATAGATGAAAGTCATTCGTTATATCTCAGGGATTAATTCATGGGGTCCAGGCCTACGGATTAGTCGTTGATCATTGAGGAGTCTTGATCATACCTGATATTATATCGAACCGCTAGGGTAACACACTTAAGGGGTTTCGACAAGACAACCGGAAAGGAAGGAGATCACCGGGAACGTCCCGGGAGAGGTCCGATGGAGATCGGGCAGCGCCGAAAGAGTTTTCGGAGCTAGGAAATATTATATATATTATGTTTGATATTAATTAGTGTTATTAATATGCAAATATGATTTTATATATTTATTTTCGAATTTATTAAGGCAGATTTCCCTAAATGGGCCTTCCGGACGAAAGAAGGCCCAAGAGGGGAAAATTCCCTAGGGGAATTCGGTGGGGGCCAGGAGGGCCGGCCTAGGTGGGCCACAAGGGGCCCACCAGGGGGCCGGCGCACTCCCTAGCCGAACCAGGCTGTGGGGGGTTAGTCCCACATTGCCTGGCTGGCAAGGTTGGCTCCCCTTGGGAGCCTATATAAGAAGGGGCACCCCCAGCCTTTTAATTCACCAATTAATTCCTGATTTCTCTCTCGATCTCGTGGTTCCCAAGTCGGAGCCGCGCCGAGCAAGAGGAGTCGGGGATCTCCTCCACCATAGACCGCTGCCGCGCTGCTGGTGTTCCGGTCCAAGTCTTCCGCTGCTCGTCCTGGACTGGACCTTCGGAGGCGTCGTCTCCACCGTACGTGTGCGACTCCCTGCGAGGTGCTGCGCTAGCGGTACTCGGAGGCCTGCTTCCTCTACACGACCTTGAGGTCGGGTACGTCGGTCTTCATCGACAATGTTTGTGCGGGAACGTAATCCCCGCTTTCGGTCTACAAGGGTATGTATTCCGATCTCCGTTCGTACTACTATATCTGCATAGAATAGATCTTGGCTAGTTTAAGGATATCGTTGCTAGGAAAATTATTGTTTTCTGCCCACAATCCCCTTCACTCTGCGTCACCACTTCGCCGCGTCGACTGCCTCTACGGCACCACTTCGCTGCGTCGACTCCGGTCCGCCGCGTCGACTGCCTCTACGGCACCACTTCGTTGCGTCGACTCCGGTCCGCCGCGTCGACTGCCTCTACGGCACCACTTCGCTGCGTCGACTCCGGTCCGCCGCGTCGACTGCCTCTACGGCACCACTCCGCTGCGTCGACTGCCTCTACGGCACCACTCCGCCGCGTCGACTCCAGTCCGCCGCGCACAAACAAATTCGCCTCGGCCACACCTGATGCTCTCTCGGGTGTTGCGCCGCACAGGTCACAAACAAATTCGCCTTGGCCGCCACCCGAAGCACTCGGGGGCTGCGCCGCACAGGTCTAAGTCAAACCTAGGCCGTCACTCGAACACTCGGGGCCTGCGCCATACAGGTCCAACAAGAAAACCTAGGCCGTCACCCGACGCACTCGGGGGCTGCGCCATACAGGTATAACTCGAAAAATCCTTGGCCGCCACCCGAAGCACTCGGGGGCTGCGCCGCATAGGTCTAATTCAAACCTAGGCCGTCACCCGACGCACTCGGTGGCTGCGTCATACAGGTATAACTCGAAAAATTCTTGGCAGCCACCCGAAGCACTCGGGGGCTGCGCCGCACAGGTCTAAGTCAAACCTAGGCCGTCACTCGAACACTCGGGGGCTGCGCCATACAGGTCCAACAAGAAAACCTGGGCCGCACTCGAACACTCGGGGGCTGCGCCATACAGGTCCAACAATGCAGTAGGCCGTTTGGCTGAGCAAATACTCGATATGTTTGTCGAATCCACCAAGTAGGCCGTCGGGCTGAATGAGCACTCAAATAAAAAAGGACAGTGGTTCCTTCAGCGAGTTCCTAAACGTCACTCCCATCGGGAGGGTATCAGAGATCTCTTTTCGACTGAGAAGTTTTTGAGATTAACCTCAATTACAAGCAATTCAGCTTAATCTCGGGGGCTACTCCCATCGGGAGCACTGTTCGCGCTCCCAATAGACTCAGTCGAATAATTAGCGACTAGAGCATCCTCTGTAAGCCCTCAACGGCCGGAGTCGAATATGTTTAACTATCGTTTTCAGGAACAAGACAGAGTGCCAATCTGAGAACCCGAAACGTCTATTCGGATGACGAAGAAAGTGGAGTAAGCTCCCGCAGCCGAAGCAGATCTACAAGTAAGCCAACAGGCCGAATAGAAGCAAGTTTCACATGAAGAACAAGACAAAGTAATTCGACTGCAAAGGTTACTCCCATCGGGAGAGGCCTGTTCGACTGAAGAAATCGAGTTCAAGCTCAAGATCAAGCAATCCAATGGCGCGTCCAGGAGGAGGAAGTCCTTTGCCCGACGCTGCGCTTCGACCAAGCACTCGGGGGCTACTGACGTGGGGCTACCTTTCGACTAGCCCACCGTAAGGCTACCTGGGCCGCGCCAAGCATGGAAAGGCCCACAGAAGGCCCGCTCGGGGTACCACGTATCCTAGTCCAACTCGGTTAGGTCTTGTAACCTGCCATATCTGTACCAACCGCCCGAGACCTGGCTACCTATAAAGCCAGGAGGGTGGCTCGTCCCCAGAGAAGGAACGAAGGGACACGCTCATAACCACTACGACAAACCCTAGCGAGATCGCAATCTCGCCATTGTAATCGCTACTCGCATCAATAACCAGACAAGCAGGAGTAGGGTGTTATCCTCCGGGAGCCTGAACCTGGGTAAAACCTTGCTTGTCAGCCGTCGTGATCACCTTGCACTCATCTCTCTCCCCATCAATCAACCCGGGGTGCGCAACCCTGGGACTTGTCGAGTTAACACCTCGTCAACCACTTCTGGCGGAAGTCGTCTACCTTCTTCGTCACGGCCGTGATGGCCCTGCCCTCGCTCCAGGACATGGGGATATAGACGCCCCCCATGCCGTCGACGATGCGGAACGAGACGCACCCGGAGCGCTCATTCTTCACCGTGTTCCGGAGCGCGTAGAAGCACCGGAACAACCCCACCGTGGGCTTCAGGCCCAGGTACGCCTCGCAGAGGTAGGCGAAGACGGCGAGGATGAGGTGGAGTTGGGGTGCAGGTGCAGCAGCTGCACCTGGTAGAACGCCAGCACCGCCTCCAGGAACGGAGAGAAGGGGGGCACCAGTCTCGCGGCCAGGCAGTGTTGGAAGATCGGGAAGAATCTCCGCGGGCGCTTCCAGTGCGCCGCGGGCTTCAGGGCGGTGGCGCCGTGCTCGTTCGTCTGGTCCGCCACCAAGTAGCTGACCTTGGAGAGTGCCTTCTCGTTGACGCGCACGCCGAGCAGCGCCGCGCCCATCACGGTCTCCGTGGCATCCGCCTGGGAAGAAGACCCCGCGGCGGCCTTGCCTTTGCTCTTGAGAGGACTCATCGTCATGGGCACGAAGGCTGGAAGGAGTTGGAGAATAGGAACTCGCAGGAGAGCGCAGAGGCGGAGAGCTCTGTGGAGCGGAATATTCTGCGAAGAGTTGGAAACGGCAACGGCTCCCTTCCGCAGCGCTCGGGCTTTATGTCCCCTCCAAGAGCAGTTAACGGGACATGGTGGGACCCCCCACGACTCACGCCCCAGATCGTGTAAAGCCGTTAGCCGTCCGAATGTCGCGTGGCTCGGGCCGGTTGGGCACTAAGGGCCCACGACGCTTCGCCTAAGCCCATGGGCTCAGTCGTGCCCATCATGGGCCCGGGGGCTACTGTCGGCCCAGTGGGAACTGGGGTATCAAGAGCCCATTCCCCCCAGGCCTCGCCCGCGGGCCAGACGGACAAAACGGCTAAGGACTAGGCGACTCCACCTGACAGGACCCTCGAGAGGCAACTCCCCTTGAGGGCCTGAAGAGGGAGCGAGGGCTTCAAGGGACCCCTCGCCTCAGGGGATCCTCCCCGTCAAGGAACCAACCCTCCTGAGGCAAGTCCGGCAGGAATCTCCCCTCAGGCCTGGAGGGAAACGTCGTCGCCAAGGAATCCCGACAGAGCGCACGAGACCTCTGCCACGCCCATACAGAGGCGCTCACACCCCCGTTGCTGTCCCTGGCGATAAAGCGGTCAACAAAGCTGCGCCGCCTGCAGCACAGCTGTGAGGACCTTCTACTCTGACGATAAAGCGGGTGGACGGCGCAACACTCCAACAGAGATCGTCATCATGGGCTCCACCTCAGAGACAGCCCGCTCTGCGGGTAGTATGAGTACGGTCGACCGCTGGTCGGCCACGGCGCCACCTTTATCAACAATGGACCGAGTCCATGGACGAAGGGAGCGCGGTGGGCTCGTGCTCCGCCCCGCCACTGGCAAGTGGGAGCCACCTTGAAGGCCAAGCCGAAGAAGAAGGCCGGAGGCGCCTATAAAAGAGGGAGGACCTCCATCGTAGCAAGGGTCGGCTTCTTGCGTGCAAAACACCCTTGTAAACCCTAGCAGCTCTTGTTAGGTTAGCCTCTGGCTGGAGGAGGAAGAAGACCATTTCTTCCCTCCCCAGGCAAGAACTGCCTCAAGGGGGCTTCCGGCAAGCTCAATTGTACTGTAACCTCCCACATATAATACAGACAGGAAGGAGTAGCGGTCTTACCTCCTCACGAGGGCCGTGAACCTGGGTAAAGGACGGTGTTTTCCTTGGTCGGGTGTGCGTCTTATTCGGGTCCGGCGAGCAACGTCGCGGAGCCGCTTGAGGGTTTAGACCTCCGCGTTCAATCCCCTTTCGAACTACACTTCAGGAAGTGACTACCCCGATTCCTGGGAGTCATAACCCGACACTAGTTTATAGGAAAAATGATAAACTTCAATTTTGATAAACTTTTCGAAACAATACTTCACAAAAATGTCAATCATCTACAAACATATATAAGTTTCAAGCCAAATGACTAATATATGGCCATTATCGTGTCATAGTTTGTGATAAAGTTCCCATATTCAGCACGTATGTGTGCCATGGTATGGTAAACAACGTCACTGAAGCAAAATTCTTTTTAGAAATATCATTTTTCATTTTTAGGTGCTCAAATGACATATTTTGTGAAGCAAGTACATAAAACATGGTCCAAAATGACACTCATTTAATTTTCACAAAGAGTAGTACATATTTTGTGGATAATCCCTAAATATGAGAATTTTTCTTGTTTTCTATCTATATTCCCCACTTTTACTGACTTTATGTCAATTTTCTGAAAGTAATTAAAATTTGAATTATAAATGTGTGATAGTTTGCTCTGAAATTATTACAAAATAATTTTAAGATACACAAGTAGTGGTTACAACATAGAACCGTCGATACTTTTTGAAAATTCGACCACTTTTGATGAATATTCATGCTCTCCATTTTGACATAAAGTCAATTAAAGAGGAGAATTTAGCTAGAAAGTAAGGAAAATTCTCATACTTAGGTATTATCCATTAAATATGTACTACTCTTTGTGAAAATTAAATGGATGTCATTTTGAACCATATATTATGTACTTGCTTCACAAAAAATGTCATTTCTAGCACTTAAAAAGTGGAAAATGATATTTGTAAAAAGAATTTGGAAAATTGTTTCGACGACGTTGTTTCCCATACCATGGCACACATATATGCTGAATATGGGAACATTATCACAAACTATGACACGATAATGGCCATACTGATGCCGACATGACCATGTTAAGATCACGCCCTTAAGGTGTTCGGTAGTAGTTTGACAGATCCACTCGCTCGTGGTAGTCGAAGAAGCACTCTCGTGCGTCAAAACATACCCATTAGAACGCTCGGCTCACACTGAGCACGATAAAGTAGACTGGGAGGTCGGATCAGTTTTCACGAAAACATGATAGAGGAAGTTCAAAACTAGCAAACACGTATAACTGGAAAGTTGTAGCAAATCCAATTCTATACACAAACATATAAAGATCTCTTTCCAATTAGTTGAGAATCGGTGGGAACATGCTGATGTCAACATTGGCATGCTCAGATCGCGCACTCAAACTGTTCGACGATAGTCCAACGGCACGGCCCGCTTGCGATCGTGGAGAAACCCTCTGTCTCACGTAACACCTTGCCCATTAGGACGGTCGGTTCATCCTGAGCACGACAAAATGTAAAGTGATGTCCGGCGCAGGTGAATCGAGTACTCTGACGTTCACGTATACGAGCTAGCTAGCAACCAATCAACTCACATATAACACAATGTTTATGATTTTTTTTATTTTGCACAGGCCAAACGACACAAGATTTTGGAAAATCACTTTGGCAAAGTTGCTTACTATATCATTGGCAACATCGGATTGTTTTTCATATTTAAATTCGAAATTTGAATTTTTTCGAATTCTGCACGGTTATAGATCTAGATCCATGTCAGATCTAAGATTTTGTCTTTTTTACACAGGTCAAGCGATACAAAAATTTGGAAAATCGATTTGGCAAAGTTGTTTCCTATATCATTGGCAACATCGGACATTTTTTCATATTTAAATTCGAAAATTGACTTTTTCGAATTCTGCACTGTTCTAGATCTAGATTTCCGATCTGGATGTCAGATCTAGAAATTTGTCTATTTTACACAGGCCAAATGACACAAGAATTTGAAAAATCGCTTTGACAAAGTTGTTTCCTATATCATTAGCAACACTTGGAATTTTTTTCACATTTTTGAATTTTTCAAACTTGAAATTCGAATTTGCATCGTTCGAATCTCTTCTGGGTCACACAGCCAACGGTTGTTTTCTGGGTCCCACATGTCAGGAAGGCTAACGCCTAACGGAGACGGCTGGAGTCACGGAATGAAACCTTGTGCACAGAGTAGGGGCAAAACTGATTTCGATTTGTGACTGAGGATTTGTGACTGAGTGCAAAACTGAGATCTATGCCACAACTGAGTGCAGCCTGATAAATAACCCTTAGAAAATGGCAAGTCCATGTGTATAGTGCAAACCCCTGGATTGATTCGTTTGCACACACAGTTTACGATGTAATATCACAATAAAGTATCAATTTTATTACGTTGAGGATCCAGACTTACAAAATATTCATTACAATTTGCATAACATAAGGCTAGCATTTCAAAGAATACACAGCAGAAATACAATAGGAGTAAGTATCCACTATCTTCATGTTGCCACAGGCAAAAACATGTTGGTTGCAGACTCGAAATCCTTTAACGAAACCTCACTCGTCATCTGAATAACCTGTAACAAATAAAATTTTACAACAGAGTGGATCAGATTCCATTAAAAATAGAGTCTGGCAAGTGACACTATGGTGGACACTTAATGGAATAACTCTATAGCCTATATGCATATTTGGCTGGTGGAGTTGAAGGCTAATTTGCATAAAGCCACCTACTCGTTTGAAAACAGTTTTCTTGAAATCAAGACAAGTATGGCATGAAAACCATAATCTCATATTCCCATCAAATTTTACCTTAGAAATAGGAATGGTAGTATCCTCCATTGACGTCCTTGATCAGCTGCTCAAAATTATGCATAACCGGGGACACGGCTAAGTACTTAGTTTTACACTCTGCAGAGGTTGTGCACTTTCATCATTAGACCCAACAAACCCAAACTATCCTCAAGCACACAATTTGTGCTAAGGAAAAGGAGAGAGTTGAGACGAGACTTTTCAGAAGCATTTTCCTTCCCCATAACGGCCTGACGCGCTCCAACCACAAAACCTCTACCACCACTTGTCAGGCTGGGGCAAGCCACGCAACTTAATCCATCTAGACAGAGCCCATTGACTAATGGCTGCACTGGAAGCAATCTTCACTTGGAGTTCTTCAGATCCTTTTGTTCCCTGGGTGGCCGTCCACAAGTGACCATCCCTTAGAGGTCACCCCTAAGAGACAACACTCAACAAAAACCATACAACCAATTCCACCCAGGAGTTTCATTCTTAACTTAGTAGAAATTAACTTTTCATAAAACAACTTTTGCATAGCATCAATATTTCTACCAAGCTATCAATAGGATTCTAGACACAACTAGTGTAAGGGAGATAGTAGTTTCAGCATAGCAATACTATCCAACACATGCATATAAGAAATACACTAATGCATATAAAAATACTTAGGAAATTTATGAGGGTGTGCCACTTGCCTTGGCAACAGGGAGAGCGGGAGTATCAGTTGCAAAAGACCTCGTTTCTCTCCGGAATTTCTAACTAGTCACACAAGCCACAAATAAACATACAAGCATAAATGCAACACTTAGAAAAATATGACATGCATGATATGAAAAATATTCTTAAGGACTAGATATGCATGTCATTCCATGAAATTATACTAAGATAATGCAGGGCAAGTGTGTTAGTCAAGAATTACTAAGGACCAAGGTCATAGGTTGGAAAGAATAACTTTGTAATGTTGCTGCAAGTCTTCACATGCTTTGTCTCGAAATCTTCAACTCACTTGTAGTTTTCTCCATCTTCAATTAGCAAGGACTTAGTCATAAAACACTAAGGACTTGGTCATAATCATGTACAAAGTAAAAGAAGAATAGGAAGAGCAGAAAAGATAAAGGGAAAAAATGTAGTTGTCTTCCAAGTTTACTCGTAATTTTCTCCTTGGTGTGATGTCTTCATTAAAATTTTGTAAACTTGATGATTCTTCAGACTTGGTGAGTCTTCAGTATTGTTGATTCTTCAGAGTTGTCTTGGATATAACTTAGCCACCACGAAGTCTAAGAGAAAGAGAAGAAGAGAGAATGACTTAGAGAAAATAGGGGGTTGGTCTTCTTGCAGTTCCTCTTGATTTTCTTCTAATTGTTTTTGCTTATTGGAGATGCCTTTGGAGTATTGTTTTCTTGACTAAGTCTTCATTGGCCTTCTAGTCTTCATGTTGAGAATCTCAAGTGTCTAAGTGCATAGCACTTTACCAAAACACTATGTTCAAAATAGTTCTAAGGAAAACAATATCAAAATATGCTTTCCTATGAGGAGTATAACTATACAATACAATATGCTATGCATGCAATGCAATTTATTTCTAAGGAAAACACTTATCAAAATAAAACAACTAAGTTTTCTTGATCCTAAAATTTTCTAAGGAAAAGATTTAGCATTTTTAAGATGTTGAAAAAATTTCTAAGGAAAAGGGTTGTCAAATATTTTCTAAGGAAGAATTTACTTTGTTTGACAAGGCAAAATATTCTAAGTACCTTTTGTAACTAAAGTGGTAAAAATATGACGAAGTACTTTATAATTCGACTAGATGATGAAACCTAATTTTAATATATATTTAATCAATTTTAATCATTAAAATATCATTTAAGATATAGTTGTCTTCCAAGTTTACTCGTAACTTTCTCCTTGGTGTGATGTCTTCATTGAAATTTTGTAGACTTGATGATTCTTCAGACTTGATGATTCTTCAGTATTGTTGATTCTTCAGAGTTGTCTTGGATATAACTTAGCCACCACGAAGTCTAAGAGAAAGAGAAGAAGAGAGAAAGACTTAAAGAAAATAGGGGGTTGGTCTTCTTGGAGTTCCTCTTGATTTTCTTCTAAGTGTTTTTGCTTCTTGGAGATGCCTGAAGGAGATATGCCCTAGAGGCAAATAGATAAGTAGTATTTATTGCTTTATCTCATAAGTTTATAACAGGTTTTTGTATTATGTTATAACTGTATTAATCGGAATTATTAATACACGTGTGATACATAGACAACCAGAGTCCCTAGTAAGCCTCTATATAAACTAGTCCATTGGGCAACAGTTGATCGAGATTCCCGATCAAGAACAATGACGTCGGTTCACAATGGGGTCATCTTATTAGTAGAATAAGGTGATGGACATACGCAAAGTATTGCAATAAGATCGTATAACGATGTTTGTCATTTGCAATAGATGAGTAATATGATAGCTTATTCCTTAGACCGTGATACCGTACTTATTGCTACTTCGTAGGGGTACTATGAGAGCATCAAACGGTGTGTCTTATATAGCATGACAATAACGGTGTCCATCTTGGGTGTCCCGAAAGAGTATGCTGAGACGTAAGGATCAAGAGAGGGATTTGTTCATTCTTGTAATGGAAAGATACTCTGGTCCCACTCGGTGAGATTGCATCTATATAGCTGCGCAGCTTATGACTAGGTCATGGAGATGTAATATCACAGACGAGTTAATAACCTTGGTCGGTAACGAGATACAACAAGGACATCAGATGTCTGTGATCATATCTCGGACAAGGTAGTATCGTAGAAACAAAGGGAATGAATATCATGTTTATGGTTCAACGACGATATTCGTAGAATACACAGGGACCGTCATATGCGTCCAGGTATCCCTGGCGGTCATTGGCGAACGAAGGGTCTCGACCATGGCTGAAGTGTTCTCGAACCGTAGCGTAACAAACTTAAGGTCTTAACGACACCTGGAGAAGGTTCTGGAATATTATAGGATTTTATTGGAGAGAGAGAAATGATCCGGAAAGAGTTCCGGTGGTCCGGAAGGAGATCCGGGAAGGTCTGGAATGGTTCCAGGAATGTCTGAAAGATGTTTGGGTGGTCCGGAAAATATTTCAGGGGTCACGGGATATTAAATAGTATTCAAATATATTAATTATGAATTAATTATATTTTATATTAATTTAATTATTAAATAATAAAGGAAAAAAGGGCAGCCCACCTAAATGGGCCCTAAGAGGGCCCAAAGGGAGCCGCACCAACCAAGGGAGGAAGGGGGCTTGGGCCCCTAGTCCAATTCGGACTAAGGGGTTCGGCCGAACCCCCCTCCCCCTCCTTTTCCTTTAGTCCCACATGGGGGAGGCAAGGTGTTTGCACACCCCCTCCCCCCTTTATATAGCAAGACATATTAATTGGATTAATTACAGAAAAATTCAATTAATTGTATAGCAGGCCGGCCGAGTTGCTTCTCCGCCCGTTTTGCCCCCTCTCTCCACCAAAGGTATACCGTCGGGCGCCGTTGCCCTGCGGGGTTCCAGAAAAGTTCTACCCATGCGATCTCAGCTGGATCTGAGTTACCCGGGGTTCTTGTTAAGCTCTGTATGTTTGCGAGTGCTCGGAGGCACCACATTTGAGGAGCCTGGGAGACGTCGTCTCGCCCACCCAGTAGCCCTGCCGCTGCCCTGCCGCCGGCACCACCCCCCGCCCCCCAGTCGCCGGCGCCACGCCATCTTCCACCCGACGCCTGTCGACGCAGGTCATCGTCGACACCCCGGCGTCATCGTCTACATCATCGCGGCAAGTTCTCCGCGACCTCGAGGTCGGCTACGCACGACTTCATCATCAACGCTTGTGCGGGAGCGTAATCCCCGCTATCGGTGTACATGAAGGTAATTTAACCCGTTCCGCCACCGTTATCACATGTACTAGATAGATAGATTCTGGCTAGTTAGGGTGTTCATACGCTAGAAAAATTATTATTTTCTGCACCGGAACCCCTTCAATGCCTTCGGAGTATTGTTTTCGTGGCTAAGTCTTCATTGGCCTTCTAGTCTTCATGTTGAGAATCTCAAGTGTCTAAGTGCATATCACTTTACCAAAACACTATGTTCAAAATAATTCTAACTTAGAGAAAATAAGGAAGATGCTTTCTTATGAGGAGTATAACTATACAATACAATATGCTATGCATGCAATGCAATTTATTTTTAAGGAAAACACTTATCAAAATAAAACAACTAAGTTTTCTATATGCTTAAATTTTCTAAGGAAAACATTTAGCATTTTTAAGATGCTGAAAAAAATTCTAAGGAAAAGGGTTGTCAAATATTTTCTAAGGAAGAATTTACTTTGTTTGACAAGGCAAAATATTTCTAAGTACCTTTTGTAACTAAAGTGGTCAAAATATGAATAAGTACTTTATAGTTCGACTAGATGATGAAAATTAATTTTAATATAAATTTAATCAATTTTAATCATTAAAATATCATTTAAAAAGTATTTATTCAATTTTAAATACAAAAAATCTCAGAAAATTATTCTACACAAATTATTAGAAAATTACTACTGGTAATAATGTTTCCTCAAAAATTACTACTTAGTCATTCAAATTTATAGCAATTGGATTTACTCAAAAATAATGTTTCCATAAAAGTTATTTCGAAATTACTCAAACTTACTCAATTTGAAATTATGAAATTTAAATTGTCAAAATAATGCTCAAAAATATTTTCTAACAGAGGCAACATATAACACATATTCTAAGGTTTTTGAAACAATTTTACTTACACTTTTTGGACTTATGGATTTAAAGTTAAGACAAATTTACCTAAACTCTTAATTTGAAATTTGAATAATTTAAACTAGGCCAAATTTGAATTCTGACAGAACAAAAATATTCTACATGTCGAGAGTTTTTCAAAGTATAAAGTTTGTTAAATTTTATCAAACCAGTAAAAAGTTATAATAGATCTAAGGTACTGGGGCTTTTCTGCAAAACTGCCAGTTTTAATCTATTTAAGAAAATCTCAGAAAATCTAACCTGACGTGGCGCTCACTGTGCTGCTGATGCGGATCTCACGTGGCAACTCCTGATGCCCCCGTACCGGTTCGTTTAAGGGATCTAATCAGAACCGATGGATCAAGATCGGATGGCCAGTAGGAGGTTACCAGAAGGTGGCGGCGGAGTTCACCGGAGATGTCGACGACGGCGGCGCTGCGCTCGGTGGGGGACGTCGTCGACGCTACGGACGTTCCCCGGACACGCGGAAGCGAGGGCGGCGAGCGGCTCGTCATGGTGGAGACGATGGTGGCGACGACGTCGACTCGCGAATGCTTGGGCAGCGACTAGTCGTGGTCGGAGGTGCGGCTGGTCCGGCGAGCTCCTCTCGACCTCGTACTCGGCGGATGGCTGCAATGAAAAAAATCGGGGAAGGGTCAGGGAGGTGCGGCTCCGTGTGGGGAGGAAGAGGGGGTGGGTCTCGGGCTCAAATTTGGCTCACCTCGTCGGGAAGGATGGCAATGGCGACGGCGGAGAAAACCTACTTCGGCGAGCTATTTGTACAGCCTCACGCCACGACTGGATTGGGGAAAAGAGGGGAAAGAGAGAGGAGGGTGCGTGGTATATATAGGGGGTGCACGGGCTTCTTATCCCGGAAGAAACCGCTGAGATTTCATCGTGTTCGGTTTGGTCTCCTCGGAGGAAAATCTCAACAAAAATTGAGATAGGAGAGGGAGATGACAAGGGGGCCCCGCACGTCGGCGATAGAGAGGGGAGAGGACGGCAGTGGGCTTCTGCTGGGCTGTTAGCTACTACACGTGCGCGAGAGAGAAATAGGCAGAGGGTGGGCCGAAGTGGCTGGATGCTTCTCTCTTTTTTTTACAAACATTTCTTTCAAACTTTTATTTCAAATTTGATTTTTAAATCTTATCATAATTTTTTAGAAAAACTCATAAAAATATGTTTTGGAAAGCTAGTTTAATTTAGAACTTTTTGGTAGTATTATTGCACAAAAATAAATTTATAAAAATGGAATATTATAAAAGGTACTAACAACATGTTTATGGAATTAAATTCCTATTCAAACATATAAATAAATTTTGATTTAAACCCAATGTGATTTAAATAACAAATGAGGATGATGAATGAATGCATGAATGCAATGCTTGATTTTTAATTCCAAAACAAAATATATATAGTTTTCAAAAAGTTTTCAATTTTTCTGATTTTTCTGAATTTGAAAAATCCTAGATGTTATGAAATCGATTAAAAGTTGTTCAAACATGCATGAGTTTGATACAAAAAGATATGATTCATTTGTTCTGGAGATTTTGATACCGCGAACGTGCTTATCAGGTTTAGAATGAATTAGGTATGAAGTTTCGAAGGTCAACTAAATTCGTGGAGTTTTTACATTTTTTGGAAATACAATGAAATTATTACAACTGGACCTACATGTCATGGATTTATTAACTATGAAAATAATTTCAGATATTTAATCGACGAATGACGTTAGTCTCCGACTCGTGCTCTATCGATAAGAAGCAAACACCGCAGAAGGAAAAGAACAATCAAAATATGATGTTAAAATGACTACCAAATGTTATTTCCATAAAGTCCATATTTGACATATTAGGGGTATTTGAATAATGAAACAAGATTTGAAGTTGATTAATTATGCATGGAGATGCAACTGATGTATAGGTTTCATGTTTTCTACAATTTTGTATGTATTGTTTCTACTCCCCGACTTACGGTTTAAAATATAAGAATTTTAAAATTTAGCATTTCTTGTAATGGTTAAATTCTTGATAATTGGGGCCCACACGCGTTAGTGTTTTATTATTTGCATAAATAACTTGAGATATTTAGAGTATGCCCGGGTCCTTCTTCTCACTGCCGATTTGCTACCAACCGTCGTCTATGTTGAGGAACTGCGGCATCGTGCCGCCCTTTGCCAGGCTATGGAGCCCCCGCTTTACGTTGTCGGCCGTCACGTCCATGTCGAAGGCGTCCAACGTGCACCACCCGAACCAGTCCACGAACGACGGCAGCTGCATACGCCAATTAGAAAAACCATTATCACGCTATGATCAGTTTTCGCAACGAAAAAATGAAGTGTTATGATTGCAGCCACAAAAGAAGACGAACAAAAAATCTACAAATTTATCAAAAAAATTGGTCTCTTATTAAAGATAATCTGTTTAAATTGTTTGAGTGGACTAGGAGGTCTTTAGACCTTTTTGGACTTAACTTTTGTCTTTTAACTCTCATCCCAAAGAACCTGATGATGTGCATATTCAGAAATTCAGGCCTATTGCTTTAATTAATTGCAGCTTTAAAATTTTCTCTAAATGTGCTACCAATAGATTAGGGCAAATATGTGAAGATTTGATCTCTCCAAATCAACAACCTTCATTAGAGGGAGGTTTATTTTAGAAAGTGCGGTAGCAGCTCATGAAATTATTCATGATGTTGTTTGTAGTGATAATTCTGGTTTTACTTTTAAACTTGATTATGAAAAAGCCTATGATAGAGTTGATAGATACTTTTTATTCAAGATGTTGTCCTCTGGAGGCTTTAGCCCCAAGTTTGTCTTGCTGGTAAGGTCTTTACTAGATAAAGGTTCTTTTGGTATCAGATTAAATGATGTCAACAGTGAGTTTTTCTTGGCTGGCAGAGGTGTAAGGCAAGGGGATCCTATCTCTCTTCTGCTTTTCAACCTGACTGCTGATGTATTCACAAAAATGCTCATTAGGGATGCAAACAGTAACTTGATCTCTGGTTTGCTTTGTAGTTTCAATAATACAGGGGTGATCGGTATGCAGTATGCTGATGACACGTTTGTTTCTTCAAAACAGGAAAGAGTTTGCTATAAACATTATGTGGCTTTGTTCCTGTTTTGAGCAAATCTCTGGTATGAGAATTAATTTCACAAATGTGACTTGGTAGCCCTTAAATTCCCTGAAGAGGAGTCTCAACTCTTTGCTCAAATCCTTAGTTGTAGGATTAGTGAATTCCTCCTGAAATATCTGGGTGTTCCACTACATTATAAAAAAACTATGAAAAGAAGACCTTCAACCTATCATTGATAAAATTTCAAAAAAAAAACTATCATTGATAAAATAATTAAGAAAGCTGGATGTTGGAGAGGTAGGCTTATGTCACATGCTGCAAAGTTGGAGTTAGTTAGGAGTGTTTTAGCTAGCATTCCTATCTACCTCCTGAGTGTTATTAAGTTTCCAAAATGAGCCTTAGCTCTAATTAATTCTCAGATGGCTCATTGCTTGTGGGATGATTATGAGGGTCACTTTAAATATCATCTTGCCAATTGGGGTTTAGTTGCCCAGAAAAAAGAATTTGGGGGGCTAGGTATCCCCAACTTGGTAGATTTGAATATGTGTCTGTTGGCCTCTTGGATTAAGAAATACCATTTGGATGATAATAAACTGTGGAAACAGATTATTGATCGTAAACACACTCTTAATGATCCCAATATCTTCTCCTGCTCTACGCTTGAGAAGGGGTCTTGCCTGGGGTTAGCACTGGGTCGCTGCCACAACGAGTTTTTTTTTAAACTGTCTGCCACGGCGAGTTTGGGTGCTTGGCCTTGGCAGGAGAGATGAGAGCAGCAGAACAAATAAGTGGTTCAATCAACACAATTTAGAAATTATCCCTCTGGTGATTTATTCGTACCATTTATCAAGACTGGTGTTATCTGAAGTAGTCACTATATTTACACTTGATGTGTACAAACACATTGAAGATCGTAATTACTAATGGAACTGGAGCAACAGTGATGCATGCTAGCAGCTAATAAGGGACGTTGCAATTGAAATGTATGTTCAGGACTTCAGGCAGACCGAACAGTTTGCAGTCTGTACATCTATGTGTGTGTGCATCTGTCAACCTATAAGGAATCAAGGAAAAGGAAGATGGTGCAGAAACCATCTGTTCTTGGTTTGCTTTATATTTTGGCTCTCTGTCAATTAATAGCCAATTCTGCATATTTCTGGCAATGAAAATTTTTCAGGCAAACTGAAGATTCTGCTTATACAATACTATCATTCTTTTGCACTCTAATTCCTGCCACTAAAGATGTGAAAATGTAGTAAGCACGTAGAATCAAGAATCTGTTCATATATATTTCAAAACCTAGAAAACTGAACAATCACCTTCATGTAGTAACATCGTCATTATAAGGTCTAATAATTAAGAATGGTGCATATCCTTCTTAATATGGGTAGTGGTGCTCAACTGGTCGACCCATTGTTGCACATAACCAGTCATTACATTCATACAGAATTTGATTTACATCATAGAAGTCCATAATCCTGGACTTGGAGGGTTACATTGGGATGCTATATCCTTGACTAGCTAAGCCTTTGGCCACACATACAAGAGTAGGTTCTTCTAGGCAATGCAAAGCAAAGAACAACTACCAGGGACTCAAGAAACCAGGACTCTCGGTGGTAGTCGGCTGGAAGACGCCATTTCATCGCTTGGTGTTGGTGGGTGGCATGGTGGTCTTCACCTGGTCCAAGCTGATCCGCACGGTTCGACCAGAGTTTCCCTTGCATACCACCTCAACGTGGCCATCCTCCACGTCGGAGACGACGACAGCATCATGCAAGACGACGAGGCGCTGCCCCGTTGTTGGCAGGGTCCCTAACGGCATGCGCACCTTCACGGTCATGCCCTTCTTCACCAAGACCGACGAAGAGTGTGTCTGCTGGATCGGTGTGGACAAGGACAAGGGCTTCTTGATGTACTGCTTCGTCTCAGCTCCGGTTGCCTCGTGCTCGGTTCTTGTAGACGGCTTCATCGTGGCGGCAGCTGGTGCGCGCGGGATCAACGCCGTCGGCGCAGTGGACTTGGGCGGCTTCACAGCGAGCGGGATCATTGCTTCTCGACATCTTTGCGGGTGCGTTAGCCTCTTTGGAGCTTCTCCCAGGTCCATGTAGACGATCTTCCTGTCAGCGCCGGGTGCTCCGGTCGGGATGAGCACGCGTGGGACTCGTTCCCTGGGCGCGTTGGCAAGCTTCTGGGTTGCAGTGCCGGCGGACGGGATGAGGCGCGGCGGCGCGGCAGAGGACTTCTTGACGACTCTCCCCTTGGCGACGTTGACGGCCGTCCTGCGGCGCTCCAACTCACGACGGATCTCGCTGCGCGCCGCGGACGAGCGCTGCGCCATGATCGCGGGCATGGTGCTGCACTGCTCCCTACGGATGGAAGCAGCCAGGAGGGTTCAGCGAGAGTTTGCGTCCAAATCGTAGGATGGCACTAGGCCTATATCGATCGGGGGAGATCGACGAGGTGCAGCCGGAGTCGGACAGGGATGCGTGGATGTCAAGCACTGCAGAGTGACGCGCGAGAGCTTTAACTCGATGGCAATGGCGGTAGCGTGGCGACGACGGTGGAGTCCGGCTCGCAGGTAGTGAAGTGTGATCGCGTGGGTACCAAGCTCAGTCCAAACTCCAAAGGAATTGGACAAAGAAACTTCCCATGCATGATCGGTACGCTGAATGCGCTTCCGCTATCCGAGTTCGACTCGAAGGGCAATCTTGTTCCATGAGCGGCTGGGCCTTGCGAAGGTGTTCAGGAAGTTGGTGGACGCCAAGGGCGGGCGGAAACGGCACGCTCTCGCCTCTCGGCAGCCTGCCTCCACGTCGCGTGCCTAGATCTTCTGGAAGATGGAGCCTGAAGTTCCTGACATCATGCTTATTCTTGTTACAATGTATGCAAATTCTTGCACAAAATGGAGCCTATCAGCCTATGTGAATCAGTGAATGTCATGCTTTGTTTGACAATGCCATTTGCTTTTGTCAGACCTAGCTTGCTTATGTAATTTTGGTTTTGTAATTTAAATCAATTGCCAACTTCGCCGTTTTTTTATTGGTATAAGAGAACATGCAGGAGGACTGCATGTGTATGTATTAAGACTAAGGGAGATTTGATCAAGACCCTGATTAAAAGCCTTTTTCAATTGTTATCTTCCCTGATTTCATCTTTCGTTGTTTCCATCAGTTTACATAACATAAATTAAATAAAAGGTGAATTCTTGGTTCCATTGAAGCTGTTATATGTTCATATTTTATGAAGTTTATACTTCCTGAAAGAGTTATAATGGCTACCCGGGTTGATGCACTGTCATTCTATCACTGCAATTATCATGCATTCATAGTGCTTTGCTTGTTGTGTGGAAACGGCTAAATATTTGCAAATTAACTTCAATTTTCAGTATGAAATAAGATTGGGTAGCGAACTCTTTCTGTTTTGCTTTTTTTTTTACTTTACTAAAGGTTAGATTACTTTACTTAGTTACCCTTGAAGGAGGAGCCTGAGACCACCGAATTATCATGGAGCATTATAAGTATTCAGTTTCAACTTCCAAACCGATTGTGGTCTACAATCACACACATGGACAGTGAAAAATGTGTTGTATGTGCTCGATTTTTTATGACCACTATAGTGGCCAGCAGGCTAATTAACACTTATGAGATTTTCTTTAGGTGCATTAGAATAGCAGGCTAAAGAACATGTACACTATCGCACTGCTGTTTAATCTCTGCTTATGAAGAAATGAGTACAAGCGATCCTGCACTTTAAAACTAGGGATATTTCATAAGTATATGTTACCTTTTTATTACATGCAATTGTCTTATGCATGGTGGTTGTAGTGATATCAGTTTCCTGTTTTTTCATTAAAATTCGAACTTGTCACTCTTTATTACTACCTCCGTTCCTACACATGAGAGGTTTTTAGTAGGCTAAATACCTACCTAAAACTTATATTTTTTGGAAGGTTGCCGTAGTGTTTCAGTCAAGCCTTGATATTTTTCTTCACCAGCATATATTCAAAGGATTTAATAAATCAGGTAATTGTTCACTAGATAGATAGGCACACTTCGCCAGGCCACCTCAAGTGCGTCCTGGCATGGCGTGGTGAGCGTGGTGGATTATCAGGCGTCTCCCATTGTGTCACTACCGGGTGTAATGGGTCCACTGCCGCGGTTGCCTGTGGGGGTGGTTGACCAAAGGCGTTGGTGGTCTCAGGCGGAGAAGGAAGCCAATTTAGATACGTATTTTATTTGTTACGTATTATTTTGGGACCTTTATGGGCACGTTAATTGCCGTCTGCAACTGACCATTACAAGGTGTTACGTCAGTCTGACAATTGGCCCATCTCATTAGAAACAACATCAAACGACCTATAAAACCTAGGCCCAAATGTGGCGATTTTTTGCAATTTACTCTTTCCTCTACGGGAGGCAAAATCATTCTGAAGACACTAATCAACATGTTTTTCTCTAGAATTAGGAGTCCACTTGTTCATGTCGGAGTGCACTTGAGTATCCATGCTACCAGACTGTTAGAAGTTGTGAAAACTTTGCCCTCTACAATGGGTTTGACATTTATCGAAGACGTATTATATGTAATTACATAGTTGTCTGATAAAGTTGTTTATGGTTTGTGTAAACATCTTTTCAATTTATTTTCTAGCATTTGCTCTGGGAATGCATAACGGACACCCTAGTCGCTGCACCAGCCCCCTTCCCCACCGGCCGCCGGAGGATGTCGACAGCGAACGAAGGCGACGAGCCTGCCTCTCTGTGCTTAGATGTTCTCGTGCGTGTCAACTACTTTGCTCTTGTTTACATGAGTTGCTTTTTTTTAATTAAACACACGATATATTAGGTCAGCAAGCCGCCTCATTAAAAACCTTCCAGTCCCCGTAGGCACCCAGGTAAGAAAAAGAGCGCGTCTGAAACTTACCACCTTTAAACATTAAGCAAAGTTACATCAGCTATTACATCAGATAAAATAAAACATAAATAAACATGGGGGATCCCAATCCCAAAGTAAAGTATCTTTTGAGCTGAAAGCAAATTGTGCTAAATTGTGAGCTACCACATTAGACTCTCTCGGACAATGCTCAAACAAAATCTCCTTCATCAAACCCGCTTTAACAAAACAGTCTGCCAAAAGCCAGTATATGTACTTCACACTTCGATCTCTCTATTACATGGTTGAATAAGTTCAAGTGAGTCAGACTCAGCTATCACCGACGCACACCCCAGCTGTTCAATTAACTCCAATCTTTTAGCAGCGCTAAAGCCTCCGTATTTGTGGCACTTAACATATTTTCCATCGGACAAGCTAAACCAGCCTTTGCCTCTCCCTCTTTATTTCGTAGTACGGCCTCAACCGCGCATGTACCATCCATATGAAATCGCTGCATCAACATTCAACTTATAAAAACCTTCAGGGGTTTAGTCCACATAATATTCTTCACCTTGGAGTTATGTTTGACAGACATATAATTTGCAGTGAGAGTTGTGATCGCAAAAGCCGAACTAGCCGGGCGTGCCACAGAACACCCCGTCACCATCTCCCTCCTTTGCCACCAGATATACCAACAACCCACCACAATAGATTCCTTCAAATCAAGACTATCAAGCTTTGCGATGATTTCTTTGGGCTACGTAAAATACGTTCCAGAACCAAAGAACCAGGTCTATCAACTTTCAAAGACTCTTTAATAAAATCTGATAAACCCAGCTCACTCCAAACCTGCTTTGCTCTATCACACGCAAACAACAAATGGTGTATATCCTCCGGACCAGTTTTACAAACAGGGCAATGTGGATGTACCTTTATGTGTCGTGATGCCAAAATTGTCATTCCCGGTAACAAACCATGAAGAGCTTTCCAACAGAGTATTTTTATTTTACTAGGCACATGTAAATTCCAAAACTGCTCCCAAACGGGGTTAGTGTTTGCACTCCCTTGTCCATCTCCTCTTCTTACTTTTGCACCAAATTGATGCTCCCATTCCACATGATAAGCTGATCGAACCAAAAACATATATGATTTTGTTTTATGCCAAGCCACGAAATCCCGCCGGGAAAAACAGATCCCGCACAAGTTGTTCATCCCAAATTTTCGGCTCCTAAAGAATTAATTCATCCATAGTACGATAAATAATTTGATTACGAGAAGTCATCACCTTTCTTGTAGGGCTGTTTGGAATCATCTTCCCAAATATTGATCTTTTCACCCGATCCCACTCTCCAAATATGTGCTCTCTTAAAAGTTGCTAGCCCAGAAACATGAGCCCCTCTTTGGCCCTGCCTTCAATAAATCACCGTGAGGGTAATATTTAGCCCTTAGGACCCTTGCACATAAAGAATCAGGTTTATCAAGTAGTCTCCAGCATTGCTTTGCCAACATAGCAAGGTTAAAACAGTGTGAATCCCGAAAACCCATGTCTCCCATCTTCTTTGGAATACACATCCTCCACCAAGCAAACCAATGCATTTTATTTTGATCTTCCGTATCTCCCCACCAAAAACTAGCCATAGCATCATTGATCTCTTTACAAATCTGTTTAGGAATTTTAAACACACCCATAGTAAAAACTGGAATCGATTGGATGATTGCTTTTAGCAAAATTTCCTTTCCCCTCATTGATAGCAATTTCTACTTCCATCCATTTAGTCTCTGTATAATACGTTCCAACAAATACATAGAACTATGAGTCATGTCCAATCTGACCATACAAGGAAATTCAAGATATTTATCCGACATAGCCTTAGGACAGAATTACAAAAATCTACCACAATTGGGCGTCACATGACAAGTCACTATCAAGATTGGTGATTTTGACGTGTCAGTACCAATTTAAGACATGGTGTCACAAAACGCACAAATCCGTCTCTAAAACCAATTTGACAGCAGCGCTGACTGGTGGGGCATATTTTGTCAGGGTTAAAATGGCTGCATACGTAAAGGAGGAGCTGAGGTGGCAGTGGGGGCCCACCCGTCAGCACATTTGTTTTTCTCTCTCTTCTTCCTCCTTGTGTCTGCTCCTCCGTGCTCGGTATGTTCTGCCGTTGCAGCCAGCGTGGACCTTGCTGCCGCCGACAGCGAGCTGAGCTCCACGTACCACATGCCAGGGCCATGGTCCACAGAACGAAGCTGCCCTGATCGATGGCGGCGGCACCGCAGCCGCTCGGCCCACGGTTCTTGACGACGCGTGTGATCTCGTACTCCAGCAGGGGACGCGCACCTCCTTAGCGCGTCCAGCAGGTACGCATCTGTCACCTACTTACTGATGAATGTAGAGACTACTTTGATCTTTCCATCACAAAGAGATTCAAAGTAGTTTGATCCGTGCAAGTAAATTGACATTATATTTCTCTGAATCGTGAATTCGTATCAGCTTTGCTAGAGGAGAAGCACCTAAGCTCAGAACAGCGATAGGTTCTGGAGAATTCGTATCAGCTTTGCTAGAGGAGAAGCACCTAAGCTCAGAACAGCGATAGGTTCTGGAGCAGTACCGTTCGTTCAAAGGCGGAGTTCTACGTGTGCTCCAACGTGAACAAGAACTCCGGCGGCTCCGCACACCCTAGCAGACCTCCTCATCATCCGTCGCTGGAACAACCTCCAGTGCATGACGAACGCGTTTTCTCCTCACCGTCGATGTAGACCTCCCCCACTAGTGGAAAAAGGGGCTCTAGTCCCGGTTCCAGAGTGCCTATAGTCCCGGTGTAGCAACGGGACTGTCAGGCCGGGACTAGAGCCTCCCACCCTTTGGTCTCGTTTCAATACGAACCAGGACCGCACCCCCCACCAATTAGAGTTCCGCACGTGTAGGTGGCAGGACGCGCGGGGGCGAACCCTTTAGTCCCGGTTTATGTAACGAACTGGGACTAGGGTTTTGTTTTTTTTACATTTCAGGGTTTTGCTTTTTTTTTAATTTCAGGGTTTTACTTTTTTTTATTTCAACCGGTTTTCTGGGTAGGGGTTTCGGATGGTACCACGTCGATGCGTGACGGTAGGGGGTTTCGGATGGTACCACGTCGATGCTATAGTCGATGTGTGATGGTAGGGTGTTTCGGATGGTACCATGTCGATGCGTCGGGGGTAGGGGTTTCGGATGCTACGGATTCGATGCGCGAAAATCACGTATAAATTATTATACGAACCTAGATGAAGTTGCATCATGCATATATACAATTACGTGAAGATCATGTGTTGATAATACATACACATTTAAGTACGCGTGGTACATGAATATCACGTTTCCCGGTTCCAGATACTTAGAAGTACTTTATTACATGGAGATCACTATATATTACATGTCTGCACTAGTCAAAATAGTGGTACTCTCCGGTCTCCGGTATGACATGGGCGAGGTAAAATCCCGTCAACTCCTCTGCAAGTGCCCTGAAGCGGGTCTTTATTGGTAACTCGTTGCGCTTTCTTGCCAACTGTAAAAAAATGATATCACAATGAATACATGAGATATGAAATAAATAAAACTCATCATGATTGATGGTACAAAAATAATGTTGTGACTAGAGTTTTACGTACTTCGATACTTCTTTTGCTCTTCAAACTCTCGTTGACCACAGTGTGCATGTACTCGCAAACGTAGAATCCACATAGATCAGTCCCTACTGGCTGTTTAAGGCAAGTCTATAGAAGAATAGAATTTAATCAAATAATAATAAAGTATGATAATGGTGCATGGGCCTAGTTATAGTACTACTTACATCGTTACTACGCCAGCGCAGTTTCTCTGGCCATCCACTGTTCGGATGTTCCGCGAGAAACATTTTCTAAACGCTGCATGACAAGAAAATGAATGAATGAGTCATAAATTTTTTGATATTAGAAAATGAACGAAAGAGGCGATAAGAAAGAAAGTACCTTGCCACCAAATCAAAACAGGTCATGTATTGTTTAGTGCATCTTCTTAACGAGTCAAGGACAACAATTTCTCCTTTCCGCAAGTTAATAACGATAAGAATGTAGTGGAAGCTGCGCACGTTTATAAATAGTCATGCAATAAATCATCAATAATTAAACTTAACATCGGGTGAGAAAAATAGAATGTGTAATAAGCAGTAAAACTCACTTGAAATTGTAAGGCCATAATATATATTTTTTGTAAACTTGTCGCTTGAAAAACATTAGTAAATTCCCCGGTGTATCCTTGTTAAGTATTGGATCAATTATGCTATCTTCATGCATTATAGAGGGGTCAATGAACCCAATGTGGTTGATTTTCTGCTTTTTGCATTCGAGCATCTTCATTCTGCGTAATAAAGCACACAAAATATTATAGAGAGGATTATCACAGACAATGAACGAGTAGAGCTAATTAAAACATTAAATTACAGGAATAGATCACTTACAGACAATAGGAACTCATGATAGCTTTGTCGAGGGCCCGGAGATTGTATAACTGAAAGATTTTGGCGAAGTAAAGGACAACGGAGTATTCTTGGAAATAATGATCTTCCTTAACTGTCATCATGAGAGCGTCTTTATTCGTCTCCTTTACGGTATTCTTGTACGAGGCTTGAAATTGACGCATTCTTGTGGGTAAGTCGCCGTCGACGAAATTCTCCCCGTGAACATAAGTACGAACGACATCCGCGAAGGCGATATCATCTCCCGAATATACCAGCTCCCGCACATTGATGTTTTTGAGAACTCTGTCATCAAGCACCTTGAGCGGGGGGGGGGGGGGCGACTGTGCGTCTTGATCTCTGAGTTGGGCAACTTGTTTCCCTTTTTTTGATCGATCGTCCATCTCTTCGTCATATGACTTACCAATGTTGCGATCATAGTCAGTTGGCGGCGATGGTGGGGGGTTGTATAGGGCATTGATGCAACGGTCAATTTTCTCCTGAGGAATTCCGGCAGAAAATTTTTTAGGAGGCAATTGTTTCGCTAACGCTTTCTGTTTCACGCCAGCAAGCCAGGCATCTGTATGTTCTTTGCAGGCGATATCGTTTTCCTCGACGGTTCTCTCCCAAGGTAACTTTGGAGTAGGCGGCGGTGTTTTCTGCTTTCTAGGTTTCTTCCTAACAGGAGAACCAGACTGGCGCCTACTCGAGAGCGACTTAACATTCTGGCGGACTGGCACAGACTGCGATGGCCTCGCGCTAGGAACCCTCTCGGGGGCCGGTTGGCTTTGCTGATGAGCTGGAGATGGACTCGGGCTGGGGTCCCTATCGGGGAGGTGTGGGCTTTGCTGATGAGGTGGATATGGACTCCGTCTTTGATCCCTCTCGAGTAAGAGTGGACTTTGCTGGTGAGCTGGACTCCTAGAACGAGGTGTGGACTTTGCTTGTTCTGAAAGGACGATGTATTTCTTGGGCCATAGGGCGAAGGCATGCTTGACGTCTGCCAGCATCTTCTCCTCGTCACCTCCAGGGAACTCAAGTTTCAAGGTTTCAAATCCCGGCATAATTTCGTCCACCCCGACACAAGCGTAGCCATCTGGAATTTGACCACAATGGTAGAGTTCTCCAGGTTGAATTACTAAAGCTTGCCCCACCGCCACCTTCAAAGTTATGTTTCTCATTGCTATATGTAGCTCACAACCTGTAGGCTCTGTGATGTCATCCACTGGGTAGGGACCATCGACTTGACGTGTGGAACCAACGTTGCTTCTACGCTGAGATGGGGCGACATCTGCTTCATGATCTAATTGGTCCCGCTCCTGAGGTTCCGTTCTTTGCTCCTTCAATGCTTTTATTTCCGCCCGTGTCTCCTTCATTTCACGTTCCACTTCTAATATCCGGTCGGCCTCCTTCTTCTTACCTCTGCTACGGCTTCTATAAGTGTGAGCGAATTCCGGCCACGCAGTCTTAAACGTAGCACCGCCAGGAAAGCCTCGAGCTCGTCCAACATGTTCAGGATTCCCCAGGGCCCGTGTCAGCTCGTCATCCTCTCTATCGGGTTTGAACACACCATTGCGAACATCATTAATTGCTGCTTCAACCTTCTTTTTATTTGAATAACGAGAACCTTCCATTTTCCTTTTCCAACAATATCTCCGGTTTCTGGGTCCAACATTGCCACATGCGCAAACAACCAGAATTTTGACCTCTCAGGTCAGTCAAGTGTCTTTGGACGGACCCCCGATCGAAGCAGTTTTTCTTCATAGGCTAACCACTTAGGAATGGCGCTCTTGTAGCCACCTGTCCCCAATGTATGGTGGTGTACCTGCAGCCCAGCATTCAATTTATTTATCTCCGATCGGGCCATAGCCATCGGTGATTTCCTATACGCCTTAAACACCGCCCATTCAGATTCTAACTTCTTCCCTTGTGCTCCACTGAAATCTGGCTCTTCTTTTGTTTCTTCATATTGATTCCATAACTTTTTCTTCCAGTTCCGGAATTGTTCCGCCATCTTAATAAGAGTCCACTTCTTGAGGTTGTCCTTCTTCACTTTAGAGAGATCTGGCGGGAGGGTGAAATGTGACAACAGCGTGTTATATACCAAACCCTTAAGAACTTGGTGGACATAACATGGGTCCTCCACATCTGCGGCCGTCGGCTTATTCCATTCGCGTATGCTGATTGAGATCATGTCCCTAACAATAACTCCAGCTTGACTTATAAATTTGCTGCGGTTCTGTTTTGGTTCGAGCGGTTCGCCGGAATCAGCAATTTCCATCCTCGCTCGTCTTTCTTTTTTCCTTGCCTCGAGGAACACATGGTGGCTGCTTTTTGACAGATTTGCTCGATCCGGATGGCTAATAGAAAAATAAGTCGTTAATAAATGCAACATAATCAATTAATGCATGTAGTTTGAAGGGGATCGTGTGCAGAAAACAAAAAAATTCCTACCGACGATATCCTAGAAGCATGCCAAGATCTATTCTATGCAGATATAGTAGTACGAACGGAGATCGGAATACGTACCCTTGTAGACCGAAAGCGGGGATTACGTTCCCGCACAAACGTTGTCGATGCAGACCGACGAAGCCGACCTCAAGGTCGTGTAGAGGAAGCAGGCCTCCGAGTACCGCTAGCGCAGCACCTCGCAGGGAGTCGCACACGTACGGTGGAGACGACGGCCTCCGAAGCTCCAGTCCAGGACGAGCAGCGGAAGACTAGGACCGGAACACCAACAGCGCGGCAGCGGGCTATGGTGGAGGAGATCCCCTTGCTCTGCTCGGCGCGGCTCCAACTTGGGAACCACGAGATCGAGAGAGAAATCGGGAATTAATTGGTGAATTAAAAGGCTGGGGGTGCCCCTTCTTATATAGGCTCCCAGGGAGAGCCTACTTTGCCAGCCAGGCAATGTGGGACTAATCCCACATGCCTGGTGCGGCTCTGGAGGGTGCGCCGGCCCCCCTAGTGGGCCCTTGGCCCACTTGGGGCAGCCCCTCCTGGCCCCTACCGAATTCCCCTTGGGAATTTTCCCCTCTTGGGCCTTCTTTCGACCAGAAGGCCCATTTAGGGAAATCAGCCTAAATAAATTCGAAAATAAATATATAAAATCATATTTGCATATTAATAACACTAATTAATATCAAACATAATATATATAATTTTTCCTAGCTCCGAAAACTCTTTCGGCGCTGCCCGATCTACATCGGACCTCTCCCGGGACGCTCCCGGTGATCTCCTTCCTTTCCGGTTGTCTTGTCGAAACCCCTTAAGTGTGTTACCCTAGCGGTTCGATATAATATCAGGTATGATCAAGACTCCTCAATGATCAACGATTAACTCGTAGGCCTGGACCCCATGAATTAATCCCTGAGATATAACGAATGACTTTCATCTATCAAACCTGAACGTAAAGTCTTAGACCTTTTGCCATAGCGATACTTAGCACGTCCAAGCGTCGTTCCATAGATATCTCCATACCTAATCCCGACCTCGTTACCGACGACGCTATCTTCTACTCGTTCATGATCTCATGTCTCTGTGACCTAGTCACATGCTTGCAAGCTCATTATACATGATCTCACCGAGTGGGCCCGAGAGTATCTATCCTGCTATGCGGACTGGCAAATCCCGCTCTTGACCCCTCGTCTCAACTACTCCTTTCCGATACCAAAAGTATCACCGTTATTGTCATACTAAATAAGATACGACGTTTGGTGCAATCAAAGTATCTTCCAGGAATATCAATAAGAGTTGATCTCACGGTCAAAGGCGTAACGACTACGTTCTCCAAATCTGGGTATGTCCATCACATCGCTCTCCAGCGATATGACTCTCATTGCCGACCGGCGCCATGCCCCATGACCGGGAAACCTCGATCATCAATCGCGCAACGAAACTAGTCTTAGTAGAGGCTACTAGGGACCTGGTTGTTTACGTATCACACCCGCATTAATGTTTCCGCTTAATACGGTTCCAGCATGACACAAAAACCTATTATGAACAAACGAGATATGATAAAGAATACACTTTATTAATTGCCTCTAGGGCATATCTCCTTCAGTCTCCCACTTGCACTAGAGTACAACTTAATCTAGATTACAACTTGGTAAAAGCTTAACACCCATAGCTAACTGGTGTTGTTCATGCTTATCAAGCGGGAGAGGCTTCGTCAGCGGATCTGCCACATTCAGATCCGTATGCACTTTGCAAATCTTCACATCGCCTCCTTGTACGTACTGACTTATCACGTGGAAGCGTCGGAGAATGTGTTTGGCGGTGGAGTGAGACCTTGGCTCCTTGGCGTTCGCAATGGCACATGTATTGTCGCAGAAGAGGATCACGGGGTCTTGCACGCTCGGGAACACTCCAAGTTCGATGACGAACTTCCTCAGCCACACAGCTTCATTCGCGGCCTCGCAGGGAGCAATGTACTCCGACTCCATTGTAGATTGTGCGACTATGGGTTGCTTCCCACTTCTCCAGCACACGGCGCCTCCATTCACCTTGAACACGTAACCTGTCTATGACTTACAGTCATCGGGGTCTGAGCAGAAACTTGCATCTACGTAACCCGTTACGCCAAGTTCTTCATCGCAGCCACCATACACAAGGAACATTTCCTTTGTCTTATTGAGATACTTAAGAATGCTCTTAACAGCTACCCAATGCGGCATTCCAGGATTACTCTGGAACCGGCTTGTCAAACTTAGAGCTAATGCCACATCCCGTCTAGTACTCAACATTGCATACATGATCGATCCTATGGCTGAAGCATAAGGATGTTTCGTCATTTCGGCCTTACCCAGTTCCGTCACCGGACACTGCGCCTTACGCAATATCTTATTCTTGATAACCGGCAGAGAACCCTTCTTTGCCTTCTCCATATGAAAACGCTTCAGTATTTTATCAAGATAAGTACTCTGACTTAGTGCTAATAGGCGCCTTGATCTATCACGATAGATTTTTATGCCTAAAACATACGCAGCTTCTCCTAAGTCCTTCATGGAAAACTTACTGTTTAAATATTCCTTCACGCTATTCAGAAGTTCCACATCATTCCCTATTAGCAATATGTCGTCATACAGTGCTAAGAACACAACCGAGCTCCCACTCTTTTTCTTGTAAATACAGGTCTCTTCCACATTTTGGATAAATCCAAAACCTTTGATTACCTCATCAAAGCGAAGATTCCAGCTCCGAGATGCCTGCTTCAATCCATAGATGGATCGCTGAAGCTTGCACACCTTGTTAGCACTTCCTGGATCGACAAAACCTTCCGGCTGTACCATGTACAACTCTTGCTCAATGTTTCCATTCAGGAAGGCCGTTTTGACGTCCATCTGCCAGATTTCATAATCATAGTAGGCAGCTACCGCTAACAAAATCCGAATAGACTTAAGCATCGCTACCGGTGAAAAAGTTTCATCGTAGTCACTTCCATGAACTTGTCGGAAACCCTTTGCGACAAGCTGAGCTTTATAGACGGTCACATTACCATCAGCATCAGTCTTCTTCTTAAAGATCCACTTATTCTCGACGGCCTTGCGCCCTTCGGGAATATCCACCAAAGTCCACACTTTGTTATCATACATGGATCCTATTTCGGATTTCATGGCTTCAAGCCATTTCTCGGACTCTAGACTCTCCATCGCCTCCTTGTAGTTCGTAGGTTCGTCTTGCTCGACTAGCCTGACGGTGCAAACCATGTTGCCATACCATTCTGGTGGGATCTGAGATCTACCAGACCTACGAGGTAGAACATCTTCCTCGACAGTTTCTCCCACTCCTTCCACGGAGGACGTTTCCGGAATTGCTTCCGTTGCGCCACTCGGAATCTCGATTTCAGGATCAACGATTTCATCGAGGTCTACCTGAAGGGGTTACGGTGCAGAAAACAATAATTTTCTAGCGAACGAAACTCTAACTAGCCAGGATCTATCTATCTAGTACATGCGATAACGGTGGCAGAACGGGTTACATTACCTCCATGTAGACCGATAGCGGGGATTACGCTCCCGCACAAGCATTGATGATGAAGTCGTACGTAGCCGACCTCGAGGTCGCGAAGAACTTGCCACGATGTCGAAGTCGATGACGCCGGGGTGTCGATGATGATCTGCGTCGACGGGCGTCGGGCGGAAGAAGGCAGAGCGCCAGCACCGGGGCTGGTGCGCCGGCAGCAGAGGGGAGGGAGGCGCGGCGGCTGCAGGGGGCGAGACGACGTCGCCCAAGCTCCTCAAAAGAGTTGCCTCCGAGCACTCACAAACATACGGAGCTTAGCGACAACTCCCGGTCATTCAGATCCAGCTGAAATCGCAGGAGTAGATCTTATCTGGAATCCCGCAGAGCAACGGCGCTCTGCGGTATGGCTTAGGTGGAGAGAGGCCCCTTTCCTCAGCTCGGCGCGGCTCCAAATTGGGAACCACGAGATCGAGAGAGAAATCGGGAATTAATTGGATTTTCCTATGAATTAAATCAATTAATATGCCTTGGTATATAAAGGGGGAAGGGTGTGTGCAAACCCCTTGGCTCCCCCATGTGGGACTAAAGAAGGAGAGGGGAGGGGGGGTTCGGCCGAACCCCCCTTGGGCTTTCCCACTCCTAGTCCAACTCGGACTAGGAGGCCCAAGCCTCCCTTTCCTTGTGGGGTGCGGCTCCCCCTTCTTGGGCCCTCTTAGGGCCCATGTAGGTGGGAGCCCCCTTTTTCCTTTATTTAATTAATATTAAATTAATATAAAAATCCCATTAATTCATAATTAATATATTTATATATAATTCAATATCCCATGACTCCGAAACTATTTCGGAACCACCCGAACAACTTTCGGACATTCCCGGAACCATTCCATACCTCCCCGGAACTCCTTCCGGACCACCGGAACTCTTTCCGGATCATTTCTCTCTCTCCAACAAACTCCTATAAAATTCCAGAACCTATCTCCTAGCGTCGCTAAGACCTTAAGTTTGTTACGCTACGGTTCGAGAATACTCTAGACATGGTCGAGACACTCCGCTCACCAATGATCGTCAGGGATACCTGGAAATATATGACGACCCCTGTGCATTCTACGAATATCGTCGTTGAACCATAAATATGATATTCATTCCCTTTGTCTCTGCGATACTACCTTGTCCGAGATATGATCGTAGACACACCGATGCCTTTGCTGTATCTCGTTACCGACGAAGGTTATTAACTCGTCTGCGATATTACATCTCCATGACCTAGTCATAAGCTGCGCAGCTATATAGATGCAATATCACCGAGTGGGCCCAGAGTATCTTTCCATTACAAGAATGAACAAATCCCGCTCTTGATCCTTACGTCTTGATGCTCTTTCGGAATACCCAAGATGGACACCGTTATTGTCATGCTATATAAGACACAACGTTTGATGCTCTCAAAGTACCCCTACGAAGCATTAATAAGTACGGTCTCACGGTCTAAGGAATAAGCTATCATATTCTTATCTATTGCAAATGACAAACATCGTAATACGATCTTATTGCAATACTTTGCGTATGTACACCACCTTATTCAACTAACAAGATGACCCCATTGTCAACCGACGTCATTGTCCTTGATCGGGAATCTTGATCAACTGTTGCCCAATGGACTAGCTCATATAGAGGCTTGCTAGGGACCTGGTTGTCTATGTATCACACGTGTATTAATAATTCCGATTAATACAGTTATAGCATAATGCACAAACCTATTATAAACTTATGAGATAATGCAACCTCTAGGGCATATCTCCTTCACTACCTTCCTCCCACTTACTCCTTTCGTGAGAAACTCCTTCTCTAGAAAGGTACCGGTCTTCGCGACAAAAGTTTTGCCCTCAGCTTGGTTGTAGAAGGTGTACCCAACGGTTTCCCGCGGATATCCTACAAAGACGACTTTCTCCGATTTCGGTTCGATTTTGTCGGGCTGTAGTTTCTTAACGTACGCCTCACAACCCCAAACCTTCAGAAACGATAACTTAGGCTTTTGGCCATACCATAATTCATACGGCGTCGTTTCAACGGACTTGGACGGAGCCCTATTTAAAATGAATGCGGCTATTTCTAACGCATAACCCCAGAAGGACACTGGCAGATCGGTAAGAGACATCATAGATCGGACACTATCCAGTAGAGTACGATTACGTAGCTCGGACACACCGTTACGCTGCGGCGTTCCGGCTGGCGTAAGTTGGGGTACTATGCCACAACTCTTCAGATGTGTGCCAAACTCAAAACTCAAGTACTCTCCACCGCGATCAGATCGGAGATGCTTGATTTTCCTATTAAGTTGATTCTCAACTTCACTCTGGAATTCTTTGAACTTTTCAAACGTTTCAGACTTGTGTTTCATCAAATAGATATAACCGTATCTACTCAAGTCATCAGTGAAGGTGACGAAGTAACGATAACCATTGCGTGTCGAAACGCTCATCGGTCCACACACATCTGTATGTATGATCTCCAACAAATCTGACGCCCGTTCAACGAAACCTTTGAACGGTGTCCTGGTCATTTTGCCCATGAGGCATGGTTCGCATGTATCGAGGGATCCGAAATCCAACGAGTCCAAGAGTCCATCGGAGTGGAGTCGCTTCATGCGCTTTATACCAATATGACCAAGACGGCAATGCCACAAAAACATGGCGGTATCGTCACTACACTTAATTCGTTTGGCTTCTATGTTATGGATGTGAGTACTACGATCGAGATTCAACAAGAATAAACCGTTATTCTCGGGAGCATCAACATAAAAGATATGATTCATATAAATAGCACAATTGCTTGACACTGATTTAAATGAATAACCGTCTTGTAACAGGCAAGACCCACTTATAATGTTTACACTCAAGGATGGCACAAAATAACACTTATTTAAAACCAAAACTAATCCCGATGGTAGATGCAGAGGGAGCGTGCCGACAGCCACCACGTCGACTCTCGATCCGTTGCCGACGCGCATCGTCACCTCATCCTTCGCCAGCCGCCTTCTATTCCGTAACTCCTCCTGAGAGTTACATATATGAGCAACAGAACCAGTATCAAATACCCACGTATTGCTCCGGGCGGATGTAAGGTACACATCTATAACATGTATATAAAATATACCTTGCTCTTTGTCGACCGTCTTGCCAGACTTCTTATCCTCCAGATACTTGGGCAGTTGCGCTTCCAGTGACCCTTCCCCTTGCAGTAGAAGAACTCCACGCTAGCTCTGGGACCAGATTTGTTAGTCCTGGGCTTGGCAGCCAACTTTGCCTCCCTCCGGGACTTCCAGCTCTGCTTTCCCTTGCCACCGTACTTCTTGAAATCAACGGTCTTGTTGTAGCACCCCAACTTTTATTAAAGTTGGAACACCTGTGTTATGTGCTAGTCCCTGGATCACTGCCAGCACCACAGTACAAAATATAAAGTATCATTGCATAAGTATTAAATTACTACAACGAGATCCAAAAATAATAGCCAATATGGCTTTATTTCAAATTGCATAGCCATGAAGGCTAGCTAAAGTTCAAAGTTCACAGCGAAAGCAAAATAACATTGAGCCTCATCTTCAAGCATGCGCCACAGGCAGTCATGTTGGGTGTAGACTCGAGCCAATCATTCAGCATCAGAATTTCCTGCACATTGGAATATGCAGCCCCCGAAGGAGGTCAATACAATGATGTATTGGCAAGTGACTATGGTGGATAAATATACTGGCAAGTCTAACATCTATATGCATATTTGGCTTGGTGGGGTTGAAGGCTATTTGCAGAAAGCAAGTTTTCTCCTATCATTTGGTAAAACACTTTTATTTCTCGAAGACTTGGCACCGAGGGACAAAGCCCAAGTGCACCAACAATTCTTTCCTTAGTCAAATTTTACTTTATGAAAACAGTGTTGAGATTCTTCTGCCCATCCTTATCCAGTTGCTCGAAGTAGTCCATATCCGGGGACACGGCTGAGAACTCAGATTGTCGACTCTGCAGAGGTTGTGCACTTTCACCTTTACACTCAATTGGTCCGGGAAATCCTATACACGCGGAGTGTATTATGGAAAGGAGAGAATTGAGACAAGAACTTTTAGAAGAAGAATGCAACCATACTAGCAAGACCCGTTCCACCTATCATCTCTACATCTGCTTGTCAAGCTGACAGGTTGCACTCTCACAACGTAATCGTTCTAGACAGAGCCCATTGTCAAAAGGCTGCACGGGAAGCTTCTAAACTTGGAGGGACTTGGTAATCTCTTCGTTCCTGGGTGGTCATCCACAAGTGTACTTCTGGGTAACAACCACCATACTCATGGTCCTAAGTAGAATAGACATTCATCCTAGGCGAAGACAACCACAAGCATAGTCCCAAAAGCCACTCAACATAAACCATATCAACCAATTCCACCCAGATGTGTATTTTAGAATTTTAACACCTAGAAACATTTCCATAACATGGCAACATTTTTATAGCATGGCTAAGCAACTAATAAAATATTTTCATGGCTGCTTAGGGAAAAGGGTGGCTGCATACTACTAGGATATTTGTAAAATACCAACTATCTTAGCATTATAAAATAAATCAAAATCCCTATCATGCACACTACTCAAAACATACTACTTATGCATATAGAAAATATGTGATATTGTATGAATGTCACTTGCCTTGATAACAGGAGGAACAAGCACAGCAAGAATAACAATCACAAGCAAGTCCTTCCTCTTCTTCACAATCTAGCACAAACAATGAATACAATAAATACCAACACAATACCATCACAACACTAAACATAATCATGTATGCATGAATGATATGCTATGATGATAAGACACACTTATTAATAATTCTTATTTTCTGTCATTAATAAATGAAATATAATTTTCAGGTATTTCTTATTTTATTTGTCAATAATTTTAAAATCATATAGTAAAACTTTGATTTCTATAATTACAACTTTTATTGTTTTTATGACATCTTCAATTTGGACATTTATTAATATTGCTGGACAGAGGGAAATTATACAATCTTAAAACAATTACATTTATTTCTAAATCATTTTTATTAATTAAGTTATTATTTTAATGGCCGAATACTCCTCTGATGATTATACAAATTATAATTTGTCAAAGGGAAAAACAAATGATCTAGAAATAAACTACATGAGCAGAGCTTTCCAATGACATAAAGTTTATAAATTTTGGACTTACAGATCAAAAGTTATGAATTTTGCAAGTTTTAATAGTTTTCTGTTTTAATTTCTAAATTTTATTCGAAATAGAAAAAGAATCAGCCACGCGGCGCGATCTGATTCGCCCGTACCGGTTCGACGCGGATCGCGATCTAGAGCCGTTAGATCTAAATGAAATCGGACGCGCCAGATTAATCACAGAAGCGAAAAATAAAAATAAAACAGATCCGTTGGATCTAAATCCAACGGTCCAGGACGCGTTGACCTAACGCGGGCGGCGCGAGTCGCCGGAGACGCGCGGGGCGCGGCGGAGCCATGGCCGGCGTTTGCGCCCGAGGCGTTCTACGGTGCTAGGAGATAAACGGAGCTCGCCAGAGGGTGCGTGGCGTCGAGATGGAGACGATGGCGAGGTGGCGATGAGCGGAGCGTCCTCGTTCCCTCGGGAGAGCTCGCCGGAGTTGTGCGTGGCGGCGGATCTCCTCGGTCGTGGACGAACTCGACAAAGCGCTGCACCAAAAGGCCCGTAACCGTTTCAAAAGTGTCGCGTGAGTGCAAGGATGCGAGGGGAAACCACGAGAGGGCTCGGCATTGCTTTAGCTCACCGGAAGTCGAAGTTTTTGCCGGCGGCCACCGCGGAACTCCGTAGACGAATGCGTGCGGCCTGGTGGCTCTCGGATCGATTGGTTTGGGGCAAACGGAAGAGAACGGAGAGGGGTATTAGTAGGGGGAGGAGGCGAGGTAAGGGGAGCAGTAAATCGGTCGTAATCGAGCGAATCAATCCGCCGTTTCCTGTCGGGGTCGGGGGCGTGATTTGGGGACGAACGTTTCCGCGGGTGTGATGACAGGTGGGTCCCACCTGTCAGCGACTGCGAGCGAGCGCGCGGGGTGCTGGGCCGCTGGCGGGCTGCTCGGCTACGCGCGCGCGGTAGATAGCTACGGGCCACGGCCCACTCGGCTCAGAAATTCGATTATTTTTATTTGAAACCTTTTCTGTTTTTAAATACTGATTTCAAATATGATTTTTAAACCTATTCAAAACATTTCAGAAAAATTCATAAAAATATGTTTTGGAAAGGTTATTGAAAATGGAACTTTTTAACATTATTTTTGCCCATATATAAATTGGTAAAATTTTATTTATTAAAGGAGTTTTAAATAAACACTTTATGAAATTTATAGACTATTTATATTTATAAATTGAAGTTTTATTTAATATTTTTGTGATGTATTCTTATGCTCAATGTTGCATGATGCTTGAATGCAAAGTTTTAAATTTTTGCAAAATTTGGGATGTTACAGACTAACCCCCTTAAGAGGAAGCTCGCCCTCGAGCTTCGGAAAGATCAGCAAATAGGTGTGGATGGTCTTCTCGGAGGTCATCCTCTCGTTCCCAGGTGGCTTCTTCCTCGGTGTGATGGTTCCATTGGACTTTACAAAACTTGATGGTTTTGGTACGGGTGACTCTTTCTGCGGTCTGCAATATCTTGATGGGTTTCTCTTCGTAGGTCAGGTCACTCTCCAATTGTACTTCTTCAAGGGGTACAATATCCTTTAAAGGAACTCCCGTCATTTCGGGGTGACATTTCTTCAGCTGACTGACATGGAACACATTATGAACCGCAGACAGAGCTTCGGGTAATTCTAACTCATATGCCACCTCACCCTTACGGGACAGGATTTTAAAAGGTCCAATAAACCGAGGTGCTAATTTTCCTTTAATTCCAAACCTCTTTACACCCCTGAGTGGCACACTCTAAGATAGGTTCTATCGCCCACCTCGTAGGCGATTTCTCTACGTTTAGAATCCGCGTAGCTTTTCTGGCGTGACTGTGCTATCTTCAATCTATCTTTAATTAATCTGACCTTCTCTTCAGCTTCTTGGATTATATCAGGTCCAAAGAAACTTCGTTCTCCTACACCACTCCACAATAATGGGGTTGTGCATTTCTTCCCATATAAAGCCTCAAATGGTGCCATCTCAATGCTAGCTTCATAACTGTTATTGTAGGAGAACTCGGCATAGGGTAGATTGTCATCCCAACTAGACCCATAATCAAGCGCACACGCTCTTAACATATCTTCTAGAATTTGGTTTACTCTTTCGGTCTGACCATCCGTTTGCGGGTGAAATGCCGTACTGAACTCCAATCTAGTTCCCAGTGACTCATGCAACTGCTTCCAAAAATGGGAAGTGAACTGGGTCCCTCTATCGGACACGATACTCTTGGGGACGCCGTGTAAGCACACAATCCTCTTCATGTAAATATCAGCTAGCTTTGCGCTGGTATAGGTGGTCTTCACGGGTATAAAGTGAGCTATTTTGGTTAAGCGACAAACAATAACCCAAATAGAATCATACCCTGATCTGGTCCTTGGTAACCCGGTGATGAAATCCATCCCAATAGAATCCCACTTCCAGTCCGGTACCTTCAAAGGTTGCAAAAGTCCTGCTGGTTTCTAATGCTCAGCCTTTACTCGACTGCATACATCGCATTTAGCTATATATTCTGCTATTTCTCTTTTCAGATTGTTCCACCAAAATCTCTCCTTCACATCCATATACATTTTGGTATTTCCTGGATGAATGGAGTAAGGTGTTTCATGGGCTTCTTGCAGAATTAACTTCCTAAGATCAGGATCATTTGCCACACATACACGTTTTTTAAACCACAAGGTTCCTTGCTCATCTTCATGAAATCCCTTGGCTTTTCCTGTTCTCAAATTGGCTTTGATTTCTTCAATATCTTTATCTCCCTTCTGAGCTTCTCGTATATTATCCATCAAGTTTGGTTGTACTACCATCGAGGCTACAAAACCATCTGGTACCACTTCCAATCGGAGGTCCTTGAATGCCTTGCATAAATCCTCAGGTATTTCTCCGGTCGTGAGGCCATTCAAATACACTTTACGACTCAGGGCATCAGCTACCACATTAGCCTTTCCAGGATGGTATTGGAGACTTAGGTCATAATCCTTGATAAGTTCTAACCATCTTCTCTGCCTCATGTTCAATTCTTTCTGTGTAAAAATATACTTCAAACTTTTGTGGTCAGTGAACACTTCACATCTTTTTCCCATTAGGTAGGGTCTCCAAGTTTTTAGGGCATGTACTACTGAGGCTAACTCGAGATCATGGGTGGGATAATTTGTTTCATGTTTCTTGAGCTGTCTAGAGGCATAAGATGCCACTCTGCCTTCTTGCATCAGCACACTTCCCAGGCCTTGGCGTGAAGCATCACAGTATACTTGGAATTCCTTCTCTAAATCGGGTAAGCATAGAACTGGGGCTGAAACTGGTCGTTTCTTTAATTCCTGAAAACTGGCTTCGCATGCGTCAGTCCACTCAAATTTCTTCTCCTTCTTTAATAATTCCGTCAGTGCCTTGGCGATTTTGGAAAAGTTTTCTATAAATCTTCGGTAGTATCCTGCTAGACCAAGAAAACTTCGTAATTCTCCAACATTCTTTGGTGGTTCCCAATTGGTTACAACTGAAACCTTTTCAGGATCCACTGCTATACCCTCCTTGGATACTATGTGTCCTAGGAATGCGACTTGTTCCAACCAAAATTCACACTTGCTGAATTTGGCATATAACTTATGTTCACGTAGTCTCTGCAATACTAGGCGCAAATGCTCTTCATGTTCTTGGTGACTCTCGGAGTAGATCAGAATGTCATCTATGAACACTACCACAAACTTGTCCAGAAAATCCATGAACACTTTATTCATCATATTCATGAAATAAGTTGGAGCATTCGTTAAACCAAATGGCATTACGGTATACTCATAAGAGCCATATCTTGTAACAAACGTTGTTTTTGGTATATCCATCTCTCTAACTTTCATTTGGAGATATCCTGATCGAAGATCAATCTTGGAGAACACACATGCACCTTTCAATTGATCAAATAATTCATTTATCTTGGGTAACGGATACTTGTTCTTGATGGTGTGTTCATTTATATCTCTGTAGTCCGTGGCTAATCTCTGGGTTTGATCTTTCTTTTTGACAAAAAGGACTGGCGCTCCCCAGGGCGAAGAACTTGGACGGATAAATCCTTTCAGAAGGTGTTCCTCCAGTTGCTTTTTGAGTTCTTTCAGTTCATCGACGGCCGTTGGGTAAGGTCTCTTGGCTATTGGTCCGGTACCCGGTTTTAGTTCAATGAGAAATTCCACATCTCTATCAGGTGGCATTCCCGGTAATTCTTCTGGGAATACATCTGGGTACTCTTGGACAATCAGCACATCACCAAGGCTAACCCCCTTAAGAGAATTTAGCCTAACTTTCTTAAGTTCGAAAGTTGATCTGAATTTAATCTTTTGTTTTTCTGGGGTGGTGAGGGTGATAGCTCTGTTTGCACAGTCTATGATTCCTTCAAAACGGGTCATCCAATCCATTCCGATAATAACATCCAAACCTTGGGTTTCTAGGATGACTAAGTCTGCTGGTAAAAGATATTTTCCAATCCTTAATTCTAACTGCCTACAGCCTGAATTTACTATCATCTCACCCCCAGGTGAACTCACTCTAATAGGTTTTCCTAAGCTTTCCTCGGCTAGCCCATGTTTGTTTACAAAAGCTCTTGATATGAATGAATGCGATGCTCCAGTATCAAATAAGACCAATGCTGGAAAAGAATTGAGCAGGAACTTACCAATCACAGCGTCAGGTTCATCATGAACTTCTTCCACGTTGAGGTGATTTACTTGTCCCTTCTGGAAAGAATTGGGCTTGGAATTTGAGTCGGCCTTTCTCTCTGGGCAATCAGTAGCATAGTGTCCCGTCTTCTTGCACTTGAAGCAAGTCAGATTAGACAGGTCTTTCTTTCCTTCAGTGTTAGGACGAGGATTACCATTTCCATGATTATGGCCATGGTGATGGTTTCCCTTGAACCCACCATTATTTCCTTTATACCCTCCATTGTGGTTATGACCATGGTGCTTTTGGCCACTACCATTGTTGGTGTAGTTCCAGGGTTTATGGCCACTGACTTCTGAGGTGTGTGGTTTCTTGTGAGCCACTTCAGTGTTACCTTTACTTGCACCAAACTTCCTCTTCCTATTCTCTTCCTTTCTGATGTTATTGTCCAGGGTGATTGCCTGATCTAGCAGAATCTGATAGTTAGGAGCATATGGCACAGACAAAGGTATCTTTAGTTCTCCCCGAAGTCCATTTAGGAATTTGTCCTTCCTTTTTGCATCAGTGTCGATGTCTTCTGGTGCGTACCTTGATAGCGTACAGAAGTCATCTATATACTCCTTCAGAGTTCTACCTCCCTGTCTCAAGCTACAAAACTCCTCCTTCTTCAGGTTCATTATGCCAGAGGAGATGTGAGCATTGCGAAAACCATCTTTGAACGCATCCCAAGTCATGCCATCCAAGGGATGGGTCACTTGATAGGTCTCCCACCACATGGCAGCAGGTCCTTCCAATAGGTGAGCAGTGAACCTCACCTTTTCTGCCTCAGAACATTCACAGGTTACTAAGTCCTTGTTGACTGAACGGAGCCAGTCATCCGCCACTATGGGTTCAGTAGCAGAGGAGAACTTATTAGGTCTAAGCCTGAGAAATCTTGCAAGTCTGTCCACCGGAGGTGGGGGTGGTGGTGGATGGTTGTTATTGTTGTTGTTGTTGTTGTTGTTGTTGGTTGCTGCAATGAACTGGGTCATCATAGTCATCAGTTGGGCTTGAGCTGCCATCAGCTGTTGCATAGCTTCGCTATTGTCGGGATCACGGCGTGGAGGCATCTGTGGGGTTTTTGCATGGATGAGTAAAAGATAGATAGATCTATAAGGAGGAACCTTACCCATGCACAAATCAATCCAGTCAAGCACACCATCAATCAACACACCACTCATAAAACAATCAGCAAACAATTCAAAACCTTTGGTTTAAGGAAAACGATATAAAAGTTTGGAAAATAAACTCGCGAGGTTCCGAGGATACAAGGGAAGGTACTGCCTTACCACCAGTTGGTAGGTCAATACAAGATCAAGACAATGTGGTGTATGATAAATGGTAGTCTCACTAACTAACTACTCGACCATATCCTCTTCCTCCTCTTCAATTTCCTGTATCTCAATTCCTTCATTGGCGAGTACATCCTTGAGTTCCTTTACTTCTTTCTCCAGGGCAAGATTCTTTTCTTGCAGCTCTATCTTCTCAGTACGAAGCCTTTTGATCAAGTCACTATCAGCCTCGAGCTCGACTTCATTGCTCTCGAGTTCTGCCTTTTGTTCCCTGGTGATCTTGTTCTTCTCTTGAACTCTTTTCTCTTGTCTCCTGTACTTCTCCTCTTGTGCAGCGAATCTCTCTTCCTGTGCCTTAGTCACTTCCTCCTGGACCTTCACCTTCTCTTCGTTCTCCTTAAGTAAGGCACATAACTCATCGTTCTTCAGGAGCTCGGTGCGTCGATCTTCATATAGTTCGGTGACAAGGATTTCCAGCTCCTGGAAATAAAGGCTAAGGGGTTTTGCCTTGCCTCTTTCTCCGACATCATACAGGTAAGGTTCTCCATCTTCGTTTCTTCTTCCAAAGAAAATGGAGTAGTGGCCCCTCAACTCTAGGCTGTAGCGTCCACAGAGGCGCCCAATCAAATCTTGCATGACTAGATTGAGCCCTTTGTCTTTGGAGTCACTAACCATTTTGATCTTCAGTGGGGGCTCCTCTCCACGTCCTGGTTGTGTTGCTTTTATTCCCCGGCAACCCTCTTTGTTAAACTTCTTCAGAATGAAGCCCTTTACTTGGGGTAGTGGTAACCCTATCTTCTCGCCGATGTCGAGGAGGTAACAGCCAAAACGGGTGTTCTCGAAGTCCTCCGCAGTGGTGAAGTGAAAGCTCGTCATCCTTTAGGTAGGAAGAAAGGAAATTAAAACAAGAATTGCATAAGATAAGGAAGTAGTAGTTATGGAGTGTATTATTAAATTAGGGGGAATACTAAGTCAAAATCCTAAGGTGATCAACAGATATTAACAACTCTTCGTAAATTGGATTTTTCACTATAGTGAGAGAGACAGACACCCGGCCAGCCACTTATATTGTGGAACAGGTCTCATGTACGTGGACATGTAAAGTTTGTCCCGGGCCGCTTCATCCCACCATGCCGTTAGAATCCAACATACTTCAAAGATGGTAACATTATGACCAAAAAGGGCTTAACCAATCCTAGGGGCTCGAACCTACAGGCAACACTTTGCTCTGATACCATTTTGTAGCACCCCAACTTTTATTAAAGTTGGAACACCTGTGTAATGTGCTAGTCCCTGGATCACTGCCAGCACCACAGTACAAAATATAAAGTATCATTGCATAAGCATTAAATTACTACAACGAGATCCAAAAATAATAGCCAATATGGCTTTATTACAAATTGCATAGCCATGAAGGCTAGCTAAATTTCAAAGTTCACAGCGAAAGCAAAATAACATTGAGCCTCATCTTCAAGCATGCGCCACAGGCAGTCGTTGGGTGTAGACTCGAGCCAATCATTCAGCATCAGAATTTCCTGCACATTGGAATATGCAGCCCCCGAAGGAGGTCAATACAATGATGTATTGGCAGGTGACTATGGTGGATAAATATACTGGCAAGTCTAACATCTATATGCATATTTGGCTTGGTGGGGTTGAAGGCTATTTGCAGAAAGCAAGTTTTCTCCTATCATTTTGTAAAGCACTTTTATTTCTCGAAGACTTGGCACCGAGGGACAAAGCCCAAGTGCACCAACAATTCTTTCCTTAGTAGAATTTTACTTTATGAAAACAGTGTTGAGATTGTTCTGCCCATCCTTGTCCAGTTGCTCGAAGTAGTCCATATCCGGGGACACGGCTGAGAACTCAGATTGTCGATTCTGCAGAGGTTGTGCACTTTCACCTTTATACTCAATTGGTCCGGGAAATCCTATACACGCGGAGTGTATTATGGAAAGGAGAGAATTGAGACAAGAACTTTCAGAAGAAGAATGCAACCATACTAGCAAGACCCGTTCCACCTATCATCTCTACATCTGCTTGTCAAGCTGACAGGTTGCACTCTCACAACGTAATCGTTCTAGACAGAGCCCATTGTCAAAAGGCTGCACGGGAAGCTTCTAAACTTGGAGGGACTTGGTAATCTCTTCGTTCCTGGGTGGCCATCCACAAGTGTACTTCTGGGTAACAACCACCATACTCATGGTCCTAAGTAGAATAGACATTCATCCTAGGCGAAGACAACCACAAGCATAGTCCCAAAAGCCACTCAACATAAACCATATCAACCAATTCCACCCAGATGTGTATTTTAGAATTTTAACACCTAGAAACATTTCCATAACATGGCAACATTTTTATAGCATGGCTAAGCAACTAAAAAAATCTTTTCATGGCTGCTTAGGGAAAAGGGTGGTTGCACACTACTAGGATATTTGTAAAATACCAACTATCTTAGCATTATAAAATAAATCAAAATCCCTATCATGCACACTACTCAAAACATACTACGTATGCATATAGAAAATAAGAGATATTGTATGAATGTCACTTGCCTTGGTAACAGGAGGAACAAGCACAGCAAGAATAACAATCACAAGCAAGTCCTTCCTCTTCTTCACAATCTAGCACAAACAATGAATACAATAAATACCAACACAATACCATCACAACACTAAACATAATCATGTATGCATGAATGATATGCTATGATGATAAGACACACTTATTAATAATTCTTATTTTCTGTCATTAATAAATGAAATATAATTTCCAGGTATTTCTTATTTTATTTGTCAATAATTTTAAAATAATATAGTAAAACTTTGATTTCTATAATTACAACTTTTATTGTTTTTATGACATCTTCAATTTGGACATTTATTAATATTGCTGGACAGAGGGAAATTATACAATCTTAAAACAATTACATTTATTTCTAAATCATTTTTATTAATTAAGTTATTATTTTAATGGCCGAAATACTCCTCTGATAATTATACAAATTATAATTTGTCAAAGGGAAAAACAAATGATCTAGAAATAAACTACATGAGCAGAGCTTTCCAATGACATAAAGTTTATAAATTTTGGACTTATAGATCAAAAGTTATGAATTTTGCAAGTTTTAATAGTTTTCTGTTTTAATTTCTAAATTTTATTCGAAATAGAAAAAGAATCGGCCACGCGGCGCGATCTGATTTGCCCGTACCGGTTCGACGCGGATCGCGATCTAGAGCCGTTAGATCTAAATTAAATCGGACGCGCCAGATTAATCACAGAAGCGAAAAATAAAAATAAAACAGATCTGTTGGATCTAAATCCAACGGTCCAGGACGCGTTGACCTAACGCGGGCGGCGCGAGTCGCCTGAGACGCGCGGGGCGCGGCGGAGCCATGGCCGGCGTTTGCGCCCGAGGCGTTCTACGGTGCTAGGAGATAAACGGAGCTCACCAGAGGGTGTGTGGCGTCGAGATGGAGACGATGGCGAGGTGGCGATGAGCGGAGCGTCCTCGTTCCCTCGGGAGAGCTCGCCGGAGTTGTGCGTGGCGGCGGATCTCCTCGGTCGTGGACGAACTCGACAAAGCGCTGCACCAAAAGGCCCGTAACCGTCTCAAAAGTGTCGCGTGAGTGCAAGGATGCGAGGGGAAACCACGAGAGGGCTCGGCATTGCTTTAGCTCACCGGAAGTCGAAGTTTTTGCCGGCGGCCACCGCGGAACTCCGGAGACGAATGCGTGCGGCCTGGTGTCTCTCGAATCGATTGGTTTGGGGCAAACGGAAGAGAACGGAGAGGGGTATTAGTACGGGGAGGAGGCGAGGTAAGGGGAGCAGTAAATCGCTCGTAATCGAGCGAATCAATCCGCCGTTTCCTGTCGGGGTCGGGGGCGTGATTTGGGGACGAACGTTTCCGCGGGGGTGATGACAGGTGGGTCCCACCTGTCAGCGACTGCGAGCGAGCGCGCGGGGTGCTGGGCCTCTGGCGGGCTGCTCGGCTACGCGCGCGCGGTAGATAGCTACGGGCCACGGCCCACTCGGCTCAGAAATTCGATTATTTTTATTTAAAACCTTTTCTGTTTTTAAATACTGATTTCAAATATGATTTTTAAACCTATTCAAAACATTTCAGAAAAATTCATAAAAATATGTTTAGGAAAGGTTATTGAAAATGGAACTTTTTAACATTATTCTTGCCCATATATAAATTGGTAAAATTTTATTTATTAAAGGAGTTTTAAATAAACACTTTATGAAATTGATAGACTATTTATATTTATAAATTGAAGTTTTATTTAATATTTTTGTGATGTATTCTTATGCTCAATGTTGCATGATGCTTGAATGCAATGTTTTAAATTTTTGCAAAATTTGGGATGTTACACTTGTTGACCATCAACAGCGTGTGCTCCTTCTTAATCTCTACCTCAGCAATCTTGAGCATCACGAACACTTCACCCAGGGACTTAGCCATGCCCTGCATGTTGTAGTTCATGACAAAGCCTTTGTAGATCGGTGGCAACGATTGCAACACCCTGTCAATCGCCAGCTCATCGGGAATCTTGCACTCCAGAGCATTCAGGCGTTGAACGTAGCCAGACATCTTGACTACATGCTCGCTCACACTGCTATGCTCTTCCATCTTGGCTGAGAAGAAAAGCTCAGAAGCCTCATATCTTCAGCCTTAGCCTGCGGCGCAAAGACAGCCTTAAGATCCGAGATGATCTCAAAGGCGCTCATCTTCTCAAAGCGCTTGTGCAGGTCGGCTTCCATGGCGTAGAGCATGCCACTCTGGACAAAGGCAGAATCCTCCGATCGGGTCTGGAAGACCTTCTTCTCATCCTCAGAGGCATCATCTGCAGGAGGGTCACCTATGGCGGCCTCAATGACGTAGGCCACCCTATGGGGAGTGAGGAGGATCCTCAGGTTGCGGAACCAGGCCATGAAGTTTGACCCATTGGTCTTAAGCTTTTCTTTCTCAAGGAACAGACCTAGGTTAAACGAGGGGCGAGACATCTACAATGGAATTTGCAACAACATAAGACTTTGTTCATAATAATTTTGAGTTATAGTATTTTAGAAAATAACTAACATAACTCCCACTCAAACGAACATCCCTCCTGGTCGTTTAAGCGATTACACGACCCCCATCCATTGCACCCCCCCTCATCATCAAAGTCGGCGGCACAACTTCAAGAGTAGACAAAATCGTTCGCCACACCAATTTTGTGACTCGTGCTCGACCTTTCGGTCTTCCTGTTCCGAGGCCATACCTCTGAGTATGCTAGGCTCGCCACCAAAGACCTCCACGCTGACGCTTGTGCAACATGGCTTACACCCACCGTATGCGAACGAAGATATGTCTGACACCCGATCATCACGGCCTGCCTCATAACGTAGAACTTTATTGGTGGTGCGCGTTGGAGGGAGAACACTAGTGGTATTTTGAAGGGATCATCTTATTCAGCTACCGCCGTGTAACTAATGTATACTATACACACAATCACACAAAATAAGATGCACACAAAACATCAAATGTAATGCAATGTGATATAGTCCATCGCGCCATGGTCTTCTTGGCGCCCGCAGTTTATAAAAAATTTAATAAACCTACCTTGACCATATCGCATAGCCCCTGCAAAATAAAGTTAGACGCTTCTACTTTATCTTTTGCATATTTTACGTGGCTTGGGGCTTTCGTAAATAGAACCGCTTCATACCTACAAATCTTATGACCACAGCAACGATCCAATAATTGCATGTTTAAGCATCCCTTTCGGGCCCTCCATTGAAAACGCGAAGACCAACTACAGAGAGAGAAACTAACACCCGTTAGCCACATATACGGTACAAGCCGTATGTCAGTAGTGGAACCAGTCTCGCGTAAGCGTACGCGTAAAGTCGGTCCGGGCCGCTTCATCAACTCAATGCCGCTGGAATACACAAGTGCACGCTAGAGGGTAGCAAATAACAGGAACAGTGCCCCCGTGCAGAGCACGGGTTCTAACAGCGTACAGCTATATCTACGATAGATCGGCTCTGATACCACTGAAGGGGATCGTGTGCAGAAAACAAAAAAATTCCTACCGACGATATCCTTAAAGCATGCCAAGATCTATTCTATGCAGATATAGTAGTACGAACGGAGATCGGAATATGTACCCTTGTAGACCGAAAGCGGGGATTACGTTCCCGCACAAACGTTGTCGATGCAGACCGACGAAGCCGACCTCAAGGTCGTGTAGAGGAAGCAGGCCTCCGAGTACCGCTAGCGCAGCACCTCGCAGGGAGTCGCACACGTACGGTGGAGACGACGGCCTCCGAAGCTCCAGTCCAGGACGAGCAGCGGAAGACTAGGACCAGAACACCAGCAGCGCGGCGGAGGGCTATGGTGGAGGAGATCCCCTTGCTCTGCTCGGCGCGGCTCCAACTTGGAAACCACGAGATCGAAAGAGAAATCGGGAATTAATTGGTGAATTAAAAGGCTGGGGGTGCCCCTTCTTATATAGGCTCCCAAGCGGCTCTGGAGGGTGCGCCGGCCCCCCTAGTGGGCCCTTGGCCCACTTGGGGCAGCCCCTCCTGGCCCCCACCGAATTCCCCTTGGGAATTTTCCCCTCTTGGGCCTTCTTTCGACCAGAAGGCCCATTTAGGGAAATCAGCCTAAATAAATTCGAAAATAAATATATAAAATCATATTTGCATATTAATAACACTAATTAATATCAAACATAATATATATAATTTTTCCTAGCTCCGAAAACTCTTTCGGCGCTGCCCGATCTACATCGGACCTCTCCCGGGACGCTCCCGGTGATCTCCTTCCTTTCCGGTTGTCTTGTCGAAACCCCTTAAGTGTGTTACCCTAGCGGTTCGATATAATATCAGGTATGATCAAGACTCCTCAATGATCAACGATTAACTCGTAGGCCTGGACCCCATGAATTAATCCCTGAGATATAACGAATGACTTTCATCTATCAAACCTGAACGTAAAGTCTTAGACCTTTTGCCATAGCGATACTTAGCACGTCCGAGCGTCGTTCCATAGATATCTCCATACCTAATCCCGACCTCGTTACCGACGACGCTATCTTCTACTCGTTCATGATCTCATGTCTCCGTGACCTAGTCACATGCTTGCAAGCTCATTAGACATGATCTCACCGAGTGGGCCCGAGAGTATCTATCCTGCTATGCGGACTGGCAAATCCCGCTCTTGACCCCTCGTCTCAACTACTCCTTTCCGATACCCAAAAGTATCACCGTTATTGTCATACTAAATAAGATACGACGTTTGGTGCAATCAAAGTATCTTCCGGGAATATCAATAAGAGTTGATCTCACGGTCAAAGGCGTAACGACTACGTTCTCCAAATCTGGGTATGTCCATCACATCGCTCTCCAGCGATATGACTCTCATTGCCGACCGGCGCCATGCCCCATGACCGGGAAACCTCGATCATCAATCGCGCAACGAAACTAGTCTTAGTAGAGGCTACTAGGGACCTGGTTGTTTACGTATCACACCCGCATTAATGTTTCCGCTTAATACGGTTCCAGCATGACACAAAAACCTATTATGAACAAACGAGATATGATAAGAATACACTTTATTAATTGCCTCTAGGGCATATCTCCTTCATAGTTATCAACAACATATCGCCATATTTATTATAAACACATATACACCTCTTCGTCGGAGTTTGTTATCAGCACATCTCGTGACTCCATTCCATCACCAAAGTCGTTTAAAAATTGTTCGAAATCATAATCATCTACATCTCCTCCAGCTCGGGCATCGTTAAAATTAAGTTGTTCAATTTGGTCTTCCATCTCCTCGTCTCGTCGAAATTGTGCTTCTTCTATCTACTCGTCTCGCAAGTGCTCCATAGCTCAAATGTACCTGCAATCCATAACTCGGGCATTATAATCAAGTTTACATTTATTCATCTGAAAAACATACACAAGTACAATAATTGCAACAAGTATGGATCATATAGCACAACAAGGTGGCAGCAAAGAAAACAGTGTGTGCTCATCTTGCATACCTAACACAAAACTATATATATGGATCATATTTTAGAATTGTGCATATCTAACACAAAATCATCTTTTTTCGTACACATTTACAATCATCTCAATTTGCATATCAAACACCTAGCCCTCGACATACAAAATCAGTAGAGAAAAGGTCTTGCACTATTTTTTACACCAATAATAGAATAATAGAAATATAAGAAATCACTACAAGAAATAGTGTTACACAACTCAGCTTGATTCAACTTTCTAAATGTCTTTAGGGTGATGACATGTAGATTGAGGTCAACCAATAATACATGATAAACCACACCACACATGGATTGAGCATTTACCCCTGTGATGTTTAGAAAAAGGTCTAAGATTTAATTTCAGACCTCGGCTAACTCACATCATAGTTCAAACAAATATCTTCAACCCAAATTCCATACACATAATGAAGGCAATATCTCATCTTCAGACCTCAAGTTCTCCAACAACTAAAATAGCTTTAAATTCCATCAGCTTTATATACATGATGTAGACATATCGAGGAATCTAGAATTCAATCTCATATTTTTTTAACAAAATAGCATAATTCAACCTCGAGCGGGCAGCACCTCGGGCGCGAGGAGGAGGAGGTCGGACGGTGCAACACCTCGGGCGCGTGGGGGAGGAGGTGGGCAGCACGGCGAGCGCGGACGGCGGCACGGACGAGGACGAGGAGGAGCTCGGGCGCGAGGAGGAGGAGGTTGGGCGGGCAGCTCCTCGGGCGCGAGGAGGAGGAGGTCGGGCGGCGCAACACCTCGGGCGCGTGGAGGAGGAGGTGGGCAACACGGCGAGCGCGGACGGCGGCGCGGACGAGGACGAGGAGGAGCTTGGGCGGCACGGACGGCGAGCAGCACCTCGGGCAAGAGGAGGAGGAGGTCGGGCGGGCGGCGCGGACCGGCGAGCAGCACCTCGGGCGGGCAGAGGCGCGAGGAGGAGGAGGTCAGGCGGCACGGACGGCGAGCAGCACGCGCGGCGGAGAGGAAAGGGCGGCGGCGCCGGAGATAGCTAGGGTTTCAGAATGGAGAATATGGGGAAGAATGGGGAAAAAACTAGCCGCGACACACTAAGTGTCGCGGGAAGGACCTTTAGTCCCGGTTCCAACTCCGAACCACGACTTAAGGGTCTTTAGTCCCGGTTGGTAACACCAACCGCGACTAAAGTATTTTTTTATCTTTGTTTCTTTTTCTTTTTACTGGTTTTTGTTTTTGTTTTTGTTTTCTTTTATTTAATTTGGTTTACTTATTTTTTTGAATTGTTTTGTTTCTAGTTTATTTTTCTGTTTTGTTTTATATTCTTTCATTTTCCATTTTTTGATTTATTTTTGTTTGGTATCTAGTTTTCATAAATATAATTTTCCATTTTTGAAGTGCAAAAAATGAGGTTTTTTGTGAAGTAAGTACAGAAAATATGATTCCAAATGGCACACAACTATTTTTCACTAACAGTGGTGCACATATGATGGATGATCCCCAAGTTTGAGTTTTTTCTTTGAATTATAACTAATTTTCCCTAGTTAATTGAGTTTATGTTGATTTTTTGAAAGTAATTCAAATTTGAACTACAACTATTTGATAGTTTGGTCTGAAACTTTTGGAAAAATCATTTTAAGGTACACAACTAGTGGTTATATCACATAAACATTGATAGTTCTAGAAAATATCACCTCTTCCGATGATTAGTCGTAGCGACCGTTTTGATCGTTCTTAATAAAAAATGTAATAAAGTGATAAACACCTCAAAAAATAAAATCCTTTGACATGGGCTCCTTATATGTGTACTAGTTGCTATGAAAAATGATAAACTTGATTTTTGCCAACATTTGCAAAAAAAGTATTCACAAAAGGGTCTATCATGTACGAACATCTAGAAGTTTCAAACCAAATAACCAAGTTATGGTCATTTCAACGACATAGTTTGTGATAAAGATCTCATACTCCACACATAGGTGCATATTGGTATATTAAACAATCTTGCCAAAGAGATTCTTCAAAATATTTTCATAAATATCATTTTCCATTTTTTAAGTGCAAAAAATGAGGTTTTTTGTGAAGTAAGTACAGAAAATATGATTCCAAATGGTACCCAACTATTTTTCACTAAGAGTGGTGCACATATGATGGATGATCCCCAAGTTTGAGTTTTTTCTTTGAATTGTAACTAATTGTCCCTAGTTAATTGAGTTTATGTTGATTTTTCGAAAGTAATTCAAATTTGAACTACAACTATTTGATAGTTTGGTCTGAAACTTTCGGAAAAATCATTTTAAGGTACACAACTAGTGATTATATCACAGAAACATTCATAGTTCTAGAAAATATCACCTCTTCCGATGATTAGTCGTAGCGACTATTTTGATCGTTCTTAAGAAAAAATGTAATAAAGTGATAAACATCTCAACAAATCAAATCCTTTGGCATGGCTCCTTATATGTGTACTAGTTGTTATGAAAAATGATAAACTTGATTTTTGCCAACATTTGCAAAAAAAAGTATTTCACAAAAAGGTCTATCATGTACGAACATCTAGAAGTTTCAAGCCAAATGACCAAGTTATGGTCATTTCAACGACATAGTTTGTGATAAAGATCTCATATTCCACACATAGGTGCATATTGGTATATTAAACAATCTTGCCAAAGGGATTCTTCAAAAAGTTTTCATAAATATCATTTTCCATTTTTTAATTGCAAAAATGAGGTTTTTTGTGAAGTAAGTACAGAAATATGATTCCAAATGGCACCCAACTATTTTTCACTAAGAGTGGTGCACATATGATGGATGATCCCCAAGTTTGAGTTTCTCTTTGAATTATAACTAATTGTCCCTAGTTAATTGATTTTATGTTGATTTTTTGAAAGTAATTCAAATTTGAGCTACAACTATTTGATAGTTTGGTCTGAAACTTTTGGAAAAATCATTTTAAGGTACACAACTAGTGGTTATATCACAGAAACATTGATAGTTCTACAAAATATCACCTCTTCCGATGATTAGTCGTAGCGACCGTTTTGATCGTTCTTAAGAAAAAATGTAATAAAGTGATAAACACCTCAAAAAATCAAATACTTTGGCATGGGCTCCTTATATGTGTACTAATTGCTATGAAAAATGATAAAATTTATTTTTGCCAACATTTGCAAAAAAAGTATCCACAAAAAGGTCTATCATGTATGAACATCTAGAAGTTTCGAGCCAAATGACCAAGTTATGGTCATTTCGACGACATAGTTTGTGATAAAGATCTCATACTCCACACATAGGTGCATATTGATATATTAAAAAATCTTACCAAAGGGATTCTTTAAAATATTTTCATAAATATCATTTTCAATTTTTTAAGTGCAAAAAATGAGGTTTTTTGTGAAGTAAGTACAGAAAATATGATTCCAAATGGCACCCAACTATTTTTCACTAAGAGTGATGCACATATGATGGATGATCCCCAAGTTTGAGTTTTTTCTTTGAATTATAACTAATTTTACCTAGTTAATTGAGTTTATGTTGATTTTTACGAAAGTAATTCAAATTTGAACTACAAGTATTTGATAGTTTGGTCTGAAACTTTTGGAAAAATCATTTTAAGGTACACAACTAGTGGTTATATCACAGAAACATTGATAGTTCTAGAAAATATCACCTCTTCCGATTATTAGTCGTAGCGACCGTTCTGATCGTTTTTAAGAAAAAATGTAATAAAGTGATAAACACCTCAAAAAAATCAAATCATTTGGCATGGGCTCCTTATATGTGTACTAGTTGCTATGAAAAATGATAAACTTGATTTTTGCCAACATTTGCAAAAAAAGTATTCACAAAAAGTATTGACAATATGATTCCAAATGTAATAAAGTGATAAACAACTCAAAAAATCAAATCCAACGTTTCGAACAGTTTGGAACGGTGGCAAGACATCTCTGATGATCTACAACCGTCCGACAAGACATCTCTGATGATCTGCAACCGTTTGGAACGGTCGTAGATCATCAGAAACGTCTTGCCGCTGGTTGCCCAAAGATGCCTCTGCCGAGGGGAGGGTTCACCTTCAGCCTTCACTGAGTACTCTCTGCTAACCGTGTGCTGCCAAAATGAACTACAATGAGTAGACACTGAGTGATGTACATGTCCGGGAGGGGGGCTATATATAAGGTGTGTGTGCTTATTTAGTCCCGGTTGGTCGTGATACTGCTGATCCAACAGCTCAGAATCTCTCAAAAGAAACACACCTCAGATCCAATGTCTCACAAGCGCTAGAAAGAAACACACGATCCAACACCAACCGGGACTAAAGAAGCACATGTATCGTCTGTTTCTTTTTAGCATTTCTGAGCCGTTGGATGAAGATGTGTTTCTTTTGAGGTATTCTGAGCTGTTGGATGGGCACTATCATGACCAGTTCGTGAGTCACATGACCCTATATATAGCCCCCTCTTGAACATGTTCGGCAGTCATTGTCTCCTCATTCTACTTCATCGACTGAATACAAAGCATTCGGATTCCCTGCATACGCCCAACGGTGCATTTGATATGCAGGCACTCACGAGCCACCGTTGGGCTGTATGCAGGTGAAATCGTGTGTTTTGTTCCATGCATCTACAAAATACTTCAGTTAACTTGTTCTTATGATACAAAGCATTCGGATATTACACATCAACAATAATATCCCTATCTGGTGTTTACTTGTTCTTCTGATTGCGCCGTAACCATGGACAATCTTCTTCATTTAACTTGATACTTGGATCAGTGTTGACTTTGAAGGGCGGAATGTCATGAAACTTATCATAATCTTCTGACATGTCTGTCTTGTCCTCCACTCCCACAATGACTCTTTTCCCCGAAAGAATTATGTGGCGCTTTGGCTCATCGTATGATGTACTCGCTTGCTTTTCTTTTCTTTTTTTTTGGTAGGGTAGACATGTCCTTCACATAGAAACGTGAGCAACTTCACTGGCTAGGACGAATGGTTCGTTCTCGTACGAAAGATTGTTGAGATACACTGTAGTCATTCTGTATCGTGGGTCTACCTCTACCCCGCCTCGTAGGTTGAACCATTTGCACTTGAACAAAGGGACCTTAAAAGTAGGTCCATAGTCAAGTTCCCATATCTCCTCTATGTAACCATAATATGTGTCCTTTGTCCCGTTGCAGTTTGTTGCATCAAAGCGGACTCCACTGTTTTGGTTGGTGCTCTTTTTATCTTGGTTGGCTGTGTAAAATATATTTCCATTTATCTCGTACCCTTGAAAAGTCAATATAGTTGAAGCTGGTGATGTGGCCAACAAGTATAGTTGTTCTTCAACATTGGTGTCATTAATGAGACGTCTTTTTAACCAACTGCTGAAAGTCTTCATGTGTTCTCCATCAATACAATCTTCAGATTTCTCCGGGTATTTGGAGCGTAAAACATTCTTGTGTTCCTCGGCATACGGACCCACCAAACTGGAATTATGTAGAACGGTGTCGTGTGCTTGAGTGAAAGAATCCCCGTGTTGAGAAATTGTTGCTTTCTTTCCTAGGGTGCCTTTTCCATGCAGTCTCCCCTCATGATGTGATTCAGGAACACCGATCGCCTTCAGATCAGGAATAAAATCTACACAAAACTCAATGACCTCCTATGTTCCATAACCCTTCACGATGCTTCCTTCTGGTCTAGCCCGGTTATGCACATATTTTTTTAAGACTCCCATGAACCTCCCAAAGGGGAACATGTTGTGTAGAAATACAGGACCGAGAACAGAAATCTCTTCGACTAGGTGGACTACAAGGTGCGTCATAATATTGAAGAAGGTTGGTGGGAAGACCAACTCGAAGCTGACAAGACATTGGACCACATCCTTCTCTAAATTTTTTAGAGTTAGTGGATTGATGACCTTCTGAGAAATGCACATAGCTTCACAATGGGTTCTCGAACATTTTCCGGTAGAAGCCCTCTCAATGCAACCGGAAGTAATTGTGTCATAATCACGTGACAATCATGAGACTTTAGATTCTGAAATTTTTGCTCTGCCATGTTTATTATTCCTTTTATATTTGATGAGAAGTCAGATAGAACCTTCATACTGCGAAGGCACAAAAAAAAATTCTTCTCTTTTTTAGTAAGAGCGTAGCTTGCAGGACCTGGCTGATTCTCTGAATGAGTATCGTCTCGATGCATCTCTTCGCTCATACGTTGATGGGTCTGCCTTCCTTTCGGTGTACCTTTTTTTGACTTTCCTTTTTTTGACTTCCCATCTTTTGACTTCCCATACACGCCCAAGAAGTTTAGCAGATTGCAGCAAATGTTCTTTGTCACGTGCATCACGTTGATTGTAGAGTGAATCTCTAGCATTATCCAATATGGAAGCTCCCAAAATATGGATTTCTTCTTCCACATGGGTACGTGGTTGTTTGCGTCATTCGGAACAGTGAGTCCGCCAGGACCCTTTCCAAAGATTACATTTAAATCCTTGACCATATCATGTATAACAGAACTAGAAGGGCGGGTAGGCCTCGGCCGATGATCTGCCTCACATTTTTAATGCTTGCCTAACGTATGCTTGGGTACAAGAAACCGACGATGACCCAGGTACACATTCTTGTTACCTAAATGTATACTATCAGTCTCAGCTAAACAGTGCGTGCATGCATTGTATCCCTTGTTTGACTGTCCTGAAATGTTGCCTAGAGCAGGTCAATCATTGATGGTTACAAAAAGAAAAGCTCGTAGATCAAATTCCTCCAGTTTGTGCTCATCCCACACACGTACACCTTCTTCACGCCACAACTGCAAAAGTTCTTCAACTAATGGCCTGAGGTACACATCAATGTCGTTGTCAGGTTGCTTCGGGCCTTGAATGAGCACTGGCATCATAATGTATTTCCGCTTCATGCACAGCCAAGGAGGAAGATTATAGATACATAGAGTCACGGGCCAAGTGTTGTGACTGGAGCTCTGCTCTCCAAAAGGATTAAAGTCATCTGTATTTAGACCAAATCTTAAGTTCCTTACGTCATCTGAAAATGTCGGGAACTCTCTGTCAATTTTTCTCCACTAGGACCCATCCGCGGGGTGTCTTAACATCAAGTCTTTTTTACGATCTTGTTTGTGCCATCGCAACAACTTGGCATGCTCTCTATTGCTGAACAAATGTTTCAACCGTGGTATTATAGGAGCATACCACATCACCTTTGCAGGAATCCTCTTCCTGGGACGCGGCTCGCCCTCAACATCACCAGGGTCATCTCGCCGATCTTATACCGCAAAGCACCGCATACAGGACATGCATTCAATTTTTCGTGCTCACCGCGGTAGAGGATGCAGTCATTAATGCATGTGTGTATCTTATGCACCTCTAATCCTAGAGGGCATACCACAGCGTACTAGACGGCAATTCGTTATCCTTTGGAAGCATCTTCTTAACTATTTTTAACAAATTTTCAAATCCCTTGTCAGAAGTACCATTCTCTGTCTTCCATTGCAACAATTCAAGTGTGGTACCCAGCTTTTTCTGGTCATTTTGACAAGTTGTGTACAACAATTTGGCGTGATCAGCTAACGTACGCTCCAACTTCAACTTTTCGTTTTCACTTCCACAGTCTATTTGTGCATCACGAATGGCCCGACGAAGATCATCGTCGGGCTCATCAATATTGGGATCTTCGTCGGGCTCATCAATAATGGGATATTCTTCAGTTTCGTCTTCTCCCATTGTAGTATCACTGAACCAAGGATACTTGTCATTATCCTACTCTTCTTCATTTTCTTCCATGGTAACCCCTGTTTCTCCGTGCTTGGTCCAACAATAATAACCAGGCATAAAACCATTATTGAAAAGATGTGAGTGAATGACTTTTGAGGTAGAATGATCACTCATATTCTTGCAGGCATTACATGGACAACGAATAAAACCGTTTTTCAGCTTGTTTGCCTCAGCCACATGGAGAAAATTATGCATGCCATCAATAAACTCAGGACAACATCGGTCACCGTACATCCATTGTCGGTTCATCTGTATTACATAAAAATATATCGAACCCCATTATTACACTTTTGTCATAAATAATATGTAAGAGCAAATTAATTAATACAATGTCATCCATTAAAATAAGAGTAGAGTAGTGACAACTGGTAATACATAGTTCTCATAAAACATACATTAACTGAAACAAATATAAAAATTATCTAAAGAATTTAAATCCAGCAACAAATGCGATTAAAATCGCAACTAAGGTAAATACTGAACTCAAAGCATAATGATACCAAGCCTCCCGATTAATGGCATATTTTCTAATCCTTTTTATCTTCAAGCGCATTGCATCCATCTTGATCTCTACCATCGACCACGTCGGCAAGTTTGAGCTCTAATTTCATCTTATCTTCTAAGCATTGAAGATAAAGATCTTCACTTCTTTTCAATTTTGCTTTCAAATCATTGTTTTCTTTATCCAAAAACTCGACAATAGGGTCAGGTTCAATTTCCGGTTCAACTACCTCCTAGATAAAAATAAATCTATGTCAAGTTGGTCGACATATTGCCAGAAACACAAAATGAAATAAATAGTTTTAAAAATATACCACATCCGAATCATAGACCGGACGAGGACCGACGGGGACGGATGTCAGAACCATGACTCTATACATATAATACAAGTTAGAAAATTATAGAAGTAATAACTATACATCTAAAACAATAAAGCTATGTTTTTAAAAATCAAATAAAATAAAAGATAGAGGCTCACCGAGGCGGTGCCGGTGACGGGACGGCGCGGGCGATCGACGTCGATAAGGCTCCTCACGACACTAAAACACATAAATCATTATTTAGTTTGAGCACAAATTGCACATATGAAACAAATGAAATCCTAACTTACGCATTTCATCAAACACCTTGCTTGCACAAAAAATTTGAAATGAGCAAAATGAGCTAAATAAACAATGCCGGAAAGAGGATGAAGCGGCTAACCGTGGGATGCCTTCAATCTTGCCAAATGGTGAATTTTTTTTTGAGGAAATGGAGATGAAATGGAGTTGAAAATGGTGAGCTCGGGTTGAGCTGAGAAAATGGTGAGCTCGGGGGTGGGAAGAAGGTGATATAGCCAAATTATTAGTCCCGATTCATAACACGAACCGGGACTAAAGGTTGCTGGCGCTGGGCCCCGCGTCTGCCACCGCATGTGGAGACCTTTTGGTCCCGGTTCGTGGCACGAACCGGGACTAAAGGTCCAGAAAAATTACACCTCGGAGCTTCCACCCCTTTAGTCCCGGTCCAAATTTAATTTGGGACTAAAGGGGTGAACCTAAGCTCCGTTTTCCACTAGTGCCTGCCTCCCTCGGTGAGGCGGTGAGCCCCTTCGCCGCCTCCCCGACAAGGACGCCGACACCTCAGACACGGGCGGAAAGACGACGGCAGAGGTGGTCGTCCCGGCCGTGGAGGTGTTGGCGTTCGCCAAGTTCCAGGCGGACTACATCCTGGGCATGAACCCGGCGGAGACGAGCTACCTAGTCGGGTACGACAAGTGTTACCCGCCGTAGGTGCACCATCACACGGCGTCGGTGAAGCAGGAGAAGAGCTTCATTGGCTTTCATGCGGCCAGGGGTGTAGGCACTAGTGGTGGGCAGCGGCCACGAGCCCGCGACAGAGGATGCATCCAGCCATGGAGCGGATACGAGAAGGAAGAAGAAAGAGGAAAAAAGAAAAGTGCTGACGGGTGGGGCCCCCTGCCACCTCAGCTACTGCTTTACGTATGTAGCCATGTCAACCCTGACAAATATGCCCCAGCACAGCTGTCAAATTTGTCTTAAACACGGATTTGTGCGTTTTATGACAACACGCCTCAGAATTGGTACTGACACGCCAAAATCACCAATCTTGGTACTGACATTGACACCAAATTGTGTTAGATTTTTATAATTTCCTCTTGCCGTAGTCATAATATTCAACTCTTCACAAATTTCAGCTTTCAACTCAACATTCACATTGCTAACCGCTCTACGGGCGCAACGTTGACAAGTTTGGGGGGGGATTAGAGTGCTCGACATTGCCCGTGACGTGTCTGGTCTATCAACTTTGCACTTGTATGGCAAGGTCCATCAGGAGCACGCGTGTGCAATGATAGATCAGCAATTGGCGCTATTGGAGTGCTGGGTCTCGAATTTCAGAGGCGAAAACTCTTTAGCAGCTGGCAGGAATAGGATGTAAGCTGCATTTGTTCCATTGACCGCCTGCTGTTGTTACATCAATCCTTTGTTGTTTTTCAAACATCTTTTCTCATCACATATTCACATTAGCCTAGGGGCCAAGTGTAATTGTCACCTTGTCTCCTTGATTCAAACAAACAGAATAATACAAGTCAAAAGAGAATAACATGGCACATCTCATGTACTAACTGATAGAGTACTCCAAATAACAAACTAGATTTCAGAAAACAGAAAATACAGTCAACAGCCAGTGCTTCAATCGAGTTCAAAGGTACACCAAAAAGCATAGATAATGCTCTGCTAACATTGGTCATTACAGGTGCCACTCCTTATAAAAGGGTAAAAGCAAAAAAGAAAAGAGAATCCCGGGATGTTTCTCTTCTCCAAGATCTCTACCATGCTCAGTCAAGCTGTACCTTTTCCAATTCCGCGATAGTTTCTTCAAACTGTAGGTAGATAACCAAGACCGTTAGGTCACTAAAAGAAGGTAAGGGTGGAGTTATCAGAAAGGGTAAAACAAGTGGATTGTGAATACCTTTAAAATTTGCCTCAAAAAGTAGTCACCATGGCGCTTGGTCGATTTGGACTCCACAACATGAATAACATCCTGCATGATTGCAAGTAATGTATATGTAATTATACAGGCTAACTGTTAATCATTTAAGTAAATAGAGTCTAAACTACCAATCCCTTCATTGCAGGAACACATGGTGTATGCTGAGAAAGGTTAAAGATTCAATCACAAGAATCACAGTTTAAGCAACTCCTGATGAACAATACACTAAAATCAACCACGGGAATCATGTTGAACAACAGTTCATGTCAAGGTAAAAGTTTGATCTTAAACAACACTTCATTCCAGAAAAAAAGCTTGCAAATATCTAGAGAAGCTTGATGCAGTAGCTCAACTGAGTACTAGCACATGATTCACAGTGATATGTCAACATTAACTTCTATTTAAACAATATAAAATACAGCAGAACAGGCTCCCTCAAAGGAAAATGCATCATATGAACGCAAAAGTATGCATCCAAAGAAGTGTTAAAAGAGAGAACTATTACAGCACATTACCTCATTGATGTAGAAATCAAAGTCTGCACTCGAAACAATTTTTCCATTGCTGTCAACTGCATGCATTTTGTGCTTGTAAGTCACAAGGATAGACCTGTCCATATATTTGTGTTAAGCATTTATCCGCACAAACCACTCAAATAAACAAATGAAATAACTTAATTATCACACAGACCTAAGTGTCGCCTCATCCATGTCCATATATTGGGCAAGTTTGGCAATGGTTATTGCTGAATATAGTTTTAGATAACTCCGGATACCAGAAAGCAACTGCTGTTGCTTCACTTCATAAAGGAACAGCTTCAACTGAAGACGATAGGCGTCCTGTTGCAGAGCAGTAAAAATAATGATAAAGATTTCTTCAGCATGTCTTCCCCGTATAAAATTAATGTATAGGACGTTACTGTAATACAAGTATTTGTGCATCGAATCTAGCTACCCATTGAGTTACTAATCAAGAGTCACCGACTAGTTATTCTTACAAGAACCTAACAAAGGAAAAACTATACAACAAGGTGTCCAAAACATTAAAAAAGATCATTTTCACAATCAACAAGCATGATATTGCCCTACAGGCTACAGCCGATCATTTGCAACCGATTTTCTACCAGCCTCAGCTAAGAAAACTAGCCTACTTATCTGTGCACATAGAACAATTGAATGCAAAATAAAACACAGGATTTCTTTAAACCGCTTCAGCTTTTTATGTATACTGAAAGGCCAAATCATGGATTTCCAACTAAGGGGCTGAGTGTTTATTGCTAAATAAATTTGGTGACAGCTTTCACAATAGTTAGGCTCAATGGTCTAATTTGAACACAGCAACATATCAGACAGGCCATAAGTGCAACAGGTGAAAAGGAATATAACATCATTATGATCTTCACAATAGTTAGGCTCAATGGTCTAATATGAACCCAGCAATATACCAAACAGGCCATAAGCGCAACGAGTTAAAAGGAATATAACATCATTATGATCTTATAAACCTTACCTGGTTATAATTGGTAAGTGGCTGGTCTAGAACTGGTGGTGATGGAGTAATAAACTTCGGACAGGCATAGGAAAATAGTTCATCATAAGCAGAATAGGCTTCATCATCAAACCTCTGCATCTTTGTCATTTTGTCATTGTACTTTTCTTTCAGCTGAGTGCTAACATTTTCATCAATGAGTTTGTTCTGCGGGCACAAGGAGAGGCAGATTGACAATAGCGCGTACATCTGCTCATTTTTCTTGAGAATCTGGTCATACTGGGGAGATTTCTGATGGTACTGCTTATACTTGAGAATATAGAGCAGAATTTTGTTGAACTCCTTGGTGGCATCAACATACCTAGGTTTATAAACGAATGATGGTGTATTAGCTAAAAGGACGGAATTCTTACTTTCGCAATTTCAACATGTCAAAAAAAAAAATCTTTTATGAAGTTCTATGGCATGACCTAACAAAAAGGCAGTAGGTTTTAGTACCTGCGCATCATAAGGTTTGCAAAGCCATAATGGTAGATGGTAGAGATGTGACTCCCGATGACAATGGTGTAGACCCCCTGCTGGTTGAGGTTGATGGGTGCCAAGCACTTGAGGCCAGTGTGGTAATCCCCAAGAAGACAGTGTATTCTGAGCAAGCCAATCATGCTGTAGTAACCCAGGACCTTGAGAACATTGCTTCCACCCTCGTAATCATAACCGTCGGTGGCAGTGAACTGCTCCAGCCCCTCCTTCTCCCTCTCGAGGATCTGAGCGATGTTGGACTTCTCCACTAGCGCCTGCAGGTAATTGAGAACCCCATACACATTCCACGCCTGCGCAGATTCAATAGACAGTACATTGTCAGTGGCGGCATTGACAGTACATTGTGGGAGAGAGAGGGGGAAAAAAGATGAATGAATCTAGCACACAGTACAATACCTTGTCGAACTGCTTGAGCTGCTGTATCTCGTCTTCTGACTTGTTCTTCATCTTTGCGCGGTACTGGCAGAAGCTCTGGAACTGGTATACGAACTCGTCGACCATGTCCCATAGCCACTGGTTGGGCAGCTGCATGTTGACTACGCCGTGGAGGACGACGCTGAAGAGGTCGCAGTAGTTGGTCCATGACTCGGAGCGGTGAGCGGCGGTGAGCGGGGCGGAGAGGCGCGCGTATGCGTGGCGGTACCAGAGCTCGCGGTAGAGGAGGAGGAAGACGTGGTCGCCGTCGCAGTAGGGCGCGACGGCGTCGGCGGAGGGCCAGGGTGAGTCGCGGAAGAGGCGGTCGGAGAGGCGCTGGAACCCGCCCTCGTACATCTGGTTGATCTCGTACACGTTCTTGTCGCGGATGTGGCGGTACAGGTGCACCACGAACGTCTTCACCGAGTCCGGGACGTAGTTCGGGTCGTAGGCGTCGGCGGGGCCGCCGCCGTGCGGCTGCGGCGGCGCGAGGCCGTCCTCGCGGTCGTAGGCGGACGCCATGGTGTGGGGGAGGGGTTGGTTAGGGTTCGGGGTTGCGGCGGCGGCGTGAGGGGTGGGAGGAGGAGGCTATGGATTTGTTGACGGGATGTTGTGGGTTCTCGCCGCTCGCGTGGGCTGCAGGATTTTCTATCCATCAACATGGGCTGGTCTATGAAAAGCCTGGGCACGATAGTTCTCCTTTTTTTCTTGTTGGACGTGACTACACAACAACCGTACTAAAAATAACGCTAACTGTAGAACGTTTCACCATCCCAACCAAATTAGCTCTTTGCCTTGTGCGCGGGAAGCATGCAGCGATGCGTGGCTCCAGCTAGCATTCACACCATGCATGCCAAATACCAATGCACGTGCATGAAAGGAAATTTGGTTCATTAAATGCTCAAATCCGAAAATTTAAAACATCTTTTAGCACAAATTATATATCCGATTTAGAATCTGTTTTGACTAGTCGCGTTGAGATCTTTAAAACTAGATCTCATGTTGATATGTTTCGATAATTTTTTATCTAAACCCAAAAGTTACCAATTAATAATACGTGAATTATCCAGGTATTAGTACGTGAGTTATCCACCATAACAACGACTAGTTTTTTGCTTGAAACTAGATCATCATGAAAATACAACATGAACACATTGTTAACTTCCATAATTTGAAGGCATTCATAAAAGGCGACACTTAGACACTAAGGTTAGGCTTCTTAGTCGCGCGCGACACTTAGGCGATAAGATGCACCTCCTCACCACCTTAGGACGCATTATAACCATGGTAAATTCATCATTACTAGGTGGTAACTCCATCAATACTATTACTAAGAGAGTATAGTAACTTAATCGGTTTTACGATAGATAGTTATATCATAAACACATGGGTAACTTTATAGGTACTGTGTGGGTAACTATTATCGAGATAGTAGGGTAACTGCATTATTTTCATGGTGGATAACTGCACCATAAACAGATGAGCAATTTTATAAGTATTTGGTGGATAACTATATGAATAATGTTGGGTAACTATTACAGAGAAGGTAGATGGTTTCAACTTGGAATTAATGTTTTCACCTCTCAGAAACAGATGACCAAACAAATCACAAAGAAATGAGTAATGCTTTATGTCGGGACATGAAAGGATCAAAGTAAAACCACTCTTTGTTGGGGCTTCTAAAGCGTCCGCTCGCGACACTTAGGCGATAAGATGCACCTCCTTACCATCTTATGACGCCTTACAAATCATGGTAAATTCATCATTACTAAGTGGGTAACTCCATCAATACTGGGTGAGTAACTATTACCGAGAGAGTATGGTAACGGAATCGATTTCGTGATAGATAATTACGTCATGAACACATGGGTAACTTTATAGGTACTGTGTGTGTAACTATTATCAAGATAGTAGGGTAACTGCATCGTTTTTGTGGTGGATAACTGTACCATAAATACATGGATAATTTTATAAGTATCTGGTGGATAACTATATGAATACTGGTGGGTAACTATTACGGAGAAAAGTAAGGTAACTCAATCAGTACGTGATAAGTGTGTTATGGTTCAACATGAGGTAGAAGACGATGAACCCTCAGCAAGGGCCATCTCCCCTCGTCTGCAGTGGATTGACGCACTTGGTGGTGCAGCCGGCGGGAACATTAACAAGGTAATTACTGTGAGACCAAAGAACATGGAGTGCATAGCCACAGAAAATAATTTACATCGTTTCCTGTAAGGAATTGGGTCTAACAAGTTGATGATACAAAAACATACATATGGGAAGGGAGATGCCTGACTCACAAATGTATGAACAAGGGCCAACGAACTATTGCCCCCACCAAGATAGCTACCAAATCCACCACCGGGAGCTGCCGCAATTTTCCATGCCGTCTGCATAGCAGTAGCAGTATCCCTACTTGCACGCGAAGATACTGAAGACGCACGCCTCGTCCTGCTCCTCGGCGCGACAAGCAGAGACCTTGGCTGTGCAGCCCTAGACCTGGTTCCTATACCAATAGAAGGGGATAGGAGATGAGTGTTATCGTGTGGAGACGAGATGTGAATACGTGATTGGTCCGGCGGGTAAGACTAATCACTGGCCGGCGTGCTGGTGAACGGATAGACGTCGCCTAGAGGGGGGGGGGGGGGGGGTGAATAGGCGATTTAAAACTTTTTCGAGGAGTCGGAATATCCGGTCCAAGAGTGACCGGAAATTCCGAGTAGCCGGAATATCCGGTACACGAATGACCCGGAAATTTCGGTATGCTTGATAAAGGCGGAATAAAACTAGAGGTTTAATTTAACAAGCATACAACCTAGATATATAAACTAGACTCACCTATGTGCACCAACAACTTAATCTAAGCAATACTAGTAACAAGATGATAGCAAGATATATGACTTCAAGCACGATGGCTATTACAATGTAAAGTGCATAAGTAAAGAGCTCGGGTATAGAAATAACCGAGGCACGCGAAGACGAGGATGTATTCCCGAGTTCCACCCAAAGGTGTACGTCGTTTGGAGAGGTGTGCGCAACCACAACAGGTTAGCCGCAACGCCACAAAGGCTCACCTTATTCTCCTGATGAACTCAACCACAAAAGGTTCGAGTTCACCTTCCACTATTGATCTCCTTTGGGGCGGAGATCGAATCCCGTACAACTCTTGAGGCACACACACACAACTTAATTGGGGGCTCCCAAGTCTTGAGGCACACACCCACAACTTAATTGGGGGCTCTCAAGTGACCACAAAAGGTCTTGACCACAAATGGTCTTGGCCACAAAAGGCCGGCCACAAAAGGCGTCTAGGGTCCAAAGACCCAAGAGTAACAAGCTCACAAGTAACACCACCACGAATCCTCGTGGAGGGATCAAACCGATGCAAATGCAATGGCAAGAGCACACGAAGTGCTCAAGTACTTCACTCTCAAATTCCAACACAACAACAAATGTTTATGGGGGCATAAGAGAGGAAGAACAAAGGAAACCACAAAGGAGTCAAATCCTTCACTCCCAAATCCCACCAAAAGCAACTAATGCTTATGGGGGGAGAAGAGAGGAAGAACAAAGAAGAAGAACCACAAAGGAACTCCAAGAACTAGACCCACTAAGTTCCCCTCACTTGGAGGAGAGAAGGATTGGTAGGATTGTAGATCTAGATCTCCTCTCAACTTCCCCTAAAGAATATGGAAGATTCAATGGAGGGATTGAGAGGGAAGTGAGCTTTCCAAGGTCAACAATGGAGTAGGAGAGAGGGGAAAGTCGTGCTGCCTTCGATTTTGTGGGGAAGAAGAAGGGGAGGGGTATTTATACCCCTCCAGGAAATATAGCCGTTGGCTGTTTCGACACTCGGAAATTCCGGTATAAGTGAGACTCGGAAATTCCGGTCATCCGGAAATTCCGGTCTAGAGAGACTCGGAAATTCCGGTCACCCGGAAATTCCGGTCTAAGAGAGCTCGGAAATTCCGGCTGGAGTCAGAAGCAAAACCAAACTTTTCCTTAGCCATTTCTGGAGGACTTTTCTGGGGGCACTCGGAAATTCCGGTAGACGGAAATTTCCGAGCACAATTTCCGACTGGAGTCAGAACCCTTTTTCTCCTTTCCTTAGCCGTTTTCTTGGATGAGCTGGGGAACCGGAAATTCCGGTAGGGCGGAATATCCGACCCCAATAATCCGAATCAGCAGAACACCGAAACGAAAACTGCTATAACTTTTGCAAATGAACTCCAAATGAGGTGAGACCAATTTTGTTGGAAAGATAGCGAAGATGACTATCCAACAAAAATATTGCATCTCATAAATAGAGTAAAATCTCCACACATGGCAAGGTGTGGGACTTTCCTCAAGGTAGAACCGGCAATATTTCCGCCACCGAAAACGCAACAAGTTGTCCAAAGTAAAACCGATTTCGATGAACTAGAGCTTGACATGGAGATGAACCAAGCTCTAATTTCTCACCAATATAAAAGCCAAATAAGAACCAAGAAGCATGATATGCCAAGTATGCAAAGGTTTGAGCTCTCCCCAAGAATGCGATCAAGTTACTAACTTGAGAGCCCCTCTTGATAGTACGCCTATCTATCCTATAGCCCTATCAAGATCATACATTTGCCTTGAGCATTCCACTTGAGTTAGATGATGACTATCTTGATCTCTTCAAATGGATCATCTTTCTTGATTGCGCGTCCAAACACTTGCTTGATGAAGACTTCTCCAAATACTCCCCCATGCTCACAATGGGAGAGTCTCGCTAAGCTTCGTCTTCATGTACCCATTGCAAGCACCAAGCATAGGATCTTTTCGAGAAAGATTCTCTTGGTATTGCACAACTCATCTTTTCTTCACTAAGATGATGTCTTGAATCTTCAAGACATACTTGCAATGAGCTTCAAAAGTTCAACACATGAACTCCACAATTCCATGGACATGATCTATAATGATATCTCAATGCAAACATTAGTCCATAGAGATTGTCATTCAATTACCAAAACCACACATGAGGGAAAATGCTCTTTCAGCTGGAGCGGGACGAACAGGGGATGTGGCCGGGCGTGAGGGCAGATGCGAGATCGTCGCAGAGGGGAGGTGCGAGCTCGGACGGTGGCGCGAATGGAGACTCGAAGCATAGTCGTGCTCCCTGGCGACAGGGTCCAAAACAGGGGGACGGGGGAGCATGGAGAGCTTTCAAGAAAGGGGGCCAAGGGGAGCCGCTGGCGGCTCTGGTTGATGTAGGGAGACGAAGAAAGGGGATCAAGTCTTCCCATGTGCGTTGTGTGTGCGGTGGGAGCGAAGCAACGCGATTGGTCCGCCGCGTAAGAATTTCTACCGACCGTTCTAAACATAGCTTTTCCGTTCTTGTTTTACAAACATTCCTTGCCAATTCCTATTTCACCACTAGGTGGTGGTGTGTTTGTTCGGAATGGCTGTGGCTGGCTGCAGCTGGCTGTGCTGCTGTGTAGAGAAAGCTGTTGTGTAGAAAAAGCCGCTGATCTGAGTTTTAGTGTTTAACAACTAACTGGTTGTCTGTCTGTAATACATAAAATTGTTTCAAATATCTCTATATAATAATAAAAATATGTTTGTCCCGATTTACATGTAATTTCAATAAAAATAATATTAATCACTACATTATGAGCTAGCCAAACAAATGTGTTACTACTTGCGACCTACGGAGAAGTACACACATTATATCGTTACGTTGTGCGGGCGGCCAGGCTGCACATCCGGATTGTACATATTTCAGCTTGTACTGTACATATTTCGCGTTGTATTGTTGTACTATGTACATGTTCCTACCTACCTGCCTAGGTGTGACGTACAAGAGATCTCCACGTACAAACACATGTCAAGCAGGAAAGTAGGTGTGTAGTTGTCTCGCTCGAGAACGGAGCGGGCTGCAAATTTGTTCTTTTTTTATTTCATGCGATCCTTCGCTGGCCAGCTCGCGTGCGCTCGTGTGCGTCGGTGCGTCCGGGCTCGGGTCCTCCCGTGGCATGATTTCGGTAATTAACTACAACAATAGGGGCAGAGGGGTATACCGTTTGGAGGCTGAGGAGAGAAAGCTCGGGAAGCACCTCCTCACGGTGCTTTTTAAACTGTGAAGAAAAATTAGTGACTTTCGGTAGAAGCCTAATACACAGCCAATGCGTTTGTTTGGTTTGTCTAGCCTTTTTTATGTGGAAAGCACCCAAAAGCTGAAACAAACACACCCCTAAGGTGTGTTCGTTTTGTGGATGGAGTGAAATGGAATGGAATGGTTCCATTGAATTCCATTCCATCTCACCCCGTATGTGTGTTCAGTTGATATCTGAAGCAGTGGAATGGAACAGAACCGAATTAGTCTAAACACCCAAATAATTAGACCCTAATTTAATATAAATATTTAATAAATCTAATTATTTCCCAAACCACGGGAGAGGAGCAAGGTCGCTACCGGCCCGCCGCGGATCCTCTGCCGGCGGCCACGCATCCTTGGCCCCAGTCACGCCTCTTCTTCCCGCGGCCGCGCTGGCCCGACCCCGTCCAGCGTCCGGCGACCTCCGCGCCCGGCCCCGCCCACGTCCGTTGACCTCCGCGCTCGCTCGGCCCCGACCACTCGTTGCCGCCCGAGGAAGCTCAGCCCGGGGCGCCGCCGCTCCCACAGGAACCGCTCGTCGACGGCCCAGCTGCAGCGAAGCTCGGGCTCAAGGTAGAGCGCAAGGGCATCGATGGTGGCGTCGACGGGGCAGTCGGCCTGGACGAGGAGTCCGGCCCCTACGCTGGACACGCCGTCCTGGCGAGCAGGGCGGAGGGTGGCGCCCGGCGACCTCCAACCTCCGCCATGCGCCTGGCTGCGCCGTCCTGACGGTGACCGCGAGCAGGGAGGAGGGCGGCGAGTAGGGATAAGGGAGGAGGGCAGCCACGGGACACGGGAGAGAGAGAGAGGTTAGGCTGGGGGAGAAAGGATTAGCGCGAGAGGGCGAGGCCGTTCCACTCGGTCCGGCCGATTTGGCCGGACGGGTTGGTTCCGCATCTACACGAAATATTCCGTTCCGAGGAACCACCTAATTCTATTTCTAGTCCCAACTGAACACAAGAATGGCCTCTAGGTGTGGAACGGCTCCGTTCCATTCCAGTTGATTCCAGAAACAAACACACCATAATAGTGCATGCACGCCCTCTTCGTGGACCGGCCGACTAAATTGTGAACCCAGTTTTGGCCTTTTTAGTTGGTTTCTTTTGTTCTGTTTGTTTTCTATTCTGTTTTTTTTTTCGTTTTTCAACATTTTCAATTTTTGAAAGATGTCCAGATTTCAGATATTTTTTGAAATTTAAAGTTTTGTTTGTATTTTAAAAATTGTTCGAATTTAAAAATATCCACATTCGAAAATTATTCATGCTCAAAAATTGTTCAAATTCAAAAATTATTCATTTAAAAAATGTTCATATTCAAAAATTGTTCACATTTAAATTGTTTTTCTTTTTCATCATGCCATTTTTCTGTAAAAACATAAAAGAAAAAAACAGAACAAAGGAGAAACAATTTATTGGGACAACCCACTTTGTGCGACCCTGTGCATATGCTAATCTCTCCCGACCAGGTTGGGAAATAGGAGCTCCCCTATTTATTGGACACTTGTTCGCGCCCAAAAAGAAGACCAAGTTTGTACTTTGATACCCCTATAACCATCAAAGATCCTTAAAGTGGCTCATTCCTCTAAATGGGGAGCATTGAGACCTAAGAAATTCTTGAGGCTATCGTTATCTTCTAACATAAATAAAATTCATTGGTGTTAAGAATAAAAAACAACTTTCAACAAAGTTGGCTATAAATTTTCTTGAAAAAACTACCATGCACTATACCTTTTACATCTCAGATCTCGAGTTTATAACATCTCCTGGGATTCACACATATTCTACACACACCACACGCCCACAAACAACTCACGTAATCGTCTTTGTCGGCCCAATATATCTTGAATTGAATCTTGCTTTGCTTCTTGTGGTTCTATGTATTGGACGTGGAAATTCCTATTTTAGTCTAAAATCAATATAAATTTACGCATTTGACGGTATTTATCCCAATATATCATGTATGCGTCATATTAGGGAACACTTATATGGAAAGACCTTTCGAACCACACCACAGAGAGACTTATCACAAAGGAGAAGACACATACAAAACAGGAGCAACATGTACGAAGACATGGATCACCTCGGACCACACAAACCATAGGGAGTAGAAATCCCCATACTATCGTTGTAAACATATCTCATCCAGCTCGCTATAAGAGCATCACACACCCTTAAATATGAGGATGACACTTGGTGGTTCCATCCATGAAGTAACCCGCGGCCAACCACCCCCTTTCGGCTTCGGTTGGCCATGCTGTCATCGAGTTGCATCCCGGCTGGGAACTCGTCAGGGCTTTGCGAACCACCCCCGAACACCTCATCAGAGCCCGACAAGGTCACGCCACACCTCGTGAGACCGCCACCTATCACCTTGTATCTGGTTTCGTGTTATGGTTGTGATGTGATGCAGTGTTTTGCTTTGATTTCAGCCCCATTTTTAATTTCTTTTTTTACCTTACCTTCATTTTTACTTCTTATTAATAAATGTTAAGACACACATCTTGTCTCTAACAAGCCGAAATGTGCAAAATAACTCCTCCAATATTTTCAGCTAAGTGTTCGGTTATTTGCACGCACATAAAAAACCCATCGAGGTCTAGTTGAAGAAAAATATTAAATGAAGCTAAACAAGCTGAAGATCACGCACTCCAAAGCTCGAGTGTCGGACAGCTCAGATCACCCGGGCACTCACCTAACTGCCCATGTAATCTCTTGCATTATTATCAGATCATCATCACCGTCGTCGTCGAAGCATCGAACATTTCACAGTGAGTGCAGTGCTGTACTGTACAGCTAATTTCCGCACGACCTTTAAACAAGAAAAAAGAAGCTAATTTCCAAGGCAAGCCCAGCCGCCCACCGAGAAAGGGACGAGGCCAGCCAATCTGGTGGCGGTGGCCTCGACCTCCGATCCGAATCCCGCCAAGGAGCTCCGGGGACAGGGTTGCTCGGGCGGGCGGACGCCGGACGGGCTCCCCTCGTCCTCCTGTCACCGGCGGCGAAGCCCATGGCCGGCTCCATGGTCGACCGGGCGACCAGCGACATGCTCATCGGCCCCGACTGGGCCAAGAACATGGAGATCTGCGACATCTGCAACCGCGACCCCGGGTACGGCCCCCCTCCCCCGATCCCTGCCCTGCCGCTTGACCCGAATTTCCTGCTCCCCGCGCGCGTATTCGGACGTTGGGCTGTCGGCTGAGCCGGCCGGCGGTGGCGTTCTACCTTTTTACGCGGGGTGCTATGGCGTGTGCGTGGAGTTGGGCGTGATCTGGGGTAGAGTGGAGTGTGATTGTATGTCTCTCGCAGGACACAGTAATTGCTGTAACCGCTTCTTCCAGTTCCGACTAGTATATAATTCTGCGACTGCTGCTTTTATGAGCGTTTCGCTTGAGCGATACCAGACAAACGGGCTCGAATTTGGATCTTCCGGAGTGAAATTTTGAGATGCAATCGGGCGGGTGGCTAGCTGGGGAATTGCGATTTTGCGAGCGGTGGATCTGGTACCATCCATTTCGGTCCTGCTTTCTCTGAACATTCGGTTGCTCAGTAGAAGCACCTTGACTTGTAGCTAGTAGTGTTTATCCCCTGTGCTACGTGCTTTATTTACTTTCATTTGTTGATAGCTATTAGTTAACTGTTCGCCCTGGTAACAGGCAATCCAAAGATGTCGTGAAGGCTCTCAGAAAAAGGATTGGACACAAAAATCCAAAAGTTCAGCTTCTCGCATTAACTGTAAGTTTATTTGTAACTAGACCTCTGTTCTTCAGTGTGGTGTTATTGATAGTTTGCTGCAGTCATTAAGGAAAAAAAATCATATGGGTGTGCTTTGTCTATAGCATCGAGCATAACTGTCTGATGCTTAGCTGTATTTGTATATCTCTTGTCTGTATTTTCTAAATTTCTTGTATGCTTCCTGAGTAGGCGTTCATTTCATCATACCAATGCAGCTGCAACACCAGTAAACATCACGTTGTTATTGAAAATGGTTGCGGGCAGCCTTTAAATCCGACGATCTCATGCAATGAACTTACACATTATTAGTGCCTTATCCAACCCATATAAAATACTAGGATAGTCCATGAGGACATAGATGATTTATAATCGGTTTATTTAGTACTTTATGTTTCGTTATGGTTTGAAGATGTAAGCAGGATTCATTTACTGTCTTGGTGATAAACCGATGATATTCTTCTATTTCAGTTGTTGGAAACTGCAATCAAGAACTGTGGGGATATATTCCACATGCACGTTGCAGAGAGAGATGTTTTGCATGAGATGGTCAAGATAGTGAAGAAAAAGGTTTTCATTCATCATTGTTGTGAAACTTCAGTTGCTTTCTCTTAGTCTGCTGACTGTATGCTGGTATATGTGTTTCATCTTACAGTCCGATCCACGCGTCAAAGAGAAGGTTCTGGTTCTAGTAGATACATGGCAAGAAGCTTTGGGAGGACCGCGTTCAAGATATCCGCAATTCTATGCAGCATACCATGAGTTGGTGGTATACTTTTCAAGCCCAGTTTAGTTATTAGGATCTAAATTTTCACTTAGCAAAATTGTTCTGTTTTAAAATATTACTACAGTATTATTTTATCTTAAGCTTAATACTGTTCAGGATACAAGACACAGAGCACAATGTTTCTATTTTTAGTCTAGAAATTTACCTTGCTGCTTAAGTGAATTATGCTTATGCCCCCTGTAGCGTTCCGGAGCTCAATTCCCCAAGAGGTCTGACAGACCTGCGCCACTGTTTAATGGTCAGTCTCAAGCAGCGAATAGTATGCGCAGTCCTGATCAACGGGATGAAGCTGAATCTTCTGCTGGAAATGACTTACCTGCCTTCAGGTGCGCTGACTTTCTTGTAGTTTTATTTTTTTGCTTTGAGGTACACTTCTATACCGGCAAAATTTGTTTCTGGGCTTACACTTGATTGATATGTGCTGAAACACTCCGTGGAATTGATAATTTGCCCACGGATACTGCAAAATCATGGTCATCTGCTAGAACACATTATTAGACTGTTAAAAATACCACTTAGGATTCAGAAAAGGGAAGGGGCATGAGGATTTCTATCTGTCATTTGAAGACAAAGAAAATATATAAGGTCGAGCAATGAGCCAATGACAGGTTGGCTAGTTGATTTCCAGTAGCAAATAGGATTCTTCTTTCCGTTTCTCTAATTATCGTTGATTTGAGGCTGATAACGATAATCTAATTGGTCCAGTGTCTCCAGCAATGACCAAAACTTTGCAGCATCCTTCAGAGGATTGCTGGTTTTGCGATGTACTCAGTAAATGCCAACCAAGTGTAGATTTTAAGATCCAGTTTTGCCTGTATCTCTTTACTTAAAAGATTCTTTTATTTTATTATTTTGTCTCACTATTATTGTCTTGTCTAAGATTAGTTTCTGCTACTTCTGTTGTACTGGCCTAGAGCTTTGCTTTCGTAGTATCAAGTAAAACACCATTTAAGTATAGAATTACCTCTGTGCCATTTTCACATCTTGTCTACCTAAGCTTCTTCATGGCTTATTACAACTTCATGCACTCGGCATGACATGAATGTTCCTGTCGAACCTGTTAGAAATGGTAAATTCAAGTACGAATGGTGCTATTCTGTCTTCTCTCCAGATAGCCTGCTTAGCCGCTTTATTGTAAACAAACATAGGGTCATTATAATTAGTTTTCTTTTCTTGTATCTCCGATGCGCATCTTTGAACAACACATCTATTTCAGTGTAGTTTATATGCGGTTTTACCATATTTCATGTGGCAACCTGATATTCTTTTTCAAGGATAGAATGAACTGAATACTGGTTATGTTTTCAGTATGTCAGAGATCCAGAATGCCCGTGGTATCATGGATGTACTAGCAGAGATGCTGAATGCATTAGACCCTGGAAACAGAGAGGTACCAAAATTTCATTAGCATGCTTTTAACTCAACCTGCACAAAAGTATGGACCTATTATATATCAGAGTTGCAACCAACAGTTGACATGCTATTCTGATTTGTTATTTTTGAATTTACGGGCTTGAAGAAAAACTAACACATTTATTTTGGGAAATACGCACAGACCAGTTTTAATTCACATATGAGCTTATTGTAGTCACATGGAACCTATTTTCTTTAAAACATGTTTTTGTACTATGTTCTGTAAACATTATTCAGTATTCATGTTATCCAATCTGAGATTCTGAGGTGTCCCAAGATGCCAGGGCTTCAAGGACAAATATCTTACCCATGATCTATAACTGGTCCTGTCCGTATTGATTCCAAGTTATATTGCTTGAAATACCATATGTTCCACCTTTTATCTATGTAACCATAGACTACGGTAAAGTATCAAAGTGTGAAAAGGCCTTACCTGGCTACCCTTAGATTTTTATGTTTTCATGAACACCCTTGTTTTCAAAATCTAAGCACAGAGGAGTGTATGATGTAAATAAATAAATCCATAGATTGGAGTAAGATACAGAAAATACAAACTAGAATTATAGTGAAAGCGGTGTTGTGTTTTTGCTTTATTCATGTCGTACTTAATAATATAGTAATATACCAAAAGCTCTAAAGTTACAAACCTTCTCTTAAACTGTTAATGTTTGTTGATTATACTTTCGAAATGCTATTCACACAGGGCCTAAGACAGGAGGTAATTGTGGAGCTTGTTGATCAGTGCCGCACTTACAAGCAGAGAGTGGTCCATCTAGTTAATACTGCTTCGTGAGTGCCCTTAATTTTAAATCCACTAAATTTTGCATTAGGATCGAGAGTCGACTAGTGTTCTGTATCCAATCCACTTTTCAAGATATATATACATACATATATGACAGTGAGGTTTACTTTCTTAAACAACTGTCTGAGCTGCCTGGTAAGAAGATGTTGAAATTTCTGCTTCCTTAATTACCACTTTTGTCTATTATTCACGGGTAACTTGCTTTCTGTGGGATTTGATGGTATTGCTCAAGAAGGCATGAGATATAGGTTAAAGTATCTGGATACTCCAAAAGCATCTGGGTCATTAAAATCAGACACGAGTAGCTTGTACTGTTTGTGTAGCTGCCTATCTATTGCATTGTAAATACTTATTTTGACAAAAAAAATCCCTTATTCACAGGGACGAGGAACTTTTATCGCAAGGGCTTGCCCTGAATGATGATTTGCAGCGTGTTCTAGCAAAACACGACGCAATTGCTGCAGGCATTGCAGTTCGAGTGGAGAAAAAACCAAAGTCTCTGCAGGCACTTGTAGATACCGAGGATTCTGTAAACCAAGACTCTAAGAAAGAGCAAGCACTAGTTGATATTGGTGACCCCACAAGCGAAGATTCTAAAACAGATCCAAATCAAAGGTACTAATCTTCTCCTATCACGTTCGTTTATGCTTAGTTCTACATGGTGCTGGGAATGATTTCAATGCTTCATAGAGTGTCTTGCTGTTCGTAGGTATGACTTGTACTCTTTATATGACAACTGTCATTAACATCTGTTTCATCTTTTCTGTCTTTGTAACAGTACAAGTGACCAGTCTCCTTTTGAGCAACTAGCGCTTCCAGCACCCCCGTTGTCGAATGGCTCAGCAAACCCACCAAAACCTGATTCGGGCATTGATCTTCTTAGCTGGGATGATACCCCATCTACAGCTGAAAATTCGCTAGCTCTTGTGCCAGTCACCGATCCACTGGCCGACTCTACTCCAAATCAAAATGCTCTGGCAATTGTTGACATGTATTCTCAAAACAATACTGCTAACAGTAAACCACTTGACCCCTTTGGTCTCGATTCAAGTCCCACTGTTCCGGGAACACAGCCATACAACATACAAACCCAACATCCTGTACAATCACAACAGTCTCCTCAGCAGGTTGGACTCTATTCTAATGGGGGTACTGTAAACCCTGGGACATCCTACGATCAGGCATCACAGTTTAATAACACAAATCCTGCATGGAATGGTCAAGTTGCCAACCATGCGGCACCCCCACCACAGCAAATAAACTATGGTATGCAACGCCATTTTTTATGATTACTTTTTTTTTGTCTCTGTGTCCGTTATATATTTTTTGAAAAGTACTTAAGTACATCATTGTCATTAAATTCATTTTGCTTGCATCCTTTTTCTCCAGCTTTAACATACCGTACATCCGTGCATGTCTGTTTCAAGAATTTGTGATAGTCTTGTCTGAATTTTGTAGATGATCAAAGTGGAGCCCTTCCACCTCCTCCTTGGGAAGCTGCGTTAGCGCCAAGCAATGAAATGTCAAATGGCCAATCAGGTGGTATGCATTCTCTGCCAACTCCAGCAAGCCAGTTTGGCGGTGTGCAGCCACTACAACCGCAGAACAACTACATGGGAGGTCAACAAACCCAGCCAATGTATAGTAACCAACCGGGGGCTATGCCACCTCAAGGAATGCAATCCAGCCAACCGGCTGGAGGACAGATGCATCCAGGGTATGGGAACCAGTTTGGGCATCTGCCACCACAGTCCATGCCAATGCCAGGCATGCAATATGCTGGTATGCAACCTTCACCTATGCCAGGAGCGCAGCCAGGCATGATGTATGCGCACCAAATGCCAGGTGCCCAGTTTGGAGGAATGCCGCAGCAGCAAATGTATGGTCGTCAGATGGCATCGCAATACGCTTATGTGCAGCAGTCAGCTGCGCAGTACTACAATCAAGGGACGCCAATGTACGGGTACCCTGGTACCAACGACCTGTCCCAGAATATGTCTGGTCTCTCCATGCAGAACAGCTCCTACATGGGGGGCATGAATTCGTCCTACCAGAGCGCACCCTCTTCATCACCTTCCATGGCGCAGCCCATGAGGCCATCGAAACCCGAGGACAAGCTCTTCGGCGACCTTCTCAGCATTGCCAAGACGAAGCAGAACAGGGCTTCATGACACAATCGTGTAAAAGTGTAATTGGTCTTATATATTTTGTCTGTTTTTTCTTACAATTTTTCCACGTGGCTTGATCATTCACTTGTAGCTCTCTGGATGTGTAAGCTTCAGTTTTTGTACGCTGCTACCAGCCGCAAATTATTATTCCATTAAATTCGTTATTGCTACGTGTGTACTGGTCACGCCAGAGAGGAAAATATTGGTAAATGATGATTTAATAAATATTAAATTGTTGTGAGGCAAAATTTTCCTGATAATAACATCATTGATAACAAAGGCATTTACTTTTTCTTCGCTTTTGTTGCAGAATAGAGACTGCGTGATTTGTCCTTTCAGCGTCATGTCTGCGATTGGTGTTGTGACGTAGATTTTGCTTATTCTTCAGTTACACGCTTTTTTTTTTGGCGGGACCTGGTGTTGATGAGTACCTACATCTACATGTGTGTGGGAGAGATTTTTCTTGTAATTGATGCCCATTTTTCAATAAAGGAAAGCATACTGATCAACAAGGTACTGACAAAAACATACATATGCCGATCCGTTAACGCATGTGAAAAATGGGCATATTTTTTTAAAATCTGGCATGCATGTGATTAAGGAGTTGCTCTATCGTACGTGGTCACTGGGGATGAACGAGGAATACTCAGCTCGATCATCGAGGATAACGCATGGAACAGCGTAAGCCTATAATTAGCAACAAACTTCGTGATGAAACCTAATTTACTCAGTATGCATGATCTTTCTGGACATCTAAATGTTGGCCAGAACTAAATATTGATATTTTTCTTTGTAATAACCAAAGTTCGGCACTTGCTAATTCGGATGGTTACAAATATTTTGGCATGTCCATGCCTACGTAGTTTTCTCTTGATTTCGGTAATAATAGCCAAAACTTGGGCAATAAATGAAAACCTTGTTAGGCAACAAAATACTCAGGATCTGTAGGGCATATGCAAAGTGCTCTACTGTTTGTCAAGGCTACGTTACTACTACCTGTCATCGTGAAAAGTAAGAAATGCCATAGTTAATTATTGTGGCGGACGATTAGGTGATCATTCGAACAAGCGTACGTATTACTCAGGTGAGGACCGTGCAAACCCCGCACGTACGGGCGCGCTAGGTGCTGGGGCCCACACTGCCACACACCATTGCTACGTACCACTGGTGTGCTGAAGGTCCCGGCTAGCTGCACGCACGCGCACCCTAGTGCATCTGTTGATCGATCGGAAGTAGTTTTTGGAAAAGACTTTAGGGTTAGGGTTATCTGTTATCTAACTCTAACCCGTTCTACAGAGCTCCTAGAGACCTAGTCGCCGCGTCCAACCGGTGGTTTGGTATCTTTGTCATCGTTTTATGACTGCTTTAACAAAGTATAAGATTTTGTCATGAAAGAATAAAGGGCGTGAAGATCTCAAAAATTTGCTCGTCTTTTTTTGTTTTTATTTTGTATTCGTTCATGCGTATATAGATATGTTTATGTGTTTCACTCATTTATAAACGAATCATGGGACAATATCAAAAAGGTCAGTTAGAAGGTCTTATATTTAGAAACGAAGGAAGTATTTGCACTAGTGCAAGCTTAAATACTCCCATAAAGACGAGTGTGAAAACTGAAAGGTCGGGTCGTATCCATCCTGAAAGCATTTTTAGCATAAAAAGGAGCGAGAAAGTTCTTGGAGGAACGAGAAACATGCATGTTCCAACAAACATTTTGTTCATCAACTACTATAACTATATATATTGCCTCCAATATTATCCCCTAATATAACTTTTCCTAAAAAGAATCTTTTGTATAACTACTACACTTTTTCACCGGATATATCCATATTATGGTTGATTAAGTTGGCAGTTGCATGTTTTACCAACCTCGTTAGGGGTTTTATAGAACTCGTTGACTAAAAGGACCACTCTTTTTTAGGGAGGAGATGTTGACACAAATCATATCTAAAGTTAAGTACGTAGTACTCGCCCAAAATTTATATCTAAGACTTAGGTTAACATAGTTTACCAACGAATTTTCAAACAATCAAGCTAGTCCTTTAATTTTAAAATAAAAAACGTTAACCTTTAAAAAGTTATAAACATTTGTGCATCTAGTGAACCGAGATATTACCGGGATGGTGATGACCGGTTGTTATGTCCTCTCTCTCGGCCAGGTTTGAGCCTCCGTGCTTGCAACCCAGGGATCGATGGGTTTCCTCCCCTTCGGCCTCGTTTTCTCAATTAAACTTCATCATGAAACTTATTCGTTTGTGGATTCCCCAAATATCTTCCTTGTAAGAAACAATTACTTACGGTGATATAATATTTACATGTATAAAAGTAGGAAAATATACACGATCGAGATAGAATCAAGATTTTAAAAATATGAGACAGCATGGTGTAGGGAGCCAAAATTCTGTTGTGAGCACTAATCTTATTTTCTAAGCTATTGGAAAAAACACTTTCTTTATATTTTCTGCTGACACTTATCAGCATAATTAAGCAGACTGTGGGCATCCATCTGATCTGTTGTTGATGGGTGACATGGACCTCCAGCCGAAGACGCTAGCTCTGTGTGGCCATGCATGATGCATGGACCAAACCAAGCCGATCGATCCGGCCGCTAGACGAGCCAATCATGGACCAAACACCACGGGTCGCCCATGCCCATACATCGTCCTCCTCCATGTGGTCGGGCGCAGGGAGCATCTGCTGTCAGCATAATTAAGCTGCTTGGATTTGCCAAATGTTTTTACTCACTGTGAAGTGCATGACATGATACCGTCCTTGACCAGTACAGTAGTTCCCATCAGTCATTCATCGCCAACATCCAATCAGCCAGTACGTGGCGCGTACGGCTGTTGCGAAACCCTATGCTGTACCTCCACTCCACACTCGATGTTCGTCGGATCGAAATCGGACGGCTGATGCACGCCGACGCCGTATATATATATATCTGCACGTCACACCACTGTGAGACCAGGTGTATCATTTTATAAGATCATACGTACGTACGTCTAGATCGATCTATCTCGTCGGCAATCTTTAGGTTTTGCACAGAGCCATAGCCCATAGAGCGAGCTATTTTCTGACCTAGGACGTGACGTAGTACTAGTGGTTAATTAATTGAGCCCTAGGGTTTTCCACTCTGCCGGCCAGGCACAACGCTTTAGGCAGCAGATATAGATTTATTTTCCAGGGTGCATGGTGGAGCAGCGTATAAAATTACTAACTTTCTCTTTCGAGAACAAGCTACGTACGTAGTTTATCTTAACAACCGTTTCATATCATGAAGGATTAGAGTATTGTACTGTACTCCGTATTAGACTGTCGCAGAGTACTACTACGTACTACTCCAACAAACTGCACTAGCACATGTAGCATAGAGTAATCGATAAACTTGCCGCATACAGTAGATCTACTACACGCACAACGTGCAGAACGTCGCAAATTCAGCGGCGCCCAGAGGCAAGTAAATGCTAGTAGGTGTTAAATAACTCTATTTTTTGTGTTATAAGAGTATATTACAAGTAATATTTCTTTCATTTATTTGGAGTTCTTTCTTTGTTGAGATGAAAATCCACGTTGTTCTTTTGAAAAGGCCTAGGTAGTTTGCACGCAAGCAAAACTTTTATACATGAAAAGGTAAAGCTTAACACCTTTACTTGGGAAATTTGTTTTCACATAAATTTATCAAAGTATACTTAATCATAATTGACATCCTCGCCCATTAGATCGGACATCTATGGGCTGAGATCCTGAGAGGAATCAAAATTGAACCAGACGTCAAGCATCACCGATTCACACATAAGGCAATATATAATTGTATCAAGGTATAATTGGTCAAGTGATGTCCGCTCTAGTGAAAACACTAGCTATTTAGGGCAATACCGATATATGTTTGCGCGGTGTGTCATTGTTGAAGTGGTGCCTCAAATCCTGGTTTATTGGACGAGAGAAATCCCAAGATCAACTTATGGTTAGAATCGTCATCATGGATGCACATGAAGCGATTCCTTTTGATAAGTTTGGCCTAGGAGATACAATCACATCCGAATAATAAATGGATGTGTGCATCAATTGATGATGTGTGCCGGGATTTTCTTAAGAACTATTTCTTGTGCAACTAGAATCATGTGTAGTAATGCTCCATGAAAGAAGAAAGAAACCTTGTGCAGAATCGATTTGTGGAACCTAGCTATATACAGGTAGCAGTACAGCTGGTCTGCTTCAAAAAAAAATCCTCTCAACTTGAGTACTAGTAGCTAACCTATATGCATGCATGTAGGTGTCAGTGCGAGTGTGACTGTGAGGCAGGAAAGGATAGCCCGATTCAAGATACTCCACTTGTTGGGAGGCCCTACCCCAATTGTGAAAGTTTCTTTTTTTTCTTGGCTAAAAATAAAAATAAACTGCAAAGGAATGCATTTATTAGCAAAACTACAATTGGCAAATTTTACCAGGAAAATGCTCCGTTAGGTTTGGGGCAACTGGCAGGCCAGTCTGCCCAACTTTAATCAGTGAAGACGTCGTCCTACAAGTAGCTGACACGAAGAGGACAACTAATTTTATTCGCAAAAAAAAGAGGGCACAAGTATTTTTTTTTTGCTAGTGTCCGGTAATAGGAGGCATGCGAGGGACCTTTGTATTATTCATGGCCTATAGGTCAAGCTATTTTCTATGTTAGGTGTAAGCCACATACGAGGTTGCAGAATCTTTTTCGATAAAAACATTATATTACTCGTAGCATCATGAATATACATGTAAGATATACCTGGCCTCTCCTTAACAAAGTACACACATCCAAAAAAATAGGAATAAAAAAAGGTATTACAAGAAACATAGAGAGTTCGTACTAACCGAAGGGTCAATATGAAAAGATCACGCCGCCACTAACCCCACCCCACCCTCTCCTTTTTTTAGTTGTGTAGATACCTCATTAAAATCTTTCAATACTCCACGCGTTGTAGATATGACCATATACAAAACATACATGTACACCGGTCAATGACTTACATTGGAGAAAAAATCTTACAACTGGAAAGTCATTTCTACATAGTCAAAACGATCATATTACGACAACGAGTTGTGATAAGGATCTAAACTTCTGATCACTATGTAGCCAGTTACCATAAGGATCTAACAACAGGGCTACTGGTGTTCTGTCCCACAACTTGGCAACAGTGGCAGTAATGGTGGTGTTAAGTTCATGTTGGTTAGTTAGTATAGTTTTTATGTTTCTCCCTTTTGAACCCTTGATATACTTTCTCGTTGACCCAGAGAAAGCAGTAATTTTTGGAAGAATTTATAGTAAAGTTTAGTTTGGATCAAAGGATTTTTGGAGGAATTTCACAGGAAAGGATTCATGTAGGAAGGTTTTCTATACTAGCGTTTGGGACACATGAATCAAGTGTAGGAAAGGCAAAAGAAAGTTTCCTATGCCCATGTTTTCACAGGAAAACCACGGAATTAAAATATTGGCTCATAGCTCATTTTTACTTTCCTTTGTGTCAGTCGAGGTAAATGAACATTGGATCTGAAGATCTTGTACATTGGTATCAGGATATTTTTCAATTAGTTCAATTCCTATGTCTTACCTCTTCATGTGTTCCAAACGACCTAGTTAATTATTTAATGTGTTTTCCTTTTCTCTGTTTTACAAGTGCATTCCTTTCCTATTATGTCCTTCTCCTATTCCTATGTGTTTTCACATTCCTGCAATCCAAACATGCCCTAAAGTTATCATCTAAAATTTCGTATTCGAAGTCAAATTGGTTCCAATGTTCGATTAAGAAGCCACATAGCAAAAATTATGTGCAGGCCAAACTAAACTTACTAGAAGTTTCATAAAAAACCCTACTAATCTTGATTGTTTTGAAGAGCCGCGTGAGCCGCCCATCCCATATAGGATAAAACTTATTTAATCACATACCTCTGTTTCTTTGCTCGTTTTTGTTTCTTCAATACATTCATAGTTTTCATTAGTTTCTTGGTAAATGAAGTTATTCATGTTTGCTGGAAAAACTATATGCATCCTTTTTTGCTAGGGGGTAAACCTTCAAACTTGAAACAAGATCTGTTTCGACAGAGAACATATGAGATATTTTCCATTAGTTAAAGCTAATGATTATCTATCTATAAAATGATACTAAATTTAGTCAAACTCGTGTTTTGCAAAATATATAAATGCTCATAGCAGTAATAACAGATTTTGGTTCTTGGATACGAAACTGAACATAAAAGTTTGAAATATAAAAGACTGTATGAGCGGTGGTGGCGCATCAAAGATATCAAATTGGGCTATGGAACATAATTTGCAAAATGTAAATAAATAAGTACACGGCCTTTGTTAGCCCTTACACCCCTGGAAACTTATCTAAAACTTGGTTTCATTGCCCATGTGTCGATCTAGCCCATTAGTTAAGAAACTAGCACGATCTTAGTCTGACGCTACAGTACTATGTACAAGTGTGATTTATTTGGATGCAATATATGGAGATTAATTGTGACATAGTTATATCTGCTACAACGCACTGCTGTATTTTTCGACTCTTGTGAATCACCCTACTATATATGGATATTGAAATAGAGGACATATGATACAATGGCAATGTGTGGGTTTCAGTATTTATCGTAAATAGTACATGGTGAGCGTGCACGATAGCGATGGCGATAACCGGCTTCCTCCACTCCTCTTGTGACAGGCTCTGAGTTAAGCAACAAAGGGTGATCGGGACTACACATACATAGGTGTTTCTTGGGATTTGAAGACCCAAAAGCGATTGACCCCAAACACATACGCACCTTTAATTGGTGTTCACCCTAGTCACTTAATTATGAGACGTTGCTTGGGCTTATATTTCTAAGCAGTGGTTAAACAGGGCCAAGAATGATATGATGAACGTCAAGAACCATGTGATGCAGGGAGCAAGAAATGACATGTTCCTGTGGCAGCACAATCCTCCTCATTCGAGCAGCAGGCTGATAAGAAGGGGAATAGCTTTGTCATGGATGGAGCGCACCATATTAGAAGAAACGGGTGGCAAGGTGTGGTAGGTGAGGGCAAAGCGTGGAAGCATCAAGCTTAAAAGAGAATATCTATGTGTGTTCGAAAAAAATAGAAAAAGATTACGTGGGACAATGCTTGATATATATATATATATGTATGCATGCACTGATTCATTCAGACGTCGTCGTACGCTACGAGGAGAAAAAAGGAGGTCAGTTTTGGAGGGCAGCCACACTCTTAAGTTGGTGGCAACATTGACATTTTCAACAGAAAGTTACCGTATATATACTAATATACACATATGCATCTTAATTAGCAAGCTTTTACCAATTCTGACAATTAGGTAACTCTTTTGTCAGTTTATTACTGTTGACTTTTATTTACTCCCATAAGTTTGTTTCTTCACAAAACCCTCACAGCAGATCATCCGCATAACTAGCTGGATAACATGCCGTTAGCTGGACCAATTATATGATCTTCATGAGCTGACTCAACATACTATGCATGCTGTGGTTTCTGTACTACGCAAAATAGTAATCACCAAATTAGTGCTCACTATGGCCTGTCGCTAAATATTAACCCCCTGGTTTAGCAACCCATGGATGGCAGCAGCTTTGTTTTCATAAGGACATTGGCTGTGTGCACCTTGCATGCAAATCCAAAAGATTTTAGTATAGGTAAGCAGAGCAGCAAACCACCACCATTATTTTGTACTTTTGCTTGACACCAGTCCGTCCCCTCCTTGAATGCTGCCCCCACCCCCACCTTACCCGGGCCCACCACGGAGCTTTCAATATCTTTGCTGGGCCATGCTCTGGTTAGGTTAGGGTTAAGCCTCATCCCTCCTCTGGTTGGGTTAGGGTTAGGGTTAGGGCCTCCCACTTTTGGTGTCTGCGAGTGTGTGTGGGTGGAGTAAAGAAAGAAAGAAAGATGGGTAGTGGGATGGTGTATGTGCGTGCGTAGATGTGTTTGTGTGGATTGGGTGTGGTGTGGCATCTGATTCGCCTCTCCCCACCCATTTCTAGTTGAGGATCCTCTGCGCCCTCGGGATGTGGCCGTCACTGTGTGTGTGTTCGCCTGGTTGTTGTTTCTTGGCAGTTGGCGATATAGGAGCAGTCTTTGCTAGCTATTTCTATTTTTTGTCCAGATATTACCTATGTTAATTAGCACTATACAATCTTCTCAATACGAATGTATGTGTGAATATACCGTTTTCATGATAAAGGATGGACAAACGTGAGGTGGAGCACAGTGTATAACTCCACAGCGCAGAAGATATATCCTCTTACGGAAGTTTGATCTTGATTAACAGTCTGGTTTTCTTAGAGTCATTATTGTTTTCATATAGTTCAAAATCGTGCTGCTCCAATCTTATTTAATGTTGTGTATCAGAACATGTCCTTATCATGGCGGCTTACCAGCTGTAGTCCTAGGCAGAGGGCATTGTTTCCTCCCTTTGGGCTTGATTACATATACCACACATAACATTCTAATTGTTTTCTAACTGTTTGCTTCTTGTTTTTGTTGCTATAAGCCGCTAATCTCTTATTTCTCAAAAGGGAGGTTCAAACCGTCGCCTCTGCAACAGATGGTGCTCTTACATTAAACAACAAAATCTTGTAAGAGCATACATGATAAAACAAATCTAATTTCAAGCAGTAGACGAATAATGCAAATTTGTGTGTACGAGATTAGAATAACTTCAAAATAACTGACACAATATTATTTTTCTTGATAGAAAATATATATAAAAGGAGGTAGACACTATTTGGGGATTTATGGTTAAATAAGAAAGATCAGTAACATGAAGCAACAGTCTCTCCGACCCAGTGTCACACACATGCTAGAATTTGAAACTTCATCGATGTTTCCTAATTTGTAATCGATACCAACTAGTGCATTAAGGTTATTTGATGAAATGTTTTATTTTGACTGAACACATTCAAACATTTATTGTAAATCATATTGTTGCAAACAAAATGGAAGATCTTATATACAAACTGATCAATGCTAGTGGAAAATCATCGCTGGATGCATAAGTTCTTCCTTGGTATTGAAGACTGGCCAAAAGGTTTATCTCCGCCAATATGGCTCAAACATCGCCGCGTACATCTAAATCCTATTAACAAACATATGAAATCTATCGTGGCCAAAAGTTCATCTCAACTAGTTAGTTAGGGGCATGCATCATGTCGTCGCCCTGTTTGAGTCTTGGATTTTGCAACGGCTTATTATTCCTTATAGGATATAACACGAAATGTCACGTGGCTACTTCCCCTTGGTCGATTATTTACACTATTTTATGATTTATCAACCAATTTGAATATGCATGAAACCAATAAACAATTAATGGTATCATACATGACAAAACAATTAAAAAGAGCACATGAATGATTGTGTTCCTATCGACAAACTTATTCATAATACACAACAAAAGTGTGCATAAACTAGGACTCGACCAGTTGGCTAGTGGTGCGTGACTCGCTCCATGCCCAATTGTCCGTTCACGATCGAGTCTTAGACTCCGCATGCAGCGTGTTTGGGCATTATTTTCTTGTTATGCAGAATGCCGCACAAGCTCTATTTATTGGCCTAATTTTTTATAATAAAATTTTGCAATATTTCATACCTTATTGTTGTTATGTTTGATTTATTGCATGCAACAAAATAAATTTAATTTTGAAATATTTGTTTGTCTAACAACGCACAGTTAGTGGCACATGAGGTACGCTTCACGGTAGGGACTCACGGTCTCCAAAACTCACTCAACACAACCGATCGCCACAACCGAACGCCGCTTCTCCAACTCTCGATGAATTGGAATGGTCATGATTAATTCTTTTTTGTAACAATGTATTATATTTAAGGTGGTATCCCAGATGTCTAAAAAATCAGTTTAGAAATGCCTTTTCCTGTTTTCTTTTCATACTTATAGGTTTGATATACTTAATCCAATATTTAGTGCTATCTTCTACTTTTTTTTAGAATCATAGTATAACGCAAACGCTCACACGCACACACACACTCACCCCTATGAACGCGCACACACACCCTACCCCTATGAGCACCTACGAGAGTCTGAACCGACGGGTCAGGTTTTGAGATTGACGAAGTCAACACAGGCGCCTCGCTGTCGACGGGAACATCGCCTCCCACTGAAGAATATACCGTCTAAATGAGAAACACTAGCGTTAAACCTGAGGTTTGAACTCAGGTGAATTTGGTGTACAACCACCCTACTAATCATCTTGCCACATACAAGTTCTCTCTTCTACCTCTTTTGTTGGACCTGTCTATATGTCAACGACTTGTGCCTTCTTTCTCTCAGCACCCCTCGTGGGGTACATTGCATTTAACTCCCACATGCTAGATTTTTAACCTTCGTCAAAGAAATGCTTTTTCTTTTGTTTTTTTATAACAACTAGTACATTAAAGTTATTTTATGTAAGAATTTTATTTTGATTGAACTAATTCAAACATTTATCATGAATCATATTGTTGAAAACTAAATGAAATATGTTATGTACGAGCTGACAAATGCATACGGGAACATATGACTAGATGCATAATTTCTCCCTAGATGTTGAAGATTGATCAAAAGGTGTATCTCCGTCATTACGGCTCAAACATCACCACGCACATCTAAATCATATCAACAAACATATACAACGTACCACACATGTTCATGCAATGCCTCAGCCAGATGGTTAGAGCCGTGTAGTCGGTTGACGCACATTGTGCCGCTGCCCCGTTCGAGTCTTGGACTACACAACATGTTTGGATTGTTATTTCCTTGTAATCTGAAACACCACACACCCCCACTTATTGTCCTAGTTTTTAATAGTTTTTTGCAATATGTTGTACTTTATAGTTTTTTATGTATGATTTTTGCATCCAATGTTTTTTTTTAAATTGTTTGTCTTAGAGCGCACGAGGAGTGGCTGACGTGGCTGCAAGGGAACAATGGGCATGCCTTCCAGGACGGACACATGGGTGTCCACTACATACGCCCCGCAGCAGATCGCCGCTTCCTCAACTCCATGAATTGGACCGGCCAAGATTAATTATATTTTGAAAGAAATAAATTTAATTAAGGTGGTATCTAAGAGGCCTGAGAAATCAGTGAACATAAGTGTTTTGGTATATTTTCTTTCCATCCTTGTAGGTTTGATATATCGGATCATGTTTGATCTCGTATTTAGTAATATCTTCAAAGTTATTGGGCCAACCAGTCTCTACACCGATGTCTTGTTCCTTGTTTCTCTCAACACCCCAAAGGAGGTACATTGCTCTTTTTTCAACAACAACTAGTGCATTATGTAAGATTATTTATTTTGTCTTATTAACAAATTCATTCATTTACCCTAAATCATATTGTTTCAAACTAAATGAAACATGCCATTTAGAAACTAACAAATACATAGTGGAACATCATCGCTGGATGCATAAGTTCTCACTACAAGTTAAACCCGGTCAAAAGGTTTATCTCCGTCAATACAGTTCAAACACCACGCGCGTACATCTAAATCATATTGACAAACATATACACAAGAGTACACATGAATTGGTCCTCAACCAGTTTGTTAGAGGCGAGTCATTGATTATAGGCCTATCTGATTCGAGTCTTGGACCCTGTAACATGTTTGGCTTATTATTTCTTCTATGATGCAATACAAAATGCCACGTGGTAACTTGCCCTTGATCGGGTTTTTAACACTATCATTATTTTTGGATTTCTCAACAAATTTGTGTATGCATGAACCAACAAACGGGAAATGGTATCAATACACGACTAAAACTACTAACAAAGAACACATGAATGATTCTGTTGTATCAACAACTTTATTCATTTTACACTATAAATGTACGAAAACTAGGACTTAACTAGCTGGCTAGTGGCGCGTGGCTCGCTAAGCGCCCATGCAACCATCCGCGATCGAGTCTCAGACTCCTCGAAGTAAGCCGCGTGTTTTGGATATTATTTTCTCACGACTCTCATTTATTGGTCTAGTTTTTGAACATTATTTATTTTTGCAATATTTTATAATATAGTTTGTATGCTTGTTTTTTAATCAAAACATGTTTTTAAATTTGTTTTTTCTCACAGCGCACGGACAACAGACGAGGTTGCAAGGGCACATGGGGCACTCCTCCCGGGAGTGTTGCAAGGGCACATGGGGCATTATTCTTTTATGGATTTCTCACCCAATATATGTATACATGAAACTGACAAACAGAAAATGGTATCAACACATGACAAAGCAGTTAACAAGAACACATAAATGATTGTGTGCATATCGACGAACTTATTCATAGTAAAATATAATTGTGCATAAATTAGGATTCAACCAATTGGCTACTGGCGCGTGCCTTGTTTCACGCCCATGCGGCCATCCATGTTTGAGTCTCAGATTTTGCAAGCCGCATGTTTGGGCTATTATTTCCTTATAATCCAAAACACCACACATCCCCACCTATTGGCCTAGTTTTTTAAAAGTATATTTTTTTGCAGTATGTTGTACTTTTTATAGTTTTTTATGTATGCTTTTTGCATCCAATTTTTTAAAAATATTTGTTTGCCTTTGAGCTCACGGGTAGTGGCTGACGTGGCTGCAAGGACATAACGGGCATGCCTTCCGGGACTGACAGATGGCTCTGCACTACATAGGCCCCGCGGCCAATCATCGGTTCCTCAACTCCACAAATTGGACCAGCCATGATAAATTCTATTTTGGAAATAAATAAATTTATTTAAGGTGGTATCTAAGAGGCCTCGGAAATCAATGAATATAGACGTTTTTGTCTCTTTCTTTCCATACTTGTAGGTTTGATATATCGGATCCTGTTCGATCTCGTATTTAGTAATATCTTTAAAGTTTCCGGGTCAACCTGTGTCTACAACGATGCTTTGTTCCTTCTTTCTCTCAACACCCCAAAGGAATTACATTGCACTATTCTCCCCACATGCAAGATTTTGAACCTTTGTTGAAGAAATGCTTTCTATTTTTTTTTCGATAACAACTAGTGCATTATGTAAGATTATTTATTTTGACCAACAAATTAAAACATTTGCCCTTAATCATATTGTTGCAAATTCAAACATTGCGGACCCACGCGACCATCCGCGATCGAGTCTTATACTCCTCGAAGCCGCGTGTTTGGGATATTATTTCCTCACGGCTCCCACTTACCGGTCTAGTTTTCGAACATTTTTTTTTGCAATATTTTAGAATTTAGTTTTGTATGCTTTTTTTAATCAAAACATTTCTAAATTTGTTTTCCCCACAGCGCACAGACAGCGGGCGTGGTTGCAAGGGCACATGGGACACAACACAACTGGTCTCCACAGTGGCGCTCCGCAGCCGATCACCGCTTCCCCACTCACCTTTTTCTCTCCTCCATCACCACCTTCCTCCTCCGTCCATCCTCTTTCTCTCCCCTCCCCACCCTCTCTTCATCCCCGCTAGCTCTCCCCACAAAACCCTAAAGCACCCACCTTTCCCCGCCCCCACTCCTCAAATTCCCACCGGAGCCGCCAGCCGTCCCGCCCTCTCGCCCCGCCCTCGCCCCGCCTCGGCGCGATCTGCTCCCAGGCGGCCGCGACGTCCCTCGCCGTGGGCAGACAAGAGAGGTGCCGCGCGCACGCGGCGCGAGGCGATTCCTCCTCTCTCCCTCGTCCCAGGTAGGTCTGATCTACTCGATCCCTTCTCCGTTAATCCCTTGTCCCTTTTCGGTGGATCTGGTGCGGGCAGCGGCTCCGTCGTTTTCAAGCCCAATCGATCTCTCCTTTTTATTTCCTCGCTCGGGCCAAATCTTTCCGTTTCTTCCCTTCTTTCCTTGCCAGATTTACGCCGGTGGGTAAAAAATATATATCCCCCATGGATTCAATCTCTCGTCGACATCTTTACCCTATTCTCGATTGAATGATTTCATGGCGGATAGTACTACATCTCCGTGCTGTGCGTAGTTTTTGCTTGCGTGGTCCAGGAAGCTTTCGGCGGAAGGGGATCTGCTTGTTCGCTCCGCCCCCCGTCCAAAGATCGACGCTTTTTCTGCCTAGGTCTCGCGGCTATCATTTCATGGATCTCGGCGGGCGACGAGAGAGCTAGCGGTGGTTGTCTGTTCTCTGGGGGAGAAAGAAAGAGATGGGGGCCTGACTCATGAGGGGGCGAGAGAGAGAGAGGGGGCTCTACTGTTTGCCTTGCTTGATTTTTTGTCTGTGTGGGGTCTTGTCAGTGTATCCAGCTGTGCATGGGCCTCTCGGGACTCGAGCTCCAACTCTGTGCCTCCTGCTGCCTTTGGCCGCTCGCTCGTCTATATTTCATGTCGCCAGAAAAAGTAAAGCTTCGAGTTTCAGCCTGTGTACGTAGCAAGCTTCGAGGAGGAGTGCGCAGCTTTGCTTCCTTGGCTGGCTGCGTGTTCGTCTAGGTTGATATGTTCGGCAAGAAACGCGTTTGCATGCGTGTTCGCTTCCGTATATATCTACTATAGTGCGGGAGGCGCAGCCTGGGTACGTGGTACTCATTAATTGCTATAGCTATAGCTTCGTCTGGCTTCGGTCTGCGATGTTTACTGTCTTCGGCGTTGTAATCTATATTCCATGAGCTTGAATGTTTTCCGCTTGCATGCATGCGTGGACCTGACGTTGTGTTTTGTTCCTCGTTCGTTTCTGCTGCTTCTCGTTTCAGGCAGGCTTTCAACGTACGTTGCTAGTTATATGTGGTGAGATGATGCGTATTGGGAGCTCTAGCTGCATGATCCAAGACGCATCTCGGGAAGGGTGCTCTGGTGTTTGAGGTGTTTCTTCACTTTGCAAGATCATCGCGGGACTGACCTGCAGGAAGGTGTACAAGTTGGAATGGAAGTGGAGGAGATCGATGGAGGTGGTACAGGTACGGGTAATCCTCCTGGAGGAGCCACTGCTGCACCAGCGGAACTAGATGCAGTAGTCGCTGAAACTGGTGGCACATCAGCAGATGAGCAGCCATGCGAGCATTTCTCCATAAGGTAATCTTCTAGGTGTTCAGGCACTGGCACGTAGTATTAGGCTATTAGCTCGTTAACTGTCCTATCATGCCATATAGCACTGTTTGACCGCTCAGCAGATCTGCACTTTTGCACAATCATCTCTTACATGCATGGCAATCTATGCATGTGTCCCAGCATTCTTGGCATATATATGGGATATGGCTGCCTGGTTATATCTATCGTGACGAGTCCAGTAACTCAATAGTTAGTCATGTCATTCGATTAACCTTAGTTGACTTTTGCAAACTACTTTGCTATATTTTTGGTGTTTCATGTATCCTGCGCACTCTATTGTCCACCGAAATCTTCAGTATGGACGCATCTGAGCCATTGCTCATCAGTGCTACACAGATGCATGTCTATTGTAAATCTAGCTGTATTGATTTATACTGTGTCTATTTCGACATTTTTCATGTTTGTGTGGGTGCATGCATTATGCTGAACATGCATGCTATATATAGACTTGTATCTGGGCATCTCACATTTTCATAGAACCATTTGACGAGTGAAAATGAACCTATATAATTTGATTTTTTAATTACAGTTGGCCCCTAACTTTTTAGCCATTTTTCTTGTGCCTTGGTTCAGTACCAGAACTTGTCGTAAGCTATTGCATCTAATAGGGGTGGTTAGAAGCTAGAACATTTGCCTCTCCCTAAATTTACATTTTGTTCAAAGGCTTCCCTTTTTCAGTTATAAGATTCTAGAATTCATATTTAAAATGCATCACTTCTTTTAGGTTTCTATAACTAATTATGTTGTTCTTCATTAGTCAATTCCTTGCTGATATACCATCCCTGCCTCAATAATATCTTTGTTCCACCGTGCTGCCATGTGTTGGTTCAGGAAAAAAGGCAACCTTTTTCAGTTGTTCCTTTTCTTAGTTATTATGAGAAAATCAGCTGTATTCTAGTTGGCTTTACAAAGTTCCATCTTTCTTTCCTTCAATGCATGTCTTCTGTTGCCACCTCCTTTTTATTTCTTTGTGTGACTAGCATACACCCATTGCCTAATACTATCTGAAATTGTTCCTGTTGGTGTGGTCCCATTTTAACACTGACATTACCATTAATATACTTGATTATTTTAGTCAAATGCATCAATACTTCATTTATATACCAATTATAATTCAAATTAAATTACAAATATATCAACATATATCTTTCTTATATTCTCACATCAGAGCAGGTTGCATTTTCGAATGTGTTAGTTACGCATGTCAATAAAGACCCTTTCTCTGAACAACAAGGTTTTTGCTATATAATTTTTTATTGAATATCTTTACATGGTGTTGAAGTGGTTTTGAATTTTGTAGGCCTTATATGATTTTAGAGAGGAGTTTTTTTAGATGTGGTGCACCTGCATCTCACTTCTATTAGACATCTCGTTGTACTGAAAATTCTGAAAAGTTTGTACACATTGTAGTTGTATAGTTACGTATCACACATTTTCACTACCACTTATTATTTTTGTATGAGATACTTACTAAAAGTGTTTCCTCTGGTTATTTTTCTGCGACATTGTATAATGTTTACTGTACTTGTGATTTTTCTTAGCTTTTTTGTTAGTCGTTATATCAAAAATAATATCCATTACTAGTAGTATGTAGGTACACCCAGCTTAATTACAACTTTCTCATGAGTTTATCCTTTGTATTCATTGAAGCAAATAATGTGCTATTGCATATGATGTGCATCTTATTGATGATTATTTTTTTTATCCAGAGGGCTTATGGATCTTCTGAAGACGGATGCAAAGTTTTGCTCTCTGTCTCAGTTTTTTTTTGGCCACCAAAAGTTCGATGAATGCCGTAACAGTGTGTACCCTTTTTTGGTGTCAAAGTTTCAACGATGGGATTGCTCAAAGTGCTTGGATAAGGTCAAAATCTCAGATGACACAACATCTAGAACTGTTTCTATGGGGAAGAATGTCTCAAGGGATGGTTGCTCTATCAGATTTGTTCGAAGTACTAAAGTGCCTCCTAGTGTTGATTTCAAAAGCTTATTTCCCTGCACACAGCAATTAGCTCAAGTGAAGAACGCTGATAGATCAACAGTTTTGAAGAGTACCCCAGAAAGCAGTTCCAAATGCAACTCACCTTATAAAGCAAAAACTGATCCACCCATGAAAGGTATGGTAGAGCTTGATAACTTTCTAACAAGGATTTTTTGGTGTAAAATTAGCTAAGGTAGCTGTTGTATCTGCAGATTTACAGGGGTCATCCAGCAATCAAGTTATAATGGGAAATCCGTCCAAAACTTCTGCAAGTATCATGCCTTTACCTGAAGATTCCCAGATTAGAGCAAATGGAGAAAGAAACAACATCACAATACCATCCAGTCCAAAACTTTCTGAAGCAACTATGAAACCAAATGCAGAATACACTGGAAAGAACAAGGAGGTTCTGAATGTTGACCACACTATTCACAAAGTTCCTAATCCAATTTCTGGGCAGATAGGTAACAAGGCATGCAACAGCGATCCATGTGAAGGAGCAGCTCCAAAAAGAAGTGTTGGATCTACTCGTAAGAAGAAGAAAGGCAAACCTACTGCACCGGTTGTCAGTTCAGATGTAAAAATAGGTCGGAGAAAGCAAATAAAGCTTCGACTGCTATCAGAAATCATTAATACTGACCCGGCAGGGGGTTATAGAACTGATATTCATGCTGAAAAAGTTGCTGATCCCTGTGAGGATGATAGAAGTACGGATGATGATATTTCTGTTAGCCACCAGGCAGTGGACGAAATCTGGCCGAAAGCTACTAAGAACAAGGCAAAAGAGAAAGAGGTTGTAGATGATGAATCTTCACTTATGAGTTGGATGAAGAGAATCCCTAAGAAATCAAGAACTGCGAAGAAAGATTTAGAACAGAAGGATTTTGATTCTTCTGTTTCAAAATGTGTTGCAGATTCTTTTGTCTCAAAGGACATGCATCATGATATTCTATCGTCAGGTTGGAAACTGAGCAAGAAAGATGCCCTACCCCTACCTACTATCAGTACTCATCTAGGTGATGAAAATATTCAGAATAATAATGTGGAGAGACATACACAGAGCACAAATGACATGAACCAGATGGAAGCTGAAACCTCCACTGATAGGTCCTTAAAGATAAAACCATTTAGTTCGAGTAAGAGGAAAATGCCTCCGACCTCCAGTGCCCAACATGATGGTGTCGTTCCTGTTAGCCGACAGGTGGTGGGCGTAATCTCGGGAAAAGCTGCTAAGAAGAAGACAAAATACAAAGGAGTTGATCCTGTAGATGATGAGGGATCTTCACTTATAAACTGGATGAAAAAAATTCCCAAGAAAGTAAGAACTGAGAAAAAGGATACAAAACAAAATGATTTTGAGTCTTCTGCTGCTAATTCAGAATATACTGTGGATAATATTGCTTCTAAAGATATCCATGATGGTTATGTATCATCAATTCAGAAACTGAGCCAGAGTAAAATGATAGCTACTACAAGTTCTGGGGAAGGTGATGAAAATGTTCAGAACAATAATCTGGAGAGAAATGTGCATAACACACATTACCCAGATGGTATGCACCAAATGGAATACGAGAACTGTAGACAGACGTCCTTGTCAAAGGTAAAAAAGGTGAGTTTGAGCAAGAGGAACATTCCTTCAACTGTTGATGCCCAGCATGGTGATCTAAACACTGGAAACAATACTGGAGAGACATCTATTCTCAGGACATATGATCAATGTCAAATGGAACCTAGAAACCCTGTGCGGCGCCTAACAAAGGTGAGAATTAAGAACTGTCTGTTTCTTGTGGGTACATAGTCAGACTTACTGCCGTGCACATTCTATGAATCATGTGGCGCTATTGTCATATTTAAATTAGTAAAATCAGTTAATCAGAAGGACATAAAAACTCATACAGAACTATGACAAGCAAAATGCATATATGCTGGATATACCCCCTCCTCCCCTCGTTTGAGCTTTCACGATCTTAGGTTAATATGAAAATTTCCAATCTTCTATTCACAATTTTTAGTTATTACTTTACAGTGATGCAGTATTCGTGTTAGCACAATGAAAATAGTGCTTCTATGCTAAATATCCTAAAAGATTTACGTTTTGCCTCATTTCTCTTATCAGGTTTCTCCAGGTAAGCGTGGTATCCGAAATGTGACTGCTCTTGAGCAGAAAATACCTATGAACAGAAAGAAACAGAAGCAACAGCTGATGCATGAAAATCAGGCCATGATTGATGGCATCCCAATGGACATAGTTGAACTGCTTGCGAGAAATCAGGATCGGACACCACTGATAACTGAGACTGATTCTTCTGATATTAGTCATAGCAAATCCAAGATAGCAGAAGAGGAAGATTGTACTGTAATAGCTGCTGCTGATGGTCCAAATTTTGCATCAAATGTGCTTGACACTACTTTCCAGAACAAGTCACTGGTACCAGATAGGTACCATAGAGCATTACCGGATCGTGTGGTACCCACATCACAGGTTACCGACATGCATGCTCTCAGATTACGGACTCCTGGTCATTTAAAGTCTACCCAGGAACCACAGACACATTTGAGCTTGGGAGAATTAGTCACTATTGCTGCGACCTCACCACTATTATCGCAACATAAGGATCAGTCTATTGCCGAAGCGCCAGCTGACAGCTGGAGCCATAAGGGAGAAAAGAAGTTGACATGGGATTCTTTCAAGTCAGCTCCAAGGGATTTGTCAACCTCAACATGTCGTCCTCAGTTCAGATCTAGCACTGACACAGTTGATTTAACTTCCACTCATGTGGCCGAAGCTCCTAATAATTACCATCCCACTCACCAGTCAGTAATTTCGGCAGTTGACCACTATACGGACAGATCAGTTAACCCATTCCAGGCAAGAAGTATTCCAAGTGCAATGTCAACCATGGAAGCTGGTAACCTGTATGATCGAAGAAATGCTGGACAATCAGGTTTTTATCCAAGAGAAAACATGCCCACTAATCTCCTGAGACTGTCAGAGCAACCAATGTTAGCCGACTATCAAAATTATGAAGGGTCTAGCAGGAACCAGATGGAATTTCAATTTCAAAATACATATTATGCACATAATCAGTATGTAGGATCAGCTAGCACATCGTATGGAGCACATAATCAGTACACGGGCTCAGCTAGCACATCGTATGGAGCACAGAATCAGTTCATAGCAGCTGCTAGCACATCGTATGGAAGCAACCTAAATGACATTGGGTCAGCTAGCACATCATATGGAGCACACAATCAGTATGTAAGACCAGCTAGCACATCATATGGAAGCCACCTAAATGGCATTGGATCAACTAGTGCATTGTATGGAAGTAACCTAAATGGAAAGGTCCCGTTGACATTGGAAGATTTATCGCGGCCTCGGTTGCACCAAAATTTGCACAAACCATTACGCCCACATCCTAGGGTTGGTGTGCTCGGCTCCTTGCTGCAGAAGGAAATTGCAAACTTGCCGGAGAGCTGTGGGACACAATCTGGTTACAGAATAGGGGCGTCCAAAGGGATAACATCATCGTTTGATATAAACAGGAGGGAAAATGTTGAGGTATTGAACCCAGGAATGTATTCAGCAGCATGGAATATGCTGCAGTTGGGCTCTGTTTGTTCCAGTCCAGGATTTTCTTCAGTGAGGAACGGTACAGCTCAATCTTCGACCAGAGATCAAGGGAAAATGACCAATCCCTTGGATAGGCTCATAAGACAGGACATCTGTGTAACGAACATGAATCCAACTGATTTTACTACAATAAGTGACGACAATGAGTATTTAAGGGATGACTTATGAAGAAAACAGCAGCGTGTATACATTCCAAAACATTACAAGAATGTTAGGTAAAGCTCATTATTTGCTTGTAAAAAGATCACCTTGATGGAAATGATCAACTACTTACTTTAGTAATTGATGTTGCATGCAGGCTTCTTGTAAGATATGGATGCTCCCTTTTCTGGCGGAAAGATTACAGTTACCATGGGCTCTCAAATTGCAGCCTCCAGTTTATGTATGTAATGTAATAGGCGAAGAAGAAATTACCCTCCCAAGGTCGTGCATAAGCCAATGAACTATCCTGGCCTCGTGCTTGTTTTGTACAAGAGAATGTGGCGGCCTTTGTTCTTAGAGTGGCTTGCGTGTTGTGTGATTAGCATAAGTATTTTTTTTTCAATGTTGCGACTGATTCAAAAGATGATTGGTTAGTGGTAATGTCAGCTGATTTGTTCTAGCTGCCAGATGTTGTAAACCACCAAATTATGGTTCGCCAGTGGTAGTATTGGCGTATTAGTTATAGCTGCCAGATGTTGTAAACTACTAAACTGCTGGTGTTTTACTTTTACAGATGGTACAATACAGAGGAAAATTATCCTTTCATGCTGTCTCTTGATGTTAATATTCTGTTCCTTCTCATGTTAGTAGCGTGTTAGCCTGAAGATTATTTGAATATTTTAATGGACATTTGTAATAGAGGCTATTGTCTAGGTATCAGGCGCCTGATTTTTTTCTTAAGTCTCAGTCAACTTAGAAAAGTGCAACCGCAGTTCAAAAAATGTGCAACTGAAACGAGTTGTACTTTTCGGTCAGAAAAGTACAATTGCATATTTCTATCAGAAAAGTGCAGCTGGTGCATATTTTTATGGGTGACTGAGACATATAATTAGCAAAACCGTATGAAGAAACCTTAGCCGAAACCAAACCACAGCTCTCTCAAGGATTGCTTTTCATTTCATATAATCGTACATATTACCTCGGGAACACAAGTAGGGCACGCATGTGCCTGATCAAAAACGTTATTTTAAAGTGCCGGGGTGACGAAACGGCTCCACCCCAGGGCACAAGAGGAGTAGTTCTAGCTGCCCAATAAGGTGCTTCTGCCATCACCTTCTATCCATTTTGAACACAAGCATGGATCATCTGAACATCAGGTTGAGTAAAAGACTTGAAAACATTCTTCTCGGCTATGTGAAACAAGCACTTCCACAAAAGTACCGCCTACAAAAACCAAGCAGAGGCGTCAACATGAAAATTGAGATGCCCAGGTTTAGAAGTCGGTGCAAAACAGAACAATTGGTGATCGGTTTAGCAAATATACTACTTCAATGTAAACTTGAATCCTACCTTGCCGATCGACTGGCGCGAGGCTGAATTTCCTCTCGGGCAATCTCCTTGCTTCTTTGAGGTTGAAAAACTACCTTGATGGCAGTGTCGAAAACAGCCTTAATGTTCTATGACAACCATCAACGAGAAAAACAATGTGGTGTACTTTTATTAGATCGTACAGTGAAATTTCAAAAAAATAACCTTTTGGGCAAAGTTTAGCAAAAAATAACCCATTTTCAAAACTATTTTGAAATCTAACCCTTCGGAGGGTAGCGCCATGCCCCTCGGCGCTACCCTTAGATGGCGCTAGCCTCCCTGACTTAGCCGTTTTCGACGTGCCCGCGATGGCATGGAATGAGGGTTTTACAGGTTAGCGACGGAGGCTGTGGCGCTACCACACAGAGGGTAGCGCCGCATCGTTGGACGCTACCAAAAAGGGTTAGATTTCAAAATAGTTTTGAAAAGAGGTTATTTTTTGCTGAACTTTGTACAAAAGGTTATTTTTGTGAAATTTCACGATCGTACATGACACAACTCTCGAATCCCCAAGGCTTTTCACTTTCTGGATGCAGCAGAAGCCATACCCATTGTGTCTTGGAGCTGCATTCCACGTAAGCGACCGCACCAATTTGCTTCCTAAGCTCCTCTCCCTAACATGTGCAAAGTTCATTGATGTTTCTTAGTTGGAAAATTTTCCAGCTGGTTGCTGTCATCTGAGTGTGAAAGGCACAAACCTGCTTAGCTGTGATAAGGGACTCAGCTGGATGATCAGCAAGATAAGCTGTATCTTCCCGGAGATCTGCACATTTATTTGGGAAACTGATGGCACAACAACATCAGCCAGAGCAAAGTGTCCAGAAGTAGGTCAAGAACATACCTAACTTGGTCCCAACGAGAAGTACAGGGATGCCGGGCGCGTACCGGCGAAGCTCCGGCATCCACTGCTCAGAAGAAATTAAAGGCGGAGCCGTTAGTATGCGGCTGATTGATTGAGAACAAATGAGACAGAGAGAGAGAGAAGAGTGTGATGTGGCGAGTGCCTTCTTGTGCACATTCTCATAGCTGGCTCTGCTGGTGATGGAGAAGGAGAGGATGAAGACATCGGCTCCCCTGTAGCTCAGAGGCCTCAGCCTGCTGTAGTCCTCCTGGCCTGCGGTGTCCCAGAGGCCGAGGTTGACGATGCTCCCGTCCACGGACACGTTGGCGCTGAAGTTGTCGAACACCGTGGGGATGTAATCCTGCATCCATCGATCCATAGGAGATGCAACCATCTCATCGGAACCAGATCAAACCGGCGAGGTGAAAGATGGGAGAGATGGATGTGGTACTCTACGGTGGGGAACTTGTTGCAGGTGTAGCAGATGAGCATGCAGGTCTTGCCCACGGCGCCGTCCCCCACCGCCACGCACTTGATGAACCGGCTCACCGCCGCTGCTCCGCCGTTCATCTCTTCGCCTTCACCTTCACCGCTCTTCCTCTCTCTCAACGCTTCCCTCTCTATCTGGCCTCAGTGGAAACCACTGCTACAAAACATCAGTGCAGTTGGTGGGTCTGAAGGATCTTTTTACCACCGCATTTGAAATCCGGCTGCAGTGCCAAGATTCTGCTTTAATGATAAACCAACTGCGGTTCACGTGTCAACCCGTCTCTGACTGAAACCGTATTTGTTTTCAGGTTTGGATCTCAGGATGGCTCCAATGGCCGATCCAACGGATAGGCGATTTGACCGGTTTTTGTATGTTTGGGTCATCAAACGGTTAGGAGTCCAGTCCATAAATGTCCCTGACCGCCGTGTCGAGTCCGTCCGATCTTTTTTATTTAAATCATTTTCATTGTTCTTTCCGTTTCCAAGGATTTGCATACATTGAGGAGCCTCGACCGTCGACAGCAAAATGTCGACAAGTTTTGTACATCTTCTAAACCCTAACTATGAAATTCGGCCTAACATGCAATAAAATTTAACAGCCGACCGTCAGAGCTAGGTCGACTGGCTGAAAAAGGGGAGGAAGGGAGGAGCGCCGACATCAGACTTGAAGACGTGTAGCTCTCTTGTTGGACCCCGTTCGGCGGACTTGATGGCTCTTCCTACTCCGTGGCCAGGGCCGGAGCTGGACTACCTGACTCCTCCTCCCATCTTCTTTCGGAGCTACCAAGCACATAGCGGCATCGACTTTACATAGAACTTTGCCGCGTATAGGCGGCACCGCCGTTGTATGGCATCATCAATGGGAGCCTCTACTCTGGAGCCGACCTCCTTGGCAACCTCTCTCTCGCTGCCTATGTTATTTAAATTCTCATAACCTTTATATCAGCCTAGCTTATTTTATTTTCTCTTATAGTATCTCCAGAGATGTGTGCTCGTGTTGTCCCCCTGTCAAACACCTGCCCTCATTGGTGTCCCTTCTCCCTAACGGTCAAGTCTATTTATGTTTTTCTTTTTGTTTTTCATTTGTATTTTAATTATTTTTCATAATATATGCTATTTAGCACTAGCTTAGTACATGAAATACACAATTAAGAACACACAAACAACACACACATCTCTACTATATAATACAGCTTGGGATTATGGTACGTCATGGTACGTCGTGTACGGTTTACACTTTAGCCCCTCAAAATCTGGAAAATCAACCCGCGATCCAAACTGGTTCGTTTCTTCCCCCACCGACCAAATAAATAGAGCTCGATAGGTTCCTCTTCTCGCAACTCTCTGCTCTCCCTTGCTTCGTTCGTACACCGCCGCCGCCCGCGGGTCGGAGCCGACAACGGCCGCTCTGATCTCCGACCTCACCGTCTCAGAGGACGCGAAGCGACCGGGGCCCTCCGCCTCTGCCCCCCGGACCACGACGCTGCCGCTGCATTTCTTCAACTCCGTTGCGAAAAAAAAACTCTGTTGAGAAGGACGCGAAGGGGTCGGGGACCTCCGCCTCTGCCCTCGAGACCGCGGCGCCGCAAATGCATCTCTTCGCGATCTTCTTGCCGCGCGTCGATGGCAAGGTCGGCATGCACGCCTGCGCCGTCACGCCCTATGACTTCAGCCACGTCGGCGCCAACGTTGCCTTCGACGTGTTATTCAAGTTACCGCCGACCTGCTCCGATCCGATGCCCGTCCGCCACGTAGAGTCGCAATTTGGGGACCGAGTTGCTGGAATTCTGTAGATCGATAGTGGAATTCAGGCTAGGACATGTTGGATTGGTGCTCTGGAGTGCATGGGGAATGATTGAGGGGTGTTTAGCTTAGCGCTTACATTGTTTGATCTATGCTCACAGATGGTATGAGTCTACAGTCTACTAACTCTAGCCTCCCTCCTCCTCGCCTTCGACGGCGGCCAGGCGGGCCACACGGTGGCCGGCAAAATCGAGCTGCTAATCTCCTTTCTGATACCCGAGCTGTTCATCCCCTTTCTAATGCATGCCAAGGAGATCACCCGGGTACCTATCTGCCGCTATCAGCTCGGCGGGCATGGCGCATGGGAGGTGGATGTCTCTGCTGCGTGGAAAAGAAGATGGCGGCACGTTCGCACGGGCACATCAACAGCAAGCTCGAGGCGGGCTGCACCGGCGGTAATGACCTGTTGGGCATCTCCAGTCATTGCGACCCCAGGGCCCAAAACGCCGCTGTTTTTCTACCGTCGCGGCGTCAAACGGCGCTAATCTGAAACTTGGGAGGCGCGGTTCCCAGTCGTCCCTAGCCCAAATTTCGGCCAATGCAATTTAAAAATGGCGTAAAAAATAAATTTGGCGCAAAACAGAGGCGATTTCATATAATTTGGCGCAAACTTTAGGCGATTTCATTAATCAGGCGCAAACATAGGCGATTACAAAGTAGGATTAAACTAAAAAACTTAAAATAATTGTCGATCGCCTGGCTGTAGTCGACGGTGCCGCCGTCGTCCTCCGAGCCGTCGTCATCCTTGCGGCGGTTGCGGTTGCTTGGGCCGGCGTCGTACCACTTGCTCATCTCCAGGGTACGATGGAACGGCTCGTCGACGTCTTCGTCGTCGTCCTCCTCCCCGTCGCTCGGGTCGAGTATGAAGTACGGGATCTTCTTCGGCTGCGGCGGGGGAGGGAGGCGCGCTGCTCTGCACGACGGCGCTCCGCCTCGGCGAGGAGCTACCACTGCTGCTCGATCTCCTGCGCCGCTGCGTGGTGAACTCGCCCAGGCTCCAGCCGTCGGCGAAGTCGTCTGTCACCGACTGGATGGTGTTGAAGGAGTCTTCCTCGGCCTCCTTCAATCCCGTCCACTCCTCATCCGGCTCGTGCTTCGGCTCGCGCTTCAGCTTGACGATGCGGGAGAAGAGGGTGGCCGGAGACGCCGAGCTCCGCTGGCGCGGCTGGCCGATGCGGAGGGCGCCGCTGCGCACGGGGCAGGGCGCCCAGAGTTGAGGAGGGGAGGGGTCGAAGAGGAGGGTGCCGTGCGTGTACTGGAGGAGGAGGAGTTTGTCGCCTCCGCCGACGAGGAGCTGGTGCCCATGCGCCGGGGCGCCCAGGCCGGCATGGTGAGCCGGGACTCGTTGCTGGCGGCGATGTAGTCGAGCACCCACTGCAAAGTGTGGTGCTCGCCACTCCACCACCGCATGGTGCCGTGTGCGTTGTAGCGGCCCTCCATCGGGCCGTTCTTGCCGCGGTCGGCGAGCTCCTCCTCGCGGCGGCGCTGGAAGTACGCCATCCAGAAGGCATGGTTGCCTTCTTGCCTCCAGCGCGGGTCCGCGGCGTGAGGATCGCCCGGACCTCGGCGATGGCGTACTCCAGCTCGTTCTCCACGGGGACGGGCGGCACGGGCACCCCTCCAGCGCTGAGCGTCCATGGTCCATGGCCGCCGGTGGCGCGCATGTCCGGAGGATACGGGTACCCAGCGCTGTACAGTGCCACACCTCCTCCTTGCGGAGGAAACGGTACCCCCAGCCGTTCTTCGCGGCGACGTCCATCTACTCGGCGGCTGCTGGGTTGCGACGGAGGAGGGGAGAGTGTGGGTGTGAGGCAGAGGCGGCGAGAGAGGAATGGTGATGGGCGGCGAGGCTGGAGGAATTTTATAGTGCCACGCGGCCAGGCGAAGGGGCGGAGCGGTGGGTGGCCATTACCGTGCGCCCGTGTGAAAGCGCCACGCCAATAACTCCGGTAGCTTTTTACTAAGAGAGCTCACTGGTCGCCCGCCACGCCATTACTCCGGCAGATTTTGACCGATGCGGGAGTCGAGAAGACGAGCACGGGCGGTTTCTTCCGCGCCATTTTCTCCCGCGTCGCTGACAGCGCTGGCCCACGGCGCATTTCGCCCCTCCAGGCTAAACCCAGTAGGCTGGGTTTCGCCTAGGGGCGCCGGCGCTATTTTTCGCCGACACGCCGCTAACTAGGCTTCTGAGGGGGTCGGCTGGTAGAAAAACGACGCTATTTACTTTCTCCGGCGCCAAAAAGACCTCATGCAGGACGCTGGTTGACTGGAGATGCCCTAGTCTTTCGTTCTTCTCGTTATCTACGTTTTCTTCTCATTCCTTGTCTGACGAAAGCCAAGAAGCAGAGCAAACTGACTACTGACCAATAGTTCTACTACTGTATTCCTTTAAAGCTTTTCTTCTGATATTTCTTTTTTGCGTTTTTCAAAAACTTTCTGGTTGGTACCGCTCTCTTTTTCTGATCTACTCTTCTACTAGCTGGGATCCTCAGCCTGAACATGTTTGCTTACATTATTTCAATCAACAATAAACTGCTGCACTTGCACGTGCATGCATGCTTATGGACACATTCACTTTGTTGGCAATTAGTTGGAGATTAAACATCCCATAGATAAAATAGTTACATGTAAAATCCTCACGATGCTCCAATTTGCTTCTATTTCCCTCCCCTTTTCTTTACTTTTGAGTCTGTAAATAAGAATATGACCTGAACTGCTGTATTTTTGTTTGATGAAAATGGAAAGGGGGTAAAACCCGGTTTAAAAACACTATATTTATTAGGGTGGCCATCACAGGCTAACTCTAGTTTGTCGTCGTTGACAAGGTCGATGATGACTAGAGGTGACCATGGCCACCACAACACCGATGTCGCTGGTCTACGATACACCGGTGGTGCCGGCGAAGATGAAGGAGAAATAAAAAAAGGAAACATGGAAAAAATTAAACAGAACCACAGGGAAAAAAGAAACGACCAACATAAAACAAGAAAACGAATATAAAAGAAAAACAAAAAAGAAAGAGAAGGAGAAAATATACCAGGGAAAAAAGAAAGTGAAGAAAAATATAAAGAAGAAAACGACTTTTTTAGATAAAGAGTATATATTAATATCAGGGAGATACGAATTACACCCAGCCTCTGCAACAACGCAATAACCGAAGGTATTGCGGATGCACATAGCCAAAAGACAATAAGAAGAAGAAAATAAAAAAGAAAAGTCCTGCTACGGAGTTATAGTTCTTGCAACAACAGTACAACCACCACCAAGACAGCACATGATGTACAAATTCTCCAAAAGCAACGCCTTCAAGAAGGAAACAGTGCAGAAGCACCATCATCACCTGATCATAGATCTTGGGTTTTCCCTGAAGACAGTCCACTCTCAAAACAATATCTTGAAGAAGATCATTGCCAGACACAACCAATTAAGACCAGATCTTGAATTTTCATCCTGAAAGATAAAACTAGATACTGCCGCCCCCACTTTCATACATCTGCATCAATTTCTGAAGCTCCAAGTAAGTTCCTCTTCACTACTAGTCCTTCGATCTCGGCCGCCATGACATTCTCCGCCACCGACTTCACCATGGATTTTCCCATGATGGAAACATAAGCAGAACTTCACGTCGCTCCCTCCGGCGCGACCAAATCCAAGCGATACAGCAATCTTCAGACACAAACGTCCATGATAAATTGCCGATAGAGCCTTCCAAAACCAAACACTCCGGCCAAGTCGAAAGGAGGACAGGCATGAGACTTACCCATGCTCCTTGATCCTTCACACCGCCAGCACTTGAGTATGGAGGACCTCTCACCAAACTGTAGGCACTAGCGAGCGCTCGCGGGATCGTCCGCCGGCCACCGGTCTTGGCTCACACGTGCATGAGTAGATTGATCCATGGATGGACAATCATCTAGCCCAGCATGCAAGACCGGTCTGATCCACACACAAATTCACACATGCATGAATAGAATGATCTGTGGATGGAAAATCATCTAGCCCAGCATGCAAGCCTGCAGCCTTGGTCACACGCAATGCAAGGCAATAGCGACCAGAAGCAGGCAGCACCACCAGATCGGGAGACCGCTGACTCAAAAACAGGAGCGGCCAGATCGGGAGATGACTTGCAAGCATGGAGAGGCGGAGGACACCGTGTTGCTTGTAAGGGGTGCGTGTGTGTGATTGGTGCGTGTTGTAATCTGTAACCGTTAGGCGGTTGTTGGCTTTGTTAATTCAAAATTGGGCTCATTGCGAACATTCCGTTTTAAAATAAGAGGAGGAGGACACAAGGCCAACTGGATGCCGCACCGGGTACATCGACAAGAGAAGCTGCATGCCGCACCCGCACTGGGTACATTGGCAGCCGACGAGCTTGTATCAGCGGCGGAATTGGATCTTGGCAAGATTTGAAAGAAAATAGATGCTAGGCATAGAAAAACGGAAAGAGAAGACTCCCCGCCACTGCCATCCGCCGTCGGACGGCCTCCTTCGGCGGCGGCGGGGGTAAGGTAGGACGGGGAAGGGGCTGTCGGCGGTGTAGGCTAGGGTTCCCCGTGTCGCCTCAGCTAGGGACGCGGGGGCAGTTTTCCACGCGAGGCAGGGAAGAGCTAAAAACAGTTAATTCATAGGGGAGAAGAAGCATTTTGCTAGTATTTATAATATCTGTTATTTATTACTAGCTTAGTACATGAAATCACCACCTATCTCGGTGCACATTGCATCAACATAGTTTTCGGAATTCAGAAGTTAGGCGTTGACATTTTTCGTAAAGGCATCATATCGTGGACCGGGCGAGGAGTCATAGTCACCGTCAAGACCATTGAGTAGAAAGGCGTTGAACTCCTTCGGGCATAGCGGTTGCCCAATCGACAAGAGACATCTACCAAAGACTTAACCAACACCACATCACATGGTGGCTTTGAGGAATTCATGCTTCTTGACCATGGACAACGGTCGAGTGAATCTGCATCACACATGATGTGGATTGATACATGAAGCTCTCTTCTAGGATTTCCCATGACTCTTGCAATGTAAGGGTGAGCATCAACATACTGATGACCCCATCGGCGAGGGAAGACACGAGGGCGGAGATCGACTTGGCCGAGGAAGACGGGAGGTATCTGAGCTAGCGATCGAGACACTAGAGGTAGTCATTGTTTCTCGATCACGAGCGGGCAAAAGACACAGACAAGGGTTTTACCTTCCCTTTGATATCATGAAAAGATTTGTAGATCGATTGATGTAAAGATAACAACCGTACGGCTCTTCTAGACCGGCTTTCTATATATATAGAGATTTTTTTTTAGAAAAGGGAATTTTATTAATCCCAGCCTCTGCATCGATTGATGCACACACCCGATTATTACAAATAGTACGAGTATCTCAAAAGAGCTTACATCTCCAAAAGAGTAAATATAACAAGTCTTAACCGACAATGACACTCAAAAGAAAGACTACAAAAGTCGACTAATATGTTGCCACGAATGTCGGGAGAAAAACTCCTGTGCCACATGCAGTAGTCTCGTACACCCAGCCACCATAAGGTCCCGCTGGTCCGAAGGCAGCAAGAACGCCCATAGCTGGATCCAGTGCACCGCCCTGTGAATAACCTGTAGAACATGAAAAGTATCCTTTCTGTTAAACACCATATCATTCCGACAAGTCCAAATAGACCAAAAGATAGCAGAAACGCCTATACGAATCCTATCTTTGGTCTTTTTGTCCATCCCCTCAACCAATTCCCAAACATGTTTGTGACACTAGTAGTGAAGGAGATATGCCCTAGAGGCAATTAATAAAGTGTATTCTTTATCATATCTCGTTTGTTCATAATAGGTTTTTGTGTCATGCTAGAACCGTATTAAGCGGAAACATTAATGCGGGTGTGATACATAAACAACCAGGTCCCTAGTAGCCTCTACTAAGACTAGTTTCGTTGCGCGATTGATGATCGAGGTTTCCTGGTCATGGGGCATGGCGCCGGTCGGCAATGAGAGTCATATCGCTAGAGAACGATGTGATGGACATACCCAGATTTGGAGAACGTAGTCGTTACGCCTTTGACCGTGAGATCAACTCTTACTGTTATTCCTGGAAGATACTTTGATTGCACCAAACGTCGTATCTTATTTAGTATGACAATAACGGTGATACTTTTGGGTATCGGAAAGGAGTAGTTGAGACGAGGGGTCAAGAGCGGGATTTGCCAGTCCGCATAGCAGGATAAATACTCTCGGGCCCACTCGGTGAGATCATGTCTAATGAGTTTGCAAGCATGTGACTAGGTCACAGAGACATGAGATCATGAACGAGTAGAAGATAGCGTCGTCGGTAACGAGGTCGGGATTAGGTATGGAGATATCTATGGAACGACGCTCGGACGTGCTAAGTATCGCTATGGCAAAAGGTTTAAGACTTTACGTTCAGGTTTGATAGATGAAAGTCATTCGTTATATCTCAGAGATTAATTCATGGGGTCCAGGCCTACGAGTTAGCCGTTGATCATTGAGGAGTCTTGATCATACCTGATATTATATCGAACCGCTAGGTTAACACACTTAAGGGGTTTCGACAAGACAACCGGAAAGGAAGGAGATCATCGGGAGCGTCCCGGGAGAGGTCCGATGGAGATCGGGCAGCGACGAAAGAGTTTTCGGAGCTAGGAAAAATTATATATATTATGTTTGATATTAATTAGTGTTATTAATATGCAAATATGATTTTATATATTTATTTTCGAATTTATTTAGCCTGATTTCCCTAAATGGGCCTTCTGGTCGAAAGAAGGCCCAAGAGGGGGAAAAATCCCTAGGGGATTCGGTGGGGGCCAAGGTGGCCGGCCTGGATGGGCCATGGGGCCCACCAGGGGGCCAGCGCACCAAGCCTAGCCGCACCAGGCATGTGGAGATAGTCCCACATTGCCTGGCTGGCAAGATTGGCTCCCCCTGGGAGCCTATATAAGAAAGGGCACCCCCAGCCTTTTAATTCACCAATTAATTCCCGATTTCTCTCTCGATCTCGTGGTTCCCAAGTTGGAGCCGCGCCGAGCAGGGCAAGGGGATCTTCTCCACCATAGCCCGCTGCCGCGCTGCTGGTGTTCCGGTCCAAGTCTTCCGCTGCTCGTCCTGGACTGGAGCTTCGGAGGCCGTCGTCTCCACCGTACGTGTGTGACTCCCTGCGAGGTGCTGCGCTAGCGGTACTCGGAGGCCTGCTTCCTCTACACGACCTTGAGGTCGGCTTCGTCGGTCTTCATCGACAACGTTTGTGCGGGAACGTAATCTCCGCTTTCGGTCTACAAGGGTACGTATTCCGATCTCCGTTCGTACTACTATATCTGCATAGAATAGATCTTGGCATGCTTTTAGGATATCGTCGGTAGGAATTTTTTTGTTTTCTGCACACGATCCTCTTCAGTGGTATCAGAGCCGATCTATCGTAGATATAGCTGTACGCTGTTAGAACCCGTGCTCTGCACGGGGGCACCGTTCATGTTATTTGCTACCCTCTAGCGTGCACTTGTGTATTCCAGCGGCATTGAGTTGATGAAGCGGCCCGGACCGACTTTACGCGTACGCTTACGCGAGACTGGTTCCACTACTGATATACGGCTTGTACCGTATATGTGGCTGGCGGGTGACAGTTTCTCTCTCTTTAGTTGGTCTTCGCATTTTCAATGGAGGGCCCGAAAGGGATGCTTAAACATGCAATTATTGGATCGTTGTTGTGGTCATAAGATTCGTAGGTATAAAGCGGTTCTATTTACGAAAGCCCCAAGCCACGTAAAATATGCAAAAGATAAAGTAGAAGCGTCTAACTTTATTTTGCAGGGGCTATGTGATATGGTCAAGGTAGGTTTATTAAATTGTTTATAAACTGCGGGCGCCAAGAAGACCATGGCGCAATGGACTATATCACATTGCATTACATTTGATGTTTTGTGTGCATCTTATTTTGTGTGATTGTGTGTATAGTATATATTAGTTACACGGCGGTAGCTGAATAAGATGATCCCTTCAGAATACCACTAGTGTTCTCCCTCCAACGCGCACCACCAAGAAAGTTCTACGTTATGAGGCAGGCCGTGATGATCGGGTGTCAGACATCTCGTCGTTCGCATACAGTGGGTGTAAGCCATGTTGCACAAGCGTCAACGTGGAGGTCTTTGGTGGCGAGCCTAGCATACTCAGAGGTATGGCCTCGGAACAGGAAGACCGAAAGGTCGAGCACGAGTCACAAAATTGGTGGGGCGGACGATTTTGTCTATTCTTGAAGTTGTGCCGCCGGCTTTGATGATGAGGGGTGGTGCAATGGATGGGGGTCGTGTAATCGTTTAAACGACCAGGAGGGATGTTCGTTTGAGTGGGAGTTATGTTAGTTATTTTCTAAAATACTATAACTCAAAATTATTATGAACAAAGTCTTATGTTGTTGCAAATTCCATTGTAGATGTCTCGCCCCTCGTTTAACCTAGGTATGTTCCTTGAGAAAGAAAAGCTTAAGACCAATGGGTCAAACTTCATGGCCTGGTTCCGCAACCTGAGGATCCTCCTCACTCCCCATTGGGTGGCCTACGTCATTGAGGCCGCCATAGGTGACCCTCCTGCAGATGATGCCTCTGAGGATGAGAAGAAGGTCTTCCAGACCCGATCGGAGGATTCTGCTTTTGTCAAGAGTGGCATGCTCTACGCCATGGAAGCCGACCTGCAGAAGCGCTTTCAGAAGAGGAGCGCCTTTGAGATCATTTCGGATCTTAAGGCTGTCTTCACGCCGCAGGCTAAGGCTGAGAGATATGAGGCTTCTGAGCTTTTCTTCTCAGCCAAGATGGAAGAGCATAGCAGTGTGAGCGAGCATGTAGTCAAGATGTCTGGCTACGTTCAACGCCTGAATGCTCTGGAGTGCAAGATTCCCGATGAGCTGGCGATTGACAGGGTGTTGCAATCGTTGCCACCAAGCTACAAAGGCTTCGTCATGAACTACAACATGCAGGGCATGGCTAAGTCCCTGGGTGAAGTGTTCGTGATGCTCAAGACTGCTGAGGTAGAAATTAAGAAGGAGCACACGCTGTTGATGGTCAACAAGACCGTTGATTTCAAGAAGCCCGGTGGCAAGGGAAAGCAGAGCTGGAAGTCCCGGAGGGAGGCTAAGTTGGCTGCCAAGCCCAGAACTAACAGGTCTGGTCCCAGAGCTAGCGTGGAGTGTTTCTACTGCAAGGGGAAGGGTCACTGGAAGCGCAACTGCCCCAAGTATCTGGAGGATAGGAAGTCTGGCAAGACGGTCGACAAAGAGCAAGGTATATTTGATATACATGTTATAGATGTGTACCTTACATCCGCCCGGAGCAACACGTGGGTATTTGATACTGGTTTCGTTGCTCATATATGTAACTCTCAGGAGGAGTTACGGAATAGACGGCGGCTGGCAAAGGATGAGGTGACTGCGCGTCGGCAACGGATCGAGAGTCGACGTGGTGGCTGTCGGCACGCTCCCTCTGCATCTACCATCGGGATTAGTTTTGGTTTTAAATAAGTGTTATTTTGTGCCATCCTTGAGTGTAAACATTATAAGTGGGTCTTGCCTGTTACAAGACGGTTATTCATTTAAATCAGTGTCAAGCAATTGTGCTATTTATATGACTGATATCTTTTATGTTGATGCTCCCGAGAATAACGGTTTATTCTTGTTGAATCTCGATCGTAGTACTCACATCCATAACATAGAAGCCAAACGGATTAAGTGTAGTGACGATACCGCCATGTATTTGTGGCATTGCCGTCTTGGTCATATTGGTGTAAAGCGCATGAAGCAACTCCACTCCGATGGACTTTTGGACTCGTTGGATTTCGGATCCCTCGATACATGCGAACCATGCCTTATGGGCAAAATGACCAGGACACCGTTCAAAGGTTTCGTTGAACGGGCGTCGGATTTGTTGGGGATCATACATACAGATGTGTGTGGACCGATGAGCGTTTCGACACGCAATGGTTATCGTTACTTCGTCACCTTCACTGATGACTTGTGTAGATACGGTTATATTTATTTGATGAAACACAAGTCTGAAACGTTTGAAAAGTTCAAAGAATTCCAAAGTGAAGTTGAGAATCAGCTTAATAGGAAAATCAAGCACCTCCGATCCGATCGCGGTGGAGAATACTTGAGTTTTGAGTTTGGCACACATCTGAAGAGTGGTGGCATAGTACCCCAACTTACGCCAGCCGGAACGCCGCAGCGTAACGGCGTGTCCGAGCGACGTAATCGTACTCTACTGGATAGTGTCCGATCTATGACGTCTCTTACCGATCTGCCAGTGTCCTTCTGGGGTTATGCGTTAGAAACAACCGCATTCATTTTAAATAGGGCTCCGTCCAAGTCCGTTGAAACGACGCCGTATGAATTATGGCATGGCCAAAAGCCTAAGTTATCGTTTCTGAAGGTTTGGGGTTGTGAGGCGTACGTTAAGAAACTACAGCCCGACAAACTCGAACCGAAGTCGGAGAAAGTCATCTTTGTAGGATACCCGCGGGAAACCGTTGGGTACACCTTCTACAACCAAGCTGAGGGCAAAACTTTTGTCGCGAAGACCGGTACCTTTCTGGAGAAGGAGTTTCTCGCGAAAGGAGTAAGTGGGAGGAAGGTAGACCTCGATGAAATTGTTGATCCTGAACTCGAGATTCCGAGTGGCGCAACGGAAGCAATTCCGGAAACGTCCTCCGTGGAAGGAGTGGGAGAAACTGTCGAGGAAGATGTTCTACCTCGTAGGTCTGGTAGATCTCGGATCGCACCAGAATGGTATGGCAACATGGTTTGCACCGTCATGCTAGTCGAGCAAGACGAACCTACGAACTACAAGGAGGCGATGGAGAGTCTAGAGTCCGAGAAATGGCTTGAAGCCATGAAATCTGAAATAGGATCCATGTATGATAACAAAGTGTGGACTTTGATGGATATTCCCGAAGGGCGCAAGGCCGTCGAGAATAAGTGGATCTTTAAGAAGAAGACTGATGCTGATGGTAATGTGACTGTCTATAAAGTTCGGCTTGTCGCAAAGGGTTTCCGACAAGTTCATGGAATTGACTACGATGAAACATTTTCACCGGTAGCGATGCTTAAGTCTATTCGGATTTTGTTAGCGGTAGCTGCCTACTATGATTATGAAATCTGGCAGATGGACGTAAAAACGACCTTCCTGAATGGGAACATTGAGGAAGATTTGTACATGGTACAGCCGGAAGGGTTTGTCGATCCAGGAAATGCTAACAAGGTGTGCAAGCTTCAGCTATCCATCTATGGATTGAAGCAGGCATCTCGGAGCTGGAATCTTCGCTTTGATGAGGTAATCAAAGGTTTTGGATTTATCCAGAATGTGGAAGAGACCTGTATTTACAAAAAAATGAGTGGGAGCTCGGTTGTGTTCTTAGCACTGTATGTTGACGACATATTGCTAATAGGGAATGATGTGGAACTTCTGAATAGCGTGAAGGAATATTTAAACTGTAAATTTTCCATGAAGGACTTAGAAGAAGCTGCGTATGTTTTAGGCATAAAAATCTATCGTGATAGATCAAGGCGCCTATTAGCACTAAGTCAGAGTACTTATCTTGATAAAATACTGAAGCGTTTCCATATGGAGAAGGCAAAGAAGGGTTCTCTGCCAGTTATCAAGAATAAGATATTGCGTAAGGCGCAGTGTCCGGTGACGGAACTGGGTAAGGCCGAAATGACGAAACATCCTTATGCTTCAGCCATAGGATCGATCATGTATGCAATGTTGAGTACTAGACCGAATGTGGCATTAGCTCTAAGTTTGACAAGCCGGTTCCAGAGTAATCCTGGAATGCCGCATTGGGTAGCTGTTAAGAGCATTCTTAAGTATCTCAATAAGACAAAGGAAATGTTCCTTGTGTATGGTGGCTGCGATGAAGAACTTGGCGTAACGGGTTACGTAGATGCAAATTTTTGCTCAGACCCTGATGACTGTAAGTCACAGACATGTTACGTGTTCAAGGTGAATGGAGGCGCCGTGTGCTGGAGAAGTGGGAAGCAACCCATAGTCGCACAATCTACAATGGAGTCGGAGTACATTGCTGCCTGCGAGGCCGCGAATGAAGCTGTGTGGCTGAGGAAGTTCGTCATCGAACTTGGAGTGTTCCCAAGCGTGCAAGACCCCGTGATCCTCTTCTGCGACGATACGGGTGCCATTGCGAACGCCAAGGAGCCAAGGTCTCACTCCACCGCCAAACATATTCTACGACGCTTCCATGTGATACGTCAGTACGTACAAGGAGGCGATGTGAAGATTTGCAAAGTGCATACGGATCTGAATGTGGCAGATCCGCTGACGAATCCTCTCCCGCTTGATAAGCATGAACATCACCAGTTAGCTATGGGTGTTAAGCTTTTACCAAGTTGTAATCTAGATTAAGTTGTACTCTAGTGCAAGTGGGAGACTGAAGGAGATATGCCCTAGAGGCAATTAATAAAGTGTATTCTTTATCATATCTCGTTTGTTCATAATAGGTTTTTGTGTCATGCTAGAACCGTATTAAGCGGAACATTAATGCGGGTGTGATACGTAAACAACCAGGTCCCTAGTAGCCTCTACTAAGACTGGTTTCGTTGCGCGATTGATGATCGAGGTTTCCCGGTCATGGGGCATGGCGTCGGTCGGCAATGAGAGTCATATCGCTAGAGAACAATGTGATGGACATACCCAGATTTGGAGAACGTAGTCGTTACGCCTTTGACCGTGAGATCAACTCTTACTGTTATTCCTGGAAGATACTTTGATTGCACCAAACGTCGTATCTTATTTAGTATGACAATAACGGTGATACTTTTGGGTATCGGAAAGGAGTTGTTGAGACGAGGGGTCAAGAGCGGGATTTGCCAGTCCGCATAGCAGGATAGATACTCTCGGGCCCACTCGGTGAGATCATGTCTAATGAGCTTGCAAGCATGTGACTAGGTCACGGAGACATGAGATCATGAACGAGTAGAAGATAGCGTCGTCGGTAACGAGGTCGGGATTAGGTATGGAGATATTTATGGAACGACGCTCGGACGTGCTAAATATCGCTATGGCAAAAGGTTTAAGACTTTACATTGAGGTTTGATATATGAAAGTCATTCGTTATATCTCAGGGATTAATTCATGGGGTCCAGGCCTACGAGTTAGTCATTGATCATTGAGGAGTCTTGATCATACCTGATATTATATCGAACCGCTAGGGTAACACACTTAAGGGGTTTCGACAAGACAACCGGAAAGGAAGGAGATCACCGGGAGCGTCCCGGGAGAGGTCCGATGGAGATCGGGCAGCGACGAAAGAGTTTTCGGAGCTATGAAAAATTATATATATTATGTTTGATATTAATTAGTGTTATTAATATGCAAATATGATTTTATATATTTATTTTCGAATTTATTTAGGCTGATTTTCCTAAATGGGCCTTCTGGTCGAAAGAAGGCCCAAGAGGGGAAAAAATCCCTAGGGGATTCGGTGGGGGCCAAGGTGGCCGGCCTGGATGGGCCATGGGGACCACCAGGGGGCCGGCGCACCAAGCCTAGCCGCACCAGGCATGTGGGGATAGTCCCACATTTCCTGGCTGGCAAGGTTGGCTCCCCCTGGGAGCCTATATAAGAAAGGGCACCCCCAGCCTTTTAATTCACCAATTAATTCCCGATTTCTCTCTCGATCTCGTGGTTCCCAAGTTGGAGCCGCGCCGAGAAGAGCAAGGGGATCTCCTCCACCATAGCCCGCTGCCGCGCTGCTGGTGTTCCGGTCCAAGTCTTCCGCTGCTCGTCCTGGACTGGAGCTTCGGAGGCCGTCGTCTCCACCGTACGTGTGCGACTCCCTGCGAGGTGCTGCGCTAGCGGTACTCGGAGGCCTGCTTCCTCTACACGACCTTGAGGTCGGCTTCGTCGGTCTTCATCGACAACGTTTGTGCGGGAACGTAATCCCCGCTTTCGGTTTACAAGGGTACGTATTCCGATCTCCGTTCGTACTACTATATCTGCATAGAATAGATCTTGGCATGCTTTTAGGATATCGTCGGTAGGAATTTTTTTGTTTTCTGCACACGATCCCCTTCAAGTAGGGGGAGGGATATTATAAGTACAGAAAACAACACGCCAAACAAGTTGTGCAAAAGGGCCAGAGATAAATAGACGATCACCGCTTTCATCATTCCCACAAAAAGAACAATGTAAGCTAACTTGCCAATTCTTTTTAGCCAGATTATCTTTTGTTAACACGACTTTGCGATGAAGGAACCACATAAATATTTTAATCTTTTGCGGTATTTTTAATTTCCAAAGATACTTCTGTAAATATGAAGTATGACCATTCATCAGGTCTTCATACATCGATTTCACTATCGATTTCCCATTTTGGTTCAGATTTCATTTAAAATAGTCAGGAACATTATTCAGCGTCACTTGCATCAATCGAAGGCATAAATGAGACCACATATCTCATTTGTTCCCCACCAAGGCTCTTCTAAATCCTATATTCAATGGGGGTGCATTTTGCATCACATCATGAACCGAAACATGCTGGTGTTGCACAATGTTATACAATAATGGATATTGGTTCATCAATGGAGAGTTACCCAACCAGGTGTCCTCCCAAAACCTTGTGGTTTCCCCATTACCAACCACAAAAGACCCTCTACTAAAGAAGTCATCTTTTACCCTCATTAGTCCCTTCCAAAAGTGTGAATCAGTAGGTTGAGCTTCTACTTGAGCTAAAATTTTACCCTGGATATATTTGTTTTGCAGGCTCCTGCCACACACCCTCCTCATTCAAAAGTTTGAATAGCCATTTGCTAAGAAAACATTTATTCTTTAATTCAAGTACTTCCACCCCTAAACCTCCATGATCCTTTGGTCTACAAATAATGTTCCATTTTGTCAATCTATATTTCCTCTTGTTCTCATCACTCTGCCAGAAAAACCGTGATCTGTAGAAGTCTAGTCTTTTCCTCACCCCTATAGATAATTCTAAAAAGGATAGCATAAACATCGGAAGGCTTGTTAGAACCGAATTAACAAGAACTAGCCGATCCCCATAGGAAAACATCTTCCCTTTCGAGCAACCGAGTTTGCCTTCGAAACGGCATTTAACCGGTTGCCATTCATCATTTCGGAGTCTCCTATAGTGTATTGGTATCCCCAAATATTTAAAAGGTAGAGATCCCGACTCACATCCAAAAATTTGTCGGTACTGATCTTCCACCTCTTTCGCCTTCCCAAAACAAAAGATTTCACTCTTGTGGAAGTTTATTTTCAACCCCGAAAGCTGTTCGAAAATGTAGAGAATGAGTTTCAAATTTACCGCCTTTGCAAGATTATGATCCATAAATAAAATAGTGTCATCAGCATATTGTAAAATAGATAGCCCTCCATCAACCAAATAAGGTATGAGCCCATCTATTTGTCCATCTTCCTTCGCCCGTGCGATTAAGATGGCTAGCATATCCGCCACAACATTAAACAACATGGGAGACAAAGGATCCCCCTGTCTTAGGCCTTTTTTGGTTTGGAAATAATGTCCAAAGTCATCATTTACCCGAACCCCAACGCTCCCCCCCTGAACAAATTGCATAATCCAATTGCACCATTCTTGTGCAAAACCTTTCATACGCAATGCTTGTTGGGAAAGGGCCATTTTACTTTATCATACGCTTTCTCAAAGTCAATCTCAAAGATAACTCCATCCATTTTCTTCCTATGAAGCTCATGAATGGTTTCATGTAAGACAACCACACCCTCCAAAATGTGTCGCCCGGGCATGAATGCCGACTGCGTCGGCCTAATTATCTTTTGTGCAATTTCGGTAATTCGATTAGTACCTACTTTTGTGAAGAATTTGAAGATGACATTAAGCAAACATATTGGCCTATACTGTTGAATCTGAACCGCATTCTCCTTTTTCGGTAGCAGTGTAATGACACCAAAGTTTAATTTGAACAATGACAAATTTCCTTGTTTTAATTCCACAAAGAGTGCCATTAAATCATTCCGAATTACATCCCAAAAAGTTTTATAAAATTCAGAAGGAAAACCATTAGGCCCCGGAGCGTTGTTGAGTTCCATCTGAGAGATTGCTTCATACACTTCTTTCGCTAAGAAATCAGTTGTAAGAATGTCATTCTCCTCCTGAGTAAGTTGCGGAATATCATGGACCATATCTTCGTTCATCACAACACCATTAGGATCAGACGCCCCAAACAATTTTTTGTAATATTCTGAAATATATGTTTTTAAATCTGTGTCACCTACTATGGTTCCTTCATCTTGTCTAACTGAAAAATCTTCTTTTTTCTATGTTTTCCATTTGCGATGAGATGGAAATACTTCGTATTATTTCCACCTTCTTGTATGTATTTAACCTTTTCCCTTTGTGCCCATTTTGTTTCCTCATCTCGTCTAAGACAACAAATTTTATCATTTGCCTCTTTTAAAGCGTTTCGCTCACCCGCACTAAGAGGTGTGCTTTCAGCTTTAAGGTCCAGTTCGTCAATAATTTTTAACAACCTTTCTTTTTCCATTTTATATTTTCCGCTTTGATTTTTCGCCCACCCCTTTAGGTACCGTCTACAATGTCTAATTTTATTTTGCCATATTTCAATTGGAGAGTCTCGTTTGACGTAATTAGTCCACTCAGCCGCCACCATCTCATAGAAACCTTCCATCCTAAGCCATGAAAGTTCCAACGAGAATCGTGACGTGTTGCCTAAATGCGCTTTTAACCCCGAGTCCACAAAGAGGGGAGTATGATCCGAGCCTGCCCGGGTGAGCGCATGTACCAAAACTAGAGGAAATTTTTGTTCCCACTCAGTTGTGGCCAAAACACGATCCAATTTTTGATATGTAGGTACTTCTCTCCTGTTAGCCCAGGTGTATTGTCTACCCGAAACTTCAATTTCTTTCAACTCTAGGCTTTGTAAAATAGCATTGAACATTATAGGCCATCGTGGATTATAATTGTCATTGCTTTTCTCTTCAGGTTTCCGTAGAATATTAAAATCCCCACCTACCAACATTGGTAATGGTTCATTTTCACATAGACGGACTAACTCTGATAAAAACAACGGTTTGTGCTCATCTTGTGCCGCCCCATAAACAGACACCAAAACCCACTCAAAACCATTACCTCTGGATTTAATGTAATGTTTTACGCAAAAATCTCCAACATCAACATTTTTAACTTGAATAGTGGCCGTATGCACACCAATGAGCATACCCCCGTACCTCCTTCTCGGAGGTAAACAAAACCAACTAAAATCTTGTCCCGCCGCTAAGTGTGTTAAAAAAGGAGTGGCAAAATTAGATCTTCCCGTTTCGGACAAAGCGATAAAATCTAATTTCCTCTCTCTAATAGATTCTTGCATGAACAAATGCTTTCCGGGGTCACGAAAACCCTCACTATTCCCAAATATTCCTTTTAAATTATGCATCTTTATTTCTTGTCTGAAATTTTATCCTAACGCTTCTACGCTTGTTACTGTTCGAGTAAACCCTCTTTTTCCTAGTTCGTTTGACCTTCTCTGACGGAATTGAGAAATCCGTCCTATCCTCCAAAGTTCTAGAAAAAATCATCTTCTTCTAAATCTTCAGTTAGGCACGAAGCCTTATTAAGGATCAAACTATGTGGCTGATCATCATATTTATCCTTGAGATTATGTTGCAAAATATTAACAGACCTCTCTAGCTCAGATTTTTTACTTAAAGAAGCTGAAACAGAAGCTAATAAATCATTTGCCCCTAAAAAAACCCCCAACTTAGACGCTCTCTCAACAATTTCCGTATCTGAAAAAGACAAGATGGAAAAACGTGTTTCTAAATTCGTACCTTGCAAGGAGTGTCTGTAGCGTACCTGCACTTACAATAAGGCGGATACCTGTGTATAGTCGAAATCCCTGGATCGATTCGTTTGCACACACAGTTTACGATGTAATATCACAACAAAGTATAAATTTTATTACATTGATGATCCAGACTTACAAAATATTCATTACAAGTTGCATAGCATAAAGCTAGCTTTGAAATAGTACACAGCGGAAATACAATAGCAGTGGGTCTCCAACAACTTCATGTTGCCACAGGAGAAAACATGCTGGTTGTAGACTCGAAACCTTTAATCGAAACCTCACTCGTCATCTGGTCAATCTGCAATAAGAAAAATATTGCAACAACGTGAGTCAGATTCCATTAAAAATGGAGTCTGGCAAGTGACACTATGGTGGACACTTAGAGGAAAACTCTATAACCTATATGCATATTTGGCTGGTGGAGTTAAAGACTATTTTGCATAAAGCCAATTTTTCCTAACTCTTTGGAAAACACTTTTCTTCTATTCGAGACACCTGTGGCATGAAAACCACGGTCTCATTCTACCCTTGTTCACCCATCAAGTTTTATTTCTGAAGTTGGAATGGTGGAATCCTCCGTTTGACGTCCGTGATCAGCTGCTCAAATTGTACGTACCGTGGACACGGCTAAGTACTTAGTTTTACACTCTGCAGATGTTGTGCACGTTCACCATTGTACCCATTCAACCCAAACTATCCTTTACACACTTATAGTGATAAGGAAAAGGAGAAGAATGAGACGAGATCTTTCAGAAGCATTTTCCCTCCCACTCTGGCTTGACCCGTTCCACCTAACATCCCCCTACATCTGCTTGTCAAGCCGGAGAGAGTCCACGCAACATAATTGATCAAGCCAGAGCCCATATGGCAATGGCTGCACTGGAATCAATCGTCACTCGGAGTTCTTCAGATTCCTCTGTTCCTGGGTGGCCATTCTCAAGTGTACGTACTCCAGGAAGCATAGACATGGCCTGAGTATCCACTCAACATAAACCATACAACCTCTTACCACCCAGGTGTTTCATTCTTAACTTAGTAGAATTTATATTTTCACAAAACAACATTTGCATAGCATCAATAATTCTACTAAGTATTGCATAGGAACCTAGACACAAGAATAAGGAAATCTAAACATGGCTTGCATAGCAATACTATCCTACACATGCTTATATAAAAAATATACTAAGTAATGCATATAGAAAATAGTAGGAAGTTTATGAGGTGTGGCACTTGCCTTTGAATGATGTCTTTGCTCACAAAGTCTTTTCAACGTTATGCGGAGCTCTCCGTTCAATCTAACAATATAGGCAAACAACAACACAACAATCATAAAACAAAACAACATAACACATACAAGCATACATAATGATCAAACAAGTTTCATAAACTTCTAAGGAAAACATGTCATGCATGATATGCGAATTATTTCTAAGGACTAGAAATGCATGTCATGCCATAAAAATTCTTTTAAGTTAATGAAAGGAAATGTGTTGGTCAAAAAGACTAATGACTAAGGTTAGAAGTTGGATAAAATACCTTTGTTATAGTTTATCTTGAATAAGTACTCTAATGACTTAGTCATGATGTGCATATCTACTTAGAGAAAATACTAAGTCTATTCTTCAAGGTGATCAACAATTATTAACAACTCTTCGTAAATTGGATACTAGGATCCAACAAACTTCAAGATGATAATATCATGATCAAAAATTGTTTAAGTCTCAAGTGAAAGACAAGATTAGGAAAGAGGGAAAAGATAGAAAGAAAGATGTAGTTGGTCTTCCAGGCTTCATCTCCAGACTTGTAATATTCTCCTTGGTAATGTCTTGATTGAATTCTTGGTAGACTTGAATAATCTTCAGACTTGATGATTTTTGTATCACCTAGGCTGGTCTTGGATTTAACTTAGTCTTCAAGAGGTCTAAGAGAAGAAAGGAGAAATGAAAGAGAGAGGGAGCAAGACTTAGAAAATATTTCTGGTTGGTCTTCATGAACTTCTTCTTGATTTTTCTTCTAAGTGCTTCTACTCCTTGAAGGTACTTCTGAAGTCTTGTTTGGCTAAGTCCTTCATTGGTCTTCTAGCTCCATGTTGAAAATCCTAAGTGTCTAGTGCATAGCACTTTTACCAAAACACTAAGTTTGAAAATAATCCTATCTTAGAGAAAAAATAATGGAGGAGTTTTACTATGAGGAATATAATTATATAATAAAATATGTTATGCATGAAATGCAATTTTTAATCACAAGAAACATCATTACAATTTTTATGATATTTATGAAGTATGCATTAGGCTATAAATGCAATTTAATTAATTTCTATTTTTACAAAATATTATAAAAGGGTTAAATATAATATTAGAGTTTTATGTGATTAAATTTTTATAACAAAATTTTGTAATTAGTAGTAATAGACAGAGGGGATTTCAATAAATTTATAGCAATTGGATTTAACGAAAAATAATGTTTATATTAATTGTTATGCCAAAAATAGTCAAACTATTCAAATTAAATATACAACATTTAAATCATGAAAATAATACTCAAAAATATTTTATAACAGAGGCATCATATTACAAATATTCCAAAGTTTCTAAAACAATTTTATTTTCAATTTTTGGATTTATAGATTTAAAGTTATGACAAAAATACTCAAATTCACCATTTGAAATTTGAATATTTTAAACTAAGTCAAATTTGAATTTTGGCAGATCTAAAATATTATACATGTCCAGGGCTTTCCAAAAATATAAAATTTGTCTAATTTGGATAAGTGATTCAAAAGTTATAAATGTTTCATATACAGGGACTAATCTACAAAGCTGTCAATTTAATCTAATTAAGAAAATTCGCAGAAAATTATTTTCCAACGTGGCGCTGACTGGATCTGACATGGCATCCACGTAGGCGCTGACTGGACCGTACCGTTTCGAAATGGATGATCTAATCCTAGCCGCACAAAACGAATCTAACGGCTCAGATCTAAAGGACTTAAAAAGGCGGCGCGGCTGGCCGGAGATGTTCCAGTGGCTGCATCTCGCGGTGGCGCCATGGCCGGAAGGGCACGTCGTCGACGACACGTGGAGGTTCGGGCTACGACGAGGTTACCTTCCAATGCAGAAGGGAGAGGCGGAGACGCTGGCGTGTTCGACGGTGACGTGGGCGCTTTCTTGCGCTGGCAATGCTTCACCGGAGTTTGAGGCAGGCGGCGGTGGCTTCGGCCGTGGACTCGCCGCTCGATCTGGTGTAGGAAAAAAGGGAAAACAGTTCACGGAGATGCGCATGCCGATGGGGAGAAGGAGGGGGTGGATCTCGGGCTCGAGGTACCGTTACCTCGCCGAGGAAACGAAGAAAACGGCGGCGGATGTGGATGACTCCGGCGAGCTCGCGCGACAGCCTGGGGGCGTAATATGCTAGAGTTGGAGAGGGGAAACAAAGAGGAGTGCGTGGGGATTAAGTAGGCGAAGAGAAGGAAACAGATGGCGCAATCCTCGCGACGAATTTTGGAAAGGAATCCGGGGAGGGGTTTCGGCCGGAAAAATCGCTGGAGGAGGAAGACGGATGACATCATCAGTGACGTCATCAATTTTTCTTTTTCTGTTTTTCTATTTAATTCATATCTTTTGATTTAAGACTCCAAATTCATTCAAATAAATTTCTATAAATTTGTAAAAGCAATATCTTTGTGTTAAACCAGTTGTGGTCATGTTTTGAATAATTTTGAAAATTAATATTTTGAAATATTCATAAAATGCAAAATTGCCCATTTAGGTCAACTTTGAAATTAGTAATTTATAATTTCATTTTGGGTTAATAAAATTTATGAAATTACCCACATTCAAATATATTTGAATTTAAGTTATTTAAACTCATATTCCAATATTAAATAAATTTTAGCTTTAATAGATTATTAAATAACATTTTACAACTATTTGTAATGAAAAGAGAAAATGTAATGTAATCATTTTTAATTTAAATTATGTTGTGCACCATTAAGTTTCATAATATGATAAATCATTTGAAAACTTTATAACATATCTTTAGAATAGGTTTTAGATTTAATTAATTTCTTATACCGGAAAACATATTCATGAAAATCATTTTATGTTTTGAAAATAAATGAAAACCATTTAAGCTAATGAAATGTTTATTTGGATGATTCATTCTAAAATATATAAAGTTATAAACTATACTTTGTTTTGAACTTAGTTGAAAGAATGGAAACCATGTGACAAATAGATCATGTTTTAAATAGTTGTAATATTATTTTAATTTATGATTAGCTATGGTTAAGTGGTTGAATGAAATACTTACAAGGAAACCATTTATTTCATGAACAAGGTTTGAAGTTTGTAATTTATTTGACAACTACATATTGAGCTTTTAAGAAGTACAATGGAATAATAAAATGTTTAACTTGAACAACTTTTGAAAATAATGATGTATTGAGATATTTGAATTAATAAACTCTTTCAATAAGTTTAAAGTCTTTCATAGTTGGTTTTCTTATGCATTTTATGTTTTATTTTAATCAAAAACAAAAGTTTTAAATTTTAGTAATTTTTAAACGTTATAAAATCTTGGGATGTTACAGTGTCGCCTCTCAGCCCATGCCATTGCCCGCTCCATCTGAGTGGCATCCGCATTGTGCTGAGCTCGAATTCGACCACTAGAGCGCAGCCCCAATGCCTCCATATCAGGAATACCTCCAAAGTCGACGACGAGCTGGTTTGCCTCCCTCCTCTCCGATTCACCCATATGGTTAATTGGGAAAGGAGGCACTGGCGCAACATATACCGGCGCCGATCGTCGCTGCACCCCTTCACTCGATCCAGCACCCCCACCTGGGGTACAAGGAGAGTTTGGAGCAGCAGCCTCCATGCTCGATCCAGTCCCACCTCCTGTGGTACGAATAGAGCTAGAGGCATGTGCTGTCGCCGAAGACAGTGTCTCCGTAACCTCCTGCTGCCCTGCTAAGCTATTGGGGCTCGATGGCACCAATGGCACTTGTAGGTCAGTGGCACCACACCCGGCAGCAGTGCCCAAGTCTCCCCCACCACTCAACGCTGAAACTCCATCAGTGATCACATCCACCTTAGCATGTGAGCCACTCCCCATCAGCAACGATGTAAATTCCTCACGAGCACGCTCGAAAGAGCGACGCACCATCGGCAAGAAAACTACCCCTGTATTCACCTCCGCAGCTTGAGTTTTAGCATTGGAGCCCGACCCTGAATCATTTGTCGGTGCAGCCTCTGTAGCCTTCTTTGAACTCACATTTTTTTCACCGTATCCAATTTTAGCCACTGCCTCCTTAAAATCATCACCCATCTCGTCATCACCCTCATCATCCTTATCTTCCCCATCATCCACTCGCATCTCTGTGTCAATATCAGCCGGTGGCTCCATGTCTTCCACCACAAAAGTGAGATCATAAAAGCCATCTTTGATAAACATAGGAAAACATCGAGGGATCTTGGAAAAATCAAGGCAGCCAATTTTAATTCTGAGAATGCCGTGTTTCCGAGTGAAAGCCATGTCAATTTCAAGAGTTTTGCCATACATATCTCCTACTGCCCACAACGCCAAAATATCTCCAATGTGCTGTCTTGGAATCCCAGAAACCTGAAGCCAAACTTCAGGCAGAAGCCGACTTGGCTGTGGTCTTTGTGCCCAACTGTCCACAATAAGCTCACAAGTGCTATCGGGAACCCGACAAAGGCCAAAAATTCTTAGCCTCTCAATATCATTTCTCGTTGGAAATTGTACCTTATACACATTTTGTCCCACTTCTTGGACCTCCCATACAAATTGCTCTGAAGGAACCAACCTCTGTAGTTGAGTAACAATACTAGGGATATACATTGTACCACCTGAGACCACTAAGGAAGCAAGTCTGACATTCTCCATCCTAGGCTTGTACGAATCAGTGCAAGGATATTCGAAGAAAATGAGTTCCTCGTGACCATACCCATAAATCCTAACCTGCGGCTTCGGCGCAGTCAGGAGATGGCACTGCCTGTCACCATGCGCCGGCCCTGCACAGAAGTTGCAGATATCTCCCTTACAATCTGACGAACGATGTCCGGGAACACCACAACGGTAACACCTCTTCTTCTTAGGTACAACGCAGCCGACAATTGGTTCGCCGAAACAGTAGCAGCGACCACCGGTTCATGAACTACCAGAGCCACAACTTGAACTTGCGGTGCAGGAGCAGCCCAGGCAGGAGCTACCTGCTCAGCCACCACTGCGACATGCTGCTGAGAGCCGGGCACATGATCCGTCTGCAGCTGCGTAACGGGAGCAGCAGGAAACTAAGAAGCCGTAGCGTCGGGAGCCACCGGTACCGTTGCCGCCGGCGCCGCCAGACCTTGACCTCTACCCCCAGGAGCATATGGTCCGTCACCGAAACGTCCACTGACCCCACGATTCTCATATCTGTAATAACCAGCTTCATTGCCGCCAAAACCATGTCCTCCATATCTAGACTGAGCTTGGCCACGGTGTGTATACGGTGTTCTTCCCCGGCCACCACCATAGCCGGAGTAGCCTCCACCCCGCCGACCTCCAGCCCCAAAGCCCGAGCCAGCGTGGTAACCTCCACAGAAACCTCCACGACTTGCTTCTCCTTGTCCATCAGCGGCACCAGCCGAGCCACTCGAGCTGCCGACCTCGTAAGTGGATCGTCCGGCGCTGAAACCGAAATACCCACCTCTCCCCGGTGGCGCTCCACCACCACCGCGACCATAGTCTCCCCCACCTCTTCCGCCGCCACGATAGGCCATGACTTGAAGGGATCGTGTGCAGAAAACAAAAAATTTCCTACCAACGATATCCTAAAAGCATGCCACGATCTATTCTATGCAGATATAGTAGTACAAATGGAGATCGGAATACATACCCTTGTAGACTGAAAGCGGGGATTACGTTCCCGCACAAACGTTGTCGATGAAGACCGACGAAGCCGACCTCAAGGTCGTGTAGAGGAAGCAGACCTCCGAGTACCGCTAGCGCAGCACCTCGCAGGGCGTCACACACGTACAGTGGAGACGACGGCCTCTGAAGACTTGGATCGGAACACCAGCAGCGCGGCAGCAAGCTATGGTGGAAGAGATCCCCCTCGTCTGCTCGGCGCTACTCCGACAAGGGAATCACGAGATCGAGAGAGAAATTGGGAATTAATTGGTGAATTAAAAGGCCAAGGGTGCCCCTTCTTATATAGGCTCCCAGTGGGGAGCCAACTTGCTAACCAGGCAATGTGGGACTAACCCCCACATGCCTGTGCGGCTAGGGAGGGTGCGCCGGCCCCCTAGTGGGCTCTTGGCCCACTTGGGTCGGCCCCTCCCGGCCCTTACCGAATCCCCAAGGGGATTCCCCCCTCTTGGGCCTTCTTTCGACCAGAAGGCCCATTTAGGGAAATCAGACTAAATAAATTCGAAAATAAATATATAAAATCATATTTGCATATTAATTACACTAATTAATATCAAACATAATATTTATAATTTTTCCTAGCTCCGAAAACTCTTTCGGCGCTGCCCGATCTCCATCGGACCCCTCCCGGGACGCTCCCGGTGATCTCTTTCCTTTCCGGTTGTCTTGTCGAAACCCCTTAAGTGTGTTACCCTAGTGGTTCGATATAATAACAGGTATGACCAAGACTCCTCTATGATCAACGACTAACTCGTAGGCCTGGACCCCATGAATTAATCCCTGTGATATAACGAATGACTTTCATCTATCAAACCTGAACGCAAAGTCTTAAACCTTTTGCCATAGCGATACTTAGAATGTCCGAGCGTCGTTCCATAGATATCTCCATACCTAATCCCGACCTCGTTACCGACAACGCTATCTTCTACTCGTCCATGATCTCATGTCTCCGTGACCTAGTCACACGCTTGCAAGCTCATTAGACATGATCTCACCGAGTGGGCCCGAGAGTATCTATCCTGCTATGCGGACTGGCAAATCCCGCTCTTGACCCCTCGTCTCAACTACTCCTTTCCGATACCCAAAAGTATCACCGTTATTGTCATACTATATAAGATACGACGTTTGGTGCGATCAAAGTATCTTCCAGGAATAACAATAAGAGTTGATCTCACGGTCAAAGGCGTAACGACTACGTCCTCCAAATCTTGGTATGTCCATCACATCGTTCTCCAACGATATGACTCCCATTGCCGACCGGCGCCATGCCCCATGACCGGGAAACCTCGATCATCAATCGCGCAACGAAACTAGTCTTAGTAGAGGCTACTAGGGACCTGGTTGTTTACGTATCACACCCGTATTAATGTTTCCGCTTAATACGGTTCTAGCATGACACAAAAACCTATTATGAACAAACGAGATATGATAAAGAATACACTTTATTAATTGCCTCTAGGGTATATCTCCTTTAGTCTCCCACTTGCACTAGAGTACAAATTAATCTAGATTACAACTTAGTAAAAGCCAAACACCCATAGCTAACTGATGCTTTTCATGCTTATCAAGCGGGAGAGGCTTCGTCAGCGGATCTGCCACATTCAGATCCGTATGCACTTTGCAAATCTTCACATCGCCTCCTTGTACGTACTGACGTATCACATGGAAGCGTCGGAGAATGTGTTTAGCGGTGGAGTGAGACCTTGGCTCCTTGGCGTTCGCAATGGCACCCGTATTGTCGCAGAAGAGGATCACGGGGTCTTGCACGCTCGGGAACACTCCAAGTTCGATGACGAACTTCCTCAGCCACACAACTTCATTCGCGGCTTCGCAAGCAGCGATATACTCCGACTCCATTGTAGATTGTGCGACTATGGGTTGCTTCCCACTTCTCCAGCACACGGCGCCTCCATTCACCTTGAACACATAACCTGTCTGTGACTTAGAGTCATCGGGGTCTGAGCAAAAACTTGCATCTACGTAAACGTTACGCCAAGTTCTTCATCGCAGCCACCATACACAAGGAACATTTCCTTTGTCTTATTGAGATACTTAAGAATCTTCCGGCTTCAATCCATAGATGGATCACACCTTGTTAGCATTCCCTGGATCGACAAAACCTTCCGGCTGTACCATGTACAACTCTTCCTCAATGTTTCCATTTAGGAAGGCTGTTTTGACGTCCATCTGCCAGATTTCATTATCATAATAGGCAGCTACTGCTAACAAAATCCGAATAGACTTAAGCATCGCTAACGGTGAAAAAGTTTCATCGTAGTCAATTCCATGAACTTGTCGGAAACCCTTTGCGACAAGCCGAGCTTTATAGACGGTCACATTACCATCAGGATCAGTCTTCTTCTTAAAGATCCATTTATTCTCGACGGCCTTGCGCCCTTCGGGAATATCCATCAAAGTCCACACTTTGTGATCATACATGGATCCTATTTCGGATTTTATGGCTTCAAGCCATTTCTCGGACTCTAGACTCGCCATTGCCTCCTTGTAGTTCGTAGGTTCGTCTTGTTCAACTAACATGACGGTGCAAACCATGTTGCCATACCATTCTGGTGCGATCCGAGATCTACCAGACCTACGGGGTAGAATACCTTCCTCGACAGTTTCTCCCACTCCTTCCACGGAGGACGTTTCCGGAATTGCTTCCGTTGCGCCACTCGGAATCTCGAGTTCAGGATCAACGATCTCATTGAGGTCTACCTTCCTCCCACTTACTCCTTTCGCGAGAAACGCCTTCTCTAGAAAGGTACCGGTCTTCGGGACAAAAGTTTTGCCCTCAGCTTGGTTGTAGAAGGTGTACCCAACGGTTTCCCGCGGATATCCTACAAAGACGACTTTCTCCGACTTCGGTTCGAGTTTGTCGGGCTGTAGTTTCTTAACGTACGCCTCACAACCCCAAACCTTCAGAAACAATAACTTAGGCTTTTGGCTATACCATCATTCATACGATGTCGTTTCAACGGATTTGGACGGAGCCCTATTTAAAATGAATGCGGTTGTTTCTAACGCATAACCCCAAAAGGACACTGGCAAATCGGTAAGAGACATCATAGATCGAACACTATCCAGTAGAGTACGATTACGTCGCTCGGACACGCCGTTACGCTGCGGTGTTCCGGTTGGCGTAAGTTGGGGTACTATGCCACAACTCTTCAGATGTGTGCCAAACTCAAAACTCAAGTACTCTCCACCGCGATCGGATCGGAGGTGCTTGATTTTCCTATTAAGCTGATTCTCAACTTCACTTTGGAATTCTTTGAACTTTTCAAAAGTTTCATACTTGTGTTTCATCGAATAGATATAACCGTATCTACTCAAGTCATCAGTGAAGGTGACGAAGTAACGATAACCATTGCGTGTCAAAACGCTCAACGGTCCACACGCATCTGTATGTATGATCCCCAACAAATCCGACGCCCGTTCAACGAAACCTTTGAACGGTGTCTTGGTCATTTTACCCATAAGGCATGGTTCGCATGTATCGAGGGATCCGAAATCCAACGAGTCCAAAAGTCCATCGGAGTGGAGTTGCTTCATGCGCTTTACACCAATAGACCAAGACGGCAATGCCACATATACATGGCGGTATCATCACTACACTTAATCCGTTTGGCTTCTATGTTATTGATGTGAGTACTACGATCGAGATTCAACAAGAATAAACCGTTATTCTCGGGAGCATCAACATAAAAGATATCATTCATATAAATAGCACAATTGCTTGACACTGATTTAAATGAATAACCATCTTGTAACAGGCAAGACCCACTTATAATGTTTACACTCAAGGATGGCACAAAATAACACTTATTTAAAACCAAAACTAATCCCGATGGTAGATGCAGAGGGAGCGTGCCGACAGCCACCACGTCGACTCTCGATCCGTTGCCGACGCGCATCGTCACCTCATCCTTCGCCAGCCGCCGTTTATTCCGTAACTCCTCCTGAGAGTTACATATATGAGCAACAGAACCAGTATCAAATACCCATGTGTTGCTCCGGGCGGATGTAAGGTACACATCTATAACATGTATATCAAATATACCTTGCTCTTTGTCGACCGTCTTGCCAGACTTCCTATCCTCCAGGTACTTGGGGCAGTTGCGCTTCCAGTGTCCCTTCCCCTTGCAGTAGAAGCACTCCACGCTAGCTCTGAGACCAGATCTGTTAGTCTTGGGCTTGGCACTCATCTTGACTTCCCTCCTGGACTTCCAGCTCTGCTTTCCCTTGCCACCGGATTTCTTGAAATCAACGGCCTTGTTGACCATCTTCTTAATCTCTACCTCAGCAGTCTTGAGCATCACGGACACTTCACCCAGGGACTTAGCCATGCCCTGCATGTTGTAGTTCATGACGAAGCCTTTGTAGCTAGGGGGCAACGATTGCAACACCCTGTCAATCGCCAGCTCATCGGGAATCTTGCATTCCAGAGCATTCGGGCGTTGAACGTAGCCAGACATCTTGACTACATGCTCGCTCACACTGCTATGCTCTTCCATCTTGGCCAAGAAGAAAAGCTCAGAAGCCTCATATCTCTCAGCCTTAGCCTGCGGCGCGAAGACAACCTTTAGATCAGAAATAATCTCGAAGGCGTTCATCTTCTCGAAGCGCTTCTGCGGGTCGGCTTCTATGGCGTAGGGCATGCCACTCTGGACAAAGGCAAAATCCTCCGATCTGGTCTGGAAGACCTTCTTCTCATCCTCAGAGTCATCATCTGCGGGAGGGTCACCTATGGCGGCCTCAATGACGTAGGCCACCCTATGGGGAGTGAGGAGGATCCTCAGGTTGCGGAACCAGGCCATGAAGTTTGACCCATTGGTCTTAAGCTTGTCTTTCTCAAGGAACAGACCTATGTTAAACGAGGGGCGAGACATCTACAATGGAATTTGGAACAACATAAGACATTGTTCATAATAATTTTGAGTTATACTATTTTAGAAAATAACTAACATAACTCCCACTCAAACGAACATCCCTCCTGGTCGTTTAAGCGATTACACGACCCCCATCCATTGCACCACCCCTCATCATCAGAGCCGGCGGCACAACTTCAAGAGTAGACAAAAAGTCCGCCACACCAATTTGTGACTCGTGCTCGACCTTTCGGTCTTCCTGTTCCGAGGCCATATTTCTGAATATGCTAGGATCGCCACCAAAGACGTCCATTTGACGCTTGTGCAACATGGCTTACACCCACTGTATGCGAACGACGAGATGTCTAACACCCGATCATCACGGCCTGCCTCATAAAGTAGAACTTTCGTGGTGGTGCACGTTGGAGGGAGAACACTATTGGTATTTTGAAGGGATCAACTTATATAGCTACCGCCGTGTAACTAATGTATACTATACACACAATCACACACTATAAGATGCACACAAAACATCAAATGTAATGCAATGTGATATAGTCCATTGCGCCATGGTCTTCTTGGCGTCCGCAGTTTATAAACAATTTAATAAACCTACCTTGACCATATCACATAGCCCCTGTAAAATAAAGTTAGACGCTTCTACTTTATCTTTTGCATATTTTACGTGGCTTGGGGCTTTCGTAAATAGAACCGCTTCATACCTACGAATCTTATGACCACAACAACGATCCAATAATTGCATGTTTAAGCATCCCTTTCGGGCCCTCCATTGAAAATGCGAAGACCAACTAAAGAGAGAGAAACTGACACCCGCCAGCCACATATACGGTACAAGCCGTATGTTAGTAGTGGAACCAGTCTTGCGTAAGCGTACGCGTAAAGTCGGTCTGGGCCGCTTCATCAACTCAATGCCGCTGGAAGACACAAGTGCACGCTAGAGAGTAGCAAATAACAGGAACGGTGCCCCCGTGCAGAACACGCGTTCTAACAGCGTACAGCTATATCTACGATAGATCGGCTCTGATACCACTGAAGGGGATCGTGTGTAGAAAACAAAAAATTTCCTACCAACGATATCCTAAAAGCATGCCAAGATCTATTCTATGCAGATATAGTAGTACGAACGGAGATCGGAATACGTACCCTTGTAGACCGAAAGCAGGGATTACGTTCCCGCACAAACGTTGTCGATGAAGACCGACGAAGCCGACCTCAAGGTCGTGTAGAGGAAGCAGACCTCCGAGTACCGCTAGCGCAGCACCTCGCAGGGCGTCACACACGTACAGTGGAGACTTCGACCGGAACACCAGCAGCGCGGCAGCGGGCTATGGTGGAAGAGATCCCCCTCCTCTGCTCGGCGCGACTCCGACAAGGGAATCACGAGATCGAGAGAGAATTGGGAATTAATTGGTGAATTAAAAGGCCAGGGGTGCCCCTTCTTATATAGGCTCCCAGGGGGGAGCCAACTTGCTAACCAGGCAATGTGGGACTAACCCCCACATGCCTGGTGCGGCTAGGGAGGGTGCGCCGGCCCCCTAGTGGGCTCTTGGCCCACTTGGATCGGCCCCTCCTGGCCCCCACCGAATCCCCAAGGGGATTCCCCCCTCTTGGGCCTTCTTTCGACCATAAGGCCCATTTAGGAAAATCAGCCTAAATAAATTCGAAAATAAATATATAAAATCATATTTGCATATTAATTACACTAATTAATATCAAACATAATATATATAATTTTTTCTAGCTCCGAAAACTCTTTCGGCGCTGCCCGATCTCCATCGGACCCCTGCCGGGACGCTCCCTGTGATCTCTTTCCTTTCTGGTTGTCTTGTCGAAACCCCTTAAGTGTGTTACCCTAGCGGTTCGATATAATAACATGTATGACCAAGACTCCTCTATGATCAACGACTAACTCGTAGGCCTGGACCCCATGATTTAATCCCTGTGATATAACAAATGACTTTCATCTATCAAACATGAACTCAAAGTCTTAAACCTTTTGCCATAGCGATACTTAGCATGCCCGAGCGTCGTTCCATAGATATCTCCATACCCCGACCTCGTTACCGACAACGCTATCTTCTACTCGTCCATGATCTCATGTCTCCGTGACCTAGTCACACGCTTGCAAGCTCATTAGACATGATCTCACCGAGTGGGACCGAGAGTATCTATCCTGCTATGCGGACTGGCAAATCCCGCTCTTGACCCCTCGTCTCAACTACTCCTTTTCGATACCCAAAAGTATCACCATTATTGTCATACTATATAAGATACGATGT